>CM045991.1:60651685-62060672 GCA_025175895.1 Wurfbainia villosa | reverse complement strand
AGGTAAAACTTTACTTTCTTTTCTTTTTTATTACTAACCTCTAACTTGTTTTATATATGTCGCAACTGAAGTCATGCTGAGAGCATCCATCAACAAGAGGATGAAAGGGAGGAGGACGCAAATGATTGCCCCCGCAGATGCCCCTACAGAGACCCCAGACAAGGGTAGCTCGGAGGAACTCCCGCCACCTCGGTCATTCATGGTGGTAGAGGTGATCATCTCGGAAGGTTCTGACGAGCAGCGTCGACGCTAGAAAAGGAGTCGGGTGGTACTTTCTTCGATTAAAGAGAGTCCTTCTCGGGGGTAGCCCAACCCAAGTCTTCGTGACTCGACTGGACCGAGTAACGTTGGACCTTCTTGCAGTCCGGCACCTCCAAAAGAGGCGTACCCTGAGGCCCCCGCTCCCCCTCCTGAGTCATCATGCTCTCGCTCATGAAGCCCGAGTCCTCTCCTCAGGATGTCCTTAGGGCATTCCGTGCCGAGGAGAGAGAGACCAACTCGAGGATTCCTCCAGGAGATCCACGATGCAATCGGATCGTCCTCCAAGGAGAAGTCCATCCCCACGCTATGCGACCCTATGAATACCCACCTGACTCAAGTAAGTGAAGACACCCCCCTTTCTCTTTCTTCTTCTTCTTCTTCTTAACTAATCAACTTGGTTGTTTTGCAGTTTTGGGGCTATCACCTAGAATTTATGATGTGCCTACCTCCCCTGATTGTGACCTTTCAGGGGATGCGGCCCCAGGTGGCTGTCTCCCAACTCGCGACAAAGATGGAGGGGGATGGCCCGGTGGCGATTGTGCCTCGGTCGAAGGTCCTCCATTATGAGGATGACTTACGGGGTTAGGGGCTAGAGATTGAGTGCCTACGACTTCAGGCGATTGAGGCAGAGGAACTTCAAGCCCGGGCAATGGAAGCGGAGGCCAAGCTATTGGTGCAATCGGCCTAGGTCACGATTGACCAAACTCGAGTTTGACTCGAGTAGTGTTTTGATATTTGACATTGATGTCTGACAATATTTTGGGGAGATTGTTGATACAATCGACCCAGGTCATGATTTTGATGTTTGACGATGGTTTGACCATTGTCATAGGAGAAGTCTAAGTCTTGTGTACTTGACATGGAAAGTCCAATATAGAGTTGACATGGAAAGTCTAAGGGTGTAGTCCTGGCCACGTAAGTCCAAGGGTGTAGTCTTGACAGTGAAAGTCCAAGTCATGGGTACTTGGCGATCGAGAAGTCCAAGGGGAATATTGGCGGCGTAAAGTCTAAGGGTGGATTCTTGGTAGCATAAGTCCAATGGTTGGCGGCGTAAAGTCCAAGCGTGGTCTTGGCAGCGTAAGTCCAATGTGTCTTGCCGGTGTAGACACCGTTAGCATGATAATAGCCGATGGAAGCACTTGAAAGTTAGCGTATGGATGAATAAGTCATGGATGACTTAGAGAGATTCGATAGGTGCGAGGCTGATGGAGGTGGCTAGAAGGCTTAGGTCTGGGCTAAAGGTGGTCTAGCAAGTATGGGGACACTATACTTGGGGTTAAATCTCATGTTTGAGGTTATCGGTTGACCGGGGCTTTATACCAGTCGGATGATCAAGTGTTTGACACTTGGCAATCGAGTCGACCCTCAGTAGTCGACTGGGATTATGATTAGTTTGACTCCTGTGAGTCGACTAGTGCTCAACTGTAGCTCAGGGACGAAAAAGCCTTGGCGGTCGATTGCTCATTGGATCAGTCGACTGATGGAGCACAGAATGCTCCGTAGCCAACCGGGCAATCGACTACGGGCATTGGCAGTCGAACTGCCATTGTTGGCAGTCGACTGCCCAGTGACCCGTTAGAGTTTTTCCAGCATTGATCAATTCATTGTCTCACAGCAACAATGTTGGCAGTCGACTGGGGCCTTATTGCAGTCGACTATCAGGCGGAGATTCAGCCCGAGTAAAGCTTTAAAAGGAGCTCGCGGAGAAGATTTTTGGCATGGTTCTTTGAGGAGTTTTGGGGCGATTTGCTGCTGCAATTCAGGGTCTCCAAGTGCAACTCAAGCAACCAAATAAGCAAGCATCAAAACGCTCATTTGTAAAGTTCTTTTTATATAGATTGTTGTATTCATTTTGTATTTGCTTAGTATTACTTTTGTAATCACTGTAAGAGGTTTTTCCACCTCTGACTTATTGTCGAGAAAGAGTATTTGTGATTAGTGGTGTGTATTTGCATCGCTAGGGCTTTTAGAGCCCAATCTGTGGAGTATGAATCATACGGTTTCGAACCACGTTGCATCTTTGTGTTGTGCTTGTGTATTTTGGTTATTTGTATTTGTTTTTATTATTATTCTGTTGCGCACTAACCGAATTATAGCAAGCACGCGATCAATTCCATCGAAACGACGAGACGTTATTCACCCCCCTCTAGCGGGCGCACAGGTCCTAACACAAGCTGCTTGCGAGGGCCATCCGAAACTTCAAGGAAGTTGGATACCCTCCCGAAGGAGCCTCTGCTGAGTTCTTGGATCTCCAAAGGCTGATAGATGAGACCCTTGACTCGTCGTTCAACAGCCTCCCCAAAAAACTTAGTTTTTGTTTTCTTGTGGTAGGACTTTTGTAGTGGTACTCGACATTTTCCTATATTTTCTTTTCGACAATTTTGGGGACTTGTAACCTATGTATTGAACTTTCAATATAACAAGTTTTTTGCTGCATCTACATATAGTGTCGCGTTTTGAATGGAAGTGGTTATGTCTCTCAGTTTTCTCGCCGCATCAAGAAACGTAATAAAGTAAATCAGGTTGTAATAAGTAGCAGTAAGAAATGCTTGGAATTGTAACTGGCTATAATAAGTACTTTTATAGTGCCTTATGATAAGGGGCTTGAGCGAGAGGTGTCATGATAAGCGACTTAGAAATAATATGTCATGATAAGTGACTTTGTCTAGATACACCATGATAGGCGACTTTAATAAGAATGCGCCGTGATAGGCGGCTTGTATAAGAATGCGCTGTGATAGGTGACTTATCCGGGATGCACCGTAATAGGTGACTTTCATATAAATGCATCGTAATAGACGACTTATCCAAGATGCACCGTGATAGGTGACTTTCATAAGAATGCATCGTGATAGGCAGTTTCAATAAGAATGCGTCACAATATGCGGCTTAATCCGAGATGCACCGTGATAGGTGATTTTCATAAGAATGCACCGTGATAGGCGACTTTAATAAGAATGTGCCGTGATAGACGACTTATCCGAGATGCACGGTGATAGGTGACTTTAATACGAGTGTGCTATGATAGGTGGCTTTAATAAGAATGTGTCGTGATAAGTGGCTTATCCGAGATACACCATGATAGGTGACTTTAATATGAGTACGCTGTGATAGATGACTTTAATAATAATACGTCGTGATAGGCGACTTCTCCGAGATGCACTATGATAGATGACTTTAATACGAGTGCACCGTGATAGGCGACTTTAATAAGAATGGATATGGCTGCAATCAACGAAAGAGACCTTTTATTATTCAAAAGGGGAAACACTAGTACATATCGCCTGACCATCTACACATGATAGGGTCGTAAGTGAAAAGTGTTTCATGGCCAAATGAGATCTTTTCCCTCGCTATCTTGCAGATAATAAGCTCCCGAGCTAAGCTTCTTGGTGATCTTATAACGACCCTCCCATCGGGGTGCCAATTTACGAACCTCCCTTGTTAGTTGAATTTTCTTCCATACAAAGTCGTCGAGCTGGAAGGAGCGAGGTACCACTTTCTTGTTGTAAGATTGAGCTATTTTTCTCCGAAAAGCATTCATTCGACTGCCTGTTGGATTTGATTGCCCATAGAGTTTTTCTAAGGAGAGCCTCATTCCATGCCAAAAGATCCCTAATTTCATACCCACCCTTCTCCCTTGGAAGGCATAGCGTGGTCCATGCAATAGGGGGGGGGGGGGCTTGGATGACCACACAAATGCACGACAGATTGCCTTGATCTTTTCAATAACACCGATGGGAATAGGAACCATAGAAAACCAATAGCACTCCATACCCTGAAAAACCGTCCTCACAAGATCCAAGCGCCTAGCATATGATAATGAATGCTTCGGCCAAGAATTTATCCTTCTTGTAAGAGCCTCAAGCAAGGGCCCATAATTAGTTATACGCAATTTCTCCGCCGCTAACGGAATGCCCAAGTACCGAAATGGAAAGACCTCTTCTTGAAACCCCATGATCCCAAGTAGCTACTCCTTATATCTATCATCAACCCCGACCATATAAACCTGCGACTTCATGGAATTAGCCTGCAACCCCGAATCATTCCCAAATTGCTCCAAATAGTCCGCCACCACCTTGATGGAAGTCTCATCTGCCCGGGCAAATAACATCAAGTCATCCACATATATTAAATGAGTAATGCCAACCTTCTTACACATGGGATGAAAGTGATATGATGGCAGTGAGGATGCAATCTTCAATCTTCTAGATAGAACTTCCATACACAAACCAAAGAGCAAAGGAGATAACGGATCCCCTTGCCTCAATCCCCGCCTTCCACTGAAGAACCCATAGATATCGCCATTGAGGGAAATGGAATAGGATATCGTCGGTGTAGAGGATTCGTTGGCCGCTAAAGGGGGGTGAATAGCACATTTTCGTTGCGCGATGGAATTTGTTCGCGTGTTCATCTACAAATCTCGTTAGCGCAGCAGAAATAGAAATAATAGCAATAACGAAAGCGAAGGCAAACACAAATACACCAAATACACAAGTATGTAACATGATTCAGAACCGAATGATTCATACTCCACGGATCGAGCTCTAAAGAGCTCTAGTGATGCACACGCAACCACTAATCACAAATAACTCATTCTCGGAACAATCCGGAGGTGGAGAAACCTCTTACAAGTGATTACAAAAGCAATACATGAAAATACAAAGAAATATAAAGAGCACTTTACAATCTAGGGTTTTTGAGCGCTTGCTTGTTGGTTGCTTGGATGAGCTTAAAGGACCCTGAAATGCACCTGCAATTCTCCTTCAAATTGCCTCACCAAAGCTCCTAAAGAACTAATGCCGAAATCCTCCTCGAGCTCCTCTTTTTAACTTGCATCGGGCTGGATTTTCGCTTGGCAGTCGACTGCCATAAGGCCCCAGTCGACTGTCAATATTGTTATCGTGAGACAACAGCTCGATCCACGCTGAAAAACTTCCAACGGATCTCTTGGCAATCGACTAATGGCATCACCAGTCGATTGCTAGTGTCCGTAGTTGACTGCCCAATCAGCTACAGAGCGTTTTGTGCTCGCAGTCGAACCATCGATCATTGCCATCCATGGCGGTGATCGATTACTCATCGATCGATTGCTCGATGAGCAATCAACTGCCAAAGCCTTTTCATCCCTTAAACGATAGTCTAACTCTAGTCGACTCACGACAGTCGAATTGGCCATAGTGTCAGTCGACTGCCAACCTCAAACATGAGGTTTTAACCCAAGTATGGTGCCCCCATACTTGCTATACCACCCTTAGCCTAGACCTAAGCCTTCTAGTCACCTTCGTCAGTCTCACGCCTATCGGATCCTTCCAAGTCATCCATGACTTGTTCATCCATACGCTAGCCTTCAGGTGCTTCCATCTGCTATGTCATGTTAACGGTGTCTACACCGCCAAGGCACATTGGACTTATGCTGCCAAAACTTCGCTTGGACTTTACACCGCCAACCATTGGACTTACGCTGTCAAGACTTCACCCTTGGACTTTCCAAATACCAAGTACCCATGACTTGGACTTTTACCGCCAAGACTACACCCTTGGACTTTCCAAATGCCAAGACTCAAGCTTGGACTTTCCCTTGCCAACCCATGTTGGACTTTCCATGCCAAGACCCATGCTTAGACTTTCTTCATCACATGGCCAACCCTAGTCAACCATCAAAATCCCCTTGAGTCAAACTCGAGTCCGGTCAATCATGACCCGGGTCGATTGTACCAACAATCTCCCCAAAATAATATCAGATATCAATGTCAAACATCAATGTCAAACTTCCATGTCAAACATTAAAACATCGCTCGAGTCAAACTCGAGTCTGGTCGATCGTGACCTGGGCCGATTGCACCAACAATCTTCCCCTTTTTGATGTTTGACAAAAACACATACCTTTGAGTTAGAACACTAACTCAAATCTCTTTACTAATTATCCCAAAATGGTAATCCCATAAATTCTCCAAAACATCTCCCCCAAACATTCTCTTCCAAACATTCTCCCCAAGGAGGTCAATGTCTCATGTCCCAATGAGATCTTACAATCTCTCCCTTGGTCCAAAAATACCTAGGATGTCTACTATCTTCCTAGTGATAAGTCTCATATCACTCAAGAGAGGCAATCATATACCCCTCTCAATTTTCAAATTGGGTATCTCCAAATATCATTTTCCCCTTCATGAGGAAAAATATCATCCATCATCCCATGATGGATACCCCCCTAAAGGCTTGCTCCCCCTTGATCATTGCACCAACAATATCCTTGGGAAGTCCCTAAGTCAATAGGAACTCTAAACCATCAAAAATAAGGTTAAAAGTTCAACATTGAACTTTCCAACCCCTTAAATTTGATACATCACCCTAACAACTCTCCTAATCCATATCCAATGGATTTTAACCCTTTATAATGCTTCCCAAAGCATATCCTAGGGTTAAGAGTGAGTGGTTAGGGAACTTTACCGTAGCTGAAAATGGGCTAAACAATCTTATTTTTCCCAAAATCAGCCTAGCAGTCGACTATTTACAGTTATTAGTCGAACTGTCCTTCATCAGTCGACTGCCATCAAGTGGCAGTCGATTGATAACTGAAATATTAGAATTTCAGTTATCAAAAATGAGTTTCAAAAATTAATAAATAATTATACGTATATCGAAAAATCGTGAAAATTTATACGTATAATACTTATGACACATACAATTGGTGAAAAATATTGGAAAAATATTTTATCCACAAAATATCAAAATTGATACAAAGTTCAAAAGTGAAGAAAAACTTCAATGTTTTAGCTCAATTTGTATCAACTTCATCAATGGTGATTGCTATCAAAAGATAGACTTCACTAAGGTTTTCTAAATTTATTTTAAAATAATTTTGAAAACCTATATTGGATCATATTCCTTGGGCTTAATGTACATGACTTGTACACAAGCTTTCCTAATGATCTACCTTTAGTAAAAGATGAGTTTTAGTTCATCTATATGCAAAAACTATGCACTTTGAACTTAACTCATATCCTATCATCTCACATATATCTAGGGTGTACAAAACACACAAAAGTCAATGTGATGTAAGATGTGGGTTTTGTTCATCCTAATCTAGGGTTTCATGTATTTTTCTAAGACAACCCTACTTGATTCCCTTATAAATGGTGTTGAAGATTTGAGGCCGCTAGAGGGGGGGTGAATAGCGTCGTGTTCGTCCGATGATGGAATTTGATCGCGTTCGCTTGCCTATGATTGTTAGTATGCAGCGGAATATAGAAATGACACAACAAATACAATAACAAGCATACAAACACAAGGATATAACGTGGTTCGGAACCGAACGGTTCTTACTCCACGGATCAAGCTCTAACGAGCTCTAGCGATGTCAATGCAGTCACTAATCAATAAACTCCTTCTCGACAACAAGTCGGAGGCGGAGAAACCTCGTACAAACGTTTACAACAATAAACGAAAGAAATACAAGCAAATACAAAGGAAATGTAAAGAACACTTTACAAAACTAGGGTTTGAGCGTTTTGCTTGTTGGTTGCTTGGATGAGGTTGAAGGGCCCTGAAGTGCACCTCGCAAATCGCCTTCAAATCGCCTCAAGCTCCCAGGCGATCTTTGAAATCCTCCGAGCTCCTCTTTTTAACTCGGTTTGGATTCCTTTATGGTGTCATAAGTCACGGTCGATTGATGCCATCGTGAGACAACGGCTCGATCCTGTGAAAAAAACTCAGCGGATCTCTTAGCGATCATTGCGGTGCGCGTCAGGCCGTGGCGGTCGGCCGGTGCGATAATGCTCGACACTCAATTTGGCGATCATTGTCGTCCCTTAGCGATCATTGCCGTCATCGATCCATTGTTCCAATGAGCGATCGGCGCGAGCAATTCGGCTCTTAAACGGCAGTCGAACTCAAGTCGACTCACGACAGTCGAACTGGCCATAATGTCAGTCGACTGACAACCTCAACAATGAGGTTTTAACCCAAGTATGGTGCCCCCATACTTGCTAGACCACTTTTAGCCTAGACCTAAGCCTTCTAGCCACCTCCATCAGCCTCACGCCTCTCGGATCCCTCCAAGTCATCCATGACTTGTTCATCCATCGCGCTAGCCTCCAGGTGCTTCCCTCAGCTATGTCATGCTAACGGTGTCTACACCGCCAAGGCACATTGGACTTACGCCGCCAAGATTCCGCTTGGATTTTACGTCGTCAATATCAATCTCCTTGGACTTCTCAAATGTCAAGACTCAAGCTTAGACTTTCCCTTGTCAACCCATGTTGGACTTTCCATGCCAAGACTATGCTTGGACTTTTCCTTGCCAACCAATGTTGGACTTTCCATGCCAAGACCATGCTTGAACTTTCCCTTGCCAACCCATGTTGGACTTTACATGTCAAGTGCTCAAGACTTGGACTTTCCCTTGCCAAGTACTCATGACTTGGACTTTACATGCCAAGACCATGCTTGGACTTTCCCTTAATCACATGGTCAACTCTAGTTAACCATCAAAGCCTCCCTCGAGTCAAACTCGAGTCCGGTCAAACATGACCCGGGTCGATTGCTCCAACAATCTCCCCAACATATTAACCGATATCAATGTCCAACATCAATGTCAAACCACTTTGTCAAACATCTTATGTCAAACATCAAAACATCACTCGAGTCAAACTCGAGTCTGGTCAATCGTGACTTGGGCCGATTGTACCAACAATCTCTCCCTTTTTGATGTTTGACAAAACAAACTTTGAGTTAAGCTCCTAACTCAAATTCCCTTACCAATTTTTCAAATTGGTAATTTTACTCTCCCCCTTTTTAACATACATCAAAAAGGTTCTCTCTCCAAGGAGGTCAAAGTCTCATGTCCCAATGAGATCTTACAATCTCCCTCTCGAATCAAAAGTACCTAGGATGCCTACATCTTCCTAGTGATAAGTACCATATTACTCAAGAGAGGCAATCCTATACTCTCCCAATTTCCAAATTGGTTTTCTCAAAATCCCATCAATTTTCCCAATTGATGATATTCTCCCAATAACTTCTCCCCCTTCAAGAAGAGAAACACATCCATCATCCCAAGATGGATAACTCCCCCTAAAGGCTTGCTCCCCCTTGACCATTGCACCAACAATGTCCTTGGGAAGTCCCTAAGCCAATAGGAACTCTAAACCATCAAGATTAAGGTTCTAAGTTCAAACTTGAACTTTCCACACCCTAAATTTGATACTTTGACCTAACACCTCTCCTAATCCATATCCAATGGATTTTCACCCTTTATAATGCTTCCCAAAGCATATCCTAGGGTTAGGAGTGGTTAGGGACCTTTACAATGGCTGAAATTAGGCTAAACAAACCTTGTTAACCCGAAATCAGACCTGACAGTCGACTCCTAACAGTAATCAGTCGACTGCCACTCACATCAGTCGACTGCCACCAAGGGCAGTCGACTGATAGCTGAAATTTCCAAATTTCAGCTATCAGAAGTGAATTTCAGAAATTCATAAATAATTATACGTATATCGAAAAATCATGAAAATTCATACGTATAATACTTATGACCAATACAATGGGTGAAAAATATTTGAAAATTATTTTACCCATAAAATATCGACATTGATACAAAATCCAAAAGTGAAGAAAAACTTCAATGTTTTAGCTCACTTTGTATCAATCTCATCAATGGTGATTGCTATCAAAAGATAGGCTTCACCAAGGTTTTTCAAAATGATTTTAAAATATTTTCAAAACCTTATTTTGGATCATATTCCTTGGGCTCTATGTACATGACTTGTACACATGCTTTCCCAATGATCCACTAATAAAATTAGATGAGTTTTAGTTCATCTAGATGCAAAAACTATGCATCTTGTGTTGGTGCAATCGGCCCAGGTCACGATTGACCAGGACTCGAGTTTGACTCGAGTGATGTTTTGATGTTTCGACAAAAACATATGACAATGTAATTGTCATTTGGTAAAGTCCAAGTCTTGAGTACTTGACATGGAAAGTCCAAGTGGGACACTTGGCACATAAAAAGTCCAAGCATGGGTCTTGGCATGAAAAGTCCAACATGGGTTGGCAAGGGAAAGTCCAAGCTTGAGTCTTGGCATTTGAGAAGTCCAAGGGTTTGATATTGGCGGCGTAAAGTCCAAGCGGGAGTCTTGGCAGCATAAGTCCAACGGTTGGCGGCGTAAAGTCCAAGCGGAGTCTTGGCGGCGTAAGTCCAAAAGTGCCTTGGCGGTGTAGACACCGTTAGCATGACATAGCCGATGGAAGCACCTGAAGGCTAGCGCGATGGATGAACAAGTCATGGATGACTTGGAGGGATCCGAGAGGCGTAAGGCTGATGGAGGTGGCTAGAAGGCTTAGGTCTAGGCTAAGGGTGGTCTAGCAAGTATGGGGGAACCATACTTGGGTTAAAATCTCATGTTTGAGGTGTGCCGGTTGGTGGTGCCATGTGGCGATCGGAGTCAACTAGGGTTTGAGCGGAAGTAGCCTAGCGATCATTTGCCCGCTGTTAGGCGATCGGTGATGGGCAGCGATCGTGATAATGTGATTAGTCGGTCGATGCTCCGGATTACGGCCGCAGAATGAGTCTCACTTTCATTCTTTGAGCGACGATCGAGTGATGGCTCATCAGTCGACTGATGGTCATGATCAGTCGACTGATGTCCTAGCCGTTGGATTTTTTCCAGCGTGGATTACACCGTTGTCTCACAGCAACAGTGTGATCAGTCGACTGATAGTCCCGATCAGTCGACTGATCGACCTTTTCTAGCACAGGTTGAAGCTATATAAGGAGCTCGTGATGAAGGAAAAGATAGCGATTTTCTTGAGCGAAATTGAAGGGGGGAGTTGGTTCTTTCCAGTCCTTCAAAGCTAGTTCAAGGCAATCAAAGATCAAGCAATCCAAAGCTCTTGTAAAGTGTTTTTTCCTTTACTTGCATTTGTATTTCATATTGTATTTGCTTGTATTTACTTGTTTATTGTTGTAAACATTTGTACAAGGTTTCTCCGCCTCCGACTTGTTGTCGAGAAGGAGTTTATTGATTAGTGGTGTTTGTGGCATTGCTAGGGTTCGTACGAACTCGATCCATGGAGTAGGAACCGTGTGGTTCCGAACCACGTTATATCATTGTGTTAGCGTGTTGTGTATTTCGTTATCATTATTACTTTTCTATTTCCGCTGCGCTAACAAAACTTGTAGACACGATCACGATCGAATTTCATCTACGCTATTCACCCCCCCTCTAGCCGTTACAATATCCCTAACAAGTGGTATCAGAGCTCGGGGCTCTTCTACGGATTAACAACCCGGAGTCAAGACGCTAGAGGAAAAGATGGAAATCCAAGGACATTTGGGATGGGATATCAACACACCTATCCCCTATACCTTCTATGGACAAGAAGGGTTTAAGCAATGGAAGTCAAGAATTGAAGACTTCCTAATGATGAGGGACTTCGAAGAATGGTCTATCTTGATGGAGGGTTTTATCTATCCAATAGGACCAAAGGGAGGATTCCTCAAGAAGAAGAAGTGGAGTGAAGATCAACTCCAAGCCTTCGAGAAAAACATGAAGGTAGTAAAATTTATTCTTGATTTGGTCCCTAATGAGATTGTGTGTATGGTAGGGGACTATATGGATGCTAAGGAGTTGTGGAGTCAAGTGGCATAGCTCCATGAAAACTCATCATTGGTCCAAGAAGAAGAAGAAGAAGAGTGCTCATCCTCTCAAGTTCAAAAAGAAGCAAGTACATCTTCATCCAAAGAGCTTGAGGATTCGGAGGTTGATAGGGAATCAACATCTGGATCGGAAGAGGTGGAGGAAGTGGAAGAAGCATCCACTTCTAGGATTGAGGAGGAGATTAGAGTCTCCTCAACACTGGAGCATCAAGAAGAAGCTTCTACATCCGGTCAAGATGAAGAAGTGTCAATTCCATCTTCCACCACGGACCTAGGTAACTCGAGCATTTCAAATAATAATAAAATTCATATAATGTGCTTTGAGTGTAGGGAGTATGGGCATTACAAGAGCAAATGTCCAAAGAAGGTTAGGAAAGCTCCACCGGCACAAATAGTCAATGAAGCCAGTGTTCCCAATGCCAAGAAAAGCAAGGAGCAAGTCATTTGCTTCAAGTGTCGGCAACCGGGGCATTATCGAAATCAATGTCCTAGGGGGAGCAAAAAGACCCAAGAATGAGCTATACATGTAGGGGGAGCCTCCAAGGCAAACCCTAAGGTATATTTCAATAATGCATCTTCTAAATTTAAAAGTCAAAAGCATGCTAGGAATTTTAATTCTCTTGCAATTTACCATGAAAAGCATGCTAATAGAAATAAATACTTTTGTTTAGGTGCTAAGAGTGTTCACTTAGGAAATAAGAAGAAATTTGGGACTAATGTCCCTAAAAATATATTACCTAAGGAAAGCATTAAGAAAATAGGAGAACATCTAGGCTTTAATGCTAAGAAATCTAGACATATGCCTAGAAATAGAAATATCTCAAGAGAAAATGAAAAATCAAAAATTGAGATATTAGAAAAGGAAAATCAAGCCTTGAGGTCAAGGCTTGAAAAACTTGAAAAGACCCTCAACATTATGCAAAATCAAATGCAAGGGTCAATTGGTCAAACTTTTAGGTCAAATAATCAAAGTCAACAAGTAGGACCTAAAAGACAAAAGTCAACCAAAGGCAAGAAGGGTTTGGGTCAAAAACCTAAGCCTAAGGTGGCTTACCATAGTGTTCCATTTGATTATGGGACACAAACTAGGTCTAGGAAGACCAAGGTCAATAGGGAAGTCATCCCTAGAGTTGACCAAAGGGTGTGCCTAGTGGCTAGGGTTTCTAGGAAACCTAGGATGACCACTAAGAAGGTTGCAAGGGGAGTTACCCCTAGAGTCAACCTAGGTAAGACCCAAATGACCAAGGCTAACAAGCCTAGGAGGGTCATTAGGAAGGTATCTAGGGAGGTTATCCCTAAGGAATACCTAATTAACCCTAGGAGCTCAAATCGGTTTTGGATTCCTAAGAGCGTGATTGATTCATGCTAGGTGGGCTTAGGATGTGCCAACCTTGATTGGATGGGTAATTAACTCAACCATGGTAAAGGTGGCATTTTAGGATATTTTCAAGGTTATGGTTACCTTAGAAATAGACTTGAATTAATATCCTAAAAGATTTTAGGATGTGCCAATATTAATTGAGAAGTTTTGATAATGTGATCAAATTGGCACAATTTAGGTTTAGCGGTTAGTGTGCCATTTTGGGTTTTGGCACACTAGGGAAACTAGTGATAATGTAGCTAAATATATTTAATCACAACAAATGACAACTAATATTAAAATTTAGGTATTATTATACCTATATATGTTATATGTCATGCTTTGTTTGCCATATAACATGCCATGACATCACGTTTATTTCAATCATTTTATATGTCATGTTCATGTTTAGGATTAAGGTTTCAAATGTCATGTGTTTTTAGATTTCATCTTATGCCATGACATCATGATTATGAGCATATGCTTATTTATAACATTTCTAATGCCATAATCATTCATGCATTTAAGATAATTTGGTTGAAATTGAATTAATGACTATGGCATGACTTGAAGTCCCATTTATAAGGGAATCAAGTAGGGTTGCCTTAGAGAATGCATGAAACCCTAGATTAGGATGAACAAAACTCACATCTCACATCCAATTGACATGTATGTGTATTTATACACCTTAGATACATGTGAGATGCTAGGATATGAGTTGAGTTCAAGGTGCATAGTTTTTGCATCTAGATGAACTAAAACTCATCTAATTTCAATTGTGGATCATTGGGAAAGCTTGTGTACAAGTCATGTACATAGAGCCCAAGGAATATGATCCAAAATAAGGTTTTGAAAACGTTTTAAAATCATTTTGAAAAACCTTGATGAAGTCTATCTTTTGATAGCAATCATCATTGATAGAGTTGATACAAGATAGGGCCAAAATATTGAAAATTTCAATGGTTTTGAGTTTTGTATCAAACTCCTTATTTTATGGGTAAAATATTTTTCAAACATTTTTCACCCATTGTATTGGTCATAGGTATTATACGTATCAAATTTCGTGATTTTTCGATATACGTATAATTATTTATGATTTTCTGAAATTCAACTCTGATAACTGAAATTCGGAAATTTGTTATCGATCCGCCATTGGTGTCCGATCGGTGATGATGATCGATGATTTCTGAATCACTCGACTGGTAGCCTGATTTCGGGGTAAACAAGGTTGTTTAACCCGATTTCAGCTACGGTTATGGTCCCTAATCACTCCTAACCCTAGGATATGCTTTGGGAACAATTATAAAGGGTGAAAATCCATTGGATATGGATTAGGAGAAGTATTTAGGGTTTGTATCAATTTTAAGGTGTTAGAAAGTTCAATGTTGAATTTCTAACCTTAATTTTAATGGTTTAGAGTTCCTATTGGCTTAGGGTCTTCCCAAGGACATTGTTGGTGCAATGGTCAAGGGGGAGCAAGCCTTTAGGGGGAGGTATCCATCTTGGGATGATGGATGTGTTTTTCTCCTTGAAAAGGAGAAGTTATTGGGAGAATATGACATCAATTGGGAAATTGATGGGACTTTTGAGAGACCCAATTTGGAAATTGAGAGAGTAAATGGGATTGTCTCTCTTGAGTGATATTGGACTTATCACTAGGAAGATGGTAGACATCCTAAGTATTTTTGGACCAAGGGGGAGATTGTAAGATCTCATTGGGACATGAGACATTGACCCTCTTGGGGAGGAAACCTTTTTGATGTTAGTCAAAAAGGGGGAGAATGTTTGGGGGAGAACATTTGGAGAGTATTTACCAATTTGGGATAATTGTAAGGGATTTGAGTTAGTGTTCTAACTCAATAATTTATTTGGTTTTTGTCAAACATTAAAAAGGGGGAGATTGTTGGTGCAATCGACCCAGGTCACGATTGACCAGGACTCGAGTTTGACTCGAGTGATGTTTTGATGTTTCGACAAAAACATATGACAATGTAATTGTCATTTGGTAAAGTCCAAGTCTTGAGTACTTGGCATGGAAAGTCCAAGTGGGACACTTGGCACATGAAAAGTCCAAGCATGAGTCTTGGCATGAAAAGTCCAACATGGGTTGGCAAGGGAAAGTCCAAGCTTGAGTCTTGGCATTTGAGAAGTCCAAGGGTTTGATATTGGCGGCGTAAAGTCCAAGCGGGAGTCTTGGCAGCATAAGTCCAACGGTTGGCGGCGTAAAGTCCAAGCGGAGTCTTGGCGGCGTAAGTCCAAAAGTGCCTTGGCGGTGTAGACATGTTAGCATGACATAGCCGATGGAAGCACTGAAGGCTAGCGCTGATGGATGAACAAGTCATGGATGACTTGGAGGGATCCAAGAGGCGTGAGGCTGATGGAGGTGGCTAGAAGGCTTAGGTCTAGGCTAAGGGTGGTCTAGCAAGTATGGGGGAACCATACTTGGGTTAAAACCTTAGGTTTGAGGTGTGCGGTGTCATGGTGTCATGTGATCGGATCGAGTCAACTAGGGTTCGATCAGGAAGTGACCTAGCGATCGCCCGTTAGGGCCGATCGGTGATGACGAATGATCGATCGATAATGATCGATCGACCGATGCTCGATTTTCGACACGGAATGGAGTCTCACTCGACTGCTGAGAAGAGCAGTCGAGTGATGGCTCATCAGTCGACTGATGGTCATGATCAGTCGACTGATGTCCTAGCCGTTGGATTTTATCCAGCGTGGATTACACCGTTGTCTCACAAAGAAGCGGTGTGATCGGTCCGATCGATGGTCCCGATCGATCGATCGACCTTTTTCCAAAGACAGTTGAAGCTATATAAGGAGCTCGTGATGAAGGAAAAGATAGCGATTTTCTTGAGCGAAATTGAAGGGGGAAGTTGGTGCTTTCCAGTCCTTCAAAGCTAGTTCAAGGCAATCAAAGATTAAGCAATCCAAAGCTCTTGTAAAGTGTTTTTCCTTTACTTGCATTTGTATTTCATATTGTATTTGCTTGTATTTACTTGTTTATTATTGTAAACATTTGTACGAGGTTTCTCCGCCTCTGACTTGTTGTCGAGAAGGAGTTTATTGATTAGTGGTGTTTGTGGCATCGCTAGGGTTCGTACGAACCCGATCCGTGGAGTAGGAACCGTGTGGTTCCGAACCACATTATATCATTGTGTTAGCGTGTTGTGTATTTCGTTATCGTTATTACTTTTCTATTTCCGCTGCGCTAACAAAACTTGTAGACACGATCACGATCGAATTTCATCTACGCTATTTACCCCTCCTCTAGCCGTTACAATATCCCTAACATCTTGAACTTAACTCATATCCTAGCATCTCACATGTATCTAGGGTGTATAAGTATACATACATGTCAATTAGATGTGAGATGTGAGTTTGTTCATCCTAATCTAGGGTTTCATGCATTCTCTAAGATAACTCTACTTAATTCCCTTATAAATGGGACTTCAAGTCACGCTATTATCTTAATTCAATTTTAATCAATTTAAATGCATGAAATGACCATGACATAATGATAGCAAAATAAAAACATGGCCAATGATCATGATGTCATAGCATATGATATAAATCTAAAGCACATGACATTTAAAACCTTAATCCTAAAACATGAACATGACATATAAAATGATTAAAAGTAAGCATGATGTCATGGCATAACATATGACAAATCAAATCATGACAAATAAGATATTAAGGTATATAATACCTAAATTTTAATATTAGTTGTCATTTCATATAATTAATTATATTTTGCCATATTTCTACTTTTCTCCCAAATGTGCCAAAAACCCAAAATAGCACATTAAAACCTCTAGACCTAAATTGTGTCAATTTGATCAATTTATCAAACTTCTTAAAAATGATATTGGCACATCCTAAAATCTTTTAGGATTAAAGCTCAAATGTATTTCCAAGGTAACCATAACCTTGAAAATATCTTAAAGTGCCACCTTTATCAAGGTTGAGTTAACTACCCATCCAATCAAGGTTGGCACACCCTAAACTCATTTAGCGTGAATCAATCACGTTCTTAGGAACCCAAAACCGATTTGAGCTTCTAGGGTTAATTAGGTACTCCTTAGGGATAACCTCCCTGGATACCTTCCTAATGACCCTCCTAGGCTTGTTAGCCTTGATCATTTGGGTCTTACCTAGGTTGACTCTAGGGGTAACTCCCCTTGCAACTTTCTTAGTGGCGACCCTAGGTTTCCTAGAAACCCTAGCCACTAGGCACACCCTTTGGTCAACTCTAGGGATGACTTTCCTATTGACCTTGGTCTTCCTAGACCTAGTTTGTGTTCCATAATCAAATAGAACACTATGGTAAGCCACCTTAGGCTTAGGTTTGTGACCCAAACATTGCTTGCCCTTGGTTGACTTTTGACTCTTAGGTCCTAAGTGTTGACTTTGAGATTTGGACCTAGACTTTTGATCATTTGACCCTTTAAATTGGTTTTGTATGTTCCTAAGGGTCTTCTCAAGTTTTTCAAGCCTTGACCTCAAGGCTTGGTTCTCAATCTCTAATTGTCCAATTTTAGAGTTTTGATTTAAATCATGGGCATAGGACTTCCTAGGCATATGCCTAGTCCATTTTGGGTTTAGACCTAGATGTTCTCCTATTTTCTTGATTGATTCCCTAGGTAAAATATTTTTAGGGACATTAGTCCCAAATTTCTCCTTACTCCTAAGGTTAACATTTTTAGCTCCTAAGCACATATATTTATTATTCCTAGCATGCTTTTCATGAACGATTGCAAGATTACTTAAGTTATTTCTAGCATGCTTTTGCTTGTAAATTGAAGAAGGAGCAAAATTAGAAGTTACCCTAGGGTTTGCCTTAGCTCCCCCTACATATGATGCTCCATTTTGAGTCTTCTTGTCCCCCTTCTTGCATTGACTCCGGAAATGTCCCGGTTGTCGGCACTTGAAGCAAATGACTTGTTCTTTGCTCTTTTGCGTTGAGGGACCGACATCCTTGACCTTTGGAGCCGGTGGAGCTTTCCTAATCTTCTTTGGACACTTGCTCTTATAGTGCCCGATTTCTCTACACTCAAAATATATTATATGCATTTTATTATTAACACATATGTTTGAGTTACCTAGGTTAATGGAGACCGGAATTGGACTTTGGGCTTCTTCATCTTGACCGGATGTCGAAGCTTCTTCTTGATGTTCTGGTGTGGAAGTTCTCTCCTCCCCCTCAATCCTTGAGGTGGATGCTTCTTCCACTTCCTCCACCGATCCGGAAGTTGACTCTCTATCAACCTCCGAATCCTCAAGCTCTTTAGATGATGATGTACTTGCTTGAGTTTGAGAGGGTGAGCACTCTTCTTCTTCTTCTTCTTCTTGGATTGATGATGGATTTTCATGAAGCTTTGCCACTTGGCTCCACAAATCCTTAGCATCCATATAGTCCCCTACCACACACACAATCTCATTAGGGACCAAATCAAGAATAAATTTTAATACCTTCATGTTTTTCTCGAAGGCTTGGAGTTGATCTTCACTCCACTTCTTCTTCTTGAGAAACCCTCCCTTTGGTCTTATTGGATAGCTATATCCCTCCATTAAAATGGACCATTCTTCGAATTTCCTCATCATTAAGAAATCTTCGATCCTTACCTTCCATTGTCTAAAACCTTCTTGTCCATAAAAGGTATACGGGATAGGTGTGTTGATATCCCATCCCCATTGTCCTTAGACTTCCATCTTTCCCTCTAGCGTCTTGACTTTGGGTTGTTAATCCGTAGAAGAGCCCCGGGCTCTGATACCAATTGTTGGAGATTAGAGGCCGCTAGAGGGGGGGTGAATAGCGTCGTGTTCATCCGATGATGGAATTTGATCGCGTTCGCTTGCCTATGATTGTTAGTACGCAGCGGAATATAGAAATGACACAACAAACACAATAACAAGCATACAAACACAAGGATATAACGTGGTTCGGAACTGAACGATTCCTACTCCACGGATCGAGCTCTAACGAGCTCTAGCGACGCCAATGCAGTCACTAATCAATAAACTCCTTCTCGACAGTAAGTCGGAGGCGGAGAAACCTCGTACAAACGTTTACAACAATAAACGAAAGAAATATAAGCAAATACAAAGGAAATATAAAGAACACTTTACAAAACTAGGGTTTGAGCGCTTTGCTTGTTGGTTGCTTGGATGAGGTTGAAGGGCCCTGAAATGCACCTGCAAATCGCCTTCAAATCGCCTCAGCTCCCAAGAAGCGATCTTTGAAATCCTCCACGAGGATTTTCGCCTATCGACCGATTTTCGTATCATAAGTCACCAATCGACTGATGCCACTGTTGTCGTGAGACAACGGCTCGATCCACGCTGCAAAAACTCCAACGGATCTCTTGTGATCGGCCAACATTGGCGATTGCGCCATCGTAGTCGATTGGCGGTCGACTACGGGCACGTATTCGACACTTTCGGTGGCGGTCGATGCCGTCCCTTAGCGATCGATCGCCGACATCGATCCGATCGTTCAATGCAGCATTTGCGAGCAATTCCAGCTCTTAAACGACAGTTGAACCGGCCATAATGTCAGTCGACTGACAACATCAACAATGAGGTTTTAACCCAAGTATGGTGCCCCCATACTTGCTATACCACCCTTAGCCTAGACCTAAGCCTTCTAGTTGCCTCCATCAGCCTCACGCCTCTCGGATCCCTCCAAGTCATCCATGACTTGTTCATCCATCGCGCTAGCCTCCAGGTGCTTCCCTCGGCTATGTTATGCTAATGGTGTCTACACCGCCAAGGCACATTGGACTTACGCCGCCAATATCAATCCCCTTGGACTTCTCAAATGCCAAGACTCAAGCTTGGACTTTCCCTTGCCAACCCATGTTGGACTTTCCATGCCAAGACTATGCTTAGACTTTTCCTTGCCAACCAATGTTGGACTTTCCATGCCAAGACCATGCTTGGACTTTCCCTTGTCAACCCATGTTGGACTTTACATGCCAAGTGCTCAAGACTTAGACTTTCCCTTGCCAAGTACCCATGACTTGGACTTTACATGCCAAGACCATGCTTGGACTTTCCCTTAATCACATGGTCAACTCTAGTCAACCATCAAAGTCTCCCTCGAGTCAAACTCGAGTCCGGTCAAACATGACCCGGATCGATTGCTCCAACAATCTCCCCAACATATTAACCGACATCAATGTCCAACATCAATGTCAAACCACTTTGTCAAACATCTTATGTCAAACATCAAAACATCACTCGAGTCAAACTCGAGTCTGGTCAATCGTGACCTGGGCTGATTGCACCAACAAATGAGACTTCAAGTCATGCCATTGTCCTTAAATTAATTTTAATCAAATTAAATGCATGAATGATTATGACATAAATGATAACATAATTAAGCATGGTCAATGATCATGATGTCATGACATATGATATAATCTAAAAACATATGACCTTATTAACCTTAATCTTACACATAATCATGATATATAAATGATAAAAGTAAATATGATGTCATGACATGTTATATGGCAAACAAAGCATGACACATAAGATGTATAGGTATAACAATACCTAAAATTTAATATTTGTTGTCATTTGATATAATTAAGTATATTTTGTCATATTATCCAAATTTCCCAAAGTGTGCCAAAAATTCAAAATGACACACCAAGACCTCTAGACTTAGATTGTGCCAATTTAATTGATTTTTTATAATCCCAAAAATGTCTTGGCATATCCTAAAATCTTTTAAGATATAAGATCAAACTCATTTCCAAGGTATCCATAACCTTGAAAATAACCTAAAGTGTCACCTTTACCATGGTTAGGTTAACTATCCATCCATTTAAAATTGACACACCTAAACCCATCTAGCGTGAATCGATCACGCTCTTAGAAACTCAAAATCTATTTGAGCTCCTAGGATTTACTAGGTATTCCGTAGGGATGACCTCCCTATATACCTTCCTTATGACCCTTCTAGGCTTGTTAGCCTTGGTCATTTGGACATTGACTAGGTTAACCTTAGGAATTTTCTCCCTAGTAACCTTCTTAGTGGTCTTCCTAGGTTTCATGGAAACCTTGGCCACTAAGCATCTATCTTGGTCAACCTTAGGGATGACTTCCCTATTGACCTTGATCTTCCTAGACCTAGGTTTAGTTCCATAATCAAATGAAACATTATGATAAGTCACCTTAGGCTTAGGTTTGTGACTCAAACCTTTCTTGTCTTTGGATGACTCTTGTATCCTATGTCCTAGGTTTTGACTTTGACTTCTAGACCCTAGAGTTTGACCATTTGACTTTGCATTTGATTTGTCATTTTTGCAAGGGTCATTTCAAGTTTCTCAAGCCTTGATCTCAAGGCTTAATTTTCTAACTATAATTGTCCAATTTTAGAATTTTGATTTAATCTTTGGACATTGTTCTTCCTAGGCATATGCCTAGTCCATTTGAAATTCAAACCTAGGTGGTCCTCAATTCTCTTAATGCTTGCCCTAGGTAAAATATTTTTAGGGACATTAGTCCCAAATTTCCCCTATTTGAAAAATTAACACTCTTAGCACCTAGACAAAAATATTTATTATTTCTAGTATGCTTTTCATTTACAATAGCAAGATTGTTAAAATTATTCCTAGCATGTCTTTTGACATTTAAATTAGAACTAGAAGGTGCATTAAAATATATCTTAGGGTTAGTCTTAGCTCCCCCTACTTGTGATGCTCCTTTTTGGGTCTTTTTGTTCCCCCTAGGGTATTGACTCCTATAATGCCCCGATACCCGGCATTTGAAGCAAATCACGTGCTCCTTGCTCTTCTTGATGGGGACTCCAGCTTCTTTTAACTTTTCTTGTCTTTTAGGCGTCGGTGGAGTCTTCTTTACTCTTTAATTAACATGCTCGAGTTACCTAGATCTGTGGTGGAAGCCTCTTGAGCTTGCTCTTCCTCTCGACCGGATGTAGATGTCTCCTCTTGAGGTTGCTCCGGTGTGGAAATTTTCTCCTCCCCCTCAATCCTAGAGGTGGAAGCTTCTTCCACCTCTTCCAATTCCTCTCAAACTAATCCGGAAGTTGACTCCTCCTCAACTTCCGAATCCTCACTTACTTGTGAGGATGAGGATTCATCTTCGGCCTCCTCTTCTTAATCCGACGATGGGTCTTCATGAACCGGTAATGAATCTTCATGGAGCTTTGCTACTTGGCTCAATAGCTCCTTGACATCTATATAATTACCTAACATACACAAGATATTGTTAGGTATTAACTCAATCAAAAAATTTCATTACCTTATCATTTTTCTCGAGGGCTTGGACTTGCTCTTCGGTCCATCTCTTCTTCTTGAGGAACCCTCCCTTTGGTCCCCTTGGATAGCTAAATCCCTCCATCAACATGGACCATTCTTCAAAGTCTCTCATCATCAAGTAGTCTTCAATCCTTGTCTTCCATTGGTTGAAGTCTTCTTGTCCATAGAAAGTATATGGGATTGAGGTGTTGATGTTCCAACCCAAATTCTCTTGAATTTCTATCTTGTTCCTCTTCACCCTCTAGCGTCTTGGCTCTGGGTTGTTAATCCGTAGAAGAGCCCTGAGCTCTGATACCAATTGTAGAGGATTCGTTGGCCGCTAGAGGGGGGGTGAATAATGCGTTTTCGTTGCATGATGGAATTTGTTCGTGTGTTCATCTACAAATCTCGTTAGCACAGCGAAAATAGAAATAATAGCAATAACGAAAGAGAAGGCAAATACAAATGCACCAATACACAAGTATGTAACGTGGTTCGGAACCGAATGGTTCCTACTCCATGGATCGAGCTCTAAAGAGCTCTAGTGATGCACACGCAATCACTATTAACAAATAACTCCTTCTCGGAATAATCCGGAGGTAGAGAAACCTCTTACAAGTGATTACAAAAGCAATACACGAAAATACAAGCAAAATACAAAGAAATGTAAAGAGCACTTTACAATCTAGGGTTTTTGAGCACTTGCTTGTCGGTTGCTTGGATGAGCTTGAAGAACCCTGAAATGCACTTGCAATTCGCCTTCAAATCGCCTCACCAAAGATCCCAAAGAACCAATGCCGAAATCCTCCTCGAGCTCTTCTTTTTAACCTGCATCGGGTTGGATTTTCGCCTGGCAGTCGACTGTCATAAGGCCCCAGTCGACTACCAACACTGTTGTTGTGAGACAACGGCTCGATCCACACTGAAAAACTTCCAACGGATCTCTTGCCGATTGGTCGATGACATCACCCGATCATTGCTGGCGTCGTGCCGGCTTCGATCGGCTACGAGCTGTGCTTCGATCGAACCATCACGATCATTGGTCATGCAATCGATCGGCTCATCGATCAGCGCTCAAAGCCTTTTCAGCCCTTAAATGGCAGTCGAACTCTAGTCGACTCACAGCAGTCGAATCGGCCATAGTGTCAGTCGACTGTCAACCTCAAACATGAGGTTTTAACCCAAGTATGGTGCTCCATACTTGCTAGACCACCCTTAGCTTAGACCTAAGCCTTCTAGCCACCTCCGTCAGCCTCACGCATATCGGATTCCTCCAAGTCATCCATACGCTAGCCTTCAGGTACTTCCATCGGCTATGTCATGCTAACGGTGTCTACACCGCCAAGGCACATTGGACTTACGCTGCCAAGACTCCGCTTGGATTTTACACCGTCAATCATTGGACTTATGCTGCCAAGACTTCACCCTTGGACTTTACGCTGTCAATATCAAACTCCTTGGACTTTTCAAATGTCAAGTACCCATGACTTGGACTTTCACCGTCAAGACTGCACCCTTGGACTTACGTGGCCAAGACTACACCCTTGGACTTTTCAAATGCCAAGACTCAAGCTTGAACTTTCCTTTATCAATCCATGTTGGACTTTCCATGCCAAGACCCATGCTTGGACTTTCTTCATCACATGGTCAACCCTAGTCAACCATCAAAATCCCCTCGAGTTAAACTCGAGTCCGGTCAATCATGACCCAGGTCGATTGTGCCAACAATCTCCCCAAAATAATGTCAGACATCAATGTCAAACATCAAAACATCGTTCAAGTCAAACTCGAGTTTGGTCAATCGTGACCTGAGCCGATTGCACCAACAATCGGAACACATTCCTTAATCCATCCCCGGAATTGTTGGGGAAATCCAACCCAACAAGAGCTTCCATAAAAAACCCCCAATTGACCATATCAAACACCTTCTTTAAATCAACCTTGATCATACATCGTGGCAAGATTCTCTTATGCATATACTTCCTTACCAATTCTTGCATCAAGTTAATGTTATCCCCAATAGAACGCCCTTGCACAAGTGTCGCTTGCGCCTCATCCACCAAATAGCCCATTACTTTGGATAACTGGCCAACCAATATCTTAGCAAACACCTTGTAGAAAACATTGCAACATGAAATTGGTCGGTAGTTCGCCACCCTCGGGGCATGATCCCTTTTTGGCACTAAGGATACCAATGCATGATTCCATTGTCTAAGCAATCTTCCCTCTCGAAAGAACTCCCTCACTGCTGCCACAAAGTCCACTCCCACTATCTCCCAAGTAGATGTAAAGAATTTGGCTCCAAACCCATCCGGACCCGGTGCCTTATCTTGCCCAATATCATATAATGCGGCCTTTATCTCCTCCACCTCTACCACCCTCACCAAACTTGCACTTTGTGCGCTATTTAAACATCTTCCCGGAAGGCTACCACTGTCTATATGGTTGCACGCCCCATCCTGCCCAAGAAGTCCATAATAATAGTCCACAAACTCCTTTGCAACTTCCCCTATGCTCGTAGTTTGATTCCCATCCCTCTTGATGAGTGTCACAATAGCATTCCTTTTGTTGTTCCTCTTCACCACATCACGAAAAAACTTTGTACACTTATCCATGCTCCGGAGATATACATGTTTGGCCCTTTGCTGAAAATATTGCTTCTCCACCTCCGCAAGTAGTGTAGCTTGCTTCTTGATTTTCCCATAGCTCGAAGGGATGGATCCACCCTCAAGAATACCCCTTTGCACCTCTTCTAACTCAGCATTCGCCCTCTTTGTTTTCTCCGATATGTGCCCAAACTCTTTTTTGTAAAATACCGGAGAAAAAAAAATAAAAATAAAAATAAAAATATTCCTCGGTAATTGATAAAATATCTTGTGGAATTTTTCAGGAATTTTTAGAAATTTTTCTGGATTTAAACGGAGGTCTTATGGACATTTTATGGGGATAAAGCGGATAGACTTTTGTAAAGCCTGTTTAGACTATCTGCTATGAATTTATGGGTTTAATTAAAAAGCCTTTATATTTTGTCGTTTCCCTTATTTTTCCCAATTGCGCCGTTCCTTTTTCCCCTCCCGATCCTGCCTCGCGATTCCTTTCACTCATCGCACTCCCATCGCGGCCTCCATCGTCGCTCTCTCGTGGCGCCGCCAGATCCGTAGTCGCGCGTCGCTGCGCGCCTCCATCACCGCCTTTCTCCTCGCCGCGCCTCTTCTGATCCCCATCGTCGTCGCTCCTTTTTCCTCGCGACGAGCGGCGGCGAACCGCCTTGATGGTGCCACGGACACGCCGACGGAGAAGGGGTGCGCAGCGGGGAGACTGTGCCGGCAGGAAGTCGATTTGGGTATTTTCTCTGCCGATTGTCACCGGAGTGATGTTAGGGCAGCGGGATTTCCGGCGAACAGGTGGATTTGGGGGTTTGCTTTGCCGTTGGTCGTCGGAGTTAGTGGTTTTTCTGGCAGATTGAACAAGAGGGGAGACGAGAGGGTGGCTGCCGGTGGAGTCCAATGACCGGTGAGCTGTGATTTATTTTTCACTTCATCAGCTATGTTAACAAGCTCGATTTGGTGTCACCTTCTACAGGTGATGCCACTGTTCTTCCTCCAAGCAAGTTGTTGGAGGTTCTCACTTGTGATCGCGATCTCTGCAGCAGCCGTCCTTGTGATCGTCGAGATCTTGGCCTCGCCGGAGCTGCTGCCCTCTTGATGGAGCATTGTACCGATCACCGTCTTTTCCTTCTTGCCAAGATCAACTTCTGTTGTTGCTCGAATCGGCTGGGAAGCTCAGATCTACCTCTGTCCTCATTTCCTCCGCAGCGTACCCAATTGAGTTGCCAACAAGTTGGTAAAGGAGATGGGTGTTATTAAATTGGAGGAGTTGGTACTGTGATTAAGAGTTAATGGAAGAAACTATTTAGTTAGTTGATCTAGATATAAAATTGATGCGGGATTAGGATTTGATCCTAATATTAGAATTGACAGTATGATTGGATCGTATATGTTTCGTTGCAGGATGTTGATTTCGGGACCTTGATTCAAGATGGGTTCATGGACGTGAAGACTATCGACAGTCTACATAGCAGATGGGTAATTTCCTACCTGGTCCGGGTAGTTGTGCTTCATTCAGATTTAGTCATTGATATGAGCATGTTAGGTGTTCATATTACCTTGACCCTGTTCTTTTTATCGTATGTTTGATCCTTTACCGTTGGCTATTAACTCTATTGTTGATATCATGTTTATTTTATCATGATTAGGAGTTATACATATAGGTGATGCAAGTAACTTAGAATTTGTTTAAGTTTAGTGCAAATGGTAAAGTCCGGATGACAACCTGATTGTACATTAGGCAAAAAGGTCATCCGTAGGTAGATAATGACTTTAACCTAGGGTTAGTTCTAGTACCCTTAGGTTGTATGTTACCACCGAACATGTGTTGTGTAAATGGTCAAAGGAATGATACTTAGGGTATCGCTACGGACCGGTGGCCCTAACTTGTTATAATCAGATGAGTACGACTCTCTACAGGATAGAGAGTGCGTCGAGTAGATTAGTATGACTCTCTACAGGATAGAGAGTATTATGATCAGTTGAGTACGACTCTCTACAGGATAGAGAGTGCGTCGAGTAGATTGGTATGACTCTCTACATGATAGAGAGTCTATGGTGGATGTCTGAATGTGAGACATTGCATTCATGCATTTACATGCACGCTGGCGACGAGGTCTCCCTTGTGGTTGAGAAGGTCGCCAGTCATCCTGCCTCCACGGTTACTCATAGGAGGAGTAACCGGTGTGAGGAAAAAGCATTGAGGTGCCGCACTCTACCACTATAGACGGTGGTAGTTGGATTTGCGTGTCGTAGTCCTGCGTGTGTGGCACTCGACCACTCATGGGTAGTGACTGTCGGAGTGGCCAACAGCAGGGACCCCCATCGTGTAGCTTGCTCTTTACGCTTATATGCTACTCGATCATACGGCCCACTCGGCCACTCGAGAGTAGTGGTTGGTGTTGAGTTGGGACAGTTGTCATGCTCGAGCCACCGAGGCCACACTGGGGTCGTGGTAGCTTTAGGGTGAGCCGACATGACCATGCATGCTGCATTGCCGACTGATGGCATTTTTGCATATTTCTATATATATACATATATGCATGTATATATATATATATATATGGATGATTGTGATTAGTATACATATATAGATACAGTTTATATATATATGCTTATTGTGATGTTGCATTTGATTGTATTATGTTTGCTGCATTTGATTGTACATCATATTCATGCATGTTTCTTGCATATGTTATACAGTGTGTCGGATATTGGTATGGGTTGGATAGACCATAGATACCTTGGCCTGTAGCATGAGTAGATTATGTGTTGGTATTACTCTTCCTGTTATATATATGTTTGATATATGTTGAGTTGGATCAGAGTAGAGCGTACTTGAACTTGAAGTATATGTCGCATTTGATGTTATTCATTTCAATTAGACGGTATATGCTTGTATTTATATACTATACTGATATACCTGTTGTACATCTAGATTATATTGTCGAAATACATGTGATATTACATATATACATGTTTTCTATTATCTGCTGAGTTTTACTCACCACCCCCGCGGACCCTGGGTTTTCTGTCGCCCAGGTAACAGGTAGAAGACTTCGTGACAGCTTGGAGCACCGCCGGCTGACGTCATCTCATCTCACGAGGCTCCCGTATTTTGTTTTGGGCCTGTTGTCCGTTGTGCATTGTATTTTGGAGTTTTCGTGATGTATATGTTGTATATTCAGATTTTATCGAGGTTTGTGTTGTTGTGGTGTGTTAGCCATACCGGTATGCATGTGTGGGATTGTTGTATTATTGTAGTATGTTTCCGCTGTGTCTTGTGTAGTTTTTTATTTTCATACATATATATTGTTGTTATTGTGGGCCTACGGGCCTTGTATTAACCTGAAACGTTGCCACGTACAGGGGAGGTGCCGTCCGTTTGATTTTCGGCTCGGTATGCTCTCGGGGCGTGACATTTTCTATTCAGATCCCTCAATTTCCCTTTCAACCGGCCCAACTTACTTTTAAGAACAAATTGGGTAGTCCCACCAACCAGAGCAGCCCATGAATCCCTCACAACCTGCTATAAATCCCCATGAAGTGCCCACATATTAAGGAATTTAAAGGGACGATTCGGGGCCTATCCTTTGCCATAGTATGCACAATACCTCATGAATGATCCGAAAGACAATCGGGTGCTGTAAAATCTGCATAAGCATGAAAATCCGCCTCTAATCACTGTGAATTAACAATGGCTCGGTCCAACTTGCAAGAAACCATCCCATTCGTCCAAGTAAGCCGACACCCGATTGAATGAAGATCCATCAATCCACAATCTTGAGTAAATATCTGGAAGTCCCTCATCTCATAATTTGTAACCGGAACTCCACCTTGCTTATCCTCTATCGATAATATGGAATTAAAGTCACCCATAATCATCCATGGCTCCATAATGTCCTCCCCAAGCTCTGTTAGCGCCTCCCATAACGGTCTTTGCGCAACTATAGAATGCAACCCATATACAAATGAAACCAAAAAGCCTCTTCCCGTGACTCGACACCGAATATGCGTGTGAATAAATTGCTCTGTTGTAGTAATGACCTCCATATCCACCCTCTGCAAATCCCATAATAACAATATACAACCATGATTAGCCATCCCAAAATTATGAGAATGCCCCATACCTACAAACCATTTGGCCATAATTTGATCAAGAGAACCCTCCCCAAGCTTCGTCTCCAAAAGCGCCAAAACCTGAATACCTTTATGTTTAAGGTGTTGCACCCCTCCTTGCTTTAGGGACTTGTGAAAGCCCCTAATGTTCCATGCTACAACTTTCATTTGTCAACCTCGCGGATTGCTCGTGTCCGTAATTGACGATCGCTCCGATCAGCCCCCACCACTCCATTCCTCATCCTACCGCCTATACCATTACTTGAGCTTGATACTGAGGTAGAGCCCAAAGTAGATGCCATCGAAGAAGAAGTCGCAGACGAAGAGGTAGTAGCCCCGCCTCGCCCCATGAGAAGGTCGGGATGCCACAGCACCCGCTGCCCTCTACCCCCCTTGGATGTGAACATCCCTTAAAGGTAGTTCCCCTTGCCGCATCGACTCCTTACCACAAGCTACTTGTTGCCCCCTTACACCACATCCTGCTCGCCACCCACTAGCACACCATTAGGCCGCATCACCTCAACCGGCCTCAGAACCGACTGTTACTCCTCCTGCTCCCCATCCCTCTGAACCCTTGCCATCCTTGCCCCTAGCATTCTCCCCCTCCTCCATAGTAGGACTCCGTGGCAAGGGGGGCTCCATCGCAACCGGGATCGGGTTAGACACTGTTACCATTGCTAATCGATTCTGCTCTTCCAGATTCGCAGCTTGAACATTCTGATTAGACTGATTAGGCACCCTCCCTTGCTGCCTTGATCGCGCTCTGTACCGTCCCCTTGGCTCTCCTTGCCATTGGCTGATTGTGAACAATTGTATTGTTCAACTTCATATTCATGACGATATAAGTTGTATTGCTCAAACTTATTTATTCATATGAGTTGTATTGCTCGACTTATTTATTATTGATGACTTTATAATATAAATTAATATGTAATGATGATAAAAATGCAATTAAATATAAATTCCCTCTATATTAAGTGTGTAAAAATTGAAATTTTTGAAAGTAAAAAACTAATTATATTTGAATGTATTAATTAAATTGAACTCAATTTATTTGACGTTGAATGTAGCCTAAAAATTTAAAAGAATTTTTGATAGACTTGATGAACTAGATCCATATTTTAAATTAAATTTTGAGTATACATATTAATATGTTGTTGTGAATGATAATGCAGAGGTGATATTTAAATTAGATGGTAAATCTAAAATAAAATTGAAGACTTTTATGGAAAACTAATAAAGTAGAGATTGAAATAATGTTAAGCTTTTTATATTTTATTGTAAATTTTTTATGAGTTAACATTAAAAGTTTAAAATCTTTGCACATCACTTTTAATACTTTTACACACAAAATTAATTCTATTAACATCATATTGAAGAAGTCATAAGAAAATGATAATCTTTACATGTATTTCATGGGGATTAGAATAAAAATAAATTTAATAAGTATTATGGTGATCTTAAGAAGATGAATAACTTATTTTATATTAGGTGCTTAAACCAAAACATAAATTATATTTCATAAAATTTTTATTAATTGAATTTTATGGAGATGAAAAAGGGGTAAGAGTAAAAAAGATAGTAAAGAATAATTTATTTGCTTTATATAAGAATTATAAGAAGAAAATGTTCCTTAAAGTACTTCCTCAAAAACTTCTTGCATTTCAAAATCATATGATAATAACATTATATAAAAAATTACAAGTTAAATAGATTTAAAAAATTAATCAATTATTATGAAATATAAAAAATAAAAGGAATAAGTTTTTGAAGATGACAATATGTTAGAATTAGATAAGTATCTTAATAAAATATTTAAAGAATATTATGATATTTTTAATATTTTGGAATGATGGATACAAAATTAATATAAATTTTTCGTATTTCTCAAATTACTCATGGTACGTTAGTCATTCTAATATCGATACGAAGTTTATTGACTTCTAAGGTAGTAAAAAGTCTTATTTGTGTTCAATATTTTCTTTGATTAAGATGGGAGTCAATCAACACTTTTAAGGTAATAAAAAGTTTTACTGGTATTCGAAATTTTCTTTAATTAATATTGGAGTCAATTTGAAAAAAATATATAGAGGAGGTAAAAAAATTAAAAGTGGTAAACTTTTTTTTAATAAAAATATAATTAGAGTTTTATTTATAATTATAAACTTAATTACAAAGTGTTAATTTATTTTACTTGTATATTACTATTTTTTTGTTAGATTTTTAAAAAATTATAACGAACTCATCTTCTTTTGACAATCCTGATGTATAGATGAATTTTATTTAAAAGTGTATTTACTTATTGATTATTTTATTCATATGATAAATAATAAAAGAATAAAGCAAAATCCCAAGTGGTCACGTCATATAAGATTGTAATTTATTTTTTTTTTAGTCTTCGTAATGTGATTTATATATGTAGAAGTACAATTATGTTTATTATCTCTTAATTTTTCATTTGGAGCAATATTTATAATTCTTAATTCTGATCATATAATGGTTAAATTTATTAGAACTTAAAAATGTCTATATTGATTAACTCATAACTGTCTATGTAACTCTGACTTATAACCAAAAGTTGATATGTATTTAATATTGAGTTGTAGATCATGTTAACAATGAAATGTAATTTAATTTGATTATTTATGTGATATGAAAAAATTATAAATAATTATATTTATTTTGAGGTCTATTCTTAAGTTAATTTTATAAATGCATCAAAAAATTAATTCTATGAATATAGAAAAGATATTTTATTTTATTTTTGATAATTTATTGAACTATATAGACAAAACTTTTCAAGTATGAAATACTCAAATAGCCTACTCAATTTTCATATTTATTATTCACTAAAATACTTAGTTAAGTAACTTTGAATATTTAAAATTTTAAATTATCATGAGTATATATATATATATATATATATATATATATATATATATATATATATATATATATATATATATATATATATCAAACTTATTTTTACATTTAATAAAAACTATAAAAAAAAGATGAATATGATACATAAACATATTATCTACGTGGTATTGTAAAAATTAGAGAAGTAGAAATGAATGACGACTACTTGATGTACAACAAGTTGACATCGTAGATGTAATGAGATGATTATTGGCTAGCGATCTTAAACCCTAACTTGCTCCACTTCTTTTCTTTTTATCTATTTTAATTTTTTTCTTTTATTTTTGAGTGTAAATTATTTTGTGTGTAGAATGTTTTTTGCCCTTATTTTATTATCATAAAAAAACATCTCATTCTAAAAAATATTAAAAAAAAAAAATCTTACTTACTCTAGCATTATTATAATATTTTTTACCAAAGCTTCAAAATACTAAAAATTATTAAATATCTATAATTAAAATTACTTACATATAATAATGCTTTAATTAAATCAAAATTAATTCAACTTTGTTATAATTTTAACTAAAATTATTATAAAATAGAATTGTTTTGATTAAAACAATCATTTAGAATAGTTTTCGTTAAAACTATTATAATAATGTTAGGTAAAGTAGTTTTAGAATATCCTTATATATATATATATATATTTTTATTTATATCAGGTATCAGGTACGATTTCTCTTCCCTATTAGTCCTGATGGCTGACCGGCCCTGTCTCACGGCCTTCAACGAGAGTCCCCACCGATCAACGAGGATAAATCAGAGTGACGCGTGACCCGACACGTTAGGACCCATGCTGCCCAGAAGGATTGACCATGCTCAGACGAGAGGGCAGCGTGCACCTCCACTCGCCCAGCGCGTGCAGCCAGGGCCGAATCGACCCCTAGATGCGCAAAAGGGAACTTCGTGTCTTACTAATGCGGCGTCGCCCTGGGGGCAATATTCTCTTTTTTTTTTTTTTTTTTTTTTTACAAGTGGTATCCAAGCTTCGCCCGACTAGTCCACTTGGCGAACCGGCCCTGCCCCACGACATCCGAAGAGTCTCCACCGGCCCACAAGGGTAAATCAGGAAGACACGCCGCCAAGTCGCCGTGAGGGGTTTGACGCCAATCAGGGTCCGCACCCCACACCAACCCGCTGGTAAATGGGAATTCGCCTCCGTAACCCGCAAGCGAGTGGAAAACGACGGAATTCCCTCCGCAAGCTGCAGTCGGCAGGGATCGAACCATGATTTGTTCCAGGGACCCCCAAGCTCTTACCGATGCGCCGTTGATTTTAGGTGAAGTAGTTTTAGAATATCCTTTTATATATTAATTTTTAAACGAAATATTTTTTTTAATAATAATGAGAATACTTGTTATTTTAATTTTTGCTCAAGATTATATAAGGCCCACCTTAAGCGATGGACTATTGTATTTGTCAATTATATCTTTTTGCCATTTATATTATTGTTGTATGTCTATATTTTTTCCTTCTTTGTCAATTATAATGGATGATATAGTTATATTTTCATTTGTGGAGAACATAAATAAGTATAGTTTACAACACGAGCAAAATTGATGTAGATTTACACCAAATGAGTTTACAATCAAAGATCTATCATGATTTATCTTTTTTTATTCAACTATGGAGTCAATGAGAATAAATATATCATCTTTTATATTAAGAATAATTAACTATGTGCTTTAGAATTACGGTGAGTAGGAGGTCTAATTTAACTTTTAAATATTTACTATTTGATTTTTAATTATGATACATTTATAATTTTTTAAAATAAAATAATAAATCAAGGATATTGTAGTTGTTGAATTGTCCATCCAAATACTTTCTTATTTATCATAGTAATTGATGTGTATTTCATCTTTCTTATTTTGCAAAAATTATTTGCGTCCCATTAAAAATTCTTAATATAAGATCAGTCAGTAATTAATAAAAAATATCTTATACTAATAAATAATAATAATAATAATTAACTGTGCAATCTTAGTTTTAACAGAATGACGATGATGATTTGTTTCCCTGGGGAAAAAAAAAAAAGAAGGAAAACACTTTGCTTCATCCATTTGAAGATCTCAACTTTGCTGTTGGCCGACTCCACGAAAATCACTGTGAAATAGATCGAACTATTGCAAATAGAAGCATCGCCTCACCATCGTTGCCGATCCTTGCCAGCCTCGGCCGCAGCGGATTCGGCCTCGAGTGTCTTCCTCGCCTCCTCGAGTCTCCCAGCGATCTCGGCTTCGGTGTACCCCTGATCGGTTAGGGCTTCTTGCAGCATCAAGAGTTTCGACTGGATTTGTCGCTTGCGATTGTGTTCGACGATTTCCTTGTTGGGATTTAGTGGGGCTCTCGCCGGCTTGGATCCGGAGGCTGCGGCGTCCGGGAGGACAGGAGGTTGCCGGGATTTGAGGAAGAACTTATTTGTTTGGATGTAGCCGGTGGTGCCGGATCCCCTAGGGGTCTGGAGCCCGATGCCGTTGTACATCTTCTCGGACTCGTTCGGCAGGAGGCAGGAAGCAGTAGACGTAGGAAACCCTAGCAGAAGGGAGGGAAACGAGAGAGGAAGCAATAGGGAAAAGGATGGAACGGGCGAGGGCTGCATTGATCGGATGTGCCGGTTTTATACCTTTTCCCCCGTTCCGTTCAGCTTTTACCGGAAGAGTTTTAATTGGATCGGAACTAATCGAGTTATATAATATTTATATTTTTTTCAACCGAAACCGATCCGAGCTAATTGGATAAAAGCGCAAGGATCCGATCCGATCCGGTTAGTTCCAGATAAATCTATTGAATCACATCTACCAGACTCAAAATTCAAAATGAGCCAATGAAATTAGGCATGGCATGATGCGTATTCGCCTTTTTACGTGTCAGGCTAAACTTATTAAATAAAATAATAATAATAATTAAAATATTTTCAAATTTTAAGTTATACTTGTTCAAATCGTACCTTATTTGAATTTGTGTCGCCCTTAACATTGCTGAAGATATTATAATATACATTTCGCCTTTATAGCAACAATAGAATTATACCAATGAATAAAAATTAATTTATAAATCTTGAGAGATAACAAATCTTTCAAAGTATTTATTTTTTTATCGTGTTAGTCTTGAATTGAATAATAAATTCTCTAAATTTATCTTATTTGTATTGACTGCGATTGATTGACGAAAATATCGAACGAATTGCACCTTTTATATCAAAAATATTATAATATACAACTTGGCCTGAAGGCTAAGCCACCTAATTCAAATTCAAATCGAATGGTGTCACGAGCATCCTATCATCTATCTCATGGTCTATAATTTAAACTTACTTGATGGCTTGGATCTGCCTATTGAGCACATCGGATTAGCTATATCAGCAAACATCCAAATCAACACAATAATTGACACAGTATATTCGGCAATTTATCAAACACAGCTGATAAAATTTCGAAATGTCCAAAACGTGCACTATACTTTCAGAATTACTAAATCGCGCGCATAATTTCCAAAATACCCCTCCCGCCAAACAACGTTTTTAATGCAAAGATTTCGCATGCATTCGAGCCACATTTCTAAATCCCGAGCCATCGAAACGTCCCGTCCAAACAAGTCACCACATTAGCGTCTTCGTGTCTTCAGCTTCCGAGAAATCTTCGAGCGCACAAAAACTTGGAAAAGCTTAGACTCCATTTTTCCTCCAGCTTCATTACGTTAGCTTCCGAGTTCTTGGAATTTCGTCGAGACGCTTCGAGGTAATATGATGTCGTCCTCTCATTTAACTAGAGTTTTACCCATTTCTTACCCGGTTTTAGGGTTTCCGTTGAAAGACATACATCTCATTGGTTTTTTTCTATCATTCTGTGTTGCAGAATGAGTCAAGCATCCGATTCAATCTCTCCTTCACCGACCAAGGTATGTGTCGCATTCCTTGCTTTAGTCTAATATGAAGTATGTCATATGTTTAAAATGATTTTTCCGTTATGGTTTTGGAATGGTTTCAAACATTAAAATACAAATGGACGATCTCTTCAATCTGTATATGAATTAGATAAATAGAGCCCTAAAGATTTTTTAACAACATTATTGCAAAGAATTGCCGAATTTGAAATTTGTTTTTTACAATGACAAAATGAAGGAATAAATTTTGTATTTTCAAATTGATAGGGAAATAATGAGTGTGCAAAGAAACTGCAATGGACCAGCGTTTTAGGCCACTTTATTGAATTTTTTGGAGGTCCAAGTACTAAAGGAAAGCAACGTCCGTCAGTTTATTTACATGAAAGGCACAGAGAGATCATTAAACAAACCCCATTTACTGTTTTTTTTGAATATACAAGACATTCCACAAATCCGTGGCATATTGGTCAATATATTTCAAAGTTGGAATTCGACAAGTCAAAGCTTTAAGTTTTCAATCGATTGCTTTCACCAGAAGAGATGTGTCCCTTTTGCTCGGTATTGCAGATAGAGGGGCTTATGTTCCTATGAATTCCACTAATGCATCAGGTGCTCTTTTCAATTCTCAATTCTCTAAAAAAGAACCAACTAGATCGAGGTTAGAGTTTTTGCTTAAAACCTTTTCTACTAGAGTAGAAATAGATGAAGATGTTTTGGTATTTTGTAAGTTGTATGTATTGTATATATTTGCTTGTGTGTTGTTCTGTACTACTACATATAAGGTCCCCATAGGTCTTGTAGATATTGTAGATGATTTTGACAACATAAGCCATCCATCAATTTATGGCTCCACAATTGCCTACTATTGGAGATATATGTTCATATACTAATCTGATTCATGAGAATAGCGACTTCTTACCTAAAGGGATTTAGGCCTTTTGGTGTAAGTTCTTTCTTACTAAATAATTTTTCTTTTATGTTTACGTATGTAACACTTTCAATACGAAAGGGCTTGGTTTCTGGAACATGTCCCAATCCAGAGACCGTACAATACCGAAGGCCCACGAATAAATAAGTGGAGGGCAACTCCTTCACATATTAGCAAGGTCAGGAATTTATTGGAGCAAGTCTCCCCTGAACAGGTAAATAGAAGACCACAACTTAGCTTTTTTTCATTTTCGTTATCTAAATAATTGTTGATTTTTTGATAGGTCATTGTTGATCTAGTATGTACCCGTAGTGAAAATATATTGCTTGATAAGGTTGACTATTATATTGAAAATACTCCTCATCCAATAGAGACATCATCATCACAAACTATACAAGAAAAATACCCAGCTAGTGAATGCCATGAGTGTTTAGTTTATCAGAGACAACTCAAAGAGTTAAGAATGGAAAACATGGCACTAACTGAAAGGGTAAAAGAACTAATGGAAATTATAGGAAGAGAAGGTATGGAGGCTGAACCAAATAAGCCCGAAGTTGACCCTCAACCTCAACCGGAACCAATTGCCAGCAGAACAAGACGGCGAGATAGAACCCGCTATGATTACAGGGATACTCCCGTTGATAGTCCACTGTGGGCAAAATTGGACTCTCAAAGCAAAAGAAAAAAGACAGAAATTTCTGATGTTGAGTTATTAGAAGGGCAACCTGATAAAGCTGTAAAAGAAGCAGAAGTATTTGACAAGAAAGGCAAACAAAAAATTGGTATGGATGAATTGCAAGCGAGGGATACTATCTGTATTTTGGAAGAAGATGAAAAAGATCTTGACAGGGATGAAGCAATAATTGATAAACTCAACCAAATGAGAATGAAAGTCATTGCGGTTAGTCAGAATACTTCCCAAAATTAGTTTTTGTTATTTTATTTAAATAACTAATATTATTTTTGTATTATAGTATGTCAAGAAAAATTGTAAGACGACAAAGAACCAGAAACAAGATGCTGATGTGACCTATTTGCTAAAAAGTTTAGAAAAAATAAAGTATGGTAGTTACATTCGTCATTACATTCAAAAATTTTATTACAATATTATAAAGTGCAAATATTTATTTACGATTAAATTTTTTTGTAGGCCGATAACAGGTTATATTTGGGAGGAAGGTCCTTTTTCATTAACTCTGAATTCTTTATACTCTGAAGTTAATGGATTTGTTTTCACAGATGGGGAAATTATCGATACATTTTACTCAATTCTTTTTAGGGGGGCCTCCTCTTCATGTAGGTCATATAACAAGTCTGTGTATTCCTCATCCCTGTTCATTGTAAGGGAGTTAAATTATCTTGTATTTTCACGACATTTGATGTTATACTAACTGTTTAAATATTTTTTCCTCTACACACAATTTCAGTCAGCATTAAGATTGTCATGGAAGACTGCCACAACACAAATCATAAACACGGACATGAATGATGGAGAGGTTAGATATATTTTTATACCTCTAAATACTGATCAAACTCACTTTCACCTGTTGTGTATCGACACAAAATCAATGAGTTTCAATCATTACAACTCTATTTCATATTGTGGAAGATCAAGCTAATTTTTCAAAGTGAGTAGTTAAATATTTAAAATATGGATATTCCATCAATTTAACTTAGTTATATGTTAATGAATAGTTATGTTAACTTAGTCATCGGTAATTATAGGTATCCCAATTTAAAGGATATTCACCTAAGGAGCTTGCAGATTCATCCATGTTTACAAGCTATTACCCCATCGATACCGGTTTCGTTATAACCCATTGTCCCCAACAAGTGGCAAGGTACTAAAAGGAAAATACTGAACGTGAAAATTATACTTTTGAATTGAAATATAAAATTTTTCTTTGCATGTTTACAACAATGATTGTGCCTTCTTTGTGATGCAATACATGAGATGTCTGCTTTATGGTGAGAAGATGGACTTCAAACAAGGGTATACGCACCAAATCTGAATAGATGTCTCTGTCTCAATTTTAAGGGATGAGTTCTTCCTGATATAATTTTAGAAAATTTCAGGTGGCAGTATGACAATGCATTGTTGTAATTAATGAATTTTGCTAATTTGTAAATGGTACTGCTTTCCATAGATCAACAGTGACTGTAAATATGTTTATTGTTTGTGTTTGAGCTTTAATAAATGTTATATAATATATTGTTGAATACTTGACAGCACCACGTACAATTTCGAACTAACCGAGAAATACGGTGGTGCTGGGAATTTAACTCCCAGGAACACAGTGGTGGTGGGAATTAAAGTCCCAGCACCATGTACAATTCGAACTGGGCGAGAAATAAGGTGGTGCTGGGAATTAAAATCCCAGGAACTCAATGGTCACACGATTTTAATTCTCGTGACCAATGCACAATTTCGAATCGCCCAGAATACGGTGATGGAATTTAACTCCCAGAACACTGGGGAAATAAAGTCCCAAAGACTAACGTGCATAATTTCGAATCGCCGAGAAATAAGGTGGTCTTGGAATTAAAATCTCTAACACAATGTCTCGAATTTTAATTCCCGGACCACGCATAATTTCGAATCGCCAGAATACAGGTGTAATTATAATCCCAGAACACGTGGTCTGAATTTATTTCCCGTGACCACGTCTGATTTCAAATGGCTTAGAATAAGGTGGTCATGGATTTCAATTCGTGACTACGCATAATTTAGAACTCGTCGGGAACAACACGGTGGTCCGGGATTTCAATTCCTGTGACCACGCATAATTTAGAATCGCCGAACACACATTTCCTGGGATTTCAATTCAGCTCACGATACCGAATGCGAAATAAGAGCGTCGGAATTAAAATCCGAGGAACTCAATGGTCCTGGGAATTTAATTCCCAGGGCCACGTACAATTTTGAGCTGCCCGAGCAATACGATGGTGATGGAAATTTAACTCCCAGGAATACAGTGGTGCTGGGAATTAAAGTCCCAGCACCACGTACAATTTCGAACTGGCCGAGAAATAAGGTGGTGCTGGGAATTAAAATCCCAAGAACACAATGGTCCTGGGATATTAATTCCGTGACCACGCATAATTTCGAATCGCCGAGGAATACGGAGCCGTAATTATAATCCTAAACACTGATCCGGAATTAATTTCCCGTGATCACGCATATTTCGAAATGATCGAGGAATAAGGTGGTCCTGGGATTTCACCCGTGACCACGAGCATAATTTGAATCGATCGAGAACACACTGGTCACGGATTTCAATTCCCCAGCATTCACGCACTTTCAAAATAAGGTAATTTTAATCCCAGAACACAAGAGTCTCATAGGGCCATCAATGGGTTTTGATCGAAACCCATCATGGACCTACAGAGTCCAAATTCGAATTCTTTACATCGATCGAAGATCTAACGACTTCACATGGTGTCAGAGGAAACTTCCTTCCGATCCTCCTACCTTCCGCTACGTGCCACTTCGCACGGATGATTCGAAAATTGGCGTAAACCTAATCCCGCCTTGAAAATCGAAATTTTGGACACGATACACAGAGGGACAAGTCCCAAAGCCATGGAGTTGGTTTGGACCGGTTGAGGATTAGTCCATCAATGGGTTTTGGACCAAACCCATTGATGGACTCCACAGAGTCCAAATTCAAATCTTTACATCGATCAAAGACCTAACGGCCACATGTTGCGTCGAGGAAACTTCCTTCCGATCCTCCTACCTCCCGCACGTGCCACTCGGGACGGATCGATTTAAAATTGGTGTGTAAACCTAATCCCCGCTGAAAATCGTAAATTTTGGACACGATACAGAGGGCAAGTCCCAAAGCCACCGGAGTTGGTTTGGACCGGTTGAGGTGATTAGGTCCATCAATGGGTTTTGACCGAAACCCATGATGGACTACAGAGTCCAAATTCCGAAATCTTTACATCGACTGAAAGACCTAACGACTTCACATGTTGTTGCGTCGAGGAAACTTCCTTCTGATCCTCCTACCTCCCAGTTTCGACCTCGTGTCACTTGGCACGGCCCGATTGAAAATGTAGTCTTTGGGAATTAAATCCAGAACACAAATGGTCTCAAAATTTTATTCACGGCACCACGCCCATTTGCGAACCCCGAGACATAAGGTGGTGCTTTGAATCTTAATCCAGAACACGGCAGGTAAGTGAATTTCAAAGACCACGCATAGCCTGAATCGCCGAGATAAAATGTGGTGCTGGGAATTAATTCCCAGGAACACAGTGATCCTTGAAATTTAATTCCCAAGACCATGTCCATTTGGGACCATAAGGTGAAAAGGTGGGAATCTTAATCCCGGTGAACACGGTGCAAGTGAATTCAAGACCACGCATAGCTTCAAATGGCCAAGAAAAAATGTGGTGCTGGGAATTAAATCCCAAGAACACAGTGGTCCTCGAAATTTAATTCCCAGGACCACGTCCATGTGGGACCTGGCCGGGACCTAAGGTGGGGCTGGGACTCTTAATCCCAGGACCACGGTGGTGGGTGAATTTCAAAGACCACGCATGCTGAATCGCCGAGAAAAATAGTCTTTGAATTAAATCCCAGAACACAAGTGGTCCTCGAAATTTAATTTCTGTGACCACGCCCATTTGGGACTCTGGCCGAGAAATAAGGTGGTGCCGAGAATCTTAATCCCAGAACACGGTGGTGTGAATTCTCAAAGACCACGCATAGCCGAATCGAGAAAAATATAGGTGGAATTAAATCCCAGGAACACAGTGGTCCTGGAAATTTTATTCCCAGCACCACGTCCATTTGCGAACTGGCCAGAAATAAGGTGGTGCTGGGAATCTTAATCCCAGGAACACGGTGGTGCTGGTAAGTGAATTCCCAGCACCACGTAGCCAATCGCCGACAAAATTAGTCTTTGAATTTAAATCTCAGAAATACGCCGGCCTGGAAATATAATTCTCAGGACCACGTCCATTTGCGAACTGGCCGAGAAATAAGGTGGTGCTGGGAATCTTAATCCCAGGAAGACGGTGGTGCTGGCAAGTGAATTCCCAGCACCACGTACAGTTTCGAACTGGCCGAGAAAAAATGTGGTGCTGGGAATTAAATCCCAGGAACACAGTGGTCCTGGAAATTTTATTCCCAGCACCACGTCCATTTGCGAACTTAAGTTCTATAAGGTGGTGCTGGGAATCTTAATCCCAGGAACACGGTGTGAAAGTGAAATCTCGGACCACGCTTTAGCAATCGCCGAGAAAATCGTGAATATAAATCCCAGGAACACAATGGTACTGGAAATATAATTCTCAGGACCACGTCCATTTGCGAACTGACCGAGAAATAAGGTGGTGCTGGGAATCTTAATCCCAGGAACACGGTGGTCCTGGAAATTTAATTCCCAGCACCACGTACAAATTCCATCACAAAATCATAAAGTTGAAGTAGTTGAAATATTTAACAAAGTATATATATTCCATAATTGTACAGATACTACACAGATTGCAAACACCTTTGCAGCTGACTAATGACTTTTATAGGCAGGCACCTTGGTGTAGTTACATATCTAAAACTCTGTATAGTCTTACAACATATCCCACTATACAAAGATACCATAATTGCAAATAAAATTGTGAGCTGCGCATTATTCTATTCCTCACCACGAATCTAAAGCTCCTCATATCCTGCTGTCTGAATCTTTTAGGGTACCCAAATAGTAGGCTCTCAATGTATCGTATTATAAAAAATGCACAATCATAGCTGTAAAAAATTAAAAATTATTAGTCCATTGCTAGATTATAAAATATGGTATTTACAAAGATTATTAGATGTCTTACGAAGAGATTTGTCTGGGACCCTGGACTCGACGCACGGAAAAGTTTGCATTACAAAATTTTTCAGCCATGCCAGGATGCCAGTTATCATAATATGAAGGGTGCATCTTTTTAAAGAATTCAACCTGGGACCAAAATAAATGCTATGAATCCTCCATACACAAACGGTTTATTTAGCTGAAATCTAATTTAATGCTTACTGTTTCTTCAAATTGAGTAGTATAAGCCACTAGTAGGTGGCAGTGCTCGTCACGGATTATTGGAAAAAATATGTATCTGATTGGATTGCCTGGGGTTTTATAAGTTTGCTCGAATGCTTGGGCGTACATAATATTAAACATATTCTGTATAAAAATCATGTCAAACACCGGCCGTAAAGTTTACAATTCCTTGGAAGGACCAAAACTTACCTGGATTCCAAATTACGTAAAATTGAGTTATAGTACGCCTTATCGTCACCTTGCCTTTCACTAAGATGAAAATATGCGCTTATGCAATCCCCATGTGTCAAAACATTCCAATCAAATATTGTAAGGAAAGAGTCCATGTATAAGTTAATAGCATCGGTCTTCCACACTGGTCCTGATACTGTCACACTACACAAGGAAAGGGTTATTAGCAACTCTCAAAACATAAGATGAAAGGTATATACAAAGAATATAAGACTGTCTTACTCTATTTTTTTTAGTTTCAATAAAGACTCCCCGACGTTTGGATCCATCTTACCGGTGAATTCTTTATAAGCTTGCTGTATACAAAATAAAACTGTTCAGTTTCAGAAATATTTTGTCTGAAAAATAGGATCTAGACAGATAATTTATGCTCACCTCTAATATCCTCTGACACTTCGTCAGTGTTGGTTGTTTGTCGTGGAGACTTGTGTGCTGATCGATATTTCGGGTTCACCTCCTCGCAATTGATTTCCTTTTTATCTGGCCGACTCTGCCAATGTTTGGCTCTGCAGGAGAGATATTAGGGTCTCTTGAGAGATACTCAATAGCCTTCTTTGAGGACAATTTGAGTTTCAACTCTCCTTCTTTTAGGGATGTTTGAAACCATGCAGGAGGGAGGCTTCTAAGGCTAGGGGTGATAGACTCCAAGAGTCTTCTTCCTCACACAAACCTTCCGCCTAGTGTATGCAGTAAGAAGGTTGTTGGGTTTTGTAACTTGTATAAGCCGTGATTGTAACCCTCTACATCCCGGGATTGTAAATTGAGTTGAAGCTCCAGTATTAAACTGTCCTTTTCAGTGATTAATGCTTCTTTTTCAGCAATTATATCATCCCTTTCACTTATCTCGTTTTCCTTCCTGTTCCTGACCTCCTCTAACTCTTGAAGAAGCTCCTGTATTGTCTTTTCTTGTTGTTCGATGGTCGCTTCCTTAAGTAGGGAGGTGCTTTCAAAATCACACCTTGCTTCAACTAGCTTAGTGCTTAGAGTAGATACAATTTCTGCATTCTCCTGGCATACTGGATAGGTCATTCCTCGTGCGTCGACCTGAGTTTCGGGTTGAGGAGTTGATGCAGAAAATCTAGGTGGGGAAGCGGTGTGTACCAGATGCAGCTCTGACTGTGCTGGAATTAGATCGACAATGATTTTGTCAGGTACGAGACCATCTACCATCTTCTTAACGACCCTTACATTTGTGGAACTCCACCTCCATCTCAGCATTCTTGGCAAAACATGAGAGACGTGTGGAGGTAGGATACACAAATGCTCACACATCCATACCTGGAATGACAAGATTAGTTGTTAATAGACAGATTTATCTATACTATTTGTGGAAGACATAAAATATATTCACTCACAGCCAATAAGTGTGTGAAACCCTTAAGCATTGGTCTCGTAGATCCACCTACGACGTCTGCTTTTGGTCGCAATGTGACTCCCATACCAATTGACTCCATTTGAGGAGCCATGTACGTATAAAGTGCTTCGCACCAATTGTACCTGCCTAAGTTATCAAAATCCTCTACACAATCTATAAGTGATCGCATAGCTATTCTAGGCTTACTGCTGGTGGTAGTAAAAAACACACAAGAGAAAAAATATAAAATAAACAACTGACAATAAAGTTTTGCAGATCCTAAATTATCTGGAGATCTGGAAGTCTTCAATAAATCCTCCAGATGCTTGTTAGAGCAATCAACTTCCATGAAATATTACAAATATAGTTGTCCAGATGGAGCTTCATTATTCATAGGAACTTCAAGTCCATCATCTGGTAGACCAAGGATGAGGGAGACATCCGTCTTTGTGAAATGCAATTTTTTGTCTTGGAATATAAAACATTTCTCCGTGCAGTCCCAATTATCAAACATATTCTGAACGAGGGGTCTGACATGGGTAATATCTGGAATGTCCAAAACCCACGCAAAGGGGGAGCTCCGAATAAGCGTTTCTTCTTCCACACTCGGCGGCACACTTGCAATAAATTTTTTAAACTGTGAAACGTTGCTTTTCCAGTTCATTCTCTTGGTTCTTCCTCGCATCAACGCACGGGTTCTTGCAGAAGTATCGCTTGATGATTCACCAGTTAAAGCCATCGTTAACTGAAAAAAATTCCTTAGGTTAACAACCAAATGCATTGTAATACAGCGATTTTAAACTAATAGATGAAATGGATTGAAACATGTGTGATGATACAAACAAACGTTACCTCTGCTTAAATGGTAAACCCTAAAACCCTAAACCCTATCAGGCCCGAGTTTAAACGAGATCGTGCACGGAAAAAGGCAAAAACCCTAGATAGATCGGAAGAAACGATAGCGACACAGAATTTAAGAAATCTACAAAACTTACTTAGGTCGAAAATCGCGTTGAGATGGTGTTGAGATGTTTTAACTCGCACCGGGGAGGTTGAACTGGCACCGGGGGGTTTTGACTAGCACCGGAGAGTTTGAACTGGAACCGGAGAGTTTGAACGGGCGCCGGGGAATGGAAGCGGAATTCCACAGAGACAGAACGCAAGGAGCGAGAGAGAAATAAAATGTGGTGTTGAGATGTTTGAACTTCCACCGGGGAGTTTTATATTAACGGGTCGGGTGCGGTCGGACGGATTTAGATTACAATTTTTTGCAAAATAGCTTAACATTAACATTAACATTAATATTGTTTTCTTTAAAAATATTTACACAACCACTATTTACACTTAGGAATTAGTAGCCGGTGGCATTCTACAAGACCTCCTATTATGCCCAAGCTGTTTGCATTTGCTGCATTTATTTTTCACCCTCCCAGTATGTTTGGACTCTATGCGTGCCTTTTTTCTTCGCCCGGGCTGCACAAGGCTACGAGGAGGTAGAATTCCAAAAATTTTGTCACCATTAGGCCAAAATTTCTTACTTCGACATGGGTAAATACGATCCATGTAAGTGGCCTCCCAGGTTTCCCTTAGAAAATAATGCTCATGATAGCGGTATGGATCCATGTTCCGATATATGATGACTGATAGCATGCGAGCAAGGAATTCTGAAATTTGAAACTCACGCAGAGATCTGACTTCGCCTATCCAAATCAATAATATACGAAGAAGCTATTGTCTGTACTTCCATTTCCGTTTGTGAATATGGGAATACCGAATATAATCGAGTTCTTTCTCTCCTTTCATCAATCTCTTTAATGGCATAAGGTGTTAGAAAACCTGACATTTTTGAAGATTCTTCCCTACGGTTATAGAATCATTGAGCAACATTTCTTCTAGTGTTGTCAATTAAACTGGTGATGGGGAGTTCACGTGTTTCCTTGAATAATGCATTTAAACTCTCGGAACAATTAGTGATTAACATTGTGTACCTCTTGCCAGGAAAGTGTGCATTGGCCCATCTTTTTGGATCGATCTTTTGTAGCCACGCATATGCTTCCTTGTGTTTGTCATGCATGTTACGTGAAAGTCAACTCTTGTATTGGCTCTTCTTTGCTGCCCAAAATAAACCTAATGAGGATCTATCCCGGGTATCTGTTACCATGTTACAAGACAAGTGATAGCAACAAAAAGCATGATGGGCAGATGGATACACTTTGTTAACTGCTGATATAATCCCCCGATGTCTATCCGATACAATACTCAATGACTCTGGCAGGACATCAAGGAATGTCTTTACATGATCCAAAAACCACTCCCAAGCAGATCCACATTCAACTTCGGCAATTCCAAATGCAAGCGTAATTTTTGCATTATCACACGTGTGCCATTAGCAAAACATCGAGGATACTTGCGGTCATATGTGTAGCATCAATTCCAATTAGTTTTTCGCAAATACGACTGAATACTCTTGACAAGCACCAAATGCCCAAAAACATCTGGAATTGATTTTCACCATTTCTTAATCTTTGCAATATATGTATCAGGATCTCTAACTCTTAACTCACGCAAGTACATTGGAAGATCAATATAGGCTTGATCAAAATCACCTAACACTCTTTTTAATGCTTTCTGTCTGGCTGTGTATGCTTTCTTGTATGAAATGTGAACACCAAACCTAGCTTGCATTTCTCTTGAATTGAACTTGGTTTGTAATCATCGAGGTAGGTAGCTAATCCTCTGATACTGGTTTGCTACAAATGTGGATGTCTGCAAGCATGGTGATCTTGTTTCCCTAACACCGCATTCATCTTTGCTTTACATATTTTGTGACATGATGAACTCCACGTCTCCACTTGCAACTAGACTCCATGAACAAGGCTGACTAAAGCAAATAACTTTAATTCTATTAAGTCTGGTGTCAACTGGCTTGTATCTGAAGTTTTTTACCATCGCATGCCTTACTAGTGCATCTTTAAACTCTTGTCGAGAGGAAAAAACTTGTCCAGTGAAAAATTCATTTGGATCTGATGAGCAGACATCTACCAATAGTCTTATTTGTGAATTTAAAACATAGGGATCATCAGCAATTAAGAACACTTTCTCTAAGTCACTGTACTGATCTGGGTTTAACTCACCTTCTTCATGTTGGATATCATCAGCTAAGAATTCTTCCGAAGGATTTGTATATTCTAACTATTCTATCACTTACCTCCTCTTCACTCCAAGCTTGTAAATATTCATGATCTCGTGGTAGCGTGACAAACTCTTCTTAAAGTATGGAAGAAGCGTCTCTATTTATATCAAGGTGTTGATCACTGTAATTCTATCGCCACATCGATGGAGATGAAGATGGAATATTACTTGGGCACAGATTTATGGAATCTTGATCATCTAACTCTCTATCCTTCAAATTTGATTCAATTATTTCCAAAAATGTTAACACTTCATCAGGAAGGGGGTCGTCCCTGCAAATGTTTTTAAAATCAACACTGTTATATGTAGTATGCTATGCAAGTAGGCTGAATTTTTTTAACTAGGCTTTAGAAGTCTGAAGACAAGTGGAGGATGAGAGTTTATGGTTAGGTTTCCCAATTATGCACTTAACTAATTAGAACATTTGATGTTGATAGAGTCATCAATGAGTTTTTACCGAAACCCATTGATGGACCTTTCAATGTTGAAATTATGAACGGTTTATATGGAATGGAAGAGGAAGACATTTACAGGGTTTATGCGCAGAGGGATACTTAGTTCCCACACTCCTACAGGCAGTTATGGGTGCGTGCCAATTGGCACGCAGCATGTCAATTGACACACTCGTCTGAATGTTGGCACAGAGCATTATTTTTCATAACTACTGTTTGGGAGCATAAGGAAAGGTGGAGAATGATAGTATAGGTCACGCTTGGACTCGACCCGCCTAGAGGACTTTATTTATCTCCAATATAAATTGACAGCACCACTCTTTTCTCGGCAGTTCCTCTTCATGGTGTCGAAATTTATATCCCGTGCCCACTTGGCTGGGATATAAATTCCCAAAGACACCATTTATCTCACCCCATCTCCCCCGTGCCGAGATATTTAAACGCAGAACCATTGTTCTTTGAGTTTTAGTTCCCAAAGACTACCAACAATTCCGACAAATTTTATGTACATGGTGCTGGAAATTTCATTCCCAGCACCATGGTGTTGCTGGGAGTTTTAATCCCATTTTCACTGTGGTGCTGGGATATAAATTCCTAGCACCACCATTTTTCTAGACCAGTTCAATCTCCCTGGTGCTGGGATTTTTAAACGCAGAACCACTGTGTTGCTGGGGTTTTAGTTCCCAGCACCACCAACAATTCCGGCAACTTATATGTACATGGTGCTGGAAATTACATTCTCAGCACCATGGTGTTGCTGGGGTTTTAATCTCATTACCACGGTGGTGCTGGGATATAAATTTCCAGCACCACCATTTATCTCGACCAGTCCAATGTCAATGGTGCTGGGAGTCTTATTCGTAGGACCACAGTGTTGCTGAGGTTTCAAATCCCAGCACCACCCTTAATGTCGACCACTTATATCTCCCTGGTCTAGTGAATTAGATTTCCAAAGACTAAGGTGTTGCTAGAGTTTCAATCTCATTACCATGGTGGTCTTTGGAATATAAATTACCAAAGACCATCATTTATCTCGACAAGTTCATTCCCCATGGTATCTGGGAGTTTTAATCTCAAAGACTACTGGTGACTAGATTTAAATTTCCAAAGACTGCATTTTATCCCGAATTTGTCAACCTTAATGGTCGAGAATTTGCTCAAGACCACGATGTTATCGAGATTTAAATTCCCAACATCACTTTTTATCCGCATCATGAGCCGAATTTCATGCAAGACCACCTACTCTCCCATGGTGTGGGATTTTAAATTTTAGGGATACTGGTGCTGGAATTTCATCACAAGACCACCTACCTCTGCACAAATTGTATCTCCTAGTCTTTGGGAATATCAATCAGAAACTTCAAGAATCGTTGGAAGCATCACCTTTTAAGTTAGGTGGAATTTGTTTAGGCGGCGACAAAACTCGGTTATGAATCTCCTGCATCGCAATTATGGGTGCATTGGTCTACTTTGGTATGATATGCCTACATCGTATTTATGAGTGTGTGACAAACTTGGCTATACAACCACCTACAATGCATTTATTAACCTCATAGCAATCTCAAGAATAAAATCACATACATACATGATAATACTATGTGAAGCGGCTGGTGAGTGAGCTGTGCCAACTTCTGGATTAAGTGCTGATATATTCGTGGGAGCAGTGATGTCGTTGATAACTATTAGTGTTTCATAAAAAATGGTGTTGCTCAGTTGATTTACGGAGGAAACCTGCATGTGGTGCTCATCAACAGCATGGGTCTGCCGCTCCCACGCAGCTGGAAGTGACGTTTTGATGGCTCGGGATTTCCAGTTGTGGCTCGGATGGATGCAAATCTCTCTCTGCATTAAATTGCAATCTATTTGGCGGGAGAGGTATTTTGAGAATTATGCGCGTGATTTGATAATTCTGAAAATATAGTGTGCGTTTTGGACATTTCGAAACTTTAGCAGCTGTGTTTGGTAAATTGCCACAGTATATTAATCAAGATGGTTGCACCAAATTGGATCGCTCAACTAACAGCCTGAGAGTTCAATCTAATTTGATCAATTTGATGGTTGGGCCATGCAATTGGATTAATTGTGTGAGTTAACTCGATCAACTCAACCTACTGACTTTTTTTTTCCAAATGATTTTCGACTAACAGCAATTCTTCTCATTTAAGTCGAGACACGAACTTCATCATATAAGCTTATGACCAGAACAAATATAATCCCTTGGAGGAGCAAGGGAACCTGAACAATCAGAAAAATGGAGAAGCAATTTCTTCTCTTTTTTTTTTTTGGTTCTTGATGTTCTTACAATGTCCTCTTGCTGACAAGGATGGGAGAGAGCAAGTCATCCTAGCCGATCTTGAATTTCTGGTAGACAATTAGCCTCCTACTTTAATGCACACCAAGTGACTTCAACTAGTGCTTTGTTGCCACCTAAAACTAACATAAGCAGATTAAAATCCCTAAACTAAGTTTAGAGCCTCAAATTGGGTGCGAAGCTTCCACCTTGTTACTACTGGCTTGACCAAATGACTAAATTTCAAGTTAAATATTTTGGCCCTGCACTTGATGACTTAAACATTGCCCAGTGCAGTGGGTAGGGAAAGACAGGCCACAAACTACACATTTCACTATATCCCCTTCTAGTTCTTGATCAACAAAACTTTCTAATCATCCGATTGACTAAGATTTGACAAGTCCACATGTTTGTTACTCGACCATTTCCACCTAAATAGTTTTGTTGCAGATCTCGATTGCAGGAATGTCCATACTGACTCTGCCTATTGGCTATAAATCTTGTTAATCTTCGCATGTTTTATATCACATGCATACTTGAGAAACTGTGTAACCTAAAACCATACCCCAATAACATGAAACAAATTCAAAACCATGAAGTGGGTATGACCAGAACCAAGAATTATGCAAACATAACCATCACATTATCAAGCCCACGGAAGAATTGTCCACAAACAAGCTCTCTAGTGAAATTAAATAGACTTACAACAGAAGCACAAGTTGCAGCTGATGTTGGATATCATCCTCTCAGAAAACAAAGGGTGCATTGCAGCTTTATAATGTAATGAAGATAGCATAACACCTTATGTAAATCTACCATGACAGTTTTAGTACGGCTTAACAAGAAGACAGTTGCATCAAGCATACATCCAGGAGATGCCATTTGAAATCTTCAAACTATGTGATTAACAATTCAAGCTGGGAAGTTCACTGACATCGTGATCGACATAGAAGCCAAATGATTTCCTGAAAAATAAGTTTGATTACAAATGCATTTTATCAACAGAGTGCTTAGTCTGCAAAAATTTATCGACCTTGTCTTAACAAATGTCAGTTTCAATGGTTGCTGAACGATAATAACTAGAACCCAGGATAGAACTAGCTAAGAAAATTAGTCTAAAGAGAGAAAACCATGCCTGACTTTCTTAATGATGGTAATGGTGGCATACAGTAAGGCAATTTTAGCTTATAAAATATCATAATTTGATTCTGCAATGACAGCATGCATGAACAGATCAATGTCAATGTATAAACCTAGGGAACATAGTAATAGATATTTCACATCCTCGCTCCTATTGACTTTAAAGGAGTGGGCATTACACAATCTCAAACTTTAAATGACTAATAAGATGAATATGATGAAGTAAGCATATCGTACCAGAAAATTTTAGGCTAAATGAAGGTAACCAATAAGTCAAAGGAAAAAAAAAATTAAAGCATGCAATAGCTTACCATATTTTTGCATCCCTTAAAAGTTATCATCACCTATGACGCCGTTCTTCCTCATTGTAACGACGTCGATCTCTATGTTCAGCATGGCGACGAGAACCAATATTTTCACTGTGGTGATGTCGGTCCACATCTTCAGCATGGTGACGCCGGCCAGAAATTTCAGTGTGGCGGCCCCAGCCAGATTCTTCAGCAGGTCCACGCCGACTAGAGTCCTCAGCATAGTCATGTTTACCAGAATCTTCAGTGCGACCACGCTTGACAAAATCTTCCATGTAACGACGCCGGTCATAATCTTCAGTGTGGCGATCACGGCTAGAATCTTCAGCATAATGATACCGACTTGGACCCTCAATACGACGCTTATTTGAATCTTCTTTGTGGCGATGCGGATCTACATCTTGAGAGTACTGTCGGTTATCTTCGTGTTTCCCTCTTTTAATATCAGCAAAGCTCTCCTTTTCACTATACCTCCGGTGCCCAAGCTCAAATGCATCTTCTTTTGCATCTTTTCTATCCATGTCCTTCACAATTGGTTCCACTTTCCTCTTTTTATCCTCGTAGTTTCTGTAGAGCCTTCTTTCACTGTCTTTTTCCCTTTCATCTTCTACCATGTAAGTACTCCTAGGCATAGTATTCCCTTCTTCTGCAGCTTCACGTTTCCTTTCTCTTATACCCTGTCTTCCATAGTCACCAAAATCCTTGCCTTCTTGCCTCGGTTGAAACCTAGCACTACCATGCTCACTTTTACTCTTTATGTCAAGCCTGTGACGCAATTTTTGTTCATCTACAGCCGATTTCTGCTGCATGTCATTCTTTTCTCCATGTTCCCATCATCTTCTTTGAAAGATTTTCTTTATGAGATATTTCCATACTATCATCACTGCTATCACTTGAATATGAATCGCTGCTCGACTCAGAAATCTGACTTTCACTATCTTCAGACACTGAACTTTGCCTTCTTCTTGAGACCTTTTGTTTTGTTACCCTTTTGTCAGTTCCTTCCAAGCTACTATCAGATTCATAACTCTCATCTGTGTCATGACGTTGCCTTTTTCTGTTATCATGTCGATCTGTGGAAGACTTCCTAGTTTCAATTTTCTCTTTGATATCAGAATCAGAGACATCTTCAAAACCCTTTTTAAAGTCAAAACGTCTCTTCTTGATGGTGCTGGCATAATCACTCTCAGATTCTGAATCATCAGTATCATGTCTTCTAGTGATAGGTCGTTTTCTATCAATGGGTTTTTTCTTTTCACTATCGGAGTCAGATTCCCTTATGTTGTCTCGTCTGTTAGATTTTACAAGTTTCTCCTTCTCCAACCTACTGCTGTTTTTTATATCATTATCATCTTCTGAGTCAGAGTCATACCTTTTACTTTTTCTCTCACGCTGCTTGTTGCTCAAGGCTTCTTTCTTTATGCTTTCAACAGCAGAAGCATGCTTGTTAACTCTTTCTCTATCTCTTCTGTGCTTCTTCGGGTCTAAATGATTTTCTAAATCTGAAACCTCTAGGTCATGTCTTTGCGTTCCAGTCTGTCGTTGAACAGGTTTCCTTTTGTGCAGTTCATCTTCTAAATGTGAATCAGAATTTGACACCATGGAGTGACTCTCAAGTTTCTTCTTGTGATTTGCTGGCTGTCGCCGACCAAAGTCACCAGAAGAATCACTATCCGAGTCACTATCCGAGTCAGAATAATCATGTTTTTCCTTCTCCCTTCTCTCTATAGCAGCCATTTCAGTTTTGTAATCGTGATTACTTCTTCTGTGCTTCCTTTTATTTTCATCAGTACTTTTGCTGGTCTCACTGTCAGAATTAACATATTTTCCTTTGGATGATTGCTTTTCTTGGTGCTTTGACTTATCAATTCCAGATTTCCTGCTTTCATTTTTTGCTTCGTGCATATGTTTCTCCATTTTATTAATTGACTTCCTATCTTGATTTTTATCTTGTTGCTCATCAGAAATCATATGTCTTTTCCCTTGTTGGGATTTATCATCAACAAATTCTCCAGGCTCCAAGTCTTCATCCTCATCCAGCACTGTTTGCCCTTGCTGCTCATCTTCAGATGCTTTCTTCTCATCTTTAATGCCAAGAGCTGCCCTCAGTGTTTCCATTTGTTTCTCCTTTCGTGCAGCAATATGATGAGATTGAGTATCCGCAAACCTACTGCAAAACAATGCTACATTATCTGGCAATGATTATTTAAAAAAAAATAAAGCTGAAAAGTCTTGGCAAAGAACAATTAGACATACAAGAACATTATATACTCAAAAGCCATGTAGCGGATAATTGATGAAACATATTGAACAAAGTTTCCAAGTCCTCTTCCTTATTATGAACTTCCAAATAAATTGTTAAATTAACCTATTCAAGATGCCGAATTTGGTTGGCCTGTTGGAAATCAACTTGTAGCAACTGTACAAGTTGCATTATTTGCTAGCCAATAAAAAAATGCCTCTTTGGTGCAGTGGACGCAAGGCCTTGCTGCAAGCATATTGCAAGTTGCATTTTGATGGCTCACATGAAAAGTCGCTCTTGCAATTTGCAAGTGACATTGTAAAACAATAATGCCGCAGATACATGGAAGTATAAACAAGCGGAACAATGAAGAAGAGCCTTGTTATGAGAGATGTGAATTAAAGTTGAAAGACAATATATGACAGGCTTCTAGATGTACGAGATTAAGTCCATAGCAACTAAGACTGTATCGGACCTATTTGGAACAGTATGGGCTAAATTAAACAAATTTACATTTTGGACCAAATTAGGTTAGGCATAAACTTGTGGACAGCCAAAGCCAGATGAAAGACCAAATAAAGAACAAGAAGGGACGAGATCAATACCTCTTGTTCGGTAGGGGAGGACGATCCCTCCGACCACCACTGCTTCCACCATCCGCCCCAGCAGCGGCCGCAGAGAACTCGGCCTCAAGTGTCTTCTCCGTCTCCTCGAGTTTTTCAGCAATCTCGGCCTCCGTGTACCCTTGATCAGTTAGGGTTTCTTGCAGTATTAAAAGCTTCAGCTGAATCTGCCGCTTGCGGTCGTGCTCAAGGATGTCTTTGTTGGGCTTCCGGACGCCACCCTCCTGCTTGGATCCGGAGGCTGCGGCGTCCGTGCGGACGGGAGGCCGGGACTTGACGAAGAATTTATTCGTTTGAATATAGCCATTCGTGCCGGATCCCCTAGGGGTCTGAAGCCCTATGCCGTTGTACATCTCCTTGGACTCGTTCGCCGGGGTCAATAGGCGGAGGAAACCCTAGCAGAAGGGGGAGAGAGGAAGAGATCGGGAAGAAGATGTGGAGAGGACGAGGGCAAAATTGATCGGATGCGCCGATTTTATTCCTTTTCCTTTCCTGTTGTTATCGGATCGGTTTCCTTGATCTTTTATCGGATCCGTTACGTTGAGAGGGAGATGACGTTGCAGTCTAAATTATTATTGAAATTGTCTGCTGCAATTTAATATTGAACAGTATATTATAACACCTATAATTTACTACTATTATAATATAATATTATTTATTTTATTCAGAATTAAAATATGTAGCTATGGATATACATATTACAATAATCCTGAAAAAAAAAAAATTCGAGATAAAAATAAATATTTTTAATAATAAATAAAAAAAAGCACCCTTTGATCATTCTAATAAAAACATCCCTCGTTTGATTTTTGCCTTTCATGTAAGTTGGTTGCTTAAATCAAGACTCAAATTACTTTAAAAATATATATAATGGCTCCCTCCAACTCCTCCTATCGATCGATGGAAGAGATAAATCAAGATTCCAAAGTAATAAGTATAAAGAAAGAGATCAATCGATAGTCAAAATGATAAAATCCTCTTGAATTGACTCCTATTCATTTAAAAATTATCCCTTTATATTTACCAACTAGGATAGTTCTAGGACAAGACTTAGATTACTTAAGCTACTTAGTCACGAGGACAAGAGTTTTCATAGTCAACACGCAGATACAAGAAATCAATTGCAAAAACAATTTGTGGAACAATGTGGACATTCAACCATAACAATAATAAACTACTGATGAAAAATTAGCTTAGCTATCTATACAGCCAAAGATGGTGCAAATCCAACTACTTAAGCAACTACATGATAATTGTTCAACACATAATATTCCTTTAAACAAACACAATATCCTCTCAGTCATCCTTCTTGCAAAATCATCCCACTTTATGAACAAAAGAGGGAACACAAAGCTATACAAGTTGAGGAATCAAGCCGCTCCTTTAAATCGAACGATAACAATCTTTTCAAACAACTGATAAACAAATTTATCAATGCCGGCGATAAAAACAAATGTATTTGACAGCAATTGCATTTGTTAAACTGGTATGACATCGACATTGGAGATGTCTTCACATCTTAATATCAGTCCATCGAGGTTTGTTGGAAGTACACACTTGGTCCATTGACACCCTGTGGAAAAGGGCTCGGGGGGAGGAACTATCATCAGGACATTTTCATTCTTTCGAACGACCCCCATTATACTCACAGTACTGCCCTCTTTAACATAACTGCATACAAAAAGATCACACAACTGAATGGACCTTTAAAAAAAAAAAGCTAATGCATCACAAACCATTCTCTTATCGGAGTTCGAATGGCAGGTAAGAACCACAGAAAAATTGACTTTCAATAGAAGCACCTATAAACTAGGTAGATGTCGAAAGGGCCAAAAAAGAAATAGTGTATAAGAGGTAAAGTTGCAGATTACCCTTCTTTAAGGCGCATGACGTGATCGTCACAGGAAAGGTTCCTCTCTTGCAACCACCTAAGGAATTCCGGAGACAAGTCCTTGTTGTTCGAGTTGATCTCAACAACAACAGACTCATCGACATATGGAGTCACTGGAGAACCATAACCAGCTTTGACGAGAGCTCTTAAACCAGATTGAAAATCTGATATGTAAAAGTCAACCACATGCCTCTGGCAGAGGTTCAAGTGAGATGATTAGAATTGTAAGATCAAGATAAGCATATTTAACAAATGTATGCTCAACTAATTTAAGCATGAAAATTTCCCTTTTATGGCAGTTAATTCTGTTGGCTACTCAAATTTGAAGATTATTTATTTTTCCATCACAAGGAATGGTTCAATACCTCCATCGATCTCAATCCCCAAGTAAAACGTCGATGTTCAGAATTGGCATTCTTGCATCCCAGCCCTTGTATTCGTACAGGCCAGTGGATGTGTACACACATCTAGGGACCTTATGGTATGACGACTCAAGAGGAAAGTTTCCACATGTGACAACCTATAAGAATCGCATGTTAATATATCTAGTGGAATGAAGCAAACACCAGAATAAAAGAGGAGAGAATATGGAAGATGGGAAACATGGATTTAATGGCAAGAAATCAAATAAAATGAAGAAAAAAAAATGTTAATAAAAAAGAGCTTATTCAACAAGGTTTATGTGCATATTGTACTAATTCAAGGGAAAATTTTCTCCATATATAACATCTCTAAAAACTAATAATTCAGATTGCATACCCCAGAGACCTTCACATATTGCCCGTCTTTTGCATTTCTCAAATCTGCATCAGGGTACTGGGCAATGAATGCCAAGACAGCTCTTCTTCTAACACAAGTGTTCCAAAAGGAAAGCACAACAACAACACCAAATATAGCTACAACAACAAGAAGAAGAACTGGATTGTGAACGGCACCAAGAATGAAGCCACCTGCAATAAAACCCATCACAAACAACAAAACAACAGACCAAAGGATGGGCTTAGGCAAGCTTCCCTTGAACAAGTAGGTATTCTCCTGACTGAGATTAGTGACAGCTTGATTATGGACTATGGAGGCACTATTTAGCTTCATTGATTTAGTAGATTCCTGAGGGCCTGATATTTTCCGGGGGGCACCAGATGAGTTAAGTGGCCCAGATGAAATTGGACCAGAAGTGATGAGACCTGTAGTTGGAAGGACTACTGGAATAGGACCAGAATTTTGGCGAGCCATTTGGGTGCCAGATCCAGATTGAGGCCCAGATGACTTTTTAACTGAATCTCCATGTTTAAGTGGTCCAGAATTGGACTTTTGTCTACCAGAACCACCAGTGACAAGTGAAGAACCAGAACCCTGAGCTGCATAAGAAAGAGAACTAGTATAGCTTGCCTGACCAGAAGCATTAGGCATGATGGGCCCTGAGTTGGAAGCAGTGCCTCCGAATGATCTATTTCTTGAAGGGGCATTATTAAGGGGAGCAGATTTTCTGGACTTCTCAACATGAAGCTCAAACATCTTTCCAAGTTCTCCGGATTTTTTTATATCACCCCCAGTGTATGGCATGGCTGTGGAGCAAATTGTAGGAGGCTTCTCCTTAGGTTGCTCAGGCCGGCCTGAAACATAAAGGCCATTGCTGAGCTGGTGCGATTGAAACCTCGAGCCCATCAGACTTAAATAGCTCTATAGATCTTGAGACGTCAGGTGGATGGCAAATAACTATTGTGAAGAACAGGGAACCATAGCAAACAGACGGATCATTTTATTCATTGTGTTGCTAGAGTTGCAAACTGAAGTTTCAACTACCCTATCAAAGTATCAACAAATTGTGTCAGTGATAAAACAGTCCATGTTTAGGCAGAGTCTGGCAGACTACTCCACATGCAACATTTAGTTAGGAATCACACAAAAGACAAAGATATAAGCTCGCCTAACCAAACCATAAGTATTCTTAAGGGCATAACATATAAATAAAGACAACAAAATTCCATGATAATTGAAGCAAGGGTTAGAATATTAGTAGATTGTTGAAACAGCATTAACAACCTTTTTAGCCTCTCAATAAATGTGAGAGTGTTAAGTGCAAAAATTTCATAAAAAGAAGATAATTGATAGTGAAAAGTGGTTCAAGAGGTAGAATCATAGAAAGACTAATTTACTGTTTGTATTGCCTTGAATTGCATAGATTGTCTAAGCTGGCTTAGATATCAAACAATCACCTTATCCTTAGCACTTAGAAATTCAAGTTTATGATCAAAATTAATCAATGTCTGAGGAAACTAAAGATTAAAAAAATGAGAAATTTACCGATGAAATGATTAAGATTACAAAGATTTTGTTCTTCATTCAAACAGCAAAAAAAAAAGATAAATGAGACTGAGGTACTCGCATAACTGGTGCAGTGCAAAATAATTCAGTGATTCAAACTTAGCAAGAGTTAGGAAGCTGCCAAAGCATGGCTCTCCAACTGCAAAGAGTATGTTCGCCCAAACTGAAATTTAGGTAAGTGACAGCTGAGGAAAAATCCCACTTCAATAAAAGATTCATTTGTACGAAGCTAGCATGTAACTCAAAGAAGGAGATATCCCATGTAAATTGTGAGCATAGACAGGGTACCAGTTAGGAAGGAGAAAACTGAAAGCACATGGAATGGAAGCAGAAGTGAAATCCTCCCAAAATATGATAACAGTTACATACTTTAGAATCTTTCTTTCTATCCAATTAAACTTCATATTTCATGATCATGGGGCATTACCGAGCAAATAATGACCATATCTAATTTCAAACTTTCCGCTTTAGTTGTTCATGAGTCGTGTGAAAAAGTATATGTGGAGTAGAAAAAAGACAATGTTGATCTCTTCACTTCATTAATATTTGCTCCTCCATGTTGAGTTGGAATAAACAGATAAAATCTATAGCAGATTAACTGCTTTCCTCTAGTTTCAGTGTTTGACATTTGGTGTTACAGAACTACCAATTGTTCGCTTAAAACCCCAAAGTTAAATGCATTTTATCATTGAATCATTAGAAGGCTAGGTGCACAAATAGAGGTCAATAACAGTACTTGAAAATGACAAATTTGTAAGAATCAACTGAAGAAATCTTTAGTATAGTTTAAAAGTATTAGAAATTAACTGAACACCACATCAAGTGAGTATTAACTACGAAAAATCAGCAAAATAACAACGAAATATTAGCGACGAGTTAATAATTCGTCGCTAATAGTAACAATTACCGCCGAATTTTATGACCGTCATAAATAAATGTATTAAAAATATTAATTGTCGGAATAATATTATGTTTGCGACGAAATATTATTATTTCGTCGCTAACTTCAAAATATTAAAGATGAATTAAAAATATCCGTCGTTAGTCTTTATTTCAAATGAGTATTAGCGACGAAACTAATATTTCGTTGCTAATATATACAAGGTATTAAATTTCGACCCGGTAAGCAGCGGCAAGGCAACGGTGATGGAAGCAGCAGGGATTCGCACTGCGGGAAGACGATGGCGATCGCGTTCGCGCTCCCGGAGCGCGATCGCGCTCGCGTTCCCAAAACGTGATCGCGCTCGTGTACCCGAAACGCGATCGAGCTCGTGTACCCAAAACGCGATCGAGCTCCGGAAAAGCGATTGCGCTCTGGGAGTGCGATTGTTTGCGGGAACGTGATCGCACTCGCATTCCTAGAACGCGATCGCATTCACAATCGATCGCTGAGAAAGCGATCGCATTCACAATCGCGCTCTGGGAGCGCGATTGCTTACGGAAATGCGCGATCGCGTTCGCATTCACTGCGAAAACCGATTGCGAACGCGATTATAAAATGAATTAATATATAAATTATAATTAAATATTATATATATATTTATACTGTAAAATTTAATTAAATAAATTATTAATTAATTTATATAATTAAATAAATTTATATTTTTATTTAAAAATAAAAGATATTTTAATTAAAATTCTAAATTCGAATTTATAATTTATTTAAAATTAAATCTTAATTAAAAAAATAATTAAAAATTCAAAAAAAATTGAAATAATTTTAGAATTTTATAAGGAAATCATTTTTAAAAAAATCGAAATATACTTTAACAAAAACACTTGAAATTAAACGAATAATAAACATTTTAAATAATTAAATATTAATATTTAAAAGATAAAAAAATATCGAAAAAATATCGAAACGGACGATATGGTACCAAAACCATATCGTTCTGGTTGCAGACCGAAACTTCGATACAGGTCGAAATTTTAAACCTTGAATATATATATATTTAGCGACGATATTCATACGATTCGTCGCTAATAAAGACAGTCGACTGATCAGTCGACTAAAAAATATTCTGTGACCGACCAAATTATGGGCAATCGACTGGTGTATACCGCCAGTCAACTGATGACACTTATTGTTTGCGACGATATGTATAGTTCGTCGCTAATAATCATAATATTAGTGACGAAAATGAAAAGTTCGTTGCTAAGGTAATAAATATTAGCAACGAAATAAATGTTTTTGTCGCTAATGTACGAGAAAAAAAACCCTCGGGCCGCCGTATTCCCCCAAATTTACGTGTGACTCTTCTTCTCTTCCGGTGATTCTTCCGCTCCGACTCCTGCTTTGGCAATTCCTCCGCCTCCTGCTCCGATTATCCGGATCCGTCTCCTGCTCCAGCTCCGTCAAGTACTTGGCCCGACGCCCTTCCCCCAATTTCTCCGTGTCTCTCTTCTGCCTCTCGTCCACTAACTCTGACCTCCAACTCCGACTCCGACGTTCTCCTAGCTATTAGGCTTTGTCGCCAGCTCCAGCCTCTTGCTCGGCCTCCGTCTCCACCTCCAATCTACGACTCCAGCGTCTTGCTCGACTCCGTCTCCAGCTCGGCTTCCGACTTAGGTTTTTTCGGAGCCTTTAAAAAAAAAAAAATTGTAGCAATTGTTTCAGGCTTTAAAATAAAATTAATGATATTTTTTATATTATTGTTATGATTAGATTATAAATTTAGGGATATTTGGATATTTAGATAATGAATTTTAGATTATAAATTTAGGGATATTTGGATACTTAGACGATGAATTTTAAATTATAAATTTAGGGATATTTGGATACTTAGACGATGAATTTAGGATTTTTTATACTTAGATGATAATTATAGAAATTATCTGGTAAACCATGTGTGTTAATTTATCTTGTAATATATTTATACATATCTATTCATGCACCTAAGTAAATGTGAAATCAACGATCGATAGAAATTATATGTAATACCTATGACTACCTTGCTTTAAGTCCCCATGAAAAGAGATTTACAGTACATCAAGTACTATGACACTTTAGGAACATTTAAATTTTGCTCGGTAATATTTTATTGTACTATTTGGTATGCAAGAATGTCTAATCATCTAATCTCACCCATTGTATATGACCTACTTGATTTGTCTATATGTTTGATAGATATTTTTAGGGTTAAGGTTAAGTAGGAATTATAATTTATTTCATGATAATTTTATTTTTATTTTTATGCTTACGATAAAAGGGTTGCTTAGAGTTAATTTATTGCTTAGATAATAAATTTGGAGATATTTTGATATTTAGATGATCATTTTAGGATTATTTTGAAGTTCATTAGATAATGGTACGGTTTTTTATTCTCAGATTATAATTTGTTAGATATATTGATTCTTATGGTTATTTTTATGTTTAAATAATAAATTTTATGATTAATTTTGATGATCAATAAATTTAAGTTGCTAAAATAAGTATAACGTATGTTTCACCAGGTTTTAAAATATGGATAAAAGTTAGATAACAATTCAAAATCGAATTAGCCCTGAATATATAAATAGGTTGAATCAGTTTTTAAATGTGGCAGAGAATTACATTATCAGTCTAAATTTATCGAAAATTCATTGTCCATATCGTCGGTGTGACAATTTATTTAAATATGAGTTGGATTATGTGCGTTGACATCTTTATAGGTGGGGATTTGATAAATTATATAAAGTATGAAACTTTCATAGAGAAGCTTTTACATCATCCATCAATGATTTTGATGTTGAAGTAGATGATTTTGAAGACATGTTTATCGATTTACGAAATGCAGAAAATATAAATACCAATGAGGCTCAATCAAATGATATCAATGAAAACTTGAATGCTTATGATTTTAGACAAAGTTATACTTCAATGTTTGAAGAAGCACAAAAAGAACTGTATCACAATTGTATTAATTTTTCGGTATTCAATTTTATGGTGAAGTTAATGCATGTGAAAGTGTTAAATAGCTGGAGCAATAAATCTTTTGATATGTTACTTCAGTTATTGCAAGAGACATTTCCCAAACCGAATGCAATTCCAAACTCTCATTATGAAGCAAAAAAATTATTAAAAGAGTTAGGACTGACACATGAGAAAATACATATCTGTAAGAATGATTGTATATTATTTTGGGATGAACACGAGAATAAGGATATATGTCCAGTGTGCAAGGAGCCCAAATACAAGTACGACGGGATGAATAAGAAAAAGAATCCTCAGAAAATTCTTCGATATTTCCCTCTGAAATCAAGACTTAAGCAATTATTTATTTCGAAGCATACATCAAAGGATATGAGATAACATAAAGAAAAGCGAGTTGAAACATATAGTGTATTAAAACACTCAGTTGATAGTGAATCATGGAAAGAATTTGACAATACACATGAAATATTTGCAGGTGATCCATGAAATATTCGCTTAGGGTTGGCTACTGGCAATTTTAATCCCTTTGGAAACATGTCAAATACTTATAGTATGTTGCCTGTTATACTGATAAATTATAATTTCCCACCATGGAAAATGATGAAGCCACTATACTTAATTATGTCTCTTTTAAATCCTAGGCCTAAATCACCTGGGAAAGAGATAGATGTATATCTACGATCTTTGATAAATAAACTGAATGAGCTATGGGATGAGGGGGTAGAAGTATATGGTGCATCGACTAAACAAGTATTTCAATTACATATTGCTATTAAGTGGACCATTCATGACTTTTCAAGAGCACAAAGGGTTAGATAGAGCACAAAGGGTTATAAAGCATGTCCAGTATGTCTGAATAAAACCAAATCTCAAGAATTAAGGAGTAAAATATGCTACACATGTCACCGTCAATTCTTGAATGTGCAACACCCATGGCATAGAAATAAATATTTCAATGGAAAAGTTGAAAAAGAAGGACCACCACGAATAATTAATGGATATGAGATTTTAACACAGTTAGATGCGTTACCCCAAGTGACATTCAGTAAGTATCCTTCATTCAGGAAAAAATGCAGTGATCTTTAGATGATACAAATTGAGTAAAGAAGGTTATATTTTTTGAGTTGTCATATTGGTCAAATTTAAAGTTGAGACATAATTTAGATGTGATGCATATTGAAAAGAATATTTGTGATGCTTTCATTGACACATTATTGAATATAGATGGAAAGTCGAAGGATACGTTTAAAGCAAGATTAGACTTGTAGGATATGAAAATAAAGAGTGAATTACATTTATAGACAATAGGAGATAAATTCAGGAAACCATATGCAAGTTACTTGTTGGCATTGGAAGAAATGCGTAATTTTGCCAATTCTTAAAATCTATGAAGTTTCAAGATGGATATGTTGCTAATATATCTAGAAATGTAAATGCAAGTGAAGAAAAGATATATGAACTGAAATCACATGATTATCATGTATTGTTGCAAAGAATACTTCTAGTTATTGTACGTAAATTTTTTCCGAAAGACATATGTAGCACACTAATTGAGTTATATGATTTCTTCAAAAAGATTACTGCAAGATCTTTACACATAATGAACTTATGTAAAATAGAGGAGCAACTAGTTTTGATATTGTATAAGATGGAATGAATATTTCCTCCGTCATTTTTTGACATTATGGTTCATTTGACAGTTCATTTACCTCATGAAGCCATATTAGCTGGGCCAGTTTCGTCACAATAGATGTATCCCTTTAGCGATATTTGGGAAAACTAAAAAAATATATTCATAATAAAACATGACCTGAAGGATTTATTGCAAAGGGGTATATTGTAAATGAGGCGTTGACTTTCAGTTCGTTATATATGAGTCAAATTAAGACAAACTTTTCTAGGCCGGAACGGAATAAAAATGTCCAACCATCAATATACAATTTAAGTATTTTCTCACAACAAACAAGAGTCTTTGGCAACCAACACAGTCTGTAATTGTCATTGTCTTTGTTTAAAAAAGCATATTGGTACATTCTGAAAAATTGTAAAGAAGCCGATCGATATCGAAAATAAGTTTTTACATTAAATTATTATTTTAATTCTATTTCATTAACAAATTTTAAATTGATTCAGTTTTTATACAATAAGCATCTACAACTTATATCACAAAAAGTTTTTATTGATCAAGTTATACAATATCATGAGCGATATTTTCCACTGTGATTTAGGGATAAAATTATAGCGCTAAAAAATTATACAAATTCAAAAATCACAGATGAGTTGTACTATTTAGCAATTAAACTTGATGCTGAAGTTCAACTGTATGATGCATACATTGTAAATGATATTCGATATCATACGAGGTCCCATGATTCACGCAGAACTACTTAGAATAGTGGGGTTAGCGTACCATCCTCTGAGATGATGGGGACAATTTGGATTTTTTTTTAGTGTTGAAGGATGTGGTTCAAATATTTTACTCTTTTAGGTATAAAGTCCAATTATTTTGATGTGAATGGTTCTAATGTAATCCCAAAATAAATTTGTTGATGGAAGAGTATGATCTCTTGTGTATTAACACTTCTAAAACATGGTACAATGATGACCCATTCATTTTGGAAAATCAAGCAAGCCAAGTGTATTATTTGAATGATATCAAGCGTGGAGGTCAATGGAAGGTAGTGCAAAGGGTTCACCACCGAAAAATATACGAAGTAACTGAAGTTGATGAAATATCTGAAGATTTTGAGGTTGGTAATATCTTGAATATAGAGTCAAACCGAGAGATTTCATTCAATGATTCAACTTCAGTAGTCGGTGAAGACTTAGAGATAACTTATCTATGTCGATTAGATGTTAAGCATCAACAAATAAACATGACAAATGCACAAGTGGATCTGGATAGGAGCGCTCAAAGTAATCATATTGATGAGGGTATAGATAGTGAAATTGACAGTGAGACGGATGATCATTTATCCTTTTCAGATGATGATAGCAATTATATGTATTTACATGGTATTTATATTGTTCTTCATTTATAATTTATGTATTTAAGATAATATTTCATTATATGTCGATCTATATATGATGCTTATGTCACAGCTATGTCGTCTAAGAAAATTGAGTGCTCCCCCCAGTTGTGCCTACACCTGACGATGATAGTGCCCCTACTGGTTAGTTATTTGGTTTTAAATATGTTTATTTAGTTTCCTATTTATTTGACTTGTTAATTGTTAACACTTTTTGATTTACAATTCGTCCGACACGTAGAGAGACACGAGACACACACTCCGATCGACTCCAATGGCAAATCGAGGAACAGGATAAATTACCCATTACTTTTCGTGAGAGTAATAGTCATCCAATCGGACAAAATGCAGCTGCTTTTATGACAGAGTTAGGTCTATCAATTAAGAAGTTCGCTCTCCTACAAACTAGGAGTTAGAAGCATATCCCCACGGACAATAAACAGACGATATATGATCGATTATCAGTAAGTACGAGTAATTTGATATTTATATAATCATCCATCCTTCGTTAATAAATTTCAATATTGGTATTTTTTCAGGCTATTTTTTATATCAGTTTTGCCGAGGAGACAATGTCGGTAAGAAAGGAGACCGACAGGTTAATAAGTGCAAGGAATAGAAACAATAGAAATAAGATGCACACTTATTATAAGAGTCTGCTGCATCTTCCCCGTACTGAGCACCGACATCATATGTCGATCGAGTTTTGTGAGACACAAGAAGATTGGAACTATATGTGTGATCTGTTTGAATCAGAAAAATTTCAGGTAACTCAATCTATACCAATTACCTGTGTTATATAAAAATTAAAATACTTGTTCTACAACTATTGCTTTAATTTTTAGTTTAACAAATTTTTATATTGTAGACACAATTGGCAGCAAATTCCCAAAATCGATCACAACTTCCATATACCCATCCAGGTGGCTCAAAATCATTCATTCAATACAATTACGACGATGTAAGTACAAACTTTATAGTTGATGAGCACATTCAATCACAAGAAATCGGAGATGACATCGATGCAGTTCAAATTGCAGATCAAATTTGTGATCAGGTCCTCGGTGTTCGTTCTGGATATTAGAGGACTTAGAAGTGGGCCAAAACCAGTTAGATCCACTTCTTCAAATACCAGATCCTCCAGATTAACTAATGCGAGTGAAAAACTTGAGTCCACCGAGCAACAATTAGAAGAGACGCAAGAGGAGCTAGCAAACACTCGAGTTCAATTAGCAAGCACCCAACATGAGTTGGTATCAATGATATCAAGACAAAATATGTTTGAAGCAATTCTGAATCAGCTTGCACCTAGAGCATTACAATCAATGATACAAGAGTCCTCTTCAGCTCCACCTCCTCCTCCATCGTAGAATTTGTGAACATTTATGTTTTAAGCTATTGAAATTTGGAACTTGAATGTTTTGAATTTGGAGTCTTTGAACTTATGAATTTGGATGTTTTGGATTTGAAGTTAGGTTTCTATTGATGTATTTCGATTATATTATGTGATAAGTTGTGGTAAAATATAATTATTGTTGAATTGTTTGATATATATGTGATTACTTGAACTTGAATGTGTAATTGATATTGTATTATAAGATATTGAATACAAATAAAAGAGGTTCTGAAAATCTGTATTTATATGGTTAGCGACAATTTTATTACATTTCGTCACTAACCATCGATACACGGCATCAAGATTTGTGAGGTTAGCGACAATCCAATTTTTGCGTATCAGTTGACTCTCCGAATAAAGCAGTCGACTGTTATAACATATTAGCGACAAAAACTGTGAAATATTCGTCCCAAAATATTCAGTCGACTAAAAAATATTACGTGGTTGACCAAATTATGAACAGTCAACTGCTTTCTTCCACCAATCGACTGATTATTTGCGACAAAATTAATATATTTCGTCGCCAATACAAGTGATTCTCCCCTTTCCGATATTCCAGATTTAGTGACAAAATATTATTATTTGCGACGTTTTTTTTCATCGTCGTTAATATTAACGATGAAAGTTTAATATTTCGTTGCTAATGTCTCTTAGCGACAAACTTATTGCGACAAAGCTAGCGATGAAATATTATCGTTGTTAATATGATCTAGCGGCGAATATTGTGTGTTAGCGACGAAAAAAGTCATCGCTAAATACCAATTTTCTTATAGTGATTATTGGTTCAAGCACTGATATGTTATGCACAGGTGAGTATTTATCGCAATTCCGTGGCATACACCTACTGATTCTTGTTGAAAGATGCTAGAAAAACATCGAGCCAACTAGTCTACATGGATATTTTCTAGTTATTCACATGGATTTGATTTCCTAATCGGTGGATTATAATAACACACCCAGTTGAGTCATAATGAATCGAATTCGATAAAGTGACATGATTAAAGTATTCGTGGATTTGAGTTATTGGATGTGGAATTTATACGTGTAGAATCCGTTAATCTACAATCTATTATTAATGATGTGTTAATAATAAATTCGGATCCAATACATATAAAGGGCGTGATCCCCATAAAATTGGATATTCTAATATATTTCCAAGCCTCCTATTAGCGATGAGTTTTAAGACACCATCGTCCTAGTACCCTATGAAAAATCCGCTTGACTTCTATGTAGGATTGTACTCCATGGACAACGTCGTTGCCTTGACACTTCTGCTCTAATCAGGTTCTGAATGTTGATTGTGCCATTGTATTTCATGTTTTATTTTGTTGGACATTCAATAAAACTTGATCTGTTGCTAGAATCTATTTGTATTTTTTCCGGATTTTAAAAAACTTGCTTTAGATTCACTTTTCCTTCAATTCAACCATGTTTAAAAAAATAATCAGCATTTGCATAAGACATCCTAATAATTAAGACAATTTAGTCTGACATAGCTAAGAAGCACGAATATTACAAAAAGAAAAAAAATAAACTCATGCTGTTTTATGTTCATTATAATGATATTTAAAATTGCCGAGGCACAAGACAAAGTACGTAAAATGTACAGCAAACTTAATTCATTCCAAAAACCTTTTACCAAGAATTATTCATAACCAGGCCCCATTTAAGAGAAACAATGGGCCATAAATATATATATTTTATTATCCCAGGCCCAGTTCAACTTATTGAGAACTTAAAATCAAGCATGTATAAACAGTTGATTGATATGGTTAAATCAATCGGGAAAATATTGAGAAAACGTGGAGTCAGTTACACTAACATTGAGACTAGAGAGTAGATGGCTGGACCATAAAAGAAAAGGCATTAGTGGTAGCATTTCCTTTTCATTTAGTAACTTCTGAGGCCTACTTCCAGCGAAAGTTTAAGCCAAATCCATCGCTATCATTGTCTATAAGCGGAACGCGGAAGTCCCTGGGAGCACTCACTAAAATGGAAAACAAATTGAAAAGGACAATATTTTCGCACAAGTTTCCAATATTAAAATTGGACCCTGGAATAAAAGAAATATTTTCCAGCACCAGAAAAATGTTGATCTCAACCAGCAAATAAGGAAGATCCAAGCGTTTGACCATTTCGAAAACACAGCTCCATAAACATCCAGCCGATCGCAGTCACAATCTTCATCAATCTCTTTTCTCGTCCATTCCAATATCCTCTCTAAATTTCCCTCGACTAACCCAGATCCAATGACAGGCAGCACAGCACCTACCAAGAAAAAGAGGGGAGGGGGGAAAAAGAAAAGAAAAAGAAATTTTCCACTTCCTCAACAAGAAACTAACGAGATTAACCAACCAAAAGCAATCCCCGGCCAAGGAACTCAAAAACCAATTTCTAAATAGGAAGGAACAAAACCCCGATCCGAAGAGCAACAATAGAAGCCGAAGCGTCTCCCTTCCCTTAGATCTGTAACTAGATCAACGATTCCAATCCTCCCTCATTCTCCATTGCAATCACTAATCGGTAGAACGCCCTAGATACCAGATGCCACTCCATTCCATATATAATGCATCAAAGAGAGCTAGAGAGGAGCAGAGAGAATCGTCGTACCTCAACGAAGCTTTCCGGAGTAGCCAGCGAGCAGATCGAAAACGCCTAAACTGCTGCAAAACCGCAGAGAAAGGGAGAGTAGAAGAGCGAGATGCATGAACCGAGAAGGACCTCCAACGAAACCGTGAGAGGAGGAAGGTGAGAGGAAGAAATAATGTGAGAGAGAGAGAGAGAGAGAGAGGAGTGAGAGAGGTTTTACTATCTCACAGGCAGCAGTGACCCAGTTGGAGTGGAGCTGTAACTTTCAACTAATAAAAGTCAAAAATACCCCTAGTAACCCGATATACGCATTTACGCTAAACAAGGCGAATTTAGAAAGATACAAATACGTAAGAGGGGAATAAACAAGAGTATTAGAATCTCATTATATTAATATTTTAAAAATCGATAAATAATACTTTAAATCTTTCTAACAGATAGATCGAGAATAAAAAAAATCAATTATCTTTTAAATTTAATTAGGGAAGAAACAAATACAATACAGTTCTGTGTATGCCCGATATAGAATGGACGTGATAGACGGGATTGATGATTCAGTTGGTGGGAATTATTAGGCCGCACTGTTAACTCCTTGGCGACACTGTGATGGCCACGTGGTTTTGGTGATCGCATTCGTCGTACGGTCGCCACGTGTCTGCAAATCAATCGAACCCATTTAATCTGTCCACGCATTAAATAATCTTCATATGAGAAATTATTAGCGTAGATTTAATTTTGTCACTTTTGCTACTAACATCTCATAATAAAATATCATAAAATATATACGACAATAAATTATGAATCTAAGCCGAGCCAATTCAATTAGCACACTGTTATATTGACTTTCGACCCCGAGTTAGCAATATTAAATTAGATTAGATTATATTTTTTAAAAAAACATTTCATTGGCTTTTACAACTAATTTCAATCCCGTCCACTTGACCAGCTGATCATCAATTCTACGATGTTCCACGGTTCGACCGATTGATTGAAAAGGTTATTCACTTCCTTTGTGAAAAATAATAGAAATGTTGTCGCTGGACTAATGGACTGGTCCAATTAATTAGAATTAATTTTTCTTTTTGATTATTCTAGATATTTAACTTTTGATTAATTTTGATAATGATCGATTCTGTTTTATGAATTTTTAATGAGTGTTGAATAATTCTTATGTGAAATATGCTTCACTTATTATCAAAGTAAATTAAGAAGTATTTGTGTAGCCCGTCTCAAGCAATGTCATTAATTGATAACTAAAAGATGAATTAAATGTCCTACCACTACACTCTTGGGACGGTCATTTCTTGATCTGATAGAATTTTTAATGTCATGTGTGTAGGGACCTTCGTGACCGCTAGAGGAGGGATGAATAGTGCATCGTCGTATGTCGATGGATTATGATCGCGATCACGTGCTTGGTACAATTTGATTAGTGCGCAGCGAAAATAATAGAAATAAAACAATAACAAAATATAAGCACACAAACACAACAATATAACATGGTTCAGAACTGAATGGTTCCTACTCCACGGATTGAGCTTTACAAGCTTGAGTGATGACAACACCACTAATAGAACTCCTTCTCGACAACACATCGGAGGCGGAGAAACCTCGTACAAGTGTTTACAACAATAAACGAATAGATACAAGCAAATACAAATATGAAATACACTACAAGTAAAGGAAAAAAATACTTTTTGATTGTTTGATCTTTGGTTGCTTGAATTGCACTTTAAGACCCTGATTTGCAGCAACAAATCGCCCCAAACACATCCAAGAACCGGTGTCAAATCCTTCCTCCACGAGCTCCCTTTAAAGCTGCTCCTTGGGTTAGATTTCGCCTATCAGTCGACTGATCGGGACCATCAATTGACTGCCCCTATAGCCGTTGTGAGACAACGACATGTGCCACGTTGGATAAGTTCCAACGGATAGACCATCAGTCGACTGATGGCTCAATCAGTCGAGTGTTCGGATCGATCACTCGACTAGAGAGCCTTCTCGCGAAATCCGACCATCACCGACCGATCTCCAAATAAGTCGATCAGCGCTCAGCCGATTGACTTGCCACGCCGGCGATCGTCAGGCACTTCTCACAGTCAAACCCTAGCTAGTTGACTCTCATCAGTCGACTGACCATAGTCTCAGTCGACTGATACACCTCAAACATGAGGTTTTAACCCAAGTATGGTGTCCTCATACTTGCTAGACCATCTTTAGTCTAGACCTAAGACTTCTAGCAACCTCCATCAGTCTTATACCTATCAGATTCCTCCAAGCCATCCATGACTTGTTCATCCATACGCTAGCTTTCAGGTGCTTCCATCATCTATTGTCATGCTAACGGTGTCTACACCGCCAAGGCACATTGGACTTACGCTGCCAAGACTCCGCTTGGACTTTACGTCGCCAACCATTAGACTTATGATGTCAAGACTCCCGCTTGGACTTTACGCCGTCAATATTCCCCTTGAACTTTCCAAATGCCAAGACTCAAGCTTGGACTTTCCTTTGCCAAGACTCATGTTTGGACTTGTTAACCCATGTTGGACTTTCCCTTGCCAAGACTCATGCTTGGACTTTACATGTCAAGTATTCAAGACTTGGATTTTCGCAATGTCAAGTGTCCCACTTGGACTTTCCATGTCAAGTACCCATGACTTGGACTTTCTCATGACAATCACATTGTCATATGTTTTTGTCGAACATCAAAACATCGTTCGAGTCAAACTTGAGTTTGGTCAATCGTGACCTGGGGCGATTGCACCAACAATCTCTCCCTTTTTGATGTTTGACAAAAATACCCTTGAGTTAGACCCCTAACTCAAATTCCCTTACCAATTATCCCAAATTAATAATTTTACTTTCTCCCCCTTTTTGACATACATCAAAAAGGTTCCCCCAAGGAGGTCAATGTCTCATATCCCAATGAGATCTTACAATCTTCCCCTTAGTCCAAAAACATCTAGGATGCCTACAATCTTCTTAGTGATAAGTCACATATCACTCAAGAGAGGCAATCCTACAAACTCTCCCAATTTCCAAATTGGGCATCTCAAAATCCCATTTCTCTCCCTCATGAAGAAAAATAACATTCATCATCCCATGATAGATATCTCCCCCTAAAGGTTTGCTTTCTCTTGACCATTGCACCAACAATGTCCTTGGAAAGTCCCTAAGCCAATAGGAACTCTAAACTATCAAAAATAAGGTTAAAAGTTCAACATTGAACTTTCCCACACCTTAAATTTGATACATCACCCTAACAACTCTCCTAATCCATATCCAATAGATTTTCACCCTTTATAATGCTTCCTAAAGCATATCCTAGGGTTAGGAGCAGTTAGGGAACCCTAACATAGCTGAAATCAGGCTAAACAAATCTTGTTTACCCGAAATCAACTTTGGCAGTCGACTCTTATAGTCACCAGTCGACCGCCCTACCCATTAGTCGACTGCCAGCAAGCGGCAGTCGACTGATAACTGAAATTCTGAATTTCAATTATCAGAGTCAAAATTGCAAAAAATATAAGTAATTATACGCAATTCGAAAAATCGTGACAATTCATACGTATAATACTTATAACACATACAATGGATGAAAAATGTTTAAGAAATATTTTACTCAAAAAATAGCAAAATTGACACAATGTTCAAAAGTGAAAAAAAAACTTCAATATTTTAGCTCACTTTGTATCAACTTCATTAATGGTGATTGCTATCAAAAGATAGACTTCACCAAGGTTTTCTAAAATAATTTTAAAATATTTTTAAAAACTTATATTAGATCATGTTCTTTGGGCTTAATGTACATGGCTTGAACATAAGCTTTCCCAATGATCCATCCATAGTAAAAGATAAGTTTTAGTTTATCTAAATGCAAAAACTATGCACCTTAAACTCAACTCATATCCTAGCATCTCACATGTATCTAGGGTGTATCAATACACATACATGTCAATGTAATGTAAGATGTGAGTTTTGTTCTCCTAATCTAGGGTTTCATGCATTTTCTAAGGCAACCCTACTTGATTCCCTTATACATGAAACTTCAAGTCATGTCATAGTTCTTAAATCAATTTTAATTACTTTAAATGCATGAATGATCATGGCATAAATGATAACATAAATAAATATGGTCAATGATCATGATGTCATGACATATGATATAATCCAAATATACATGATGCGGCGAGGAAAGATTCGTGCACCTCCTTTCAATGTGATGAAGCACGAAGGGAACTTTGGGGTGGGAGTTTTTCGCAGGTCGCAACAGTAAAGATGAGAAGATGAAGCAAAGGAATGCAAACCAACACAAGCAATGAAAACTAGAACACAGGATGTAACGTGGTTCGGAATAAGTATTCCTACTCCACGGAGATGAGCTTTCTCATCGGATGTGGTGCCCAATCACCTTTAACTATGAACGTCCTCCTTCACGGAAAGGAAACTTCCGGAGGTGGAGGAGAAAACCTCTTACAATCAAGTCACAATACAAGGAAGAGTACACGCCACGAAGAAGCAAAGGCCGCCCTTCCCCTTCTCCGGCGCGATGGTGGTAGCTCTCCTTCTCCTCCTCTGTCCTCGTTTCTTGCCAGTTGGAATAATGCGGATCCTCCTCCTCCCTTTTATCCTCCTTCTCTGATCCATTGCTACCTCACGGGCTATCCTCATCGTACGCGTGACCACCACGTCCACCTGGAGAATAATTCTGTTACAGATACGAGGGCCGAAGGCTCCTCGGAATGTTATGTGGGGACCTCTCCTTCTGTTACATAACACCTCCTCATCTATATTTCAAGAAACTAGGTTAGCCTGTCCCCCTCAACCATCCACTTCTGGTGAAACTAACTTAGGTCTATAGCTCACGAATGGTATAGCCTTTGGGCTCCCCACCAGCCCGAACCCACTCTCCTTCTCCCCCCACCGAACGACCTCTGGACTGCCTAGGCCGAGCTGATTCTTATCTGTCCCGTCTGCTTCTAGGATTATCTGGCCGAATCGATTCTTATTCGTCCCGTCTGCTTCTAGGCTTATCTGGCCGAACCGATTCTGGCTTATTCCCCAACAGAGTGTCTTCTCCCGCCTTTACTTTGCCGTACCGATTACCTTCACTAGCTCTCCCGCGCCAATTATTTCATGTGTTGGTGCCTGAACCGTTTCTTTTCCCCCTCTACGCCGAACCGATCATTCGGTTTGGGTAACGCCTTATATATGAGCCCTCCTATATGGTTCTCAGAAAAGAGGTAACAACAGTATCATTAGTTAACCCCAAAAAATAGTCAAGCGAAGCTATAAGCTTGACTTTCCAACTATACAAGACTTCGGCTTTATTTTTAGCTCATTAATTTCACTTTTACACCTCTCTTACAACTCCCCCCTATACTCTTGAAGTGGCCTAATGGGCCCATGGGCCCCGCTTTCCCCTTTCTCCTATCTGGTCAAACCATTGCAAAAACCCTATATAAATCTCTACTTTTGTCCTTCTAGGTATTACTTAGCGTGCTTTAGCAGTCCCGCCTCTTTAACTTCTTCCTTCCTACGGTTTTCACCGGCGGCGTTTCAGCGATCCAGCCCTTCCTCTCTTACACGCTCCTCCCCTAAACCCCAAGTAAGTATTCTGTCATGTTTTATACCCATGACCCCTAAGACCATCCCTTCACCCGCGTGGTACGAACATATCGTAACCCAACTGGACTGTAACCATTATTTCTTTAACCTAAAAGATAGGTTTATCGACCCTTCCTTGAAATATTGCTTTACAACCAAGATGCACCGACCACACTGTCCTCCTTCTGGTCTAACTTGCTTCTTCTCCGAACAGTTCCTTAATGGCCTGTCTCTACCAGCACCTTCCATCTACCTAGAAATTTTAGACTTCTACGGACTACCCTTAAACCAGTTTACCCCCAATTCCTTTCGCATTCTATCCGGGGCCTCCATAGTGTTCCAACATCTAAACCTTTCTCTAACCCCTCAGATATTCCACTGCTTCTTTCAGTTGAAATCTTCCAAAACAGGCCTTTTTTACCTGTCCAGTCGTCCGGACTACCAATTTCTAGTAAACATGCCTACTTCCCACAAAGGATGGGAAGAATTGTACTTCTTTGTGCAACTCCCGGCACATTTATCTTATTCGGATACCTGGAAGGTAGAACTTCCCAAACTGCCTTCCTTCCGAGAAATGAGGACTCAATGCCCTTTCTCGGAAGTTTATAGAATATTGGGAGAGTCACATTACTGCTTGGATCACTTGATGAAAACTCCCCTTCTAAGCCACTTCGGACTATCCCCCTTTCCTTCAACGTCCTCTGCTGCCATAGGTAGGATGACACTTACACTTCAATGTAACTTTCTATCTGCATTACTCATCTTTCTCATCAATTCATTTCGTAGATAATCTAATGCAGGGCGCTTTGGTGAAAGGAGAAGAGGTTGAGGCTGCAAAAAAGAAGAAGGCCTCAACGAAGAGGGGTAAGTCAGTGGCAGCCCCTTCTCCTCGGAAGAAATTACGGCTCACTAAGAAAGGAGCCTCGAGTTCGTCTGCTCTTCCCCCTTCCTCTTTCGGTCAACCCGGTTCGCAATCCTTAACCCTCTACGAACCGAGGAGGAAGGTTATCACTTTATCGGTCCCATCTTCATCTCCTCAGGGAGAAGATTCCCCTTCCTATTCTCCTAACTTATCCCCCCTTTCACATGATTCTCCCCTGCCTTCCCGAACCGAGTTCATTTCTGCCTCGATCCCCTCTGACACACTTACTTCCCCCGCCCCTCTCCAACGCGCCGGACCCACTCTTCCTTCCGAAGGAGAAGACCTTCCCCTTCCGACCTCCTCAAGGGCCACACTGGGGTCTTTGTTGCAGATCTGCCACCCTTCGGAGGTAAAATTTTTCAATCAATCAGGCGTGCAAGGCCCTTGCGAACAAGTAAGCAAATTGCTGGCGGAGGTACATATTATCCCCTTCTCATCTTTACTGTGCGTATCTCTATATGTCAGCATATACTGATGGTTCTTTCTTTCCTTTAGGCCTCAACCCAGCACGGCAAAATGATAGTTCACCTGGCCCAATTTCAGTCCAGCGTAGAGGCACGCCACTTTGCCTCTCTAGCGCAACAGAAACAACTCGCCCGACAGTTAAGCGAGAGAGAGCAGAAAGAATCTGACCTGCGGGGCCAATGTGAAGATGCCATGACACAATTGGCCCTGGTCCAAAGCGAAAAGGAAGAGCTTCAACGAAGAAATGAAGACCTCGAACAACAGGTCTTCCTCCAATCCAGCGAACTGCAACAGGTGGACCTCCTCGCCCATGAACTAAAAGAGTATAAGGGGCAGCTTGGGGACGCCATCATTAAAGTCGCCGATTCTTCAACTGCTATCCAACTGCTTCAACAAGAGCGTCAACGACTCCAACTGGAACGCCAAGCATGGGAAGCCACCAAGAAATCTTGCATGGAGAAGTGTCAAGAGCTCTCCTCTATGGTGGCTGCTCTTCCTCAAACCCTGTCAGCAGCGACTCGGCAACAGTCTGACCTTCATCAAGAATACGCCGAGGCCCTTTCAGCTCTAGGTCAACAAGCGATAAAAGCAGCAACTGAGAAGGATGCCTTGGCAGCCAAGCTAACTGAAAGTCAAATCCAACTGGATGATTGCCGAGCTCAGCTAGCCAGTTGTCAATCCCAGTTGCAGGAACAGGAGGCTGATTTAAAAGGACGATATGTCAAGAAGGGGGTGGACCTATTTATACTGGGTTTTGATGGGTCTTCGGCTCTAAACGCTGAACGGGGGTATCCGCCTCCCGGCACGGACACCAGTTATTTAAATCCTGTAGATGCATTATCTAAGTGTCCCCCCGAACTGTTTGAATTATAACTTCCAACATCCTGTGCCCTGTAATGATCCTTTTCTCAATGCTGAAAAGTAATTATATTATCATAGCTTTCTGTTGTTCTCTTTATATGCCTCTTTGCGGGTCGGGAATTCTGAACCAACTTTGCGCTTTTCTCTTTTTACGTTGACGTTTCTTTTCTCGTGTCGCATGGCGCAATCACCTCGTTTGTTCGGGAACTCACTTAGAAAGTCTCGGATGGTCTTATTCATATCTGACCCAATTTTGAATCGGCCAAAAATTAAATGACTTTCGCCTGTTGATCTTCACTGTCTCTCTTACTGCTTCGGAAGTGATATCTCGATGAGTACCTATGCTGCCGCCATCATGATACCAGTCTCTTCACCTTCTTCTCCTTCCCAAGAATTACTATAGTTCCTTTCCTCTCAACTATAAATTATCACCCTCCATGTCTTCGTCCTTCCATCTGACTCTCATGGCTTCGGAGGAACACCCTATCGAGATTTCTTGGACTTTGAATCTTCGAGTTGTGGGTGGCTTTCGGAGATCAAGATTCGAGACCGCTCGGCGACTACCTCATCTTTCGTCCCCTTCCTTTTCCACTTCACACCATAGCTCCCACCTCTCACACAGAGAGGTCTTTTCGAGCACCCTTTCCTTCGTTCCGCAATCGGGTGTGGAACCCTCCTTTAACATGGGAGTACACAGTGGAAGATCCCCGGGTCTCTGTCGAATTTCCCCCACTTCCACCGGCTCTGGCCTTCATTCCAGTCTCACCGGCGAGGGTTCGTCCGCCTCCTTTTGATGAAGGTCCACGGTGATACCTCTGCTCAGCGAGCTCTCGAGGTCATCTTGGCACCTCCCCAGGAGCCTTTTAACACTTCTTCTGTTAAGAGCAATCATAAAAAATCTTCGTAGCTTAAACGATGTAATCATTTTAAGTATGTTAATAAAAATGAAGGAGGGAATTGGTATTCACTTTTTTATGCGTTTTCTCTGTGGAAGGTAGGGTTTCTCATCGAAAGTAATCTCGCTTTGAACATACTTTCTTTTACCATCTCCCAGGGATTCTGACCCTTTTTCCTTATAATTACTGTACCAGTGACTTTTCACCTACCGTCGTTACGTTTTCCCCTCTTTACTAGCATTCATTATCCTTACTTCCTTTGCTAATAAATGTGTCTTCCTCCTCCATCGTTATAAGGACCTCCAACCCCGTGTATAACATCCATCTTTTTCTTTCTTTTTCCCGACCATGTGGACAAAATGTCGAGCAGGCAGTTCCTTTCTTCTGAAGAAAATGTGAATGAGCAAGCTATATTGCTAACTGGAAGAACAAGTGAGGTATTTGCGGCGGGTTGAGAGGTTTACGCGATAACTCTCTTTGCGCAGCGGCTAGCAGGGTCCCAGAAGGAACTGTCTAAGCAGATCTTCCTGCAGCAATCCTACTTTCGGCAACTAATGTGCCAACCTCACGCGAAGAAACTCTCGGCTCCTCCTAACAGAGAACTGTAATACCCTATATATATGAGGGTCTCTTATTTTCTTCTTGTAAAAAGAATTAGAATGTATAATTTTTCTAAAGCAATGAACTTTTCCCGCGGGTCTTCTTCTTCCAGCATTTCTTAAGTTATGCCACATTTTACTTTCCTCATACCAAGATAGGATGGTACATAGCTGGGACATACTTCGTCTCTTCTGCCCTTTTACCCTACTAGGAATATAATAATATAGAGTCGCTAAATGACCCGACTCTGCTGCTCTACCGTCACACGGGGATAAAATAATATATAGTTGAATAATGAACTCACCTTCTTCCGTTTCGCGGGGATAAAAATGATATATAACTGAGGAGATCTCAGTTCTTCCATTCTGCCACCACACGAGGATAAAATAATATATAGTTGAATAATGAGTTTAACTTCTTCCGTTTCGTGGGGATAAAAATGATATATAACTGAGGAGATCTCAGTTCTTCCATTCCACCACCACACGGGGATAAAATAATATATAGTTGAATAATGAATTCAACTTCTTCCGCTTCGCGGGGATAAAAATGATATATAACTGAGGAGATCTCAGTTCTTCCGTTCCACCACCACACGAGGATAAAATAATATATAGTTGAATAATGAATTCAACTTCTTCCGTTTCACGGGGATAATAATGATATATAACTGAGGATATCTCAGTTCTTCCGTTCCTCCACCACATGGGGATAAAATAATATATAGCTGAATAACGAATTCAACTTCTTAGTTCTTCCGTTCCACCACCACACGGGGATAAAATAATATATAGTTGAATAATGAATTCAACTTCTTCCGCTTCGCGGGGATAAAAATGATATATAACTGAGGAGATCTCAGTTCTTCCGTTCCACCACCACACGGGGATAAAATAATATATAGTTGAATAATGAATTCAACTTCTTCCGCTTCGCGGGGATAAAAATGATATATAACTGAGGAGATCTCAGTTCTTTCGTTCCGCCACCACACGGGGATAAAATAATATATAGTTGAATAATGAATTCAACTTCTTGAGGATAAAATGATATATAAGCGAGGAGATCTCGGTTCTTTATTCCGCCACCACACGGGATAAAATAATATATAGTTGAATAATGAATTCAACTTCTTAAACCAGCGGGGATAAAAATGATATATAACTAAGGAGATCTCGGTTCTTAGTTCCACCACCACGAGGATAAAATAATATATAGTTGAATAATGAATTCAACTTCTTCCGCTTCGCAGGGATAAAAATGATATATAACTGAGGAGATCTCAGTTCTTCAATTCCACCATCACACGGGGATAAAATAATATATAGTTGAATAATGAATTCAACTTCTTCTTCTTCGCGGGGATAAAAATGATATATAACTGAGGAGATCTCAGTTCTTCCATTCCACCACCACACGGAGATAAAATAATATATAGTTGAATAATGAATTCAACTTCTTCCGCTTCGCGGGGAAAAAAATGATATATAACTGAGGAGATCTCAGTTCTTCCGTTCCGCCACCACACGGGGATAAAATAATATATAATTGAATAATGAATTCAACTTCTTCCGCTTCGCAGGGATAAAAATGATATATAACTGAGGAGATCTCAGTTCTTCCGTTCCACCACCACTCGGGGATAAAATAATATATAGTTGAATAATGAATTCAACTTCTTCCGCTTCGCAGGGATAAAAATGATATATAACTGAGGAGATCTCAGTTTTTCCGTTCCGCCACCACACGGGGATAAAATAATATATAGTTGAATAATGAATTCAACTTCTTCCGCTTCGCGGGGATAAAAATGATATATAACTGAGGAGATCTCAGTTCTTTCGTTCCGCCACCACACGGGGATAAAATAATATATAGTTGCCCAAAGGCCTTCGGCATAAAAAGTGAGATGCTTCTCCACCGCCATTCTTCCTTCTTTTATCCCAAAGAGAACACCCTCATCTATCCTCTTTATTGAAAGCAAGGGTTTTATTATATAGCGGGTCATCACAGAAATAAATCTTCGTTACCCTTCTGCTTAGGGCCGCCCTTTCTACAAACTAGGAGCCCAATAGCCATTATCAGCCCATTTTTTTCTCCTTTTATATGGGATGCTTCATCTTCCTTTCTTCAGTTATCTTCATCCCTTTCGCCTCCTCATCTCCTTTTTCTGCATTTGTTCTTCTTTCCGCCGCCATCCTCCAGTGCCCCCAATCATCCCCTTCAGTACTTTCCTTCCTTCTCCTACAGACAGGATGCATTCCTCTTTCTTTCGCGAAATAGCAAGCCATTACCCACGGATCAAACGGGGTGATGGTCAGTCGCCAGCTTTATCTTCGCCTTCGCCCCGTCTACCACCGTCCCCCCTATCCTATCTCTACCTTCTCCTTCACCTCCGTCTGAAACCCCTGCTACATCCATCCCATGCGAAACTGCACTAACCAGCCCATCTTCCTCCCCTATACAACCGACAATCCCTAACTCTCCCCTTTCCTTCCACTCTGCCTCGGGTATGCAGGCGTCGCCTCCTCCCTCATCACAACCCGAAGATGATTCTAGTGAGATCGTGCGTCCATGTCAATCAGCTGCAGATACTTATGCATCCCTGCCTTCTTTTTCCACAGAACACACTTCCATCTTTGAACCCATGGTAATAGACATTTCCCCCCTGCCGATTTCCCCTTCCGCCCTTCGCCGGAAGAGCTCTTCACCTCCTATGAGCACTAGCCCACCTCCTTCTACTTCTCGCCTTCCCAATGAAGGTTCTTCCAGCCCTCTGCTCATCATATCATCCTCTCCGGATTCCTCGCCAAATCAATTCCCTTTCGCAACTTCTGATGTGCCCACCTCACCGCCAGCCGTAGCGCACTTTCCCCCTCCTGCTTCCAATTCTTTGCCCTCGACCTCGTCCTCGGTGAACCTTCTAGCCAGTGTTCCTCCTTCTCTCCCCTTCGAACCACCGCCTCAACCTATGGTTGCCCCCTTATTCTTCCTCTTATCATTGAACCCCCACCTTCAGTATCGTCCGCCCCTTCTTCTTCCCTTTCCCCTCGGAGTCTTCGAATATTGAATTTAGAAGAACTGGCTCCTCGGATGGAAGGCTTGCACCATGTTCTAGAATTGATATGTTTCTTAATCAACTTCTTTAACTATTCTTACTGTATGATTCCCTTTCAACAACCAGCGTACAGGCCCTGACCAACTATCACGAGTTAGATCGCTCCCTCCAACAATATCGAGCTCGATCTTTAAAGTTGGAACAGCAGCAACGGGATGATTTGGTGGCTGACCAACATCGAGAATATCTTCTATCGCAACAACTGCAACAATGTCAGGAGAAACTGACAGAAGCTCGCCACCAACTTCAAAAAGATGCCATATACCGGACATTACAGGGAACAACAGAGCGGCATCAACATCCTTACTCTCGGACATTCGACATCCTGACCAGGGGTCCTTCTCCTCCCAAGAATTGATAAGTCTTCGAGATCAGGTAGCAGAGCTCCTTCAGGGGAAGCGACGAGATTCGGATACCATCGCCCGTCTTCGAGTTCAGCACCAGAAAGCGGAGGATAAAATAGAGGACCTCCGCACCCGCCTGTGCAAGGAGGTACAAGAAAACTCCTCCCTCATAAATTCTAGGGCGCATGCTCACACCCGTCTACGCAGGCAAGAGACCTCCCTCCAGAGGCTGAGCACTGAGCTTGTCCGCACCAAATCCTACTCCGAAGCGGTAGAGGGCATTTCAGCTTCAATGCGTCAGAACATATTGGAGATGACACGCCTTGTCTAGCAGGACCAATCCTCCCGAGCCGATGATGTTTCCATCCTAGCCTATGCTATTATGGAGGTATCCCGACGCTACGTTGACATACGCTGAACCCTTCAAGAGCAACAAGAGAAATGCAGCAGGCTTCATCGGGATCGGAGCCCTGACCGTCTGAACCGCTAGGAGCGGCTAACCATCCTGCTACGCGCCACTTATCAAGATGAGTTTAACGAGGCGGTTCACCAATATTCTCATCAAGGACTTCCCCCCGCAAACTACCCTACTTTTTCTCTAAATTGGGAAGCTGGCTTTCGACGCTATCCTCCTGACCGGTTCAAATTATAACTTGATGTATGGCTCCGGAACGGGACTCCCTTTTCATCCTTTTTTTTTCTTTCATAGTTTATTATAGGTACTACAACACGATTGTAAATGGCTCCTCAATCAAACTTGGGTTCGCTACACAGTTAATTAATACAACAAGTTGTGAAGGACATGTTAGTGCTTATAAGCTCCACATATCTCCACAATGGTATGATATTGTCCACTTTGGGTCTAAGCCCTCATGGTTTTATTTTTGGGCTTTACCCAAAAGGCCTCATACCAATGGAGATATCTTTTTTCTTATAAGCACATGATCTTTTCCATGTCTTACCAATGTGGGACTTTGATTGTATTCCTCATACTCCCAACAATCCCCCCCTCAAACGAAGGACCACATTGGGCCCCCCCTCAAGCCTATCCCTCCTCGAAGGATTTTCTCTGCTTGATGTCCGATCTTCAACCCACCAGGACTTCCTGCCAGTTGTTCAGTCCCCCCGACCCAACTAGACTTCCTTCCTAATGTCTGGTTCTCTTGATCCGGACGTGGGAGCTCAACTTCCTTCGTTCGAGGTTCATGGCTTGACATGGACCATGACTCTGATACCAAATGTTAGTGCTTATAAGCTCCACATATCTCCACAATGGTATGATATTGTCCACTTTGGGTCTAAGCCCTCATGGTTTTATTTTTGGGCTTTACCCAAAAGGCCTCATACCAATGGAGATATCTTTTTTCTTATAAGCACATGATCTTTTCCATGTCTTACCAATGTGGGACTTTGATTGTATTCCTCATACTCCCAACAGGACACTCCTTCGGGAGCCTCACAACTCCTTTTCTTCTATCCACCATTTCTTATACAGTGTGAAAAAGTCTCAAATGAATGACATTCCAAGGTCGCGGAAATTCTTTGCCTTGGTCATCTTTCAGATAATATGTTGACCCCGCTACACGATGTGTTACCTCATAGGGCCCCTCCCAGTTTGGAGCTAACTTTCCAGGATCTCCAGCGGGATTAACTTTACGCAGAACCAAATCCCCCTCTTGAAATCTTCGAGGCGTCACCTTCTTATTAAAGGCTTGCTACACTCTCGGCTTGTAAAACTCCGCTCGCCTCCGTGTCGTCTCCCGCTTTTCTTCCACCAAGTCTAACTCAGTGCTTCGAATAATTTGGTTCTGCTCTGGCTCGTACATCTCTATCCGAGCGCTACTTAAAAGAGCTTCAAACGGAATAACAGCTTCCGTCCCGTATACTAAACTGAAAGGAGTCTCTCCCGTGGCAGTTTTTGGTGTGGTTCGGTAGGTCCACAAGATTTTGGGCAATTCTTTCACCCAATTCCCCCTCTGAGTTTCCAGTTTAGTCTTCAACCCTTGAATGAGAATCCTATTAGTGACTTCAACTTGCCCGTTAACTTGAGGGTGGGCTACCGAAGTGAAGGCTTGCTGAATATTGAGACTTTGACACCATTCTTTAATCTTTTTGCCCTGGAATTGACGTCCATTATCACTAACTATCCTCCGAGGAATACCATATCGACAGACTATATTCTTCCATAAGAATTGTATTACAACATTCTCGGTAATTTTGGCAAGAGGCTCTGCTTCTACCCACTTGGAGAAGTAATCTACGGTCACCAATAAAAATTTCTTCTGCAAAGGTGCCACTGGCATCAGACCCACTATATCCATTCCCCATTGATCAAAAGGACATGAAGCTACCACAGCTTTCATTAATTCAGCCGGCCGTTCGGACCGATTGCTATGCTTTTGATAAGCTGGGCAAGTTCGTACTATATGAGCAGCATCTTGTTGGAGAGTAGGCCAAAAATATCCTGCTAGTAGGGCCTTCCTTGCTAAGGCTCTCCCTCCCAGATGATTATTGCAACAACCTTCATGAATCTCCCGGAGTACCCATTCAGCATCCTCACTTTCTAAACATTTCAATAAGGGTCGTCCGAAAGACGTCTTGTATAAGTCTCCGTTTAAGAGGGTGAACCGTCTGGCTCTGCACATTAAAGCCTTTTCTTGAGGACCTTTCCATGCTATAAATAAGCTATGATGTCGGTCCTCGATCGGGGATTGGAGTGCAGTTTGGCTCGTACTTCCTCCCCACATTGCATATCGCTAGGAAGTAGGGATTTCCATGGACCGTTTCAATGATTTCACTCCTTCCATAGCGCTAGCCACAGAGCCAATTCATCGCCTTTCCGTTATTCTCCTTGGATTTGCTTCAAGAGGACTTCTTTGGCCGAGCTTTTTCTTTCTCAAAATCTTTCAAATACTTGTGCAACCTTTCTTCCCGAACCGCGAAAGAACCTTGAAGTTGTGATATCACCAGCTGGGAATCCGAATGGATTATAATTGAAGAAGCCCCTACTGCCTTGGCAGCCTGTAACCCCGCTAGAATAACTTCATACTCCGCCTCATTATTGGATGCCCGATACCCCAGGCGTACGGCTATGCGGGCCTCCTCTTTATCAAGGGAAACTAACAAAACACCAACACCGCTACCCGTAGATCCTGAAGAACCGTCTACAAATATGTTCCATGCATCTGATCCTTCCTCTTTTGTTGAAGAGCCATCTTCCGAGCCAAAAGATACCTCCGCCAAAAAGTCAGCGAGCACCTGGGCCTTGATGACGGTTTGGGGTTGGTAGTGAATATCATATTCACTTAATTCTACCACCTATTTGGCCAATCTTTCGGAGAAGTTGAGCTTAGTGACGACCTTTCCCAGTTCACTGTGAGTTAGAACAGTGATGGGATGAGCCAGAAAGTACGACCTCAATTTACGGGCGGTCAGAACCAGAATATATGCCAGCTTCTCTAGCTCTGTGTAACGGGATTCATCCCCCTTCAGAATATGGCTGGTATAATAAATAGGTTGTTGGTGAGAACCTTCTTGTTTCAGCAAAACCGAACTGATAGCTCCCTCCGAAACGGCCAAATACATCCATAACGGTTCTCCGACCACTGGTTTGGCTAACAGTGGGAGCCCAGCCAAATATTTCTTCAACTCCTGGAAAGCCTGCTCGCACTGACCGTCCCACTGAAATTTGGTAGCTTTACGCAGAATCTTGAAAAAAGGTAACCCTTTGTCCGCCGATCTGGCTATAAATCGGGATAAGAAAATAATCCTGCCCACCAACTTTTGAGTCTCTCGCAAGTTAGTGGGTGACTTCATATTGCACAGCGCTTGCACCTTCTTAGGGTTAGCCTGCAACCCTTCCTCAGTTACTATATACCCCAAGAATTTGTCGCTTTTTACCCCAAACAGGCATTTTTTAGGGTTCAGCTTCATATTATATCGTCTCAGTGTAGTGAAGGTTTCATTTAAATCTTTAACCAAATCCTGAGTGGTTTTTGATTTGACTAAGATATCATCCACATAAACTTCCACATTTTTTCCTTTCTGCTCTGCAAAAATCTTGTCCATGAGTCGCTGATAGGTGGCCCCTGCATTCTTTAAGCCGAAAGGCATTACCACATAGGCGTATAACCCTCCTGCCGTCACAAAGCTAACCCTCTTATGATCTTCTTTAGCCAAGGGTATTTGATGGTATCCTTGGTATGCATCTATCAAGGACACCACTTCATACCCTACCGTAGAATCTACCAATTGATCAATACGAGGCAAGGGGTACCAGTCTTTAGGGCACGCTTTATTCAAATCACGAAAATCGATACACATCCTCCATTACCCAGAAGGCTTGGGGACCAAGACTACATTGGAAACCCACTCGGGAAATTGGATTTCCTTCACATGACCCGCCATCAACAATTTGTCCACTTCTATAACTATGACCTTGTCCTTCTCAGGTCCAAAGTGTCGCCGCTTCTGTTGGATGGGTCGGACTCCTCTGGTTATGTTGAGATGATGTTCAGCCACACGAGGGTTAATCCCCGTGAGATCATGCACATCTCCTGCAAAGATGTCTTCGTTCTTCTTCAAGCAGGCCACCAGCTCCTCTTTGGCCTCCAGCTGCTGCGCCACCCATGTGGTTTTTCCCAGAGCTATTTCCACCAGTTCTCCTTCCTCTCTTTTGTTTGCTTTGGGGGGGGATTCTTCCAAGACGCAGACATCAGAAATGACGATAGCTTTCCCTTTGAGATCATCGGTTCGGGCCTTCTTCTGGTCATCTCAAACCATCTGCACATAACAGCTCCTGGCGGCTTTCTGTTCCCCTCGGACTTCCCCACCGGTCAGGGAATTTCAACACGGTGGTGCAGGGAAGCCACTTTGAAAAATGATAAGGAAAGGATGACCAAGAATGGCATTATAAGTGGACGGAGTGTCCACGATGAGAAAAGGGATTATACTGATTTTTTGGCTGGGCTTTACGCCCAGAGTCAGGGGCAGTGAAATCTGCCCTATGGGGTGGACCACATGCCCTTCGAACCCGAAGAGGGGTGTAGCCACTTCTTCTAGTTGGGCATTTCCCAACTGCATCTGTCCAAAAGCTTTTTGGAAGAGGATATTGACAGAGCTTCCCGAGTTGACCAGCACCCTAGCCACTTCGTAATTGGCCAGGGATATTCGGATAACTAAGGCGTCCGTGTGGGGCAGTAGGACACCTTGGAGATCTTCCGGCCCGAATGAGACGGGCGATGCAGCTTGAACAGTCTGGTCGGTGATGATGGCCAGACTCTCCATGAGACGGCCGCATGACTTCCGCGCCCGGTTAGAGTCCCTGTCAGTGGGTCCTCCAGCTATGACATGAATAACCCCCCGTGTGGGAGCGTTATTTTGATTAGATGATGGGCCCTCACCTGATGGGCCTTCTTGAGGAACCACCTCGTGGGACGGCGTTTGGGGGAAGGTAACTTGTGGTGGTTGGGTATACAGTCTTGGGCGAGCCGTATTGGGTCGTGGCCCTCGCCGTGCTGACCCTCCTGTCTAAAACTGCAATTGTGGCTATGCGGTTCAGAGGCGCTCTAGCTCCTCCTGTAGCTTGAAACATCGGCCACTGGCATGGCCGTACTCCATATGGTATTGGCAGAAAAATGGGGCGGGGGGGGGGGGGGGTTACGTGATACCCCCCCTATATCCTAAGGGTCGATGCAGTAGACCCTGCTGATCATAGAATTCCATCTCCCGCTCCTTCCAAGTCTTCGCGGGAGGAAGTGCATCAGTAGCCATAATTTGTAAGGGCGGCACAGGGCGAGCGCCCTGTAACAATAATCGAGGCCTAGGAGCCTCCAGTCGAAGGGGTCACGCATATCCTCGACGAGGGGGTACTTGAGGGGCGACGGGGCGAGTTCCTTCGGCTGGGACTGCTGCGGTAGCACGTTCAGCTCTCCGCACTTTCAGCCCTTCCTCCTCGCGGATGAATTGCTCCACACGACTTAGTAGCTCCTCATAACTGTTAGTAGGCTGTCTCAAAAGGGAACTGAGGAAGGGACCCTCATTCAGTCCGTGCGGAATAACAACTCTGAAAGATTCTGATCTTGCAGAAGGAATACCCCTAGCTGCAGAAGTGAAACGATGAAGATACCCTCTGAGTGATTCTGAGGGCCCCTGCATGATGTACATCAAGATAGAGGTGTCATGCTTATACGCCTTACAGCTGGCGAACTCCCGGTTGAACATCCCATGGAAATCAGCAAAACAGGTGATGGACCCCGGGGGCAGGGTATTAAACCATTTTTGTGCCGAACCGGTTAAGGTGGTCCGGAAGACTCGGCACTTGAGGGCATCGGTATAACAGTGGAGCGAGGCCGCTCCATCAAACTGCGATAGATGCTCTTCGGGATCCATTGAGCCATCATATTTATCTACTTGGGAATTCCGGAAGTAAGACGGGGGGATTTCAGAGAGTATGTCCATGGTGAAAGGACTGGGCTCGTAAACCTCTGGAGCCCGGGTCGACCGACTCTCGCCCTGTTCTTCCCGTCGAGTCTGGGTCATAGGTATAGTATTCTGAGGTGCTCGCCCTCCAGGTCCCTCTCCAGGAACTACTTCAACATTAACGACTGCATGATACGAGGGAGGCATTTCTGGGGGTGGGCCTCGAGAAGAAGGTTCACCAGAGTGAGGATGAAGATATCATATCCTTCTTCTTTCTTTGGCGAGGGCCTCAGTAACAGCGTCGTCCACCAGAGCCCTCAACTGTGATGGCAAAATGGTAATGGGGTTTTACTCCGCTACGGAGTCAATCGACTGTTGTATCTCTTCTGGCTGCATCTCTACGTCTAGCTCAAATGTTCCCACAGACGACGCCAACTGATGCGGCGAGGAAAGATTCGTGCACCTCCTTTCGATGCGATGAAACACAAAGGGAACTTTGGGGTGGGAGTTTTTCGCAGGCCGCAACAGTAAAGATGAGAAGACAAAGCAAAGGAACGTAAACCAACACAAGCAATGAAAACTAGAACACAGGATGTAACGTGGTTCGGAATAAGTATTCCTACTCCACAGAGATGAGCTTTCTCACCGGATGCGGTGTCCAAGCACCTTTAACTATGAACATCCTCCTTCACGGAAAGGAAACTTCCGGAGGTGGAGGAGAAAACCTCTTACAATCAAGTCACAATACAAGGAAGAGTACACGCCACGAAGAAGCAAAGGCCGCCCTTCCCCTTCTCCGGCGCGATGGTGGTAGCTCTCCTTCTCCTCCTCTGTCCTCGTTTCTTGCCAGTTGGAATAATGCGAATCCTCCTCCCTCCTCCTCCCTTTTATCCTCGTTCTCTGATCCATTGCTACCTCACGGGCTATCCTCATCGTACGCGTGGCCACCACATCCACCTGGAGAATAATTCTGTTATAGATACGAGGGGCGAAGGCTCCTCGGAATGTTATGTGGGGACCTCTCCTTCTGTTACATAACACCTCCTCATCTATATTTCAGGAAATTAGGTTAGCCTGTCCCCCTCAACCATCCACTTCTGGTGAAACTAACTTAGGTCTATAGCTCACGGATGGTATAGCCTTTGGGCTCCCCACCAGCCCGAACCCACTCTCCTTCTCCCCCCACCGAACGACCTCTGGACTGCCTAGGCCGAGCCGATTCTTATCCGTCCCATCTGCTTCTAGGCTTATCTGGCCAAACCGATTCTTATCCGTCCCGTCTGCTTCTAGGCTTATCTGACCGAACCGATTCTGGCTTATTACCCAACAGAGTGTCTTCTCCCGCCTTTACTTTGTCGTACCGATTACCTTCACTAGCTCTCTCGCGCCAATTATTTCAGGCGTTGGCGCCTGAACCGTTTCTTTCCCCCCTCTACGTCGAACCGATCATTCGATTTGGGTAACACCTTATATATGAGCCCTCCTATATGGTTCTCAGAAAAGAGGTAACAACAGTATCAATACATGACATTAAAAACTAACCCTAAACATACTCATGACATTTTATATGATAAAGATAAATATGATGTCATGGCATATTATATGGCAAACATAACATAGCAAAAAATATATAAAGGTATATAATACCTAAATTTTAAAGTTAATTGTCATTTGTTATTATTAAGTCCATTTTGTCATATTGTCAATTATCTCCCAAGTGTGCCAAAAACCCAAAATGACACACCTCAACCTCTAAACCTAAATTGTGTCAATTTGATTGATTTTTCATAATCTCAAAAATATATTGACACATCCTAAAATCTTTTAGGATCATAATTCAAATCTATTTTCAAGGTATCTATAATCTTGAAAATGACCTAAAGTGTCACCTTTACCATGGTTAGGTTAACTACCTATCCATTCAAGGTTGACACACCTAAACTCATCTAGCGTGAATCGATCACACTCTTAGGAACCCAATACCTATTGGAGCTCCTTGGGTTTACTAAGTATTCACTAGGGATAACTTCCCTAGATACCCTCCTAATGACCCTTTTAGGCTTGGTAGCCTTGATCATTTGGGTCTTGCCTAGGTTAACTCTAGGGGTGACTCCCCTTGTAACCTTCTTAGTGACTTGCCTAGGTTTCCTTGAAATCTTAGCCACTAGACATATACCTTGGCTACCCTTAGGGATGACTTCCCTAGTAACCTTTGTCTTCCTAGACCTAGGTTGTGTTCCATAATCAAATGGAACACTATGGTAGGTCTCCTTAGGCTTAGGTTTGTGACCCAAATCTTTCTTGCCCTTGGTGGGACCTTGCTTTCTAAATCCTAGGTTTTGACTCATATATCCTAGATTTTGACTATTTGACCCTTGTATTTGATTTTGCATTTTCTTAAGAGTCTTCTCTAATTTCTCAAACCTTGACCTCAAGGCTTGGTTTTCTAACTCTAATTTTTCAATCTTTGTGGGCCCATTATTTCTTTGACTTGATTGGTTCATTCTAGGCATATGTCGATCTTTCTTACCATTAAGGCATAGATGGTTCTCTATTTTCCTAATAGATTCTCTAGTATCATTGTTTTAGGGATATTAGTCTTAAATTTCTCCTTATTTGAAATATGATATGATTTTGCACCTAGACAATAAAATCTATTTCTAGCATGCTTTTGTTCATGAGTAATAGCAATAAATTCCTAGCATGCTTTTGCCTATTAATCAAAGAAGGTGCATTAACAAATTTTACCTTAGGGTTAGCTTTCAATGCTTCCCCTACTTGTGATGCTCCCTTTTGGACCTTCTTCTTCCCCCTAAGGCATTGACTTCTAAAATGCCCTTTTTGGTTGCATTTGAAACAAGTGATGTACTCCTTGCTTTTAACTGTTGGGGGACCGACATCTTTGACCTTTGGAGCCGGTTGAGCCTTCTTGACCCTTTTAGGACACTTACTCTTGTAGTATCCATTTTCCCTACACTCAAAGCAAGTTATATGAATTCTATTTTTAAACGACATGCTTGAGTTACCTAAGGTGGTGGTTGATGTCGGAGTGAGTTCTTCATCTCTCTCGGAGGTAGATAGCTCTTCTTCTTGATGCTCCGGAGTGGAAATCCTCTCCTCACCCTCAATCCTAGAGGTGGAGGTCTCCTCCAATTCTTCCTCTTCTTCCACTGATATGAAAGTTGACTCCTCTTCAACTTTCAAATCCTCACTTTCTTATGAGGATGAGCTCTCTTCCTCGGTCTCCTCCAATTGAGTTGATGAGCACTCTTCGACTTTTTGTGATTGTTCTTCACTTGAAGTCGGTGATGGTCCTTCATGGTACTTTGCCAACTCGCTCCAAAGCTCCTTGGCATCCTTGTACTCACCTAACTTGGACAAGACATTATTAGGAATTAAATCACTTATCATTTTGATTACCTTAATATTTGTCTTGAACTCTTTGAGTTGTTCCTTGGTCCATTTTTCAACCTTGAGGATTCCACCCTTTTTGCCTCTTGGGAATTCACAACATTCTATCAAGGCGGACCAAAGCTTGATATCCACCATCATTAGGAAGTTCTCAATTCTTATTTTGCATGAGTTGAAGCCTTCAAATTCATAGTCCTCATAAGATGGTGGTGTGTTGATGTCTCGACTCAAATTCTCTTGAAATTTCATCTTCTTGCCTCTAGCTTGCTCCCTCGGATGTGAAGACGGTGAAGAGCAACCCGCTCTGATACCAATTGTAGAGACCTTCGTGACCGCTAGAGGGGAAATAAATAGTGCATCGTCGTATGTCGATGGATTACGATCGCGATCGCGTGCTTGCTACAATTTAATTAATGTGAAGCGAAAATAATAGAAATAAAGCAATAACAAAATACAAGCACACAAATACAATAATATAACGTGGTTCGGAATCGAATGGTTCCTATTCCACAGATTGAGCTCTACAAGCTCGAGTGATGACAACACCACTAATAGAACTCCTTCTCGACAACACATCGGAGGCGGAGAAACCTCGTACAAGTGTTTACAACAATAAACGAATAGATACAAGCAAATACAAATATGAAATACACTACAAGTAAAGGAAAAAAATACTTTACAAATGCTCTTTTGATTGCTTGATCTTTGGTTGCTTGAATTGCACTTGGAGACCCTGATTTGCATCAACAAATCACCCCAAACATGTCTAAGAACCAGTGTCAAATCCTTCCTCCATGAGCTCCCTTTAAAGTTGCTCCTTGGGTTGGATTTCGCCTAGTAGTCGACTGATCGGGATCATCAGTCGACTGCCCTTGTAGCCGTTGTGAGACAACGACATGTGCCATGTTGGATAAGTTCCAATGGATAGACCATCAGTCGACTGATCATATCCATCAGTCGACTGATGGCTCAATCAGTCGAGTGTTCGGGTCGATCACTTGAGTGGAGAGTCTTCTGTGCTCGAAATCCCGACCTTCAGTCGACTGATCTTCAGATCAGTCGACTGGCCAATGTTGGCAGTCGACTGTCAGGGCACTTCCCGCAGTCAAACCCTAGTTGACTCCCATCAGTCGACTGATACACCTCAAACATGAGGTTTTAACCCAAGTATGATGTCCTCATACTTGCTAGACCACCCTTAGCCTAAACCTAAGCCTTCTAGCCACCTCCATCAGGCTTATGCCTATCGGATCCCTCCAAGTCATCCATGACTTGTTCATCCATACGCTAGCCTTCAGATGCTTCCATCGGCTATTGTCATGCTAACGGTGTCTACACCGCCAAGGCATATTGGACTTACGCTGTCAAGACTCCGCTTGGACTTTACGCCGTCAACCATTGGACTTATGCTGCCAAGACTTTTGCTTGGACTTTACACCGCCAATATTCCCCTTGGACTTTTCAAATGTCAAGACTCAAGCTTGGACTTTCCTTTGTCAAGACCCATGCTTGGACTTTGCCAACCCGTGTTGGACTTTTCCTTGCCAAGACCTATGCTTGGACTTTACATGTCAAGTACTCAAGACTTGGACTTTCCCAATGCCAAGTGTCCCACTCGGACTTTCCATGCCAAGTACCCATGATTTGGACTTTCCCATGACAATCACATTATCATATGTTTTTGTCGAACATCAAAATATCGCTCGAGTCATACTCGAGTTTGGTCAATCATGACCTGAACCGATTGCACCAACAATGTGAATATTAGATAGATCTCGTCATGGCCTAGTTCAATTGAGTGTAGGTATGGAAGGATTTAAAAAAATGACGCTTATTTTCATTATTTCTTTTTTTAACAATAATTCTAATTATTTTTAAATTTTCCAATTGTATCTCTTTATTTTTCATCATTTTATTGAATAGAAATTAACTATTATAAATAATTGAGTGTGTAATTGAATTCTAAATTTATTATGCTCAATTTTTTTATTATTTGTTCACCCTCCGACAATTAATTGTTATAAAAAAAATTTCTCATACCTTTTTAAAATACCTCAAACTTATATCAATTTCAAAAATCTATAGTTCTCGATAGATGAACTATAAAAAAATTTCATCGACCATCAAGATAAATTTGGATAGTGCTCATGGGTTGACGATGAATTTCGACTTCCATAATTACGTTGTCTCTGTAAGACCGTATAATATCGAAATTGTATTATGTATGGGCACTTAACCTTATTTAATAACAAATATAGAATCACTACATTAGCAACCCTCTATGACTGTCCTATGTTTTTAGGACGAAGATAAATCGGAAAGAGCTTGCACAGACAACCTCAGCAGTTGTGGTTTATCATCTCATTTAGAGAAAAATTCTACAAATTCGTTGTAGTTGGGAATCGAACCATAAGTACATCAAAGTCAAACTGAATGTTGTGTTGTTGCACCATAGTCCCAGAGGCACTTAATCCTATTTAACACTTGGCTGAGGGGATGTCAAATGCTTGTAATAATTTTTATATTTAGAGATGATCCGATCTAAGATCATTGAAATGGAATAATCACTAAGTTTTATAGAAGCCTGATACGACCGATCTCTTCACAATATCTTCTAGGCTTTAAGGATGTCAATCTAGCCTCCGAACAGTCTTTGGTATCGGGAGCTTGTCTATCAACTCGGCTTTGAAAATGGATGAACTCCGAATCCGAAGATGTCCGGGTCACGAGTGCCTGGAGTCAACTAGTTTTCAAGAACTCGAGATAAGTTATAAAGGGGAACCAAGATGTTTCTTAGCGACACCCCTCTGATGCTCAGCTCGAGTTCTCGCAGAATCGTTGACTCCAAGTACTCGCGACCACAGACATCTTCAGATCAGGAATTTGACCATTCCAAAGCCGAGCTAGTAGACAAGCTCCCGACGCCAAAGATTGTTCAGAGGTTGGATTGACATCCTTGAAGCCTAGAAGATATTGTGAAGAGATTGGTCATACAAGGCTTCTATAAGACTTAGCGGGCTATTCCATTTCAATGATCTCAGACTGGATTATTTTTTATGTCGTCTGTGAGAAATTCAAGCTGAGATGTAGAGATGGAAAGACAGTCAAAGAATCACGACTCCGCGGGTTGAAAAGCAAGACACTCTATGCCCAACACGAAGATGGTTACAAAAGAAGATATGAATCAAATTGTAGCAGCTGCTGTGGAAGAGATTCTAAGGAAACGGGCATTGCCGAGTGAGGTAACGACAATTTCATCTTGAGCCCCCTTAGTACCTACGGAAGCTTTAGGGCAGACGTTGACTCTACAAGAAGAATAATCTCAGAAATCCATATCTAAAGAGTCCTCGAAGAGAGAAGATAAGGGCAAACCTTCCCAAATTCCCCTGCGCAGTCGTCGAAGCACCCCCTTTCTGACAGGATATTAGCAGAAAGATTATCGAAAATTTTTTGAGCCCCTCAACTCGGAGAATATGTGGGATCGTCTGACCTTAAAGACCACTTGGGTTGCATTGAAAATGCCTCCTTGCTACACCAGTACATAGATGGGGTCAAATATCGGGTTTTTCTGACAACCCTATCAGGATCGACTTTGAGGTGGTTTAATAAACTCCCTTAGGGGTCTATTCGATCCTTTGAAGAGCAGAGTTCAACATTCCTCCATCACTTCGCTAGCTGCAAGAGGTATCATAAGACACCTATGAACCTGTTCTCCATGAAGCAAAAAAGTCAGGAGTCCCTACAAGAGTTTATTCAAAGATTTAATCGAACTGCATTAGATATACCCATAGCCAACTCAGAATTATTGATAAGCGTTTTCTCTCAAAGTTTAGTGGAGGGGCAATTTTTCACTTCCTTGGCAAAGAAGCCTCCGAACGACTACGATGATTTATTATAGAGGGCCAAGAAGTACATCAACTTAGAATCAGTGCAATGAGCATGGATGGGAGGCAAAGTAGGCAGCTCGGCTAATAAACGACATGAGAAGATGTGCCACCATTTCTGTTGGATCGTGAAGCGTCGCTAGAGGGGGGGTGAATAGCGAGTGTAAATCTTTTGTTTTTCGTTCGTTCGATACACGAGTAAGAGCAGCGAAAAATAAAGAGACACATTTATTTTTACTTGGTTCACAACCCAACGGTTGCTACTCCAAGACCCTAATAGTCCTAGACCGCGTACGGAGGGCAAAACACTATAACGTCTCCTCCTCGTTGGAGGTAGGAGACAACGATCACAAAACCGAAAGTACGAGGATGTGGCAACAAGCCTATCTCACCTCGTTATGATTAAAACAAAGAATACAATAAAAACAATTACTTGCTACTGCTGCTGACGAAGGAGATTTGAACTTGTTGTCGTGTCGGCGTTATGACGGCGTTGGAGCGTTGGCGTTGTAGGAGCACTTGAGAATAAACTTGATGTTGTCTGGAGTTGGAATCCTCTTCTCCTTTTATAAATTTTGGTCTCTGAATATGTCTCCTCTTTTTTCGAAACAGATCATAAAGTTGTATAAATTTTATCGCGAAGTGGCCACGTCAAACCTTATTTGTTTTGACCTAGCGCAAAGGTTGAATCGTCGCCATCAGTTGACTGATGCCTCCCATCAGTCGACTGTCCAATGTCCAGCAGTCGACTGCTAGCCTGGCCACTTCCCTGCAGTAAGAGGTTAGCTCAAAAAATGATAAATGTGACGGTTTCTAACCGTCTGATCTCGACCTAGACCTTCCACAGGAAGTCTTAGTCGGATCGCCGTCTACGGTTGTCCCCGTAAAGAGGACACGACCTTACCATCTCTCACTCACACGAGCTTACCTCGATACTTACTTTGTAGCTCTCGCTTCTGGCCTTCCACTCGATTCCTTCGGCTCCCTCCGAAGTCACTCGAGTGTCGCCCGACCACCGCGGCTTCCCCCGGGTGTCGCTAGCCTTCAGCTCCAGCTTTAGTACTTTTCTGCACACTCGATTTAGCTCGTGAGATAACGATGTAAACTTAACTTTGTGTCTTTTCCATAATCAAAACACAAGTTCGATTATCTAGTACCCCTGCACCAACAATCTCCCCCTTTTTGATCTATGGCAAACCAACACAAAGTTAAGGGAAATCAAAGCATAAAACAAGTATAGTAGATGATGAATGTCATTCCTAAAAATTCCCCCTTAACCCTCGATGAGTTTTGAAAGAGAAACTTTAATTTTCAAAATTAAATTTTTGTGTTACTCCCCCTTAACTTTTGCTCCTCTCTCCCTTTTACCATAAATCAAAAAAGAATGTTGGGGTTTTTGTATAAAATAGGGGTTTTAAAACAATATCGTATATGTATGCATCTAGATAAATCAAATATGAGTCCAAGCATGTGTCTAGCAGTAGTTAGATAGATTGGTTCGAGGTGTGTCCCTCTGCACCAATAATCTAAAGGTTTGTAATATAACCCTTAGGGTTAGTTTGCTCTCCCCCTTAGTCAAATATATGAAGTATAAGAGATGTAGGGGGCGCTAAACTTTGGCCTAAGAATTGTTAAGTATAATAGTTGAGAAAATAAGTAGTATTTTGAAGAGGTTATATTTCAATTATCCTTAACATCTCACCCATTCTCTGTGTCTCAGAAGTTGTTCACCTTATATGTTTTGTGAGATGATTTGAAATTGATTAAAGATAGTCAACCTTGGGTTAGATTTGGATTTAACCTTTAGATCGTTAAGTAACTTTTCGAGAAACTGACTTCCAGATCGTGGCGAGGCACAGGGGCCTTCTTTGATCGGAACAACGACCACTTCCTTAGATAAAGTCAAATTCAAGAAAATATCACTTAAGTCACTTAGGGTTACTTCCTGGTCTAACTAGTTTAGGATACGGTGAGGTAGCTTCAGCTAGTTCCACTCGGTCAAGTGCACCAAGCTAGATACGCCTTATCTAGCTCGAATACACGAGACTTTGTTTCCCTAATGTACTATCATCTCGCCGCATCCTGATACTATGTTGTCAAGAGTTGACTAACTATTTTCCCTATCTAGTCATTATAAAAATTAAAGTAAAATATTCAATGATTTTGCTACGTAAGCGGGTATACTATTTTAGTGTTAGCCCCCCTGGACCATTGAACCAATATGGTCTATTCAAATAATGAACTTAATCCTGGGGAATCCAATACTTATTAGTCCTTATATGTGAGTTCAATAAAACCTTTGGGACCCATGCTTGGACTCTTTGATGACTATGATTTACGATAGACATATAAGACCTATTCGTAGTCTTTGACTTAAATCCGAGTCCGACTTTGTTGTACACGGCTCTTTGGGTTCCAAGTAGTCGATTAAGGTTCTTAGATCCCAACGTAAACCTTTCCAACCTAGCCTCAACCTCTTGAACTCGGTCTTTCAAAAGAGAATTCTCCTCCTCAAGTTTTTCAATTTGAGTTGAGTTCCCCTCTTGAACTTGGCTAGTTGAAGAGGTTAGAGTAGCCTCTTGCTTGAGGGTTTCAACCTTCTCAAGTAATGACTCAACCCTAGACTCGGACTTAGTCAATTTCCTAGTAAGCATTTTAATTGTACTATAAAGTGTACTAATTAAAGAGCGATTAACCTTGACTTTCCCTTTTGGTTCGGCTTTGAGTTTCCTCTCGAAGTAGTCCTCGAGTTCGGAGTCGGTGTTGTAATTGGACTCGGCTTCGGATTCTGACTCGGACTCCTCCGGTCTTGCCATGTAAGCTATGTCTTCTTTGTTGTCCCAAGATGCATGGAAAGCCTTCTTTTTATTTGATTTGAATAATGCCCTCTTTTGGTTCTTTAGTAGCCTCCTTTCCCTCCGAACGATCTTCTGCACTACGTTCACTATTGCCTCCACCTCTTCGGATTCGGACTCTGATTTGTCTTCGGGTTCGAGTCCATCTTCTTCCCTGGTAGGTGGTTTGCTTCTTTGTCCTGCAAGTAGAGCAATACCTCTCTCGGCCCGGACCATGTTAGTTTGCTCGTGAAGTTCAAACTCGGAAAATAATTCATCTAACCTAAGCTTCGAAAGGTTCTTAGAGACCTTGTAGACATCGACCATGGATGCCCACAAGGTAGTCCTAGGGAAAGCATTTAAGGCGTACCTTATAAGGTCCCGGTTCTCTACGGCTTGCCCGATCGAGTGAAGACCATTGACGATGTCTTGGATCCGCACATGTAATTGGGTGGTGGTCTCGTGATCCTGCATCTTTAGATTGTACAGTTTATTTAAAAGTAAATCTCTTTTACATACCTTAGCATCGGGCGTCCCTTCGTGTAGATCAATCAATTTGTTCCAGAGGTCTTTGGCGCTAATGAATGGTCCAATGCGGTTGAGTTCCTCCTTGGACAAGCCGCATTACAATATTTGGGTTGCTCTTGCATCGGCTTCGATTTGCCTCTTGGTTGTATTTGTCAACTTGTTAAAACCCAAGGGCTCCCCTTAATCATTGATGGGTAGAGCAAAGCCGATTTGGATTATTATCCAAGTATTGACTTGTGTTTTCAAGAAACACTCCATCCGACCTTTCCAATAACGGAAATCATTTCCGTTAAAGAACGGAGGTCGGGTGGTGCTATATCCCTCAATGTGAGCCATTAAGTATCTTGCAAAACACGAATAAAAAGCCAAAGAGAATTCCAAGACTCGGTCTTGGATTAGTAGTGCGGGAAATAATAGGAAATAAACAGAAATAAATAAGAAGAATAACAAAAACTAGAAACTTACGACCTTCGATGTCCCCGAAAGGGTACTAAACATTGGATTTTGGGGCTAGAAACTGCTTGTTAAAAGGGTAAACCCCGGTAAGAAATGTATATCTCTCATAGAGCTTCGATTTGGTAGGTAGATCATTTTGAGAGTCCTCTTGTGCGAAAAGATATGGCTGTTTTACCGTCGACTACTCCAAAAGAGAATACTTGCAAATACACAACCAAAGGAAGCGTACCAAGACTTCGTCATGGATTAGTATTGTGGGAGGAGAAAAAAAACTAAGAAAAATATGAATCGAAAAATAGGAAAAGAAAACCAAAACGTGCTAGATTGGTGGTTTCACCAAATCTTAGCGCCCCCACTCTGATACAAATTGTTGGATCGTGAAGCGTCGCTAGAGGGGGGGGGGTGAATAGCGAGCGTAAACCTTTTGTTTTTCGTTCGTTCGATACACGAGTAAGAGCAGCGGAAAATAAAGAGACACGTTTATTTTTACTTGGTTCATAACCCAACAATTGCTACTCCAAGGCCCTAACGGTCCTAGACCGCATACGGAGGGCAAAACACTATAACGTCTCCTCCTCGTTGGAGGTAGGAGACAACGATCACAAAACTGGAAGTACGAGGATGAGGCAACAAGCCTACCTCACCTCGTTACGATTAAAACAAAGAATACAATAAAAATAATTACTTGCTACTGCTGCCGACGAAGGAGATTTGAACTTGTCGTCGCATCGGCGTTATGACGGCGTTGGAGCATTAGCGTTGTAGGAGCACTTGAGAATAAACTTGATGTTGTCTGGAGTTGGAATCCTCCCCTCCTTTTATAGATTTTGGCCTCTGAATATGTCTCCTCTATTTTTGAAATAAATCACAAAGTTGTATAAATTTTATCGCGAAGTGGTCGCGTCAAACCTTATCCGTTTTGACCTAGCGCAAAGGCTGAATCGTCGCCATCAGTCGACTGATGCCTCCCATCAGTCGACTGATGCCTCCCAACAGTCGACTGATGAGCATCAATTTCCTCCAAACAGGGAACCTCGAGGAGTTAATCGATACATTCCTGGGAGAGTTAGCGGCAAGGCAGTACAGGTGGTGGACGAAGGATAGAGGATCTTCCTTGGGTCAAATCAAGGAAATTTTCGGAGTCTAACTCATAGAAAATAACCTACAGAAAAATTTGCTCGGTTCTGCACCTGGCATAAGACGTATGGTCATTCCACAAGCGAGTGCCACAAACGGCGCAAAAAATAATCCGGTCTGAGATCACTGAAATGAAATAGCCCATTAAGTCTTATAGAAGCCTGGTATGCCTAATCTCTTCACAATATCTTCTAGGCTTCAAGATGTTAATCTGGCCTCCGAACAATCTCTAGCGTCGGGAGCTTGTCTATCAGCTCGGCTTTGGAATGGCTGAACTCCCGATCCAAAGATGTTCGAGGTCGCGAGTACATAGAGTCAACAATTCTGTAAGAACTCGAGATGAGTTATAAAGGGGGGGGCTGAGATGTATCTCGACGATACCCCTTCTACCATCAAGTTAGAAAGTGACCAACTCCAAAAAAGTAGCAAGGAACATTAGTTTAAGTAGAATGCAAAGGAGAAAAAACTCGAACTTGTTTCCTTCCTATCATCCGAGTATTTATATTTGGAAAGAGAGTACGTGGTCATGGAGAGAAGGGGAGGCATGGAGACGTGGAGGGGTCCACGTAAGGATGTATCTTGGATATTTCGGAGATGTGGGATCATGGGGGATATTGTTAGGACCTCTTGTGATGCACTAGAGGGGTGAATAATGATTTTCGATTCTTCATTCTTGTTTGTATCGATCATGCTTGTCTACAATCATTATTAGCAATGGAGTATAAATACAAATAGAAACAAATACAAAGATAAGCAACACACAATCACAACACCATTTTTGTGTGATTCAGAACCCTAGTTATTTCCTACTCCACGGTCAAGCTCTAGTGATGCACACCTCCACTAAATCTTCTCTTTCTTAGAAACAATCCAGAGGTGGAGAAACCTCTTACAAGAGCTTATACAAGGAGAATACAATCAAAAATGAAATACAAAAACAAATGAAGAAAGACAAATGAAAACATTTTTACAAGATGAGTTTTTGATTGATTGTTGATTTGGTTGCTTTGAATAGCTTGAAAGGTTTGGAATGCAACAATAACTCCCCTTTAAAGTTCTCAAAAATCACTATGAAATCCTCCATTAGCTCCTCCTGACCTCCTCTTATAAGCTTCTATCGAGCTGGATTTTTGCCTCCCAATCGACTGGACAACGGACTAATCCATGTAGGATTATAGTCGATTAGTCGACTGCCCTGATATAGTAGTTGACTACGAGATATTCTATGCTTGTGTTCACTTAATGCCAGTCAACTGGTCTAACCCACCAGTCGACTGCTTGAGTTATAATTAGCAGTCGGGCCACAGTAGACTACTTTACCAGTCGACTGGGTCATAACCCCAATCGACTGCCATGAGTTAACTAAGCCCTCGAGTGTTGAGCACTCAACTAGTTGACTAGTAACCCTAAAAAATAAGGTTTAACCCAAGTATGATCTCCTCATATTTGACACTCACCCTTAGCCTAGACCTAAGTCTTCAAGTCACTTCTATCAGCCTCACACCCTCAGGGTACATCCAAGTCCTCCACGACTCCTTCACCCTTCGCGCTAGTCTTCAAATGTTTCCATTGGCTTCGTTATGCTATCGGATACCCTTAGCCTAGACCTAAACTTTTCTCAATCTCACACACTTGGTTCGAGTCCACGACTCCTCACCCCTTGACGCTAGTCTTTAAGTGGTTTCGTCAGCTTTGTAATGCTAACAGGTTTCCTTTTCCAAGTTTCTAAACTTGGACTGTCATCGGCAAGACTACACACTTGGATTTACATGGTCAAGACTACACCTATCACGCCCCGAGAGAGTTCCTACCAGACGAAAATCTGGCAGCATCTCCTCTGTACGAGTGACAATACCAATTTTCATACAAGGCCTACACGGCCACTATACATCGGTCAACACGACCGGAATCCAAACATCACACGCAAGTAATAAAATAGGCCTCAGGCCAACAAATTAAGGTAAACAAAAGTCTACACTAACTAGACTTACCCCTTCTGCCATCTGGGCAGGAATAACCCAACCAAAACCAATCAAAATAAGATCTGAATAAGGGTCCAAAAGGACACCAAAAATCCACAAGTACATAAATCCACTCCATTTCTAAACATATCTTCTAATCAAAATATCTAACACCACAAATCAAATAATGAATAAAACGATCACGACGAGAGGGGTTTGGCAGCTGGACTCTCCTGACAGCTTCATCCTGAAATAGATATAAATCAACGGGGTCAGTTCAAAGAACTCAACGGGTATAGTCGATATGCAAAGTAAGATATAGCTAATAATAAAAATCATGTCAGTACAGTCTCACATATAGGGTAAGCAAGAAATAAATGCAAAAGGACTGTACTCACCTGAATCTCCTACCCTGATTTAGGAGCATGTGCCCTACTATAAGAGATAAAGTCATCACCATATAAGAATATGATGTTGGGAATTGAATGCCCGCTAGAGGGGGGGGGGGTGAATAGCGTGATATTGTACGTCGATGGAATTCGTTCACGTTCGTGTCTACAAATTCGTTAGCGCAGCGGAATAGAAATAATAAAAGCAATAACGAAATACAATCACAAACACAAACACAACACAAGCATATAACGTGGTTCGGAACCGTAACGGTTCCTACTCCACGGATTGGGTTCGTACGAACCCTAGCGATGCCACAAACACCACTAAGCAATAAAGCTCCTTCTCGACAACAAGTCGGAGGTGGAGAAACCTCGTACAATGAATTACAACAAGTAATACAAAGTAAACAAGCAAATACAAGTGAAAATGTAAAGAACACTTTACAAACTAGGGTTTTGAGCGCTTGCTTGTCGGTTGCTTGGATGAGCTTGAAGGACCCGGAAATGCACCTGCAAATCGCCTTCAAATCGCCTCAAGAAAGCTCCCCAAGAACTGATACCGCAATCTCCACGAACAGCTTCCTTTTATCTTGCGTCGGGCTGGATTTCCGCCTGGCAGTCGACTGCCATAAGTCCCCAGTCGACTGCCAACACTGTAGCTGTGAGACAACGGCTCAATCCACGTTGGACAAGTTCCAACGGGACTCTCACGATCGCCAACATTGGCGATCGCTAACGCTCCGTAGTCATCGCCGATCGGCTACGGAGCGCTCATGCTCGACACTCAAGCGGGTCATTGCCATCCATGGCGATCGGCGCGATAATCGCTTCCAATGAGCGATCGCCATGCCAAGGCACTTCAGAATGGCAGTCGAGCTCTAGTCGACTCACGGCAGTCGAACCGGCCATAATGCCAGTCGACTGCCAACCTCAACCATGAGGTTTTAACCCAAGTATGGTTCCCCCATACTTGCAAGACCACCTTTAGCCTAGACCTAAACCTTCTAGCCATCTCCATCAGCCTCACGTCTCTCGGATCCCTCCAAGTCATCCATGACTTGTTCATCCATCGCGCTAGCCTTCAGATGCTTCCATCGGCTATGTCATGCTAACGGTGTCTACACCGCCAAGGCCCATTGGACTTATGCTGCCAAGACTCCGCTTGGACTTTACGCTGCCAATATCAAACCCCTTGGACTTCTCAAATGCCAAGACACAAGCTTGGACTTCCCTTGCCAACCCATGTTGGACTTCTCAAATGCCAAGACCATGCTTGGACTTTCCCTTGCCAACCCATGTTGGACTTTCCATGCCAAGACCCATGCTTGGACTTTTCATGCCAAGTGCTCAAGACTTGGACTTTCCCATAATCACATGGTCAACCCTGGTCAACCATCAAGTCAATTATAACCTGGGTCGATTGCATAAACAATCTCCCCAACATATTAACCGACATTAATGTCAAACATCAATGCCAAACTTTGTCAAGCATACTTTGTCAAACATCAAAACATCACTCGAGTCAAACTCGAGTCCTGGTCAATCGTGACCTGGGCCGATTGCACCAACAATCTCCCCCTTTTTGATGTTTGACAAAAACCAAACAAATCATTTGAGTTAGACCACTAACTCAAATCCCTTACCAATTATCCCAAATCGGTAAACACTCACCAAATGTTCTCTCCCAAACATTTCCAAAACATTCTCCCAAACATTCTCCCCCTTTTTGACTAACATCAAAAAGGTTTTCTCTCCAAGGAGGTCAATGTCTCATGTCCCAATGAGATCTTACAATCTCCCCCTTGATCAAAAATACCTAGGATGCCTACCATCTTCCTAGTGATAAGTCCTATATCACTCAAGAGAGGCAATCCTATCTCACTCTCCCAATTTCCAAATTGGGTATCAAACACCCATCAATTTTCAATTGATAACATTCTCCCCAAAAAAAAACATCCATCATCCCAAGATGGATACCTCCCCCTAAAGGCTTGCTCCCCCTTGACCATTGCACCAACAATGTCCTTGGGAAGTCCCTAAGCCAATAGGAACTCTAAACCATCAAAATTAAGGTTCTAAGTTCAACATAGAACTTTTACTCACCCTAAATTTGATACTTTGACCTAACATAACTCCTAATCCATATCCAATGGATTTTCACCCTTCATAATGCTTCCCAAAGCATATCCTAGGGTTAGGAGTGGTTAGGAACCTTTACCATAGCTGAACACGGGCCAAACAAACCTTGTTAACCCGAAATCGAACTGGCGATCGACTTGGCGATTATCGATCATTGCCACTCTCATCGATCATTGCCACAATGGCGATCATTGGTAATTGAATTTTCGAAATTCAATTTATCAATCCAATTTCAAAAAATCATAACTAATTATACATATATCGAAAAATCATGCAATTTGATACGTATAATACTTATGACCAATACAATGGGTGAAAAATGTTTTAAAATTATTTTACCCATAAAATAGCGAAATTGATACAAAATCCAAAAGTGACTAAAAACTTTAAAGTTTAAGCTCACTTTGTATCAATCTCATCAATGGTGATTGCTATCAAAAGATAGACTTCACCAAGGTTTTTCAAAATGATTTTAAATTGTTTTCAAAACCTATTTTGGATCACATTCCTTGGGCTCTATGTACATGACTTGTACACATGCTCTCCCAATGATCCACCAATAAAATTAGATGAGTTTTAGTTCATCTAGATGCAAAAACTATGCACCTTGAACTCAACTCATATCCTAGCATCTCACATGTATCTAGGGTATATAAATACACATACATGTCAATTGGATGTGAGATGTGGGTTTTATTCTCCCTAAGCTAGGGTTTCATGCATTTTTCTAAGGCAACTCTACTTGATTCCCTTATAAATGGGACTCCAAGTCATGTCATAGTCCTTAAATCAATTTTAATCAAAATTTTCTTAAATGCATGAATGATTATGGCATTAATGAAGATATAAATAAGTATATGCTCATAATCATGATGTCATGGCATATGATATAAAAATAATCATACATGACATTAACCTAAAACCTAAGCATACTCATGACATATAAAATCATAGAAATAGGCATGATGTCATGACATGACATATGGCAAACAAAGCATGGCATATAAAATGTATAGGTATAATAATACCTAAGTTTTAATATTAATTGCCATTTGTTGAGACTTGTTGGGATTTAAACATATTTTTCCATATTAACCTAATCTCCCTAGTGTGCCAAAAACCCAAAATGGCACACCAACCTCTAAACCTAAATTGTGCCAAAATGATCATTTTATCAAACTTCATAATTAATATTGGCACATCCTAAAATCTTTTAGGATTAAAGATTCAAATGTATTTTCAAGGTAATCATAACCTTGAAAATAACCTAAAGTGTCACCTTTGTTATGGTTGAGTTAACTACCCATCCAATCAAGGTTGACACACCCTAAACCCATCTTAGCGTGAATCAATCACGCTCTTAGGAACCCAAAAACGATTTGAACTCCTAGGGTTACTTAGGTATTCCTTAGGGATAACTTCCCTAGATACCTTCCTAATGACCTTCCTAGGCTTATTAGCCTTGGTCATTTGGGTCTTGCCTAGGTTAACCTTAGGGATTGCCTCCCTAACAACCTTCTTAGTGGCCACCTTAGGTTTCCTAGAAACCCTAGCCACTAGGCACACCCTTTGGTCAACTCTAGGGATGACTTCCCTATTGACCTTGGTCTTCCTAGACCTAGTTTGTGTTCCATAGTCAAATGGAACACTATGTAAGCCACCTTAGGCTTAGGTTTGTGACCCAAACCTGTTTGCCTTTGGTTGACTTTTGACTCTTAGGTCCTAAATGACTTTGAGATTTTGACCTAGGAGTTTGACCAATAGACCCTTGCATTTGATTTTGCATAATTTTGAGGGTCTTTTCCAATTTCTCGAGCCTTGACCTCAAGGCTTGGTTTTCTAATTCTAATTGCCCAATTTTAGAATTTTGATTTAAATCATGGGCATGGGACTTTCTAGGCATATGCCTAGTCCACTTAGGATTGAACCCTAGGTGCTCTTGCACCTTTCTAATGGTCTCCCTAGGTAACATTGGTCTAGTGTTATTTGACCTAGGTTTATCCTTAGATAAATTGTTTTTAGGGACATTAGTCCCAAATTTCTCCCTATTATCTAAGTAGACATTCTTAGCTCCTAAGCAAAAATACTTGTTCCTATTAGCATGCTTTTCATAAATTGCAAGTGAATTGAAATCCCTAGCATGCTTTTGCTTATAAATTGAAGAAGGAGCAAAATTAGAAGTTACCCTAGGGTTTGCCTTAGCTCCCCCTACATGTGATGCTCCATTTTGGGCCTTTTTCTCCCCTTTCTTGCATTGACTCCGGTAGTGTCCCCTTTGAAGCATATGATATGCTCCTTGCTCTTGATATTTGGGGAACCGGCATCCTTAACTTTTGGAGCCGGTGGAGCTTTCCTAATCTTCTTTAGGCATTTGCTCTTGTAATGCCCAAATTCCCTACACTCAAAACACATAATATTATTTTTATTTGAGATTGATGTGTTTGAGTTACCTAGTTCGGTGGTAGGTGCCGGAGTTGTATTTTGAGCTTCCTCATCTTGATTGGATGTTGAAGCTTCTTCTTGTTGCTCCTGTATGGAAGTTCTCTCCTCCCCCTCAATCCTTGAGGTGGATGCTTCTTCCACTTCCTCCACATCTTCCGATCCGGATGTTGATTCCCTATCAACCTCCGAATCCTCACTTCCTTGTGAGGATGATCTCTCTTCTTCACCCTCCTTATCTTCTTGAATTGATGGTGAAAACTCCTCTTCTTCTTCTTCTTGAACCGATGATGAATTTTCATGGAGCTTTGCCACTTGGCTCCATAACTCTTTAGCATCTACATAATTACCTAACATACACAAGATATTGTTAGGTATTAAATCAATTAAAAATTTTATCACCTTATCATTTTTCTCGGATGCTTGAATTTGCTCTTCGGTCCACCTCTTCTTTTTGAGGAATCCACCTCTTGGTCCTCTTGGATATTCAAATCCATCCATCAAAATGGACCATTCCTCAAAATCTCTCATCATAATAAAATCCTCAATTCTTCCCTTCCAAGAATTGAATCCTTCTCGTCCATTATAGGGTGTAGGGCAGTTAATGTCCCATCCAAGCTTGTCTTGGAATTCCATCTTCCCTCTAGCCTTTTAGCTCCCGGCAGTTAGTCCGTAGAAGAGCCCCGGGCTCTGATACCACTTGTTGGGAATTGAATGCCCGCTAGAGGGGGGGGTGAATAGCGTGATACTGTACGTCGATGGAATTCGTTCACGTTCGTGTCTACAAATTCGTTAGCGCATCGGAATAGAAATAATAAAAGCAATAACGAAATACAATCACAAACACAAACACAACACAAGCATATAACGTGGTTGGGCAATAGCGGTTCCTACTCCAGTTGGGTTAAATCTGAACCCTAGCGATGCCACAAACACCACTAAGCAATAAAGCTCCTTCTCGACAACAAGTCGGAGGTGGAGAAACCTCGTACAATGAATTACAACAAGTAATACAAAGTAAACAAGCAAATACAAGTGAAAATGTAAAGAACACTTTACAAACTAGGGTTTTGAGCGCTTGCTTGTCGGTTGCTTGGATGAGCTTGAAGGACCCTGAAATGCACCTGCAAATCGCCTTCAAATCGCCTCACCAAAGCCCCCAAAGAACTGATGCCGCAATCTCCACGAACAGCTTCCTTTTATCTTGCGTCATTTGGATTTCCGCCGCTGATCGCCATAAGTCCGTCCCGATCGCTAACAATCAGAGCTGTGAGACAACGGCTCAATCCACGTTGGACAAGTTCCAACGGGACTCTCACCAGTCGACTGCCAACATTGGCAGTCGACTGCCAACGCCCGTAGTCGACTGCCCAGTCGGCTACGGAGCGTTCTGTGCTCGACACTCAACTGGCGCGATCGATCCATCCAGGCCGATCGGCCGAAGCCAATCGCTTCCAATGAGCGATCGCCAAGGCACTTCACCTTGAATGGCAATGAGCTCTAGTCGACTCTCACGGTCAGAACCGGCCATAATGCCAGTCGACTGCCAACCTCAACCATGAGGTTTTAACCCAAGTATGGTTCCCCCATACTTGCAAGACCACCTTTAGCCTAGACCTAAACCTTCTAGCCATCTCCATCAGCCTCACGCCTCTCGGATCCCTCCAAGTCATCCATGACTTGTTCATCCATCGCGCTAGCTTCCAGGTGCTTCCATCGGCTATGTCATACTAACGGTGTCTACACCGCCAAGGCACATTGGACTTATGCCGCCAAGACTCCGCTTGGACTTTACGCTGCCAATATCAAACCCCTTGGACTTCTCAAATGCCAAGACACAAGCTTGGACTTCCCTTGCCAACCCATGTTGGACTTCTCAAATGCCAAGACCATGCTTGGACTTTCCCTTGCCAACCCATGTTGGACTTTCCATGCCAAGACCCATGCTTGGACTTTTCATGCCAAGTGCTCAAGACTTGGACTTTCCCATAATCACATGGTCAACCCTGGTCAACCATCAAGTCAATTATAACCTGGGTCGATTGCATAAACAATCTCCCCAACATATTAACTGACATTAATGTCAAACATCAATGCCAAACTTTGTCAAGCATACTTTGTCAAACATCAAAACATCACTCGAGTCAAACTCGAGTCCTGGTCAATCGTGACCTGGGCCGATTGCACCAACATATGAATCCTGTATGTATGACAATCATATGCAACATCCAAGGCATCAATACAATAATGCAGCAAACACAATACAAATGCGATCCGTGCAAAGTGCATGTCGTGCAAATGACATGGTCACCCCTGACGCCAGTCAGCCGCCTCACACGCGATGGTGAAGCCGAGTGGGTAGAGCTATGACAACTGTGCACTCTGCCATCACTGCTCCTGAGTGACCGAGTGGACAGGATGCTGTCAGAGTACACCTATCCTCCTGCCCCAAACAGAGTGGGGGAGCTAAGCTCTCATCTCCCGGTGTCATAGACCAGAGGAGGGATCCTTGCCCGCTACCACGCTGCCTCATCGCTACCCATGAGCGAACCAGCGGAGTCTGACAGAGCAACTGCACACACCCTCCTGATGTACCACTAACCCATGAGTGGCAGTGTGTGCAGGTCATGTAACTGGTTGCGGGCTCAACAATAATGGAACCCCGTCCAGCCAACATGCAATCATGCAAGGTGATGCATGATACTAAAGCATGTAAATCCAACTAAATACACCTATCCGAATAATATGCACAATCAATATGTACATATCCATAATCCAAGTAACTATGATCCAAATAAAACAGGGAAGGTATAATCATAACCTATCACATGCATGTATCAAGTAGGCACAAAAAACATATTAGGCATATAAACATAAAAATTATTGTAAGCTATCCTAACTAGCATATCAACTTGACTATATCTAAAAGATAAGTCAAAATACCCGCCTGATAAAATGTCCGCAAAAGAACCAAATCGTCACGACCGTGAACCTGCCTCGATCAAACTCGCATACAACATAACTATTGTTAAGCCCAAAATGTCATTCACCGACAAATCGAATACTTAATCGATTTCATTCATAACCCAATTAACCCAAACCACTTCCAATTTTCCCTAATTTTCCAACCATCTTATTAATCCTTTCCTACCAAAAATATCCATACAGTTATTCTAGCCACTAGATCAATTGATCAAAATTTCGATTAATTAATCATAAACTAATTAATCAATTAAATATGGATTGACCCGCATTTTAACAACCTAAGCCATATAAATAAAAATTTTATGACTTTTAATTTATCAATTAATTGTACCAAAAATTTACCCAATTAATTCCTAATCACCTAACCTAATTCATCACCTACAGCAATCCTCAAGATCAACAATAGAAACTTAACAAAATCAACAACCGAGATATACCTGCGCTAGGAAAACCTTCCCGAGTACTTACCACCCCTAATCCTCTGTCGATCAACCCTAAATCACTTGCTCCGACGAAGGCTGTGACTCTCGTACTGAACACGAGGAAACTGCTGCCGACTCGACTCCTGCGCGACGTTCCCTCTCGCCGCCATCCTAAGCCCGGCGGAGATCGCGATTCCCGTTTAGCACAAGGTGCAGACGCCGCCGCTCAAACTCCCAGCCCCCCCCACACACTCGCCGCTCTAGCCCACCTGTGGACACCGTAGATTCACCCACTAAAGGCTGCCGACGAGGGATAAGGAGGAAGGAAATCCGACTGACCTTATGGTCGAGCAATTGGCTGCGGTGGCAGCGTCGGACGCTGATCAGAAGGCAACAAGCGGTGGTGAGAGGCGAGGAGGGTGACGCCCGTCGTCTAGGGCAGAGGAGGCCGACGCGAGGAAGAAGGGCTCGGTGGTCCGTTGGCTGCGGCTGTGGTCGGCGAGCCCACAGAGGATCGACGGAGATGCGGCCGCGGAGGGAGGTTGCGGCGTCGGACGGCGAAGGGGAGCACGCGATGCGCCGGGGCAGCGGCGGCGGTGGACGGCAAGCTCGCGTCGCGTCGGGCGATGGTGCTCGCGGGAGCACAAGTGAGTGCTGCGGCGCGGTGGGGGAAGACGCAGTGGCTTCGGGCGCGATCAAGAAGCTGCTCGGGAAAAAGGCGCTGCGGCGAGGAGGGGATCGCGAGAGAAAAACCGTAGCGAAGAGGGGGGATCGGCGCAACGGGGAAAAAAGGAAAAAAAAAAGGAAATAGAAAACCAAGGTTTTAGGTTAATAAAATTTATTAACCCCTCAAAATTGACATTTCAAATAGGCCCTCCCAAAAGCCTATTTATTTTATCCCCGTAAATATCTCGTACAAGCCTCATTTAATTACAGAAAAATTCTAAAAAAATTCCTAAAATTTCCTAAAAATCCCGAAAAATTTCCAGGGTTATTTTTCTTAATTATTTAGCTCTTAAATTTAATATTTTAAATTTTTCGTATTTAACATTCTCCCCCACTAATAAAAATATGGTCCCCAAATTTCTTACTCAAGTACCAACAAACAATATCACACTGCTCAACTCAAGTACTTGGGGTAAACCACACAAAGTAACTAAGTGAGATATTGAGCTCTGATCTTTTCCTCTCCCAAGTTGCCTCCTCATCTGTGAGGTGACTCTACCCGACCTTGACAAGTCGCACAATCTTGTTCTGTAATTGTCATTTCTTACGGTCCAGAATCCGTACCGAAACCTCTGCGTAAGTAGCATCAGATTGAATGAAACCTGACACATCTGACAGAATATGTGTAGAGTCTGGCATATACTTCCTCAGCATGGACACATGGAACACACATCATGGATACCAGCCAAAGACGGTGGTAGCACTAGGCAGTAAGCGACTGCTCCGATCCTCTCAAAAATCTCAAACGAACCAATATATCTAGGAGCTAGCTTACCACGGAGGCCAAATCTCTTTACCCCTTTCGTGGGTGAGACTCGCAGGAATACATGATCACCAATAGAGAACTCTAAAGGTCTCTGTCTCCGATCTGTATAACTCTTCTGATGATCCTGCACCTCTACCATCCTACATTTGATAGTACGGACCAACAATGCCTCATGCTGAGCTCTCTAGGGTCCTAGCAACTAGGCCTCCCCAACCTCCTCTCAGAGGGTGGGTGTACGACACTGTCAACCCTACAATGCTTCAAATGGGGCCATTTGGATAGCCGAATGATAGCTGTTGTTGTAGGTGAATTCCACTAATGGCAAGTGGTCCTTCCAGTTGCCCCCAAAATCCATAACACAGGACCTCAGCAAGTCCTCTAGTATCTACATAGCCCGCTCAGACTGTCCATCTATCTACGGATGGAATGCAGTACTAAAACGAAGCTGCGTGCCTAAGGCCTGCTACAGACTCTGCCAGAACCAAGACGTGAACCGGAGATCTTTATCTGATATAATACTCAAAGGAACACCATGCAATCTGATGATATCCCGACAATATAACCCTATCAACCAATCCAAAGAGTCGATCTTCCAAATCGATAAGAAGTGCGCGGATTTGGTTAGTCGGTCTACGACTACCCAAATCGCATCATGACTTTAGTGTGTCCTAAGCAAACTCACCACAAAATCCATAATAATATGCTTCCACTTCCATTCCAGAATCGGAATTTCCTGAAGCATCTGTTCCTTAAACTAATGCAACTCCGAAAACCATTATCCTCCTCGGAGTTAGAGACGGTAGTCCATCTACCGTCCAAAATCCACTCCACCACACACTCTATAAGTGCATGGGAGGTTATCGCGACCAAACTTCCCTGTTACAACCGTTTGTGTTCTAGCTACTCTATAGTAGTCATCCAGTAGCTAGCCAAAACCCCATGAGCATTCTTGCTCCTCGCCTATTCAAAACAACATAATTATTGTGAAGTCCATGTCATATATATGACGGCTTGTCTCGTAGTCCTTTAACTGCCGTAAGCTTAGGATACGTCTTATTCTATAGCATCGGAATCACTCCGATCCCCGAAATGATGCATCCATGTAAACTACCCTTCCATCCACACCAGAATGATTAACTAACACTGATGCAAAAGTCAATCATCGTCTGAGCTCTAAAACTAGTTTCATAAGCTGCAGACCAAGTAAAATTCCATCACCTTCCTGGTCCAACCAGTCAGCGATGTAGTACCGCTAGAACATCCTATCCATATCTATGGTAATAATCAAATCAATACCAGAAAAACCACTATCTACGGTGGCCGAGTGCGCAACTCCAACTACCACCATCAACAGTGGCCAAGTTACGCAACTCTAACGACCACAACTAATCCAATCGTGTCCAGAATACACGACTTCCCAAATCCCTGGACGACTAAGTCGTCAATAAGTCTAATAAGATAACCATAAGCTCATACAATTCATACCAAGTATGAAATTGTCGTCGCTACACAACTGCATTCTCTTTACTCTAGGCTGATGATATAACAATCATTACAACGACAATGATAATTGTATGACACCATGTCACTACAATATCAACCAACCAATCATAAATCAATCCTAGAGTATACACAGGTGTCCTATAGCTGATCTAAGTAGATCCTCTATCCACAAATGAAGGATATTCTTTTCCTTCCGCAACTACCGCATTCTATCATCGAAAATCGACGCATAATTTCAAAGGTCTATCTCTCTTTTAACAAAGAGTTCAGGATCTTCTATAGAAGAAAATACTGTGACAGATAAATATCCCTTCCAACACCTCCTATAATAAGGTAAAACGATCTTTCATCATCTTGACCAGTGAAGACATACACGCCTTATCCATAACCAAATCACTATTAGTAGAGACTGATATTTTCTGAGGGTTTACTCCTTGTCCTTTAAATTGGTGGTTAGCAGGCCAAATCCCTAGTTTCCTAATTCGACATCAGTCGTCACCTCTAAAGAGTCCGTACTTCTAAAATCATCGTTAGGTTCCGCAAGGTCAATATGTCATCGACCTCGTCCTCGACCATGAGTAGGGGAAATTTTACTAGGTCAATACTTTTCCTAACCACTAAAGTACAGTAACCACCACTAAAGGCAATACTTTTCCTATAGCTCAGAGATATCCTTCAGCTTGCCTGGTCCCAAAACCCAAGAACTCCCAAAAATCCAAGGAAAAGATAATCCTCGAAACACAAAACCCACAAACCAAAACCGCAAACCAATAAAATTGTCACGTCCTGGGGGCATATCCATCATCCAAATGACAGAGGAGCCCCTTAGTGACAATATTCAGAAATCCATGGACCAAATCTGGTAAAACCCTCGAAATATTAATAGATATACAAATATTTTAATTAACTGCATGCATGCACGACTAAACATATATCACTTAAAGTAAAATAGTTTTGTGACACCAAATCAAATTGCGACCAAAAATCCAAAGTGCATAAATAAAATGCAATACTGATAAAGTAGATCAAGCAGCATCTCGACGATGCAGTGGGACAAGCACGACAAGGGACTCTCTGAGCGACACGAAGGTAGGTCAACATGACACGTCCTCCATCAGTTAACCTAAAGGATAAGCGAGGAGGGGGTGAGTACTACCACTCTGTGGATGTATAGACAATAGTGCATAATCATAATGCACATAATGGAAGTCACAGGGAACAAGCTAGAGTAACCTAACCCTCAGAGTACCAATATCAGTCTGCAACTATTCTGATCAGCAGTATAACAAATATACCCGACACATACATGACCACTGCAACAAGCAGTGCACATCCAGATACCACGACAAAGTCTCGTGGCTCTCGCACAAAAAGGGAACTATCTATAAGCTACCGCGAACGTAACTCACGGGCCGACACTCAATAGCACTGTCTACGTGCAACTACATGCTACCATGAATGGGACTCATGGATAGACAGGCAGTATATAGATATCGAGTTATCGACTGCAGGCATTAGCATACTACCACTAATAGGTCGCGTGGGCAGTCGATTATCCTTGGTTGTTAAGCCTAGGGTTATCCAATACATCCAGCATAAATCGACTTTCAATGTCGACAAAGATCATCGATCTACAATTAAACCCATTGAGACAGTCAAGTGAGGGTTTCAACACCTCTAATACGAAATGTTTACCAAAGCCGGTAAAGATCATCGACTTATAAATAAAGAAGTCGAGATGGTTAAGTCTAGAGTTCCAACCCTTCTAATGTGAATGGTTATCAAGGTCGATAAAATCATAAATCCACTAATAAACACGTCGAGATGAGTAATCATAGGGTTTCATCCCAGCCAACAAAAAATGTCTATCAAGGCCAATAAAGACAACCCCTCTACTAACAAACACGGCAAGAGAGTTAAGTCTAAATTATATCATCCTACCAGTTCAATCATGTATGCTCCAACATGCTACCACGAACAGATCTCGTGGGTACTTAAGATGTAAAGTAGCTATCTAGCTACAAGCGTCATACGAATCTGATTATCACCAACTCTGAACGAATAACGCAAGAGTATAACCTTACAGTAGATTATCTCAACCATGTATAGGGGACATGATTGACCACAAATATACAAAAGCAACCATAGAGAGACTCTACTGCAGACTCTCTCTCAACCAGGAATGGGAGATATTGTAAGGATTAATCGTATCCTAACCATACAAACTCTACTAGTCCGATCACCATATCACTGAAACAGTAAATGGATAAACATATATCATTAAGCACATCCGGGTTATTACACCTAGGGTTCCAACACCTAGGGTTCTACTAATGTTGTTTCATTACTGAGATCCGCTCCTATAGAATAACCTCATCTAAGTTATTCTATCTCTATTAATCTCCGTCATGGTATCCACCTCAATAACACATAGCCAAATAAACACATAACACGCTGTCTAATAAACGACAGCATAGTCATACTAATGGCAATCAATGACAGAAATTAATTAGGGTATAACTAAAGGGTCATGCCAGAACAAAGTCAAGGCAACACTAAATAAAGCATCAGATGCCTATATATATCCTAAACTACGTAAGCAATGTAATCATGTCATCATGCCTTCTACGAATTTATCTATCTTAGTCATATTATTCAACTAGTCTAATTTCAATGCTAGTCCAATCCTAATACTAATCCAAAAAGTAAGAGGTAAACATCTACCAATGATATCTAATCATTTATATCACAATGATAACTAGCTACGAATAGCAGTAATAGCAATTAATAACCATATGCAGTCTAACAGATATAAGGTTAAAACCATACTAGACAAAACATGATACCACCGCATAACCAATATAACCAATATAAATATGCACTAAATCTAGAAAATTTTCTAGAATTTATTTACCTGTTAGCCGTCTGGAGATGTCCTGTCGCCGCCAAATCTCCCATATTGACCTCGTCACTAATACCTCGAATTTCCGAAACATAAAAATCATCGGAAATTCGTACAACTCCGAAAATACCCCAGTTAACCTACCAAATGTGGCAAACTCCGAAAACCCAAAGACCCTAAGGAACTCAGAAACCTACGCTCTGATACTAAATAAATTGTCACGCCCCGAGAGAGTCTCCACCAGACGAAAATCCGGCAGTATCTCCCCTGTATGGGTGACAATACCAATTTTCATACAAGACCTACACGGCCATTATACATCGGTCAACACGATCGGAATCCAAACATCACACGCAGGTAATAAAATAGGCCTCAGGCCAACAAATCAAGGTAAACAAAAGTCTACACTAACTAGACTTACCCCTTCTGTCATCTGGGCAGGAATAACCCAACCAAAACCAATCAAAATAAGATCTGAATAAGGGTCCAAAAGGACACCAAAAATCCACAAGTACATAAATCCACTCCATTCCTAAACATATCTTCTAATCAAAATATCTAACACCACAAATCAAATAATGAATAAAACTATCACGACGAGAGGGGTTTGGCAGCTGGACTCTCCTGACAGCTTCATCTTGAAATAGATATAAATCAACGGGGTCAGTTCAAAGAACTCAGCGGGTATAGTCGATATGCAAAGTAAGATATAGCTAACAATAAAAATCATGTCAGTACAGTCTCACATATAGGGTAAGCAAGAAATAAATGCAAAAGGATTGTACTCACCTGAATCTCCTACCCTGATTTAGGAGCATGTGCCCTACTATAAGAGATAAAGTCATCACCATATAAGAATATGAATCATGTATGCATGACAATCATAAGCAACATCCAAGGCATCAATACAATAATGCAGCAAACACAATACAAATGCGATCCGTGCAAAGTGCATGCCGTACAAATGATATGGTCACCCCTGATGCCAGTCAGCCGCCTCACACGCGATGGTGAAGCCGAGTGGGTAGGGCTATGACAACTGTGCACTCTACCATCACTGCTCCTGAGTGACCGAGTGGACAGGATGCTGTCGAAGTACACCTATCCTCCTGCCCCAAATAGAGTGGGGGAGCTAAGCTCTCATCTCCCGGTATCATAGACCAGATGAGGGATCCCTGCCCGCTACCACACTGCCTCATCGCTACCCATGAGCGAACCAGCGGAGCCTGACAGAGCAACTGCACACACCCTCCTGATGTACCACTAACCCATGAGTGGCAGTGTGTGCAGATTATGTAACTGGTTGCGGGCTCAACAATAATGGAACCTCGTCCAGCCAGCATGCAATCATGTAAGATGATGCATGATACTAAAGCATGTAAATCCAACTAAATACACCTATCCGAATAATATGCACAATCAATATGTACATATCCATAATCCAAGTAACTATGATCCAAATAAAACAGGGAAGGTATAATCATAACCTATCACATGCATGTATCAAGTATGCACCAAAAACATACTAGGCATATAAATATAAAAATTATTGTAAGCTATCCTAACTAGCATATCAACTTGACTATATCTAAAAGATAAGTCAAAATACCCGCCTGATAAAATGTCCGCAAAAGAACCAAATCGTCACGACCGTGAACCTGCCTCGTGACCGAAACCTGCATACAGCATAACTATTGTTAAGCCCAAAATGTCATTCACCGACAAATCGAATACTTAATCAATTTCATTCATAACCCAATTAACCCAAACCACTTCCAATTTTCCCTAATTTTCCAACCATCTTATTAATCCTTTCCTACCAAAAAATATCCATACAGTTATTCTAGCCACTAGATCAATTGATCAAAATTTTGATTAATTAATCATAAACTAATTAATCAATTAAATCTGGATTGACCCGCATTTTAACAACCTAAGCCATATAAATAAAAATTCTATGGCTTTTAATTTATCAATTAATTGTACCAAAAATTTTCCCAATTAATTTCTAATCACCTAACCTAATTCATCACCTACAGCAATCCTCAAGATCAACAATAGAAACTTAACAAAATCAACAACCAAGATATACCTGCACTAGGAAAACCTTCCCGAGTACTTACCACCCCTAATCCTCTGTCGATCAGCCCTAAATCACTTGCTCCGGCGAAGGCTATGACTCTCGTACAGAACACGAGGAAACTGCTGCCGACTCCAACTCCTGCCGCGTACGTTCCCTCACTGCCGCCGCAACCGCTGTCCTAGCTTCGACGGAGATCGCGATTCCCGTTTAGCACAAGGTGCAGACGCCAAACTCCCAAACTCCCAAAGACACACTCGCCACTCTAGCCCACCTGTGGACACCGTAGATTCACCCACTAAAGGCTGCCGGCGAGGGCTAAGGAGGAAGGAAATCCGACTGACCTTATGGCCGAGCAATTGGCTACGGTGGCAGCGTCGGACGCTGATTAGAAGGCAACAAGCGACGATGAGAGGCGAGGAGGGCGACGCCTGTCGTCTAGGGCAGAGGAGGCTGGCGCGAGGAAGAAGGGCTCGGTGGTCCATTGGCTGCGGTTGTGGTCGGCGAGCCCACAGAGGATCGACGGAGATGCGGCCGCGGAGAGAGGTTGCGGCGTCGGACGGCGAAGGGGAGCACGCGATGCGCCAAGGCGACGGCGACGGTGGACGGCAAGCTTGCGTCGCGTCGGGCGACGGTGCTCACGGGAGCACAAGTGAGTGCTGCGGCGCGGTGGGGGAAGACGCAGTGGCTTCGGGCGCGATCAAGAAGCTGCTCGGGAAAAAGGCGCTGCGGCAAGGAGGGGATCGCGAGAGAAAAACCGTAGCGAAGAGGGGGGATCGGCGCAACGGGGAAAAAAGGAAAAAAAAAAGGAAATAGAAAACCTAGGTTTTAGGTTAATAAAATTTATTAACCCCTCAAAATTGACATTTCAAATAGGCTCTCCCAAAAGCCTATTTATTTTATCCCCGTAAATATCTCGTACAAGCCTCATTTAATTCCAAAAAAATTCTGAAAAAATTCCTAAAAATCCCGAAAAATTTCCAAGGTTATTTTTCTTAATTCTTTAGCCCTTAAATTTAATATTTTAAATTTTTTGTATTTAACAACATCATTGGATTTTTTCTTTGTCAAGTATCCATACTTGGACTTTTACTCGAGTCTCACTCGAGCTTGGTCAACTTCACCTAAGGTCAATTGCCCAATAATGTCCTTCTAACAATTTCCTTCATGTGACTTTGAATATTCTAAACCATTCACTAGTTATATGATCATATATATGGTCAAACATATGTCAAACCCATTGTCAAACGTCAAAACTCTACTCAAGTCCCACTCGAATCTAGCCAATCATGACCTGGATCGATTGCACCAATAGATATCACGTGAGAATGTGCCCTGAACATCTCGTAGATAAAGAAAGACCCCTATGAGAATTGTGCCCTTGCAAAAATACTGAAAATCTAACTTCTCACCCGACCTCAAGAAACCCGAGGTTGGGAGATCAAGCTGACCTCAATCGCCGAGCTGAAAGGAGGTCGGATAATGTGCTTGAAATCGAGCTGAGGTTGCTTTGACTTCTGACTTGGCGGGGAAACCCGAGGTCGGGAGATTAAGTTAACCTCAATCACCAAACTGGAAAGGAGATCAGATGATGTGCTTGAAATTGAGTTGAGATTACTTTGACTTTTGATCTGGCGTGCCTATTGACTAGATTTGGCCACGTGGCCTCACCATATCAAGAGCTATGAATATTGCACGTACAAAATTCTTTGAAAATGATGTATACTGATGTGGTGGAAATATCCCTTGTCATGTGGCAAAGTTGGGTCAGCAGTCAACCTCAAGTGGAATCGAAGGTTGAATTCGGTCAAAGCAAACACAAGTCGACTCAGAACTGCAACTTTACTTCGACTCGACCAAGTATTAGCTTTATATCGGCTCGGCAAAGCTTTGTCTCGGCTTGACAAAGCTTTGCCTCTGCTTGGCCAAGTATTAGCTTTATCTCGGCTCGCCCAAGTATTAGCTTTATCTTGGCTCGGCAAAACTTTGCCTCAGCTCAGCCAAGTATTAGCTTATCTCGGCCACCTCAGCATAGCTTACCTCAGCCACCTCGGCTATAGCTTATTTCGGCCACCTTGGCCATAGCTTACCTCAGCCATCTCGGCAGCTTACTTCAGCTACCTCATCCATAGCTTACTTTGGCTACCTGAGCCACAATTTACCTCCACCACCTTGCCCATAGCTTAGTTCGGTAGACACTCTTATGTCTCTACCTCGACAGACTACCTCACTCTTATGTCTCTACCTCGGCATACACTCCTATATCTCTACCTCGACAAATTACCTCATCCCTATGTCTCTGGATCGGCAGACACTCCTATGTCTCTATCTCGACAGACTATATCAACCTAATGTCTCATCTCGGCCTATCACATCAGCTCAGTTAATCAGTTAGATATTTGTGTTTCCGCCCGGAAGAGACCTCTCCACAGTCTCCATTATTAAGTTACGTCTCCATCATAATGAGGGCATGCCTTTCAAGATCCTCTCTGTACTGTTACATCTCCTCTGCGAAGTCACGCCCCCATTAGTAGCCACGTCACCAGACTTCTCTTGTTTCATTGCCTATATAAAGGTAATAAAGAGGAGGAAAGGGGACTCTCCGATAATCTCTAATCCTCAACTTTGCTTCTTAAGCAGCTTGCGTCATATTCTCCATGTTCTGAATTGGGCATCGGAGGAGCTTAGTTGAAGTCCATCTCAACCCCCTTTCTCATCCGTTTGCGAGTCTCCTTAGGTTCCCATCCCTGCAGCTCTAGCGATGTCTCCGACGACGAATCGATTTTAAATCTCTTTAAGGAAGTGGATCCGGACCATTTCAGTGCCCAGAAAGATGGATTTTAACTTATACTTAGTCGAACTCTTTTACCTTATCCGTGAGTATTTTGCCACGTCATCCCATCTAGCAGTCTCAGATCGCAATATAAATGGTGCCATCTGTGGGAAACGTCGGAGTTGAGACATTGAGATGGGGGATGCCATAATGGAAGATGGTCTAGAGCTCTTCCGAAGTTAGATCTTCCCAAAGTTAGCTTTTCCAAAGTTATCTCTTCCGAAGATGTCTCTTCCAGATATCTTTTCAAGATAATTCTTCCAAGTTCTTCTCAAAGTTATCTCTTCCGAAGATGTCTCTTTCAGAGCTCTTCCCAAGTTAGTTCTTCCAAGTTCTTCTCAAAGTTATCTCTTCCGAAGCTCTTCTCAAAGTTATCTCTTTCGAAGATATCTCTTCCAGAGCTATTCTCATAGTTATCTCTGTCGAAGATATCTCTTTCAGAGTTCTTCAAAGATGTCTCTTCTAAGAGCTCTTCCAAAGTTATCTCTTCCCCAAGCTATCTCTTCCGAAGAGATCTCTTCTAGAGCTCTTCCCAAAGTTATCTCTTCCGAAGTTATCTCTGCTGAACATGTCTCTTCCAGAGCTCTTCAAAGATATCTCTTACAAAGTTCTCTTCCCAAAGCTATCTCTTCCAAAGTTATCTCTGCCAAAGATGTCTTTTCAAAATCTCTTCGAAGATGTCTCTTGCAAGAGCTCTTCCAAAGTTATCTCTTCCCAAAGCTATCTCTTCTGGAGCCCTTCTCAAAGTTATCTCTGTCGAAGACGTCTCTTCTAAAGTTAGCTCTTCAAAGATGTCTCTTCCAAGAGCTCTTCCAAAGTTCTCTTCCCGAAGATATCTCTTTCAGGGCTCATCCCAAAGTTAACTATTCTAGAGCTCTTCAAAAGTTAGTTCTTCCCGAACTATCCAAAGCTAGCTCTTCTCGAGCTATTCTAAAGTTAGCTCTTCCAAGCTCTTCTCAAAATTAGCTCTTCTGAAGTTATCTCTTCCCGAGCTCTTCAAAAGTTAGCTATTCCTGAGCTCTTTGCTCTTCCCGAGCTCTTCCAAAGATAGCTCTTCTCAAGTTAGATCTTCCCAGGTCAGTTGGATTTTTGCTTTACTTTTTTCTTGTCCATTTATGTTTTGTACTACTACATTACTTGGTCAAATTTGATGGAGAGTTAAATTTATTATTCTCTCATTGACTCCGCTGATCTTCGGGAGTCAAGGATTGAGCTTACTTATGATTCTCTCCCCGACTCCGTGGATCTTCAGGAGTAGAGGGATCAAGTTTATTCCCTTAGTCACAGACTAAGTGTTGGTGCAGTGGGCACCTAAGTCGAACCTAAGTTTTGATTATAGAAAATGATATAAAGTTAAGCTTATATTGTTATCTCACGAGCTAAATCAAGTGTGCAGAAAAGTCTCAATGCTGGAGCTGAAGGCTAGCGACACCCGGAGGAAGCCGCGGTGGTCGGGCGACACTCGAGTTACTTCGGAGGGAGCCGAAGGAATCGAGTGGAAGGCCGGAAGCAAAAGCGACACGTAAGTATCGAGGTAAGCTCGTGTGTGCGAGCGTAAGTGAGGTCGTATCCTCTTTACGGGGATGATCTTAGGCGACGATCCGACCCAAGACTTCCCATGGAAGGTCTATGTTGAGATCGGACGGCAAGTGGCCGTCGAATCCACTTATATTTTGAGCTAACACTTTATTGTAGTCAAAAATCCTGGCCATCAGTTCAACCGGCCAGTTCAACCGGTGGTCAAAAATCAGCCTCGAGGAGTCAAGCTTTATCACCATTTTTCAAGGAGTTTTGTGCCCATTTGTGATTGGTTGAAGACCCATTCGTTGAGGGGCTTAAAGGCTATAAAAGGAGGGCCAAACCTAGGGTTTCATCCTCAATTCCAAGTGCTCAAAAGCCTCCGTTACGCTGTAACTCTCCGACGACTCTACAACAATGAAGTGCTGCCAACAACCCTAGCTTAAAGTTTCTTTTGTTTAGTTGTTGGTATAATCTTAATTTGTTATTGCTTTCAATATTGCAATTCTTTTTAATCGAGGCTTTTCGTTGCATTTTACTTTAATAGAAGAGAGGGTTTGTCTCTCTATCTTTTTGCTTCGAAGGCTTTTGTAATCGTAAAACTCCTACCTCCAACGAGGAGGAGTGTTTTAGTGAATTGCCCTCCGTACACGGTCTAGGACCGTTAGGGCCTTGGAGTAGTAGCCGAAGGCTACGAACCAAGTAAAAAAACTATTTGTCTCATTTAGTTTTTATTTACATTTCCGCTGCGTTTAATTGTCTATCGAACGATTTAAAAGAAAAGTTTTTATCGCTATTCACCCCCCCCTCTAGCGATCCGCTTCGATCCAACAATTGGTATCAGAGCCGGGGGTTGCTAAGATTTGGTGAAACCACCAATCTAGCCATTTTTCACAGATTTATTTTTCTTTTATTTCTGTTTATTTCTGATTTATTTCGCTTTGTTAAATTTACTCCCGCACTACTAATCCAAGACGCGAGTCTTGGTACCTTGTTTTGTGTTTTTGTCATTGCTAGTTTCTTCGTCTTCGTCCCTTTTTGTCTTTTGTTCTAATGACCCATCTCGAGGGTTTTAGCACCATCCGACCTCCGTTTTACAACGGAGATGACTTCCGTTATTGGAAGGGTCGGATGGAATGCTTTCTCAAAACCCAAATCGAGATGTGGATCATAATCCAAACGGGTTTCACACTTCCGACTAATGAAGTGGGTGACTCCTTGGATTATGATCAATGGACCATTGTGACAAAACGACAAGTCGAAGCCAACGCCAAGGCAACACAAATCCTCCAATGCGGCTTGTCCAAGGAGGAGTTAAATCGCGTCGGCCCCTTCATTAGCGTAAAGGACCTTTGGACAAAGCTGATCGAGTTACACGAAGGATCGGATCAAGCTAAGGTTTGCAAACGTGATTTGTTGTTCAATAAATTGTACACACTAAAAATGCAGGAACACGAGTCCGCGACGCAACTCCACGCCTGTGTCCAAGACATAGTCAACAACCTACACGCAATCGGGCAAAAGGTCGAAAACCGCGACCTTATAAGGTATGTTCTAAACTCTTTTCCGAGGACTACCTTGTGGGCATCCATGGTCGATGCCTACAAGGTCTCCAAGGACCTTTCTAAACTTAGATTAGATGAACTCTTTTCGGATTTTGAATTACATGAGCAGTCCAACTCGGAACCCGAGAGGGGTATAGCCTTGTTTGCAGGTTCAAAGAAGAAGAAAATCGCAAGCAAGCCACCACCAACCGAGGAGGAAGATGAGTCCGAAGAAGAAGTTGACCCGGAATTGACTGCCGAACTAATGAACCTAGCTCGAAGGATAGCCAAGGGATGAAAGCGAACCACAACTCGACCCAACCAAGGTAAGCCTAAAAGTTCTAATATTAGGTGTTATGAGTGTAACAGGTTTGGACATATAAAGTCCGAGTGCCCCAAGCTCAACCACCAAGCACCTAAGCACAAGAAGGCCCTCAATGCGACATGGGAAGAAGCGTCATCCGAAGAAGACGAAGACCACGTCTTCATGGCGAAATCGATTGAGTCTGACACGGAGACCGAACCTGAACTTGAGTCAGAACTTGAGGATGACTCGGACTATGAAGGTACCTTCAAGTCAAGCCACGGATACGCATCCGGTTCAAAAGATACCCTTAAGGTGAGTCGAACCTTATTTAATACTTTACATAATACGGTTAGGTTTTTGTCTAGGAAGTTAGCTAAGTCCGAGTCCAAGGTCGAGACCCTGGTTGAGGAAGTTAAACTCCTCAAACACGAGGTCTCCCTAACCTCTTCGACTAGTCGAGTTCAAGAGAAGGACTCAACTCGGGTTGAAAAACTCGAAGTTGAGAACTCACTCTTGAAAAGTCAAGTCGAAGATCTTAGGAATACGTTGGAAAGGTTTACTTTGGGATCCAAAGGACTTGACCTCCTACTTGGATCACAAAGGGCCGTGTACAACAAGGTCGGACTAGGGTTTAGCTCAAACACGACCAATAAGTCGTATATGTCAATCGTAAGTAGACATAAAAAAAGTGTCCAAGCATGGGTCCCTAAGACCACTTTGATTTCAACTCTAGGATCCAACTCGTACTGGGTTCCCAAGGACCAAATCCACTATGTGGATAGACCGAACCGATTCAACGGTATAGGGGGAGCCAGTACAAAACATGTTTGTGTTTTAACTTAGAAATTGCATGCTTAGATTTTTTTTTCTTTCGTGAACTCACTTAGAACACGTAAATAACCAACTAAAATCCTTCGAAAAGATTGAGCCTCGGGGAGCCTCTTTTCAAATAACCAACTAAAATCCTTTGAAAAGATTGAGCCTCGGGGAGCCTCTTTTCAAATAATCAACTAAAATCCTTCGAAAAGATTGAGCCTCGGGGAGCCTCTTTTCAAAAATAACTAGTTAGACGAGGAAATAATTTTAGGTGAGTCAAGTCATCATTTTCTTGAAAATGGCTTTGTCTAAGGAAGTGGTCGATGATCCGATAAAAGAAGGCCCATGTGCCTCGCCACGACCTGGAAGCCATGATCTTGAAAAGGTAAACTTGACAAACCTAGGGTCAAATCCAAATCTAACATTACTTAAACATAAATGCACTTAATCAACTTAATTGGAAGTCATCTCACAAAGAACACATAAGTATAACATGCTTGATCATATAGACTCCGGTGAGATGACCTAGGTTTAACAACTTACAACCAATTTTTTTTTAAAAAAAATATAATAATCTAACATCCAATCCAACCACCTTGTGTGTAGCATCAATGGATGTTCCCGGTTACACGATCGGGATCAACTCAAATTCGCGAAGCTTCGATTCAAACGACAAGGATCGGTAGCCTTTGGGAATAACGGCAAGCTCAAAATCATCGGATCAGGTGATATCGAGCTTAACTCGAATTTTGTTATTAAAAATGTATTACTTGTAGAGAATTTTGAATATAACCTGCTTAGCGTAAGCCAATTATGTGACAATAATTATAAGGTCGTATTTTTAGAAAATGAATGTGTAATTAAAACAAATGATCCGACTAAAACAATACTCAAAGGAACTAGGACAAATAACATTTATACAATTAACTTAATCAAATCCTCAGCCAAATGTCTTATGACACAGGAAGAGGAATCATGGTTGTGGCACCGACGGCTCGGTCACTCGCACCCAAGACTCGTCCACAAGATGAGTCAGAGTGGCCTAGTCAGAGGGTTACCCAACCTTAACAATTTGGTTAATAAAATCTGTAATGCTTGTCAACAAGGAAAACAACCTAGGACACAACACAAGTTAACTAACCAAGAACGAACCTCAAGTGTACTTGAGCTCCTGCATATGGATCTATTCGATTCACATGGAGCCAAGTCACTCAATAAAAGTCAATATTGCTTAGTCATAATCGATTTACTACTCCAGGTTTACCTGGGTTAGGTTCATCAAACATAAAAATGATACCCTAGATCAATTAATCAATTTATTCAAATTAATCGAGAATCAAAAAAACTTTAAGGTTAAAAGAATTAGAAGCGATCATGGTGGTGAATTCGAAAATCAAAGGTTTACCGACTTCTGTAATCTAAACGGATACCACCATGAATTCTCTTGCCCTATGACCCCTCAACAAAATGGCCTAGTGGAGCGAAAAAACTGAACTCTACAAGAAGCCGCTAGGACCATGTTGAACGAATATGACCTACCCGATAGGTTTTAAAGTGAGTAGTCTGGCATGCTATGTCCAAAATAGAATCCTTATGGTAAAGAGGCACCTTAAGACCTCATACGAGATTTATCACGATAAAATACCTAACATCAAGTACTTTAGGGTATTTGGGTGTAAGGTACATATCCTAAACACTAAGGATTACCTAGGGAAATTTACATCCAAGACCACGACCGGAATCTTTCTAGAATACTCGACTACAAGTCGAGCTTATAGAGTATATAACCACGACACCCTTAGAGTCGAGGAGACTATCAATGTAGTATTTGATGAAGGACATGAACCAAGAACCCCAATTAGCGAGATTCATACTAGACCTAACTCGATCCGAGATCGGTCTAGTGTTAATCCTAACCTAAGTCAACCAAGTCACTCTATTGATCAAGTGATAGATGACTCCAACCAAACTAATGTTCAACCAAGTCACCCCATTGATCAAGCATTAGGTGACACAAACCCAACCCAATCTAGGATTCAGACTAACCACCCTATCGATTAAGTGATAGGAGATCCTAATCTAGGAGTTCGAACTAGAGCATCCTATAGGAACCTTAGTCAAATTTCCTTAATTTCAAAGATAGAACCCAAATCAATTGAACAAGTTCTTCTTGATCCCGATTGGATTATTGCAATGCAAGAAGAGCTAGCTCAATTTACTAGGAATGAAGTGTGGGAATTAGTACCACCACCTAAAGACAAAACGATAATTGGAACAAGGTGGGTGTTTCGAAATAAGCTGGATGATAAAGGTGAAGTAGTTAGAAACAAGGCTAGGTTAGTCGCCAAAGGGTTTAGTCAAGTCGAAGGCTTAGATTACGACGAAACCTATGCCCCAGTAGCTAGACTCGAATCCATTCGAATGTTGCTAGCTTATGCCGCACATCGAGGATTTAAGCTGTTTCAAATGGATGTTAAGTCGACATTCTTAAATGGATACATTAAAGAAGAAGTTTATGTTAGCCAACCCCCCGGGTTCGAAAATCTAGATAAACCCGACCATGTTCTAAAACTTAAGAAAGCTCTCTATGGACTTAAACAAGCTCCTCGAGCTTGGTACGAGAGACTTTCAATCCATCTTAAGTCAAAAGGGTTTAACCAAGGCTTAGTTGACCCAACTCTCTTCGTAAAAACCTTAGGTAAAGAAATATTCATAGCTCAAATTTACATAGACGATATAATTTTTGGAACCTCTAACTCAGCCTTACTAAACGAGTTCGTTTCACTCATGGAAAGTGAGTTTGAAATGAACTTGGTAGGCGAGTTAAGTTTCTTTTTAGGTCTACAAATTAAACAAACTAAGGATAGTATATACCTATATCAACAAAAATACACTAAGGAGTTAATTAAAAGATTTGGAATGCAAGACGCTAAGATAATAAACACCCCAATGGCGATTAATGTTAACATAGGAGAAGACCTAGAAAGTAAGTCCATTGACTTAAAGTACTATAGGAGCGATAGAAGTCTCCTATACTTAAGCAGTAAGTCGACCCGACATCCTATTCGCAGTAAGTATGTGCGTCAGGTTTCAAACCTGTGCTAAGGAGTCTCACCTAACCCTAGTTAAGCATATCCTTAGATATCTTAAGGGTACACTTAACGTTGGTATTTGGTACCCTAGATCTACGGAGTTCGAACTAATCCTACTCGATTCAGATTATGCCGGTAGTAAACTCGATAGAAAGAGCACGAGTGGTTGTTGTCAACTACTCGGCTCAAGTCTAGTGAGTTGGTGCAGTAGGAAGCAACATTGTGTTGTCTTATCTACCACCGAAGTCGAATACGTTGCGATGGGTGAGTGTGTAACTCAACTTCTTTGGATGAAGCACACTCTCCGAGACTTTAGGTTGGACTTCACCAAAACTAAAATTTTTGTAGACAACATAAGTTCGATAAATCTAACTAAGAACCCTATATGCCATTCAAGGACAAAGCATATAGAGGTAAAACACCATTTCATTCGAGAACATATAGCCAACGGCTCCATACAACTCGAATATGTTGACTCGAAGTCTAACCTAGCAAACATATTTACTAAACCACTACCCGAAGCCGAATTTAGTCTCTTGAGACGAAGATTAGGCATGTGCGTAATAGAATAGGAACTTACAAATTATATTTTCTTACTACTATTTCTTACTTTTTTTTCATGGAACTAGCATAGGACATACCTTAGATATCATGCACCTATAGATTTAAGGAGCCAATACATCTCACAACACATAGGACTAATGTGTTTGTGTACTTAGCCACGTAGATGGGCGTGAGATGTTAGGACCTTACTCCTGGTTCCAGATGTAGAGCTAGTGCATCGCTATGAACCACGTAGTATAATCATACCGACTCTGACCAGGACTGGTTGATCCTTCATATCAATCAAGCCAAATATGAGTCGAACATTTTATAGATGAACTTATTTTCAGTATATTATTTTTAAAAATAAAAATGTGGAACATGCTTGGACTTTAAATTTAACATTTATTTTATTTTCCACACACCCCTTACTCTTTTCGATATACGGCAAAAGGGGGAGAAAAAGGACAAAAGTTAAGGGGTCAAAAAAAATTTTTTGATAACTTAACTCTTACTTCATAATTAAACCAAAAGTTAACTTTAAGTTTTGAAAACTTATTTAACTTTTAAAGGCCAAGGTTAAGAAATCATTTGGTTTCTTAACTTAAAACTTATTTTAAACACTATGGCCAATATTAAGTAATTTCGGTTACTTAATTCTTTTTCTTAGTAGCACATATCAAGGGGGAGAGTTAAAACCCTTTCTCAAGTACTCACCCTCAGTCAAGGGGTAGCACTTGAAAAAGAATTTTTATATACTCCTACTCATTCATGCATAATCTCATACTTATTTTTGTCTTAACTTTGGATGTGGGTTTGCCATAAATCAACGGGAGATTGTTGGTGCAGTGGGCACCTAAGTCGAACCTAAGTTTTGATTATAGCAAAGCGATATAAGCTTATATTGTTATCTCACGAGCTAAATCAAGTGTGCAGAAAAGTCTCAATGCTGGAGCTGAAGGCTAGCGACACCCGGAGGAAGCCGCGGTGGTCGGGCGACACTCGAGTTACTTCCGAGGGAGCCGAAGGAATCGAGTGGAAGGCCGAAAGCAAAAGCGACACGTAAGTATCGAGGTAAGCTCATGTGTGCGAGCGTAAGTGAGGTCGTATCCTCTTTACGGGGATGATCTTAGGCGACGATCCGACCCAAGACTTCCCATGGAAGGTCTATGTTGAGATCGGACGGCAAGTGGCCGTCGAATCCACTTATATTTTGAGCTAACACTTTATTGTAGTCAAAAATCCTGGCCATCAGTTCAACCGTCCAGTTCAACCGGCCAGTTCAACCGGTGGTCAAAAATCAGCCTCGAGGAGTCAAGATTTATCACCATTTTTCAAGGAGTTTTGTGCCCATTTGTGATTGGTTGAAGACCCATTCGTTGAGGGGCTTAAAGGCTATAAAAGGAGGGTCAAACCTAGGGTTTCATCCTCAATTCTAAGTGCTCAAAAGCCTCCGTTACGCTGCAACTCTCCGACGACTCTACAACAACGAAGTGCTGCCAACAACCCTAGCTTAAAGTTTCTTTTGTTTAGTTGTTGGTATAATCTTAATTTGTTATTGCTTTCAATATTGCAATTCTTTTTAATCGAGGCTTTTCGTTGCATTTTACTTTAATAGAAGAGAGGGTTTATCTCTCTATCTTTTTGCTTCGAAGGCTTTTGTAATCGTAAAACTCCTACCTCCAACGAGGAGGAGTGTTTTAGTGAATTGCCCTCCGTACATGGTCTAGGACCGTTAGGGCCTTGGAGTAGTAGCCGAAGGCTACGAACCAAGTAAAAAAACTATTTGTCTCATTTAGTTTTTATTTACATTTCCGCTGCGTTTAATTGTCTATCGAACGATTTAAAAGAAAAGTTTTTATCGCTATTCACCCCCCCCCCCTCTAGCGATCCGCTTCGATCCAACACTAAGGTGTCCTTCATTATTCTCCAGATATATATATTCCCTTGGCCTCGAATCAAGGCCTCCGTCAGCAAAGTCACCCCTGCGGTGTCGTCTATTCCCTTTGGTCTCAAACCGAGGTGTCCATCGATAAAATCGCCCTTGTGAAGCCATTAATTCCCTCTGGTCTCGGACCGAGGCATTCATCAGCAAAGTCACTCCCACGACGGCATCTATTCCCTCCGGTCTCAGACCGAGGCGTCCATCAGCAAAGTCGCCCCCTCAACATTGTCTATTCCCTTTGGTCTTGAATTGAGGCATCTATTAGCAAAGTCGCCTTCTCATTGCTGTATATTCTCTCTGGTCTCGGACTGAGACATCCATCAGCAAAGTCGCCCCCCCCACGGCGTCGTCTATTCCCTCTAGTCTCGGACTGATGGGTCCATCAACAAAGTCGTCATTCGATGCATTATATTCTCTTAGTCTCAGACTAAGACGTCTATCAGCAAAGTCGTCGTTCGACACATTATATTTTCTTAGTCTCGGACTAAGGTGTCCAATAGCAAAGTTGTCGTTAGACGCATTATATTCCTTTAGTCTCGGACTAAAGCGTTCAACAACAAAGCTGTCGTTCAACGCACTATATTCTGTTAGTCTCAGACTAAGATGCCCATTAGTAAAGCAATCGTTTGATACATTATATTCTCGCAGTCAGTCGACTTAAGACGTCCATCAATAAAGTTATCAGTTTGGCGCAATCTACTATTTTCTTAGTCTCAGACTAAAATGTCTGTCAATATATTTCCTTGGTCTCGCACCAAGGCATCATGCATATATATATTCTCTCTGTCTCATACGACATTGTCCAATTATTCATCATATATAGTGACTCTTGATCTTTTCTCCATCGGTAATCCCCTTTGATCTCCACTTCGACATCTTCACTAATCTTTACCTCGGTAATAGAGGTCAGTTCTACATGTTTCTTTCATGTTCAATATAAGTCCAGTCAGTCGGACTTACACCTCCTTCGACTAGACTAGCACAAGATACCTATGATGCGATGAAAATATCTCTTGTCATGTGGCAGAGTCGGGTCAGCAATCAAAATCAAGTGGAACCGAAGTTTGAATTCAGTCAAAGCAAACACAAGTCGACTCAGAACTGCAACTTTACCTCAGCTTGACCAAGTATTAGCTTTATCTCGGCTCGACAAAGCCTCGACGGACAAGCTTTATTGGCTCGACAAAGTATCTCACCTTTGCAAAGCTCATCGGCCAAGTATTATCTCTACTCTAATACCTTACCTTGGCCACCTCGGTCATAGTTTATCTCGGCCACCTCGACCACCTTGACAGCTTACTTTGGCTACCTCGACCATGGCTAACTTCGGCTACCTGAGCCACAACTTACCTCGCCCACCATGCCCATAGCTTAGTTTGGCAGACACTCTTATGTCTCTATCTCAACAAACTACTGTTGGTGCAATTGGCCCAGGTCATGATTGACCGGACTTTAGTTTGACTCGAGTAGTGTTTTGATGTTTGACATTGATGTTCGATAAAATATACGACAATGTGATTGTCATGGGAAAGTCCAAATCATGTGTACTTGGTATGGAAAGTCTAAGCATGGGTCTTGACAAGCGAAAGTCCAAGCTTGAGTCTTGGCAATTGGAAAGTCCAACATGGGTTGGCATGGAAAGTCCAAGCATGAGTCTTGGCATGGGAAGGTCCAAGCTTGAGTCTTGGCAAATGGAAAGTCCAAGCATGGGTCTTGGCAAGGGAAACTAAGTTTCTTGAATTCAGTCCAACATCTTGGCGGAAAGTCCATAAATGGCGTCCAAGGGTGAGTCTTAAGATAAGTCCAATGATGGAAAGTAAGCGAGTCATAGCAGAAGCTCAATGTGCCCAGGTATAGATGCCTAGCATGAGAGCCGGCGAGCAAACGAGGGAGGATCACTGGAATGACATGGAGGGATCAACCTTAATGAGTCAAAGCTTATTTAGTAGGATCTAGCATGATATCATACTGAGCAAACAAGGTTATGTAGATCCAGACTTGATCGATTGACTGGCAGCACACTTAACACCAAGCTCTGCACGATCGTCTCAGCACCATCGATCGTGGTCGCTGAACACTACTAAATGTTTGGTAGTCGATCGCCATGACTCTTGGCGGTCATTTGAGGTTATCGATCGCGTGAGTCGACTAGGGTTCGACTACGGCAAAATGCCTTGGTAGTCGACTGCCATAGAGGGCAGTCGACTGCTGGTCGAGGTTACATGGAAGAATGCTCGGTAGCCGACTGGTCAGTCGGCTATGACCCTGGCAGTCGGTTAGTGTATCTGTTAGCTTGAATGATGACGTGGATTAAGTCGTTGTCTCACAACGATACTGTTGACAGTCGAATGGGGCCTTATGACAGTCAATTGTTAGTCGTGAATCCAGCCCGAATACAGATTATAAAAGCAGCTCGTGTAGGAGGATTTGGAAAAGCAGCTCGTAGAGGAGAATTTGACAGCGATTTCTTGAGCGTTTTGAGGCGATTTGCTAGTGCAAATCAAGGTCTTCAAGCATGGTTCAAACAATCAACAAGCAAGCTTCCAAAAGATCTTTTGTAAAGTGTTCTTTACATTCTTTTATGTATTATAGTTGTATTTGCTTGTTTAATTCTTGTATTACTTTTGTAATCGTTGTAAGAGAGATTTCTCTGCCTCCGACTTGTTGTTGAGAATGAGTGTTTTGATTATTAGTGGTGTTTGGCATCGCTAGGGCTCATTTAAGCCCAACTCGTAGAGTAGGAACCTTGACGTTCCGAATCACGTTATATCTTGGTGTTGTGTGTTTGTATATTTTGTTATTGCTTTGTTATCTTTATTTTCGCTACGCATAACGAGTTTTGTATCAAGCACGATCGAAATCTATCAAGCGACGAACTACACGCTATTCACCCCCCCCTAGCGACGGTCAATTCCCAACAAGTGGTATCAGAGCTGGGAGCTCTTCACCGGATTCACATTCGAGGGAGCGCGCTAGAGGGAACAAGATGGAGTTTGAAGAAAAATTGAGATGGGATATCAACACCCCAATTCCATACACCTTTTATGGACAAGAAGGGTTAGAATAATGGAAGGCACGGATGGAGAACTTCTTCATGATGGACTTTAAAAATTGGATGATCCTAGTGAAGGGATTTGAATTTCCAAGAGGTTCAAAAGGTGGATACCTCAAGAAGAATAGATGGACCAAAGAACAAGTTCAAGCCTTCGAGAGAAACGATAAGGTAATGCAATTGATATTAAATTCATTACCTAACGATATTGTGTCTAGATTAGGTAAATTTCTAGATGCCAAGGAGCTATGGGAAAAATTGGCCAAGCTCCATGAAGAACCATCCATGGCTCAAGTAGAGAGAGAGCCCGAAGAAGAAAAAAGCTCTTCCTCACAAGAAAGTGAGGATTCGGAAGTTGATAGGGAATCAACATCCGGATCGGATGTCACGCCCCGAGAGTATGCCGTGCCGAAAAATAAACGGACGGCATCTCCCCTGTACGTGGCAATATATCGGGTTAATACAAGGCCCGTAGGCCCACAACAACAATATGATATACGCAGATATCATCATATCAAATATAATAAACACAACGGAAACAATACAAACAGATCAACAGAATACAATGACCCAACTGTGCACTCCGGAGTGACTTGACACAACAAGAAACCTAATAGAAGCAACAGCGAAAGCCAAATACATACAATACGTCCGTATATCACAGATACGGAAACAATACAGGTTAAAACCACAAAACGACAATCCATAGTAATACAACAATACGAAAAACAGGTCCATTCGTCCGGTGTGAGATGGGATCAGCTGGCGGAGCTCCGAACGTCCAAGAAATCTTCTACCTGTTATCTGGGCGACAGAAAACCCAGGGTCCAGGGGTGGTGAGTATAAACTCAGGGGTAATATATAGAAAGTGCATGAACAACATATAAGGATAGATCTACAAGTATACATGTGAAGATCTACAGGTATACAGCATGAGTCCAATAGACATACAGTCCTATCCAACTCCAATAACAAGTAACTACAGTAAAGTCATACGCAATGTATATACTAAACTGATCAACTGAACATAAAGTAATGTACCAACGTGCGGCGGATGCAACACCATAAGCTATATCATCTGACAGGATATACAATAACATAACCCATATAATGTACTGTATCAATCTCATACCTGACCAATACTCAGACATATGAACAGTATATGATCACCTGTATAATAACCCGGTCCGTACCACACAATGACATGATGCTAATCAAATGCATATAACAGTCTGAATCAACGCATGTATCATGCTCAACACATAGCAGTAAATAAAATGCAAATGGCATGTATCATGATGTACAAGCATGTGCAACAATCATAGCTCAATCAAATGCAGCATCTCACAGGCATATGTAAAACATATATCAAATACATGCATACATATATATCAGCAATGCATATGCATGGCCATGTCTGCGGACCCGTCCAACCACGACCCGATGGCCGGGTACGGCATGATGACGACTAGCTCCACTCTCGAGTGACCGAGTTGGGTAGTATGAATGAGTAGCATATAAGCGTAAAAAGCTAACTACTCCCCGGGGGTCCCTGCTGCTGGTCGCTCCGTCACTACCCATGAGTAGACGAGCTCTGCACACAGGACAACTGCACGTCACACAACCACCGTCTATAGTGGGCGAGTGCTAACACCACTCTGCTCAGTGGCCAGGTGCGCATCTCCAGCTACCACCATCCCTAGTGGCCGAGCGCGGCACATCCAATGCTCTGCCCTCAACCCTGCTACCACTACCCCGAGTGGCCGGGGAGGCAGGATGACCGACGACCCGTCTCATCCACAAGGGAGACCTAGTCGTCAGCATGCATGCAATGTAATGATGCATAGCTCCATACATGTATCCTCGCCTCACTCCCTATCCCATGGGGAGTCCTGGTCAACCAAAAGTCAACTATGCAAGGACTACAATCACAAGACTCTCTCTATCGCACAAAGAGTCATACTCATCTGACAGTCCACCACGCTAAGACCTCTAGTCATGGTCACATACTGACAACCATACACTTATCTATGCACACACAACTAGATCCACCATATATGCACAACTAATACAGATATGATATAACAATCGACTCCATAATCCAATCCATCACCTCACCCTAGTGATGTGTCTGATAACCCTATCGAAGTCACAAAGATAACCCTAATCTCCTGTACTTACTGAACATCCATCAGCTAAAACATAATAGGGTTTATAGTTCCTATCCGAGCTAGATAATCAATGAAGTACCAGAGTTTATATCTCAAAGGTCAAGGCAGTACAAGCATATGATTAAACATGAGTGGATTTAAGGTAAACAGGTATAAACATACATATCCAAGATCATGCACTGGAATTGATCAAACTACCGGACCAGGTAGATATTACCCACATGATACGAAGCTCGTATAATCCTCACGCGTGGACACCCGTATCCCAAACAACGCACATAATAGCAAGCAATGATTAAGTACAAGTGTCAGGCCAATATCACGAACTAGAGACTACATCGTTTCTATATTTGCATCCTTCCCTCGACTACGAGCTAAAACTCGAGCATCCCAATGATACATCCTAACCTAACTCATAATAGATCACGACATCCCCAAGATCAATTAAGGTAAATATATCTAAATAACACTCATAATCGATCACGAACTTCCCTTGAAGACAATTGGTCGAAGACCATCACGGCAAGAACAGATCATCAGAAGAATCCAATATGCCTCCTCCTTACACCCACGGTCGACACATTACATAGATAAATCGACATCAAAATCCACAAAACCTGAGCTCAAGCGGTGAAAGATTTCACCTTCCAGCGCAATCCACAACCCAACCATTATAAACTCCCAACCAATATGGTAAGAAATCAACTAGATCAATAATGAACTAATTAAATAACATCTTTGTTTCAAAGTATCGACATCTTCCTCACCTTGTCTCCACCACTCATCGCGCTAAAAACCAACCAATGAATCAACACACAAATCGAACAACAACTAAATTAGAGTTGCAATTTAGCTCACCTTCTCCACCCACAGATCGGCTACCACCCCACTCGGAGTCGATCCCAAATCCCAGCTCTGCGGCAAGCGAGAGCTCACTCACAACACAACCCGACCCTATACAGCGCGCGATCAGGTGACACAATCTCCTCTTCCTCGATCTACTGCTCAGCTGGTGCCCTCTCCCTTAATCAGGCGATGGCAAAGGAACACAAGTAAGGGAAAGATCTTGTTCGACTCAAGGAGACGATCGACCACTTAGATTTTGATAGAACTCGCGAAGCCCACCTGATCGCGACTTGATAGCACCGTTCGACTATTAGCTCCCAGCGCAATCCCTCACGATTCACCAGCGAAGCGGTCGACCTCTTCCCTCGGTAGGATCACCACCGGGCGTGGCGACGGCGGTGGGCTCGGTGGAAACAAAGTGAAGATCGCCGATCGCGAGTGAAGGTCGGAGCGGCCCGAGCTCGCGGCGATGAAGAAGTGGCGGCGTCGCGTGCTATCGGGAAGGCTGCGCGGCGATCGGGATCGTCGCGAACTCGCGTAGAAAGGGGAACGAGGAAATCGCAGAAGAGATGGGAAGAAGAATTTGCGTGAATTGTTCGGATGATGTTAATCGACTTCTTATGGTTAAGCCAAGCTAACATAAATTGACCAAATTTGGTTAAGTTAGCTCAAGTTAAAGGGTTTAATCCATATAATTTTTTTTTTTAGTATTTTACATTCTCCCCACTTATAAAAATTTGGTCCCCAATTTCCGACTCATATACTTTATGCGAGATGTCACAATAATCATCTTAAGTATCGGAGCAAAGTCACCCTCAAGTGACTAAGTGAGTCTTGAGCTCGAATATTATATTTCAACTCTTATATACACTCTCAATCAACCTATTAAAAGGTAAATAATGTACGAAGTGGAGTTCTAGACTCATGTGATGGGAAACTTTGCCAGAATCGTAAGGTGAACCATGAATCACTATCAGAAATGATACTCAAGGTTACTCCATGGATATAATTCCATCAAACGATCCAACGAAATTCATCTTACGGCTCAGAAGAAAATGAGCGGACCTAGCTAATCGATCATCGACTACCCAAATCCTATCAAGTCCTTTCCGAATTCTAGATAATCTCCCAACACAGTCTAACGTACTAGGCTCCCACTTCATCACGGTACATAACCCTACCGATCACAATATTCCACTTTTGCTTGTTGGCATACCCAACATCAAACTACGAAATCAAGTGTCCCATATATCGTTCCACCAGCGTGAGCGTCTCAAACTCGCTATTTCGGATACACTCGAATAAATCATCACTCTCGAATGAAGAGTCTCTGAAACAACTCTTCCTAAATCGAAATGCAACTTGAACTACTATCCTTCCCAGAGACGGAGATTTATTCTCACAAGAGAATTTAATCTAATGTCCAAAATTCACGCTGTCACCTAGAACTGAAGGTAACTGGAAGACTATAATGACTAATCTCGCTAGTTCCTCAACTAGCATACACATAATATATGTCTCATTCAACTGCATCGGGATCGCTCCTAATCCCTGAACTGTTGCATCTGCGTATAATACCCTTTCATCCATATCAGACTGATTAACTAACACTGACACAAAAGTCAGTCACCTTCTAGGCCTTGAAACCTAGCTTCACAAACTTTCGACCAGGTGATTGCCATCACATTCTTGGTCCAACAAGTCGACGGTATAGTATCGCTAGAATATCCTATCCTTATCTCTGGTAAATACCAAATCAATCTAGGGAAACATAACTTCCCTTAAGATCGTGAATATATCTCAAAATATATCCTCCACATATATGATGACAATCGATCTCAAATACTCCAAGAGTACTTGATTCCTCAAATCCATGAACGACTAAATCGTTAATAAGTCTAACGACATTATCAACAACTCGTAAAATTCATACTAAGTATGAAATGTCGTCTTCTACACACCTGCATCCTTTTACTCTAAGCTACGGATAGCTCAATCATCACACAATGATAATTGTATGACACTAAGTCACTACAATATCAAATCTCGATCGTAGATCAACCCTAGGATATACACAGTGTCATTTAGTGATCTAAACAAATCATCTATCCTAACGAAGGATACTCATTCTCAACTAATGCATTCCAATCATCGATAATCGATGCATAACCTCGGTCCGACTCTCTTCTAACAAAGAGTTACAAGTCTTCTCAAGAAGAAACAAGCCAAATAAATCTCATAGTGTTTAGCAACACCGATACCAATAAAATCATCTCTCGGTATGAGGTCCCCAATATCGACTATTCCGAAATCACCTCAATCGCATACTCCACTTGCCCATGCAAAGGGCAAGTTCGAGTTCATCCAAAACTACATGCAATACTCTCAGATTATACGTACATCCGAGAGTCCTAGTATACCAACGCTCCAACAATCCAACTATCCGTAAGGATATGTCCATAGCGGAGGTATGTTTAGCAAAGACTAAGGGTATCCCTTGACTTCTTGGTTGTCGATCAACTTCTCACCAGATGGTAGAGAAAAATCACCAACCCACAAGTCGATAGGAACCCTTCGAACCCTATCCAAGAATGTTCTAGACAAAGGTACCTGTAAACTACCCGTATCTCTCGATATATCTGCAAATAGGATAACCTAAAGTAATACCCCAAAGGACCTATCCTTCAGTCTTCTATACTTCTTCTCGAGTAATCATGTAGATTTGTCCAACATCTGTTCTGGACGACTGAGCTCATGTAGGTTCAAAAGACTGTCATGGAGGAACTGAAATCAACTGCTGAACTGAGATACAAACTGAAACAACCGCAATGGATATGGTAAACACTGTTGTACTAGCAAAGGGTACACATCCGGCTGAAAAATACTGAAGAACTGTCAACATCAAAGCACGCTCCATCCCTGTGAAAGGTATAGCTGCCACTGAAGAATACCGCATAGATACGATCATCGTCGTATACTCTCTCTCCTCTGTATAAAGCATAACCATATCGGGGAAAGGTAATGCTTGTTGTCGTTATGCGGAAAGTAATGATTGTTATGCGAACGTCGAGTCTTCGAGATGTCTTGGTGATCTTCTTGAGTAACTTACTTCTTCCGGATGAAAGTATCAAAGAACTCCAACTATATCTGGGGTAGTAGATCGCTGCTGATGTGATAACCTAATCTTCTGTAATAATCTCGGCTTTCGAGGTTGTGGATCGTCCGCTCGAAAGCATCATCCATAGTCTTCAACTGAGTCTTCAAAATACATACTCTCCTTGTAGATACCAGCTGCTTATAGTAGAAATAAATACAATGGTCCATCGGATAATCGACTACGTGTCTCGTAAGTAACCCCTTTGCACACACATAATCTCCCTTCGGAGTCTTTCCTCTGAGTTCACTGATAAACATGAGAAATTGCTGACAATCTGCAATCGGTCTTCTATGATTGGAAAATTCTCCAATAGTCGCTCGTGACTCATGACTTAAATCTTGCTCCTTTTATCCAACATTTGGAGATTTCGAATTCCAATAATTTGACTCGCAATATCTGCTTATCAAATCTCCAACTCTTTAAAACACTTACTACGGAGTCATTTCTATACACATGACTCGGTCTATACACTTCCGGTAGGATCTGGTAGGAGATCCAAACATCCTGATAAAGATGTCAACCGATAACCTGTGGGTGGCCAAAACCAACCCAATCACATTCTTGGGCTATTCAATAGTGGTCGAACCCTTGAAGTCTAACGACTGCATGGTACTTCGTAATCAAACGATTACCCTAATCGATGCCCAAGAATTCCCTGACAATGAGTCAAAGAAGATGACGTGAGAAAATACTATCTCACAACATCACTGAACTGTGACTAAGTGATACGTTATTTCCCGTATGTTATTTCCTATATCTTACACCAAGTACCGGCTAAATCCGGATAATGGTATGTAGCTAACTTAGCTTCCTCTGTATAACACGAGTTAAATACTCAAAAGTACCTTCAACGTTATACAACCTAGAACGACCTTCTCAGAGATCAAAATCTCTATGAATATCTCCAAACTAATCCTCTACTATCTACATCAGCAATAGTGTACTCGCGCAGTTCATTACCCTATAGGTAATGATCTGACTAACATAATTAGTGAAAATCATAGGACCGTAATCCTTGATCTCCACAAGAGATGTGACTACCTAACTGCTGACTCTCAGATCGGCTCTGTAATTACCTTTTCGATGGCGGTACATATCTAATAACCTCAACATATCGTTCCGTGGTCAAACTCAAACCACACGATTCTGAATACTAACCAATATCCTACAAGTCTTCCATGTTATAAGCAATAAATGCATAACCAATGAAGGATATGTAATAACAGCTAACATACCTTAATCCTTGTAGCTCGGAGATGTCATGATCCCGGATCGAACTCACAAAACCAAGACCGAGTAAAGCAAAACTCGATGTCCAACGAAATAAAATCCGAAAATGGACTTGTGACCTAGGCTCGATACTAATAAAATTGTCACAGGAGTATGCCGTGCGAAAACAAACGGACGGCATCTCCCACATGCGTGGCAACATCGGGTTAATACAAGGCCGTAGGCCCACAACAACAATATGATATAGCAGATATCATCATATCAAATATAATAAACACAATGGAAACAATACAAACAGATCAATAATACATGACCCAATCAGGTACTCCGGGTGACTTGACACAACAAGAAACCTAATAGAAGCAAAAGCCAAATACATACATAATACGTCTATATATCACGAATACGAAACAATACAGTTAAAACCACAAAACGCATAATCCATAGTAATACTACAATAATAAATAGGTCCATTCATCCTGTGAGATGGGATCATGGCGAGCTCGAGCGTCAAGAAATCTTCTACATTATCAGGCGTGAAAACCCGAGGTCGAGGTGGTGAGTATAAACTCGGGGTAATATATAGAAAGTGCATGAACAACATATATAAGGATAGATCTACAAGTATACATGTGAAGATCTACAGTATACATCATGAGTCCAATAGACATACAGTCTATCCAACTCAATAACAAGTAACTACGGAAGTCATACCGAATGTATATACTAAAGCGATCAACAGAACATAAAGTAATGTACCAGCGTGCACGATGCACGCAACACCATAAGCTATATCATCCTCGACAGATATACAATAACATAACCCATATAATGTACTCGTCAATCTTACGACGATACTCGGACATGAGCGATATATGATCACCGTATAATAACCCATCCGTCACTACCAATGATGACATGCTAATCAAATGCATATAATGATCAATCAACGCATGTATCATGCTCAACACATAGCGATAAATAAAATGCAAATGACATGTATCATGATGTACAAGCATGTGCAATCATAGCTCAATCAAATGCATCTCACGATATGTAAAACATATATCAAATACATGCATACATATATATCGTGATGCATATGCATGGTCATGCGGACCCAACGTCACCCGATGGCCTGTGGCACGGTGTACACTAGCGACTCAGCCACTACTCTCGAGTGACCGAGTTGGGTAGTATGAATGAGTAGTAGCTATAAGCGTAAAAGCTAACTACTCCTAGGGGTCCTGCTGGTCGCTCCGTACTACCCATGAGTAGATGAGCCGCACCGCGGGACAATGCACGTCACACAACCACCGTCTATAGTGGTGGCGAGTGCTAACACCACTGCGCGGTGGCGGTCGCGTCTCCATTACCACCATCCCTAGTGGCCCAGCATCATCCAATGCTCGCCTCAACCTCTGCTACCACTACCTCAGAGTGGCGGGATGGTGACGATGACAACGCTCATCCACAAGGGAGACCCTCGTCGACATGCATGCAATGTAATGATGCATAGCTCCATACATGTATCCTCGCCACTCCTATCCCATGAGTCCCGTCAACCAAAGTCAACTATGCAAGGACTACAATCACAAGACTCTCTCTATCGCACAAAGAGTCATACTCATCATCTACCTCTAGTCGGCGACATCCATCCACTAAGACTCTGACCATCTGGTCAGTCAGACATCGACAACCATACACTTATCTATGCACTGCAACTAGATCCACCATAAATGCACCACTAATACGGTATGATATCACGATCGACTCCATAATCCAATCCATCACCTAACCCTAGTGATGTAATACAAGAACTTAATCAAGTCACAAAGATAACCTAACCACAGTACTTCTTGAACATCCATCAGCTAAAACATAATAGGGTTTATAGTTCCTATCCGAGCTAGATAATCAATGAAGTACCAGAGTTTATATCTCAAAGGTCAAGGCAGTACAAGCATATGATTAAACATGAGTGGATTTAAGGTAGCGGTATAAACATACATATCCAAGATCATGCTATGATCAAACTACACGGGTAGATATTACCCACCTGAATGGCTCAAATAATCCTCCTACGGCCGTGGACTTGCCGTATCCCAAACTCGCACATAATAGCAAGCAATGATTAAGTACAAGTGTCCACCAATATCTAACTAGAGACTACATCGTTCTATATTTGCATCCTTCCCTCGACTACGAGCTAAAACTCGAGCATCCCAATCTGATACATCCTAACCCAACTCATAATAGATCACGACATCCCCAAGATCAATTAAGGTAAATATATCTAAATAACACTCATAATCGATCATGAACTTCCCTTGAAGACAATTGGTCGAAGACCATCACGGCAAGAACAGATCATCGGAAGAATCCAATATGCCTCCTCCTTCCACCCACGGTCGACAAATTACATAGATAAATCGACATCAAAATCCACAAAACCCACAAACTCAAACAGTGAAAGATTTCACCTTCCAACGCAATCCATAACCCAACCATTATAAACTCCCCAACCAATGTGCAAGGAAATCAACTAGATCAACAATGAACTAATTAAATAACATGCTTTCAAACCGTATCGAAGATCTTCTCACCTTGTCTCCACCACTCATCGCTACAAACCAACCAATGAATCAACACACAATCTGAACAACAACTAAATTAGAGTTGCAATTTAGCTCACCTTCGCCCAGATCGACTACCACCCGTGCAGATCTCAAATCCCACTCCAAGCTCAAGCGAGAGGCTCACAACAACCATATATTTGGCGCCACGATGACACCAATCTCCTCTTCTCGATCTACTCTCCGTAGGCTCTCTCCCTTCAAAATCGGGCGATGGCAAAGGAACACAAGTAAGGAAAGATCTTGTTACTGACCAAGGGAGGCGACCCCGGCTTACTGATTTTGATAGAACTCGCGCCCAAATTACGCGGACGACTTGATAGCACCGTTGTCGATTATTAGCCTCAACGCAATCCCACCGATTCAAACCCGACGGTTTGGTCGACCTCTTCCTCAGGATCACCCACGGCGACGTGGCGCCGATAAAGTACAATCGGCCGCTTCTGCGAAACATAGAAGGAAGCTCCGATCGCAGCGAGAAGGCTTCGGGGAAGCTCGCGCGGCGAAAGAAATTAAAGGGTTTAATCCATATAATTTTTTTTCCATATTTTACATTCTCCCCACTTATAAAAATTTGGTCCCCCAATTTCCGACTCTATCTCTTGCGAGATGTCACAATAATCATCTTAAGTATCTGGAGCAAAGTCACACCTCAAGTGACTAAGTGAGATCTTGAGCTCAGTATTATATTTCAACTCTTATATACACTCTCAATCAACCTATTAAAAGGTAAATAATCGTACAAAGTGGAGTTCTAGACTCATAAGCGATGGGAAACTTTGCGAATCGTAAGGTGAATCATGAATCACTATCGAGAAATGATACTCAAGGTTACTCCATGGATATAATTCCATCAAGCGATCCAACGCGAAATTCATCTTACGGCTCGGAAGAAAATGGCGGACCTAGCTAATCGATCATCGACTACCCAAATCCTATCAAGTCCTTTCCGAATTCTAGATAATCTCCAACACATAGTCTAACGTACTAGGCTCCCACTTCATCATACGGTATAACCCTACCGATCACAATATTCCACCTTTTGCTTGGCGCATACCCAACATCAAACTACGAAATCAATCATGTCCCATATATCGTTCCACCAACGTGAGCGTCTCAATACTCACTATTTTTGATACACTCCGAATAAATCATCACTCTCGAATGAAGAGTCTCCTGAAACAACTCTTCTAAATCGAAATGCAACTCTGGAACTACTATCCTTCCGAGGCGAGATTTATTCTCACAAGAGAAATTTAATCTAATGTCCAAAATTCACTCTGTCACCAGAAGGTAACGGAAGACTATAATGACTAATCTCGCTAGTTTCTCAACTAGCATACACATAATATATGTCTCATTCAACTGCGCCGGGATCGCTCCTAATCCACTGAAATATTGCATCTCTGCGTATAATACCCTTTCCATCCATATCGGACGATTAACTAACACTGACACAAAAGTCAGCCACCTTCTAGGCCCTGAAACCTAGCTTCCCAAGCTTCCGACCAGGTGATTTCCATCACCTTCTTGGTCCAACAAGTCGGCAGTATAGTATCGCTAGAATATCCTATCCTTATCTAGTAAATACCAAATCAATCTAGAAACATAACTTCCCTTAAGATCGTGAATATATCTCAAAATATATCCTCCACATATATGATGACAATCGATCTCAAATACTCAAGAGTACTTGATTCCTCAATCCATGAGCGACTAAATCGTTAATAAGTCTAACGACATTATCAACAACTCGTAAATTCATACTAAGTATGAAATGTAGTCTTCTACACACACGCATCCTTTTACTCTAAGCTACTGTATGACACTAAGTCACTACAATATCAAACCTCGATCGTAGACCAACCCTAGGATATACACGGTGTCATTTAGGATCTAAACAAATCATCTATCCTAACGAAGGATACTCATTCTCAACTAATGCATTCCAATCATCGATAATCGATGCATAACCTCAGGTCCGACTCTCTTCTAACAAGAGTTACAAGTCTTCTCAAGAAGAAACACTAAGGCAGATAAATCTCTCATAGTGTTTAGCAACATCGTTACCCATAAAATCATCTCCCGGTATGAGGTCCCCAATATCAGGACTATTCCCGAAATCACCTCAATCGCATATTCCACTTGCCCATGCAGTGGCAAGTTCGAGAGTTCATCCAAAACTACATCTGAATACTCTCAGATTATCGTGCATCAGAGTCCTAGTATACCAAGCGCTCAACAATCCAACTATCCGTAAGGATATGTCTATAGTGGAGGTATGTTTAGCAAAGGCTAAGGGTATCCCTTGACTTCTTGGTTGTCGATCAACATCTCACACGGATGGTAGAAAAATCACCAACCCACAAGTCGATAGGAACCCTTGAACCCTATCCAGAATGTTCTAGACAAAGATACATAAACTACAGTATCTCTCGATATATCTGCAAATAGGATAACCTAAAGTAATACCCCGAAGGACCGATCCTTGATCTTCTATACTTCTTCTCGAGTAATCATGTAAACTTGTCAACATACATTGCGGACGGATAATTTGAGCTCATGTAGGTTCAAAAGACTATCATGGAGGCCCGAAATCAAGCTAAGATACAAACAAGCAATGGATATGGTAAACAACATTGTACTAGCAAAGATACACATCAGGTGAAAAATCTTGAAAAATTTATCAACATCAAGCCACGCTCCATCCTGTAGAAGTATAGCCGCAATCGAGAATATCGTAGATACGATACCATCATCGTAAATCTCTCCTCTGTATAATGCATAACCACGCCGAAGGTAATGCGCCGTCGAAAGGTAACAATTGTTGTCAACGCCCGAGTCTTCCGAGATGTCTTCTACCGACATCACGAGTAACTTTACTTCTTCCGGATGAAAGTATCAAAGAACTCCAACTATATCCGAGGTAGTAGATCGCGATGTGATAACCTAATCTTTGTAATGAATCTCGCTTCGAGGTTGTGGATCGTCCGCCAAAGCATCATCCATAGTCTTCAACCGAGTCTTCAAAATACATACTCTCTGTAGATACTGCTTATAGTAGAAACATACAATGGTCCATCGGATAATCTGACTCTGGTGTCGTCGTGACCCGCATTGCACACACATAATCTCCCTTCGGAGTCTTTCCTCCGAAGTTCAGATAAACATGAGAAGTCACGACAATCACAATCGGTCTTCTATGATCGAAAACTCTCCAATAGTCGCCGTGACTCATGACTTAAATCTTGCTCCTTTTATCCAACATTCGAGATTTCGAATTCCAATAATTTGACTTGCAATATATGCTTATCAAATCTCCAACTCTTTAAAACACTTGCTACGGAGTCATTTCTATACACATGACTCGGTCTATGACTTCCTAGAGGATCCGTAGGAGATCCAAACATCCCGATAAAGATGTCAACCGATAACCCGTGGGTGGCCAAAACCAACCCAATCACATTCTTGGCTATTAAATGGTCAGAACTCGCAAGTCTAACGACCGCATGGTACTTCATTACCAAACGATCACCCTACCTAAATGCCCAAGAATTCCTCGACAATGAGTCAAAGAAGATGACGTGGGAAAATACTATCTCACAACATCACCGCAGACTGATGTGTTATTTCGTAGGTTATTTCCTATCTCTTCCACCAAGTACTGGCTAAATCCGGATAATTGTATTCAAGCTAACTTAGCTTCCTCTCAGATAACACGAGTTAAGTACTCAAAAGTACCTCAACGTTATACAACCTAGAATGACCTTCTCCGAGGATCAAAATCTCTATGAATATCAAACTAATCCTCTACTATCCGTCAAGAATAGTATACTGCTAGTCCATTACCCCATAGGTAATGATCTGACTAACATAATTAGTGAAAATCTTAGGACCGTAATCCTTGATCTCCACAAGAGATGTGACTACCTAACCCCTCGCGACTCGATCATCGGCTCAAAGGTAATTACCTTTCGATAGCAGTACATGTCTAATAACCTCAACATATCGTTCCGTGGTCAAACTCAAACCACGGTTACGAATACTAACCAATATCCTACAAGTCTTCCATGTTATAAGCAATAAATGCATAACCAATAGAAGGATATGTAATAACAGTTAACATACCTTAATCCTTGTAGCTCGGAGATGTCCGCAACAGCCAGATCCCAGAACTCACAAAACCAAGACCGAGTAAAGCAAAACTCGATGTCCGAACGAAATAAAATCCGAAAATGGACTTCGCAACCTAGGGCTCTGATACCAATAAAATTGTCACGCCCCGAGAGTATGCCGTGCCGAAAAGCAAACGGACGGCATCTCCCCTGTACGTGGCAACATATCGGGTTAATACAAGGCCCGTAGGCCCACAACAACAATATGATATACACAGATATCATCATATCAAACATAATAAACATACAAATATAAAACAATATACAATGACCTAACTGCACTCGGAGTGACTTGACACAACAAGAAACATAATAGTCACATCGAAAGCCAAATATATACAATACGTCCGTATATCAAGATAATGGAAACAATACAGTTAAAACCACAAACGACAATCCATAGAATACAACAATACGAAAACATGTCCATTCATCCGGTGTGAGATGGGATCACCATGTGAGCTCGAACGTCCCAAGAAATCTTCTACACATGGGCGACATGAAGCCTGTGGTCGGGTGGTGAGTATAAACTCAGGGGTAATATATAGAAAGTGCATGAACAACATATAAGGATAGATCTACAAGTATACATGTGAAGATCTACAGGTATACATCATGAGTCCAATAGACATACAGTCCTATCCGACTCTAATAACAAGTAACTACAGTAAAGTCATACTCAATGTATATACTAAACTGATCAACTGAACATAAAGTAATGTACCACCTGACGGTCTGTAACACCAGATGCTAGATCATCCTGAACAGATTTACAATAACATAACTCATATAACGTACTAAATCAATCCCATACCTGACCAATACTCCAACATATGAACAATATATGATCACCTGTAATAACAACCCGGTCCGTACCACACAATGACATGATGCTAATCAAATGCATATAACAGTCTGAATCAACGCATGTATCATGCTCAACACATAGCAGTATATAAAATGCAAATGACATGTATCATGATGTACAAGCATGTGCAACAATCATAGCTCAATCAAATGCAGCATCTCACAGGCATATGTAAAACATATATCAAATACATGCATACATATATATCAGCAATGCATATGCATGGTCATGTCATGACCTCCCAACCACGACTGAGTGGCTGTGGTGGTACGAAATGACAACTAGCCCGACTCACGCCACCACTCGGTGACCGAGTTGGGTAGTATGAATGAGTAGCATATGTAAAAGCTAACTACTCCTAGGGGTCCCTCACGCAAGCCACTGTCCCTACCCATGAGTAGACAAAGGCTCGCACACAGACAATGACGCACACAACCACCATCTATAGTGGGTGAGTGCTAACACCACTCTGCACAGTGGCCAGATGCGCATCTCCAGCTACCACCATCCATAGTGGCCGAGCGCGGCACATCCAATGCTCTGCCCTCAACCCTGCTACCACTACCCCGAGTGGCCGGGGAGGCAGGATGACTGATGATTTGTCTCAATCCACAAGGGAGACCCAGTCTTCAGCATGAATGCAATGTAATGATGCATAGCTCCATACATGTATCCTCGCCTCACTCCTATCCATGGGGAGTCACAGTCAACCAAAGTCAACTATGCAAGGACTACAATCACAAGACTCTCTCTATCGCACAAAGAGTCATACTCATCGATCCACCACGCTAAGACCTCTAGTCATGGTCACATACTGACAACCATACACTTATCTATGCACAGGCAACGAGATCCACCATAAATGCACCACTAATACGGTTATGATATCACGATCGACTCCATAATCCAATCCATCACCTAACCCTAGTGATGTAATACAGTAACCCAATCTGAAGTCACAAAGATAACCCTAACCTCCTGTACTTACTGAACATCCATCAGCTAAAACATAATAGGGTTTATAGTTCCTATCCGAGCTAGATAATCAATGAAGTACCAGAGTTTATATCTCAAAGGTCAAGGCAGTACAAGCATATGATTAAACATGAGTGGATTTAAGGTAAACAGGTATAAACATACATATCCAAGATCATGCACTGGAATTGATCAAACTACCGGACCAGGTAGATATTACCCACCTGATACGAAGCTCAAATAATCCTCACGGTCGTGGACTTGCTTCGTATCCCAAACCTGCACATAATAGCAAGCAATGATTAAGTACAAGTGTCCGACCAATATACGAACTAGAGACTACATCGTTTCTATATTTGCATCCTTCCCTCGACTACGAGCTAAAACTCGAGCATCCCAATCTGATACATCCTAACCCAACTCATAATAGATCACGACATCCCCAAGATCAATTAAGGTAAATATATCTAAATAACACTCATAATCGATCATGAACTTCCCTTGAAGACAATTGGTCGAAGACCATCATACAGAATAAAGATCATCGGAAGAATCCAATATGCCTCCTCCTTCCACCCACGGTCGACAAATTACATAGATAAATCGACATCAAAATCCACAAAACCCACAAACTCAAACAGTGAAAGATTTCACCTTCCAACGCAATCCATAACCCAACCATTATAAACTCCCCAACCAACAGCTAAGGAAATCAACTAGATCAACAATGAACTAATTAAATAACATGCTGTTTCAAACCGTATCAGCATCTTCCTCACCTTGTCTCCACCACTCATCGCTACAAAACCAACCAATGAATCAACACACAAATCTGAACAACAACTAAATTAGAGTTGCAATTTAGCTCACCTTCTCGTCCCACACGCACAGATCGGCTACCACCCCACACAGGTCAGATCTCAAATCCCAGCTCCAAGCTCTGCGGCAAACAGAGGCTCACAACACAACCAGCCCTATACACTGGCGCAGTCCGATGACACCAATCTCCTCTTCCTCGATCTACTGCTCCCAGCTACCCTCTCCCTTCAAAATCGGGCCGATGGCAAAGGAACACAAGTAAGGAAAGATCTTGTTCGACTCGGGAGACGATCACCACTTACCGATTTTGATAGAACTTCGCGAAGCCCCACCATACCTGACTTGATAGCACCGCTGTCGACTATTGGCTCCCAACGCAATCCTCACCCGATTCAAACCCGAAGCGGTTGGTCGACCTCTTCCCTCGGTAGGATCACCCACCGAGGCGCCGACGGCTGACGGTGGCTCTCGGTGGAAACAAAGTGAAGATCGCTGATCGCGCGAGTGAAGGTCGAGGCTGAGCTCGCGGCATGCGATGATCAAGGAGTGGCGACATCGCTGCTATCGGGAAGGTGCGGCGGCGACGATCGCATCGTCCGCCGAACTCGCGTAAGAAAGGGGAAACGGAGAAATCGCGGGTCGCGCGATTGGGATTTTGACGAAGAGAAGAAAATTTGCGGTGAATTGGGTTCGGATGATGTTAATCGACTTCTTATGGTTAAGCCAAGCTAACCTAAATTGACCAAATTGGTTAAGTTAGCTCAAGTTTAACCAAATCTGCTTTGACCCAATCCAGTCAAGCCCAATACAGCCCAATACCAGCCCAAGCCCAAATTCAAATCAATTTCCAGCCCAATTAACCCACCAATCAAACCCAATTAATTTAAAGGGTTTAATCCATATAATTTTTTTTTTTTCGTATTTTACATTCTCCCCCACTTATAAAAATTTGGTCCCCAAATTTCCGACTCATATACTTGTACGAGATGTCACAATAATCATCTTAAGTATCTGGAGCAAAGTCACCCTCAAGTGACTAAGTGAGTACTGAGCTCGAGTATTATATTTCAACTCTTATATACACTCTCAATCAACCTATTAAAAGGTAAATAACTGTACCAAAGTGGAGTTCTAGACTCATAACTGATGGGAAACTTTGCCAGAATCGTAAGGTGAACCATGAATCACTATCAGAAATGATACTCAAGGTTACTCCATGGATATAATTCCATCAAACGATCCAACGAAATTCATCTTACGGCTCAGAAGAAAATGAGCGGACCTAGCTAATCGATCATCGACTACCCAAATCCTATCAAGTCCTTTCCGAATTCTAGATAATCTCCCAACACGATCCTAACGCTAGGCTCCCACTTCATCACGGTACATAACCCTACCGATCACAATATTCCACTTTTGCTTGCTTGGCATACCCAACATCAAACTACGAAATCAACCGTGTCCCATATATCGTCCACCAACGGAACGTCCTCAAACTCGCTATTTCAGGATACACTCGAATAAATCATCACTCTCGAATGAAGAGTCTCCAAACAACTCTTCCTAAATCGAAATACAGTTGGAACTACTATCCTTCCCGAGACGGAGATTTATTCTCACAAGAGAATTTAATCTAATGTCCAAAATTCACTTTGTACCTAGAATCAAGGTAATCAAGACTATAATGACTAATCTCGCTAGTTCCTCAACTAGCATACACATAATATATGTCTCATTCAACCGCATCGGGATCGCTTCCTAATCCTCGAATATGCATCACAGATAATACCCTTCCATCCATATCGACGGATTAACTAACACCGACACAAAAGTCAATCACCTTCTAGGCCTTGAAACCTAGCTTCACAAACTTCGACTGTGTGATTTCCATCACCTTCTTGGTCCAACAAGTCGACGTATAGTATCGCTAGAATATCCTATCCTTATCTCTGGTAAATACCAAATCAATCTAGGGAAACATAACTTCCCTTAAGATCGTGAATATATCTCAAAATATATCCTCCACATATATGATGACAATCGATCTCAAATACTCCAAGAGTACTTGATTCCTCAAATCCATGAACGACTAAATCTAATAAGTCTAACGACATATCAACATCTAAAAATTCATACCAAGTATGAAATGTCGCCTTCTACACACTGCATCCTTTTACTCTAAGCCAGATAGCTCAATCATCACACCGACAATGATAATTGTATGACACTGAGTCACTACAATATCAAACCTCCAGTTGTAGACCAACCCTAGGATATACACAGGTGTCATTTAGCTGATCTAAACAAATCATCTATCCCTAACGAAGGATACTCATTCTCAACTAATGCATTCCATCATCAATAACCGATGCATAACCTCAAGGTCCGACTCTTTTAACAAAGAGTTACAAGTCTTCTCAAGAAGAAACACTAGGAAAGATAAATCTCTCATAGTGTTTAGCAACACTGATACCCATAAAATCGTCTCCCGGTATGAGGTCCCGAATATCAGGACTATTCCCGAAATCACCTCAATCGCATATTCCACTTGCCCATGCAGTGGCAAGCTCGAGAGTTCATCCAAAACTATATCTGAATACTCTCGAATTATACGTACATCCGAGAGTCCTAGTATACCAACACTCCAACAATCCAACTATCCGTAAGGATATGTCTATAGTGGAGGTATGTCTAGCAAAGGCTAAGGGTATCCCTTGACTTCTTGGTTGTCGATCAACATCTCACCGATGGTAGAGAAAATCACCAACCCACAAGTCGATAGGAACCCTTCAACCCTATCCAAGAATGTTCTAGACAAAGATACTTAAACTACCAGTATCTCTCGATATATCCGCAAATAGGATAACCTAAAGTAATACCCCGAAGGACCGATCCTTCAGTCTTCTATACTTCTTCTCGAGTAATCATGTAAAGTTGTCGACGGCAGCTCATGTAGATGCAAAGACTATCATGGAGGAACTGAAATCAACTGCTGGAACTGAGGTACAAACTGAAACAACTGCAACGGAGATGGTAAACACTGTTGTACTGGCAAAAGATACACATCCGGCTGAACAATACTGAAGAACTGTCAACATCAAAGCACGCTCCATCTCTGTGAAAGGTATAACTGCAACTGGAGAATACTGCGTAGATACGACCATCATCGTAAAATCTCTCCTCTGTATAAATCATAACCATATCGGGGAAAGGTAATGCTTGTTGTGCAAGGTACGCTTGTTGTCCGAGAGTCTTCCGAGATGTCTTCCGATATGTGAGTAACTTACTTCTTCCGATGAAAGTATCAAAGAACTCCAACTATATCCGGTAGTAGATCGCGCCGATGTGATAACCTAATCTTCAGTAATAATCTCACTTTCGAGGTTGTGGATCGTCCGCCGAAAGCATCATCCATAGTCTTCAATCGAGTCTCAAAATACATACTCCTCGTAGATACCCGCTTATAGTAGAAAGATACAATGGTCCATCGGATAACTGACTGTGGTCTCGTGAACCCGTGACCGCACACACATAATCTCCTTCGAGTCTTTCCTCTGAGTTCACTGATAAACATGAGAAATTGCTGACAATCTGCAATCGGTCTTCTATGATTGGAAAATTCTCCAATAGTCGCCGTGACTCACGACTTTAAATCTTGCTCCTTTTATCCAACATTTGGAGATTTCTAATTCCAATAATTTGACTTGCAATATATGCTTATCAAATCTCCAACTCTTAAAACACTTACTACGGAGTCATTTCTATACACATGACTCGGTCTATACACTTCGTAGGATCCGTAGGAGATCCAAACATCCCGATAAAGATGTCAACCGATAACCCGTGGGTGGCCAAAACTAACCCAATCACATTCTTGGGCTATTAATGGTCGAACCTTCGCAAGTCTAACGACTCGCATGGTACCTTCGTAATCAAACGATCACCCTAATCGAAGCTCAAGAATTCTCGACAATGAGTCAAAGAAGATGACGGGAAAATACTATCTCACAACATCACCGAATGAGACTAAGTGATACGTTATTTCGTAGGTTATTTCCTATATCTTCCACCAAGTACCGCTAAATCCGGATAATGGTATTCACTAACTTAGCTATCTTCAGTATAACACGAGTTAAGTACTCAAAAGTACCTTCAACGTTATACAACCTAGAACGACATCGAGGATCAAAATCTCTATGAATATCTCCAACTAATCCTCTACTATCTACATCGCAATAGTGTACTCGCTGTCCATTACCCCATAGGTAATGATCCGACTAATATAATTAGTGAAAATCTAGACGTAATCCTTGATCTCCACAAGAGATGTGACTACCTAACCCTCGCTCCGACTCTAGATCGCTCTCTCAAAGGTAATTACCTTTCGATAGCAGTACATATCTAATAACCTCAACATATCGTTCCCGTGGGTCAAACTCAAACCACGCATTTAATACTAACCAATATCCTACAAGTCATTCCATGTTATAAGCAACTAAATGCATAACCCAATAGAAGGATATGTAATAACAATTAACATACCTTAATCCTTGTAGCTCTGAGATGTCCGCAATTGATCCTAACTCACAAAACCAAAACCGAGTAAAGCAAAACTCGATGTCCGAACGAAATAAAATCCGAAAATGGACTTCGCAACCTAGGCTCTGATACCAATAAAATTGTCACGCCCCGAGAGTATGCCGTGTCGAAAAACAAACGGACGACATCTCCCCTGTACGTGGCAACATATCGGGTTAATATAAGGCCCTGTGAGGCCTACAACAATAAATACAATATGATATATCATCATATCAACATATAATAAACACAATGAAACAATACAAATAGATCAACAATATACAATGACCTAACTGTGCACTCGGAGTGACTTGACACAACAAGAAACATAATAGAAGTCACATCAAAGCCAAATACATATACAACACGTCCCAGATATCACAGATACGAAACAATACAGTTAAAACCACAAAACGATAATCCATAGTAATACAACAATACAAAATATCCATTCCGTCCGGTGTGAGATGGGATCACCGCGGAGCTCAACGCCCAAGAAATCTTCTACCGTTATTCGGGCATGTGAAGCCTGTGGTCCAGTGGGTGGTGAGTATAAACTCGTGGGTAATATATAGAAAGTGCATGAACAACATATAAGGATAGATCTACAAGTATACATGTGAAGATCTACAAGTATACAAAGATGAGTCCAATAGACATACATCTATCCAACTAATAACAAGTAACTACAAGAAAGTCATACTCAATGTATATACTAAACTGATCAATCAACATAAAGTAATGTACTAACGCACTGACGGCCTCAGAACACCATAAGCTATATCATCCTCGATGTATATACAATAACATAACCCATATAATGTACTCAAGTCAATCCCATACCCGACTAATACTCAAATATAACAATAGATATGATCACCGTATAATAACTGGCCTGTACTACACAATGACATGATGCTAATCAAATGCATATAATCAATCAACGCATATATCATGCTCAACATATAGCAAGAAATAAAATGCAAATGACATGTATCATGATGTACAAGCATGTGCAACAATCATAGCTCAATCAAATGCAAGATCTCAGCATATGTAAAACATATATCAAATACATGCATACATATATATCAAGAATGCATATGCATGGTCATCTCATGACCCATCCAACCACGACTCTCAGTGGCTGTGGTGGCACGACAAATGACAACTAGCCCCACTCCAGCTGCCACCACTCTCGAGTGGCCGAGTTGGGTAGTATGACTGAGTAGCGTATAAGCGTAAAAAGCTAACTACTTCTAGGGGCCCCTGCTGCAAGCCACGCTGTCCCTACCTATGAGTAGACAAACGTCGCACACAGGATAACTGCACGTTACACGACCACTGTCTATATTGGGTGAGTGCGATAACTACCACTCCGCACAGTGGCCAAGTGTGCATCTCCAGCTACCACCATCCATAGTGGCCGAAGCGCAGACATCCAATGCTCGCCTCAACCTCGCTACCACTACCCCGAGTGGTCGGGAGGCAGGATGACTGACGACTGTCTCATCCACAAGGGAGACCTACCAACAAGATGCATGCAATGTAATGATGCATAGCTCCATACATGTATCTCGCCACACTCCTATCCTACGGGAGTCCTGTCAACCAAAAGTCAACTATGCAAGGACTACAATCCACAAGACTCTCTCTATCGCACAAAGAGTCATACTATCCGACATACCAACCACGCTTAAGACCTCTAGTCAAGAATGAGATACAATCGACCATCCATATAACCATACATGCACACACAATCCATAATGGATATACCATCACGCTTAGACCTCTAGTCCATGGTCACATACGACAACCATACACTTATCTATGCATGCATAACTAGATCCACCATAAATGCACCACTAATAGTGATGATATAACAATCGACTCCATAATCCAATCCATCACCTAACCCTAGTGATGTAATACACAAGAACCCAATCAGGTCACAAAGATAACCCTAACCACATGTACTTTCATCAACATCCATCACCTAATACATAATAGGGTTTATAGTTCCTATCCGAGCTAGATAATCAATGAAGTACTGAGTTTATACTCGAAAGGTCAAGGCGGTACAAGCATATGATTAAATATGAGTGGATTTAAGGTAGCGGTATAAACATACATATCCAAGATCATGCACTGGAATTGATCAAAACTACGGACCGAGATATTACCCACGATCTGAAGCTCATAATCCTCACAGTACTTGTCCTCACGTATCCAGAAACACGCATAATAGCAAAGCAATGATTAATACAAGTGTCACCAATATCACATAACTAGAGACTACATCGTTTCTATATTGCATCCTTCCCTCTACAGCTAAAACTCAAAGCATCCCAATAGATACATCCTAACGACTCATAATAGATCGACATCCCCAAGATCAATTAAGGTAAATATATCTAAATAACACTCATAATCGATCATGAACTCATGAAGACAATTGGTCGAAGACCATCAAACATCATGGAAGAATCAATATGCCTCCTCCTTCCACGGCTCGACAATCTAGATAAATCGACATCAAAATCCACAAAAACATAGCTCAAAGTGGCGATTTCACCTTCCAACGCAATCCATAACCCAATTATAAACTCCCCAAGCGGCTAAGGAAATCAACTAGATCAACAATGAACTAATTATGCTTTGTCAACCCGTATCAGCGATCTTCCTCACCTTGTCTCCACCACTCGCCCTCGATCAACAAACCAACCCAATTGAATCAACACACAATCTGAACAACAACTAAATTAGAGTTGCAATTTGGCTCACCTTCTCGTCCCACACGCAAAGTCGACTACCACCGCTTCGGGATCTCAAATCCCGACTCAAGCTACTGCGGCGGAGAGGCTCAACAACGACACTATACAGCGATCGTGACACAATCTCCTCTTCCTCGATCTACTCTGCTCCCAAAGCTACCCTCTCCTTGAAATCGAGGCGTGAGCAAGAACACAAGTAAGGAAAGATCTTGTTCACTCGGGAGGCGATCGACCCTTGCGATTTTGATAGAACTCGTGGCCCATGATCGGAAGACTTGATCTATGAAATATTGGCTCAGCGCAATCCTCACCGATTCAAACCGACCTCTTCTGTATTTTACATTCTCCCCACTTATAAAAATTTGGTCCCCAATTTAGGCTCATCTCTTGCGAGATGTCACTATAATCATCTCAAGTATCAGGAGAAAAGTCACACCTCAAGTGACTAAGTAGAGTCTTGAGCTCGAATATTATATTCGGCTCTTATATACACTCTCAATCAACCTATTAAAGGTAAATAAGCGTACGAGTGGAGCTCTATACTCGTAACTAATGGGAAACTTTGCCAGAATCGTAAGGTGAATCATGAATCACTATCAGAAATGATACTCAAGGTTCCTCCATGTATATAATTCCATAAAGCGATCCAACGAACTCCATCTTATGGCTCAGAAGAAAATAAACGGACCTAGCTAATCGATCATCGACTACCCAAATCCTATCAAGTCTTTTCCGAATTCTAGATAATCTCCCAACCCAGTCTAATGTACTATGCTCTCACTTCATCACGGTACGTAACCCTACCGATCACAATATTCCACTTTTGCTTGTTGGCATACCCAACATCAAACTACGAAATCAACCGTGTCCCATATATCGTTCCACCAACATGAACGTCTCAATACTCACTATTTTCGGATACACTCCGAATAAATCTTCACTCTCGAATGAAGAGTCTCTGAAACAACTCTTCTAAATCGAATACAACTCAGGAACTACTATCCTTCCCGAGGCGGAGATTTATTCTCACAAGAGAAATTAATCTAATGTCCAAAATTCACGTCACCTAGGCGAAAGTAGCGAAGACTATAATGATTAATCTCGCTAGTTTCTCAACTAGCATACACATAATATATGTCTCATTCAACTGCATCGGGATTGCTCCAATCCCTGAAATGATGCATCTGCGTACAATACCCTTCCATCCATATCGGACAGATTAACTAACAGCGACACAAAGTCGGTCACCTTCTAGGCCTTGAAACCTAGCTTCACTTGAGCGGTGATTTCCATCACCTTCTTGGTCCAACAAGTCGACGATATAGTATCGCTAGAACATCCTATCCTTATCTATGGTAAATACCAAATCAATCTAGAAACATAACTTCCCTTAAGATCGTGAATATATCTCAAAATATATCATCCACATATATGATGACAATCGATCTCAAATACTCCAAGAGTACTTGATTCCTCAAATCCATGAATGACTAAATCGTCGATAAGTCTAACAACATTATCAACATATCCTAAAATTCATACCAAGTATGAAATGTCGTCTTCTACACACCTGCATCCTTTTACTCTAAGCTGATTATGACACTAAGTCACTACAATATCAAACCTCCGATCGTAAATAGGCCAACCCTAGGATATACAGTGTCATTTAGGCGATCTAAACAAATCATCTATCCCTACGAAGGATATTCATTCTCTCAACAACTCTGCATTCCATCATCGATAATCGATGCATAACTCAAGGTCGACTCTCTTCTAACAAAGAGTTACAAGTCTTCTCAAGAAGAAACACTGAGGCAGATAAATCTCCCATAGTGTTTAGCAACACTGATACCCATAAAATCATCTCCCGGTATGAGGTCCCCAATATCAGGACTATTCCCGACATCACCTCAATCGCATATTCCACTTGCCCATGCGATGAGCAGAGTTCATCAAAACTATATCCGAATACTCTCAGATTATACGTACATCCGAGAGTCCTAGTATACCAACGCTCCAACAATCCAACTATCCGTAAGGATATGTCCATAGCGGAGGTATGTTTAGCAAAGGCTAAGGGTATCCCTTGACTTCTTGATTGTTGATCAACATCTCAACTGACGGTAGAGAAAATCACCAACCACTAGTCGATAGGAACCCTTCCAAGAATGTTCTAGACAAAGATACCTGTAAACTACCAGTATCTCTCGATATATCCACAATAGGGTAATCTAAAGTAATACCCCAAGGACCTATCCTTGGTCTTCTATACTTCTTCTCGAGTAATCATGTAAACTTGTCCAACATCTGCTTGCGGGCCGGTGAGCTCATGTAGATGCAAAGACTATCATGGAGGAACAAATCAATCTAAAAATCGAGGTACAACTGCAACAATTGCAATGGAGATGGTAAACACTGTTGTACTGGAAAAAGGGTACACATCCGACTGTAAAATACTGAAGAACTGTCAACATCGTAGCATGCTCCAACTCTGCGAAAGGTATAGCTGCAACTGATGAATACCGCATAGATACGACCATCGTCGTATACTCTCTCTCCTCTGATAAATCATAACCTTTCGGGGGAAGGTAGCGATTGTTGTCGTATGCAGGTAAGGTAATTGTTGTGCGAGCGTCGAGTCTTACGAGATGTCTTGGTGATCTTCTTGAGTAACTTACTTCTTAGGATGAAAGTATCAAAGAACTCCAACTATATCGGGTAGTAGATCATTCTTTGATGTGATAACCTAATCTTCTGTAATAATCTCGGCTTTCGAGGTTGTGGATCGTCCGCTCGAAAGCATCATCCATAGTCTTCAACTGAGTCTTCAAAATACATACTCTCCTTGTAGATACCAGCTGCTTATAGTAGAAACAAATACAATGGTCCATCGGATAATCTGACTCTGGTGTCGTCGTAACCCGCACTGCACACACATAATCTCCCTTCGGAGTCTTTCCTCTGAGTTCACTGATAAACATGAGAAATTGCTGACAATCTGCAATCGGTCTTCTATGATTGGAAAATTCTCCAATAGTCGCTCGTGACTCATGACTTAAATCTTGCTCCTTTTATCCAACATTTGGAGATTTCGAATTCCAATAATTTGACTCGCAATATCTGCTTATCAAATCTCCAACTCTTTAAAACACTTACTACGGAGTCATTTCTATACACATGACTCGGTCTATACACTTCCGGTAGGATCTGGTAGGAGATCCAAACATCCTGATAAAGATGTCAACCGATAACCTGTGGGTGGCCAAAACCAACCCAATCACATTCTTGGGCTATTCAATAGTCGGAACCTTCGCAAGTCTAACGACTGTGCATGGTACCTTCGTAATCAAACGATTACCCTAATCGATGCCCAAGAATTCCCTGACAATGAGTCAAAGAAGATGACGTGAGAAAATACTATCTCACAACATCACTGAACTGTGACTAAGTGATACGTTATTTCCCGTATGTTATTTCCTATATCTTACACCAAGTACCGGCTAAATCTGGATAATGATATGTAGCTAACTTAGCTTCCTCTGTATAACACGAGTTAAATACTCAAAAGTACCTTCAACGTTATACAACCTAGAACGACCTTCTCAGAGATCAAAATCTCTATGAATATCTCCAAACTAATCCTCTACTATCTACATCAGCAATAGTGTACTCACAGCCATTACCCCAGGTAATGATCTGACTAACATAATTAGTTAAAATATTAACACAGTAATCCTTGATCTCCACAAGACATGTGACTCCCTAACCCCTGACTCAGAGACGGCTCTCAAAGGTAATTACCTTTTCGATAGCAGGTACATATCTAATAACCTCAACATATCGTTCCCGTGGTCAAACTCAAACCACGGTTACGAATACTAACCAATATCCTACAAGTCTTCCATGTTATAAGCAATAAATGCATAACCAATAGAAGGATATGTAATAACAGTTAACATACCTTAATCCTTGTAGCTCGAGATGTCCGCACGGCCGGATCCCTAACTCACAAAACCAAAACCGAGTAAAGCAAAACTCGATGTCCGAACGAAATAAAATTCGAAAATGGACTTCGCAACCTAGGGCTCGATACGATAATAAATTGTCACGCCGAGAGTATGCCGAAAAAACAAACGACGGCATCTCCCCGTGCGTGGCAAATATGTCGGGTTAATACAAGGCCCGTAGGCCCACAACAATATGATATACGCGGATATCATCATATCAAATATAATAAACACAATGAAACAATACAAACAGATCAACAGAATACAATGACTCAACTGCACTCGGAGTGACTTGACACAACAAGAAACCTCATAGAAATAATAAAGCCAAATACATAATACGTCCGTATATCAAGGATCGAAACAATACAGTTAAAACCACAAAACGACAATCCATAGTAATACAACAATATACGAAAAGTCCATTCATCCGGTGTGAGATGGGATCACCAAGTGGAGCTCGAACGCCCAAGAAATCTTCTACCGTTATCAGCGACGAAAACCGTGGTCCAAGGGTGGTGAGTATAAACTCGTGGGTAATATATAGAAAGTGCATGAACAACATATAAGGATAGATCTACAAGTATACATGTGAAGATCTACGGTATACAAAGATGAGTCCAATAGACATACACTATCCAACTCCAATAACAAGTAACTCTACAGAAAGTCATACGCAATGTATATACTAAATCGATAAATCAACATAAAGTAATGTACCAACGTACTACGGTGCAACACCATAAGCTATATCATCACGAGCGGATATACAATAACATAACCTCATATAATGTACTGTGTCAATCTTATACGACTACCAATACTGCATATATGAATGATATGATCACTATAATAACCCGTATCTACACATGACATGATGCTAATCAAATGCATATAATGTCAATCAATGCATGTATCATGCTCAACACATAGCAATAAATAAAATGCAAATGGCATGTATCATGATGTACAAGCATGTGCAATAATCATAGCTCAATCAAATGCAGCATCTCACAGGCATATGTAAAACATATATCAAATACATGCATACATATATATCGAATGCATATGCATGGCTGCCATGACCATTCAACCACGACCCCAAGATGGCTCCGGGTGGCACGCATGACGACTAGCCTCCCCACTACTCTCGAGTGGACCGAGTTGGGTAGTATGAATGAGTAGCATAGCGTAAAGCTAACTACTCCCTCTGGGGTCCGTCGCTCATTACTACCCATGAGTAGACGAGCTCTGCACACGACAGATACACGTCACACAACCACTGCTATAGTGGGCGAGTGCTAACACCACTGCCGGTGGCGGCGATCTCCACCTACCACCATCCCTAGTGGCCCGGGCACATCCAATGCTCGCCTCAACCTGCTACCACTACCCCGAGTGGCGGGAGGATGACCGACGACCCGCTCATCCACAAGGGAGACTTAGTCGTGCATGCAATGTAATGATGCATAGCTCCATACATATATCCTCGCCTCACTCCCTATCCCATGGGGAGTCCTGGTCAACCAAAAGTCAACTATGCAAGGACTACAATCACAAGACTCTCTCTATCGCACAAAGAGTCATACTCATCTGACAGTCCACCACGCTAAGACCTCTAGTCATGGTCACATACTGACAACCATACACTTATCTATACACTGTACACAGATCCACCATAAATGCACCACTAATACGGTTATGATATCACGATCGACTCCATAATCCAATCCATCACCTAACCCTAGTGATGTAATACAGTAACCCAATCTGAAGTCACAAAGATAACCCTAACCTCCTGTACTTACTGAACATCCATCAGCTAAAACATAATAGGGTTTATAGTTCCTATCCGAGCTAGATAATCAATGAAGTACCAGAGTTTATATCTCAAAGGTCAAGGCAGTACAAGCATATGATTAAACATGAGTGGATTTAAGGTAAACAGGTATAAACATACATATCCAAGATCATGCACTGGAATTGATCAAACTACCGGACCAGGTAGATATTACCCACCTGATACGAAGCTCAAATAATCCTCACGGTCGTGGACCTGCTTCGTATCCCAAACCTGCACATAATAGCAAGCAATGATTAAGTACAAGTGTCCGACCAATATACGAACTAGAGACTACATCGTTTCTATATTTGCATCCTTCCCTCGACTACGAGCTAAAACTCGAGCATCCCAATCTGATACTTCCTAACCCAACTAATAATAGATCACGACATCCACAAGATCAATTAAGGTAAATATATCTAAATAACACTCATAATCGATCACGAACTTCCCTTGAAGACAATTGGTCGAAGACCATCACGGCAAGAACAGATCATCGGAAGAATCCAATATGCCTCCTCCTTCCACCCACGGTCGACACATTACATAGATAAATCGACATCAAAATCCACAAAACCCACAAACTCAAACAGTGAAAGATTTCACCTTCCAACGCAATCCATAACCCAACCATTATAAACTCCCCAACCAACAGCTAAGGAAATCAACTAGATCAACAATGAACTAATTAAATAACATGTTGTTTCAAATCAGACAAGATCTTCCTCACCTTGTCTCCACCACTCATCGCTACAAAACCAACCAATGAATCAACACACAAATCTGAACAACAACTAAATTAGAGTTGCAATTTATCTCACCTTCTCGTCCCACACGCACAGATCGGCTACCACCCCACACAGGTCAGATCTCAAATCCCTCAAGCTCTGCGGCAAAGAGGCTCACACACAATTTACCCTATACACCGGCGCATCGATGACACCAATCTCCTCTTCCTCGATCTACTCGCTCAGCTACCCTCTCCTTCAAAATCGGCGATGGCAAAGGAACACAAGTAAGGGAAAGATCTTGTTCGACTCAAGGGAGACGATCAGCCACTTACCAGATTTTGATAGAACTCGCGAAGCCCCAGCCCACAGTCGGCGACTTGATAGCACCGTTGTCGACTATTAGCTCCCAACGCAATCCCTCACCCGATTCAAACCCGACGAAGCTTGGTCGACCTCTTCCCTCAGCCGGATCACCCACCGGAGGCGTCGACAGCGACAGCGGCTGGCTCTCGGTGGAAACAAAGTGAAGATCGCCGATCGCGCGAGTGAAGGTCGGAGGCAGCTGAGCTCGCGACGGCGGCGATGACCGAAGGAGTGGGCGACGTCGCGTGCTATCGGGAAGGCTGCGGCGGCGATCGGGACGGCATCGTCAGCGTCGAACTCGCGTAAGAAAGGGGAAACAGAGAAATCGCGGGTCGCGCGATTGGGATTTTGATGAAGAGAAGAAAATTTGCGGTGAATTGGGTTCGGATGATGTTAATCGACTTCTTATGGTTAAGCCAAGCTAACCTAAATTGACCAAATTGGTTAAGTTAGCTCAAGTTTAACCAAATCTGCTTTGACCCAATCCAGTCAAGCCCAATACAGCCCAATACCAGCCCAAGCCCAAATTCAAATCAATTTCCAGCCCAATTAACCCACCAATCAAACCCAATTAATTTAAAGGGTTTAATCCATATAATTTTTTTTTTTTCGTATTTTACATCGGAAGAGGTGAAAGAAGTCGAAGAAGCCTCCACCTTTAGGATTGAAGGGGAGGAGACTATGTCATCTTCAATACCGAAGCCAACTCAAGAGGAATCATCTACCTCTGATCGGGAAGATGAAGAAGTCCAAAATTCCACCACCATTGACCTAGATAACTCAAACACATTAATTCAAAATAAAAATTATATTGTGTTTTGAGTGTAGGGAATATGGACACTATAAGAGTAAGTACCCTAAGAAGGTCAAGAAGGCTCAATTGACACCAAAGGTCAAGGATGTCGGTGCCCCAACAATTAAAAGCAAGAAGCACTTGGTGTGTTTCAAATGCCATCAAAATGGACACTATAGGAGCCAATGCCCTATGGAGAGAAAGCAAACCAAAGGGCAAGGAGGAGCTACACATGTAGGGGGAGTTAAGGCAAATCCTAAGGTAACCTCTAATTATGTTCCCTCCTTAATTAATAGACAAAAGCATGCTAGGAATTTTATTGCTATTGTTCATGAAAAGCATGCTAGGAATAACAAATATTTTTGTTTAGGTGCTAAGAGTTGTAACCTTAGAACTAAGGAGAAATTTGGGATTAATGTCCTTAGAAAAACCCTACCTAAGGCAAGTATTAGGAAAATCGAAGACCATATAGACTTTAATCAAAAGAAATCTAGACATATGCCTAGGAAGGGCAAAAATGATTAAAGAAATAATGGGTCCACCAAATTAGAGAAATTGGAGTTAGAGAACCAAGCTTTGAGGTCAAGGCTTGAGAAACTTGAAAAGACCATTAGAAATATACAAAATCAAACTCAATGGTTTAGAAGTCAAAACCTAGGGTGTAAGAGGCAAGAACCATCTAGGAGGCAAGGTTTGGGTCACAAGCCTATGTCTAAAAAGGTAATGCCTACTTACCACAATGTTCCATTTGATTATGGAACTAAACCTAGGTCTAGGAAAACCAAGATCACAAGGGAAGTCATCCCTAGAGTTGACCATGGTGTGTTCCTAGTGGCTAAGGTTTCGAAGAAACCTAAGGAGACCACTAAGAAGGTTACAAGGGGAGTCACTCTTAGAGTTAACCTAGGCAGGACCAAAATGACCAAAGATACCAAGCCTAGGAGGGTTATTAGGAGGGTATCTAGGGATGTCATCCCTAAGGAGTACCTACTAAACCCAAGGAGCTCCAATAAGTATTGGGTTCCTAAGAGCGTGATCGATTCACACTAAATGGGTTAGGTTGTGTCAACTTTAAATGGATGGGTAGTTAACCTAACCATGATAAAAGTGACACTTTAGGTCATTTTTCAAGGTTATGGGTACCTTGAAAATAAGTTTTGATAACAATCCTAAAGGATTTTAGGATGTGTCAATATCATGTTGGATCAAAGCGGATCGCTAGAGGGGGGGTGAATAGCGATAAAACTTTTTTTCTTTTCGAGTTCGTATCAAAACAATTAAGTGCAGCGGAAAGATAAATGAAACAAAAAGAGACAAGATATTTTTTTACTTGGTTCGTAGCCTTCGGCTACTACTCCAAGGCCCTAACGGTCCTAGACCGTGTACGGAGAGGGCAATTCACTAAAACACTCCTCCTCGTTGGAGGTAGGAGTTTGACGATTACAAAAACAAACTTCGAAAGAAAAGATAGAGAGACAAACCCTCTCTTCTATTAATGTAAAGTGCAACGATAGAAAACCTCGATTAATAAAAGAAATTACAATATTTAAAGAGACGACAAAATAAGAATATCAACAACTAAAAGAGTAGAAAGTAAACTAGGGTTGTTGTGACGACTTCGTCGTAGAGAGTCGAAAATCGCAGAGTTGTGGAGGTTTGTGAGCACTTAGAGATGATGAAAAACCCTAGGAGAAGCCCTCCTTTTATAGCCTTTAAGCCCCTCATCGAATGGGTCTTCAACCAATAGGAATTGGGCACAAAACTCCTTGAAAAACGGTGATAAAGCTTGACTCCTCGAGGCTGATTTTTGACCACCGGATCGATACTTGAATCGCCCGCGGAATCTGGCCGTTGAATCGCGGAACTGATGGCCAGGATTTTTGACTACAATAAAGAGTTAGCTCAACAAAAACATAATTTCGATGGTCGTCGACCGTCCGATCTCGACCTAGACCATCGATGGGATGTCTTTGGTCGGATCTATGCTTAAGACAATCCCCGTAAGGAGGATACGACCTCACTTACGCTCACACACACGAGCTTACCTCGATACTTACTGTGACGCTTTCGCTTTTGGCCTTCCACTTGATTCCTTCGGCTCCCTCCGAAGTCACTCGAGTGTCGCCCGACCACCGCGGCTTCCTTCGGGTGTCACTAGCCTTCAGCTTAGCACGATATATCCTTGACTTTGCGTCTTTTGCCATAATCAAAATACAGGTTCGACTTAGGTGCCCCTGCACCAACAATCTCCCCCTTTTTGATCCCATGGCAAATTTACGCAAAGTTAAGGAAAAATATAAAGCAGAAAATGAGTAAGATAAACGGATAAACGTTACGCTCATTTGTAGTGAACTCCCTCTTAACCTTCGGTGAGTTTTAAAACAAAAGTTTAATTTACAAAAATTTAAATTTTGTTCTCCCCCTTAACTTATGCTCTTCTCCCCCTTTTGCCATGAATAAAAAAAGGTATGGAGTTTTATATAAAAAGTAGGGGTTTTTTAATAGAAAAGGTAGCATGCATAAAGATTATCTAACATGAGTCCAAGCATATATCTTGATTTAATTTAGTTCGAGGTATAGCCCTCTGCACCAACAATGTAATTTTTGGAAACTAAGTTTGATTTTCAAAATACTTATAAAATTAGCTTTGAGTTGCACAATACTTATATGCTAATAAGTTTTGAAAATATATATAACCCTTAGAGTTAGTTTGCTCTCCCCCTTAATCAAATATATAAGGTACAGAAGAGTTAGGGGGCGCTAAACATTGACCTAGAAGGTTGTATATTTAGAGTTTTGTCCGAGTATAAATAAATGTTTACACTCAATAGTTTGAAAAATAGATAGCATTTTTGAAAAGATTATGTAAATTGAAATTGTTCCTTATTCATCTCATCCATTCTAAGTGTCTTAGAATTGGTCACCTTATATGTTGTGTGAGATGATTCCAATTTTATCTTGATTAAGTTTTAATGATTTGAAACTTGTCAACCTTGCGTTAGATTCGGATTTGATCCTAAGCTCATCAAGTCACCTTTTCAAGATCTTGGCTTCCAGGTCGTGGCGAGGCACAGGGGCCTTCTTTGATCGGAAAAACGACCACTTCCTTAGACAAAGCCAATTTCGAGAAAGTAGTAACTTGACTCACCTAAGACCACTTCCTAGTCTAACTAGTCTAGGATACGGCGAGGTAGCTTCAGCTAGTTCCACTCGGTCAAGTGAATCGAACTAGATACGCCTTATCTAGCCCGAATACACAAGACTCCGCTTTCCTAGCGTACTATCATCTCGCTGCGTCCTGGTACTATGTTATCAAGCATTGACGAGTTATAGTCCTATCTAACCATTCTAAAAGAAATAAGAGGTTTAGGTTATCGGATATACTATTTTGGTATTAGCTCCCCCTGGATCATTGAACTGATATGGTCTGGTCAAGTAATGAATTTGATCCTTGGGAATCCAAAACTTATTGGTCCTTATATGTGAGTTTAATAAAGTTTTTGGGACCCACGCTTGGACTCGATGATGACTACGGTTTACAATAGACATGTAAGATATATTCGTAGTCTTTGAGCTATATCCGAGTCCGGCTCTGTTGTACACGACTCTCTGAGTTCCAAGAAGTCGGTTAAGATTCTTGGACCCCATCGAGAACTTGTTCAACCAAGCTTCGAGCTCTTGGACTTGCCCTTTCAAGAGAGAGTTCTCTTCTTCGAGTTTTTCAACTCGAGTTGAGTCCTCCTCTTGAACTCGACTAGTCGAAGAGTTTAGGGGTGTCTCTTGTTTGAGGGTTTCAACCTCCTCAACCAAGGACTCGACCCTAGACTCGGATTTAGCTAATTTTCTAGTTAGCAATTTAATCGTATTGTAAAGCGTATGAATTAGTGAGCGGCTAACCTTAATTTTATCTTTCGGTCCGGCTTTGAGTTGCTTCTCGAAGTAGTCCTCGAGTTCGGAGTCGGTGTTGTAATTGGATTCGAATTCGGACTCGGACTCTTCGGGTCTTGCCATGCATGCTATGTCGACGCCTTCTTCGTTGTCCCATGTTGCACGAAAAGCCTTCTTTTGATTTGATTTGAATTGTGCCCTCTCTTGGTTCTTTAGTAGCCTCCTTTCCCTCCAAACGATCTTTCGCACTACGTTCACTATTGCTTCCACCTTTTCCGATTCGGACTCTGATTCGTCTTCGGGTTCAAGTTCATCTACTTGCCTAGTAGGTGGCTTGCTTCTTTGTCCTGCAAGTAGAGCAATACCTCTCTCGGCCCGGACCACGTTAGTTTGCTCGTGAAGTTCAAACTCGGAAAATAACTCGTCTAACCTAAGCTTTGAAAGGTCCTTAGAAACCTTGTAGGCATCAACAATGGATGCCCACAAGGTAGTCCTAGGAAATGAGTTAAGAACGTACCTTATGAGGTCATGGTTTTCGACCTTGTGTCCGATGGTGTGTAGGCCATTGACAATATCCTGGACACGGGTGTGTAGTTGCGTAGTCGTCTCACATTCTTGCATTTTTAGGTTATACAATTTATTAAGTAGTAAGTCACGCTTACTTACCTTCGCATCATTAGTCCCTTCGTGTAGCTCCACTAGCTTTGTCCAAAGGTCCTTTGCACTGATGAAGGGGCCGATGCGATTTAGCTCCTCCTTGGACAAGCCGCATTGGAGGATTTGTGTTGCCTTGGCGTCGGCTTCGACTTGTCGTTTTGTCGCAATGGTCCATTGGTCATAACCCAAGGATTCACCCACTTCGTTAGTCGGAAGTGTGAAACCCATTTGGATCATGATCCACATCTCAATTTGGGTTTTGAGAAAGCACTCCATCCAACCTTTCCAGTAACGGAAATCATCTCCGTTGTAAAACGGAGGTCGGACGGTGCTAAAACCCTCGAGATGGGCCATTTGGAAGGAAAATCTTGCACAAAAAAATACAAAAAAAACACGAAAAAGGTTCCAAGACTTCGCCTTGGATTAGTAATGTAGGAAATGAAAAGAAACAAAAGGAATAATCGAGAAATAACCAATTAAAATAAGAGATGAGCACTTACAACCTTCGATGTCCCAGAAATGGTACTAAACGATGGTTTTTGGGGATAAAGACAGCTTGTTATGAGGTTTTACCCTGATAAGAAGTGTAGATCTCTCCGAGAGCTTCGTTTTGGTAGGTAGCCCGTGTCATGGGTCCACTTGGACGAAAAGTTATGCCCGTTTTACCGTCGGCTACTCCAAAAGCGAATACTTGCAAAACAAAACCAAACGAAGAGTACCAAGACTTCGTCTTGGATTAGTAGTGCGGGAGAAAAACTTAAACGAACGAAAAATAAATCTGTAAAAAATGCTAGATTGATGGTTTCACCAAATCTAAGCGCCCCCGGCTCTGATACCAATTGTTGGATCGAAGCGGATCGCTAGAGGGGGGGTGAATAGCGATAAAACTTTTTTTCTTTTCGAGTTCGTATCAAAACAATTAAGTGCAGCGGAAAGATAAATGAAACAAAAAGAGACAAGATATTTTTTTACTTGGTTCGTAGCCTTCGGTTACTACTCCAAGGCCCTAACGGTCCTAGACCGTGTACGGAGGGCAATTCACTAAAACACTCCTCCTCGTTGGAGGTAGGAGTTTGACGATTACAAAAACAAACTTCGAAAGAAAAGATAGAGAGACAAACCCTCTCTTCTATTAATGTAAAGTGCAACGATAGAAAACCTCGATTAATAAAAGAAATTACAATATTTAAAGAGACGACAAAATAAGAATATCAACAACTAAAAGAGTAGAAAGTAAACTAGGGTTGTTGACAGCACTTCGTCGTAGAGTCGTCGGAAAATCGTAGAGTTGTGGAGGTTTGTGAGCACTTAGAGATGATGAAAAACCCTAGGAGAAGCCCTCCTTTTATAGCCTTTAAGCCCCTCATCGAATGGGTCTTCAACCAATAGGAATTGGGCACAAAACTCCTTGAAAAACGGTGATAAAGCTTGACTCCTCGAGGCTGATTTTTGACCACCGGTTGAACTGGACAGTTGAACTGGCCCGGTTGAACTGGACGGTAGAACTGATGGCCAGGATTTTTGACTACAATAAAGAGTTAGCTCAACAAAAACATAATTTCGATGGTCGTCGACCGTCCGATCTCGACCTAGACCATCGATGGGATGTCTTTGGTCGGATCTACGCTTAAGACAATCCCCGTAAGGAGGATATGACCTCACTTACGCTCACACACACGAGCTTACCTCAATACTTACTGTGTCGCTTTCTCTTTTGGCCTTCCACTCGATTCCTTCGGCTCCCTCCGAAGTCACTCGAGTGTCGCCCGACCACCGCGGCTTCCTCCGGGTGTCGCTAGCCTTCAGCTTCAGCTTTAGCACTTTTCTACACACTCGATTCAGCTCGTGAGATAATGATATATCCTTGACTTTGCGTCTTTTGCCATAATCAAAATACAGGTTCGACTTAGGTGCCCCTGCACCAACATATCATTTAAGAAGTTTGATAAATTAATCAAATTGACACAATTTAGATCTTAGGTCATAGTGTGTCATTTTGGGTTCTTGGCATACTTGGGAGATAAGTTGGTAATATGGCAAAATAAATCTAATCCTAACAAATGACAGCTAATATTAAAATTTAAGTATTCTTATACTTTTATATTTTATTTGTCATACCTTGATTGTCATATGTCATGTCATGACATCATGTTTAGTTTAAGTTCTTATGTCATGAGTGCTTAGGTTCATTTTTATGTCATGCCATCATGATTTTGGAATATGCTTATTTATGCTATCATTATATGTCATATTTATCATTCATGCATTTAGGTTTAATTAAAATTGATTTAAGGACTATGACATGACTTGAAACCTCATGTATAAGGGAATCAAGTAGTGTTGCCTTAGAAAATGCATGAGGCCTTAGTTTAGGATGAATAAAATCCACATCTCACATCACATTGACATGTGTATGTATTGATACACCCTAGACACATGTGAGATGTTAGGAAATGAGTTAAGTTCAAGGTGTATAGTTTTTGCATCTAGATGAACTCAAACTCATCTTATACCATGATGGATCATAAGAAAACTAATGTGCAAGTTATGTGCATTGAGTCCATTGATCATGATCCAATATAGATTTTAAAAAATATATATTTTAAAATCATTTTAGAAAACCTTGGTGAAGTCTATCTTTTGATAGCAATCACCATTGATGAAGTTGGTACAAAGTAGGGTCAAAACATTAAACTTTTCAATGGTTTTGAACTTTGTCAAACTCACTATTTAATGGGTAATTTAATTTTTCAAATATTTTTCACCCATTGTATTTGTCATAAGTATTATACATATGAATTTTCATGATTTTTAGTATTATGTATAATTACTTATGAATTTTGAAAATTCATTTTCTGATTACTAAAATTCTGCATTTGCAAAAATCATTGCTACTTATGATGGCGAATGGTCAAGCGATCGTAATGTAAGTCGATCTAAGAGTTGATTTCGGGTAAACAAGATTTGTTTAGCCTGATTTCAGCTATGTTAGACTACCCTAACTGCTCATAATCCTAGGATATGCTTTAGAAAATATTGGAAATGATGAAAATCCATTGGATATGGATTAGAAGAGTTGTTTAGGATATGTATCATTTTTAAAGTGCGTGAAAGTTCAAGGTTGAACTTTTGACCTTAATTTTGATGGTTTAGTGTTCCTATAGGCTTAGGGACTCTCCAAAGACATTGTTGGTGCAATGGTCAAGGGGGAGCAAACCTTTAGGGAGAGTTATCCATCATGGGATAATGGATGTGTTCTTCCTCATGAGGGGGAGAATTTTGAGAATATGAGATGCCCAATTTGGAAATTGGGAGAGTTTGTAGGATTGCCTCTCTTGAGTGATATGAGACTTATCACTAGGAAGAGTGAAGACATCCTAGGTGTTTTTGGACCAAGGGGAAGATTGTAAGATCTTATTGGGATATGAGACATTGACCTCTTTGGAGAGAACCTTTTTGATGTATGTCAAAAAGGGGGAGAATTAATGGGAGAATTTGAAATTACCAATTTGGGAGATTTGGTAAGGAGATTTGAGTTAGATTGTCTAACTCAAAGGTGTTTGTAGTTTTTATCAAACATAAAAAGGGGGAGATTATTGGTGCAATCGACGCAGATCACGATTGACCGGACTCAAGTTTGACTCGAGTAGTGTTTTGATGTTTGACATGATATTCAACAAAATGTATGACAATGTAATTGTCATGGGAAAGTCTAAGTCATGGGTACTTAATATGGAAAGCCCAAGCATGGGTCTTGGCAAGGGAAAGTCCAAGCTTAAGTTTTGGCAATTAGAAAGTCCAACATAGGTTGACATGGAAAGTCCAAGCATGAGTCTTGGCATGGGAAAGTCCAAGCTTGAGTCTTGGCAAATGGAAAGTCCAAGCATGGATCTTGGCAAGGGAAAGTCCAAGCTTAAGTCTTGACAATTGGAAAGTCCAACATGGGTTAGCAAGGAAAGTCCAAGGGGTGATATTGACGGCGTAAAGTCCAAGGGTGGAGTCTTGGCAGCATAAGTCCAATGGTCGACGGCGTAAAATCCAAGCGGTTGTCTTGGAAGCGTAAGCCCAATGTTCCTTGGCGGTATAGACTAGCTTAGCATGACAATAGCTGATGGAAGCACCTGAAGACTAGCGTATGCATGAACAAGTCATGAATGTCTTGGAGGTATCCGATAGACATGAGACTAACGGAGGTGGCTAGAAGGCTTAGGTCTAGGCTAAGGGTGGTCTAGCAAGTATGAGAGCATCATAATTGGGGTTAAATCTCATGTTGAGATTGTCAGTCGATTGGGGCTTTGGACCAGTCGATTGGTCAAGTGCTTTGTCACTTACAGTCGAGTTGACTCTTGGCAGTTGACTGAGATTATGAGCAGTAGACTGTCATGAGTCGACTAGGGTTCGACTGCGGCAAAATGCCTTGGCAGTCGACTGCCATGGAGGGTAGTCAACTGCTGATCGAGGTTGTGGGGCAGAACGCTAGGTAGGCGACTGGTCAGTTGGCTACGACTCTGGCAATCGATTGTTGGATAATGGCATTCGACTGTCAATGTATCTATTGGCTTGAATGTCAATATGAATTAAGTCGTTGTCTCACAACGATACTATTGACAGTCGACTGTCAGGCGCGAATCCAGTCCGAATGTAGATTATAAAAGCAGCTCGTGGAGGAGTATTTGACAGCGATTTCTTGGGCGTTTTTTAGGTGATTTGCTGGTGCAAATCAAGGTCTTTAAGCACGGCTCAAGCAATCAACAAGTAAGCTTCTAAAATATCTTTTCTAAAGTGTTCTTTACATTCTTTTGTGTATTCTAATTGTATTTTCTTGTTTACTTCTTGTATTACTTTTGTAATCGTTGTAAGAGGTTCTTCCGCCTCTGACTTGGTGTCGAGAATGATTGTTTTGATTATTAGTGGTGTTTGACATCGCTAGGGCTCATTCGAGTTCGACCCGTGGAGTAGGAACCTTGAGGTTTCGAATTAACCACGTTATATCTTGGTGTTGTGTTCTTGTATATTTTGTTATTGCTTTGTTATCTTTATTTCCACTGCGCATAACGAGTTTTGTAGCAAGCACGATCAAAATTCATCAAGCAACGAACTACACGCTATTCACCCCCCCCCCTTTAGCGACGGTCAATTCTCAATAACTACCTCACTCCTATGTCTCTATCTCGACAAACACTTCTATGTCTCTATCTCGGCAGATTACCTCATCCCTATATATCTGTCTCGGTAGACACTCATATGTCTCTACCTCGGTAGACTATATCAGCTTGATGCCTCAGCTCGGTCTATAACATCAACTCAGTTCGTCAGTTAGATGTTTGTGTTTATGTCCGGAAGAGATCTCTCCGCGGTCTCTATTATTAAATCACGTTTTTATCATAATGAGGTCATGTCTTCCAAGATTCTCTTGGTACTATCATATCTCCTTTGCAAAGTCACGTCCCTATTAGTAGTCATGTCACCAGACTACTAATCCTCGACTCCTTGCTTCATTATCTATATAAAGGTAACAAAGAGGAGGAAAGATACTCTCCGGTAATCTCTAATCCTCGACTTTGCTTATTTAAACAGTTTTTTCTATATTCTCTAGGTTCTAATTTGGACATCGGAGGGGCTTGTCGAGGTCTCGCTTGGCTCTCCTCTCTCACCCGTTTGTGAGTCTCCTCAGGTTATGATCCCTGTGGCTCCGATGATAAATCAATTTCAAATCTCTTTAAAGAAGTAGATCCGAACCATTTCAATGCCCAGAAGATAGATTTTAATTTATACTCAGCCGATCTCTTTTATCTCGATTGTGAGCATTCTGCCACATCGTTTCCTCCAACAATCCAGGACTGCAACATATACAATTTCCAACTTTACTCGATTGAATACAAACGAAATCAATAAAGTCAGTGTGGTCTTCGTCGGGGATTGCGTTGGGCGACGGAGTTAGCCGACTTTGTAAATACTGCAACATTAGTCAAAATTATGAGTATTTTAGAGGGGGAAAAAAAATTATTGTGCGAACAAGATTTTGTTCCCTATTGTTCTCACTTATTGAGCCAATACGACAAGCCCATCAGAATCCATTATCGTAAATTTAGGCCTAGCTCATTTGAATCGCTTTGTGTTAAAGCCATATTTCTAGTAACACCCTTTCAAAGACTTGCATGTTCCATTTCTTCTAATATAGTGATCGTTGCGATTCATTTCTGCGTCATTCACTTCCACTTCACCTCGTCGTTCGGAGCACCGATCGCTAGCATCGTCGTCGCCTTTCTCGTCGCCAACTTTCTCGTCTTCGACGCAGAGGTAGTCATCGCCATCGTTCCCGATTTTCATTTTCTCTTCTCATCATTGCATCGCGATCCGTTAATCTCACTCTACCGATTTTTTTTTCTTATCGCGATTCAATTCCGTCACTTAGGGCTCGCGCTGTTTCAGAGAGAAAGAAAAATTGTGTTATTTGAGGGCCCTGCTCCATCTTTCTCCGGCTTTTCTACATCGATCGTGTTACCTCAGTGTTAGTCGCTCAAAAGTTTGCAAGATTTGGCCATAGGCAATGTGAATCACATCAACTTTTCCAAAATTTCTAGGAATAATGCCAAGGCAATGGATCGAGTTTTCCGCTCATTATCTTTTTTTTTTTTTGTTAACTTTTTCATATTCGATAACATTTTGGCATGGATTCTGTAAGAGGATAAAGTGGGATTCATTTGCTGCTGTCTGCTGAGCAAGAGGCTCAAGAGATCATATCCAATGCCAGAAACAGTAATTTCTTCCCCTTGTTACTTCTTTTAACTTACATAATCCAATAATTTATATGTCCATTCAAGTTTGTTTTGGGACAAACATACAAAATTACTGTCTTGAATGATCCAATTCTACAACACGTTTAATACATTAATCGTCTTGCAGGATTATAGGTTTTTTGGATTGGAGTGTTGGAAAATTTTATTCCACAATTAAGCCGGAATTACAGGGAGTAGTCCGAATTTAAATTACAAGAATATAGCTCGGACTTATCTGTCGAGCTGGTATCTATCACCCGTACAGGAATGAAGACGCTGAGCCTTGCAAAGATGCAGTCTCCTTAAGACATATTCGTCTCCTCCGGTGGTGCTATGAGGTGATGTAGGACGTCTGTCTCCCGGGATAAAACGACGGAACCACTAGCACAATCTAGCACGGGTTATAGTGGCAACTTGAACAGTGTATCTAAATACTATCACAGGGTCTACCGAGTAAAAAACAACTCGGTAGAATGAAGGAAGGAAGGTGGAGATTAACTCTCTTTCTAAAGAAAGTTGGGAAAGAAATAACCTTTCTTCTTTTCTTTTCCCTTTCTTTCTCTCTTCTATCTTTCTTTCTCACTTTCTCCTCCAATTCTCTTCCATGATGAAGAGGATTTCTTGATTAGCTTCCTTTCATGCTCTTCCCCTTATAAAGAGCAACCAATCCATTGTGAGCTTGCCACCTCCACATGGCTTGTGGTGGCAAGTGCTCAATCATGCAAGTCATGTGGGGCTTAGGTGGTTTTGTCATGCCACATGCTCAAGGCATGACGTGTAAAGGTATGTGGAGCATGATGTGGCACCATTCATGAACCATTTCCATGATGGGCTTTCATGATGGATTGGGCTTTATAAGGGCTTTAGGCCTTCATGATGCATGAAGCTCATATGATCTTAATTATGTATTGACCATGCATTTAGGTCTTACTTAATGAAGGCTTATGCCCTAATTAATTGTAGACGTATATCTTAATGTATAAGCATCATGAGCTTGAGTGAGCAAGCAAGACATATTGTGGTAAACTCTAACCTATTTTTATGACCATATCATCCTTTGATTGGTCCAATACGTGCAATAGTGTTCTTATAAAAATCATTTTGAGTTCGCGTAACCCGGGCCCTGGATTAGCACCCTCTTTTGCACTATTTACCACTATTATGTCATTTGAATGTAGAACTAATTTTATCCACTATGCAATTTTTCATTCATATTATTTAACAATCTCCTACGTAAATGGAAATAAGGTATGTGATAGCCTTCGGCAGTTGAGTCATGTATAGGATAGGTAGGTGTTACCCTTTGAACCTTCCCTCGTGAAGCTCTGTTTACTTACTGGCTGATCAGTAGACGAGATGTCTTTGAACTGTTATGTCGTTTACGTAAGCATTGAGATCTCTTCACCCAACTCTCCTTGATACAGTTCAAGTCTCATGAGTGTATTCGTTCTTGGCCATGAATACGCCTGGTTCTATAAGAAGGTTTAAAAATTGTGCCTTCAATTCTCTTCGAAGCGGCCCCACTTCTTTCTCACATAGGTAATCTCTTAAAAGTAAGATATTACTTTATTAGGATCATTAAAAGTCGTAGCTTAACCTTTAGTTATGCATTGTTTCATCGGGACTGTGCCCGCAGTGATTTCGTAAATTGGTGCAATTAGGTTGTCCCTTTGAACCTAGTTCATGGGATCTCCAATCGGTATAGGTTGGGTTTCCTTTGCACCTATTTTGTTCCTCTGCATTCTTATCAAGCTCATTCTTCATGATGAGCTAGCAACTAACTCTCTGTTTAACCCTTTGGTTAATGGATCCGCCAAATTATCCTTTGACTTCACATAATCAATAGTGATAACTCCTGTTGAGAGTAGTTGTCGAATGGTATTATGTCTACGATGTATATGTCTAGACTTACCATTATAAAGATGGCTTTGTGCCCGACCAATTGTCGATTGACTATCGCAATGTATACAAATTGCCGACACTGATTTTGACCATTTAGGAACATCTTCTAAGAATTATCGTAGTCATTCAGCTTCTTCGCCACTTTTGTCAAGGGCTACAAACTCATATTCCATTGTGGATCTAGTAATTACAGTTTGCTTAAAAGATTTCCATGAAATAGTTGCACATCCTAAAGTGAATAAATATCCACTTGTAGATTTTAAGTCTGTTATATCAGATATCCAATTCGCATCACTGTATCCTTCGATCACAGTTAGATATCTTGTATAGTGCAGTCCATAATCACGAGTATATCTTAAATACCTTAGTATTCTTGTTATTGCTTTTCAGTGTTCAACACCGGAATTACTCATGTACTTAACTTACTTACTGCATAAGCTAAGTCTGGTCGTGTACAAGTCATCAAGTACATTAGACTTCCAATCACCTTAGAGTGCTCTATTTGAGAGATACTCTCTCCTCGATTTTTCAATAGGTGTAGACTCGTATCCAATGGAGTCCATGCCACTGCAATATCGCCTCTGTTAAATTTCTCAAGCATTTTATCCATATAATGGGATTGACTAAGAACAAGTCCTTCCGCTGTTCTAAGCAATTTAATTCCTAGAATTACATCAGCAAGACCCATGTCCTTCATGTCAAATCTTGAGTTTAACATATTTTTAGTGGATTTAATTATCTTATCATTACTCCCAATGATAAGTATATCATCTACGTAGAGACATAAAATAACATAAGCATTTTCTGTGTCTTTCACATGGACACATTTATCGCATGCATTAATTGTTGTTAGAATATTGTAGATATGATTAGGGATAATTGTTATCCCTAAATATCATTAGGAATAATTATTTCTTAGGATAGAATTTTGATTTATTCCTAGGATAGGGTTTGATTTATTCTTTTGAATAAGCCCTAATCTTGTATATAAATAGGCCTCTTTCATGTAATAGGGAATCAAGAGTTACGAAATAACATGATATCGTGCGCTTAGGTTTCCGCTGTCATAGCCTTTTTCCCCACGCCGCCGCTCCTCTCCGAACGCAGATCTCACCGGGGACGCTACCGCCGCCTTTCGCGTTTTTTCCCGAAGAACGCGAGATCGCGCCGCGATCAACTCCGCCTCCGCCGCAAGAATGCCTCATTACGAGCCGCGATCGCTTTTCCCGCCGCGCGATGTAACGATCGCTGGCCGCTCGAGGCCGCGCGCTTTCACTCTCCGATCTCTCGACATAACGCCCTCCCTCCGCAGCGAGTACCGACCGCTTTCCCCTTGCTCGCGATGCAACGACTTCGCCTCTCCGCTGAGCGGTACCGCCACCCTCCTTCCTCGCGACCGATCGATTGCTTGGCCGCCTCTCGCTGTCTGAGCTTTGGCCACGCAGCCATCTCCTACCTACGGGCAAGGAGTGCCGCCGCCACCTCCCTTCTCTTCATCGCCATCGACTCGCCGAGTAACATCTCGCCGAGAGACTGCCGAGAAGGAAAGGTCCATGCGCCACCGAAGTTAAGCGCCCTCCTTCCTCAGACGATCCATCTCGGCCACAAACTCGTGACTCCTTCCCAAGGCCGTAAGTCTACCACCCGAGGTGGCGCCACCGCAGTACCCCCGCGCCCTTCCCGCCTCCGGCCGACCCGACGCCGCCCCAAAGAAGAGTCCTCCTGGCTCATCGCCGTCCGACGGGATCTTTGCCTCCTCGCCCGCTTCCTCTTATTCTCACCCGATCGAGCGGATTCCGACGGAGATTTATCATAGATTGGGCAGGAAACGGTCCTGCTCCTTCGTCGCCAAGGTCAAAGATTTTCCCGGTCCTCGCTGCCGTGCTCGGTCCTCTTCTCCTTCTCTGCCATCTTTCCTTTATTGGTAGCAGCAGGCGCAGCAGTTTCTGACAACTCCAATACGCTAGAATCCTGGGAATATCGAGAGCTCAGATGGCCAATTCTAATTCCCTTGCTACTGTTACACAAGTTGGTATTTTCTTTATTGGTATATCTCGCTCTGCGAGTCCTTGGGTACTTGACTCTGGGGCCACCGATCATATCACTGGTAATAGATCTCTTTTTTCTTCACTATCTACTTCCGGTTATTTACCATTTGTCACCATGGCAAATGGTTCTCGAATTCAGTCTCAAGGTATTGGTATTGTTCATCCTTCTCCATCTCTTTCCATTCATAATGTTCTTTATGTTCCCGGAGTCCCCTTTAATTTGTTATCAATAAGTCACACGGTCTCTTAATTGCGCTCTCATTTACTAAATCTTACGTGTCATTACAGACCGAGATGCAGGAGGATAATTGGCTCGGATATGAGTCTCATGGCCTATACCGATTTCACGGGCCTCTTTTGTTGGTTCAATGGCAAGCTTCTCCACTTGTTATTCATGCTCAGTTGGGACATCCTAGTCTTGATAAGTTAAAACAATTACATCCTAGTCTTTCTCACTTAAAGTCTTTATCTTGTGAGTCATGTCAGTTAGGCAAGCATGTTCGTAGTTCATTTTCTCCTCGCATTATAAGTCGGGTTACGTCTCCTTTTGCTTTGGTTCATTCCGATATTTGGGGTCCGAGTCGTGTTTCTTCTACATTCGGATCACGATATTTTGTTACCTTCATAGACGATTTTTCCCGTTGCACTTGGTTATATCTGATGAAGGATCGTTCAGAATTATTTTCTATTTTTCAATCTTTTTATAATGAAGTCAAAACACAATTTGGTATCCCTCTTCGATCCTTGCAAAGTGACAATGCACGTGAGTATCTATCTACTCTGTTTCAGACCTTCTTAGCGTCTCAGGGCGTATTACATCGAACGTCTTATCCTCATACTCCCCAACAGAATGGCGTTGCAGAACGCAAGAATCGACATCTTCTCGAGATCGCCCGGACTCTTCTTCATCACTCTTATGTTCCTCTTCGTTTTTGGGGAGAAGCTGTACTTACTGCATGTTATCTTATCAATCGCATGTCTTCCTCTATTTTACAGGGTCAAATACCTCATCATATACTTTATCCAAATCAGTCCCTTCATTCTTTACCACCTAAGGTCTTTGGTTCTACATGTTTTGCTCATGCTCTTGATCCTGGCATTGATAAACTCTCTCCTTGGTCGCATAAATGTGTTTTTCTTGGATACCCACGGTCTCAAAAAGGGTACAAGTGTTATTCTCCTACTCTCCGTCGGTATTTCATCTCTGTTGATGTCACGTTCTTTGATTCGGTTCCTTTCTTTGGACCTTCAGAGTCGTCCGAGTTTCCTCCTTACATGCCTACGCAGTCTTTTTATCCTCGGAGGACTCCTTATCACCCTAGCTTCAATTTCTCCTCCGTTGCAGGTTTATCGAGTCGTCTTCACTGCTATGCGCCGCCTAACACGATTCTCTTGGAATCATGTCCGAGCGATCCTCCGCCTTCCTCCTCAGTACAATCTTCTGAATCTGATATTCCCATTGCACTTCGCAAAGGTATACGTTCAACTCGTAATCCTTCTCATTATGTGTCTTTGAGTTATCATCGTCTTTCTTCTTCCTATTATTCTTGTCTTTCCTCCTTGTCGTCCGTTTCTCTTCCGAAAATTGCAGGAAATGCATTTGCCCATCCAAGATGGAAACAGGCTATGCTGGACGAAATGAGTGCCTTACGGAGCTGTCGGACTTGGGACCTCGTCCCTCTACCACCAGGAAAATCAATTGTTGGCTGTCGATGGGTATATACGGTGAAGGTTGGTTCAGACGGAACGGTTGAAAGACTTAAGGCTCGTCTTGTTGCTAAAGGCTATACTCAGATCTTTGGATTGGATTATGGGGATACTTTTTCCCCTGTTGCTAAGATGTTTTCGATACGTCTATTCATGTCCATTGCTGCGATTCAACACTGGCCTCTTTATCAGTTATACATCAAGAATGTGTTCTTACATGGTGACCTGCTCGAAGAAGTCTACATGGAGCAACCTCCGTGTTTTGTTGCTCAGGGGGAGTCTTCCGGTCTTGTATGCCGCTTGCGAAAATCTTTATATGGTTTCAAGCAGTCACCCAGAGCATGGTTCGGTAGATTCAGTATTGTAATTCAACAGTTCGGCATGACTCGGAGCGAGGCTGACCATTCTATCTTTTATCGTCACTCATCTACTGGTTGCATCTATCTAGTGGTTTATGTTGATGATATTATCATCACAGGCAGTGATCATCTTGGGATTTCACAGGTGAAACAATATCTTTTCAAACATTTTCAGACAAAAGATCTCGGCAAACTCAAATATTTCTTGGGGATAGAAGTAGCACAGTCCACAAATGGGATCATTATATCCCAAAGGAAGTATACAATGGATATTCTAGAAGAAACAGGAATGTTAAACTCAAAGACAGTTGACAACCCTATGGATCCTAATGTTAAGCTTCTGCCAAATCAGGGGGAGCCTCTACCAGATTCCGAACGATATAGGCAATTAGTAGGAAGACTAAGCTACCTTACTGTTACTCGTCCAGATATCTCGTTTGTCGTAAGTGTAGTAAGTCAGTTTCTCAACTCTCCATGTAAAGAACATTGGGATGCTATGATTCGCATTGTTCGATATATCAAAGGCGCTCCAGGAAAAGGTCTTTTGTTCGAAAACAAAGGACATACTCGAGTCATAGGGTATTCGATGTAGATTAAGGGCGTGATCTCCAATTGATAGGAGATCCACCTCTGGTTTTTGTATATTTGTCGGAGGTAACCTTGTTTCTTGGAAGAGCAAAAAGCAGAATGTTGTGGCAAGATCCAGTGCGGAGGCAGAGTATCGAGTTATGGCCATAGTCAGTCAAGAGCTTATATGGCTCAAACAATTGCTTCGGGAGCTCAGGTTTGGAGATGTTACACAAATGTCACTCATATGTGATAACCAGGCCGCCATGCATATCGCGTCAAATCCAATTTTTCATGAGAGGACAAAGCATATTGAAGTCGACTGTCACTTTGTCAGATAGAAAGTCATATCTGGAGAAATATCTACTAGTTTTGTTAACTTGCATGATCAACTAGCAGATATGTTTACTAAGTCTCTGAGAGGTCCCCGAATTGACTACATATGTAACAAGCTGGGTGCATATAATTTATATGCTCCCCCTTGAGGGGGAGTGTTAGAATATTGTAGATATGATTAGGGATAATTGTTATCCCTAAATATCATTAGGAATAATTATTTCTTAGGATAGAATTTTGATTTATTCCTAGGATAGGGTTTGATTTATTCTTTTGAATAAGCCCTAATCTTGTATATAAATAGGCCTCTTTCATGTAATAGGGAATCAAGAGTTACGAAATAACAATTGTAAATCCACTTTTCTTCATGGCATCATCGAATTTTTCATGTCACTGCTTTGGAGCTTGCTTCAAGCCATATAAAGACTTTACCAATCTACAAACCTTATTTTCTTACCTTGGTGCAGAAAATCCCTTAGGTTGCTCTATGCAGATTTCTTCTTCTAAATCTCCATTTAGAAAAGTCATCTTTACATCCATTTGATGTACTTCCAAATTCCATAGAGCGGCAATAGCCAACAATATTCTGCTGGAAGTTATTCTCGATACTGGAGAATATGTATCAAAGTAATTAAGGCCTTCATGCTGTCGGTAACCTTTAATTACCAATCGTGCCTTGTATTTATTGATCGTGTCATCTGCTTTCATCTTCTTCTTAAAAATCCACTTGCAGCCTAGTAGTTGACTTCCTAGAGGAAGATTCACAAGTTCCCAAGTGTGATTTTGTAAGATTGAATCAATTTCAGATGTAATTGCTTCTTTCCAGTGAGGTCCCTCGGAGCAACTTACTGCCTCTAAGTAACTTTGGGGCTCACTTTCTAACATGAAAGTGATAAAATCTTTTCCGAAGGATTTTGTCACCCGAGCTCTTTTACTTCGTCTGAGTTTTACCTCAACTGGTTTATCAGTTTCTTCTTCTACTTGTGGTTTTAATGTCTGTTTTGAAGAACTTGCTTCATTTTGGGTCTTATATGGAAACACATGTTCAAAGAATGAGGCATTTCTTAATCCAAGAATCGAGTTATTGTGTATCTCTGATATATGCAATTGATACACAAGAAATCAATATGCACTGCTGTTATTTGCATATTCAATAAATATGCAATCAACAGTCTTTGGTCTTATCTTAATCCTTTTTGGATTCGGTACCAAAACTTTGGCAAGACATCCCCACACTCGCAAGTATTTGTAGGAAGGTTGTCTTCTAGTTCATAACTCATAAGGGCTCTTCTCTATTTTCTTTCGGGGTACCTTATTTAAAAGATAATTTATTGTTAATACAGCTTCTCTCCATATGAACTCTGGTAGTCCAGAGCTTAATAGAAGAGCATTTGTTATCTCCTTTAGAGTGCGATTCTTCCGCTCAGCAACACCATTTTGCTTAGGAGAATAAGGAGCAGTAGTTTCGTGTCTGATCCCATGATCAGCACATAGCTCAGTAGATGGTGATACATATTCACCACCTCTGTCACTCCAAACCACCTTAATTTTCTTATTAAGTTGGTTTTCTACCTTATTCTTATAGAGAATAAATTTCTCTATTGCTTTATCTTTACTTTGAAGAATCATCAACAAAGGTGATGAAGTATTTGTTCCCACCACGTGTCGGTGTGCTTTTCAGGTCACACACATCGGTGTGGATTAGGCCAAGTGTTTCGTTGCTTCTTTCAATATGTTGAAAGGATGACCTTGTCAATTTTGCTTCAACACATGTCTCGCATTTATGTTTTAGATCAAGTTGGAATGTAGGTATACTTTGTATGTTAATTAATCTACGCAGTATATCATAATTAACATGTCCTAGTCTACCATGCCATAAAGTGGAAGACTTAAGCATATACACGGAAGGGCTTTCATTCTTATTTATTTTAGGCCGAATGACCATTACACTGAGTTTAAACAATCCATCATTTACATAGCCCTTTCCTACAAACATTCCACGTTTAAACAGGACAACTCTGTCTGCTTCAAAAACAGTGTGAAAACCATGCTTATAGAGCAGTGATCCAGATACTAAATTTTTTCGAATTTCTGGAACATATAGCACTTTGTTCAAGGTGAGCTCTTTGCCGGAGATTATCTTTAGCACCACTTGTCCTTGGCCCTTAATTTCCGCAGTTGCTGAATTCTCCATGAACAGCTTGTCTCCATTTTTTATTTCTTCAAAGTTGTGGAGCAGCTCCTGAGTACAACATACATGTCTGGTGGAGCCAGTATCAATCCTCCATTGTCGCGGATTGTAACCCATCAGGTTCACCTCAGAGATTACTGCGTAGAGATCCATATCTGATCCCTCGTTCAAATTGGTTTCCTGTTTGTTCTTCAGCTTCTTGCAATCCGAAGATTTATGACCGACTTTGTTACAGTTGTAACATTTCCCAGAGAACTTCTTAAAGCCACCTCCTTTGGGTTGCATCTTGGAAGCTTTGGAATTTTTTCATTTCGAGCTTTGACCGTGCTCGACTACATTGGCTTTTACAGTAGCCTGAGGGAATGACTTTCTTTCTGAACTCTTGTTGTCTTCTTCAATTCGAAGGCGAACAACTAGTTCCTCCACAATTATTTTCTTTCGCTTATGTTTTAGATAATTCTTGAAGTCCTTCCAGCCAGGAGGCAATTTTTCAATGATTGCTGCTACTTCAAAGATTTCACTCAGAATCATACCTTCTGAGTATATCTCGTGCAGAATTACCTGAAGTTTCTGAACTTGGCTGATCACTGTTTTGGAATCAACCATTTTATAATCCAGGAATCTGCCAATAATAGATTTATTGGCTTCAGCATTCTCTGACTTATATTTCTTGTCTAGAGACTCTCATAAGTCTTTTGTCGTGTCCTTTGTAGCATACACAATGTACAATGAATCGACAAGACAGTTGAGGATATAGTTATGATACATAAAATCAGAATGATTCCATGTGTCTACAGCAGTGATAGTTTGAGCATCACTTATACCCTCAGAATATTTGGGAGGTTCCTCTGTCAAAACACGAGTCAGATTCAGTGTGGTCAGCTAGAAGAACATCTTCTGCTGCCATCTTTTAAAGTTCAACCCGGTGAACTTGTCTGACTTTTTTCCATGATTGATTGATATATTTCCAATCGGGGCAGACGGAGTCGTTATGTGTTGAGCCTATTGCATCTCAACATTATTTGTGGTCATCTCAACAGAATGAATCTGTCTTAAGATTGTTGGAAAATTTTATTCCACAATCAAGCCGGAATTACAGGGAGTAGTCTGAATTTAAATTACAAGAATATAACTTGGACTTATCTGTCAAGATGGTATCTATCACCCATGCAGGAATGAAGACGCCGAGTCCTGCAAAGACGCAGTCTCCTTAAGACAGATTGGTCCCCTCCGGTGGTGCTACGAGGTGACGTAGGACGTTTGTCTCTCAGGATAAAACGACGGAACCACTAGCACAACCTAGCACGGGTTATAGTGGCAACTTGAACAGTGTATCTGAACACTATCACAGAGTCTACTGAGTAAAAGACAACTCGGTAGAATGAAGGAAGGAAGGTGGGGATTAACTCTCTTTCTGAAGAAAATTGGAAAAGAAATAACCTTTCTTCTTTTCTTTTCCCTTTCTTTCTCTCTTCTCTCTTTCTTTCTCACTTTCTCCTCCAATTCTCTTCCACGAAGAGGATTTCTTGATTAGCTTCCTTTCATGCTCTTCCCTTTATAAAGAGCAATCAATCAATTGTGAGCTTGCCACCTCCACCTCCACATGGCTTGTGGTGGCAAATGCTCAATGCATGCAAGTCATGTGGGGCTTAGGTGGCTTTGTCATGCCACATGCTCAAGGCATGTGGAGTATGATGTGACATCATTCATGAACCATTTTCATGATAGGCTTTCATGATGGATTGGACTTTATAAGGGCTTTAGGCCTTCATGATGCATGAAGCTCATATAATCTTAATTATGTATTAACCATGTATTTAGGCCTTACTTAATGAAGGCTTATGCCATAATTAATTGTAGACTTATACCTTAATGTATAAGCATCATGAGCTTGAGTGAGCAAGCAAGATATATTATGGTAAACTCTAACTTGTCTTTATGACCATATCATCCTTTGATTGGTCTAATACGGGCAATAGTGTTCTTATAAGAACCATTTTGAGTTCGCATAACTCGGGCCCTAGATTATCACCCTCTTTTGTATTATTTACCACTATTATATCATTTGAATGTGGAACTAATTTTATCCACTATGTAATTTTCCATTCATATTATTTAACATGGAGTACTTGGCTGTTAGCAAGCAAAATGTATATAAAATTTATGTAAATAAATTGAAAAGATATTTATATTCAAGGGCAACTAAGTGCAACTTCCGTAAAGGATAAAATGAGAGAAAATATATCAAAATTATACAAACAAATTCAAAAGAGAGAGAGAGAGAGAGAGAGAGAGATTCTAGCTAGATAGAGTAGGAGGTGTAAGGATAGAAGGTAACCAAAGTAAATAACAATTGATGAAAAATGTTTCTTTCACAGGCTTTCATAGAACTCAATGGAGAGGATAAACTTTATGTAGCTTATCTTAGATAGTTGGGATCAACCTGACGTGATAATGATGACATTGTTCTTCGCAAAAGTTCCACTTCGATCTGCTGACAATTTACAGTTTTTGGAACGAATTTTACTTTTATTGCTTTGGAGTTAAAGTTAGCAATGGTAATGACAAAGAATGTGGGTTTTGCAGTGAAGACTGCAAGGCTGAAGCAGGCTAATTAAGGATGAAGCCGAGAGGGAAGCTGCTGCTTATCGCGCCTCTTTAGAAGAGGATTACAGGAGAAAAGTTTCTGAGATGATGTGTTAGCAAATTTTCCATTGCATGTGCGATCACAACACTCTACTCCCTTAGAACAAATTTTGAAATCCTAACTATTTAGGTCATTACGTAATTCATCTCTTATAAAATAGTTTTATCATCTTAAGCTTACATAAAAATGGAATTTATTGGTTATCTTTGATCATGTCATCTTTATTTGTCTTAAGCTTGAAGGATGCATCGACAAAGGTTCGTGGAGATATAATCAGCATGCTTTTGAAGCATGTCAGGTTTGAATTGCCCAGGTAAACTTCACTTCCGAAATGCAGTTTTCTTTCTACTGTGAAAATACGGATACTGCTGGATTAAAGTTTACTCAGAGAACGAAAGTACACTGAATCAGAAACAATGAGGCGAGTTAATCACTGACACTTTCAATACTTTCAATTCTGTTGCTATTTCAGGTGTCGACAAAGTGAAGTTTTGAATTTGATACAAGTATTTCTTTCTACTTTGATTTCAACAATGTGATTCTTAGAGTTTTAGGGGGTCATAACTCCTCCAAATTTTAAGTAATTATTATTAAAAAAAATTATTTATTTATTTTTTTAATTAATGTTATTATATTTTAGTATGCGGTTCCTCGATATAAAATTCTGGATTCTTCTTTGGTTTCAAGATGATTATAATAAAAATACAAGAAAAGGATGATTTTGGATGGTCAACCCCAATCTTCAGTTTTGGTTTAGAACATGTCTATTTATTTCTTATCCTATCCATTTTTTTTTTTTTTGTTATGCTTGAAGTTTTCGCTGCTACTTCAGAATCGAGTTGAATATTCGGCTGATTCCATCGTTTTTTTTTTCTTTTGTCGAAGGGAGGCCATATGGTCATTCTATTTGAGCACTCGTTGGAGACGATATTTAGATAGCGTTTGGTTGATAGAAATTTTTTTATTTTTTATTTTTATTTTCTGAGAAAATAAAAAAATATATTTGATTGATATTTTTCATCTTTATTTTTTGAGAGAGAATTTTCTAGAAAATTAAACAACATAAACAAATTATTTTTCGTTTTCTGAAAAATAAAAAAATAAAAAGAAAAACTCATCAAACATCCCCTTAACTTCTCCATGGGTACTACCCAAAGCTAGACGTTATTGGAGACGAGTATAAAAACAAGGGCCACCCCATTGATCATCCTTGTGGTATTAAAAGGTGAAGTTGCGCCTCATAGCCTCTTGGGTCAGCTTGTCCGCCATCACATTGTCTTTTTGTCGATAGTGCAAGATGAAACCTATCCGGTCTTGATTCAACAGTGTGTGACACGATCTATTCATGTTGATGGACAGAGCATTGTACCTTGTAGAATGTCACTTACCATGACATAGCACTTTCTAGGGCATAACTTAGATATATGGATTTAAGTTTTAAATCAAATTAATTGTATTTTTTTTATATCGCATTGAGTATAATTATTTTGTCATATACGGATTCATAACTTAGATAAAAAATTATAAATTTTTTTAATTGACACATGAACGCAGTACAATAAATTTAAAATCAACTGATTAATTCAATTATTATCTATCTATCAATCAAAATAATAAAGCGAAAATCTAATTAAAAATAATTATATATTTTAATAAATATGAAATTTGAATTAACAAAATAATAAATATCAAAACTTAGATATGCGGTTGGATAATTTACAGTTTAAATAATTATATTAAATATACTTTACTCATTTTAATTTATTTAGTTTTGATTCATGGCACGAATGAAGTGTTCATAAACAAGTTTGATATTCGATTCGATAAAAATTCGTTTATGTTCATTTAATATGCATTAAAATCAATTAATAAATAAGTTTGAACAGTCTGAAAAATTAAGTAAATAAATTTAAATATATATGTATTTGGATTGTTAATATTCGTGAATCGTGTTCATAAATAATATTCGTGAATAGTATTAATGAAAAATATTTATGATTAAATTCATTTAAAAATTATTTATATTCATTTATAAATAAGGATTAAAATATTAAAAGTTTAAATAAACAAATAAATTTGGTTGAAGAATTTGATAATGTTTAAATATGTCTAACTTAAATAAGTTTGAATCGAATTTGATTAAGTTTGAATTGAACATGATTAAAAGTTTGATACTTATTAAACAAGTCAAGTTTAATATTAAAAAAATTAAGTCAAATTTGAATAGATTTTTTAATAATTTAATTAATTTTAAATTTGATTTAACTCGATTTAATTATTTTATCAAATAAATTTAAACACCGTCAATTTAACAAGATTACACTGTAAAAATTGCATGAGTTATGGAATTAGGTAAGTCGTTTAAATACCGATACGAATGGATAACTGATTATCCGTCTATATTTGTAAAAATGCGCATGACGTGACACACGTTATACTATTTCCGCGAAGCTTCGCAGTATAATAATTAACCATAAAAATAAATAAATAAAAGTGCGTCGTTTATTGTGGAATCTGCATAAAAAATCTATTAAAATCCAAGACAGATTCTATTTATAAAAAATGACGAATAGATTTTTAATAAAAGAAAAAAAAAAGGAATACTCTCGTATTCTAATTGCATTGCAAAAATTAGAAGCAGAACTCTTATATATATTATAATTTGAAAATAAATCCGGATTGTTTCGATGGAAGATCAGCGATTTTATCAAACAATATTCTTGAAATTTAAAATTGTCCAAAAAAAAAACGTCTCATTCTTTCATATTTACCAAATAGTGTATTTAATTTCCTTTTTATCCTTCAGAAATAACGTATTTAATTTTGAGCGTGATCGAAAATTTAAATTCGATCACAGTAATCTTTGGAATTTCCAACACCAGAATGAATCTTGAAAATTTAAATCTCAGCATCACAGTGGTGTTGGGATTTGAATTCTCAACACCACGGTGATGTTGAGATTTGAATTTCCAGCACCATCACTGTAGTGATGAGAATTCAAATTCCAGCACCACAGTGATAGTGCTAGAATTGCACCATTACTGTGGTGCTGGGAATTCAAATCTCAGCACCACAGTGGTGCTGAGATTTGAATTTTCAACACCATATTCGGAAATTAAGTGCGTTATTTCTGAAGGGTAAAAAAGAATTTAAGTGCGCTATTTGATAAATATAAAAGTATGGAACATTTTTTTGGACAATTTCAAATTTCATGAGCACTGTTTGATAAATTGTCGATGGAAGATAGATACGTCGAAATGACGAAACAAATTTAAATATATATTTTTTAAATACAATTTTGTATATTTTTTAACCGAGTTCATTGATATTTAAAAAGAGTCTGCAAGCTTAGAAAATTATATTATACACAATATTAAGTTTTACAAAACGTAATTTTTTTGTGAAATAATAATTTCTATTATCTACTACTGCTATCGGTGCAAAAATAATTCGTTTGTCCTGGCGTTAAAGTCGTATCTAAAATCAGAATTGAATTTTAAAAACATATTGATGACTTAATTTTTTAATCATTTATATTAATTTTTGAGTCATTTTTAAAATAGATTTGAACTATTTTAAAAATAGATTTGATCGTCTTTTTATCTTACATTATGTATGATCTTGCATAATCTTCGTCAATTAATTCTATAATTAATAAAATAAATAAATTATGAAAAATATATTATCCAACCAACAATTAATACGGTATGATATAACTACTGCTATTATTTAAGAACGAGTATAAATTTGATTATTATGTTTTGCTAAATATACCGCGTTAATTCTTATTCAAGTGGTCAACGAATATTCGTTTGTCTAGTCTGGTGGACGGTAGCTAAGTTGTTACATTTGTTAATCAATGTCGTCTCGGATACAAAAATGACATCAGAATATAACAATTTGATCCTTTTCAACCTGTGCAGCGGCGTCGCAATTTAACGAAGGATTCGATTTAATCACTTGCTGAAATACAATACCGTATACAAATACAAAAAAAATTATATTTAATGGTTCCGATTAAAATTATTGATGTATATAAAATTTACATATTATCATAATGATATGATATTATTCATTTAAAATCTAACCTATCTTTATTTTATTTTTAAATTATATCTAAAAAGTTTCATATTAATAGAGATATTTTTTCATCATATAAGCACATAATATTTTATATGTTTTATCCATGTGAAATTTTAATTGTATTTTCAATCCTCCCAATAATTCCCCCTTAAATAAAGGATCACATTGACCCCTCTCAAGTCTCTTTATTTTTGAAGCAATTTCTCCTCTTGATGTCCAATTCTTAATCCACTATGATTTTCTATTAACTGTCTGGTCCTCCTAAGGATTTCTTGGTTTATTCATCATCGAAGGACTTCCTCTATTTGATATATGATCCTCAATCCACCGAGATTTTCTGTCAACTGTCTGATCCTCTTGAGGACTTCCTATCTAGTATTTGGTTCTCTTGATTTGGACACGAGAGCTCCACTTTCTTCGTTTGAGATGCATAGTTTGACATGAATCATAATTCCAATACCAATTATTGATGCAAATAAGATTTAATATCTCTATAATTGTATGATATTATACACTTTAAATTTAAGTCATCATGATTTTATTTTTCAATTATACTCAAAATATATAATACCAAGGAAGATATATTTTCATTTTATAAATACATTATCTTTTCTATAGCTTATTAACGTGTAACCTTGATTGTATTCTAATACTTTTAATAAGAATGAACTAGATTAAAAATTTATTTTCATAAATGAAGTATGGTTTTGAAATGGGACAATCGTATAGAAATAATGTGACTATGAACTTCGTTGTTATAATGAGTATTTCTTAAATTTATCTTAATAATGGATGAAAAATTGAGTTGAAACAATAGTTAAAATTACTTGGATTAAAGATTTAATATCCGATGTTAATAAAAAAATTAAATAAAAAATACTTCTCAAAGGCACGGTACAACGATAAAATGAGATCATATCTCATGTGTTGATACAGTTCGATCTATTATTGGGACAAATTCGATTATAAATTAAAAAAAAAACTTAGACAGACGATGTTGAACTAGATGCGAATCAAAAATTTATCTTCTCAAATAAAGTACATTTTCGATGTCGAATCTACCTTATAGAACAGTACAATCATATTATCGGACTTAACTGATGAACCATAAATACTTCTATAATTTATTTTAGTGATCAGTAGAGTATATTTCATCTAAGAATTATTTAGTACTTGTTAGATATCTGTAAAATTGGATCGACTGTCTTTATAATTAACCAGGCCAAAAACGTAAATATCCGATACTAATCAAATAGATAAAATAATAAAATAGTTGTGCATTTGACGGTCTGGTCAGCTTGCCGGTCGACTCCGGTTCAGTCGGGTTAATTTTGGTTCATCTTCCATTTATATTCTTAACAAAATCGCATCGCAACTCCCTCCGCACCGACTTCATCTTCATGCGCATTGGAATCGTTCCATAGCTTTTTGGGCCTTTTGTTCTTGGCTTCCGCCGTGGAGCTCACTGCTTCGGAACCCTCGTCTGCAGGATGCTTAGCGAGCGGCGGTGTTAATCCTTTCGGCGGAAGCGGTGTCATCTCTCCTGCGACAGCAGCGGGACATTAACCGTGGCAGCGCCGACGATGGCGGCGGCTTACACTCCGGAGACTGCTTCGACATCCCGCACAAGCACGTGTCTATCGACCGCCTCGCGAGGTGGAGGGTACGCTTTTCTAACATCTTTGGTCATTGCCTGTTATTGTTGCCAGTTGGACCTTTATACTGATAGTGCTCTTTTCTTCAGATTACAACTGCCTTTTTGTTTCCGAATGTATTTCTGGGTTGAAAGAAATCTTGTGTGCAAACTTAGATCTTGGAGTGCGCTTTCCGTTTTGGGTTTTTGGGATATCAGAGGCACCCAAGAATAGGTAGGACAAAGACGTGACACACTAGCTGTTCAACTATGATATGTATATATTGAAATAGAGGAGAATTTGAACCAGGCATCAGGCATAGTTGTTTTATGTTCAGTACCCTTTTGACCGACACCGATTAGGAATCTCTTTAGTTGGTAAAAATCAACAATTAATCCCGTTCTTCAATTTCCATTCTCTTTAACAGTTCGACGTATCAGTGTTGGACGGCTGAATAAGTGGGGCCAAGTTCAACATTAGGTATAAGGTAGCCACTTGGAAAAATCAATTCGAAGTAACAGGAAGACATGTGGTAGTCAACGCTTGAAAGACCAATCGTGAAGGGATGAATAACTTTAGCAAACTTAAAATTTATTGTTTTCCAATTTTCCCATAGGCATACCAAATTATTTTTTTGCTATTTGATAACAATTACCCATTTTTTGATTCAAGAGAAGGATGCTTTCTTCTTCTATCCTTTCGACATAACTGTTTTTTTTTTCCTTTGGTTGTAATCCAAAAGCAAAAAATTGCAATTAGGCTGACGAAACCAGAAATGGTTGAAATGGGATTATTATTATTATTTTTTTTTGGGTCATTGCTTTCTGCCTATGCACTTGTTAACATTTAAACTTTTTATGTGAAAAGTTGGTGCCATGGTACGGGGATTCACATGCAAATACTAACAAAGTGAAGTTTCTGACAGTGTATATCAATTTTGAAAGCTTCCATAGTGATACGGGTAAAATTATCCACAAGCCCTGTTCACTATTGAGGCGATTACATGCATCCTTTGTGATCATCAATGCAAACATGGTTAAAACCATGTGCCTTGTGCATGACCACTGTGGGAATTATTGTGTCAGGTCAACTTGTCCTGCAATAGAAGCTTACTGCAGATATAGGTTGGATCCATCTAGATATCTTGATACATGAAGCTTTATCATTGGTCGGTCGTGAACCTATGATATCCAAGTACTATTGATATTACCTTGAATAACTTGATGATGATGTGTTCAGTGGACCTATGGACCTAAATTTAATATTTCAACAGATATCCAAGTAACCTCCTAAATGGAAATTGTAAATCTCGATGACCACACGAGGACAAACAAGAATATCCTTGCCTTTACATGGGTATTTATGGAACAATACTGCCAATGCAGCATATATCTTATGTGGTGTTATTTTGTTCTATCACATAATCGAGGATTAAAATATTAAAATTTAATTCCCATTATTTTCTCTTTAATACTATTGTGACGAACTTACAATTATAATATTATAGTCAACTAATCATACCAAGTTACCAACGTATGCAAAATTCTATTAACCTCTCTGACTATATACTATGACACACATGATCTATTAATAATTATATTCTTTTAAGCTAATTTAGATTTTCCAAGTTTATGATCACTTAATGGTCCGGATTTTACTTGTAACTATTATCTAGTATAGTCAACGACTTTTTGGAAGATTTTGAATTCCAATTTATTTGTTCTCCCATCTGTAGTAGGTGCTTAACTCCGTCATGATGAGTTAACCCTGTCATGGTCGGATAAAGGAGGAGGGTTGCATTAGATTGTCAACCAACGTTAAACTAAGGTAAATGTTCAATGAATGGATCCATTTAACTTTTGTGCTAATGCTAAGTTGTTACCCGGAAGGAACACATTACATGGTCTGACTGTTACGTTTTGACAAGGATCGTCACATCTTCAGAACTTGTGTGTAGTGATAAATATGCAAGAGTTTGTGTTACAGGGTTTGACTATAACATATCGACAAGGATCGCTACATTCCATGAGAATTTGAGTGTAGTGTTAAATAAGCAAGAGTTCTCATATTATAAGTTGGGTAAGAACAAATATTATAGACAAATTAATAATCTAAGATTTGGAACATGGAACATAGAAACTCTCACTAGTAAAACAATAGAGGTAACAAATACAATGATTAAGAAAAAATTAGTATTTTGTGTGTATAAGAGATAAAATAGGTAGACGAGAAGGCAAAGATGATAGAGTATTCGGATTTTAAATTGTAGTATACAAGAAAGAGTAAAATAAGATTGGAGTGGATATTATTGTAAATAGTTCATTAATGGGTGGAGTTGTAGGAGTAGTTAAAAGGGGATAGAATTATAGCTCTTAAAGTAGTAGCGGAAAAAGAAACTATAAATGTAATTAGTGTATATGCACTTCAAACAGGATTAGATGAAAGTATCAAATTAAGGTTTTGGGACGAACTAAGTGAAGTATTATAAAATATTCCATCAAATTAAATAATTTTAATAGGAGACGATCTAAATGGATATGTCAGAGTGAAAAATGAGGAATATGAGAGGGTGCATGGGGTTTATGGGTTTGGAACAAGTAATGAAAAAGGTAAAACTATATTGGATTTTGCGATAGCATATGACATTATACTAGCTAATAAGTTTTTTAAGTAAAGAAAAGAACATTTGGTTAAGTTCAAAAGTGGGAATAATAAATCACAAATTGACTTTCTTATGGTTAGGAAGAGGGATAGAAAGATTTGTAAAGATTGCAAGGTCATCTCTGGAGAAATTTTAACTACCCAACATTGATTAGCAACCTTGGATATACGTCTCAAGAATAATATTAATAGAAGAAAAATATACACGACTCTTAAAATTAAGTGATGGAAGTTAAAGGATCGGAAACGTAATATATTTAAGGAGAAAGTATGATTACAAGTATTCGATGAAATATATGGTGATTCTAATATGATATGGGATGATATCAAAGTTGAAAATAATAGCCAAGAGTGTATTTGGTGAGTTAAAGAGGCATGCACCACTAAGTAAGGAATCTTGTGGTGGAATGAGAAAGTATAAGAGAAAGTGAAGAAAAAACGAACGAGCTATTAGGAATTATATATTTATAAGAATGAGAAAAACTTAAAAAATATATATAATAATCAAGAAAGAGATTAAGAAAGCAGTGAATAAAGTTAAGAATAAAACTTTTGAACGGTTATATCGAAAATTAAATACAAAAGAAGGGGAAAAAGATATTTATATAATAATTAAAGTGAGAGAGAGAGGAAGATAAGATTTTATCCAAATAAGATGTATTAAAAATGAATACAATAGGGTACCAGTAAATGATAAAGAAATAAAAGAGCGATATAAAAGGTATTTTCATCAACTTTTTAATGAAGATTTTGCTAACCAACTTAACTTAGGTAATTTAAGTAGGTCAAATGAGTATAGAAATTTAAATTTTTATCGTAAAATTCAAATTTTAGAAGTGAAACAAGCTTTAAATGGGATGCAAAAGAGAAAAGCCATTTGACTAGATGATTTTTCGATAGAGGTATGGAAGTGCCTAGAGAAATAAGATATTGAATGACTTATAAAATTATTTAACATGATATTAAAAATAAAAAAAAAGTTTGATCAATGGAGGTTAAGTATTCTAATTCTCTTATATAAGAATAAGGGAGGCGTATAAACTTGTGCAAATTATAAGGGTTTAAACTAATAAGTCATACTATAAAACTTTGGAAAAGAGTAATAAAAAAAGATTAAAGAAGGAGACAACGATTTTCGAAAATAAATTTGGGTTCATGCCTGAAAGGTCGACAATAGAAGTTATACATCTTCTTAGACAACTAATTGAAAACTATCGGGAGCAAAAACAAGATCTACATACGATATTCATTGACTTAGAAAAAGTTTATGATAGGGTCTCAGGATAAATTATAAGGAGAATTTTAGAAAAGAGAGGTGTTAGCGTAATATATATTGAACTAATTAAGGATAGATATGAAAAAGTAACGACCAGAGTCAAAACTTCAAGCGGATTAACTGAAGTATTTCCAATAAAGATAGGGTTATATCAAGGATCAACTCTAGTCCTCATCTTTTTACACTAATTATGGATTAACTCACTGGACACATTCAAGATACAGTACCGTGATGCATATTGTTTGCAAATAATATTGTTTTGGTAAATGAGACACGTAAAGGAGTAAATGCTAAACTATAATCTTGGCGGGAAATACTAGAAGTGAAAGGTTTTAGGCTTAGTAGAGTAAAGACATAATATATAAAATTTAAGTTTAGCTATATTAGACGTAATAAGACAAATGTTAAGATAAGAGATGATGAGTTGTTTGAAACTGAGAATTTTAAATATTTAAGATTATTTTTGTAACACGATGAATGAATTGAGAGAGATGTCTTATAGAATACAAGCAAGATGATTGAAATGAAAGAGAACATCGAGTATTTTATATGATCGTAAAGTACCTTTAAAATTTAAAGGGAAGTTTTACAAAACGACAGTTAGACCTGCTATGTTATATGATGCTTAATGTTGGGCTACGACTTGAGCACATGAGCAGAAGGTGAGAGTTGCATAGATGAAGATGTTAAGATGGATGTGTGGACATACGAGGATGGACAGAATAAGAAATGAGAGCATTAGAGAGAAAGTCGGAGTTGCATCTATTGATGAAAAATTCCGATAGATACGTTTAAGATGGTACAAATATGTACTTAGACGACCAATAAATATTCTAGTTAGACGATGTGAAACTATGATAAATACGCACATCAAACGAGGAAGAGGGAGACAAAAAAAACTTGGTCAGCACCAATAACATAAAATTTATTAATATAGATGATGATATAGTAGGGGATAGAGTCTAATAGCGTAGAAGAATCCATATGATCGATTCCACCTAGTGAGATAAAACTCGGTTATTGTTGTTGTATCTGTAGCAGGTGCTTTTGTTTCTACACAAGCACTTCCTTCAGGTGGTTTTGGAATTAGAGAAGAGCAACTAACAAAATGACAAAGGATCATGATTTCTCTTCTCTACAAGAGTGCAGTGGAGTAGGTAAATTAGTCGGAGATAGTTTGTGTTACCTATATCTCTATAATTGAATTTAGCTTTTGGCCATTACCAGATCAAAGGTCTTGCAAATTTGCAGATCAAAGGTCTTGCAAATTTGCTAAAAGTAATTTGGAGAGAGGAATTTGCGATGATGATGCAGAAATATTGCACAGGAGGAATGTGTTTGGGGCTAACACTTATCCTCAAAAGAAACGGAGTTTTTAGGTACATGTTCAAATTTCAACTTTATTTTTTTATTCCATGTTTTTCTGCTGTAACAAAAATGTATACTTTCATCTTACAATTCTAGGTTTTCATTTGGGAGGCATGCCAAGACTTAACTCTTGTCATTCTCTTGGTAGCTGCAGTCCTGTCATTGGTGCCGGGTATAAAGACAAATAAAATCTCTACCCCTTCCTAGGCTTCCTTGCTTTGGATTAATTCTTGTTTAACAGTATTTGAGGATGATGCCATGCTTGCTATTATTTATGCCATGGCAAAAGTAACTTTCATATGCACTTATACTGATTTTAAAAGGCTTTTTTCTTTTTGTTTTTTACTTTTTGGTTGAGATGCAAATTGTCATTTCCATAGGCATGAAATAACTGACTAGTTTTATGTCATTATCCTTTATGCACTAATTAATATTTACTCTTTCTTCTATTAGTTTTAGAAGCATTAATGTTGTTATTCTGTCTGTGGAGCTTCTTGTTGATTTTAAATGCTGAATAGGGTTTGAAACTCAACACCTAAATTTCCAGTCATAGTACAAAATTGTAAAGAAGTTAATGTAACTTTTGTAGGGGAAGCATTTAATGCAACACTGTTAACAAACTATGTAGTAGGGAAGGAGTCTTCTTGCAGAAGCTATTCTTTTAGTCAATTTCATATGGAAATTTATGAGTTAATGGAAATACAGAAAGCTAACAATCCATTCTATATGATTTCTGTTGCATGTTTTGCCGGATAAGGAGTCTGATTGACTCTGTTGCATTGGGATAGTCATATGAATTTGAGCTGTCTTTTGGTTTCAATGTATAGTGCTGTAGTGGTGCTCACATAATGTTAATTAAAATCGAGAAGCCTGTAGTGATTCTAGAAAAAAAATTAAAACATCGTTGAACTTATCAAAAAAGAAACTGCATGCCCTAATTTCGGGATCAAATTCTTGGATCGTATTTTGCTTTCTTTTATCTGTATTTATTTTTTATTCTCCAACTCTTCAAACTCATAAGCATGGCTGGTTCTACTTTAAGTCTCTTTTTACTTTCATTTTTTATAATCTAGGGGAAAATATGGTGCATCAGGCTCCTCAAGCCCTTTCAGTTATACTGTGCAACCTTTATCATACATATTGTATTTTATTTAATCTCTACTTTTTTTTTATATAATGTAGTGACTATATCAATGACTTGATTGTAAAAATTTCCTTGACACCCTGCTTAAATTTACATTTATATTATCTAATCTTAATTCTACTTGTTATCATTAGTTTCTAAGCTTGTCTTCACAATCCAAGTTTTGAACTTGTTCGAAGTAAATGTGCATTAATTAGCACAATACCATTGCCATATGATATACATCTTACAAGTTTTTGCTAGTAAATTTTATTAAAAATTCAAAGACCTAGGGTTAACCCTTGATTTGTTTAAATTTTGTATAAATTTTGCAAAAGTAGTTTGGTACTCTAATTATGGGCATTATAATTTTATCTTGCAAGTGCAACAAATATTAACATCATTCTCTGTTTGCTTCTGTTCTTTGGCCATTTTTTAGCTTTCAGCGATCATAGGCAGTCATTACAATTCCAGAATTTAAATGAGGAGAAACAGAACATACAGTTGGAGGTTATTTCTTTGTGTTTTTGTGATTTTTTTTTCCTGTTATCTTTTTTTTTTTTCCTTTGCATGATGATTACATGTAATTAGAGGTGGTAGAAGAATCAAAATCTCTATTTTCAATCTGGTAGTTGGTGATGTTGTTCATCTCAAAATTGGTCATCAGGTAGAAACATAGAATCCATATTTACTACTACTTTTGTCATAATTTTCCAATATCTTTATTGTTCAGGGGCATTGTGAATATCTTCCAGGTCCCTGCTGATTGGATTCTATTAAGCGGTCATTCTCTTGCTATTGATGAATCAAGCATGGACGTGGTGGACCCATGAAGAATCAAAAGGACGAAGCCACTACCTTTTGTCTCAACCACTATCTTCTGTCTAGATGTAAAAAGTACTAAGTGTGAGCTATAAAAGATTCCAGTTTGATAAGTGTGTGAGCTGGCTAAGTACTAGCTTGAGTTGTAAAGCAAAGGTTTCTTCTGAAAAGAAGCGAAGGACATGTGATGATGGAGCCCTATGAGCACCCAACAATCTCTCCTAAACTTCTATAAGAAGAACCCAACTCTTGCAGGGATATCAAGCATCACTTAAGCCCTACTTGCGGTACTTACAAGACTCTTCTTACAAGACTCTACCGCAAGTAGGGTTCAAGTGATGCTTGATATCCCTGCAAGGCTTGGGTTCTTATAGAAGTTTAGGAGAGACTGCTGGGTAAGAAGGCCTTGGTAAATATCCATATTTCTCTTGATTGAGAATTGATTCATCAACATGTGGTAGAAGTAATTCTTAGATGTTATTTTACAGGTAAGAAGGCTTTCAGCATGTGAAACTATGGGCTCAGCCACAACTATTTGCAGAGACAAGACTGGAACTTTGACCTTGAATCAGGTTTACTTATTTTTTCACGGATTAGCCTTTCCTTTTTATTTCAGTAATGACTGCACAAAATGATTGAAGATTGAAGTGATCCATGTTGTTCAACATTCTTCTATGGACGTTATTTTTTGTCATTGACTATGCTTGGTTAATGCGATAGGCTTTGTTTTCAACTCTAAAGTTTTTTTATTTTGTTAGATGAAAATACCAAATTAAGGTTTTGGGAGGACTTGGATGAAGTATTACAAAATATTCCGTCAAATGAGATGATTTTAATAGGAGGTGATTTAAATGACCATGTCGGAGTGAAAAATGACGAATATGAGAGGGTGCATGGGGGTTATGGGTTTGGAACAAGAAATGAAGAAAGTAAAACTATATTAGATTTTGCAATAGCATATGATCTTATACTAGCTAATACATTTTTTAAGAAAAGAGAAGAACACTTAGTCACATTCAAAAGTGGAAATAATAAATCACAAATTGACTTTCTTATGGTTAGGAAGAGAGATAGAAAGATTTGTAAAGATTGTAAGGTTATCCATGGAGAAAGTTTAACTACTCAACATAGGTTAGTATCGATATACGCCTCAAACATAGTATTAATAGAAGAAAATATACACTAACCCTAGAATTAAGTGGTGGAAGTTAAAGGATGAGAAACTAAATATATTCAAAGAGAAGGTAGAGTACAAGTATTAGATGACATATACATAAATGACTCTAATACAACGCGATAAGATGGTATCAAAATTAAAAATAGTAGCAAGAATGTACTCGTAGTCAGTGATACGCACCACCAAGTAAAGAATCTTGGTGATGGAATGAAAAAGTGCAAGAGAAAGTCAAGGAAAAACTAATAGCATATAAGAAATTAAATATTTGTAAAAATGAGGAAAATTTTAAAAAATATACAATAGCCAAGAAAGAAGCTAAGAAAGCAGTGAACGGTTTAAGATCAAACTTTCAATAATTATATCGAAAATTAGATACAAAAAGAGGGGAAAGAGACATTTATAAAATAGCTAAAGTGAGAGAGACGAAGACAAAAGATCTTAATCAAATAAGATGTATTAAAGATGAAAGCAATAGGGTACTAGTAAATGATGAAGAAATAAAAGAGCGGTGGAAGAGATATTTTCATCAACTTTTTAATGAAGGTTTAGGAGACCAACTTAATTTAGGTAATTTAAGTAGGTCAAATGAGTATAGAAATTTAAATTTTTATCGTAGGATTCAAATTTTAGAAGTAGAACAAGCTTTAAATGACATACAAAATGGAAAAGCCGTTGGACCAGATGATATTCCGATAGAGGTATGGAAGTGTTTAGGGAAACAAGGTATTGAATGACTTACAAAATTATTTAACATGATATTGAAAACAAAAAGGATGCCTGATCAATGGAGGGTAAGTATCCTAATTCCCTTATATAAGAATAAGGGAGACATACAAACTTGTGAAAACTATAGGGGTATTAAACTAATGAGTCATACCATGAAACTTTGGGAAAGAGTAATAGAAAAAAGATTAAGGAAGGAGACTATGGTTCTTGAAAATCAATTTGGATTCATGCCAGGAAGGTCAACAATAGAAGCTATACATCTTCTCAGACAACTAATTGAAAAGTATAGAGAGCAAAAGCAGGATCTACACATGGTATTCATTGATTTAGAAAAAGCTTATGATAGAGTTCCAAGAGAAATAATATGGAGAATTTTAGAAAAAAGATGTTAGTGTAACATATATCAACTAATTAAGGATATGTATAAGGAAGTAAACTGCTGACAGTGAAGACTTGTGGATTAATCAAGCATTTCCAATAAAGATAAGGTTACATCAAGGATTAGCTTTAAGTCCTTATCTTTTATACTAATCATAACTCATCGGACACATTCAAGACACATTACGTGGTGCATGTTGTTCATAGATAATATTATTTTAGTAGATGAGACACGTGTAGGAGTAAATGCTAAATTAGAATCTCAAGGAAACACTGTATGAAAGGTTTTAAACTTAGTAGAGTAAAGATGTAATATATGGAATTTAAATTTAGCAATATTAGGCGTAATGAAACAAGTGTTAAGATAGAGATGATGAGTTGTCGGAATTGAGAGCTTTAAATATTTAGGATCATTTTTGCAAGATAATGGAGGATTGAGAGAGATGTCTTACATGTAGAATCTGGCGAGGATGGTTGAAATGGAGGAAAGCATCGGGTATTTTATGTGATCGTAAAGTGTCTCTAAAACTTAAAGGGAAGTTCTACAAAACGGCGAGTAAACCTGCTATGTTATATGGAGCTGAATGTTGGGCTACGACTCGAGTATATGAGCAAAAGATGAGAGTTACAGAGATGAGGATGTTAAGGTTGATGTGCGGACATACAAGGATGGACAGAATAAGAAATGAGAGCATTAGAGAAAAAGTTGGTGTTGCATCTATTGAAGGAAAGCTCCGAGAGACACGTTTAAGGTGGTATGGACATGTACTTAGACGGCCAATAAATGCTCCAGTTAGGCGATGTGAAACGATGTCAAATATACACATCAAACGAGGAAGAGGAAGACCAAAAAAGACTTAGTTAGCAACAATAAAACAAGATAAAATTTATTTAAATATAGATGATGATATAGTAGGGGATATAGTTCAATGGCGTAGAAAGATCCATATAGCCGACCCCACCTAGTGGGATAAGGCTTTGTTGTTGTTGTTGTTGTTAGATGACTGTCGTGGAGGCATATGTTTGTGGAACGAAGATAGTTCTCCCAGACAGTGATGAATCAATGTCTCCTACTTTGTCCTTATTTTTGATCGAGGGAATTGCTCAAAACACAACTGACAGTGTCTTTGAACTAGAGGTAGAATGTAGTTGTCTCATTGCTATTAAGTTCTTTTCCATTTTTGTTTTCTTCTTAATTTAAAGCCTTGTTTTCACTTGTGGTTAGTGTTAGTGGTAGGCTAATACTATTTTGGAGTGGCCCCATAGGTTATTATGGTGAACAAATATATGCAAAATTGAAGTGTTCTTGATGCTATTTTTGTGAAATTAATTCCCGTTAAAATCATAGGGTTGTAGCAACTGGTTGAATGGACATTATCTGAGGCTCTATATTCAACCACATCAAGCTGTGATTGGATTGTTTACCATGAGCTTGATAATAGAGGGGGTGTGCATGTAATCTGAATAATTCCTGTCTTTGTTTATGAAGTTTAAAATGGATGAGGAGAACACATATAAGGTGGGCTATTTTGGCCTTGAATAACGACATTTCTTTTCTCCACTGCATCTCTAAGTCTTCCTTGTATTTTGGTAATAGGTAGTGTGTAGGCTAGAGGAATGTTGAAGAAAATTTAATCAAAAGAGATAGGGATATGGCTCTAAATAGATCTCTATGGTGTTTTCTTTTTCATTTCTTTCATTGGCTCTAAATAAAGAATGGTGGGCCTGTTGAGGTCGCTGGATCACCTACTGAAAAGGCTATCCTCTCTTGGGGTTGTCAAGGTATACTACTAGTTTTATATCTTCTCTTTTACATAACTGGTGTTCCTCTTCATCTGTTGACCTGTGGTTACTCGGCATTTAAAGCTTGGAATGACATTTGATGATGCAGGATCTAATTCGTCAATCATTCATGCTTTTCCTTTCAACTCAGAGAAAAAACGTGGTGGTGTACCAATCCAGGTATGAATTTTTTCACAACTAGAACAACAATTTACTGCTTCCCCTAGTGTTATTTTTACACAGAAGACTAAAGGTTTTTTTCTGTGTTTTTAAACATATTGGTATTTAGTCAATAATTTTATGATTCAATTGAAAAGCTAGGTTTGGCGGTAACTTTACAAAGGAATACTGATTGGAATCTGTTCTTTGATGGATACAGGATCCTTGCTGACCTGGTGTAAAAGAGGCCGTAGAGTTGTGCACTCATGCTGGTGTTAAGGTGCTCACTTCTATCTGTTTGATTAATAATGCATTTTCGTAGTTTGTTTCAGTCATGGAGATACCAGGTTCCATGTTAGTCAGCCAATGCTATGGCTTATAGGGTTTGAATGACCATTTGTAGATTCCAATGCCAGGCGACTGGAGATAATCTTCAGCCAATGCTATGACTGATTCGGTTAGAAAACTATTGTTTGTTGGTGGGTACGCATGGTGACTGGAGATAATCTTCAGACTGCCGGAGTCATAGCTTTAGAATGTGGAACACTTAAAGATCCAAACGCACATCAGCCAATTCCTATTGAGGAAGAATATTTCGTAGAAAGACTGATTCAGAAAGAGATGCACTTGCTGAGAAAATAACCGTAAGATCTCCTTTTCTTAGTATTCCTCAATAGTTTGTTTCACTTTTTCAGATGTGATAGGATAGTCATACTCTACATTACTACTAGAACATGCTCAACAGCACAAGTGCAACCAAGGCTTCAGCTTCCTTTGATTGTTGATCTTTCTCATTTCTTCGTGTTTAATTTCTTCCTGTGCAATTTTGCATTTTGTGCATTCCTTTTCTTGTATGTTATTGTTCCTGGGCAATTGTGAGGAATACTGTCAGTTTTAAGCAAAACTGGATGTGAATTTGTCTATTTTTGCTCACATTTGTACAAAATAATTGCAGGTATGGGGAAGTCTTCCCCGAGTGACAAGCTGCTGCTTGTCCAAGCATTGAAGAGAAGGGGCCATGCAGTCGCTGTGACAGGAGATGGTACTAACAATGTCCTTGCATTGCATGAGGTTTGCAGTCTACTTACATAATGTAATTGTCTTGTGTGAGCACTTATTCTCCCACTATATCTGGTGTTCAGGCAGATATTGGTCTAGCCATGGGCATTCAAGGAACAGAAGTAGCTAAAGAGAGTTCTGACATCATTGTCCTTGACGACAATTTTGCATCCGTTGTAAATGTAAAGCAATTAACAAATTGTTCCCATTTATGCTGTTATATATTGAAAGGAATAGTTGGTTTATGTCTTTCTTAAATTTTTTCCCTTCACCAGGTCCAGGTTGTCAGCTGGGGTCGGTCCGTGTTTGCTAATATTCAGAAATTTATCCAGTTCTAGCTGACTGTCAATGTTGCTGCATTGGTCATTAGTGTAGTTGCTGCTATCTCCTCTGGCAATGTCCCTCTAAATGCTGTTCAGGTTGGATAATTGCTGCACTCTACCATTAGCCTTAACTAAATAAAGCAAATCACTAAAGCTTACAGACCAAAACCTATGTGATCACATCTTATGCCTTCTTTGTGAAAGAACCCATATACTACATTTTCTGGAGATTCATAAAATCACCTGTAACACTTTTTTTTGTTATTGATGTTTCAACTCAAAAGGGCTTACTAACTACTGTAAAATAGCTTCTATGGGTCAATCTAGTCATGGACACCCTGGGAGCATTGGCATTGTCTACTGAACCACCAGCAGACCATCTTATGGACAGACCCCCTGTGGGATGGAGGTAACAAATGTCTGTTCGTTGCTGTACTGTTCCTGTGATCTACTATGTTTTTTATTTTTTGAGAAATTAGAAGCAAAATACTACTGATTTTGAACGTGTTAGTTTGGTTCGTTGGATTGCTATGAAGGTTGAATATTCATGTATATTTCATTTCTTGGAGCTTATGCATGTGATATGGTCTGTGTCAGCAACATGATGGATCTGACTACAATTGTGTTTGATATTCACGGAAAATGTGTTTGGCATGGCATAGTTTTCAGTGCTTTATGTAGGTTGGTAGATAAGCAGGTTTAAATGTGTCAAGGTAGGGGTGGATCTAGGACCATTTGATCTATGGGTGAAAATGTATTACTAAAAAGTTGTTTTATATCTCAATATTTATGGCGCTTGGTTAAGATTTTCACATGTTAACTAAACATAATGCATGACTTTGATTCAGGCATTTTTATATTTTGTTTGTATATCGAACATTATATAGGTATTTTAAATTTTTAACTGGGAGTAAATATATAGGTGTCAATTATCAAACAAGCTACTAGGTTTGAAACACGTCATGAAAATGTTCACTGATTTATTAATTTTTTAAAAGATAGAGAGTAAAAAACAATAAAACAGACTTAAAGAAGAGCATGTGATTGAACTCATTTGGACAAAGACTATGATTGAAAAAAAAAAAAACTTTCAACTGACATTGAGCTAACTAAAACTAGTTGTCTAAATTCCTTATATTTGTGTTTTCTTGACTTAAATCGAATATTGTCTAGGTAGGTTGTATGAGATTTTCTTGGCAGATCTAATTCTAGTGATATGTATTGTGTGGCTACTTAACTTGGGCTAACTATAAGTACTGGAGTAAGAATAACCTCTCTCTCTCTCTCTTTTTGCAGTGATTGTAATTAGTTTTATATTATATTTTTTAATTAAGTATATATAGAGTATGATCCTTTAAACATTGTATTTTCTTCTTTTTTTGATACTCTAAAATTAAAGTCTGGACACTTAATTAGAAAGATAATAAAATATGTAATTATATCTATGAAAGACAGATAAATATGTACTCGTTGCTGCATTTTTTTAATTCAAAATGCATGGTAGGAACTCAAGCTAATGACCCTATGAACAAAGAAAAGATTGGGTCATTAGCTTATCATTTCTTTAACCCTATGAACAAAGAAAATACTGGTAAACCACTTTGCATGGTACGAAAGTCATAGACAGTGATGCATGCAAGGCATTCGCGCATAGTTACTGTATATATATATATATATATATATATATATATATATATATATATATATATATATATATATATATATATATAGGCCGCCGCGATTCTGCCGATCGCGGCCGGCTGGCGGCGCTGCATCGCCGGCCGCGAGCCCGGCCGGATCGCGGCCGAATCCCGGCCAAGATTACGCCGGGAAGGGAAGGACCGCAAGCGCCGGCGGTCCTTCCGGCCGGACCGGCCGCGATTCGGCCGGAATCCGGGCCCATCGCGGCCGGCAGCGATGGCGCCACATCGCCGGCCGCGACGTCGGATTCCGGCCGACCGCGGCCGGAATCCGGCCGGAAGGACCGCCAGCGGCGGTCGGCTCTTCCTCGACGTCAGCGCGGCCGGGATTCGGCCGCGATTCGCCGGAATCGCGCCGACTGGCGCCGGCCCGGCCACAATCTGCCGGAAGCGTGTCCGCCGATCACGGCGAGGTGCGGTTCTAACGCACCGGTCCGGCCCGAGATGGCCGGACGGCTGGCGGCAGCGGCGCAGCGGGCGATGAGTCGGCGCAGAAACAGTGAAGTGCTCACGGGCGCGCAGAAATCAGGAGCGCAGGAGAACACGACTGTATATATATATATATATAGATATGATCTCCTGCGCGCCCGATTCCTGCGCGCCCGATTGCTGCGCGCCCGTCCGCGACCGAAGAAATGTACAGTAACTTCGCGCCCGACACATCGCCGCTGCCGCCACTGCCGCTTCGCCGTCCGGCCACCTCCGGCCGCCGGACCGGGTGCGTTGGAAGCGCACCTCGCCGGCGGTCCGGCAGAGCTCGGCTTCCGGCCGGATTGCGGCCGGAAGCCGGCGCAATTCGGCCGCGATTCCGGCCGAATCGCGGGCGGCAGTGGCGCGGCCACTGCCGGCCGCGATTTTGCTGGATCGCGGCCGAATCCCGGCCGCACCACGTCGGGGAAGGACCGCCCGGCGCTGGCGGTCCTTCCCCGGGCCGGATTCCGGCCGCGATTCGGCCGGAATCCGGCCCGATCGCGGCCGGCAGTGGCCGCGCCACTGCCGGCCGCGAATTCGTCGGATTCCGGCCGAATCGCGGCCGGAATCCGGCGGGGAAAGGACCGCCAGCGCCGGGCGGTCCTTCCCCGACGTAGTGCGGCCGGAATTCGGCCGCGATCCGGCCGAATCGCGGCCGGCAGTGGCCGCGCCACTGCCGGCCGCGATTCGGCCGGAATCGCGGCCGAATTGCGCCGGCTTCCGGCCACAATCCGGCCGGAAGCCGGGGTCTGCCGGACCGCCGGCGAGGTGCGGTTCCAACGCACCCGGTCCGGCGGCCGGAGATGGCCGGACGGCGAAGCGGCAGCGGCGGCAGCGGCGATGAGTCGGCGCAGAAACAGTGAAGTGCTCACGGGCGCGCAGAAATCAGGAGCGCAGGAGAACACGACTGTATATATATATATATATATATATATATATATATATATATATATATATATATATATATATATATATATATATATATATATAAAATGAGCGTTCGTATTTGCATGTTACATGTATGATGGAAGAAAATACATAGTAATTTGTATTTGACGTCGCTCGATCTCGTTGACGGGAGATCGAATTTCGGCCACGATCCGGTTGGCATCGGAGTCCGATCGAATTGCGGTCGGATTTTTATTGAATTCCGATTGTTCTCGGTCGTAATTTGGTCGGAATCTGATCGCGATCCGATCGAACTTTAGTATCGTTCTCAATTCGGTTGGATTCCAATTACAATCTGGTCGGACTTCAATGTCAATCGAATTGCGGTCGGATTTCGATCATAATTTGATCGGTGGATGGTGAATCGGTGGTCACAATTGGTGAAATTGTGCACGATGAAATATTATGTATTTTTCATTACTGTGCAATCGTGATCGATCGGATGACGAATAAGTTATCGTGCACGAGTTGCACGGGAAGAGATGTTCAGAATATCAAATTTATATATATAGGGCCACGATCTCCTGCACACCGATCAAGTGCGCATCTGTGCGCACCTTCACTCATGAACAGTGAATTTATTCTTCAATGAACAGAGCAATTGCGCGTGCATAGGTGCACATTTGACCAGTGCACTGGAGAGCATTGTCATATATATATATATATATAAAACCTAGCTCAGTATTGTAAAATTGTATTATCTCTTTAATACGTTTCTTCTGAGCTAGATGAAGTTATTTGTTTTCTCGGATTGAAGATGAACAATTAGAGAAAGGACCAAATCTGTTTTCTTGGATAAGAGATTGGAAATTTTCATCAATAGCTTTCTTTTTCAACCTCTTGGAAGAGGAAAAGCGATGACAGTGTTCAATAATGGTTTGGTAATGGGTTGATGACTACCGCCCGCTAACATCGACGAAGATGGCTGGCGATTGATAGCGGTGTCAATGGCGGTTCTAGTTAAGAATGAGTTTGTGTACACGTCTGTCTTTCACCCTCTTCGCCTTCTCCCATTCCATCTTTTTGATTCATGGGGTTCAAAAAGGATCAGTATTTTATTTTTATTTTTATTTTTGCAATAGTTGATATTGAGGGGAGATGACCAATTCAATTTCAAAGAATCGGCTATCAAGATTTAGATTTTGATGGATGCCCATTAGGATAGTTTGAATGCTGTTGACGTATGCCCCTAGTGGCACAGTGCAGCGGTAAAAATGAAAATATATTTTATAAAAAAAAATAGTTTAATCTTCTGTTATGATATCGTTCGACGATGAATTTAAAAAAAATTTATTCGGATGGTCTTGAGATCTAGGAGTTTATCCGGTAGATAGAATATGATTTCAACATTGGACTATCATTCAGGAATGACACGACTACGAAATCCAAATTGAACTATAAAAAGCTACAAGTGTATTTTTGATTTATCTTTGATGATCGATGAAGGTCATTTGAATTTCGAGTAGAATTGATCATTTCTAAAAATTAATCGAATTAAAAATTAAAATATACAATGAAAAATAAAAAACGCCGTTGATGTGAAAACGTGCAGCGTGAAAATCGCTCTCATAGTACGGGTACGGATGTTATTGTCCGAACGTGCCCGGGACATGCCAAAGTTGACTTCTTGAACTTTCATTGTACGTACTTGCCCACTGTTTGCCACTTTAAACCATTATGCTTCTCTCACATATTGACTGTCCTTTTGATTTAGATTTGCTGTATCTTACTTTGTGCAGGAGAACAAGGAAGAGGAAAGCGACTTGTTTCTAAACAAAATCTCAAGTTTGCTCTTTAGTTCTTATCCCCAACAGTTGAAATTCCTTCTCTTTTTTTTTCTGCGGCTGTGCATGCGTTTCGAGTCATTTATATGACTTCAAATGATCAAACTAGCTACCAGAGAGCACATAGAGTTGGACTATTGTTGGATCAATAATTCTCTTCCAACTCCTTTCATATGCGCATATAGGAAAAATAATTAAGAAAAATATCTTAAATAAATTTTAATCCTCGAGGCCGGTGAAAATAATTTCTATTTGCTTTTATTTATTTATTTATTTTAAGAACAAAGCAGCTGTTTGTCGTTATTGGAATCCAACACTACTGACTCTTATCCACTTGGACAACTTCTCAACTGAACTCGTGCGAAAGTCAACTGTCCTTCTGTGTACGTAAATATAATATTGCAGAGGTGATGGACTGAACTGCTAATCAAATGACCATATGGGCTGGCTATTTGCGACATGTCAAGATAGCTACGTAAACAACATAATTTTCTACCAGTTGATATTTTTTTTATATGTTTGTTTTGTTTTTGTTTTTACAAGGACGATTAAATACTCTATTCCTAGTTTTGTGTCGTCGTTTGTGAAGGAATTGAATCAAGTATAATATGCTTGAGCGTACGATTTGCTATATAATACTAATCAATATACTATAAGTTAATCGACTGTTAGTTTTAGATCGATGAAAGATACGCAGGATAATATACGATAATAATTTTCATCGATCTAAAACTAACAAGTTGATAGATTTAAATATTACCAGTGGAACTTAAAAATAGTCAAATCCTCCACCGAGTGCTTTATAATTCTTCTTTAAAAAATTATAGCACCATATAAAACTTTTAAATGTTTGTCTGAATTAATAATAAGTCAATCTTGTTTAACTAACAACATTTTATGATTTCAGCAGATTAGGATGGTTCTAATCTCAATTAAAATCACATTGTGGGCAATGTCGGCTGCACGAGCTTTACCATTGACTTCTACGATATGTGTCATTAGTGATAATTAATTAAAATATATTTTAACATGTTGATTAATATATTTTTTTGTCTTTTATATCTTTGTACATTTTACACTCGAATAGATTTAATTAATTTCTATGAACTATAAAAGTCATTAGCCGTCTTTGACCATCTTCATACAACTTTATCCTACATGTTTTCTAATTTTATCATTGGAGTTATCACTCAGAGTTGATTGTTAATTAGCATATCATCTGTATTATTTTAAGATGAGTGATTTAATTTACGGATTCTATTAGTATGTAATCCTTCTGGTGTCCTCTTAATTATTCATTAAGTTAATTTTATATTGATCAGAAAAATGATAATTCAAAAATGCTGACGAAAACTTTCTCATACTCAATGGTGACTTTTGATATATTTTTTCTTTTCCATTTTTTTAATCATTTTTTGTCAATAGGATAACTACTAACTATAAATATTTTTAAAAGAAAAAGCTAGAAATTCCAGGAGGCTAAAGTCGAACGTTTCGGTTGTACATGAAAGTTATAATCAGTTAAGGAGAACGACAAATTATATTTTATAAAATCTTATTTCACTACTTACGTTATACAAAATAATTATTAAATCTGGATTTCTCCGAATTAAATGCCAGAACTTTGCTTAATCCACCATTTGTTTGATGAGAAATACAATTGGAACAATACATATTTAAAAAAAAAAAATTAAAGTTGGGTTTAACGCTATTCAAACAAAATAAAAAGGATTAAATCCCTAGTCATGCTATTTTGCAAAACAACCTAATTAACCGACTTATTTCCACATATTTGGATAAATATCCTATTTTTTTAATAGCATTAGTATCTTTTTTTTTTTTTAGTTTCGGTCAGACATTAATAAATCCAAAGATTTATAGTGATTTATTTTTTCTTTTTATTGTGGAGCCGTCGAGAAAGGACGCATAGGGGGAGAGATTTTCCTTTTGCACAATAGTATGTTTTTTCTATTAAATTAATTTTGTAAAAAATAACTTTGAGAAAAATGAGGTCCGAGAGTCTTTAAAAATAAATATAAAAAGATTTTTTTTTTTTTTGACAATTTTCAAAATAAATAAAGAAAAATTGATTTTTTTTTTTTTTTCCTAATATTCAGGCCGTGCATGCATACTGAGCCGTTGACTTTTGTTATCGAGCAGAGACGTGGCGGCTTCTCTCCTCTGACGTCACGAACACGTGTCAACGGACAGGGTACATCCGTACGTACTTGGGCCGTGCTCCAACTCGCTTTCCTTCTCCCTTTCCATCGTCTTCCTCCCCCTGCACAATTTATTTATATCCCCTCCATCGGCCTTAATTTCCTTCCTCGATCCACTGCTACTATTACTTCTTCTTCTTCTTCTTCTTCTTCTTCTTCCATTTCGTGTCGTTTACTTGCAGTTGCAGACCGTGAAGATGAAGATGGAAGGAAGGAAGAGGGGGAGAGCAGTGGACGGATTAATGGAGGAGGCCGGAGAGAATCAGAAAGAGTTGGACTTGAGCGGCATGTCCCTGGACTCCCTTCCCAATCCTGCTTCCGTCAATCTCGCCCTCATCACCAAACTCGACCTCTCCAACAATAATCTCCAGGTTATTATTATTATTATTTGAAGAACACAATCATTAATTTTTTCCCCCATTAATTACTAATTTGTTGTTCGATTCATATCGTTCTGATTTGTTGAATTAATCGATGACGATGAGTAGTTCTGATGAATTTTGAGGTTAGTGCAGAGCATACCGGAGTCGTTGACGGCGAGACTGCTGAATTTGGTGGTGCTGGATGCGCACTCGAACCAGCTGAGGACGCTGCCCAATTCCATCGGCTGCCTCTCCAAGCTCAGGGCCCTCAACGTCTCCGGCAACCTCCTCGAGGGGCTCCCTAAAACCATTGAGGACTGCCGGTGAGCGCCGCGCAGAAGCTAGCTTTTGGAATTTGTCTTGTAGCTAGAATGAACGGATTTTGAGTGTTCCGATCGATGAGTTACGTTGACAGGGCACTGCAAGAGTTGGTGGCCAACTTTAACAGCCTGACGGCGCTGCCGGAGACGATGGGCTTCGAGCTCCGCGACCTGCGAAAGCTCGCCGTCAACTCCAACAAGCTGTCGTTCCTCCCGTCCTCCACCTCGCACATGACCTCCCTCCGCGTCCTCGACGCCCGGCTCAACTGCCTCCGCTGCCTTCCCGACGGCCTCGAGAACCTCCTCCGCCTCGAGGTCCTCACCGTCGCCCACAACTTCCACCACCTCACCGCCATCCCCTACTCCCTCGGCCTCCTCCGCTCGCTGCGCGACCTCGACGTCAGCTACAACGCCCTCACGCACCTCCCCGCCTCCCTCTCCTGCCTCCCCGCCCTCCGCTCCCTCCGCGCAGAGGGCAACCCGCTCGTGTCGCCGTCCCCGAAGGTCCTCGACCAGGGCCTCGACACCGTGCGCGACTACCTCGCCGCCAAGATGCACGCCGAGGACGCCGACGCGATTAAGAAGAAGAAGCAGCAGCAGCAGAAGCAGGGGTCGTCGTGGATCAAGAAGCTGGTAAAGTGCGGCACGTTTCCAGCGGCCGGCCGCCACGTCAGCGCCGGCGACGGGGTGATGATGGCGGACTGCCGGTGGATCGACGGCGACTCCTCGCCGGGCTACGCTGGCATCTTCTCGCCACGCCGGTTGTTCTCGCCGCGCAAAATGAAGTAGAAATATTGTTACAGATCTTCCATCAAACTTCAAATCTATTGCTAGTAGTTTTTATTTCTTCATGATTTTTTTTTTCTTTACATGAGGAATTCCAATTTCTCTTGGAAACGATTAGAAAAGTTGAGTAAGAATATATTTAACTAATCAATTAGTTAGTAAGTAAAGTTTTATTGGTAATTTATCTGGAGTGCTAAGTGGATAAAAGTTCGCCGATGTCTATCTTAAGCTCTCGGATGAAAAACGATAAGAGTTGTATTAGATTGTTAGGCGTGTTTATTTCTAGTAATTTTCAATGAATAAATTGATTAAATTATTATATAAAAAATTGAAACCGTCAATCTAGCAGTCTCTCGTCTCGGTCTCTAAATCACGAGAGAATTATATTCTAAATGCGATTGGTAAGACAGTGAATGATTATCTAAGTCTTGAACAAGATTTTAGATTGTCTCCGAAATCGATTCTTGTCCATTGTATAAGATTCTTCACTGACTTAACAACACTCATAGAGGCAAGTTATTGTATTAATGTTTAGTTATTCCTTCTAAGAAATGTTTTGCTACGGGTCACTATATCTTAGTATTAAATATGTAATAGTTCTCATAATAAAAATAAATATTATAAAAAAATTAATTATTTAAGATTTAAATCATGAAATATAGTAATATTAGCTAATAAAACAATGAAAGTAACTAATATAATAATTAAAATAAGAATTAATATTTTATATTTACAAAAGATAAAATGGATAAAAGAGAAGACTATGATGATAAAAAAATTTAGATTTTAAATTATGATACATAGAAAAAAGTAAAATAAAAAATGAGGTATATATGATTGTCGATAGTTCTAAAATAATGTGAGTAATTAGAAAAGGATATAAGATTAAAGCTCTATAATAACAAAATAAATTATTAATATAATTTGTATATATACACTTCAAGTTGTATTAGATAAAGATACTAAAGATATGTTTCGGACAAATTTAGATGATGTATTATAAAAAAATCCATCAAATGAAATAATTTTAATACGAAGAAATTTAAATAGACATGTAGAAGTAAAAAATAGTGAAAAATATAATAGGGCGCATGAATTTATGGGTTTAGAAATGAAAAGGAAAAAAATTATATTAATTTTGCAATAGTATATGAATTTATATTAGTTAATATGTTTTTAAAAAAATATTTATTCATGATTAAAAATGAGAATAATAAATTGTAAATTAATTCTTTTATGGTGAGGGAGAAAGATATAAAGATGGTAAAGTATTATTGGAGAAAATTTAATTATTTTTTTTTAAGAACGGTAGTATTGAATATGTACTTTAAATATAATATTAATAGAAAAAGAGTACATATAATTCTTATAAATATATGGTTGAGATTAAAAGATATAAAATAAAATATATTTAAATAGAGAATATATAGAAGTATATGTTAAGTATAAAAATAAAAATATTCATTTCTCTCCCCGGCCCTCCTCTCTATTCCTTTCTGTATGCAACTATTTAGCTTACAGGGTAAATCCAGATGACTAGTACAGTCATGTTAAAGTTTGAAAGGGCAAGGAGTCGATTTCTGGAGGTGACGATCAGGCTATCGATGACTTTGTATTTCTGCGTTAGCCACCTGACACATGATTTACCCTCCTCCATACGTAGGGGTAGCGGTGGGGGCCACTAATGTGGCAGTTCCACTTTTTTTTTCTGTATGCAACCATTTTCTTATCCCATACCTCAACACGTGGCACCATCATCGCCTCGTTCCTCGCATGCCCATTTCTTCTTCCTCTCCTATTCTTCTCCTTCCTTGATGGTTTTTTCTCTCTCACAAGGCCGCCACGACTTCACAAAAGGGCAACCCTCTCTTCTTCTTCCTCCTTTCCTAGTTTCTCCTTCATTTTCTAAGGCTTTTGGTTTCCAAAGCAAGAGGAATTGAGTGTTGATTCTTTCCTTGTTCTTTAGCATCGTTGTCAAAGCCATCGGAGTTCGTTGGAACCAAGTGATGCCGCCAACAAAGAGGGCAAGGTTTTCTCCTTCTCAACTCCTGGTCTCATTTTGTTGTTTGTTTTGCAGTATCCTTTTTGATATTTCTTTTCCCTTCCAGTGACCTACAACAACCCTAGTCGTTACTTTTCTTCTACGCCAATGTGAGCACCACCTGGTTGGGCTCACCCAACAAAGGAAACACCTCAAACGTAGCCTTGCTACCTTGGTTTTCAACCAATAACAACTACAACAACAATTGACCACTAAGTGAGCTTCATATTTCACTTATAGTTCGTTGTTTCGTTGATTGTAGGAGTAGCAGGTCTCAATAAAAATGAGAATATATCGAGATAGTGAGATTACGATTCAATCCAGTTTTAATATTGGTCATTTATTGTAATTTTATGTCATTATCATTATTGGATATTAGTTTGAGTTTCTGAGTCATTTATATATTGTGTTTGTAGATACTACTTCGAGTGGAGCTCGATGATCAATCAAGATCCGACTCTTTTGCTATATATAGAGGTGGATAAATCTTATCCTTGGACTCGTTATATGTCTCTTGTGCATTAATAAATAGATAAATAGTTTACTTATATTTGTATAATTATTTTCAAAATTATGGATGAAAATGATATTTAAAAATAGTGAAAAGGGTAATTAAATAATTAAGCTACTAAAGGGTAAATAATTGACATTATTTTATGTTCATATATGGGTTTCATATGGGGTGAAAATGGGATTGGTTGTTTTAAAAATTTAAATGGATACTCTGATATATTCTTCCATTGATACTTGTTCTGTTTATATTGTTTGACCTTCCTTACTCTTGATATTTTATCATCTGTTGATACTTGTACTTTTTAATGATATGACATTTACATGTAAACCTTTCGATGGTTCTTAAATAATTTGAATTAAGTTAATCATTCAGATTTATTATAAAATGTACACCTTGTAGGGTATCAGAGCGATTTGTTCTTCTGAGAGCTCCGAACTCTGATACCAATTATAATGACCGATGTAGTTCCCGCTAGAGGGGGTGAATAACGCTTCCCGACTTTGCGATTGATTCATGTTTGATGCGTCATTGCTCATCTACACAAACGTTAGTGCATAGCGGATACAAAATATATAATAAAAACAAGAACACCAACACAATCACAATACAAGATATACGTGATTCGGAACCTAGAGTTCTTACTCCACGGACGAGCTCTAGTGAGCTCTAGTGATATACACAACCACTAATAAACTTCTTCACGGTGACACACCGGAGGCGGAGAAATATCTTATGAAAATAAGAATAAAAATACAAGCAAATACAATAACAATGTAAAGAACAATTTACAAGAACTTAAATGCTTTGCTTGCTTGGTGATTGCTTTGAAAGACTCTTGAAGATCTGGAATGCAACAATAATTCCTCCCTAAAATTGCCCCAAAAATCGGTGTGAAATCCTCTATCTCGAGCTGCTTTTATAACCTGTATCGGGTTGATTTTGCACATAACAATCGACTACCAAAAGACACCAGTTGACTGCTCTCCTATCCATTGTCTCACAACAACTCCATCCACGTTGAAATCTGTTCAATTGATACCCCAGCAATCGACTGCCCTTACCAGCAGTCGGGCAGTCTACTATTGTCTAGTAGTCGATTGCCCAGTCAACTATCAAACATTCTGTGCTCGTGTCCGCAAACATCAGTCGATTGCCATCCACTACAGTCGACTGCTCAAGGCTAGTCGATTGCCCACAATGGCAGTCAATTGTCAGAGCTTCACTCGAGTAGTCGAAGCTCAGTCGACTTCTCGACTAGTCGACTGGTCATAATTCCAATCAACTGATCCAAGTTAACTAGGTTGTCAAGTGTCAAACACTATGTCAGTCAACTAATCCATAACCCCAGTCAACTGATAAACCTCAAACATGAGATTTAACTCAAGTATGCTCCCTTTATACTTGATAACTACTCATAACCTAGACCTAAGCCTTCTAGCCACCTGTATCAGCCTCACGCCTATCGGATACCTCTAAGTCTTTCATGACTCGTTCATCCATACGCTAACCTTCAGGTGTTTCTATCGACTATTGTCATGTTAACCAAGTTTACCTTGCCAAGGTACATTTGGACTTATGCTGTCAAGACTCTATGCTTGGACTTTACACTGCCAAACATTAGACTTATGTTGTCAAGACTACATGCTTAGACTTTACACCGCCAATATCATATCCTTGGATTTTCCAATTGCTAAGCATCCATACTTGGACTTTCACTGCCAAAGTTCACTTAGATTTTATGTCACCAAGACTAGACACTTGGACAATGCTCTCCTGTGCACCGGTCAAGTGCGCGTCTGTGTACACCTTCACTCATGAACAGTGAATTCACTCTTCGGTGAACAGAGCAATTGCACGTGCATAGGTGCGCAGTTGACCAGTGCACAGGAGAGCATTGTCGTGTGTATATATATATTTAGGATAGATTTCTGCTGCGCGCCGGGTCAATGCGCGACCCTGCGCGCGCAACATTGATGAACAGTGATTTTACTGTTCATCATGCGATGGTGAACAGTGAAATCACTGTTCACCATAACTGCGCGCGCACAGTCGCGCATTGACTGTGCGCGCAACAGATAATTCTCCTATATATAAATATATATATATATATATATATATAGAGAAATCTTCTGTCGCGCGCCCGAACCATCCGTGCCCGTCCGCGACACACCGAGCTACCATCATCGCTGTTGCCGTCGTCGGCCGCCGTCCGATCACTCGGTCAGCCGGACTGGTGCGATCAACACCTGTGTCGCTTACGGTCCGATGGGTCTCGGCGCCGCGATTCCGACATTGATTCAACTTTGACTTTCCATTGTTAAGTACCCATGACTTTGACTTTTTATTGTTAAGTACCCATGACTTGGACTTTCCATTGTCAAGTACTCATAACTTGGACTTTCCATGTCAAGACCCATGCTTGGACTTCTCAATTGCCAAGTACCCATGACTTGACTTTCTATTGCCAAGTATCTATGACTTGGATTTTCCATTGCCAAGTACCCATGACTTGGACTTTCCTTACCAAGTACACATGACTTGGATTTCTCAAATGCTAAGATCATTCTTGGACTTCCCATGAAAATCACATTATCAATCGTTTTGTCAAATATCAAAATACTACTCGAGTTAAACTCAAGTCCGGTCAATCGTGACCTGGACCGATTGCACCAACACACTTATAATTGAACAGTTGTGATAAAAGAATTAAAGTTGAATATTAAAGAAATGAATAAGAAATACTAAAAGTGAAAACTATGAGCCTAGTTTTATACCATAGTACATGACCACCCATTTGAGTAGTGATAGCATGAGTTGCCCATGGCCAGATTTTATTTGTTCTTCGGCACCCTATTGTTATTTCTTGTTGCATTCCACCAATGATGGGGCTTTTAGTCTATACGTCAGATGACGTTATATACACTTTAATGATATTGACTCCAATGATTTACTATTTAGTTGATTTATCATATTGTAGTTGATCTATTAGATTATAGTTGATTTATCATATTCATATTATTGATAATGATTATAAAGATAATGTATACATATATATGTATGTATAAGCACTTGAAATAAATTAAAAAGACTTGAAACAGAAAGGAAAGAAAAAATTATAATTTTACAAGCTCGATCTTTTGACCTCTTAAACAAGATTAAATTCATGCACATCTTTTCTTATTATTCACTTAGCAATTTGTGCTAATGTTTGTTTTCTTTGGCCTCCAGATCTGTAGGCTCGAGTACCCTTTTGATATTTCAGTGATTTTGTTATACATAGAGTCGTTCAGAGATATTGATCTATTGTTTCTCTGGTTTGATTTTTGTTTCGATGTATTTTGTTTTGCTTCATCGATTTTCTATCCAGATGTATTTGTAGTTTATATAGAAAAATCTATTTCCATGAATATAAACATTTTAATGAATTCTTTGAGTTCCTTGGAATTATATAACATTTGGGTTCTCTTTATTTATACACTGTCACTGTATAGGGTGCCAAAATGACACCCTCGAAGCATGATGTATAAATATCAGGAGAAATACATGATGACTCGAATACAATATAAGATGATATTAAAGTAGAAAATGATAGCAAATGTGTACTTGATCGATGAGTAAAAGAGATGTGCACTACCAAGTAAATGATCTTATTGGTGGAATGAAAAATTCAATAAAAAGTAAATGAAAAATGAATATCCTATAAATATTATACACATATAAGAATGAGAAATTTTTTAAAAAATATAGAATAACCAATAAAGAGAAAAAAATAGTAAGTCAAAACTAAAACTTTTGAACACTTATACTTATGACTGAATATAAAAAAGGAAAAAAAAATATTTATAAAATAGTTAAAGCTAAAGAGAGAAAGATTAGAGTTTTTATTAAAATAAAATATATTAAAGATGAATGCAATAGAGTATTATTAAACAATGAGGAAATAAAAGAGCAAAATGTTGAGCTATGACTCGTGATGAGAGTTGCAAAGATAATAATATTTAGGTAGATATATATGTGAGTATACGAGGATGAACAATATAAGAAATGAAAACACTAAAATGAAAGTTGTAATTGCACCTATTGAAGAAAAATTAAAAAAAAAGAAACATCTAAAATATTATACATGTGTACTTAAATAATCGATAAATTATTTAATTAGGCGATGAGGAACTTTTACAAATATATAAATTAAATGAAATAATAATAATAAAAAAAAGACTCGATTAATAATAATAAAATTAAAAAAATATATTTAAATATAGATGATGATATAGTAGAAGATAGAATCTAATGATATAAAAAAAATTCATATAATTCATCTCATTTAGTGGGATATAATTTGATTGTTATTGTTGTTGTTAATTGTATATAAAAAAATTGCGTGTAGTATACATCCATGCCTGTAAAATAGATTGATAAATGTTTGAATCCGGTCTTTCCCCCGTACAAAATATGTTCATGTTTTATCTCAGTTTAGTTGGAAATATGAAAATGAAAATTATGAAAAAATTTCCACGGTAAAATTTTTTCTCTTGTATATTTCATAAAAAATAATAAATTATTTTCTTTCTTCCATCAACCCAATGGGCAAAAAGGATTTAAGAATCCATTTATGAATGAACTTTATCATTCTTTTTCATCTGTTTAAATTGGACGAATATCAATTTTATTTCTTCCCTTCTAATGAAATACTCTCAACTCGTGATCACTGGGCCTTGTGCGACTACAGTCGACCTGTGCAGTTGCAGTCGACAACCCCGCATGAAGCCGCCTTGTCTTGTGCATGCAACCATAGTTGGCCTCGTGTGGCCACAATTAGCGGCCTCGTACGAGGTTGTTTCGCCTTGTGCAACGATGATTGGTCTTATGTGACTATAGTCGTGGCTCCGTGTGAGGTTGCTTCGCTTCGCACGACTACGATTAGCCTCTTGTGATTGCAGTCATTGGTGATCTCGTGTGAGGCTGCTTCACCTCATGTGGTTACTAGCTAGTTCTATTGGACGTCGTCTCACCTCATGCAACTGTAGGTGGTTGTCTCGCATAAGATTGCCTTGCCTCGTGCGATGGTAGCCTTGTGCAAGGTCGTCCTTGTATTTTATTTATTTGTTTTTAATTTTTTTTAAGGATATTTTTCTCTTTCCTTACTCTTATCACTAATATCTATATCATAATAGTTAGAAATTGTATCTATATATTATAATACGTTGTCGACTATCTACCCAGTTATGCTAGTTGTAATTATATTGTTACAATGTGTTGACTATCTATGCGACTTTGTTAGTTCGAATTATTACAATTCATGATTACTACAGTTAACTATTGAGTAGTTTTGACTCGAGTGGAACACTATTTTAATTTTGTATAGGTAGTAACATTTGTGAATAATAGTTATTATAATATAATATTAGTAGAGTAAAAACAGAATATATAAAATTTAAATTTAGCAATATTCGACGTAATGAAATAAATATTAAAATTGAAGATGATGAATTATCTGGAACTGAGAATTTTAAGTATTTAAGATTATTTTTACAAGACGATGATCGATGTCTTATATAAAATACAAACAAAATAATTGAAATAGAGCCAAGCATCGAATGTTTTATGCGATCGTAGAATACATCTAATGTTAGATATTGAGTCTTATAATAACCAATATACGATTTTGAAAAGGAAAATCGATGTGTCATCAATCAATGAAAGTCTAAATTGACTTCAAAATCGAAATCTACGTTTCAAGTAGATGAATCTAGACTATTAATTTGCTCAAAATCGATTATAGGTGAATGAGAAATTAATTGTTAAAGTCAGCCTAAAAAATTATTAAAGGAAGTAAGAGGAACAATAGTCTCACATTGAAAATTCCATAGGGGATTTACTTCCTTATATGTGTTGATGAGTTAATTGAGTTAACTCAAATAAGCATAGATACTCTCATCCAATGGGCGAGCAGGTGCTCGCACCTGCAAGCCCGCCACGCGTGCACGTGCGCAATGGGTGCTTTGTTGGCGCACTTTGCACTTCGTACGCGTCGTCGCGAGGAGCATTGAGACACCGTTGGAACGAAGAGAGTGAGTAGCGCGATCTGGAGCGTTGATCGCGAAGAATCACAATCGGACCGTTGATGATTACGATTGATCTGGAGCATCGGATTGATTGAATCGCTGGATCCAGATCTGGCGGCTAAGATCAAAGGATGATCTGAAAGGTTACAATCATTCAGATCTAATGGCTGAGATTAAAGGGTTTGATGAAGAGTTACAACCCTCTACATCCAATGACTCAGATTAAACTCACCAAAGGGCACCTCATCTCTTCACCTAGTATAAATAGGATCCCTAGAGAATGGAATAAATCACTCAAGTTCTCATCTCATCCATCCATCCTCTGCATCCAGAGTCCAAAAAGCCTACGAGTAGGTTCGTCGGTCTCAGAATTTGTAGTGCTACTATTTCGAGACATCGTCGTTGTATCTTGGAAACGAATTGCTGCTATCCGTAAGCACCTGTGTCACGCCCGCCCTTTCCAAGGGTCCGGAATTTGGAGGGGTGACGCGTGACGCGACCGTACATACATACATTACTTACAACGGAAGACTTTATACATATTTCGTACTTCTTACAGCGGAAGACTTTAGACTTATTTTTTTTCTTCTTCTTTTAAAACATAAACATGCATTGACATATATAGATACTTCTTCTTCTTAACATAGAGCATGCATCATAATATATATAGATACTTCTTCTTACTTCTTCCTTACTTCTTCTTATTAACATAGAGCATGCATCATAACATATATAGATACTTAGTGCTTAGTTCAAGTTCATAAACATCATCATCATAAGGAGACATAAATAAGGACATCCATAAACGTCATCATCATGGGGAAACATATATATAAAGACATAACGGATCTTCTCCACCATGCCATTACCACACACATTTGGCCCATCCTGCTGCTCCCTTTAGTTTATCCATCCCTTACCCTTATCTGCAGTACGAGGGAAAGATAAACTATAAGCACATAGGCTTAGTAAGATCCTGTCCTACTCACAAAAACCATACATCGACATTAATCATGGCATGTAACATTCATAACATATAAGCAACATAACATGTAACATACATGACGTAAGCAACTTAACATGTAGCATAAGTAACATAAGTAAACATAACATGAATCATCTATAACATAGCAGCATAACATGTATCATCTATAACATAGCAGCATATCATGTAAATATAGGACTTAATCAAACATAACATACAACATATATAACATAGCAAATCAACATAACATACAACATATATAAACATAGAGGCATAAACATGATATTTCAAACATAACATGCAACATATATATAACATATCAAACATAACATACATCATATGTAACCTAGAGGCATAAACATGACATATCAAACATAACATACAATATATATAACATAGCAAATCAACATAACATACAACATATATAAACATAGAGGCATAAACATGACATTTCAAACATAACATGCAATATATATATAACATATCAAACATAACATACATCATATGTAACATAGAGGCATAAACATGACATATCAAACCTAACATGCAACATATATATGACATATCACATAGCATGTGAACATAGCAATCAAATCATGTAAACCTATGCAGGATGCTTTTGAAAATATATATTATAAGTACGTAAACATAATCTCAACATATTTGGGCCCGACATTGTACCACTTCTTCATTATCATAGCGTGCATCCCTAAATAGACCCGAGGTAGCAAGTCTCGAACCTACTAGGTTACTAGGCCCGATCTTAGTCCGTCGACCTAGGGCAATCGTCATAGCGTAGAAGCTCATCCTAGGCCCGAGTCTTACTCCATCGACTTAGGGCATCTTGGAGCCCATCCGCACTAGGCCCGATCTTAGTCCGTCGACCTAGGGGCAATCATACATAGAGGCTCATCCTAGGCCCGAGTCTTACTCCATCGACCTAGGGCATCTTAGGAGCCCATCCCTTTGGACCTTGTTAAGGTCTTGGTACAAGTCATGCAGAAGGTAAAATACTTATATGCTTTTATTATAACATAGCTTATTTCATTTTGCAAACATAGCATACTTCATTTCATAACATATCATATTTCACTTCATGAACATATCATCTTTCATTTCATAAACACATCATACTTCATTTCATAACATGTCATGTTTCACTTCATGAATATATCATATTTCATTTCATAAACACATCATACTTTATTTCATAACATGTCATGTTTCACTTCATGAACATATCATATTTCATTTCATAAACACATCATACTTTATTTCATAATCATATCATATTCATTACATGAACATATCGTTTTTTATTTTATAATCATATCGTATTTCATTTCATAACATATCTTAAATATCACATACACATAGGGCATGACATAAGGCATAAACATCAAGAGTAAGTAAACACTAACCTAAAGCATGTTATCTTCATCTAGCATCATTTAATATCACAAGTCAACATGAATTCACCCAACATAAAACACATGTTAACCTAACCTAGAGCATGTTAAAGGACAATGGTTGGCCGAATGGTCCATGTAGGTTTTTAGGGCTAGTCTTTTAACCTAATTCAATTAACATACTAACAACATCATATGCATACAAACATGGAATAAAACTTCATTGGAGCATCCATACAAGAGGGGTGGCCGAATGGTCCTTGTAGGTTTTTTAGGGCTAGTCTTTTAACCTAATCCAATTAACACACTAACAACATCATATGCATATAAAACATGGATTAAAGCTTCATGGAGTCATCAAAATAGAGGGGTGGCTGAATGGTTCAAGGGGCTTTTAGGGTTAAACCTTTAACTTAATCCATCTAACATACTAACATCATCATATGCATACAAATCATTGTATAAAACTTCATTGAAACATAAAACCAAGGGTGGCGAATGGTCCATGTAGGCTTTAGGGTTAGACTTTTAAACTAATCCTCTAACATACTAACATCACCATATGCATACCATACATAGTATAGAACTTCAATTAATCACCAAAAATACATGATGGCCGAATGGTTCATAGAGGTGTTTAGGGTTAACTTTTAACCTAATTCATTCTACATCCTAACATCATCATTTGAATGTAAAACAAGATATAGAACTTCAATAAAACACTAAAAATCCATGTTGGCCGAATATATCATAGGGATTCCTAGGGTTAACTTTTAACCTAATTCATTCTACATCCTAACATCATCATTTACATGTAAAACAAGATATAGAACTTCAATAAAATACCAAAAATCCAAGTTGGCCGAATGGTTCATGGGGGTTCCTAGGGTTAACTTTTAACCTAATTCATTCTACTTCCTAACATCATTATTTGCATGTAAAACAAGATAAAGAACTTCAACAAAATACTAAAACCCATGTTGGCTGAATATATCATATGGATTTCTTTTACAAAACATCAATCGAAGCTACTCGTATGCAGGTGAGGGATACTTACATCCTTCGCTTTGCTTTTAGTGGGAAGATGACCTAAGGAAAAACAAAACCTAGCCTTCTCCTTGCTTGGATGGGGTTCGGCCAAAGGGTGAAAGTGGAGAGGGAGAGGAATAGATTTCGGTGAGGAAGAAGAAGAGAAGAGGAGAAAATGAATTGTGTAACTCATGCCCCCTCATTCCCCCTATTTATTCACTTGAAGAGTCCTCTGATCTCCCTTACACTTGACCATAATTTCCCCTATTCCTCTAATGATAAAATCTTATTGGGCTTCTGGTTAGTGGGTGCATCTATAGGGCTTGGCTATCTCTAGAGGTTTGGGGTTCAATTCCTAGGCCTTGCATCCTTTTTGGCTTATTTTCTTTCATTTTTGAAAAAGCCCACATAAAGCCTGTTATAATCATACAAAAATTCTTATAAGATTTCTAGAGCTTGGGATGAAAAGGGAGAAAGGGAAGATGGGGAATTCGGCCAAGTATGAGGAAGAATGAGAATGAAAAAGCAAGTGGGGTTTTACTTCCTCTCTTCTCTTAATTCTCCTCTTTAATACCTAGGGAATGAACACTCTTCATCCTTTCATGGGAGGGGATGAACCAACTCCTCATCTTCCCATCTATATTCTTTGTATATTCTTTATATATCTTATCCATGAATCATCCTATGGTCTTGTACATTCTTTATATATCTTATCCATAAATTATCCTAGGGTCTAGTGGTGTCAAAGCTACCTCCATATTAGGAGGTTCATGGTTCAAATCCTACCTATAACCATCTTTTATTTTATTTTATTTTAAACCTTTTATGGCCTTAAAACCTATATAATTACTTGGCATAGTTTAGAATTTTACGGGCGTTACAACCTGAGCGGAGCAATATCGTTTTACGGAGATAGTGTTGAACACTAGCCTCGACGAGCTCATATCAGATTGTTGTCTCCCCGATTATTTCGAAATATCAACAATCGTAAAATGATATTCGGTGCAATCTGATATGGTCGTGATCAACGACGTTCCGACTACCAGAGTCACAACCTCTGTTCCACCCGGAGAGAAGCCGGAGAAATTCAACGGAGCTGATTTCAAACGATGGCAGCAGAAGATGTTCTATCTAACAACGCTAAACCTCATACGATTTATGCGTGAAGACCCGCTAGCCGCTAAGGAAGATGATTCCGATAGTAAGGTTGCTTGCGATGCGTGGTCGCACGGAGATTTCCTATGCTATAATTACATTCTCAATGCATTGGACAAGACGTTGTATAACGTGTACAGTTTGATAGAGACGGCGAAATCTCTGTGGGAATCACTAGAGAAGAAATACAAAACCGAAAATGTCGGTTTGAAGAAATTCATCGTCGGCCGATTTCTGAATTTCAAAATGGTGGATTCCAAGAGTGTGACATCTCAAGTCCAAGATATGCAACTGATATTGCATGATCTGGATGCCGAAGGCATGAAGCTGAACGAGTCGTTCAAAGTAGTCACAGTAATTGAGAAACTCCCCCCGTCGTGGAAGAATTTTAAAAATTATCTGAAGCATAAGCAAAAGGAGATGGGGCTTGAAGACCTGATCCTGAGGCTACGAATAGAGGATAATCGAAGATTCTCCGACTCTAAAGGAACGAAGCGGACTATCGACGAGATGTCTAACCTGGATGAGCCGAACAATAAAAAGTCGAAGCAATTCAAAAAGAAGGCTCCAGGCAAGAAATTCAAAGGCTCGTACTACAACTGCGGAAAGCCAGGACACATGTCCAAAGAGTGCAGACGCCCAAAGAAACCAACCAAGGGTCAGAAGGAAGTTTCGAACCAGGTCGCAACTTCTGACGACATGGAGCTTGATCTCACTGCGGTCGTGTTTGAAGCCAACACGGTGGTGGACAACCCAAAGCAGTGGTGGATCGATACTGGAGCAACACGTCATATCTGTTCTGATAAGGCGATGTTCTCCAAGTATACTCCGATAAATGGAAGAAAGCTCTATATGGGCAATTCCACAACATCGCCGATTGTCGGACTCGGGAAAGTTGTTCTGAAAATGACGTCAGGAAAGGAGCTAACGCTTATTGATGTGCTCCATGTTCCCGACATCAGAAAGAACCTAGTTTCTGGATCGGCACTTGTCAAAGCCGGGTTCAGACTAGTGTTCCAATCAAATAATTTTGTACTTACGAAGAATGGTGTATTCGTAGGTAAAGGTTACTTAGAACAAAGTCTGTTTAAGATGGTTGTAATGACTGTACACCGTGAATTTGATGGTAATAAAATAAAAGCTTCCAGCTATGTTGTCGAGTGTTTTAATTTATGACATGATCGACTTGGACATGTTAATAATAATACTCTGAAACATCTCGTCAAATTAAATTTATTACCAAATGTCGATGTTGACAAAACACACAAATGTGAAGTGTGCATGGAAGCAAAAATGATGAGACTACCTTTTCATTCGGTGGAAAGGTCAACGACTCCTCTAGAGTTAATACATAGTGATCTATATGACTTAAAATTCGTGCAAACCAGAAAAGGTAAAAAGTATTTTATTACCTTTATCGATGATTGCACAAGGTTCTGTTATGTCTTTCTTTTAAGAAATAAAGACGAAGCCTTAGAGGCTTTTAGAACCTATAAAATAGAAGTTGAGAATCAACTTGATAAACGAATTAAAATAATTCGTAGCGACAGAGGTGGAGAATATGATGCAACGTTTGATGAATTTTGTTCAGAATCTGACATTATCCATTAGACAACGGCGCCTTACTCACCTCAATCAAATGGTGTTGCCGAACGTAAAAATCGGACACTCAAGGAAATGATGAATGCCTTGTTGATAAATTCAGGCTTACCCGTAACTTGTGGGGAAGTCTTATTATCGGCAAATCACATTCTCAATAAAATCCCTCACAAGCAAAATGATAAAACACCATATGAACTATGGAAAGGTCGCAAGCCATCGTACAAATACTTGAAAGTGTGGGGGTGTCTGGCAAAGGTCGAAGTACCCAAGCCAAAGCAAATGAAAATCGGACCTAAAACGTTCGATGCAATATTTGTCGGATATGCCCAAAACAGTAGTGCATATCGGTTCATAGTTCACAAGTCAGACATTCTTGATATTCATGTGGGAACAACCATAGAATCTCGGAATGCGATATTCTTTGAAAATGTATTCCCAAATAAAAGGGAAAATATTCAAATTGATAGCAACGGAAGTCCTAACAACAATGACGTCTCTGAACTTAATTGTCGTAAAAGGACTATTGACTATCAAAATGAAGAGCCACGTCGGAGCAAACGGGCTCGAGTTGAGAAATCGTTCGGGCCGGACTTTATGACTTTTATGTCAGAAACGGATCCAAGAACATTGAGTGAAGCTCTCTCTAGTCCCGACGCCCCATTATGGAAAAAAGCAGTCAATAGTGAAATCGAGTTCATCATGAATAATCATACTTGGAATTAGTGGACCTTCCTTCTGGTGCTAAACCATTAGGCTGTAAGTGAATACTAAAACGCAAGTATAAAGTTGATGGATCTATTAACAAGTATAAGGCTAGACTTGTAGCCAAAGGGTATAAGCAAAAAGAAGACTTTGATTACTTCAACACTTACTCACCGGTGACAAGGATTACGTCCATACGAGTGCTGATAGTCATCGCAGCATTGTATGACCTTGAAATACATCAAATGGATGTTAAGACTGCATTCTTAAATGGTGAGTTGGAAGAAGAAATCTATATGGAGCAACCCGAGGGGTTCATAGTTCCAGGAAAAGAGGAAAAGGTGTGCAGACTTGTTAAGTCGTTGTACGGACTAAAACAAGCGCCTAAACAATGGCACGAGAAATTTGACAAAATAATGCTGTCAAACGAATTTAAAATAAATGAATGTGACAAATGCATTTATGTCAAAGACACACCTAAAGGTTATATAATCGTCTGTCTATACGTAGATGATATGCTTATAATGAGTAGTAACCATGAGATAATCATGAGTACAAAAAAAATATTGACCAAGAATTTCGATAGGAATGATATGGGTCAAGCAGATGTTATATTGAGAATTAAAATTCTCAGGACATCTGAGGGGATAGTTTTGACACAATCTCACTATGTAGAATCGGTGTTGAAGAAGTTCAATGCGCATTTATCTCTCTACAAGAAAAACACCTATGGATCTAAGTCAACACTTTGCAAAAACCAAGGTGAGCCCATATCACAATTAGAATATTCTGATAATCGGTGCAGAACTCACGTATCCCTGGCAAATTGCATACGTCCGTGATATTGTGGTTAACAAACTAAGTCATTTTACAAGTAATCCAAACGACACCCATTGGAAAGCACTGATGCGAGTTCTTAGATATTTGAAATATACTATGAACTATGGATTACATTTCGGAAAATATCCCGCTGTCTTAGAGGGATATTGTGATGCTAATTGGATATCAGATACAAAAGATTTCAAATCCACTAGTGGATATGTATTCACAATTGGTGGAGGAGTGGTATCTTGGAAATCCACTAAGCATACGTGCATTGCTCGATCAACTATGGAATCCGAATTTATAGCACTAGACAAAGCAACTGAAGAAGCTGAATGACTGCGGAATTTCTTAGAAGATATTCCGAGCTAGACAAAACTTGTGTCTGTCGTACTTATACATTGTGATAGTCAATCGGCGATTGGAAGGGCACAGAGTAGTATGTATAATGGTAAATCACGACATATACGTCGTAGACATAATACCATTAGGCAGTTGATCTCGAATGGAGTGATTGCAATCGACTATGTCAAGTCTAAAAATAATTTAGCAGATCCTCTTACGAAGAGGCTAAATCGAGATCAAGTATACTGCTCATCGAGAGGAATGAGATTAAAAAATCTACAACTAAAATGACTGTAGCAGTAACCCAACCTTGTTGACTGGAGATCCCAAGATCTTGGTTCAATGGGACAACGAAGTTACAGAAGTTGTGTTACAGCACACGAGATATATTATCTCTATCTCAGTCCTAGGATGAATATGTGTTGTCCTACCACATGTAGTGAGGTTAAACTTATGCTTTTAATGACTTCTATACCTTTATAAGGTGGAGTATGGTAGGATACTTTTGATAGAAGTGTCACCTATGTGAGTGTGAAGACAGGTCGCTTCAATGAAACACTCATGAATCCAAGATGGTGTCCATAGCCAAAACGGAACCAACCATGAGAACCAAAAGTATGTGATGTTATTTATTGTCTAAGTATACACAAACAAATGAGCATCAAGACATCATGTTCATCATTCTAGTATGCCTAGAGTAGCATTCCACTACGGAAGGTTCAAAGCCACAAGCTACCTCTCTAGATGCATTGACTTATCGATTGAACTCTCGTAAAGTATCAGCATGCATACACGCATTAATTTCCATTCATGTGGGGGATGTTAGATATTGGGTCTTATAAAGACCAATATACGATTTTGAAAAGGAAAATCGATGTGTCATCAATCAATGAAAGTCTAAATTGACTTCAAAATCGAAATCTACGTTTTGAGTAAATGAATCTAGACTATTAATTTGCTCAAACCGATTATAGTGAATGAGAAATTAATTGTTAAAGTCACCTAAAAGTTATTAAAGGAAGTAAGGGGAACAACAATCCCACATCGAAATTCCATGAGGATTTACTTTTATATATGTTGATGAGTTAATCGAGTTAACTCAAATAGCACAAACTCATCCATCGAGGGGCAAGGTGTGCTCAGACTGCAAGCCCGCCACCCGCCACCCGCCACGCGTGCACGCGCGCAATGGGCGCTTTGTTGGCGCACTTTGCACTTTGTACGCGTCCTCGCGAGGAGCTTAAATTTATGCTCCGGGTGACATAGCAGTGCCTACGTGGCACTCGGGTGATGTGTCATGTATACATGGCACTCGATTGGGCATGGAGAGGTGACTGACTGCTAACTGGGCAATCGGATGGACACCGTTGGAACGAAGAAAGTGAGTAGCACGATCTGGAGCGTTGATCGCGAAGAATCACGATCGGACCACTGGTGATTACGATTGATCTGGAGCGTCGGATTGATTGGATCGCTGGATCCAGATCTGGCGGCTGAGATCAAAGGATGATCTGAAAGGTTACAATCATTCAGATCTAATGGCTGAGATTAAAGGGTTTGATGAAGGGTTACAACCCTCTACATCCAATGACTCAGATTAAACTCACCAAAGGGCACCTCATCTCTTCACCTAGTATAAATAGGATCCCTAGAGAATGGAATAAATCACTCAAACTCATTCACTCAAGTTCTCATCTCATCCATCCATCCTCTGCATCCAGAGTCCAAAAAACCTACGAGTAGGTTCGCCGGTCTCAGAATTTATAGTGCTACTATTCCGAGACATCGTCGTTGTATCTTGGAAACGAATTACTGCTATCCGTAAACACCTGAGCGGAGCAATATCGTTTTACGGAGATAGTGTTGAACACTAGCCTCGACGAGCTCATATCAGATTGTTGTCTCCCCGATTATTTCGTAATATCAACATCTAAAATTTAAGAAGTTCTATCAAACGATGGTTAGAATTGTTATATTATATGATGTTAAATGTTGAACAACGACTTGAACACGAGTAGATATGTACTTCGAAATTATATCTATTGAAGAAAAACTCTGAAAGACACGGTTAAATTGGTATAGATATGTACTTAGATGTCAAATAAATACTCCAGTTAGACAATGTGAAACTATGACAAATATGCACATCAAATATCAAATGAGGAAGATAAAAAAAAATTGATTAGTAATAATAAAATAATATAAAATTTATTTAAATATAGATAATAATATAGTAGGAGATAGAATTTAATGACGTAGAAGAATCCATATAATCAATTTCATTTAGTGTGATAAAATTTAATTATCGTTATTTTAATAATACAACATAATATGTACCTAAATGGTAGTATGGTTTCCAGCATTTGGATGAGCTGAATTAAAAAAAAAAAACGGGTGACGAAAATGGAGCGAAGCGTTGTTTCGATTAATATATATATATATATATATATATATATATATATATATATATATATAATTTAATGATTAAAAAGGGCGCTTATTCTTAAGTAATCGAAAGGTTTCTGAATTTTTACACGATGTAAGGAGAGTTTCTTTCATACAAAAAAATGTCTACCGAGCTATGCACCGGTTCTTGTGAGCCGAGCACAAAATGAGTTGGGCTGCGCTGGACATGACCCAACGCTAAATGGATTGGACCAATTTTTTAATGGGTTGGATTAATTGAGCATTGGTATTGCAGGCCATGGTCAGCACTTGTCCGATCTTCCACCGAATTTCAACGGCATATATATATATATATATATATATATGTATATATATATATATATACTATTTAATTTATCTATGAATATTTTTATTGTTCATCGTCAAATCGCATTATAATTCAATTTTTAAATTTTAAAGAATTAGATAATAGATAATAAATATATTTACGGATGAATTGTATAAAATAATATTTTTATAATCGATAATTCTTCACAGGGACGAGTGACTAAACCAGGAGAGGTCATGCCTAATTAAGTGCTTTGCCTTGATCAGGAGAAGGTAACCTGGAACAGCAGTGATTTTTCTCCGAATCGGATCCCCATTGATTGTACTGGGATTATAATTCTCTGTCCCGACAGTCCGACCTAGGCATGGCGTGCTTAGTTTAGTGTGTGGCATTCTATAGTGCTTTTAGTAGGTATACTTCTGCTCGTTTCACTCGCGAGAGTTCCATGGTGGGGGTTCAAGTAAGGTCTTCTTTTCTTTTGTCTTTGCCCAAGTTGATTTCACCCTTGCCTTGAGGCGAGCGGTCTAGCCCACTTGGGCTTGGGCTCTGATCTAGCGTACGTGTCGAGCCGACCTCATAGCTCTAGTTGTGCATTGGTCGTTCGAAATAAATCACGCACAATATATAACTCATCCGTGAGTATTTGTGAGTATCTTCATTATCCGTCATCCGATCTTTTAGGGTGCAAACATTGGGTTATAGTGCGCACTTGATCGAACGGTGGATAATAGAGATGCTCATAGATGAATTGTGTAGGTAAATATTTTTCTCTCTCTATATATAAAATTATTATCTTATATGATTCATTCGTGAGCATCAATGAGTACCTCCATTATTTATCGTCTGATCTCCTAGAATTCAAGGATTAAATTATAATGCTCATTTAATCGGGCGATGAATATTGGAGGTAATCACATATACTTGCAGATAAATTGTGTAGGGGATCATTCCCCCCGCTCTCTATATAAATGTTATTCTGCATAATTCATCCGTGATCATCTTTATTATTCATTGTTCAATCAGGATCAGACCTTTCACCAGGCCAATCAAACAGTTGCCTAGGGTCCGGTCTAAAAAGGGGCCATAATTTTTATCACTGTTTGTGAAAAAAAAAATAATGGATCTAATTGTAATTTCTAAAACATGATGGGTTTTTTATGATATTGCCAAAAAAAATTTAAAATGCATCGACACTTCCACAGTTCGACAAGGAGGAAGTAGGTCTGCAATCTATTGTCTACATTCCGCCTCTTTCGCTTCTGCCGCCGGCCCTAATCCTTTGTGTCGTTGTCGCCGTCGACTCGACGGTGTTGGTTGAGAAGTATACGAGAGTAAATAATTTCTCCCTGCCCCATTTCTTTTCAAATGTGATACTATCGCCTATCGGGTACCCATGTTATCATGTATTATTGTTGCTGGTTGGAACTCTCTATCCTCATAATATTGTGGCATATGTAAACTAGAGACTAGAGTAAGGTCTTCGTATTGGTTCAGGTAGAGTGCTTAGCCTCTTTTCCTTACCCCAGCTCTTGCATTCAATCTGGAATGCTTGGGTGTTGGATTGGCCTTAGGCTACGTTTGGTACGGGGTAATTAGATTTGTAATGTAATCGGATTATATTACAAGATGATTTACTTTGTTTGTTAACATTTCAAAAATGTAATGTAATATAATCGCATTACAAAATAAGAACCAAGATCCGTAATCTCGATTACGAAGGAAAAGCGATGTAATCCGATTACATTACGGACTCAATATTTGTCTTTACAAATATGTCCTTTTATTCGGCTGACGGCCGACGGGCGATCGACGGGCGACGGCCAAGCCGGCCAATGGCCGACGATCGGCGCCCGGCCGGCGACCGGCGGTCGGCCGACGACCGAACACCGCCCACCGCCCACCGGTGCCCTTCGGCGATCGGCGACAACCTTATAAGGCTATTTTTGTCATTTTATAATAATATGAATTACATTCCTTATAACAAATATGGATACCAAACAAACGAATATAATCACTTTTGTAATCAAAGATTACATACCAATCGCTAACCAAACACAGTAATGTAATACACATTACATTACATTACATTACAAACTTGATTACATTACAAGGTTGATTACATTACCCTATACCAAACGTAGCCTTAAAAGAAAGTGATTGAGGATCGAATCTTATCTAAGAATACATTTCCTTGCTTAGACTCATGGACAGATAGATTATTAAAGAAAGGCCTTGGGACTACCATCAGATCGAATATGTGCGGAAAGTTCAACGAGCAGTGTCCGGAGGGTAAACCCGTGTACGCTCTGATAGGACAGTTGAACCGTTCGCCCAAAAATCCTTCGGGGTTTCGATGAGTCTTCGGGCGGCAAGAACTATAAAAAGTTTACCCATCGGTTTGCCGTGGCAATGGCGTTGGTAAGAGCTTGGGGGTCCCCGAGCAAGCCATGGTTCGATCCTCGCACTGCGGCATGGAGGGAATTCCGCCGTTTCCACTGGCCATTCATGGAGGCGGGTTCCGCTACGTGGTGGTGTGGGTGCGGACTCGACATTGGCGTTAAAACCCCTCACGGCGACTTGGTGGCGCGTCTTCCTGATTTACCCTTGTGGGCCGGTGGAGACTCTTCGGAGGCCGTGGGGCAGGGCCGGTTCGCCAAGTGGACTAGTCGGGCGAAGCTTGGATACCACTTTAAATCAAAAAAAAAAAAAAAAAAAAAAAAAAAGAAAGGAGAGGTCATTTATGTTATTATGTATGCTGGAAAAAGATCCCGTCTTCAAACCTAGATTATCAATTTGTAAAAACACAATTAATCTTTGGCCAGGTCAGTAGCAATTGAGAGTATCGACTTTGGTAAGAGCAGGATGAGATCAGAGCCTTTACCGAGCTATGCTATTAGTATTAAATGATTCAACTTTCATTGGATGATCCACTAGAGATGTATAATGAGTAGTACCTTAAAATTGTTTGCGAACAAAACTCAAAGGGCTTAAAATATAGGTATCTATTTCAGGTAAAAATTGTAACCTTGATTGTATTAGCATATAATAAGATTGTGAAATTGAGGCTCCTATCTAATTCACTTTGTTTTTAATTTTGAGTTTTAAATGCAAGGTATTAAAATAGTGTTGGTGGAATTTATGGTATCAACTTTTTGAATCGTAGGGTTCAATTGAAAAAAAATGAATTTAAATTGATTTGAAATAATAATTTATGATGACTTAAGAAATATATTTAATTATTGTTTTATTTAAATGAGTTCATATACACAAAAAAAATTTTAATTATACATAAATTATTTTTTTTATAAAAATTACACATAGACCGTTTGTGATTTAAATAAAGAGATGGACATTTTTTTTGAATGTGTGGAGCTATATATGATTAAATGAATAATTTTGAATTAATTTCATTATTGAGTTATAACTTATATATTTACTTTTAATAATTTGCAAGTATAATCAAAGAGCATTTAAAATGTCTTCTAAATATTCGTCTGGAGCTCAAAAGAAAAAAATGAAGCAAAAGGAGGAGACATTAATTTAAAGTTAAGCCGGTGATATTAATAAATTTTTAGAAGAAGTAGCATAATAGAAAAAGAACGATTAGAGGATAATTTGGTGATGGAAGAACAAAATCATTATGAAAATGAAGAATTAGCTGAGACTGTCAATTTGGTTGAGTCAAATGAGAACTTAGAAGAAGACTCTCAATATAAAAAATTAAATTTAACTGTGAATTTGGAAGATCCTTGAAATTGAAATAACATTTATAAAAAATTGAGAGATTACTTAGTAGAAATGGGTCAAAAAAAGTGGATGGTTTTTTATTTCCCAATGATAGTAACAATAGACATTTTGATTCATCACATTATACACGAGTTATGGCAAATAGACAAACATTAGATAGAAGATGACTTTTATATTCTATTTCATTAGATAGAATATTTTGCTTTTGTTGTAAGTTATTTAAGACTGAACAAATGATGAATAGAATGAGGAATTTGGGTAATGATGGATGCAAAGACTGATGTAATATGTATAGAAGTTTTAAACATCACGAAGTTAATAGAGACCATATGGATTGCATAATTGCTTGGGTTGAATTAGAAAAAAGGTTGAAAAAAAATCAAACAATTAATTACAGTATGCAATTTCAAATTAGCAAAGAAAGACAATATTGGAGGCAAGTGTTAACAAGAATAATCTCTATTGTGAAAATACTTGCTAAAAATATTTTGGTCTTTCGAGGAGATGATGAAAAACTTTATGTCGAGAACAATGAGCTCTTTTTGCAAATGATAGAAATGGTTGTTGAGTTTGATCTAGTAATAGAGGAGCATGTTCGACATTGTGAAGCAAGAGAATTTCAGTATACATATTTTAGTCCCAAAATTCAAAATGAATTGATAGAGACTTTGACAAACGAAGTGAGAAGGACAATCATTGTAAAAGTTAAACATGCAAAATATTTTTCAGTAATACTTGACTGTACTTCAGATGCAAGTCATCAAGAACAAATGTCTCCAGTGCTACGATGCTTAGATGATTCGACAGACACGTCAAAAGTAGAAGAATATTAGATTGAATTTTTGAATGTGGATGACACTTCAGGTCTTGAATTATCAAATGAACTTTTAAATGCAATAACTAGAATTGGACTTGACATTGATGATATAAGAGGACAGGGATGCGACAACGGGTCTAACATAAGTGGAAGACACAAAGGTGTACAAAAAAGATTGCTTGAAATAAATCCTAAAATTTTTTACACACCATGTAGTTGTCATAGTCTTAATTTGACCTTGATTGATATGGTGGAATGTTATCCTAAAGTTAAATCCTTCTTTGGAGTGGTGCAACGCATCTACATATTATTTTCTTATAAAAAGATGAAAATGTTTTAAAGATAAGGTACCTAGTTTGACCGTTAATCCATTGTCACATACCCGTTAGAAAGTCGTAATGAAAGTGTAAAAGTCATAAAAGAGCAAATTGTATATATAAGAGATATTTTATTTGACTCGACGGAAGTTGTTAAAGATTCTAAAACAAAGTGTGATACTGAAACTTTAGCACTATATGATCTGGAGAGTTTTGAGTTTTTGTTTAGAATGGTAATATGATATAACTTGTTACGAGTAATAAATAATGTGAGTAAGTTTATTCAATATGAAGATATGAATATTGATATTGCGATCAATCTCTTACAAGGACTTGATCATTTTCTTGATGAGTTTAGAGAAGAGAGATTTGTTAATGTTATGAATGAAGCTATACAAATGACAAGTGAAATGAGAATTGAATCTAAATTTTGAGAAAAACTTATCATTCGAAAAAAGAAACAATTTGATGAAAATGACAATGACAATGTGACACAATCAGGCGAAGAATCTTTTAGAGTTGAATATTTTCTATTTATAATTGATCAAGCTCGATCTTCTCTTTAAGTTCGGTTTGAACAATTTAAACAATATCAAGAGTTTTTTTGAATTTGTATGGAATTTGGAGAAGTTAAAGAGTGAGCTTTTAACTAGCTTGATGAAGTCTTGTATAGAGCTTCAACAATTTTTGAGTCACAATGAACATTCAGATATTAATGGTGATGAGTTGTATTCGGAGTTAATGGTTATGAGATACTATTTAACAAATGAAAAAAGAATAATTAATATGCTAAAATGTCGAGCAAAATTGAATAGTTTATTCCTAAATACTTACATTGCATATAAGATTTTGTTAACCATACCAATAACAATTGCATCGGTAGAAAGAAGTTTTTTAAAGTTGAAGTTAATCAAGAATTATCTTTGATTAATAATATCACAAGATAGACTAAATAGATTATCAATGTTATCGATTGAGAAAGAAATAGTTCAACAATTAAATTATACAGATTTGATAAATATTTTTATCTCTAAAATAGCTAGATAAGTAATGCTTACATAATTATTTTAAATATTTATTAACTTTTTAATTTATTGATGTAATATATTGTTTTTAATTTATTTATTTATTTAGTGTAATTGTTATTTGTAAATTGAATTTTATAATCATTTATTGTGATAGAAGATTATTTTTTATTATTCGCTTCAGGCCATATTAAATAAAGGTATAATTTTGCGTCCAATTCCTTAGAGTTCAAAGATTGAACTATAGTGTACATCCAATAGGATGCACTACAACAAAAATTCGAATAGACAACGATGAAAAATCGTTGTCTATGATCTAAAAAATCTGTGGTAAATCGATCTGTTATGAAAAGTAGGGTGCTCAAAGACAACGGTGAAAAACCGTTGTCAATTTAAGGAAAAGATAAGGGTTTTTAACCGTTGTCTTTGAGCGCCCAACTTTTCACAACGGATCGATTTACCACGAATTTTTTAGATCATAGACAACGATTTTTCACCGTTGTCTTTCAACTAAAATTACAACGGGTTATAACCGTTGTCTTTGAACGTCCTATTTTTCTCAACGTATGGATTTATTATAATTTTTTGAGTCATAGACAACGGTTATTAACCATTGTCATTTCTCAATGGTTACTCTAAAGAACAATAAACCGTTGTCAATTTATAGTATTGTATTTTTAATATAAATTATACAACATCAAAAAGAATTATAGAAAACACATATACATTCGTACTTGTAGCAATGTAAAATACAAAGTCACATCATCCCATTTTAAATGATCACTCTTAAAAACATATATAAAAAAGTACTGTAACAAAACAACTACATATCATATGCTTAATACTGTACTAAAAGTATTATGCATAATAACCAAAACACTTATAGATTACCACATCTAACCAAAAGAGGTATGTACACTTAAATCTCCTAATCATGAGATATGTGATCTTGTATGCATTCAGCCCACTCCGAACGTACTTCATCAATTTCCTTTACAGCTATCACAGATTTACGAACTGCATGTGAATAAATGAATAAAAATATAATTAAACACTTTGAGTATTATGTGGTAATTAATTGCACAAATCATTTTACAAATATGTATCAATAAGAAAATTTGAAAATATATTTAATATTAATATTGATCGTAGGGAAAACTTGTCAATGGATGCGGCATCTTCAATTAAATCTCTCATATATCGCAAAATAAAATAACCGCATTAAACTCCATTCGATTGAAAGGGAACCTATGATGAAAAAAATTATAGAAGTTATGCGGCGATTTTTAAAACTCTAATCTAACTAAACTACAATTGTGATGGAATTTAAGAAAACATAAAATAGAGCATTCAACCAAAAGCATCCAAATAAAAGAACAACCTTAATGTCATAACTAAATCCTAACTAGTGAAAGAGACATTTCATCAACACGTAGTAGACATGAGACAATGTAAACTAAAAACACATTCAACTAACAACCAAATAAAACGACTAACACATCAACCATAGGAGACCAAATCTAATGCATGAACATAATTAAAATAGAGCAATTAAACTAAATGACATTGCAAAGAAATCATCCAACTAACAAGCTAAGCAAACCTACAATGCAACCAGAAACATAGCCAACAATTAAACTAACTGAATTGCAAAACTAAAGCATAACTACTGGAAGACACAATTCAGCAAACACAAAATGAGCATGATTAAACTGCAACAAATTAACTAAATGCAGGAAATATTAACAACTTGATAACAAATACAATGAAACCATTCAAACACAAAGAAAAGGAATTGCTGGAATTTCATGGAGGAAGTTGTCCGGAGACTAGAAGATGTTGTATGGTGCTGGAAAAATCTGTAGGAAGCTTTATAAATCTGTCTAGAGATGATGGTGGCTGTCCGGAGGCTGGAAATTACTATAGGATGGCTGGAAATCTGTCCAAAGCTGGAAAAAAACTATCGGAGGCTGCCGGAGATGGTTTTGGCTACCTGGAACCGTGGTAAACTATTGAACACTTTGAGTACTATGTGATAATTAATTGCACAAATCATTTTACAAATAGGTTTCAATAAGAAATTTTGAAAATTTGTCTAATATTACTATTGGTCGTAGAGAAGCCTTGTCAATAAATGCAGCACCTTCAATTATATCTCTCATATATTGCAAAACGAAATAACCGCATTGGACTCCATCCGGTTGAAGGGGAACCTGTGATGAAAAAAATAATAGTAGCAAATTAATAATTTAATTGGAATAACAATACAAATAAGGAGAAGACTATAGTCCTGAATGAAGGTTTTCTAGAAGCATAAGAGTACCAGTTGCAGACTTTCAACTAACATTGGTCCAAGTTAACTGATTATCTCTCAAAGAATACAAAATATTTTCTAAACCCAACTAACTGTATTATATGTGACGAAAAAACTCGTAATAAGCGTCAAACTATAATAGATTTCTGAGCAAAGAAAATGCATATATCAAGATTTTTTAATTACTAGAAAACATACCTTGACTATTTTCCGCAAAGGTTGTTTCTTCCCATGCTTGCCAATCTCTGTGTTGAATAGTTTCAAGGCCCTTCATATAATTATAAGAGATTATACACTTTTAGTGCATCTAGTATATAAGGAAAAATTATAATAAATATTCACAACATTTTTGTAATAAAACTTACATATTCACAACATCCTTCTAAGTCTCATCACGATTAAGTATTTACAACTTATTCATCACAGTGAATTTTAGTAAAATAAAATCAAATATAGGAAGTACTTTAATAAAGAACTTATTGTTTCTCCAGGTTGAAGTGCATTTGCTATTCTCCTTTTTATTTTTCCAACATCATCTGAAGATAGATTATCGTATGCCTCCTCTTCAGATGCTTTTAGCTTAAACTTTCCTGCCAACTTGGTATCAACTACAACACTATCTAAAACTATTCTGAATCCAAGACATGATGTATAAAAAAATGTAGAGAAATAATTACGGTTTCAATCTGAATCGAAGCCGAGATGTATAAATAGGCAAATTATCTAAGTAAACCATTCCATTGTGGTTTCATAGATTGTGTAATACCTTGATATAATTGTTTGAGTCAAGGGTAAAACGATGATAAACTCCAGCATGCAAGACAATCATGCCTCCTTTCTTCACTGCTATTCTTATCCAACAATCATTTTTGTCTTTTACATCGAAATATCCTATCAAAAAGATGAATAAATATCATGTCATCAACTAAATACCAACCAAACATCCAATTGCTATTTGTATCATACCACTCCCTTCCAGACTATATATAACGTATTTCTTCATTAGTGTGTAGGTGTTCTTCAAAGAAATCTTTCAGCTTAGCCTCATAATTCGGCAATTTCTTTGGGCACACATCACATATATCCTACACAAGGTTAAGGCAAATAGCTAGTTATCTTGATGTCAATAAAGTTACGTTGTCGATAAGAGCAAAATAATGAGGCATCACAACAAACCACATAAGAATAACCTCTTGCTTCTCGGATCTTTTTCAAGTCTACATCATTCTCATAATCAACAGGATTCAGGTGCCAAATAATTATTCCTAGTTCTAGAAGAAAAATGAAAAATGAAAAAACAGTAAATTTATTAGTATTGGATACACTAAGGAAATGCGAAAGAAAATTGGGGAAATAGATTGAAATAAAAAATTATAACCTGAAAGCTTATCTAATGAAACAAATTCCTTCGGTTCACAGTGATGGGGAAGTCTCAAAAACCGATCCTTTAAATAGTGCATTCTCATATACCTTAGAACTATAGGTGAATTCCTGATAAACTTCAAATGGTTGACAATGTCCAATAACCACCTGCAATCGATCCACCATCTTCTCTAACAATCCTACCAACATTGGCTCCATAGCGTCAAAGGGGGCAATGGTGCTCATGGGCGACAGCAGCGACACCGCACATGTGATAGGTGCGCGTGGTCAGTAGCCTCGACGTCACGGAATGCGGCAGCGCACTCGGGGTGAAAACGTCGGTGGATACGGCGACGATCGGTGCACCGAGAGAAGAAAAAGAAGTGGCGGCAAAAGAAGGGATAGGAACGGGAGGGGAAGAGATGGGAAAGGGAAAATGAGACCTAAACTGATATTTAAGTCTTATCTTATTTAATTCGATTAACTCCTCAATAACTCAAAGAGATTTTATCAAAATCTATTTATTTTATCCCCTAAACTACCGAAGAACTTAGAGAAAAATTCTTAATAATTCCTAAAAAAATCTTGAATTATTCTTATAAGATAATTTTCCAATTAACAATTATTATTTTATATTTATTTAATTATCATATTTAACATCGACGACGCCACAACATACGACAACCACATGCACGGAGCATCAGTGGATGAGGATGAATGGTAAGCTAACTTTAGGACAAAATTTTAGGTTAATAATTTTCATCGTTCTAGATAAACTAAATAAAATCTAATAAAATGAAATTTAAGTTTATTTATATATCTCTTTTATTCCCGATGCATATTAGTTGATTGTGATTACATAAATATAATATTTTAAAAAATTAGTATTAATTAAATTATTTTATTTTATTTTTGTAACTCCAACTCTATTTGACTTTCAAATTGTGCAATATAACAATGATAGATAATTTTGTAAATGATCAACATAAACTATCAAAATAAAAGAATACCGTATATCTAGAATACTGATGATGACCTGGAGGGTGAGTGATGGACCGAAGGAGAAGATAATGGACAGATCCCGAGCGAGCAATCGACGACGAAAAGGCAAAGGACGATGACCACCGGATTAATAAGTGATGTCATAAGAAGTCGTTGAAAGGGAAAAGGAATCGACGGAGCAATCGATGTTTATAGGGAACGGAAGGAGGCAAGGGATCGGGAAAACGACGAAAACTATCGGGAACGAAGATGAAATGACAGAAGCTATCGGGAAAACGACGAAAGGGGGAAAAAAGGAAAGAAAGTTTAATGAAATTAACCTATAAACCTAAATATATATAAAAATAAATTATATATATATATATATATATTACGGAATAGAAGATATTATTCTTTATATATTCTATAAATACGATGATATGATTAAATATATTTTCACTATTATTGTTTTAAAATTTTTTAATACATTAAAAAAATTAAATTATTATTGGTTAAATAATTTTATTTTATTTTTATAATCTTATATATTTTTAATTTAAAAAAAAACTTATTTTCAATAATTTAAAAAAAATAGTATTAATAATAAATAAAATAATTTTTATTTGTATTAAAAATATTAAATTTTAATAATTATTATTAATGAATTATATTGTATTTCTTGATTCAATTACACCATTATAATTTCATTGACAACGATTTATAACTATTGTATTAGTATCGACAATACTTTTTTATCGTTGTACCAAACATTTTGAAAACTTTCTCATTGACTACAATTCATTGCACCATTGTCCCAATTATTGTTAAGATAAAAATAAAAATAATCAAAGACAAAAGTTTTGAAAAACCATTATAAATTATATTGTTGATTAAAAAAATACACTTAACGACAACGAATAATATTAAACCGTTGTCTTTTGTATTATATGGACATTCAAAGATAACGAATTTTGTCAAAAACCGTTGTCTTTTATCAAAATCACAACGGTTTCTCCAAAAACCGTTGTCTTTGTGATGTTGTCTTTTTGTATTTTTGTTGTAGTGATGGTAGATAATGAAAGTATCCACGAGTGTTAACGGATGAATTATGTATGAAAATATTTCTTTCTCTATGTATATATTTTAATTCATCATGATAAAAAATTAGAACTGTCGATCTAACCATCTCTCTCGTCGAGCCGGAAAATTAATCACAGATGATCTTTAATTGCCGATCACGTGGGCTAGTACGGCGGAGGCGGAGGATAGGAACCAACTCCTTCGTCCAGCAATTAGAATTTGATCCGTGTTCATCATGACAAATCTGCAACGCACTCAACGCGCCATCTCAGATACATTAATTTTAATTCATTTATGTAAAATACGATTTGTTCGCTCTCGACGCCCGCATTAATTTTAGTTTGTGATTGTCAAATGGGAGCCTGCGTTGCCTGCTTTGAGCAATAATGTGCAAAATGATATTAATATAAAATTAAAATTAATGCAAAATGATACTTTAGAAAAGTAATTTGCCAAACGGGCCCACAAAAAAGTTGGACGATTTAAAATTGGACTAGCATTGTGGAATTTTATGTGCACCTTCTTCCTAGGAGGCCCCACATCATCCTTTTTTTTAGTCAAAAAGTCAAAAAAGAAGTTTGACTTCTGAGACAAGGAAGGAAAGCTATAAAAAAAAGGAAAAAAAAATCATCAAAGGAGGGGAATACCTTTCAAGTATGGCAATCTTAAAGTTGACTTTACGGGCTTTTTCGTTTACCTTCTAGATTGCTTGCCTTTAATTTCTTTAAAACATAATCTTAATTAAGTGGAGGGTCTCATTAAGCTTGCGCATGAAGCAAATTAATGGATTCCATGATATATAAGTAGGCAAAGGATTAATCTAGCGGTAGATTACCGAATCAATTATCGAATCTCATGGATGCGTAAATTTTAAGATTTATCAGCACTCAACTTTCATATTATCAAAATATATAATCGTTTTTAATTATGCTTCCACTTTATCATGATATATATAACGGTTGAATTTGCTAATTGATTTCTAAATTTACTATGTTGATTTATTATAAATATTTTTTTTTAAATCCATGACTTTCTATTTTATGTTATGAAATTTATATATGAAGATATGGTTGCACTGTAAATAATACAATGAACTTGATTCGAAATAATTCTGAAGTAGGATTCACTAATAATCTTAGTAATCTCAAAATCATTGTAAATTATGACTATTATACTTTTGAGATTATACTCTCGGAAGCATCCTAGTGTAATTATGTCCTCGAACATAGATTTTATAGTGTAGATTAAGAGGTGTAAAATTTTAAAATCTTCACAATCTTGAAACAAGATCATTAATTAAAGAGTTTAAATCTATCACACTTATTGACCAACATTATCAAAGGATATTTAGGATTCTTCTAATCAAAGCTTATGATCTTAAAAACTTTATAATCACTTCAAATCAAAATTATTATACCCTGGAAGTCTCCTAGGTGTAATCTTACACTTGGATTTGAATTACACATTTTAAATTGAGAGCTATGAATTTTAAAAAAATTTATAACCTTTGACAATTTGACACAAAACTCATTAGACGACTATGAAATTGAATTAGATCATGCAATCTAAATCAGAGAATATGTATCTAAGAATGCAATAGTTTTAGTTTGAAGTGATTATAAAATTCTTAAAATTATCAATAAATTTTAACCAAAATTCAGATTTTATAATATTCAAAATTTTAAAATTTTGGCATAATTTAAAGTAGAAAAATCCTAATAATCCTTTAGTGGTATTGATGTCTAAATATAATAAACTTAGACCTTTTAATGATTTTGGATATAATTTTTTTTATTATATTGGTGAATAAATATAATAGGCATAATTTTTTAAAATTGATATAAAATAAATTTAATTAGTCAAATAAATAAATTTAGATAGTCAACTAGGAATCATAAATCATACCTAACAAATTTAAAAATCCATTGATGGTACAACTAATGATAAAATAAAGAATATAATTAACTATATATTTTAGTAAATGCTAATTAAAGTTAGCCGGTGAAATAGTAAATATATTTCAAAATTCATGTAATTTGTTGTTAATATAATATATCATCAGGAGTATGAAATGGTAAGAATGAGTATATAAATCCGATATCTATCAGTGTTGAATTTTAATATTAATTTATGCGGAAATTGCGTGGAAGATAAGGAAAGAGATCACGAAAGACACAAGGTTTCATCGCGTGAAGGCATTGAAATGCATTATAATTAATATTTGGTAATTAATAGCTAAATGATCTCTCTAATCCATACTAATCTGAGTCACGACAAATCCCATTGACCGCGTAAACCAGCCGTGGACGTCAACGGCGACCGATGAGGCAGGTGCGGGGACCACACCGGGACCCGCCACCATTGACCCGACTGAGGTCGATGACATGACTTCCCGCCTACCAACTCCACCACCGCGATCGCCGTCGCCGTCAACTTTGACCCACTCGGCCTTCGATCAAGTCGCCACCGCTCGGAACGGATCGAACGTGTCGAATTTCTTATGATTTTGTTTTCCTTTTTCTTTTTTTTTTTAGATTTCATGTTGGATTCATTCCACAAGCTGCCAAACTTTGACAGATCTCGATCACTCTTCTCGTCTTTTTCTTTTCGGTTCTTTTTACAAAAAGAAAACATCGGAAAGAATTTACTAGAAGGGTGTGGTGAGTTCCAGCCGGTCAAAACGGTTGTCTGACCGGCGACGAGCGGCTGAGATGGCTGCGCGGGTCGGCGGCGGCGGTGTGGCGGTGCTCCCCTTCGTACGTCACGATCAGCATCGAGGGGTCCTCCGGCGCCCGCTCCACGTGCTTCCTCGCCGGGCACCCGCGCACGCTGCTGCACTTGTAGTAGCCCCTGCCACGGCGAACGGGATGTCAGGCCACGCGTTCGGCAGTAAAGATTGGATGGTAGAGATTATGGGGGGAGTAGGGGGGGTGGCATAGTTACCGGGGGTAAGGGGAGCCCTTGATCGGCTTCTGGCCGTACTTGCGCCAAGAGTACTCGTCGGCCGGTATTTCGGAGGTGCGCGAGCTCATCGACGGCACGCGTATCGTCTTCTTCACCCGTTGTTTCCTGCGGACGATCAGGTCGATGAAAGTTAGATTAACAAACTCTGGGTGAGCGCTAACGTGCGCCGGAAGAAGAAGAAGAAGAAGAAGAAGGAAAGAGAGGGATTTGGGGATTTTTTTTTTTTACTTTTTCTTGGAGCAGTGGCAGCGGCCGCCGGCGTGCTTCCTCGGCAGGGATTCAGTGTTCGCGTGGCCGTGCCCTTCGCCGAGGCAGATTTTCTTGTGGGAGGAGGCGAGAGGCGGCCTCCCGGAGGAGAGGACCACGGGGGCGGCGGCCGGTACGGGTGGCGCCGCGAGGATGATCGGACCGATCTTGCCGTTCGAAACGCTGCCGTCGCCGGTGAGGGACGACAGGAAGGACGAGTTGGCGGAAGAGGAGGTGGCGGAGGTGTTGAAGCTGAGGGTGAGCGTGGTGTCGGCGGGTTCGGCGGTGGATTTCACGAAGTCTAAGGTTAGAGCCTTAGGCGCAACCATCGGGGGCGGCGGCGGTGGCGGCTGCAGCGTCGTCTGGACCTCCGCCTTCGCCGGCTCCGGGATCCTGCTGAAGCCCTCGTGAACGCCGACGGCCGGCGCAGCGGCGATGGGGCCGCGGCGGAACCGCGCGTGGCCGGTGCGATTTAGCACGGAAATCACCTTCTTGAGCTTGGAGACGGTGAAATCGGTAATCTCGCGGCATTCGGCGGGAGACCGCTGGAGGGAGAGCTGGAAGGCGAGGTGTTCCAAGCTGCGCACCCCCGCGGCGGCCGCCTCCTTGACCGCCATCCCGTCGTCCATCTCCCCTCGGCCCTGCAGATCGACGGCCATCATCCTTCCAAAGCTCAATCGCACGGTCGAGATTAGATCAAAGAGACGGTCCCCCCGACAACGGAAAACGAGAAGAGAAGACGATCAAAAACCCAGTGGGAAACGGAGCGGCCGGCTTATAATATATCCACGGACAGCATTAATTTCAAAAAACCCCTCAGAGTTTCCATGTTTTTGGATTTTCTTTTTCTAATCAGAACAAAGTAAACAATTTTCTTTTGCCTTTCCAAGTCAACTTTGGCTTTTTTTTATTTATAAAAAGTATGTTTATTGCTCCACTCGATGCTGCAATTTGTATATTCCCACCCACAAATTGACCAAACTCCGAGATTTTTTTTTTCCTACAGGATCCGCTGCAACACGACAAGGAAGTGTAGATCCACAGTCCGATCTCGGATCACACGAATCGTAAAGCAAAAACGCACCAACCAATGCGATTTCCGCGTCGCTCAGATTGACTTTGGGAGCCAATAGGATTTTGAAACGTACGGAAGGGGTTGCGAGCTAGCGGGCGGAGATCGAGGGATCGGATCCTACCCGCAACGTCGAGGAACACCCAATAAAAAAGTCAACAAGGGAATCACGTGTTGACCTGGGGAAGAAGTCGTAGCCGTGAAGGCAACGCGAATCCCACGCCGAGATTCGTGCGGAGAAAAAATACTGTCCGTTGATCGTCGCCGCCTCCTTTGCGGCTGCCAGAGCGTTGACCGACCCGACACGAGCCCATCGTGCGTGGGACGCGAAATCTTATATTCTTGTATTTTTTTATGTATAAAGAATTAAAGAAATTGGAATCATATCTACTAAAGATTTGTGATCGATGAACAAAACGGGTCGACTCGTGTTGGTTTGTCAACTGATCACTCGATGCACGTCCGTTGAAATTGGAATGGCACTTGGTCTAGTGGATGAAAAAGCTGAGATATTGATGTATCGTGTATCGTGTGCTCGAAGTTCAATGATATTGACTTGCCAATTAATTTACGATTTTCTTTTCCCTTTAATTCAATGGTATATGAAAGATAAAGAGAGAACAATATTTAAAAAATAACAATCTAGGTGGAGTTTCCTCCGATGGCTAGTACAATTTTGCTTTATTTTACTGAACGTAGAAATTAAGGAAAGTTAATTGTTTTGTTTTGTATTGTATTTCATTTTTATGTATTTTTCTTATTCAATGGTATCATTTGTCATCAAGCTATATTTCTTACTATTTCAATTGAAAAAAATACATAAAATGAGACTACAATGCTCAATCGATCGAACGGTGAATAATAGAGATGTGCACGGATACTTATGAATGAGTTGTGTAATTTGATATCCTGAACTCTTTTTTCCTATGCATCCGTCTGCAATGCACAATATATGAGAAATGCACAGTGATTTTCATCGAACGGTTTCGTCCTGCAATCGTTGTTTCGTCGTCGTTTCGTCGGATTCCAGTGGGAATTCGATCGAATCCGACTGATACAAGAGTCCGATCAAATTGTAGTTGGAATTCGTCGAATTGCAGTCAAAATTCAATCGTGGTCCAATCGACACTGGAGCTTGATCGGATTGTGACCGAATTATGATTGGAATCAACTGCGATTGTGGCTGCTAGGCACTAATGCCCGCAACATTGGCAGTGGCAATTCGGTCCGATTTTGATCGTAGTCCGACCGGGATTGAGTCAGTTGGATGGCGATGGCAGCGATCCCAATGGATTCAGGGGTTGGACTATGATGTTTATTGGAGAAGGAAGTCGCGAGCGGAAGCATTGGGAAGCATTGTGCATTTCTCATTTACTGTGCAATCGTGATGAATTAATGGTAGAGAATGAATCGTGCATGAATTGACGCTCAAAATATTTTAGGGGATCGAACGGGGGATAATATAATGGAGGTGCTCATGGATGAGTTATATATATATATATGAATTCAATTCCAAAATCCCAGACCAATTAGTTAATCTAGAATGGACTAGAGCTGTCAAGTTGGGTTAGGTCCGCCGGGTTGGCCCGCCCCGCCAAACAATTTAAGCGGGTTGGGTTGAACTTTTATCAACCCGCCATTTTGGCGGGCCTAAACGGAGCGACCCGCGCGGGTTGCGGGTCTAGACGGGTTGGCCCGCCATGGGACGGGTTGGCCCGCGGGTTGAGAAATGTCAAAAGATAAATTTTTCACCATTACAATCTTCTTCTATCACACATACACCTCAACAAAGTATAAAAGAAGTTAAGAGTAAAGAACAAAAGAATATTTTTTATACTCTAATTGTTTTTTATTATTTTGTCACTACTATTCTAATCAATATAGGAAATAATAACATATCAAAATTAAATAATTACCCAAGTTAAAAAATCTCAATTGAATCTCTATTTGAAAGAGTAAAAATTTACATTTACATATTATCAAGATTTAAATATTTTAGAACATTGGAAAGGAATCAAAAATATCGATACTTAATTTTGTAAGTCGATAATTGAATCACAATTATAAGATTTTAGTTACTTTAAATATTTATTTTTTTAATCATGGTACTCTATCTGTCTTACAAATCATTACCTCAAGCCCTCAACACCTTAATAATTTTAAATATATTTTTAAAATTTGTGTGGCCCACGGGTTGGCCCGCCTAACCCGCAACCCGCCTTGGGTTGGGTTGGATTCGAAATTTCTCAACCCGCCGAGATGGCGGGTCGGCCCGCCCCTCTCCGCTAAATATTGAGTTTACGACGGGTTGACCCGCCCCGCCATGGGTCGGCCCGTTTGACAGCTCTAGAATGGACCATTAAGAATAAGGAAATTGTACAAGGACTAAAAGATTATAGAAACTGGAAAAACTTATAGAAAGCTAGAACTGAACACTTAGACACTTGCAATCACTCAAACTTAAACTTAAGTAAACTAGAGGAGAGACTCTGGTTCTATGTTGGACGATAGGCGGAGGCCTCCTTATATAGCAGAGGAGAGAGCTGATGTTCCACGGGTGCTAGGATACATTAAGTAGTAGTGGAGACATCATGGGTGTAAATGGAGACTTTCTTGCGGTAAAAGTGGTGATGTCATGGGTTGGTACTGCAGGTGGATTCTGATGTTGTCCTTGTAGGGTATTGTAGAGGGTCGGTGCTATCTTTTCTTGTTAGATCTTCATCATATTGGTTATGTTTTGGTCTTCGGCTGAGCGTCCTTCTCCGAGAGAGCCCATTGAGACTAAAGTTGATGGGCTTTTTGGTGGACTTAATGGCTGCCATGTAGTAATTGTTATCCAACCAAGAGGTACTAGAGATTGACGGTCTTCTATCCAATATTCTGGATGGTCCACTGAAACTTTCTGCCTTACTTTGACTCATGTTAATTCTTCTGATTTCTTGTTTGTTAAAAAGGCGTAATATTTAGATTGATATCTAATTATTCTTTCTGTTGATAATTTTTCCTAAATCTTTATTTATGTTTTCTAAGGTTATTTTCCAATTGTCTTCTACTTGTACTTTGGATAATTGCTATTCTAATTCGAGTAGTTTTCCTTCTATCTTGGTTATTCTAAAATGTAGAGATGTTATTAGGACTATTATGATATTATTTTGTTATACTTGGATTTGACCACTTTTTCCTGTTAGACGGGATAATAATTGTCTTCTTTAGTTTTTGTGTATTCGTGTACATATTCTACAACTTCTTCATAATATATATATATATATATATATATATATATATATATATATATATATATATATATATATATATATATATATATATATATATATATTTTGGTTCATTTAAGTATTAACTCTTTTATCTATTCTTGTAATATTTTGAATTCAACTTCGACTGTTATTAAGAATCTGTTTACTATTGGTGCAATCGGCTCAGGTCACGATTGACCGGACTCGAGTTTGACTCGAGCGATGTTTTGATGTTTGACATGAAGGTTTGACATTGATGTTTGACATTGATGTCTGATAATGTTTTGGGGAGATTGTTGGTGCAATCGACCCGGGTCATGATTGACTGGACTCGAGTTTGACTCGAAGGGGATTTTGATGGTTGACTGGGAGTTGACCATGTCATGCAAAGTCCAAGTCTTGAGTAATTGGCATGTAAAGTCCAAGCATGAGTCTTGGCAAGGAAAAGTCCAACATGGGTTGGCATTTGGAAAGTCCAAGGGTGTAGTCTTGGTCATGTAAGTCCAAGGGTATAGTCTTGACGGTGAAAGTCCAAGTCATGGGTACTTGGTATTTGAGAAGTCAAAGGGGCTTGATATTGGTGGTGTAAAGTCCAAGCGGGAGTCTTGGCAGCATAAGTTTAATGGTTGGCGGCGTAAAGTCCAAGCGGGAGTCTTGGCAGCGTAAGTTCAATGTGTCTTGGCGGTGTAGACACCGTTAGCATGACATAGCCGATGTAAGCACCTGAAGACTAGCATATGGATGAACAAGTCATGGATGACTTGGAGGGATCCGATAGGCGCAAGGCTGACGGAGGTGGCTAGAAGGCTTAGGTCTAAGCTACGGGTGGTCTAGTAAGTATGGGGGCACCATACTTGGGTTAAGCCTCATGTTTCAGGTGTATCAGTCGACTGGTGTGAGTCAACTAGGGTTTCGATCGCGAGTGCCCTAGCGATCGATTGCGAGGTAGCGTCGATTGTTGAGCCGTCGATCGACCGATTATGTGATCACCGATCGGGTGCTCGATATTTTGGGCGAATGGAGTCGACTCATTCAGGGGTTAGCGATGAGTGAAGGCTCGATCAGTCGACTGATGGACATGATCAGTCGACTGATGTCCTATCCGTTGGATTTTTTCAGCGTGGATTGCACCATTGTCTCACAACAACAGTGTCATCAGTCGACTGATGGTCTCGAGCAGTCGACTGATAGGAGAAAATTTAGCCCGATTGTAGGTTATAAAAGCAGCTCGGAATAGGGTTTTTGGCAGCGATTTCTTGAGCATTGTTGAGGTGATTTGTTGGTGCAAATTAGGGTCTTCAACCACGATTCAAGCAATTAAGTTCACATTTGTAAAGGTTTTTCTTACTTGTATTTGTTTGTATTTTATTCTTATTGTTGTAAGAATATTTGTATGAGGTTTCTCCACCTCCGGATTGTTCCGAGAAGGAGTTATTTATGATTAGTGGTTGCGTGTGCATCACTAGAGCTCTTTAGAGCTCGATCCATGGAGTATGAACTATTCGGTTCCGAACCATGTTACATAGTTGTGTATTGGTGTATTTGTGTTTTCTCTCACTTTCGTTATTGCTATTATTTCTATTTCCGCTGCGCTAACGAAATTTGTAGACGAAACGAATTCCATCGAGCATCGAAATGCTATTCACCCCCCCTCTAGCGGTCAACGAATCCTACAATTGGTATCAGAGCGAGACCGCTCTTCAAGTTTAACAACTAAGGGAGCACGCTAGAGGGAAGAAGATGAAATTTCAAGAAAATCTTGGATGAGACATCAACACACCGCCACCATACGACCAAGAAGATTTTCCAACGTGGAGGGCAAGAATAGAGACCTTCTTGATGATGGACATAGAGAATTGGTTCATTGTCATGGAAGACTTTGAACCTCCTAGGGATAAGAAGGGAGAAGTCCTCAAGTTAAAAAGGTGGACCCAAGAGCAACGTCTAAAATTCAAGACTGAAGTCAAAGTAACAAAGCTTTTAGAAGATTTGATACCTAATGATATTTTGTTTAGCTTAGGTGAATTTCAAGATGCCAAGGAGCTATGAGACAAATTGACCAAGTTCCATGAGAAGCCTCACTTGGCACAAGTAGAAGAAGAAGAATGTTCATCGGCTCAAGAAGAGGAGGAAGCCGAGGAAGAACCATCATCATCCTCACAAGCAAGTGAGGATTCGGAAGTTGAGATGGAGTCAACTTCCGAATCGGTGGAAGAAGAAGAAGTAGAAGAAGTCTCCACCTCTAGGATTGAGGAGGAGGAGAGAATTCCCACATCGGAGCAAGAAGAAGAATCTTCAACATCCGATCAAGATGAAGAAGCTCTCACTTCGGCCACCACCATTGACTTAGGTAACTCAAACACTTCAATTTCAAATAAAAATCATATTATGTGTTTTGAGTGTAGGGAACATGGACACTATAAGAACAAGTGCCCTAGGAAAGTCAAGAAAAGTCAACCGGCACCGAAATCTCAAGAAAAGACCAAGGATGTCGGAATCATCATTCCTAAGAACAAGGAGCATGTGGTATGCTTCAAGTGTCACCAAAGAGGGCACTACCAAAGTCAATGCCCTAAGGGGAAGAAGAGAGGTCAAGAAGGAGCATCAAATGTAGGGGGAGCCTTTAAGGCAAACCCTAAGATAATTTTAAAAAATGTTCATTCTTTAAGTAATAAGAACAAGCATGCTAGAAGTAATTTCTCTATGTTTTATAAAGAGCATGCTAAGAATAATAAATTTTATTGCTTATGGGCTAAGAGCTACAAGGTTAAAAATAAGGAGAAATTTGAGACTAATGTCCCTAGAAAAAATATTACCTAGGGAATCTATTAGAAAAATAGAAAATCACCTAAGCATCAATCCTAAATGGACTAGATACGTGCCTAGAATAAGAATATCTCAAGAGATAATGAAAAATAAAAAATTGGACAATTAGAAAAAGAAAATCAAGCCTTGAGATCAAGGCTTGAGAAACTTGAAAAGACCATTGCAAAAATGACAAATCAAATGCAAAGGTCAAATGGTCAAACTCTAGGATTTAGAAGTCAAAGTCAAAACCTAGAGTTTAGAAGACAAGAGTCATCCAAAGGCAAGAAAGGTTTGAGTCACAAACCTAAGCCCAAGGAGACCTATCATAGTATTCCATTCGATTATAGAACACAACCTAGGTCTAGGAAGGTCATGATTACTAGGGAAGCCATTCCTAAGGTTAACCAAGGCAAATGTCTAGTGGCTAAGGTTTCTATGAAACCAAGGAAGACCACTAAGAAGGTTACTAGGGAAGCAATCCTTAAGGTTAATCATGATAGTCCCAAATGACCAAGACTCCTAAGCCCAGGAGGGTCATTAGGAAGGTATCTAAGAAAGATATCCCTAAGGAATACCTAGTTAACCCAAGGAGCTCAAATAAGTATTGGGTTTCTAGAAGCGTGATTCCATCACGCTAAGTGGGTTGGGAGTGTTAACTTGAATTGGTGGGTAGTTAACCTAACCATTGTAAAGTTAACACTTTATAGCTTTTTCAAGGTTATGTGATACCTTGGAAATAAATTTGAATTTTAATCCTAAAGGATTTTAGAATGTGCCAATAAGCCTTGAGAATTATGAAAAATTGATTAAACTTGACACATTTAGAATTAGAGGTATTGGTGTGCAATTTGGGGTTTTGGCACACTTTGGAAATTAGTGTATCAAGAAAAGTGTCTTAAGGCTTAGAAATTACATTTAAGATTGATACTCAAGTACTACACATCTTGATGTCTCATACTTACCATGCTTCATGTGTTTTATCATATGTTTGCATGAAAGGAATGTTTATGGTGTATTGCATCTCACAAAATAGATCATTCACCATGATTGTGTATTTCAACACTTAGAAAGGGTGAGATGCTAGGATTTGAAACTATTGAATGTTAATGCTTGTGAAAATGAAATAAAACACTAAAATGCATTAACAAATACATGAACAAAGACATAACACTAATATATTTGATATACATGAATAAACATGGTAAAATGAAACAAATTGAGTGAAGAAATCGAAATTCACTTAATTTGAATCAAAATCGATATCACTAATCGATAACATCAGAGCACGACACCGCGAGCCCAGCAGTCGAGTGCTGCTTCCAAGACTCGACTAATTTGTACATCAGTCGACTGATGATACTGTTCATCGGGGCAGAAGAGCCAATGCAGTGGCTCGCCCAACGATCAGTCTTTGGTCACATCGATCGATCGATGTTATCGTAGCTCGACGTAACGTTCGGCAATGAGTGCCAAGTCGAGTCATTCACGGTTCGGTGAACCGTTCACTAACCCGCTATCAGTCGACTGATGTCACACATCAGTCCACTGATGTCGCAATTTTATAATGCCGACCCGCTAGGGTTCGGTGTCTTCACACTCTCTTCGCACGACTCTTCTCTCAGGCTGCTTCCAAACCTCTCTGACTAGCCTTCTCGCGTCCACGTCGGCGACCAAAAGCGTTTAGGTTTGGAAGCTATCTCTCCCATTCATGTTTTTGATCGCTCTATAGCTAAAATAACGTCTCACAGCCTCCACTTTCTCCTCCGATGCTAGGGTTCCGGCGAGATCCTCCTTCCGGCGTTCTCTCCGGCAAGTAGGTTGTCCCGTTAGGCCCTCACAACCATCAGTCTAGTAATGACACTAAAGTATACCTCTAAACCCTTAAACCCTAATTTTTTTTTATACCATATTTTGATCTAATCATGGTATTTGTGTCATCACATTGCATTGCATTGCATTCATCATATAATCATGTAGAAGACAACGTAGGAATGACCCAAGTGAGGGTGGATCACAAAATATCTTTATGTTGGATTTCAAAATTTTACAGTTGGTTTTCTTCTATTAGATAGTCTATGTTTTCTCCTAATTCTTTGATTAATTGGTTTTGCTTGTTAATTTTTGTTTTTATATCCTCCAGTAATTTTAAAGTATCTATTTCTTGAGTGGTTATGTGTGTTCTAATACTTATATTATCAAAAAATCTGTGATAGTATTAAAATGTGGTGTTTTAGAATGAAGTGTATGTGCGATAGATCTTGATCTATAATAGCAAAGGTGTTTATGGAAGTCTAAAGTTTGTATCTGTCTAGAAGTTGTCTGAGTTGCAAGATCTAAGTAGTTTATTCTAGGAGTCCAAGACATTCATGGGCTGCTAATCTCAAGGCTCTGATATCAATGTTTACAATTTTTTTTAGCTATAGTATATTGCTACAGTTAGGAAATACATGGAGACAAATATAAAATTAGTAGCAGTAGAAAAATAGAAATGCAGAAATGATAATATAGGAAAATGTCTATGAGAAAAACATAGTGAATTTCTATTTCTTCATTTGATATTTTCTTTCCGGTGAACCTCACTTGTTACCATATGTTATTGTGCCCGACTACTAGAGGTCTTATATGGTGCCTTCTTTGTCTGTACAGATTTTACCAATTAATGATAACAATTATGATAATTTATCAAACAACGCTCTTGAAGTTTGGAATTGTCCAAAAAATATCCCATACTTACATATTTATCAAATAACGCACTTAATTCATTTTTTACTCTTCAAAAATAATACATTTAATTTCTGAACGTGGTGCTGAAATTGCACCATCATTATGGTGCTGAAAATTTAAATCTCAGTACTATAATAGTGCTTGAATTTGAATTTTTTGTACCACTGTGGTGTTGGGAATTCAAATCCCAACACCAGTGGTGATGGGATTTGAATTTTCAACACCACGTTTGAAAATTAAGTGCGTTATTTCTGAAGAGTAAAAAGGAAATTAAGTGTGTTATTTGGTAAATATGAAAGTATGGTATGTTTTTTGGATAATTTCAAACTTCAAAAATACTGTTTGATAAATTACTGTAATAATTACCTTCATAAAAGAAGGATAAGGACTAAAGGATTTGTGAAGATCAAAGAAAAGATTTGTATGTGATTCAACTAGTTCGTTCTTTGATCTTCACATATTCCTCGATCTTTATCATTCTTTTACGAAGGTAATTGTTGTCATTAATTGATAAGCAGAGCCGGCTTGGATTTTCAAATTTAATCTTAGGGTTCTGGGCGAAATTGAAAAATTAAATCTTATTTTCACTATAAAATTTAAAAATTTGAATCCTAAAAATCTTAAAAAAATCTTAGGTCTTAAGAGAGAGCCCTGACAACGCTCCCCAGAGCCGGCTCTGTTGATAAGACCATTGCAGACCAAGGAGACACCAGATAAGACTTCTAGTAATTGGAGCACAGTAATATATCGTAATAAGTGAGGTTCACTGGGAAAAGTAAATCAAACAAAGAAATTGAGATTCGCTTTGTTTTTCTCAGAGATATTTTCATGCATTATCATTTATGCATTTCTATTTTTCTGCTGCTTCTAATTGAAGCAACATTGTAGAATGGTCGCTGTAGCAATACACTGTAGCTAAAAAAAGAACCGTATTGGTATCAGAGCCTTAAGATTGGTAGATCATGAATGTCTTAGACTTCTAGCATCAGTATTTTTATTATCCATCGTCTGATCTTTTGGGTATATATATAAGTTTTGATAAGTTGAACGTTGATTCATGCATGATATGTTCTCCATTGTTGATCTTTCACGATTGTACAGTGAATGAAAAATACATAGTATTTTCACTCTCGATTTCCTTCTCCGGTGAATGCTATAGCTCAACCTCTGAACTCGTCGGGGTCATTGTCGTCATTCGATCGATCGGACCCCGACCGAATTGTGGTCGGAATCCGATCGGATTGCAGTCGTTGGCGGCCGCAATTGAAGTCAATTACGGTCGCAATCCGATTAGAATTCGTCTGCGATCTTATCAGACTTCGATGTAGATCGGACCACAGTTAGATTGCGGTCGAATTTTAATCGGACGCTGTTGGCGATCACAATTCGTCAGATTCTGATTGCGGTTCGACTGAACTCCAATGCCTATCGATCGAACCACGATAAAATTCTAACTAAAATCCGATCTAACAGTAGTGAAACAACGCATGTGGGAAGAAATTCCGTATTATTCAGGATATCAAATTGTCGTATATATATAAAAGCCAAAAATATGTCTGCTCTATCTCTATAAATTATAAGCATCAAATCTAGAGGATAATGTCATTTTTTATTGTGAGTATTCCAAGTTTGGATGATCTATTTAATGGTACGTGGATCCGTAAATTGATCTATTCAATAGGTGTTGGAAAGGTGAATTGAAAAAGGAGATGGAATTGATGAAGAAACTTACCTTGCATGTGTATAGAGCTTCAGTCTGGCATGAGAAGTTTCAGTCTCGCACGGGTTTGATCTGCTGCGCATCCGAATCATCTGTGATCATCCGTGACGCGCCGATCCATCGCCGCACCGTCCGGCCATCGGATCGGATGCGATCGATGCGTCACTCGTCGGCGGTCCGGCGGGGAGAGTTTCCCGGCCGATTAGCGGTCGGAATCCGGTGCTAACCGGCCGGAAATCACCAAACATCGCAGCCGGCAGTGGTGCGGCCACTGTCGGCCGTGATCGGGCCAGATTCCGACCGAATCGCGGCCGGAATCCGGTGCCAGACGGACCGGCAGCCGACGCCGGTCCGTCCGGTATAATCGGCTGGCCGCCATTCGACCACCGGCCAGCCGAATCGCAGTCGAAATTGGCCGCCAGAATCGAACGGTCGATTTCGACAGCGATCGAGTCAGATTCCGACCAAATTGCGGCCGGAATCCGACAGGGGAAGGACCATCAGCCGATGCCGGTCCTTCCACCGTCGGATTTCGGCCGCAATTCGGTCGGAATCCGGCCCGATCGCCGTCGAAATCGGGCGCCCGATTCTGGCGGCCGTGATTCGGCCTGCCGATTATACCGGACGGATCGGCATCGACTGTCGGTCCGTCCGACGGCGGATTCCGATCGAATCGCGGCCGGAATCCGGCACCGCCCGTGCCCCGTCGGACCGCCGGCGAGGTGCTCGTCGATCGCGCCAGGTCCGACGGCCAGAGGTGGCCGGACGGTGCGACGACGACGGCGACAGTGGCGATGGTCGCGCACGTTGCGGACGGTTCGGGTGCGCAGAAGATCACCCCTCTCTATATATATATATATTTCGTTCCATTTGAATATATATATTTTATATTATAATAATTTATTATATAGTCACTAATATTCCACGATAACAACCTCATTATAGTAGCAAATCATACCTATGTTACTTTACTCCTTCAAAGACCTCGGGCTGATTTGTTAGAATAGATCGACATATTGACACTTCTAAGGGTTGACCTTGGGATTAAATTTGCACGTTGACACCTTGGAATTTTGCGAGTAGACGCTATTGAACAGGTTAAGGTCGAGCTCAGTTTCACGAAATCCTCTACTTTGACCTCAATTATTCAACTTCTCTACCCTGAGCTTGATCTTTTGAAGGCTCCTTGAGTTCTTGCATTCGAGCTCTTTGTGTTTTCTACTGTGAGCTCTTTAAGCCCTCTACTCTGCGCTCCTAGAGCTCTTCAAATTTTCTACTTGGTGCTATTTAATTCCCTACTTTGAACACCTAGAGTTGGAACAGTTAATTAAAGATTTATTCCGTGAAATATTACATTATTTGAGGAACCCTAGAAGTTGTCCGAGTAAAGGATCTTCGACAAGTGCATTTTAATTTGTTGTCGTAGATTCTTATCCAAAACTTGTATCATGATACTAAAAATATTCTTTATAAATAAATTTAATTCGGAACTATTATATTATATATCGATGGTCTAATTTTGAAATCGTCCTGGAGGTTTCTCTTATTTTGTCCATGCCAACGAGCAATTCTAAATGCGTTGACTTTTGTAGAATATAGGTCCGATTCAAATAGCAATGATTGGAAATACTTTTTTTTTTTTTCAAAAATTTAAAGACTGATCATATAGATGTTGGGAGTATGGGGAATACAATCAAAGTCCCACATTAGTAAGACATGGAAAAGATCATGTGCTTATAAGAAAAAAGATATCTCCATTGGGATGAGGCCTTTTGGGTAAAGCCCAAAAATAAAACCATGAGGGCTTAGACCCAAAGTGGACAATATCATGCCATTGTGGAGATATGTGGAGCTTATAAGCACTAACAATTGGTATCAGAGCCATGGTCCATGTCAAGCCATGAACCTCGAACGAAGGAAGTTGAGCTCCCACGTCCAGATCAAGAGAACCAGACATTAGGAAGGAAGTCTAGTTGGGTCGGGGGGACCGAACAACTGGCATGAAGTCCTGGTGGGTTGAAGATCGGACATCAAGCAGAGAAAATCCTTCGAGGAGGGATAGGCTTGAGGGGGGGCCCAATGTGGTCCTTCGGTTGAGGGGGGGATTGTTGGGAGTATGGGGAATACAATCAAAGTCCCACATTGGTAAGACATGGAAAAGATCATGTGCTTATAAGAAAAAAGATATCTCCATTGGGATGAGGCCTTTTGGGTAAAGCCCAAAAATAAAACCATGAGGGCTTAGACCCAAAGTGGACAATATCATGCCATTGTGGAGATATGTGGAGCTTATAAGCACTAACAATAGATATGTAAAATATAGGATTTCCAATCCAAACAAGAAAAGAAGGGAACCCCCCAGCTGGACCTCTCCAAGCTCTTCCTTCAGTAAAGATTGAAATCATTAACTTAGCAACTTTTATCGATTTATTCTATGACCATTATAAGGAGATAAATTACGGATCAGAAAACTTTATGAGTCTTGACGCGATGGTCAAAATACGTGAAGGTCATCTGAATTCAGAAAAAATTTTTAAACATCCTCTGAAATTGACCCATACTATTTTTATAAATATCGTTGTATCTTAATCACCATACCATGTCAGTGAGACATAACAGTCAAATGATTGATATTAATTGAGGTCGTCGCAATTAATGGTCATCAATCTCTGCAGTTATCTAGCTGTCAGCTCTTACCTTTAGCTACTTAAGCATTAGGAATACCTCACCTGAAATAACTCATGACAGGGTGTATCATTTGCTCATGTTCGAAGATCAGGCCATGCCTTGCAGTTTGGATTACGCTATGCAAGTTGACCAACACCACCACCTTGACACTCGCTTTATAATTCGCACGTTGACTTTCGCATCATTATCGATCTCAACCTCGGCATCCACCAATTCTGGGCAGATTTTAGCATCATCAATTATATAAGTGTATAACTAACCAACTTGGTGTACAAATTAATTAATAGTTGTAAATATTAATTATTGAATAGAGTAAAACGAAATATATTGAATGACAAGATCGATGATCTTCTCTCTTTGAGAATGATAACTAATTAACTAAACGATCTCTTTGATACTTTGTCATTATTTAAAATCACTTATATATATATATATATATATATATATATATATATATATATATTCGTCATAGATTTAAAAAAAAAAATCGTCATAGAATTTTACGACGACATATAAATTTGTCACTAATTTTACAATAATTTAATAATTCGTTACAAAATATACGATAAATTTAGCGACGAAAATTTTTCCGTTGCTAATTATAATTGGCGAATTCAATGACGAATATATTTTTGTTAATGACATGAATATATTTCGTAGCGATTGTTAATGATATGAATATTTATCGAATTCAATGATAAATTATATTTTTGTTGTTAAAATTTGCAACGAATTCATATTTTCGTCGTCAAATTTTACAGCAACTTATTTGTAAGGAAAATAATTTCGTTGCAAATTTCATTGCAAAATAATTTTATAACGAATTTTGAATCAAAATTCGTTGTAAAATTTGTCGTAAAATTCTTATATTTTTGTAGTAACTGCTAACTTGACTTGTTGACCTATCTTGACCACATAGCCTTGACATATCAGGGATTAAGCGTCCAGCAAAGTTATTGTGTATTTTTTTTATTATTGTGCTAACTCACGATTCTCGTATATATATAATATATATACTACACGATGAATCATTTCCATATTAGATTTTCTTAAACGACTTGAGAGATTGAACATCATATACAATATAATAGAGATTAAATTTGATGAAAGTTATATATGTATGAGTATTCCAATGAATCTACGATCCACTCGTACTTGAGAAATTCACCATCCTTGCACGAGAAATAATGTTATCGTGGAATTATCTTCTTCGGTTGCGCATCTCTAAGTCTCTCTTTTGCAATGAGATTACAGAAGAATCACTTTGACATATTTTAATTTCATTTTATTAAAGATGAAGATAAAATTGTTCATAAGAAAAGTTTCAAAAGTTTGCTAAATCAATATTTTGATGCTTATTTTAGTTTGCATATGTTGGTCGTTTTAGCATTTAATCAAGATTTTCTAAGTAAAAATAAAAGAAAGATGAAGCTGTAAATAAAAATTGAAAAAACTAAAACTTACAGAACCTTCTCGCGTCCGAGTAGTAATAGAAGAAGATGACTCTTTGTCTAAGGAATGATCACCGCGAAAGCTCCTTCTCCTCCACAAGCCAAGTCCCGATCGTGCCTCGGTGTTTCTATCTCTCGCTTTTCGACAAATCAACCTTTCGACGTCAAAACCCTAATCTCTCCACTCCTCTTCTTTGGACGCACACCCCCTTATAAAGGGGTGTTTCTTGTGCTGCACGAAGTGCGCCAACTGCGCGCACTTCGTGCAGCGCGTGCACACGTTGCACCACAACGTGTGCACGGCGAGGCGCTACATCTCTCACTCGTCCAAAACATGTCACATAGACAAAATGACCACATAGACCAATAAGAGGTATTTAGTCACATATACTAAATAGAGCCGGAGTTGTTAGTCCCAAATGACTAATAGAAGTATCCAGTCACATAGACCAGAATCGTGTCGGAGATCATAGTTTCAAAAGACTAATAGAACAGAGATCAATAGTCACAAAGACCATTAGAACAACTAATTCATACTTAGGAAAATGACTTGTGCGACAGCAAGCACACTGAGCAATCCAATACTATCAAAGTTATTACACCTTACATAGTTGCTTATAGAGCGATCAATGCTAAGCAAAATTATTATACCTAACTTAGCAGCTCGTCAAATGGTATATAACCATTCTTTGAATGACACGTAGTCACTCACCTGATGACTCATTGTCATCCTCCAGGTGGTTACCAGCCTTTTACCAGGTGGTACTGAATCTTTCTCCCGGTGGTACTTAACCGTTTTCCTGGATATAATGTCTTGCTATTTGTCCAGATTAAATAATCTCCACTTACATCAATATGAACATATCTAATCCCTCATAATGACCATAAAGTCGAGAGCATGTTCTATATTCTCAATATTCACAAACATTTCCATACATAACAGAAATGGGTCGACCAGTGAATAATTTTCAAATGATGTAAACATATTTAATCTTCCTTTTTAGTGTGAATCTATTCATTTTAATCAGTCGCTTTCCTAGTCATGTTCCATAGACCGAATCATTCATAGTCAATAGATTTACATGCTAAAGTAGCAGACCTGATTAAAACTTCAAGCAGACACCTAAATAGTCACAAAGGACAAAGCTGAGATCAACATATAATCTCAAAGGTCTCACATAGTAGAGAAACAGAGATCCTTTCTCCTACTACCCTTATTGTCGCTTTAGCACACGTGGTATGAATCACATACTACGATGTTATTCTCTTTATCAATAAAGAGTGCATGTTCAACATCGTACAGATCTTGATTCAGACATTCCAAATGTCTAATCCTGAATTCAACATATGAATTCTAATCTGGCTCATTAAACATGTATAGTAAATGGTGGGAACATTTACTTCGATCACTTTTCTTAAATGATCTTATCTTGATACATATATCAAGACGACCCCAACTTATAGGTATGTATCCTATACATATAGCTTCCAAAGCTATCCTATAAGCAATAGTCTTACCCCTATTCGTACATAACAAACAGAGATGATTGTCCATGTGAGAGGACCAATCACTACCTGTTAACATGCTCACCGAGATCTTATTAGAATGTAACATCACATACACTGAAAAAATTATGGTTTGCTTTAAAAAAAAATCAAATTACAATATCCGATTGTTATTACAAAACTGTTACATTCTACGAAGTCTCATAGACTTTACATGCTCATTAAATGACTCTCTAGTCATTGACTTAGTAAAAGGATATGCAAGCATAGCTCGAGTAGGGATATACTCAAGAATAACCTTCTTCTTAGCAACAATATCCCTGATAAAGTTGTACTTTATAGCAATATGCTTACCCTTGTTGTGATATTTGGGATCCTTGGAAAAAGCTATAGCAATTGATCACACAAGAGATACCATCGACTTCACCGCCTTCAAGAATCTTTAGATGCTTCAGGAACCTCCTTAACCAGACCGCTTCTTGTACAACTGTCGAACATGCCACATATTCAGCTTCCATGGTTGATAAGGTCACACAAGTTTGTTTCTTGCTGTTCCAAGAGATGACGCCACCATTCAATAAGAACGCATAACCTGATGTAGATTTTCTATCATCCAGGTCCTCAGCCAATCGTGATCCAATATCCTTCGTGCTCATATCCGATCCTTGATAACAGACTATCAGAATTGCCGTCGCTTTCAGATATCTAATATCCTTTTCACCGCCTTCCGGTTCTCTTGGCCCTGGGTTTGACTGAAACTGACTGATTAAGCCAACAACATATACCGATATCGGGACGAGTACACAACATAGTGTACATTAAACTACCAACAACACTGACATATGATTTTTTATTCATCTCGGCTATTTCATTAGGAGTTTTGGGACTCATACTCTTGCTCAAAATAGTACCTTTCACAATAGATGTCTGTTCACTATTGCAATTAGATATGCTGAAGTGTTGTAACATCTTATTTATATAAGACTCTTGAGACAAACCCAAAAGTCTCTTAGATCGATTCCTGATGATCTTTACTCCTAAGATGTACTCAGCTTCTCCCATATCTATTGTGTCAAATTGTGATGAAAACCACTTTTTGACTTCTATCACAAAACTTATGTCATTTCCTGCAATCAGCATATCATCAACGTATAATGATAAAATGACATACTTTCCTTTATCCTTCTTCAGGAAAACGCAATGATCCTCATTGATCATTTCAAAACTATAAGATAAAACCACTTCGTTAAATCTTATATTCCACTGTCTTGATGCTTTCTTTAGACCATATATAGATTTCTTCAATCTACATACTTTATCTTCTTGGCCTTCAGCAACGAAACCTTCTGGTTGGACCATATAGATTTCCTCATCAAGCTCACCGTTAAGGAAAGCGATTTTTACATCCATTTGATGTAACTCCAAGTCATAATGCGCCACTAAAGTCAAAATAACTCGGATTGACACAAACTTTACTACGGGAGAAAATGTCTCCTCAAAGTCAATACCCTCCAATTGGGTAAATCCTTTTGCAACTAGATGAGCTTTGTATCGATTAATCAATCCATCAACTTTCCTTTTTATTTTGAGAATCCATTTATTTCCAATAGCTCTTCAGCCAGGAGGAAGATCGACTAACTCCCAAACATGATTCTTAATTATTGACTCCATTTCTTTAACCATTGTAATTTTCCACTTTTCTCCAGCTCTGGAGCCCAGAGTTTTTTTTACTGACTGAGGTTCCTCATCGTCAACAGGGAGTGTCATCATTGCCTCATTCTCAATATCAAACCTTTTCTTAGGTTTGATCTTACGAATACTTTTCCGTAAGTTGGGCTGATGAGAAGTCACCCCGTGACTAGGCAAAGTACTCCCACTAGGTTGACTAGTTTCAGGTATCCCATTAGATACATGTCCAGTTGATAACAACTCTTCCTCCTCAAATAGAGGAATTATCTTATCAACTTCACCTCTAGCTGGGAACTCAGTTTCAAGATAAGTAGCATCTCTCGAATCCAATTCGGAGATCGTTCCATCTGATTGCTCACCTATGAAAACATAACCTTTTGAAGTATCAGAATATCTTATGAATATACACTTCTTACCTCTAGGTCCTAGTTTTCCATACTTGTGAGAACTGTCATGAACATAGGCAGCCGACCCCCAGGGTCTCAGATTTCTCAAATCTGGTTTTCTGCCTGTCTAATGTTCATATGGAGTAGATGAGACTGACTTTGAAGGCACTTTGTTAAGTATATAGGCTGCAACTAGTAATGCATCTCCCCAATAGGAGATTGACAAATTAGCCTGCGTCATCATAGACCTAACTATTTCGAGAAGAGTCCTATTTCTTCTCTCGGCAATCCCATTTTGCTGTGGAGTTTCAGGGATCGTCAGTTGTCTAATAATCCCTTTATCATTACATATTGTCTTGAACATATCAGATAAATATTCTCTTCCATGGTCAGTGCGTAAAGTCTTAACTTGATCATCATCTGTCGAAGCTTGCTCAGACTGACTCCGCTGTACTTGTCCTTAAGGACAACTCAAACAGCATGAGCTGAAGGATACAACTCATACTCAAAAACTAGGTCATCTATCATTGAACTAATCAAGATGCCCTTAGTAGTGGAGTCTTTCTTCTTCCATGCCTTGTAGACATCAAAATCTCGTCTGTTTTGTGCAATGAGAGCATCTACAGGTTCTACTATGACCTGATTTACAGCCTCTAGAACTTCTTATTCCTCAAGAACATACTATATCTTGAGGTGCTAGATCTTGTAGTTATCCCCATTGAGTTTCTCACTCTTATTGAGTTCAGCTATGATGTTTTTAGTTGCCATAACCTAATATAAATAAATATATTATTTAGTTATTCAGTATATGATTTTATGTATGTTATCTATAAATTGACTCAATGTGAATTTGATTTGGTTTACAAAATCAAGCGACAATCCAATTCTCACTTATCATTTGTATGTTCCAATCGAATCGACTTTGATCAATTACATTACATACACCCCATCTTAACATGATATTATTAAATGAACATATCATTTAAATTGTACTTAATATGAACAAATCAAGGAGAAAAAATATCATGCATCATGTAGAATTAACAGCATAAAATGAACATATCATTAAATTAAACTTGTTGTACATTGTCAACACATAACAAATATAACTCTACTAAGAATGTTACATATAATATTCTTCCTACTCATAACTGAAAAAAAAAAACTAAACAACTAGATAGATAATCATTACTCACACTAGGACAAACACTAGTGCAGTAATGATCCAAACATGCCCAATCTTCTTGGGCTGAACTAGGACATCCCCCACCGAGATGCTCTCAAGATAATGCCAGGATGCAAAATCCTCCGAAGGACACCTTTGAAGCAATCCAAAAGGAAAGATTCCATCAGGGTTCTCATCCGAATCATCTTCTGGATCATCACGATGCACCTCACAATCCTCGTAGTGAAACAGCTCAGCGCATAACTGGCTACAAGAGACGCGTCCCTAGATCTGATGCACTATTTCACTCAGGTGCTGTGACAGTGAGCGAACCAGAGCCCAAATTCTGTAATTCTTCAGAATCGAAAACTCCTGCATCTCCAGTCTCCAGAACAATCTATCAAGCCTCCCAATGTGCCACCCAACTCCATGAGCTGAGTCATACTCTATCCTCTGGATAGTCTCTCTCAGCCGATTATGCAACACATCATGTCTCGTCATAATGGTAATCATCCGTGCCATCTGAAAATTGATATTAATTAAGTCAGTACAAAACCGACAAACCATTACATATACCAGCTTAATTCAATTTATATATAGGCATAGATCCATCAAAATAAATCAAGAATAAATTTCCTTGATTTTATGAAGGACTGTCGACAGACTTACTTAGACCAGTCAATTGGTACTTTTACCAATTGACTATTATCTAAGTTTAGTCGATTGGTACTATGAAGACTCAATATTGGACGTGAGAATCTAAACATCATGCAATTTGCTCCGAGTACCCCAGGCACCCAAGCAATATGCATAGTATTCTTTTTCTTTTGATTGTTCCTAGGCATCAACTCTAGTTCATTTGGTCTATCTCTAAGTTGTTTATATCAAGTCCTAATTGTTCCAAACAATTACTTGATTATTTAGTCATGAGTTGAGTTGACCAAAGTCAACTTAGCAAGTGAGTCAATACTGACTTCTAAGCATTATGTTTAACTTAGCCCGATCCAAATTTGACCACGACTGACTCAGCCACAAACTGATTCAGCCAATGTCAAATCATGCTAATCAATGCCAGTCTGGACAAATCCAGTTCGGTCAAGCATGATCAAGTCGAACCAAATTAGAGTTGAGTTAACCAAGTTCAATTTACACTTGGTCGTGCTAGAGCACTTAACACAACACTTGTTTGAGCTAATTGGGCACCTAACTTTCGTTGAAATCCAATTAATTGAACCTATGCCCAAATTAATTTGGATCTCAAAATTAAAACCTAAGTCCAATTATTTAATTTTCAATTAGGTCTCTTTAATTGACAACTCAATTAGAAATCCAGCCTAATTAAAAACTGATTCTAAGCCCATCTTTCCAAAAAACGCCTGAATCGCTAAAGCAGTGGTAAACCGCCTAGCAAACCACCCTTCATGCGGTTATACCGCCTCGCCTGTAGGGAAATCGCCTTGCCGGCGGTTCAACCGCCTGCCGACGGCTCAACCGCCTACGGCGATGCAACCGCTTCGCTGCTGGCTCAATCGCTTCGCAGCGTTAATCGCTCGCAGCGGTCCAACCGCTGGCGACGGTTCAATCGCTCACGCAGAACCGCCGGGCCGGTAGTTAATCCGCCTACCACAAGGTTAACCGCTCGCAGCGATTAACCGCCGCCGGTGGTTAAACCGCGCGGCAGTGCTAACCGCCGCCAACGGCCCAACCACTTTGCTCGCGGCTCAACCGCTTCGCTTGGCGAATCGCTCGCCACGGCCAATCGCTCGGCAGTGGTTAATCGCTCGCCGGCAGGAAACCGCCCTGCCGACAATAATACCGCCCTGACCGACGGTAAAATTGCCCTAGCAGGGGTCAAACTGCCCTGGCCGACGGTGAAACCACCCTTCCAGGGTAGTTTTCCGCTAGGGCAGTTAGTGTTTCCAGATCGGTCTATTTTTCAAACCGATCTAACTGCCCGGCTAGTCTAGCCAGAGTGGTTTTCCACTCGACAAACCACCCTGGAATGGCCAGGGTAGTTTGTCCAGAGTGGTATTCCACTCGGCAGAAACAGTATTAACGCACTGTTCATCTTCTTCCTCGCGCAATTTCGCGATGAACAGTTTATTTTACAGGGAAAAAAATTTCTAATCTCTATTAGATGCTTTCCAACAAGGGCTCTGATATCAATGTTGGTCGTTTTAGCATCTAATCGAGATTTTCTAAGTAAAAATAAAAGAAAGATGAAGCTGTAAATAAAAACTGGAAAAATTAAAACTTACAGAACCTTCTCGCATCCGAGTAGTAATAGAAGAAGATAGCTCTCTGTCTAAGGAACAATCACCGCGAAAGATCCTTCTCCTTCACAAACCAAGTCCCGGTCGTGCCTCAGTGTTCCTATCTCTTGCTCTCCGACAAACCAGCCTTTCGACGTCAAAACCCTAATCTCTCCACTCCTCTTCTTTGGACGCACACCCACCCCCTTATAAAGGGGGTGTTTCAGACCGCACGGCGCGCCAATCACAAGATTGTAAGGTAGCGCACACGCACAACGTGTGCACGGCGAGGCGCTACAGCATAATAGACAAACAATTTGCATAGAAAGTTTTTCTCCATAAACAAGCACTTTATGGGAAAAAACCCCAAAAATATAATGTTGTCGTCGAGACAGGGACGATGAGATGTCTGGTGACGAAGGTGGCAAAGGACCAGTGACTTGGACGGAAGGACGGCTGACAGAGGGAAAACCTGTTGGTGCAGGGGCACCTAAGTCGAACCTGTATTTTGATTATGACAAAAGATGCAAAGTCAAGGATATATCATTATCTCACGAGCTGAATCGAGTGTGCAGAAAAGTGCTAAAGCTGGAGCTGAAGGCTAGCGACACCCGGAGGAAGCCGCGGTAGTCGGGCGACACTCGAGTGACTTCGGAGGGAGCCGAAGGAATCGAGTGGAAGGCCGAAAGCGAAAGCGACACAGTAAGTATCGAGGTAAGCTCGTGTGTGCGAGCGTAAGTGAGGTCGTATCCTCTTTACGGGGATGATCTTAAGCGTAGATCCGACCAAAGACATCCTATAGATGGTCTAGGTCGAGATCGGACGATCGACGACCGTCGGAATTATGTTTTTGTTGAGCTAACTTTGACTTGCAGCATCACCGACACGGAGGACTCATTGCCGCCAATCACCATCGATCACGGAGGTCGCGACTCGATCGATGCTACCATCGATCGATGATGGCCATCACGATGGTCAAGGATCAGCCTCGAGAAGTCAAGCTCTATCACCATTTTTCAAGAAGGTTTTTTGCCCAATTCCTATTGGTTGAAGACCTATTCGATGAGGGGCTTAAAGGCTATAAAAGGAGGGCTTGTCCTAGGGTTTTTCATCAATTAAAAAGCTTCCAAGTGCTTCCGATACGCTACGAGTCTCCGACATCCCTACGACGAAGCACTGCCGAGACGACGACTCAAGCTCTAAGATTCAAGTCTTCAAAAGTCGTCGGTATAAATCTTTAATTTATATAAGTTGTTCTCATTTCCAGCTTTAAATCATATCAAGGAGAGGGGGAGTGTCCCTCTACCTTGAGTCTTTCTTGAGTTTTTGTATTCGTTTAACTCCTATCTCCAACGAGAAGGAGTTCGTTTAGTGTTTTGCCCTCCGTGCGTGGTCAAGGACCACTAGGGCCTTGGAGTAGTAGCCTTTGGCTACGAACCAAGTAAAAAACCCATTGTCTCTTCTATTTTTAGATTTATCTTCCGCTGTGTCTACTCGTGATTTATCGAACGAATTCAAATAAAAGTTTCTATCGCTATTCACCCCCCCCTCTAGCGATCCGCTTCGATCCAACAAAATCGAGACAGAAGAGCTGGCGATTTGGCACGAGCCGAGCCGAGTGATGCGAGACGGGCGAATGACGTATCCTGGAAGGGAAATGCAGTCAAGGGCACCGAGAGAGATCTCAGTCAGACCTCTCATATGCTCAAGGCAAGAATTAGTAAGAAAGGATGATTAAATCAGTGGAGAGGGTTTTGAGAACGCGAACCTACTTTTCTCCTCCTCGAGGAGGGTTATATAGAAGCGAGTATTCCTGCTGAGCGATATGGTAGGTATGAGCGGTATGACTTAGTGATGTACTCTTGCCGACTCTTAGAAGTAATAGGGATCATTACCCTCGTAAATGCCGCAGGCGTGTGAGCTGTGATTAATGCTCATCGTGTGGTTGATGAGAGATAACTCCTCATTAATACGGTGAACAAGCTTATGGAGGTCAGTATGGGCATCTGTTTCCTGATTGGAGATAATCGCTGATAAGGACTGCCTTGCTGGCCATATGAATAGGAATACTCATCACGTCACTTAACTGTTGGGAGGATCGGTTGGCCGGCTAGAGGGGGGTGAATAGCCCTTGTTCGTTGGATGTCGTATTTTGCTCGTCTACGAAAACGTTAGCGCAAGCGGAAGCAATAAACTAAGACAAGCAAATAGAAGTAAAACAAAGACAATACAAACACGGAGATATAACGTGGTTCACGGCTACGCCGCTAATCCACGGTCCGATTCGTCCACGGTGAATCACTCCGAAACCCAATCACTATTGGTCTCTCCTTTGCACCAAGCTAGGTGGAGGTAACCTTTACAAACACTCCTCTTACAAATAGAATGGAAATAAGCTTGAGTAAGAGGATGGAAAGCTATAGGGAACTTTGGGAGAGTATTAGAGCATAAGCATTAGGCTCCCAAACCCTTACCCCCTTCCTTTTTATAGAGGAAGAGGGTTTCTTCCCGTTGACACAGATCACGATCGATGCCCCTCGATCACCGATCGATCTCGTGAGCCGCTGCCCAATAACGGCCGCTTCCACGCTGATTCCATCCAGCGGTATTGGCATCGACCGATGGGACCATCGACCGATGCTCGATCGATCGAGTGCTCGGTCGAGTCGACTCCATTCTGCGTGCGGATTCCTCCATCACCGACCGCTTCCTGGCAATCGTATGCCGACATCGGATCGCAGTTCCATGGCGATCGACTAAGCCCTAAACCGGTCTTATACCGCCGATCAACCCATCGACTCGAAGCGATCGCCATGACATGGCAATGATCGACCGTGTCGGGAAAACCCATCCGACACTTGGCCAAATGGCCAAGTTTCACCTAAGAGCTACCCTTCCCTGGGTTACAATCGCTCACTCTCATTTCTCGGAGTCCCTCGCCTTCGAAGTTCTCTTCGTTCTCGGCCACGTCCCTCGGCAGCATCAGGCGCACGGCTCTGCAATGCTCCTTCGCGTCTCTTGCCTCGAAGTCTACTTCCTCCGGCTTCACTCCAAGCTTCTCGTCCGGCGGTCCCTCGGATGCTCCAAGCGCACGGCTTCCGCAAAGCTATCCTTCACCGACTCAAGGCACGAGTCATGAGATGTGAAACTCGCCACGGCTCCATGTGCGAATTACTAAGTCCTGCACGACTTCAACGCACATATCACATCAACAATACCAACCTAACTTCAACCCTTTGCCACACCATCAAAACCATATCACGGCAAGAGATTGCCCTAACAATCTCCCCCTTTTTGATGTGTGGCAATCCGTTTAAGTTAGGTAAAAACATTTGATATAAATTTTTAAGGAAAGAAAGCATGTAAACATAAACATTTGATAGCAACATGCAACTCCCCTTAATCCATGAAACTTCCTTAATCTCTCCCCTATCATAAATAACTTAAACATATTCATTTCTCCCCTTTGACACCATCAAAATATGAATACTAAGTTATAAACATATGACATCAAGTCTAATAGAAAGAAAATACCACAAGTTGATAAAAATTGGAATTCAGCGTTACATCGTCGAAATGTACCAATGATCGGGGTTCGTATACAATGACCGCACGTGTTTTCTAATTTCGATTTTTTCCGGAAATACATAAAAAATTCCAGAAAATTTGAAAAATCATGAAATTTGGGGAACATATTTCTATTAAGTATATCTATCAAGGAAAAATAGTTTTTCATGAAAACTCATTATATTTTCTTGTTTTTGCCAAAAATCCAAAAGTTCTAAAAACTACTAGGTTTTTGATCATTCTAGTATCAAGTTAGCTACCTAGTTTTGCATCCAATGGTTTCAAAACATGAATACATGTATTTTAAGGTAAGAAATTGTTTTGAAAACCTATGAAATATCCAACCATGATCTTTGGGCAATATGTCTATGAATTAAACATAAGCCTTCCCCATGATTGGTATATTATTGCTATGTTGATACTTTAAATGACCATTTAAATGCCATAGGCATTAGTGGACTTTTGTATCATCCTAACATCTCACCCATGCTAAGTTTACAATCAAGTTAGCCTATAGTGAGTGTGAGATGCATCCTAGGGGGTATTTGTATATACTTAACCAACATATTCATGCAATTCTATCATGGTTAAGTATCAACCTAACATCCTACATGATCATAATGACATATATGATTTAATTTCACATTATGATCATCAAATACACGTTTTCATCAAATTATAACCAGCATTAGGTATTATATGATGATTATAAGTAAAGTATCACCTAAAGCATGATTTAAACCTATTTCTAGTGATAACGTGCCAAATTTCAAAATTATAAATCATGATTTAAAACATACATAGGAATTACAACAATCATCATGATTTAAGCATTATTACCTATTTATGGGTACGTTATCATCACCCAACACTATCTAAAAAATGTTGTCCCGTCATCCTAAGTCAACCAAAAATATGATATAGGTCAAGTTCATATGGTTGATTACCCTAGGGGTTTTCTAACCCTTAAGGATGGATTTTGGAACCCAAAATAGATTTTTGCCTATGGGATTCACTAGAAATTCCTTGGGGATCCATTTCTTAGCTATTACTTTGTTTTTGTCTTGTCCCCTAGCAATTAGGCATTTATAGGCCTTCTCATTTTTCTTCTCTTTATATCCTAGGCCCTTCTTGTTAAAACTTGCCCTTTGGCTCCCAATTATCATGTTAAGGGTATTGGAGCCTATTGTGAATTTCTCTAGGGCTTTAGTTAAATAATCTACCTTTTCCCTTAAAGCCCTATTTTCATTTATACATGCATCACTAACATCTAATGGCATATATTCATCATGTGAGCATGCATCATCATGGCAAGAAGAAATATTTTCACTTAAGCATGCTTTTTCTAATTTTTGCTCTAATTCCTTAATTTGATTAAGCATGCTTTTATTTTTCTTTTTCATTCCAAATAAGTCCTTAGTTAAACTAGAAATTATGGAAACTATTTTCTTAGGAGAGGCTTTCGTTACCATAGTTTCCATATCCTCTTCTTCTTCTTCGGATGAGGAGGTAGATGAAGCTCCCCCTTCATTTGAGCTCTCCTCGCAGTGCTTGATTCTTCATTTGAGGAGGAGGAGCTATCCGAGTCATGAAGAGCCATTAGTGCTAGGTTGGAGTAAACATGCTCTTCTTCATCGGATGAGGAGGAGGAGGCAAGGTCATCCCATGTCTTGGCTTTAGAGCCATGGACTTTCCTTTTCCTTGGCCTTCTTCTCCTCTTTCTTCTTGCTCCCCTTCTTCTTCTTCTTTTCTTCCTTCTTTTTCTTCTCTTCCTTGCTCTTGTTTAGGAGGGGACAATTGTCCCTTATGTGCCCCTCTCCTTGGCAATTGTAGCATATGACCTTTCCCCTTGGTCTCCTTCCCCTATCATTAGATTTATGAAATCTAAAATTCTTAAATGCACGCCTTACCCTCCTTACCATATAGGCCTCTTCGGTGCTATCCATGGAGGAGGATGAGGCTTCGTCATCGGAGGAGAAGGGAATTTCCATCTTCTTCTTTCCCTTATTTGCTATCAAGGCTACTCCCCTTGAAGTTTGGACTCTAGGCTCTTCTTGTATACCTTCAAGCCTTGTCTCATGAAGCTCCATGGTTGAAAAGAATTCCTCCAAGGTGCTTACTTCTAGGTTCTTGGAGATGTAAAATGAGTCCACCATGGAGCTCCATCTTGAGGACCGGGGAAATGCATCTATGGCCTTCATTACCATATCCCGGTTGGATAACTTCTCTCCTACACTTGTTAGTCCAAGCAAAATCTCTTTAAACCTAGAATGCAATGAAGTTACCTTTTCTCCCTTTTCTAATTTGATGTTTGATAGTTGGGAGCGGAGGAGGTCTCTTCTTGCTAGCTTTGCCTCGAGGTACCTTCATGAAGCTCTACTAGCTTCTCCCACATCTCCTTGGCACTAGAGCACTCCCAATCGGTTTATCTCTTGTTGGGGAAGTACGCTGAGGAGATGATGCTTAGCCCTTGAATTTGCAATGTGTTCCTCTCTTTGCTTCTTAGTCCACCTTGTCTTCTCTATTGGTTCACCCTTTCATCCCTAGGCAACTCAAACCATTTTCCATTATAAGCATAACATCAAAATCGGTCTCGAAGAATACCTCCATTCGCTTCTTCCACTGCCGTCGAACTTCGGTAGATGTTGGAGCCGGCCATCTTTTAATGAAGTGTTTGTCGTGGCGGTTAGTCCTTGACAAACGACTTGGCTCTGATACCACTTGTTGGGAGGATCGGTTGGCCGGCTAGAGGGGGGTGAATAGCCCTTGTTCGTTGGATGTCGATTTTGCTCGTCTCGAAACGCGTTAGCGAAGCAATAAACTAAGACAAGCAAATAGAAGTAAAACAAAGACAATACAAACACGGAGATATAACGTGGTTCACGGCTACGCCGCTAATCCACGGTCCGATTCGTCCACGGTGAATCACTCCGAAACCCAATCACTATTGGTCTCTCCTTTGCACCAAGCTAGGTGGAGGTAACCTTTACAAACACTCCTCTTACAAATAGAATGGAAATAAGCTTGAGTAAGAGGATGGAAAGCTATAGGGAACTTTGGGAGAGTATTAGAGCATAAGCATTAGACTCCCAAAACCCTTACCCCTTCCTTTATAGAGGAAGAGGGTTTCTTCCGCCGACACAGGATCGATCGATGCCCTCGATCACCGATCGATCTCAGCCGCTGCCCAATAACGGCCGCTTTCCACGCTGATTCCATCCAGCAGTTGCATCGATCGTGATGGGACCATCGATCGTCGATGCTCGATCATCGAGTGCTCACCGAGTCGACTCCATTCTCGTGCGCAGTTCCATCGATCCCGACCTTCCCTGGCGATCATTCGCCGACATCGATCGCTGCCCATGGCGCGATCGCCAAGCCCTAAACCGGTCTTATACCAATGATCAACCCATCGACTCGGAGGGCCGATCGCATGACATGGCAATGATCGTGTCGAAAACCCATCCGACACTTGGCCAAATGGCCAAGTTTCACCTAAGAGCTACCCTTCCCTGGGTTACAATCGCTCACTCTCATTTCTCGGAGTCCCTCGCCTTTGAAGTTCTCTTCGTTCTCGGCCACGTCCCTCGGCAGCATCAGGCGCACGGCTCTGCAATGCTCCTTCGCGTCTCTTGCCTCGAAGTCTACTTCCTCCGGCTTCACTCCAAGCTTCTCGTCCGTCGGTCCCTCGGATGCTCCAAGCGCACGGCTTCCGCAAAGCTATCCTTCACCGACTCAAGGCACGAGTCATGAGATGTGAAACTCGCCACGGCTCCATGTGCGAATTACTAAGTCCTGCACGACTTCAACGCACATATCACATCAACAATACCAACCTAACTTCAACCCTTTGCCACACCATCAAAACCATATCACGGCAAGAGATTGCCCTAACAATAACTAGCTGAGATAAAGCATACTTTAGAAAATCATACAACTAAACTGGTGTGCAACTGCCGAGAGGCGGGGCTAAGATGAAGAATAGGTCGAGACGTGGGACGTCTGAAATATAGTATGACCTAGATGAAGAGGAGGTCGAGATGCGGGGCATCTGGAATATAGTATGATCGAGATGAAGAGGCAGCTGAGACACGGGGCGTCGGAATATAGTATGACCGAGATGAAGAGGAGACTGAGACGTGAGGTGTCTGTAATATAGTATGGCCGAGATGAAGAGGAGGTCGAGACGCAGGGCATCTGGAATATTATACATCCGAGATGACTCCTTTCATATGGCTGGGATGTATCGGACTGTCGGGTCTCCTTCCTTCTGTGGAACCATGATACGATGACTTGGAGTATTGGTTGTCTTTTGTTATATGACTACTTATAGATTAATTCTTCCCGGTATCATAGACATTCCCCCCAAGTCTAGTCGAAGGATAGGGGTAGCCTAACTGATTGGACGTGCTTTATTACATCATGATTTCTCTCTTTCGACTTAATGAGGCATGGGAGGTGGCGCCTCGGATATGCCCCTCAGGAATGGAGGAGATCTTGCTTTAGAGGTAGCCCATTAATGCGAGGATATGATATGATTGTCTCGTTTCCCTAGAGTTCCCTCTGCCATGCCATATGTCTATAGGATCCCGAGGAAGGATCCTCAAGAGATGAACCGTCATGGCTCATCTATAAGTACCTTTCAAAACCTAGATCTCGCGACCTTACGCACGACGTCTCCAGCCTTTCCTTCTCCAATAAGTCTCCTTCTCTCTCCCTTTCAGGCGAAGTCTTTACTCTGTATGTTCTCCTTCCCTGCCTTCTTCTTTTTTCTGATGGACGAAACCACCGATTTGTTGTTCCTTAGGACTCGTAGCGTCGTCACTCCTGAGGTGCGCCGCAAGATTAGGGAGGCCTTTTATATCCCTCTGTCTCATAGGCTTAGGGCTCCTCAGCGGGACCAACACCCTAACGAACCACCCCCGAGCTTCTCTGCTTTCTATCACGACCAACTGGCGATCGGTCTCCGATTCTCCATCGATCATTTCTTTGCCGAATTGTCGAATTATTTTCTTATCCCATTACACCAATTAACCCCCAACGCCTTTAGCCTTATTAACGACTTCATTATAATCTTTCTTTTCTATCACCTTCCCCTCTCGGCCAATGCTTTTCACTCCTGCTTCATTCCGAAAAAGAAAGAAACGGGAGTCTTCTTCTTCTCGGCTCGGCAAGAAGTAAATTCTTGACGAAGCTTATAACTTCTCACAAGCACTGGAAGACCCAATACTTGTTCGTAAAACCCGAATCTCCCTTCCTTTGGCTGACTGGGTGGCAGCTCGAGCTACCCCCTTCTCCTTCTATCCGCAGCTTTAGGAAATTTCCTACCTACCGAGACGTAGTCGGAGTCCTTACTAGCTTGAGCTTTGACATCAACGTCTTGCTGGAGGAAAGACTTTTATATCATTTCAGTCTAAGTCCTATAGAGGCTGAACTGAGTGACACATTAGGTAAAAAGCCTTACCTTATTTTATTTTTTATTTTATTTCTAAATTCTAACTTCTTTTCTTGTCTATGACAGTTGAAGTCATGTTTAGGGCTTCAATCAACAAGAAAATAAAATGGAAAATGACGCAGATGATCCGCAGTTGCCCCGGCCAAGACACCAAAAGAAGCCGGATCAGAACCCCCTTCACCTCGGCCTTCCATGATGGCTGAGGTGATAAGCTTTGAGGGGTCGGAGGCGGCGGCAACGATGTAAAAGGAGGAGAGCACACGACGACAATGATGTAAAAGGAGGTGAGCTATGCTCTCCTCCGCGGAAGGGAGCCCTTCTCGGCAATCCTCTCCCAACCCAAGTCTTCACGACTCGACTAGGCCTAGTGGTGATGGGCCGAGTGATGCAGGTCCCGCCGACGTCCCAGCGCCCCCCATGGAGGAGTATCTGGAGGCTCCTGCTCCTCCGACCGAGTTGTCATCCTCCTGACTACGCAGTCCAAGCCCTCTCCTCGAGATGTCCTCTGGACATTCCGTGCCAAGACAAGAGCGCCCTGCTCAGGGTTTCCTTCAGGAGATCCGCGAGGCGGTCGGGGCATCTGCCAAGGAGAAATTCATCCCCGACGCTGAGCGACGAGATGAATACTCACTTGACAAAGGTAAGCGTTTTTTGAGTAAGCTTCTAAGTTTTTCTACTTCGGTTACTTTTACTAACTTTGATTTTTTTCTTTACAGTTCTAGGGCTATCACCTAGAACTGATGACTCGGCTGTCTCACCTGACCACTACCTGTTAGCGAAAGCCCTAGAGTTAATCATGTGATGATTGTTGTATGGATTTTATTGTATCATATTCCTATTTATAAAGGCATGGTTATTATATTTACTTGTATTGGTGCCAAATAACTAAATATAATAATGTCCTTGAGTAGTAGGTTCTTATCTATATCAATCGATTGGTTGAATTGATAATGAGATGATATAGAGAACACTACTCTTAATCATTCCTAGTCGAGTATTAATATTCAAGGACAATGTTAATGTGTAGAGACTAGCATGTAGGTCAACACGATGACTTGATCTCACAAGTCATGAATATGAGATATCAAGTTGACACATGGGTATGCACTGGAGAATGTATACTGAATGACCCGCCATGAGAAAGTATCATGGATCGTTATATGAGTGTCATATACTTTCTCATGTGACTATTAGTATGACTATTAGTCCTTAGACCTGAAGTCACCATGATTCCCTACATAAGGAGTTGCATACTTTGGCTTCGTTAAACGTCACCCGTAAATAGGTGGACTATAAAAGCGATTATTGAGTATGTAATAAATTATGCGGAGGGATGTGAGTGATGTAGATGAGATCTATCCCTCCTATATGACGGGGGTGACATCGATATTCTTGATAGAGTGAGACCACGAAGTGCATGACCATGCCCAAATGAGTCAATATGAGATATTGAGCTCATTTGATTAGAGTGAGTCTACTTGGACTTCAAGATATAGATTGTACCGAGGATGACACGGTCTATACCTCAATTGGTCAATCTAGATGTCAAGGATAGAGGGACATTGTCACATATTGTGAGAGTCACAATTAGTAGTCACAAAGGTGATGTTGGAGCTCAACATTCTTGTAACTTGGGTAGCAATGATGTGTTGCTAGATACCGCTCATTGTTTATGTTCGTAAATCGGTTTAGGGACATTGCCAATGTTACAAGAACCTATAGGGTCACATACAAAGGGCAATTAGATAGAGATTAGGTTCATATGATGAACCATGATGATTAGGTTCATGGGATGAACCAAATTGGATTAAGAGTAATCCTAATTAGACTAATTGAGTTGGACTCAATTTGATTCAAGTGTTGAATGAGTCTAATTTAGATTTGATTCATTCAGTCAATTTAAATTAATGAATAGAGATTTATTAAATTAAATTGACTTGAGTCAAGTGGTTAGATTTGATCAACCATGGGAGATAAGAGGTCAAGTTTGACTTGACTTGAGAGGGAAGATGAAAGGTCAAGTTTGACTTGACCAAATGTCATGTCATGATGATGACTTGGCATGGCCGGCCAATGATGATGCTCCACATCATCATTGACTTATCAAGTTGTGCCACCTCATAAGGGAGACCAAGAGACATTGACTCTTGGAGTTACATGCATGCATGTAACCCCCCTTCCATGAAGTGGCCAACCACTTATTCCATTAGATAGAATTGATTTTGTGAGTTACACAACTTCATCTTCTTCCTTGGATCACCCTCTCAAGCTCTCCAAACCTCCTTGGCCGAAATTCCTAAAGGGTGCTAGCACACTCTAAGGTATTTTTCTCCACCTATTGCTTGTGTGGATACCAATAGAGGAGTGTGCACTTGACACTCTCGAGTTCCGACGAACCTTTTGAACGAGCGGGATTTGCGAAGGGCGTTGCATCGAGGGTAACTTCTTATCATGTAGATCTAGAGTAGATCTAAAGGTATTAAACACATACATGTTAGTTTTATATTTTATACTTCGCACGGATCCGTGGCCGGGGCTTCCGAGGTTTCCGCAACGCAAAAAGAGGTTTTTGCGGCTCGGAAAACCCAACAGTGGTATCAGAGCCACGCGCGAAGCATGTATATATTTCATTTTTGTAATTTTATTAGATATAAAAATTACAAATTTATATGTTTCTGTAAATTTCCTATTTTTATAGAATTTTTGGGTATTTTTCTCGAAGAATCGAAGCAATGAGTGTTGGGACACATGTAGGCTTCAACCGTCGAGAAAAACTGTCCGAAACGGCGAGTTCTCGTTTTAGGTGTTTGGGACAGCGACTTAAGTTGCTGTAAGCTCATTGTAGGAATACTCGCAAAGTTTATTTTGCGAGTAAGGGCGCTGCCCCTATCCCCAAAAGGGGCCTTGTCCCGCGATCGCGCCCGGAAACCGTTTAGCGGGACCGTTACGGGGAGGTGACTCATAAAATTGAAAAAAAAATAGAAAAAATTATAGAAATTTTCTGTAAAAATACATAATTTAGAATTATGTATAATTCTGTGATTGTCATGGCCCAATAACCCCAATTTGATTGGATGATGTGTTGTAATTCATAATACGGTCTGCGTGTCGTTTTTGTGGTTGTGCGTGTTGTATAGTGTATGCGACTTGCACGTCGTACCTCTTCTTATGATATTCTAGTTGTAAATAGTTTTAGACTCGAATGTAACTCGAGTTTCATATTTGTAATGTACAAAATGGAGCGGTGGAAAGTCCACTTGGAGACGAGGTTACGAGAAGGGTGCCGACGACACATGGCGGTCAAAGGAAGCGCTTGGAGAAGCCGCTAGCCTTAGGTTGACTGTCCGATCTTCTCATTGGCTTGAGAAGATCGTAGTAGGGCCATGACCGCATCACATTTGATTTTATATATATATATATATATATTTGATTTTGCTTGTATGTATGTGATGCATGCTAGTAGAATAATGCTTGTATGTATATGATGCATGCTAGAATAACGATTGTATATATGTGATGCATGCTAATATAGGATAATAAAGACCTCAATGCGTATAAGATACACATTACGATTAGATTAGATCATAATCGAATCAACTCGAAAATGCCTACCGAGCCTTGATACCCATCACTACCTTGATCATTTGTTGTTGTTGAATCTGCCAAAGCAGAGCAACGCATATTATCTTGGTAGGGTGCGGAGGGACAATCTTGGTCCCACCTATCACGCTTGGGTTAGAGTAAACTCAATTAGATTGAGCAAAACTAGTTAACTCAATTGGATCGAGTAGAACTATAGGCATATTCCAACCGTTGGAAAGATAGGTTAAGATCGCATTTACACTAAATCTTGGACGATTTAGCCAAAGCTAACTCAAGGTCTTTTGTAAATGTGGGTCTTGATCATATAAACAAGAGTTGCATAGAGATGTAATCGGTAATGTGTTACCCACCGATCGTACTAAGTCTTAGGCGATTTAGCCAAAGCTAACTCAAGGCTTAGTATGATGAGGATCTTGTCCCGCAAGAATTATAGCTAGTTTGTATGAATCTAGTAATGTGGTTTGACCACATCCATAACTCAATTCTATAAAATTCTTATAATTCAGTGGGAGCATCATTTGATTAAAGGCCTAATTAAATGATAAAAGGAATATGATATTCTCTGCATTGTATGTTGTAGATAACTATGTCGTCAAACACGAACACTCTCTCTCTGCGCTCTGTCCTTGAGAAGGACAAGCTCAATGGAGCAAATTTCCTGGACCGGTACAGGAACCTGAGAATTATTCTCACCCAAGAAAGGAAGTTGTATGTCCTGGAGTATCCCATTCCGGAGGCACCTCCTGTCACTGCCTCGCGAGCTGACAAAGATGATTACAAGAAGCATCAAGATGATGTATTAGATGTGTCATGTCTAATACTCGCGACCATGAACTCTGAGCTTCAGAAGCAACATGAGTTCATGAATGCTTATGATATGGTTGGACATCTTCGTCAACTATATCAAGGACAAGAAAGACATGAGAGATATGAAGTCTCTAAGGCATTATTTGGGTCCAAAATGCAAGATGGGACTCCCATAGGTCCATATGTACTCAAGATGATTGGGTACGTAGAAAACCTACAAAAGCTAGGATTCCCACTTGGCCAAGAGTTGGCCACTGATATGATCTTGCAATCTTTGCCACAAGCCTACAATCAATTTGTCATGAATTACAACATAAATGAAATTGATAAGCCACTGCCTGAGATGCTCAGCATGTTGAGAACTGCTGAGCTTAACCTTAAGAAGGGAAAATCTGACACCATTTTGATGGTGCACAAAAAGAAAGGCAAGGGCAAGCCTAAAGGTAAGGGAAAGTCTCAAGCCAAGGGCAAAGGCAAAGAACTTAAACCCAAAGGAGGGGTAGCCAAGGAAGGGGCTTGCTTCCACTGCAAGGAAGCTGGACACTGGAAGCGTAACTGCAAAGCTTACCTGGAAGATCTTAAGAAGAAAAGAAGTGAGACTTCTACTACAGGTATAAATGTTATAGAAGTCAATCTATCTATTTCTTCATCATGGGTATTAGATACCGGATGTGCATCTCACATTTGTACCAATGTGCAGGCGCTGAGAAATAGCAGAGCATTGACAAAGGGCGAGGTGGACCTACGAGTAGGTAATGGAGCAAGGGTTGCTGCTGTTGCTGTAGGAACTTATGATCTATCTCTGCCCTCTGGGCTTGTACTAGAATTAGATGAATGTTGTTATGTGTCTGCCTTAACTAAGAACATCATTTCAGTTTCTTATTTGGACAAGAAAGGATTTTCATTTATAATAAAGAACAAATGTTGTTCAGTTTATTTAAATGATATGTTCTATTGTAGTACACCTCTAATGAACGGACTCTACTTTCTAGACTTAGAGAGCCTTATCTATAACATAAGTACCAAGAGATTCAAGTCAAATGAGTTGAACCAAACCTATCTCTGGCATTGTCGCTTAGGTCACATAAATGAGAGTCGCTTATCTCAGCTCCATAAGGATGGGCTACTAGACTCATTTGATTTTGAATCATATGAGACATGCGAGTCTTGCCTTTTAGGCAAGATGACCAAGACTCTGTTTAGTGGACACAGCGAAAGAGCAACAGATTTGTTAGAACTTATACATAGTGATGTATGTGGTCCTTTCAATGTTGCTGCTAGAGGTGGTTACAGGTACTTCATTACATTTACTGATAACTTCAGTAGATATGGTTATGTGTATCTTATGACACATAAATCAGAATCCTTTGAAAAGTTCAAAGAATTCAAGAATGAAGTACAAAACCAGCTTGGCAAGAGTATTAAGATACTTCGATCAGATCGAGGTGGTGAATACCTTAGCCATGAGTTTCGTGACTATCTAGCTGAGTGTGAGATTCTATCCCAACTCACTCCTCCTGGAACACCACAGTGGAATGGTCTATCCGAAAGGAGGAATCATACCCTATTAGATATGGTATGATCTATGATGAGTCACACAGATCTTTCTATATCCTTTTGGGGATATGCTCTAGACATAGCAGCCTTTACCCTTAACCGTGTACAATCCAAGGTTGTGATAAAGACACCATATATGATATGGACAGGGAGAAATCCCAAGATGTCTTTCATGAGGATTTGGGGTTATGAGGCTTACGTTCGACGTCAAGTCTCAGACAAATTGGGACCCAAATCCGATAGGTGCTATTTTGTTGGATATCCCAAGGATACAAAGAGATATTACTTCTACATTCTCAGTCAACACAAAGTGTTTGTGGCAAAGACTGGAGTTTTTCTAGAAAGGGATTTTGTTTCTAGAAAAACTAGTGGGAGTACCTTCGATCTTGAAGAAATTCAAGATAAGGACCATAGCACTGAGGCCTTGATTGAGGTTGAATAGGAACTACAAAGTATTGTGGGTGATGAGGTTGTTGCACAAAGAGTTGTGGAACAACCACTTGTTCAGGTAGACCTACCTCTTCGCAGGTCTGATAGGGTACGTCGTCAGCCTGAGAGATATTCATTTCTCTTGTCTGACCATGATGACGTTATGCTCATTGAGAATGAGCCTACCTCCTATCAAGAAGCTGTGATGAGCCCAGATTCTGAGAAATGACTAGAGGCCATAAGATCTGAGATGAAATCCATGTACACCAACCAAGTATGGACTTTGGTCGATCCACCTGAAGGGGTCAAACCCATTGGGTGTAAGTGGATCTTTAGGAGAAAGACTGACATGGATGGACTTACGCATACCTATAAAGGTCGATTGATGGCTAAAGATTTCAAGCAAATTCATGGTATTGACTATGATGAAACCTTTTCTCCAGTGATGATGTTTAAGTCCATTCGGATCTTGTTTGCTATTGCAGCATACCACGATTATGAGATCTGGCAGATGGATGTCAAAACTGCGTTTTTGAATGGAAACTTACTCGAGGATGTGTACATGACACAACCTGAGGGTTTTGAAGATCCACAGCATACTGGGAAAGTATGCAAGCTGCAAAGGTCCATTTATGGGCTAAAGCAAGCCTCTTGGAGCTGGAATCTTCGATTCGATGATGCGATCAAATAATTTGGTTTCATCAAGAATGAAGATGAACTCTGTGTCTACAAGAGGGTTAATGGGAACACAGTTATCTTCCTTGTATTGTATGTAGATGACATACTACTCATTGGGAATGACATCCCTTCGCTATAGTCTGTGAGACTTGGCTAGGGACGTGCTTCTCAATGAAGGACTTAGGTGAAACATCCTGTATTCTAGGCATCAAGATCTATAGAGATAAATCTAAGAGATTGCTTGGCCTAAGTCAGAGTACATACATTGAAACGGTATTACTACGGTTTTCCATGCAGAATTCCAAGAAGGGACTTCTGTCGATGTCACATGGTGTGAGTCTTTCGAAGACTCAAAGTCCCTCTTCTAGAGAGGAGAGAGACCGCATGGATAAGATCCCTTACGTATTTGCTATATGATCTATCATGTACGCCATGTTATGTACTCGTCCTGATGTCTCGTATGCTTTGAGCATGATGAGTAGATACCAGTCAGATCCAGGTGAGCATCACTGGATAGCAGTCAAGAATATTCTTAAGTACTTGAGAAGGACTAAAGAATATTTCTTGATATTTAGAGGCAATGAGGAGCTAGCTGTAAAGAGTTACAGGGATGCCAGCTTCCAAACTGACCAGGATGATTATAGATCGCAGTCAGGGTCCGTGTTTTCCTTGAATAGTGGAACTGTGAGCTGGAAGAGTTCCAAGCAGGACACAGTTGTTGATTCTACAACATAGGCCGAATATATCGGCGCTTCCATCTCATTCGAGAGATTATCGATAGAGGAGATGTGAAAATTTGCAGAGTACCCACAGAGGCTAACATCGCAGATCCCTTGACCAAGGCTTTGGCACAGAAAAAGCATGATGGTCACACTAGGTCATTGGGTATTAGATACTACGGTGATTGGCACTAGTGCTAATGGGAGATTGTTAGTGAAAGTCCTAGAGCCAATCATGTGATGATTGTTGTATGGATTTTATTGTATCATATTCCTATTTATAAAGACATGGTTATTATATTTACTTGTATTGATGTCAAATAACTAAATATAATAATATCCTTGAGTAGTAGGTTCTTATCTATATCAATCGATTGGTTGAATCGATAATGAGATGATATAGAGAACACTACTCTTAATCATTCCTAGTCGAGTATTAACATTCAGGGACAATGTTAATGCGTAGAGACTAGCATGTAGGTCAACACGATGACTTGATCTCACAAGTCATGGATATGAGATATCAAGTTGACACATGGGTATGCATTGGAGAATGTATACTGAATGACCCGCCATGAGAAAATATCATGGATCATTATATGAGTGTCATATACTTTCTCATGTGGCTATTAGTATGACTATTAGTCCTTAGACCTGAAGTCACCATGGTTCCCTACATAAGGAGTTGCATACTTTGGCTTCGTCAAATGTCACCCGTAAATGGGTGGACTATAAAGGCGATTACTGGGTATGTAACAAATTATGCGGAGGGATGTGAGTGATGTAGATGAGATCTATCCCTCCTATATGACGGGGGTGACATCGATATTCTTGATAGAGTGAGACCACGAAGTGCATGACCATGCCCAAATGAGTCAATATGAGATATTGAGCTCATTTGATTAGAGTGAGTCTACTTGGACTTCAAGATATAGATTGTACCGAGGATGACACGGTCTATGCCTCAATTGGTCAATCTAGATGTCAAGGATAGAGGGACATTGTCACATATTGTGAGAGTCACAATTAGTAGTCACAAAGGTGATGTTGGAGCTCAACATTCTTGTAACTTGGGTAGCAATGATGTGTTGCTAGATACCGCTCATTGCTTATGTTCGTAAATCGGTTTAGGGACATTGCCAATGTTACAAGAACCTATAGGGTCACGCACAAAGGGCAATTAGATGGAGATTAAGTTCATATGATGAACCATGAGGATTAGGTTCATGGGATGAACCAAATTGGATTAAGAGTAATCCTAATTAGACTAATTGAGTTGGACTCAATTTGATTCAAGTGTTGAATGAGTCTAATTTAGATTTGATTCATTTAGTCAATTTAAATTAATGAATAGAGATTCATTAAATCAAATTGACTTGAGTCAAGTGGTTAGATTTGATCAACCATGGGAGATAAGAGGTCAAGTTTGACTTGACTTGAGAGGGAAGATGAAAGGTCAAGTTTGACTTGACCAAATGTCATATCATGATGATGACTTGACATGGCCGGCCAATGATGATGCTCCACATCATCATTGACTTATCAAGTGGTGCCACCTCATAAGGGAGACCAAGAGACATTGGCTCTTGGAGTTACATGAATGCATGAAACCCCCCTTCCATGAAGTGGCCAACCACTTATTCCATTAGATGGAATTGATTTTGTGAGTTACACAACTTCATCTTTTTCCTTGAATCACCCTCTCAAGCTCTCCAAACCTCCTTGGCCGAAATTCCTAAAGGGTGCTAGCACACTCTAAGATATTTTTCTCCACCTATTGCTTGTGTGGATACCAATAGAGGAGTGTGCACTTGACACTCTCGCGTTCCGGCGAACCTTTTGGACGAGCGGGATTTGCGAAGGGCGTCGCATCGAGGGTAACTTCTTATCATGTAGACCTAGAGTAGATCTAAAGGTATTAAACACATAAATGTTAGTTTTATATTTTATACTTTGCACGGATCTGTGGTCGGGGCTTCCGAGGCTTCCGTAACGCAAAAAGCAGTTTTTGCGGCTCGAAAAACCCAACACTACCTTCTAAGGTATGCGGGCTCAGGTGACGGCCACCACCGCCCTACTCCATGCCAAATAGGTGGAGCTTGGAATCATTCAGTCCGAGGTGACGACGTCTCGGTCGAAAGTCCTTCGCTTCGAGGATGACCTCCGAAACCAAGCACAAGAGATTGAGCGTCTGAAGATCCAAGCAGCTGAAGTGGAGGAGCTTCGGGCTAAAGCTGCCGAAGTGGATGAGTTGCGGGCGAAGCTACTTGAAGCCGAGCAGGCCCTTACAACTCAAACGCCTACCGAGGCAGCTCAAAGTGAAGGACTAGCAGCACAGCCCGAAACGGCTAAGGTTGAGCTACTCTCCTACCGAGTCGATGAGGAGGGCACCTGGGAGCAACGCAAGGAGGCTTTCCTTGCCTCCGAAGAATTTTCCGATATATTAGTAGGTTGCATCATCGACCTCCTAGAGATAGGCTACGAAGGGGTCATCCGACACTTCAAAGAAGCCGGATACCCCCCCCCAGGGAGTCTTGACTGAGTTTCTGGATCTACAATGTCTAATCGACGAGACTCCAGACTCGGCTCTCAGTGGGCTTCCAAAATAACTTAGTTTTTGTTTTCAGTAGGTTTTTGTAGCCATACGCAACATTTTTTCTTCTATATTTTCTCCTAGGCAGCTTGTAATTTGTTTTGGATATTAATATAACAACTTTTTTGGTGGTATCTAAGTGTGGTCTCTCGACTCCTTAAAAAATGTTAATATACTTGAATGACTGATGTAATGAGAGGCACTAATCAGCAACGCTAAAAGTACCTTCACCATGCCTGACGATAGGACGATAGGAGACTTGGTCGAGACGTGCCTTAAGGGGTGACTTAGAAGTAATGCGCTGAATTACAGGTCGTTGGCAAGCTGTGCGTTATCATGATAAGTCCTCTTGGTCGGGAGATAAATACTTAGAACCTGCCGTGATAGGAGATATCCAAGGAGTAATTGAATGATAAATGCTCGGAACCAGCCGTGATAGGCTATATCCAAGGAATAACCGAATGATAAATACTTAGAACCAGCCGTGATAGACGATATCCAAGGAATAACCGAATGATAAATACTTGGAACCAGCCATAATAGGTGATATCCAAGGAATAGTCGAATGATAAATACTTGGAACTAGTCGTGATAGGCGATATCTAAGGAATAGCTGAATGATTAATACTTGGAACCAGCCGTGATAGGTGATATCCAAGGAATAGCCGAATGATAAATACTTGGAACTAGCCGTGATAGGAGATATCCAAGGAAGAGCCGAATGATAAATACTTGGAACCAGTCGTGATAGGCGATATCCAAGAAATAACTGAATGTGTAGGGGATCGATGGTGGCCGGCTAGAGGGGGGTGAATAGTCCTCGACCGTCGTACGGTGGAATACGATCGTTCTTGCGTGTTTGTCTACAATTGTCGTTAATATATGCAGCGGAATAACAATAGAAATAACAACAATAACAATCACACACAAGACACAAGATATACATGGTTCAGAACCGAATGGTTCCTACTCCACGGGCGAGCTCACCGAGCTCTAGTTATGTGCACGATACTAACTAAACCACTCCTTCTCGACAACATGTTGGAGGTGGAGAAACCTCTCATAAACAATTACACTAAGTAATATAAAATACAAGCAATACAAAGACAAATACGAAATACACGTAAAGAACACTTTACAATGCTTGCTTTGAACCCTTTGCTTGTTGCTTGCTTTAGATGACTATTGAAGGTCTGGAATGCAGCAGCAATTCCCCTCCAAAAGATTCACAAAAGTCTTAGCGAAATCCTCCCTCTTGAGCTCCATTTATAACCTGCATCAAGATGATTTCGCGCCCATCAGTCGACTGATCGTGACCATCAGTCGATTGGTACTGTAGTCGTTGTCTCACAATGGCCAAATCCACGTCGGTCAAGTTCCAACGGATCACTCATCAGTCGATTGATGATACCCATCAGTCGACTGATCATCACATCATTCGGTTGATGATACCCTTCATGGAATCGCCCGATCACGATCGGTGATCTACAATATCGATCGGTGATGGCGTTATTAGTCGATCTGCCCTCCTCGACGGATATCGCTCAGGCGAACACAGTCGATTGAACACTCGAACCCATTCGACCTAGAGCAGTCAACTGACACCTATGTCAGTCGACTAATGTCGGGTAAAACCTCAAACATCAAGCTGTTTGAGCATTCGACACTCAGTCTTAGTCACTTGGCCAAGTCCCATCTCTCATGAAGTTCCCCACCGAAGCTCTCTTCCGTCGGCCTACGTCCCTCGGATGCGCCAAGCGCATGACTTCGCAACGCCATCCTTCGCGTCTCATGCCCTCGAAGTATGCTTCCCTTGGGCCTCACTCCATTCGCTTCCCGTCCGACGGTCCCTCGGATGCACCAAGCGCACGACTTCGCAATGCCATCCTTCACCGACTCAAAGACCCTGAGCCTAGTAAACTTACCAAGTTCTCAAGACTTCCCACATGCACCAAGCGCACGACTTCGCAATGCATTTCTTACCAAGCACCAAGCGCACGACTTCGCAATGCTTTGGACTTTTCCACACCAAGCTCCATACTTGGATTTTCCATGCCAACTCCATGTTGGACTTTCCACACCAAGCCCCATGCTTGGATTTTCCATGCCAACTCCATGTTGGACTTTCCCATGACAATCCCATGTTATGAGTTTTGTCTATCATCAAAATACTGCTCGAGTCAAACTCGAGTCAACCTGGGCCGATTGCACCAACAATCTCCCCCTTTTTGATGATTGACAAAACTACCAACTCAAGTCTACCAATTCTCTCATATTGACAATTCTCACATCCCAATGAGAATTTCAACAAACCCTAATTGGTAACTTCTCCCCCTTTTTGATATTACATTAAAAAGGTCCTCAAAGGTTTCAATGTCTAATATCCCAATGAGATCTTACAATCTTCCCCTTGGCATGCCCTCAATCTTTCTAGTGATCCTATATCACTTAAGAGAGGCAACCCAATTTTCCTCCCATGAGAAAATGCACATCCATCTTCCCATGATGGATACCTCCCCCTAGAGGCTTGCTCCCCCTTGACCATTGTACCAACAATGTCCTTGGAGAGTCCCTAAGCCAATAGGAACATTAACCAATCAAAATTAAGGCAAAGTTCAACAATGAACTCTCATCCACCTTAAAATTGATACTCTCCCTAAACACTTCTCCTAATCCATGTCCAATGGATTTCCACCATTTCTAATGCTCTCCCAAGCATGTCCTAGGGTTAGGAGTGGTTAGGGGACCAACACAACTGAACATGGGTCTAACCACCAAGATTTACTCGAAATCAGCCTGTGCCAGTCGACTTTGTCATCTACGATCATTGGACTTGTCATCGATCGTCCTCATGCTACTAATGATAATCAGATTTATGAATTTCTGAAATTCATAAGTAAATATACATAAGTTGATAAATCTTGAAATTTGGTATGTATATTACTTATCACAATCATTATGGGTGAAAAATATTGAAAAATTATTTTACCCACAAAATAGCGAGATTGATACAAAGTCCAAAAGTTAAGAAAAGCTTCAATATTGAGCCCTCTTTGTATCATCCCATTCGATGGTGATAGCCATCAAAAGATAGACTTCACTGAGGTTTTTCAAAATGTTTTCAAAATATTTTTGAAATATTTAATTCATTTTTCCTAAACATCTCACTTGTATGTAGATGTGTAAAACACATACAAGACAATTAATATAGTGAGATGTGAGTTTTTGTTCTTTAGTGGTCTCATACATATTTCTAGACAATATTATTTGATTCCCATCAAATCATGCCATAGTCCTTAATTTCATTTTAGTTTATGCATGATATGATTATGACATATATATGATATAACTTAAGCATGTGCCAAAATCATGATGTCATGACATGTGAATGAAATTTTAGCATACATGACATATAAAGATAAGTCTAAAACATGATCATGACATTTTTAGAGATAAAAATGGAAATGATGTCATGACATGGAAAGATAAATCAATCATGACAAGTAAAATATGCTAAGGTATAGAATACCTAAGTGTTGAATCCAAATTGTCATTTTTAGGGTTAAGTCCATTTTTGCCTTAATGTCATTTTTCCCCTAGTATGTCATAAACCCAAAATGGCACACCAATACTTTTAAGACATAATTGTGCCAATTTAATCATTTTTCATCTTCTCAAAGCATATTGGCACACCCTAATGTGTCAACTCACAATGGCTAGGTTAACTACCCATCCACTTAGGGTTGACACACCCTAACTCATCTAGCGTGAATCGATCACGCTCCTAGGAACCCAATACCTATTGGAGCTCCTTGGGTTAACAAGGTATTCACTAGGGATAACTTCCCTAGATACCTTCCTAATGACCCTTTTAGGCTTTGAACCATTAGTCAATTGGGTCTTTCCTAGGTCAACTCTAGAGGTGACTCCCCTTTGACCTTCCTAGTGGCTTTCTTAGATTTTCTTAAGTCCTTGGCCACTAAGCAAACACCATGGCTAGACTTAGGGATAACTTCCCTATTAGCCTTGGTTTTTCTAGACCTAGAAATTGTTCTATAATTAAATGGAACATTATGATAAGTCTTCTTGGGCTTAGGTTTGTGACCCAAACCTTCCTTGCCCTTAGATCGTTCTTGAACCCTAGGTCTTGACTTTTGGGCATTTGATCCTAGAATTGAATTTTCTATGATTCTAAGGGTTTTCTCCATTTTCTCAAGTCTTGACCTCAAGACTTAGTTTTCCACCTCTAATCTTCCCAACTTTGATCTATCATTTGATTTTTGGGAATTGTTTTTCTTTTTAGGCATATGCCTAGATTTCTTGGGGTTAATCCCCAAATTTTCTTCTATTCTTCAAATTTTCTTGGGGTTTATCCTTAGTTATATGAACATGCTTGGCACCTAAGCAAAAATATTTATTTTACTAGCATACTTTTCATTTATAATTGCAAGAGAACTAAAATAATTCTTAGCATGCTTTTTAATTCTAGGAATTGAAGGTGCATTAACTAAATTTACCTTAGGGTTAGCTTTGGAAGCTCCCCCTACATGAGATACACCTTCTTGTCATTTCTTCCTCCCCCTAGGGCATTGGCTTCGGTAGTGTCCCCGCTGATTGCATTTGAAGCACACAATGTGCTCTTTGCTCTTAATTGTGGGGACTCCGGCATTTTTGACTTTTGGTGCCGGTTGAACCTTCTCCTTAGTTAATTTAGGGCATTTACTCTTGTAATGCCCTTTCTCCCGACACTCAAAGCATATTATATGATCTTTATTTAAAATCAAAATACTTGAGTTATCTAGGGAGGTGGTGGAAGCCTCTTGATCACATCTTCCGGAGGTAGATGCTTCGTTTTGACTTTGCTCCGGAATGGAGACCCTTTCCTCCCCCTCAATGCTAGAAGTGGAGGTCTCCACCAAATCATCAACATCTTCAAATGTGGTGGGTGCTTCTTCCTCGGCAATCTCCTCTACTTGTGCCGGTTGAGAATTTTCTTGGAATTTCATTACCTTATTCCATAGCTCCCTTGCATCCCTATAGTCACCCAATCTAGACCAAATAGTGTTAGGTAACAAATCACTAAGTAATTTTATTACCTCGAGATTTATCTTGAAGTCCTTGATTTGGTCTTGGGTCCACCTTGACTTCTCAATGGGCTTGTTTTTTCTATCCCTAGGCATTTCAAAATAATTTTCTATGATTAACATGAAATTGAAATTGGTTTCAAAATATACCTCCATCCTTTTCTTCCACCGAGAAAAGTTTCCATCATATTTCGGTGGATGGATGTTGTCGGCCATTTTGTAGTGCTTGTGTCGGCGGTTAGTCCTTGACAAGCTCCTTGGCTTTGATACCACATGTAGGGGATCGATGGTGGCCGGCTAGAGGGGGGTGAATAGCCCTCAATCGTCGTACGGTGGAATATGATCGTTCTTGCGTGCTTGTCTACAATTGTCGTTAATATATGCAGCGGAATAACAATAGAAATAACAACAATAACAATTACACACAAGACACAAGATATATGTGGTTCAGAACTGAATGGTTCCTACTCCACGGGCGAGCTTACCGAGCTCTAGTTATGCGCACGGCACTAACTAAACCACTCCTTCTCGACAACACGTCGGAGGTGGAGAAACCTCTCACAAGGAATTACACTAAGTAATATGAAATACAAGCAATACAAAGACAAATACGAAATACATGTAAAGAACACTTTACAACGCTTGCTTTGAACCCTTTGCTTGTTGCTTGCTTTAGATGACTATTGAAGGTCTGGAATGCAGCAACAATTCCCCTCCAAAAGCTTCACAAAAGTCTTGGCGAAATCCTCCCTCTTGAGCTCCATTTATAACCTGCATCAAGATGATTTCGCGCCTATCAGTCGATTGGTACTGTAGTCGTTGTCTCACAACGGCCAGATCCACGTCGATCAAGTTTCAATGGATCACTCATCAGTCGACTGATGATACCCATCAGTCGACTGATCATCACATCAGTCGAGTGATGGCGCGAGCACTCGATTGGAAACACTTCTGTAGCTAAAATCGCCCCGATCAGTCGACTGATCTATAGTATTAGTTGACTGATGGCGTTATTAGTCGACTGCCCTCCTCCTCGATCTCACCGTAACACGTCGATCGAACACCGTCGAACCCATTCGACCTAGAAGCGATTGGATCGACACCTATGTCAGTCGACTGATGTCGGGTAAAACCTCAAACATCAAGTTGTTTGAGCATCCGACACTCAGTCTTAGCCACTTGGCCAAGTCCACCTTATCCCTCATGGAGTTCCCCACCGAAGCTCTCTTCTCTCGGCCTACGTCCCTTGGATGCGCCAAGCGCACGACTTCGCAACGCCATCCTTCGCGTCTCATGCCCTCGAAGTATGCTTCCCTTGTGCCTCACTCCATTCGCTCCCTGTCCGGCGGTCCCTTGGATGCACCAAGCGCACGGCTTCGCAATGCTATCCTTCACCGACTCAAAGACTCTGAGCCTAGTGAACTTACCAAGTCCTTAAGACTTTCCATATACACCAAGCGCACGACTTCGCAATGCATTTCTTACCAAGCATCAAGCGCACGGCTTCGCAATGCTTTGGACTTTTCCACACCAAGCTCCATGCTTGGATTTTCCATGCCAACTCTATGTTGGACTTTCCACACCAAGCCCCATGCTTGGATTTTTCATGTCAATTCCATATTGGACTTTCCCATGACAATCTCATGTCATGAGTTTTGTCTATCATCAAAATACTGCTCGAGTCAAACTCGAGTCAACCTGGGCCGATTGCACCAACAATAAATATTTGGAATCAACCGTGATAGATGATATCCAAGGAATAGTCAAATGATAAATACTTGGAACCAGCTGTGATAGGCGATATCCAATGAAGAGTTGAATGATAAATACTTGGAACCAGCTGTAATAGATAATATCCAAGGAATAACCGAATGATAAATACTTGAAACCAGCTATGATAGGCGATATCCAAGGAAGAGCCGAATGATAAATACTTTGGTCGTAAGGAGTGGTTCCATATGAATTACATTCTGATAAGCGACTTATAGGAGAGCCTGGTTGTAATCGTGAAGGAGAGCTTTTATTATGGAAAACCTCATGACATACTGCCTGACCCTTTAAACATAATAAGGCCATAAATGAAAAGCATTCCATGGTCGAGTAAGCTCCTTTCCTTCGCCATCTTGAAGATAATAAGTGTCAGAGCTAAGCTTCTTAATGATTTTGTACGGGCCCTCCCATCGGGGTGCCAATTTGCGAACTTTCCCAGCTGGCTGAATTTTCTTCCATACAAAATCGTCGGGCTGAAAGGAGTGGGGTACAACTTTTTTATTATAAGCTTGGGCGATCCTCCTTTGAAAGACATTCATTCGGCTAGCTTCCTGGTCTCGAGTCTCAGTCACTACGTCTAATTTTGTCAGCCTCTTTTCATCATTGCTGCCATTATCCGAGGTATAAGCAGAGACTCGAGGTGATCCCATGTCGATCTCTATGGGGATGAGGGCTTTGGTGCCGTAAATAAGATGAAAAGGAGTGAGGTCCATGCTGTCTTTGGGAGTAGTTCTGTATGCCCATAAAATGATGGGTAATTTTTCAACCCAACTTCCCCTAGTATGATCTAACTTGATTTTGATTCCCCGTATTAGTTCCCGGTATGTGACTTCAGCTTGCCCATTGCTCTGAGGATAAGCTATAGAGGTGAAAGCCTGCTGGATTTCCAACTGCTGGCATCATTTCTTTATCTTTCGCCCTTGAAATTGTCGCTCATTGTCCGAGACCAGCCTTCTCAGAATGCCAAATCGGCAGACTATATTCTTCCAAAGAAATTTTAACACATCTTCTTCAGTTATTTTGGCCAATGATTCGGTTTCCACCCATTTTGAGAAATAATCCATCGTGACTAGCGGAAACTTCTTTTGATTCGGCCCGGTTGGTAGTGGTCCCACTATGTTCTTTCCCTATTGGTCGAAGAGGCATGATATTACTGAGGCCTTTAACAACTTAGCTGGTTGTTGAGAAAAGTTTTGATGCTTATGATAGCTGAGACATATAAGTACGCAGTGGGCGACATCTTTCTGAAGAGTCGGCTAAAAATATCCGACCAATAGAATTTTTCGAGCAAGGGATGTTCCTTCGGAATGATTTCCACAACAACCTTCGTGCACTTCTCCCATGACATAATCAGCTTCCTCCAGGCCGAGACACTTAAGCAAAGGCCGAGCGAAAGCTCGTTTGTATAGGGTGTTGCCAATTAGAACAAAATAGGTACTCCTTTTCTTGATGATCTGTGCCTCGACCCGGTCGTCCGACAATGCAACCCTTTTCAGATAATCAATGAGGGGGGGGGGGTCTTCTAATATGGTGGAATTCGAGGCGCCATTAGCTCTTGATCTATATGAGAAACGAGCTGAGTCTCGGCCAGCGAATCCTCCAAACTCCAAGTAGTGAGAGCACTAGCCATGCGAGCTAATTCATCGACCTTCTGATTATCTGCCTGAGGAACTTTATGGAGGACAACCTTTTGAAATTTTGAGGATAGTTTGCGATAAGCTTGTATATAGCGTTGAAACCGCTAGTTGTGGGTGTCAAATGATTCTTTGACTTGCTCCACGGCTAATTACGAGTCGGAATATAAAGAAATTCGAGAGGCTCTAACATGCCAAGCTATTCGCAATCCGGCTAGTAAGGCTTCGTATTCGGCTTCGTTGTTGAAGGCTCGAAAATTGAGTTGCACAACTATCCGAATTGTGTCCCCTTGAGGAGAAATTAACAATACCCCTACTCCACTCCCTTGTTTGGTCACTGAACCATCCACATATATCTTCCACTCCTCATTTCTCTCAACCCTCAGTGTCTCGGCTAAGAAATCTATCAATACCTGTGCTTTGAGGGGCATACGAGGCTGATAGTGAATATCATATTCGGCTAGCTCAGTAGTCCATTTAATCAAGCAACCAGATGCTTCAGGGTTAGTTAATATCCTTCCGAGATCGCTGTTGGTTAAGACTGTGACCGAATGAGACATAAAATAGGGACGGAGCTTCATGGTTGTTATAAGTAGAGCTAGCGCCAGCTTTTCCAATGTTGTGTACCTGCTCTCGGCAGATTTTAATAAATGATTGAAAAAATATATGGGTAATTGCTTACCACTCTCTTGAAGCGGGGTAGCGCCACGACCTCTTACGAGAAGGCGGATATAATCTGCAGACTTTCTCGGCCAAAGACCGCAAGCGTAAACATGAGGATATATACTACTTTAATTCAGTAAAGACTTGTTTACACTTCTCATCCTATGAAAATCGAGCCGACTTGCGAAGCACCTTGAAGAAATGCAAGCTTCGCTCGAGCGACTTAGGGATGAAGCGAGAGAGTGTCGTTATTCTACCTAGTAGCCTTTGTGCTTCTATGATATTTCTGGGAGAGATCATGTTCTGCAGGGCCTGAGCCTTCTGGGGATTAACTTCAATGTCTCGCTCAGTCACAATATATCTGAGAAATTTGCCTACTCGAATGCAAAATACTCATTTGCTGGGGTTGAGCTAGATTTTGTATCGACATAGTGTGCTGAATATTTCTGTCATATCTTTGACTATGTTTTCAACTTTTATAGACTTGATGAGAATATCATCCATGTATACTTCAATGTTTCGGCTTATTTGTGACTGAAACACTTTATCCATCAACCTTTGATAAGTGGCGCTAGCATTCTTTAATCCGAATGAGATGACCTTGTAGCAAAAAGTATCATCCGCTGTGACAAAGTTGACTTTCTCTTGATCTTCCTTTGCCAATGGAATCTGATGATACCCTTAATGAGCGTTTAACATGCAGATCAATTCACATCTTGCCGTAGAATCAACTAGTTGATCTATCCGAAGCAAGGGGTAACAATCTTTAGGGCATGCTTTATTAATGTCTCTGAAATCTATACATACCCTCCATTTCCCTCTTGGTTTTGGTACTAATACAATATTGGACAACCATTCGGAGAAATGAACTTCTTGGATGTATCCAACCTGCATTAATTTCTGTACTTCGGCTCGGAGGATCTGATCTTTTTCCGGGCCAAAATGTATTCAATTTTGTTTTATGGGCCGAGATCCGGGAAGGACATTTAGCCGGTGCTCCATCACGGTTCGGGAGATACTCCAATTGTGCTCCCCAGGCCAAGTAAAAACATCTCGGTTGCTCACTAGGCAATTGATTACTTCTTGCTTCAGCTCGGCTGGCAAGTCAATAGCAACTCGGATCACTCTGCCAAGTTGATCCGGCCATATCTACACAACTTCCTCGTCCAGCGGCTCCTCCCGGAGAGTGTAAACTTCTGCTATTTCGATCTTTCGATTTTTCCTGGGGTCAGTCCGGACTTCTTTCACATAACATCTTCGAGCTGCCTTTTGATCTCCAATATCTTCCCCTATTTGATTATTCACATGGAATTTGACCTTCTGGTGGTAGGTTGATACGACAACTTCGAAGGAGCGTAACGTTGGCCTTCCAAAGATGATGTTGTAAGTTGAGACAACATTTACTACCGTAAAGGTGGTAATTCGAGTCCGACGGAGGGGCTCCTTCCCTAGAGATAAAGGTAGATCAATCCGGCCTAGTGGAGACACCTCGTGACCTGAGAAGCCGAACAGAGCATTATTCATCGGTTGAAGTTGTGTTGGGTCGAGCTGCATACGATCAAATACGTCTTTAAATAAAATATTAACCGAGCTACTTGTGTCCACGAAGATCCTGACCATGTCATAATTGGCGATGGTGGATCTAATCACCAAGACATCATCATGCGAGATAGAGACTCCTCGCAGGTCCTCGGGGCTGAAGTTCATCAAGGGTCCTTTGACGCGCCTTCGACTGGTATTTACTTCCATGTTTTCTAGCCGCCTCCCGTGAGCCTTTTTGTTTCGATTCGAATCTCCATCTGTGGCCCCGCCGATGATCATGTTGATGGTGTCGTGATGCAGGGTGTTAAAGAGTTCTTGCGGCAATTCTGGTCGGGGAGCTGGTTTGCTTGGAGAGGCCTCTCGGGCCATTCGAGGAACTTGAGCTTGTCTTTGGTGCTCGGGTGAGGATCGAGGAACCCACCTGATTGGGTTTCGCCTAGCATGGTTTCGCGTATTGCTTCTATCTGCGAGAACCGGGGAGGGGTTGAAGTTTTGTTGTTGCTCCCTCATAACCTGTCTGATTTCTTCAGTTAGAGTACGACACTCTCGAGTCAAGTGATCATGTACTTGATGGAAGGCGCAAAAAGGGGCGCACTGATATGACAGTATCAACGGTTGAGAAACTTCCTGTACAACATGGATTGCCCTGTCTTTGACCAATCGAGGAGGGTAGACATGAGGAACTCGGGGGGGGGGGGCGCGATTCGGTGCCGAGGGAAAGGCCTTCTTACTTGGTTTTTGGGGTCGAGGCTGGTTAGATCTTCCCACTCCTTGTTGCTCATCTACTGCCTTCTCTTCTTCTTCCAAATTGATGTATGCCTCTGCTCTGGCTAGTAAGACCTCGAAGTGAGGTAGGGGTCTCTTCATCAGGGACTTCGAGAAATCCCCTCTTATTAACCCCTGGGAAAAAGCGTTGACTACTGTCCCGGGTGAAGCATCCAAAATATCAACTGTCACTCAGTTAAACCGGTGTATGTAATCCCGAAGGGATTCATTACTCTTCTGTTTTATAGTCATAAGGTACTGGGCAGTTCGACGGACTCTTGCTGCTGGCGAAATGTTGGAGAAAAAGAATAGAGAGCTCTTGGAAGGAACTAATGGATCATTCAGGAAGTCGGTCGAACCGCCTTTGTGCGGAACCTATTAAGTTGAGAGAGAAGACCTTGCATTTAGCTCCGTCAGAATAATTATGTATTAGGACAGCCTTTTTAAACCTTCCCAAGTACTCTTCCGGATCAGCCGAGCCACTGTACTCTTCTATAGATATCTGTTTGAAGGACTTAGGCATTCTCTTGGCTATAATGCTAGGGGCAAGAGGAGAATCCATGCCGACTAACAGAGTCTTGCCCTTCTTGGGGTCCCTTTCTTGTGGTGTGTAAGAGGGTGCTTCTTCAGAAGACTCTGCAAAGATGTTGTTGAAGACGACTCGGTCAGCATCAAGACTAAAGGAACTGCTCTCTGGAGAGCCGGAGTTGAAGGGACAGATGTGGGTGCTGGACCTTGAACAGGGCTGGGGGACGCCTACATAGGAGTAGGACCTTGGGGGAAAAGGTCACATAGGACGCCCTCCATGGTATTCTTGACGAGGGCGATGATACTTTTCTGTGGTCATATTTCCTTCAGTGGAGTTACGGTTGTCGGAATTCGCTCCTTGACCTCCCATCCTTATCTCAGGTGTGTTTATTGAAATTCCCACAAATGACGTCAATTATGTTACCCGTTGAGACAGGGACGATGAGGTGTCTGGTGACGAAGGCGATAAAGGACAGGTGGCTCGGACGAAATGACGACTGACGCAGAGGGAAAGCCGAGACGGAAGAGCCGACGTATGGGGCACGAGCCGAGCCGAGTGATGTGAGACAGTCGAATGACATATCTTGTAAGGGAAATGCAGTCAGCCGAGAGAGATCTCGGCCAGACCCCTCCAATGCTCAAGGTAGGAATTAGTAAGAAAGAGTGATTACATCAGTGGAGAGGGTTTTGAGAATGCGAACTTGCTTTTCTCCTCCTCAATGAGGGTTATATAGAAGCGAATCTTCCTGCTGAGCAGTACGGTAGGTATGAGCGGTATGACTTATTGATGTACTCCTGCCGGCTCTTAGAGGTAATAGGGATCATTACTCTCGTAAATGTTGCAGGTGCGTGGGCTGTGATTAATGCTCATCGTGTGGTTGATGGGAGACAACTCCTCATTAATGCGATGAACAGACTTATGGAGGTCAGTATGGGCATTTGTTCCTTGGTAGGAGAGAATCGCCGATAAGGACTACCTTACTGATCATATGAATAAGAATATTCACCATGTCACTTAACTAGCTGAGATAGAACATACTTTAGAAAACCATACAACCGAATTGACGCACAATTGCCGAGAGGCGAGGCTGCAAAGAAGAATAGGCCGAGACGCGGGACATCTGGAATATAATATGACCGAGATGAAGAGGAGGCCGAGACACGGGGCGTCTGGAATATAGTATGATCGAGATGAAGAGGTCGAGACGCGGGGCGTCTAGAATATAATACGACCGAGATGACCCCTTTATATGACTCGGATGTACCAAACTGTCGGGTCTCCTTCCTTCCGTGGAATCGTGATATGATAACTTAGAATATTAGTTATCATTTTTTATATGATTAGTCCTAGATTAATTCTTCTCAATATCATATAATATGAAATTTGATAATATTGTCCGTTTTACCGTGATTTAAGCTAGTGACTTTGTTGTTCGGTAGATAAATGGATCTTACATAGTACAATTCGATCTAGATTTTTTTCATGTCACGAATAAAATATTTGATAAAATTATTAAACGATAATAAGAAATTACATTATGAAATTAGTAGAGCTTTTTTACTAAATATTTTATATTTTATTAATAAATAATTTTTAGACACTACTCGATATCCGCACCTAATTTGGATCGGATCCTGGACAGATCATGTCGTGCCGGTTCGGACACAGCGTGGATAGACGGGGCAGGGCACGCGACACCTTGGTCGCTTGGACCGGGCCCACAAACATAGATATCTCTTGGTGGCCCTTGACTAATTTTTCCAATATCGAGGATGCACGTCAGCATTCGACTTCGTTTCCTGTCGGACAAGCGACAGGATCCCAGAATGCAGATTCCAGAGAATCTACTGGGCGAACACGGAGGCCTTCAAAAAATAAAAAATATTAATAATTGCCTCACTAAGTAAAAATGCAGATCTTGAATGAAGCCCACGCTACTTGGGCGTTACACCACGCGAAATACCCAGGACAATGATTGGTTGCATGGCGCGGGGCCGAGGTGTGGCGGCGCCTTCACTTCGTGAGGTGTCCGAGCGGTAGGATGACGACTTTCGGTGGGTGTCGGGGATCAGGGGCCCCACCGGACGTCCCAGTGAGTAGGTTGTAGGTTGCGTCTTTTCGTCACCCCCGGTGGACGGTGATCGACGCGGCCTCTATCTTTTTCTGGGTGAAGGACGCGTTTGTTTTGTTTTTTTTTTAATATTTATATTGATTAGAATGTCTAAATCTTCAGTAATTCTGATAAATAATTTTTATTGATCATTAAAAATAAATTAAAAAAGTATTTATATTTTTTTTAAGATTCAATTTAAAATTCACAATCACATTATTTTTAAACGATAATTTAATATTAAAATCGTATTCTATTTTTGAATAGATTTTTGTTTATTCACCGTGGAATAATATTATAATAGAAAATCAAATTACATGCTCTTATAAAATATTTGTCCCTTTTCACCTTCACCGTGCCCAAGCGCGCCCTCTCTCTTCGTCGAGAAGGAGGATGTTATAGATGCAATAATTAGATTAAATTTAATGGTTACAGAGCGTCACTGGGCCCCACTTCGCTTTCAAACTCCACTAGTGATAATCTCGCAGGCCACCATCGCTCCCCTTCTCCCCTCGACGACCTACCGACGGACCTTTCTCGTCTCGCTTCGTCGCCGCGATCGATCGATTGGCCTTGTCGTCTTCCTGCGTCCCTCTGCCTGAATTTGACCCAGCCGGGTGTGATTTCTAATTCAATTCGATTTTTCCGTCGCCATTTACTGCGTTTTTTTCTCCTTTCCTTTTTTAGGGGGGAAAAATGGTGGGAATTGATATTCGCGGCTGTTGCCTTGGTAGTCGTTGAGTTGGCTTCCCCTCCACGGGGGCCGATCTAGTTTTGTTTATGTGAAATCTTGTGTTTTTCTTGGAAATGGGGATGGACAAGCCAAGGAACTATGTATGTTATGGCAAGAAATTGGATCAAATCTTGTCTTGTGCTGGTTTGAGTGATCGGGGTGTGATTTGCCGGATTACTACTGTTAAGAACTTAATTTGTATTTTTCTTTAAAACCAGAATTTCATGAACATTTTTTTACGTGAATTGGAATTATAATCTGGAGATTGTAGTTGATTGTTCTGGAATCGGTGATCGGAAAGATCTATGTATATGATATTAGATCACTTAGTTTTTTTTTAGTACAGATCGGCATCGATTCTCCGTGTATATCTGATAGAATTAAATAAGCTGTTGATCCTAAAGCTTTGCTCATTTTTCTGCTTCAGATCTTGTGCTTTTGTGATTCTCCGTTTTGGTTACGGCTTTCCTATTATTATTTGGAACTACATAGTTTGTGGTCTTTTGGTTCTAGTCCTGTGGAGTGACCCTATTTTAAATTCTTATCTGGACCTTAAGTTATTGCTCAAGCAGCTTTCTCTGTGATTGCACCCTGATCACAGTAAACAAGTTATACAAAGAAGTCGACTTCGGTAGTAGACTTGGTGAAGGATTATGTCATTGAAAATAAATTATCCTCAGAAGCAACCTTTGATGCCATGACTTTTGCTGAGTTTCAAGATATTCCTATATCATAAGCTTCAATTACATCCTTATTAGTGGTTGCCTCATGCAAATTCTCATTGTAACGTACTAGTGCTTATCATGATTAGGCAATTGCTGCTTGCTGTTTGTGTTAACCATCAGTTTAGTGAAACATCCAAAGATGCTCAAGGCAACTAGCACAATCAATAAGTGATACCCAAAATCTGACTTAGTTTTCATATAAAAAAATATTGAGCGTTGCACATTTTGCACAGAAAAGCTGATATTTTGTTTGTCCATTCAGATATAAAATAAATTATTGCTTGATTAAATGTGCATGTAATTTTGCAGAATTTGCTTCTTGTAGCTGAAAACATTGAAACTTAGTCCTTCAAGGATGGCAGTGTCATTGAAAGATGTGGATCCAGTTTTCCAAGGAGCTGGGCAAAAGGCGTATCCATGCCATGTGACTTTTATGGTCTTATTTGTTTTGAAATAATTGAACCTATACAGTTTATGCTTGATATAAATAAATAACTTGTAACATGGGGGGAAAAAATCTGTGCAAAACATAGCTAGCTATTTATATTCTGTTGCCTCTCATTGTTTTGGTGTTTGCAAATACATTGTTCTAAGTTCTACCAACAAAGGAGTCAACATATGCATATCTTGGTCGAGTATTCCTTAACAACCCACAGTGGACTAGAGATATGGAGGATAGAAAATTTTTGCCCAGTCCTTGTTGAAAGCTCCTCTCATGGAAAGTTTTTCACTGGAGATTCATATGTGATTTTGAAGGTAGCTAATTATACTTCTTTGTGGATGATGTCTTCTTTACTGTTAATAATTAGCATATTTCTACAGGAAAGTTAGTTGCATAGGCCTGCATTTTTAATCCTTGAACAGTTGATGACTTTTTCTTTCTATATGTTGCATGCGCATGGTCATTCACAAAACTACTAATTATCTGGCCAGACAACTGCACTTAAAAATGGTTCTCTTCAGCATGATATTCACTATTGGCTTGGTAAAGACACTAGCCAGGTTAGTTGGAAGTCACTGTAGACATGTTGTTCAGTTATTTGTTTGAGGAGCAGATCGGCAATGATTGTTCAAAAAATTCATCTATTATTTTTTACAAAAAGGATGAAGCTGGGACTGCTGCAATCAAAACAATTGAGCTTGATGCAGCTCTTGGAGGGCGTGCTGTTCAATATCGTGAAGTACAAGGTCATGAGACTGAGAAATTCCTTTCTTATTTTAAACCATGTATAATACCACAACAAGGAGGAATTTCGTCTGGGTTTAAGCATACAGAGATCAATGCACATGAGCATGTGACACGCTTATTTGTTTGCAGTGGAAAACATGTTGTTAATGTGAAGGAGGCAAGTCGATCTTCTAGATCTATGTACTAGTTATTGCATTTTATTTTGATTTTGCTGTTTTATTTTGTTCTGCTTTTTCTATTGTAACCAGGTGCCTTTTGCTCGGTCATCTCTCAATCATGATGACATATTCATCCTGGATACTACATCCAAGATATTCCAGTTTAATGGATCAAATTCTTCAATTCAAGAAAGGGCTAAGGCTCTTGAAGTTGTGCAATACCTCAAAGATACTTATCATGAAGGGAAGTGTGAGGTGGCAGCTGTTGGTAAGATGGTTCTGTATATTTGTTGATCTGCTGGCAATGGAAAATTTGCTCACTAATTCTTTCTGAGCAGAGGATGGGAAGATGATGGCTGATGCTGATGCTGGAGAATTTTGGGGTTATTTTGGAGGTTTTGCTCCCCTACCCCGGAAGGTAGCTTCTGAAGGTGACAGGAAGGCATACTCCTCTTACATGAAGTTATTATGGTAAGTTGACATGAGAATAATCCTACAGATTATTAGTTGTTACTGATTCCTGATGTGGAAATCTTGTGTTTTCCAGTGTTGACAAAGGACAAACTTCGGCTGTTGAAGCTGAATCATTGACAAGGAAATTGTTAGACACTTATAAGTGTTACTTGTTAGATTGTGGTGCTGAAATATATTTGTGGATGGGCCGAAGTACATCCCTTGCACAAAGGAAAGCTGCTAGTTCTGCAGCTGAAGTGAGATTTGCTTCTCCAACTTTTAATTCTCCAAATCATTATTCAATTATGAATTTTTCTTTGTTCACACACAAAAAGATTATTAACTAAGAGGAGGAGAAGTCAGAGGAACACAAGGGGACCCTTGGTCCCATAATATAATCTGTTCTTGAAGTCAGAAACCTATTAATGATATTTTACAGTTAACATGATTATGTTACACAGGAATTACTACTTGAACCTCCCAGGCCACATGCACGTGTGATTCGGATCATTGAGGGATTCGAGACAGTAACATTTCGATCAAAGTTTGACCAATGGCCACAGAAAAATGATGCAGTTGTATCTGAGGAGAGTCGGGGTAAAGTTGCAGGTTAGTACAAACATAAGATCTATATCATTGGATTTCTGCCCTCATTATTTGCTCTTGTTTGAGAGTAAGAACTTCAATGAAGGGGTTATTACCTCTGTTGGCAGCATTTCTTAAACGACAAGGACTAAATGCGAAGGGACTTAACAAAGCTTCTCCTGTGCACGATGAACCTCAACCATACATCGATTGCACTGGCAATTTACAAGTGCTGTTGACTTTTTAACCCAAAAAGATTCTATCTGTTCTTTGCAGGTCATATTCCTCACCATATATGCTAAAATTTTCATTTTCTATGATGCACAGGTTTGGCGCATAAATGGTAAGGACAAGAATCTTCTTTCATCCTCAGATCAGTGTAAATTCTACAGTGGGGATTGCTATGTCTTCCAATATGCATATCCTGGTGAAATCAAAGATGAAAATCTTATTGGTACTTGGTTAGGAAAGAAGAGCAATGAGGTAATCTTTAATTTTGAGCTCGCTTAGCGATCACTAGGCTCGTTTGTTTTTGATGGGTTTGGGTGCTCTATTTATCAATTGGTTTTAGAGGATAAATGACAAATATATTCCATTATTTCAATGCTAAGTGAGCCGAGATGAATTTAGATGTGCTTTTATTCATTTAAAATTTTCTACTTCTACTAAAATTATCTTAATGAGATATTTGAATTAAAAATGGTTTTAAAATAATTTTATACTTTAATGTATATCGTGTGTTGAGATGAATTTGCAGATGGTTAACTTCAATAATCTTCTTCCGTTAAGAAACATTGCTTGAATTCAACTTAACACGTATGGAGGTGTGTCGTGTCTTGGCATGATCAACACAACTAACATAGGAGAAATTACGTGTTCATGTGTCAACTAGTATCAATTTTTTATAATTTATAAGCATGGAATGTTTTGGCTGTGTCACTCGACCCGACACTAAAGTTTAAACTATGATGCTGTTTATCTCCCTACTGAACAAGCCCTTTTGACTCTCTTATGCAAATACATGTATGAATCAACTAAATGCCTACAGATGAACTCCATGGTCATCAATTTATCTTATGGTTTGCTCATGGCCTGCTTCTCTCAACAGTTTCATTGAGGTGTAAAGTAAACATGATATGTAACATGTTCTTACATATGCATGTAATCTGTACAGTGTAGCTTTTCCTCATATTTATGTTGAAGGTCAGAAGGGTGATGGTCAAATTAATTGTTGGCACAATCAAATTGAATATCCCTCTTGTTGACACAAGAAGTTTATTATCTGTTGGGAAAAAACTCGTAAGGATGCCCTTTTTCAGAACCATCAACGGGGCACTCTTGTTGGTTTTGTTTCATTATCTATCGGGCAAAAACTCATAAGGATTCCCTTTCTTTCAGAACCATCAAAAGGGCACTCTCATTGCTTTTTATTTTACCCCCAAAAGGTCACCTACATTTCCCCCCTTTTTCAACTGAATTACTCCATTTTTGAAAATAAAAATAAAAATATGTAGAAGGCTTGAATTAATCAGAGTTTTGCATATACATGGTCGGGTGTTTGTAGAGGCTAACATTGATATTTGGTTCAGTTTGGAGTCAAAACTGGTAAAATTGAATGGCTTTTAGAAACTACTTTAAAAAGTCCATATAATAATTTTTCCCTTACTTTTTTAGCAACTTCTCAATTCATAGACAACTCTGCAACTTTTCAATCCACAGAGAACTTATAACTAAGGTTATGTTTGACACTGATTTTAAACAACTGGAATTCATTAGTATACTTGGCAGCATAATGAACACTGCTGTGTCTGTTTACAGGAGGAGAGAACTTCAGCAATCTCACTTGCTAACAAAATGGTTGAAAATTTGAAGTCACAGGCTGTTCTGGTATATCTATGAATCAAACTTGGTATACCATATGCATTTATTAATAATGATAAATTTCCACTCTTTTCCCTCAGGCTCGATTTTATGAAGGAAAGGAGCCTATACAATTCTTCTCTATTTTCCAGAGTTTACTAGTTTTCAAGGTTTGATTGTTCAAAGAACACCATCCATTTGGAGTAAATTGCTCTTATATTATCAATATAAATGTGGATTGGGATAGTCCAGTCCGATCTTCTTTTCCACATAACCTTGAGGGGATAGATTGGGTGTTTTCTAATACCTTAAGCTTTTGGAAAAACAACAATTAAGAGTTCCTCTCCATGTGGTAGTTCTACTTTGTGGTTAAGAAACTTGGCTTGATCTTTTCATTGCTCATCCTTGACAGGGTGGGGTTAGTTCTGGATACAAGAACTTTGTTGAGGAAAATAGCTTTGTTGATGATACATATTCAGAGGAAGGCATTGCACTTTTCCGGGTACAAGGATCTGGGCCAGAAAATATGCAAGCAATTCAAGTTGAACCAGTAAGTCTAGCATAAGCAATCTTGTTTTTTATAAACTTCAATGTAAGCATACTTTATTATACTGTTTACCTTTGTTGTCGAAGTTCTTTCACGCTATAAATGTATCTTTTTTTTTCTTCTCTTTATCAGGCGGCTTCATCTTTGAATTCGTCATATTGTTACATACTGCATAGTGGAAATACTGTTTTCACATGGTCCGGAAGCCTGACTACGTCTGTGGATCAGGAGTTAGCTGAGAGACTGCTTGATCTAATCAAGGTGCGACAATATCTTTTTAAATGCCAAACATAGCCTTGCAGTCCAGTTGACTTTTGTTCACTATACCTTTGAGATGGAAACTTTACCATTCACTCCCAAATCTTTAAATTTCGCATATGAACTCTTGAGATGAAGCAATCTAGAAGCATTTTATATTATTGACTAATTCCTGATATGCTTAAGTTTATTTTTTTCCCCCATGCCTACTAGATTCTCAATTTTTATGGTGTCTGGTTTCAGTGCTTGACCAAGTACACTTATTTTGGTATTTTTTTCTTTATAGTCATTGACATATACCTCCAATTTTACAGCCAAATGTGCAGCCCAAAACACAAAAGGAAGGAACGGAAATTGATCAATTTTGGAGTATACTTGGAGGAAAATCTGAATATCCTAGTCAGAAGATTGGAAAAGAACCAGAAAATGATCCTTACCTGTTCTCATGTTCATTCCTAAAAGGTAGGAAGTTAGAGGTACTTTCTATTTTTCCCACATGGTTGCATTCTCTCTTGTTCAGCAGATGTTCTAAAGTTCAGTTTTTCTGTACCTGAAACCGACTTATGCTCTATTTGTATGGGGGAAACAAAGGTAACCTGAAGGTAGGTTTTCTGAAGTAGTATCCTTGAAAATTGATCTCCAGTAACACAGTGAAACTGCTATAATATGATTGCATTGTGGTTGCAGGTAACTGAGATTTTCAATTTCACCCAAGATGATTTGATGACTGAAGATATGTTCATTCTGGACTGTCATTCGGACATATATGTTTGGGTTGGCCAACACCTGGAACCTAAAATCCGGCAGCAAGCTTTAAGTATTGCGGAGGTATGGAATCTTTCATTTCTATTTTCTCCATGCAGATACCCTGAGATTTTCATCAGGATCTTTTTTTAACAGACATTTATAGAAAAAGATTTTCTTATGGAAAATCTCTCACGAGAACTACCACTGTATATAATTGTGGAAGGATGTGAGCCACCATTTTTCACTCGCTTCTTCAACTGGGACTATGCGAAATCAGCGGTAAGCTCTCCCATTCACATCTGGAGTTAAGTATGGCTCAGTGCAGAGGTAGTACTAATGGAATATCTTCACTTCTGCTTCGTTGCAGATTCATGGTAATTCATTTCAAAGGAAGCTGGCAGTTGTAAAGAATGGGGCTACATTGTCAGAGGTAATTTCCTTACCCTAGCCAATGTTTTCTCTGGCGGTCCAAAATTCTACCAAAAATACATTGCTTTTTTTGAATAGAATGATTTATAAGCTTATTCTATTAATTATACAGTGTCTGTTTTAAGTACAGAAATGTGAAAGTGACAAATAGATATGTAAAAAACATGTATCGCAGAAAAACAAGAAGCCTTGTGGATCAAGATATTACAGCTCTATGGTTCTATCAATGATTATGTCAACTCCTACATCAAGAACCCATTCCACTCGAATCAGTAGACCATTTTATCTTCATCACCTAATCTTGAAAACACTTTCAAAAGTTGAAATGTTTCTTTGCCCTATTAACTCTGGGATTGGGTTCTGTTGAGGTCTATGGAAAGACTGCTTGTTGTGTTTAATTGATGGTCTTTTGGTTTTTTTCCATAATGTCGAAATCCCTTTTGTATTAGCTTGTAGTGAGAAAGATTGATATAATGTGATTGAATGACAAATTTACATTTTTAATATGTTTGCTTTATATCAGAAACCCAAGCGACGCACTCCAACATCCCATATAGGGAGGTCCACTGTTCCTGACAAATCTCAGCGCTCCTCAAGAAGCATGTCCTTCAGTCCAGAACGTGTACGTGTTAGAGGAAGATCTCCTGCTTTCAATGCACTTGCTGCCAACTTTGAGAATCCAAATTCTAGGAATCTTTCAACTCCTCCAGCCCAAAGAAAACCTTCTCCAAAACCAGTGTTACTCGATTCTGCAAAAGTGGCACCAAAATCACCTGCAATTTCTAGCCTATCTGCTTCTTTTGAACGCCCAAAGGAAACAATGATACCAAAGTCGATAATCCCCAAATCGTTGAAAGGTATGCACGAAGTATTTCTTCGAGTATTTCATGGTCCAAGTGTGCATTGTGCTTTTCTCAATTATACTTTTGACTTTCACATGCTAAAGTGAGCCCTGAGAACAACAAACCAAAATTGGAGGTGAATGCCAAGGGAAGCATCACCCCGTTGAGCAGCAAAATTGATACTCCCACAAAAGATGCAAAGGAAGGCGAACCTGAAAATGAAGAAGGGCTGCTCATTTTCCCCTATGAACGCCTGAAGACGACTTCTGCTGACCCTGTTAAAGATATTGATGTGACCAAGAGAGAGGTGAATTCTCTTTCATCAAGCTATTTAATTTGGAAATCTATTTGGATGTAAAATATCTGGCCCTCGTTGCAGACATACTTATCTTCCGCGGAGTTTAAAGAAAAGTTTGGCATGGCAAAAGAAAGTTTCTACAACTTGGCCAAGTGGAAGCAAAACAGACTCAAAATAGCTCTTCATCTCTTCTGAGGCCTACAAGCAGTAACCTCTTGGGACAAATGCTACTTTTATTTACAGACTCACTTCAGGTTCAGACCCATCCTACAATTATCATTAAGTTGATGATCCTCTGGCGCAGAGGGGATCCAACTTCTTTGTGTTGTCATCAACTAGGTTTCCCCCAAATTCTATCTGTAGCTTATTCTTTTAAAGATCACAGCTTGATTGTGAGCTCTCTGTCTTTATTGCGTCACCGCATGTTTTCCAAATGGAAGATTGTTTTAGTATTGTACAATGGAGGAAGGAAATTTTGTAAAGTTGAGTGTAAAAGCATAATTATTTAGTAATTGTAGAACTTGCACCTGCTAGTGAATTTATATTATTTGGTATGGTTTATGGAGCTACACTCCCTTTTGTCGTTTGTGTGAAATCTTTCTCAATCAGACTTATCTATTTCTTGATCATCACTGACAGTGTTACAGATGTGTGTGTTTGTACGACAACTCCTCATAACTCCCTTTCCACCAAGCTCTAGAAAAGGCTTCTGGGCCACTCCATTACTTCAAGGACATTATACAATTGATAAGCTATCTACTCCCCGCCCCTCAGTCCAACTCGCCGCCATCATCCACTTGGCAAGCCGGACAAGCAAGAGGCCATGGCATGATAATGTCGATGCATTCTTTAACCACAAGCCATAAACTTATTATTATTATTATCATCATTATCATTATTGTGTGTACATAACAAACAGAAGTGATTCATGGAAATGGGGCTTCTCCTTGCAAGGAACCATAGATAAATTCTTTTGTGGCTGCCCACCAAGTTGATGAGATTATGTTGTGTCAACAGGACACTATCGGGTCATGTACATATTTATTATTTTAAAAAAAAGGTCAATTAATAAATTCATCCTGACATTTGTATGAAATCTCAAATCTATTTTAAAAAGAGTTCGATTTATTTATGTGTTTCGTGGAGCACAAAGTGCTTTGAGAGGTGGAGAGTGGAGGCCACATCTAAGTGAACCAGGGTGATGTTGACCGGTTCGTTTAATGAGCGTTATCCAACGACCAAAAGGACTTCAGTAGCCGTACGATGTGCCCTTCCCGCGTCGATCTCCCGATCCAACGGTGGAAATCGTTTCTTTGGGCCGGAACAGGGAAGGCGTTCGTTTCTTTGACGCACAGGTGCTTGTCGCGTCCATGCCATTTCAATGGCGTCCGCTTTAGGTATATTAAACCCTCGCCTTCCGCGCCGTCTCCCTCAGTTTTTTTTCTTCTGCCGAACGATTTTGCTGGATTCTCCTTCAAAGATCGGAGAAGCAAATCAAGGTACGCCTGTCTCTCCTTTCTCCCCTCCCTCTCTTCGCCTCTGTTTAGGCCTCGCGACAAAAAATAAAGGATCGAGTTCTGGCTTCAAAATTTCGATCTTGATCCCTTTGAAAAGAGAAAGTTTTGGTCTTGGTTGATTTTGGAGCGCCGTCTCGCCTTAAAGCTGTGGTTTTGTTGTTTCGTTTTATGTTCTGATGGACTGGCTCGTAGCCTTGGAGGATTTCAAGAGCTTTGATTTTTTTCTTTCTTTTTCCTTTTTGTTTTTTTGGTTTGCACCAAGATTTTTGCTTTGGGCGAAAGTAACTGGCCTTCGGTTATTTGTTTTGGGCAAAAATTATTGCTTTGGCTCGTGAGATTCCTTGTTGATTTTATCGGTGGCTATGGTGATTCATACAAGTTCTTTTTTGTGCTTGGTGGTTGTGTAAAACTGGATTAGGTAGAAGACGAAGATGTAAGATGTTGTATTACACCCGAGTAAAATAGCAAAAACAAGTATTTCCTTCTCCATGTTTTTAATGCAAATACCTTTTTGATGCTCAAGCCTTCACGGGGCAGATTTATGATGTTCTCTCATTACTGTTTCATGGAAGTAATCAGGGTAATATTACAACTGAATAATTTGTGTCCATTAGGAAGTGATTTTAGTGATATCTTGGTTTATTAGCTTTGGTATCAAACTTTGAAAGTTGACTTTTAGTAGTTTCACGAGTTTATGTACTTTTTTGTGTTTATTTTTGAAAGCACAGGAACAAATTAGAAGACTAGATTTGCTTCTAATGTCTCTGAAAGTAATCAGGGTCCTGCCTGTTCTAGTTTTTCTTAATTCGATCATTAGGAAAATTGGTGATAAGTTGAGAGCTGGTTAATTTGATTCATAGATATTCTTTTACTTCGATTCATCTTAAAGGCGATTGCTTTGCGTTAGAAGACAACAACACTGATCATGTTATGTTTCTAGTGATGGTTTTTGTTTGTTTTCTACAACTTTTGGATTCTTAATTTCTAATGTGACGCTGAGAATTTTTGGCAGCTGCCTCGATAACATGAAATTGTCCCATCATGGACTTTATTTTCTAGCGCTACCATGCAGCTATGTTATTTAATGTACTTATTTGAAGCACAAATCATGTGTTTGTTTGCTAGGTTAATCCCTTAGACTTCTCGGTCGTTGTCTTCATTGTTTTCAGTCGAAGAATTTTCCTGTCGCTGAAGAATTCAAATTTGCTTTTCAGCTTTCCTCAAGTAGGTGTTTATGCTTTGCTATGGAGGACTCTATGGGAAGAAGGACTGCTAGTGGAATCATAATTAGCAAAGGTGGATGCAGCATTACCTTTAGGGAACAGAAGTTCCATGACAGAAGCGTCAGATACTGTAACCGGATAAGATGTTGTGCTAGTCGCTATTCCAATATTAAAGGCACCCAGGTAGAAGAAGACAATACTTCCTGTCGCTCAGGTTCATCTAAGTCACCATCTTCTATTGGTTTTAGAGAGGCGATATTGGAGAAAAGATATGATGAAGAAGATGTTGCGGAAAGTAGTAATAGACAGGCTGATAGCAGTCGACTCAAGTGCAATAGCAGATCTTTGGAAGCAAAGGATGTAGATTCTAGAAGAAGATTGGGGAAGAAAGAAAAGTCAAGCTCTCTAAGACCATTGGTTGAAACCACAAAGGTTTGTCACACTGGAAAAACTGCATCTCGAGAAGTGCGATCCTGCAGTGTGAAATTGAGTTCTAGGGCTTCTAAAGAAGTAGCTAGAAAGGCCAAGTATCAGCTTAGAGAAGATTCAAATGCATCTGGAAACAACCCATTGGCTCTTATGCAGACTGAACGAGACATGTCACCCAGGTCTGAGGACTATGGCTTGAATGGTCTTAGACAAACAGATGCATCTGATCATTTCCTGTCATATTTTAACTCTGCTGATTCTGCAACTGCACGAGTAGAAAAGGATTTGAGGAGATCCTATAGAAATGGAAGCACATCTTCCAGAGGTAAAAGCATAATCTCATCCTCTAATCCAGCAAGTTATGTTTCTTCAAGTACAGTTACTTCAGATCTAAGTATGTATCTTCCAGACAATTTAACATCTAATCAAATTCTGAGAAGATCAAGAAGCCAATCGACTAGTATGGGTGTTGTTTCAGTTCAAACAAGGCGATCACCAACCGGTAATCCTAGAGCAAGGCCCTTAGAACAAGTAGACGAGTCAAATTTGCTACCAGATCCAGTGGGTGAATTAGGAGCTCTTCCCCAAAGTGCATTAAGATCATCAAGAGATGGCATCTCTCAATTCAATGCTTTTGCAGAAGATAATGATGGCCATCCACACTTAAGTATTGGAAATGTTGCTGAGGTACCGATAACTTATTTTACTGTGATAGCTAAGTCATTCTAATCTTAAGCCTACATGTTCAGGCAAAGAATTACTTCTAATTACTCTTTTTTTTTTAATCGAAATTCATCAAGTTTTCTTAGGTTTCATTTTGGTGCCATGCAGGTGCTACTGGAACTTGAGAGGATCGAATATGAAGGTCTGACATATGAGGTTGTCTGCATTCTGCGCCTTTGACAATTTATTAACACTCTAGTTTCAAACAATAGCTGCTTTGAAAAGCCGAAGAGGAATGAGAAATCAATTTGTACATTCTTAGGAGTTATGCAAATTAAAGCACAACTAAGGCAAAACTTGTTTCCCTTGCAGCAACTGTCATTTCTTGAGAATCATTTATTTTTAGATGGCCCGATCAATGACCAATACAGTGACATGAGGATGGATATCGATGACATGACATACGAGGTTTGTTACGGCTCTTAAAAGTTATATGTAAGGTCATAAACTACTGATAATTTTCAATGATCACTCAACTGCAATAAAAAAAAAAATGGATCAATCCATCTGCATCTATTCGAGTCTTCTTTACTAATGCAGTGATTCACAGTAGAGCTGGTCTTAGGAATGTTTATTTCTTGAACAGGAATTGTTAGCACTAGGAGAGGAAATGGGTACGGTGAGCACAGCCCTCTCAGAGGAAGCTTTATCAAAATGCTTGAAGAAAAGCAAATATGTTCCTGCTTCTCTGATCGCTGGCATCTCTCACTCTGACAAAGGTGATGCCAAATGCAGCATATGCCAGGTATACCTTGTTAGGCATGTTTTTCAGCAGAATGCGTCGTGAATGAGATGACTTGACAATGAACGCAGACTATCGACCGTGGTTTTGCCTCTCTAAATTTTCTAACTTCCGGCTCAGTTGTTCGGTTAAATTCTGCAACGCATGACTTAAAGTTTTGAATCTTTCGACTTCTTCAGGAAGAATGGGCTACTGGAGATGAGATGGGCATGCTGGTTTGCGAGCACTTCTACCATGTTCAGTGCATCAATCAGTGGCTTCAGTTAAAGAATTGGTGCCCCATCTGTAAAGCTTCTGTTTCTCCTTCTCCTACTCCTTGAACGTGATTCCACGTAGTTTAGTTTACTACCCCTATAGAAGGATATTTGATATTTCTATTATTAATTGAAAGCTCTCATCATGTTGTAGATAACATTCTTTGAGACTTTATTGATCATAAACAGACACAAATCTTCGTCGATGAGTTTGAATTTTCTTGTTAAACCCCTTGGGTGCTTGATATAAGCGCATGCTTCTTTGATGGTTTTATTCGACATCGAAATATATTTGTCGATACCAAACTTGGATGTTTCAAAAGCTGGTTACAAATTAGAGCTTCTGCTCCATCAACTCTTCTACTGCCATTCAAAAGCGTTGACTATGATGGGGACCAGGATAAGTCAACTAATTCATTTCACCACTCCATTGAACAATGTTTTGAGTAGTCATTGAATATTTCTTATTTTAAGTTGTTCTTATCCATTTAATAATGCTTTTGATATTTTGACGAAAGTTAAATTCACCTCGGGCTGTGTCGCTTGACGTCATATTTGATTAATTAAATTCGGAGGAGTAAATTGAAGTTTGAAAACTGGTAAAAATGAAAAAAAAATTCCCACGTGGCGAGACCAGTCGTTAGGTGAGATTGCAACGTTGCAAAACCATGTCAATGTTCTCGTCACGTGCCCTCGGGAAATAATCCAAAACTAAATCAAATCATGTTTAGGAGCCGTATCTCTCTTTCAATCGTATTTGTACTAGCGAACTTCGCGGGTGCAACGTATTAGTAAATCAATGATTACACTTGGGTAATAGTTAAGAAGACGATCTAAATTTTATTCCAGATTAAAATAACTATTTATTATTTTATCAATCATCTATGTAGATATAGTTTTTTCATAATTTATTCTCTCTCGAATTTTAGGAAGGTCGGGATGAAAGAGTCGCGAGATTGACGATTTCAATCTTTTACATAACTAGTGAAAAATCATGATCCCTGTGAATGTGATGCATTGATAAATCAATGAATAAATTTAAAGATCGATTCTAAAGACGATTTAAAATTTGTTCAAAATTTAGACGATCATTTATTGTTTTACTAATCACATCCACGAGTATTGTCCTCTTGTGATTTACTTCCTCTCTAATTTTTAGGATCGGAGGGAAGGAGCGCTGGATTGACATTTCCTTTTTCATAACTAGCGTAAAATCGTTCAATATTTTTAATATATACGTATAAATATAGAAATATATGCTACAATTCATCTTTATTATTTATCATTTAATTTTTTATAATTCAAAAATTAAATTATAATACGCATATGATATGATGTTCAACGTAGACTTACAGATAAATCTTTATTTTAGTTTAAATCAGGCAGTTTCTTTTTTACGCTATAAAAGCATAAATAAATAAAATATTTATGGCGGTTAATATTTATTATTAAATTTCCTAATTAACTGATTAAATATTTATTATATATTATCCGTTTCATTGTAAGTAAACAAACATAGTAACTTTTTTATGCTGTACCGAATGGGACGCCTTCCCCTTCGCCCCGGTGATAAGATTTGAAAAAGTCTTAGCATTTTTTAGATATAAAGAGAGGGAGGCAAACAGTCACATTCTTTTAATTCGTCCTTTTTTTCTCTGACCATGGAGGACGATGGTGGGATCCCACTCGATACGGCGCGAGCAGAGAGACCGGTGTGGCTGTTGAAGTGCCCGCCGGCCGCCTCGAGGGCCTTGCAGTCGGCCTCCTCCGCCTCCGTCTCCTCCACCTCCCCCAATCCCGTCGTCGCCAAGATCGTCCACACCATCGATCTTCTCAACCCCGACGAGTCCTCCGCCGAGCAGGTAAACGCCTTCTCTCTTTTATGTATCCCTTCTTCCTTTTTACTCTTTTTTTTTTCTCCCTCTTTTGAGCAATCGCTTAATTAGCTCGCCGCTTGGGGAGTTAGGTATTTTTGAAATTATCGGAGGATTTGGCATTAGGATATTTTAGTTTAATTGTGTTTTCAATTTGTTTAGTAACGTTGAAATTTTTGATATGCAGTTTACCTTGGAAATGGTTCAAAATGATCCTGTAAATGCGCCGAGGAGTTATAAACTGAATGCATCCAAAGATTTTGTCCCGATGTCTGTTTTTTCCGAGTCTAATCAAGGTAAGCATGTCTTCTTTTTTTTTTAAACAAACCCATAATATTTATTTTTGTGGAACTAAAGTTGGGCACTAAAACACTGACTTCGAGTGCTCTAATGCCTTTTAGAGTTAATTGACAGTCAAACTTCAGCAATTAGTGAAGCATGTTTATAGGGCGGCAGTGTGTCCATATACATGTAGGAAATTTGTTATGCAATTTTTGCCGGAAGTCTAATCGCAAAAGTGATTGCTAATGTAGGAAAGCTCTCGGTGGAGGGAAAGGTAAAGTATAAATTTGACATCGAGCCTCAAAACTTCGGCGATTATCGTAAATTATGTCGCGAAAGAACAAACAAGTCTATGATTAAAACCAGAAAAGTTCAGGTCGATGCTTTTTTATTTCTTGTTTTGTTAACTTATTCTATTATTTCTTTGTTCTACGTTGAAAAGTTAAACCCTTATTTTTTTTTTCCCTCCACAATTTTAGGTTATCGACAATGATCATGGCGTGCTTATGAGGCCAATGCCTGGCATGGTTGGCCTAGTTTCATCTGGTTCAAAGGTAGCTTTTTTATTTTTTTTATTTTCTTGTATTAACTAACTACGGTAAACAAATCATGTTTCCTTCTCGTGGCATTTACTTTGTCTGATATGCCAATTGTTATTCGTTTATTGTACAACATCGCCATGGTTGTATTTGTGGTTTCTCCTCTTTCTTAAATATTCAATCGTTGTTGCTTGGTTCCAGTTATTTTCCATCTCTCTGCTTGAAAATTACCTTTGCTACTTTGTTTGTCCTCTAATTTTTTTTTTTATCTTCAAAGCCTGATTCTTCGCCCAATGACTAGCAATTATTCAGATTCAATGTTTGTCGTATGATGTTTTGACAGGACAAGAAAAAAGTAACCCCATCTAAAGGATCGGACGCAAAAAGGACACGCAGGGACAAAGGAGAAATGTTGAACATTCTCTTTAAACTCTTTGAAAGGCAGCCAAATTGGGCGCTGAAGCAACTGGTCCAAGAGACTGACCAACCTGAGGTACTCACTACTACACTGACACTACTTCAATAAATATTATCATTTTATCCCCATACAAAATTGAGAACGTCTTCCGTATTGATTCAAATACTTCAAATTGCACAATAATACTGTTTTTACTGCTCAGTTTCTCCTTGCCAATGGTCTCGTTTTCCTCAGTTGTAGATTTTGTTGTGAACAGCAATTCCTGAAAGAGATATTGAACGAGATTTGCGTGTACAACAAGAGAGGGCCCAATCAAGGAACCCATGAGCTCAAAGCGGAATACAAGAATTTTGGGGGAACCAACAATGAATGATATCCCAGGTAAGATGCTCTGTTCTTCATGTTTTTTCTTCTCTTGCTCGTGTAAACAGGAATCTGGAAATTCGTTTTGGTTTTAAGCTGATTTATAGATCAGTTTATATCTATGCACTTGATGGATTCCCTCATGCCAGTTTAAAGAATGAGATCGACGCAACAATTTCGGAGAAGAAAAGAAATAGAAAAATAGGGGCAAAAAGGAGGGCAACGACGACGACAAAAAACATAAAAAGCGATGAGTAAACGCGTCGTCGCTATGCTTCCTCTTTGTCCCATGACAAGTCAAACCGTGTGTTTATTTTCAGGAGTCAACGTCTTTTGTCTTCGATTTGATCAAAATTCTTTCTTTTTTTTTTCAAGTAAAATGACAACCAAAAGCTTAAAGCTGACCAATTTTTGTCGTTTTAATTTGCACAGCTCTCCACTGCCATCACAAACGTGCACCTGCTATTGCCTGACTGCATTTGCTCTATAAGATCAAGACCGCCGACGCTCTTTCTTCAAGCTCCAAAATAAAAGGGCAAGGTCGTTCTTTTAATAATGGTGGTCGTATGATTTAAAATTGTGTTTTTGTAAGTATTTACTTCATGGGATTTGAATTATTCCTTTTGATAGAGAAAATTAAGATTACTTTCCATCCTACTATACTATTATTCCTTTCTTATTATTCTAATCATTTTCAACTAATGGGGCATGCTTAAAAATTTCCTTATCTTTTGTTTTACACATTGGAGATAACTGTAATATTTGTTTCCCCATCCATATCTTTTAATCAAACTTACCTCTCTTGGTGTACTCGGTCTCTCTCATCTGATTGATCAAGTTTTGATAGTTAAGTAATATGTAATAATATGCTGGAGATGATAAGTAAATAAGATTAACTAGATGCTTGATGGATACTTAGAAAGTCCTATAAGAAGTTGATAAAGAAAAAGATTAAATAATTCAAGAGGATTGGATATTTGATAGTGAAAATTTTTATAGATAAAAGAAAATTGAATGTTAGACAAGTGATAGAAATCCAAACATAAGAAAGATTGGGTACTTAACAATTGAAATTATAAATAGGTTAAAAAGAATTTAATGTTGTGATAGAAGTCTAGATAGCTTAAGGAGCATTAGATACTCGCAATGATTATTGTATAGGCTAAGGAGGATTGAGTATTATACAAGTGATAAAAATCTAAATAGATAGAGGAAGATTAGATGCTTAGTATTTAAAGATCTAATAGGTCAAGTACTTTTTTTTTTTTAAATAAAAAAAAATAAAATAATAGGACAAGTATTTGATATTAGACAAGTGATTGAAATTTAGATAGATCAAAGAGTTTTAAATATTTAGCGATGAAAATTTTAATATGGTGAGGTCAACAAATACTAAATATCGAATGAAGTTCTGAATGGAAACAATCTCAAATTATAAAAAGTACTAGTAGATTATGATCAATTGGATAGCAAGAATGTAGTTTTCGCAAGTCCCAAGTTAACTTGTATTAGCTAGATGAACGAGTTTCGAAGATACGAGAGCTCTTGGCATTGTTGGGATACGTGGTACTATGATATCACTTGTTGAAGATTGTGAAACTTGATCATTAGATCGAGGATGACCAATAGACATTGGAGAGGGAGTGGATGATAACATACTTATAAGTAAAAAAACTTGAACTTTTCTCGCTAATACTATAGCAAAGTCAAGTGGAATAAAGATAAAAACAAACACACGAACTATAATATATCCGACCCAATCAATCCCCAAGTTCGTATGTCTGCATGCATAACCTAAACAAAGAGAATAATTTTATTTAATCATCCACCCTCTCTTTGACTAAAAATTATATTTATAAAATTGATGGTTCTATTCCAATCAGTTTTACTCATTTGTATTTACCAACTGAGTTAATTTTAGAAGCTCCGAGTCTAAATAACTAGTATAGAGCAAGAGGTGGATTCATTAGACAGATAATTAAGTTTAATGAGTGTATGATTATTAATTGCATGAATCAAAGATAATCTACACAATATAAATATTCCACCAAAAAGATTGATTATTAAATGCATGAATCAAAGATAACCTGACTCGAGGATTAGTAAACTGAAATCAAATTAACAAAACTTGGAAGACGAGCAAGAAGTCTCAGGGTAAGTTATATGGATCAGTGCGGCTAAAAATACTGACGAAAGAAAAATATGGCACAGACATTACATTTCAAGTGCATCAATCATAGTTACAGCACTCTTACCTCTTTCTCCCTTCCCGCAACCGTATAAACTATAAACCCGATAAATAAAGAAACTTCCAGAATATTTCCCTCCTCTCTTTCCTCCATGTATTTTTCTCTGGCCCGGATTATGGTGCTGTCTCGATAAAGATGTCCATTTTCAAGACGATCCTTATTTTCGATATATTTATAATTTAAAAAAAAAATAAAAATCGATTTTTTGAAATATTAAATTTGATGAGACAGTCCATATCAGTACCGATCCGATTTATCTCCTCGACAGAATTCCATATCTCTGATATACTTTTTCCATGATCTCGTATGAGAAAACTGATTTTTTTTCTCTATTTAATTGAAAAAAAAATATGGAATTGTCGTAGTCGTATTAACAGTCCTTTCCGACCGAAGAAAATAAATCAGAATCATAACCTCTTCAAAAATTAATCATCTATTTAAAAATTATTTTTTTATATTTACTCCTTGGACTTTCTCTCCGTTTAACTGAAGTCGGTAACTTTCACCTGAACCAAACGAAAACCAGGAAAGCTAAAGCCTGGGATTTCATTCGGCAAATGCCGCGAGCGAGGGCATTCGAAATAGTTTCTGAGCGGTGGTTCCTGGAAATTTGAAAGATTACTCGATCATTGAAAAACAAAACCGAGCAGAGAAAGTTGAATCGCCGAAGCAAGAGCCAGCAAAAGAGACGCGCGGGTAGAAGGGGGAGGGAACGAAGAGAAATCTAGGGTTGATGGAAAAGCACGGTAGCCGCCCATTCTTCTTCCAATGGTGCAATTGGCCGTCAACCGTCTCACGTCGTTCTGGCCTCGTGAGATTGTGTACAGTGCCCGGCCTCGGACGAGCCACGCCAATGTTCGTGCCGAGGCCGCACTGTCCGTCGTTGTTGTAAGCATTACCATACGAAATATGTCAGTAACTACTTCCCTATCTATCCATTTCGAAACAATGGCAAGGGAATTAATTGCGGAGGTCTTGGATCTAACGCCACTGACAAATTCGATCTTTTCACTTTTACAAATCTATACCGTACTTATCAATCAATCACGTCCTTCCGTAGGGACAAAATGTATCAGTAACCACACACATTCTGCAAGTAATGCATTACGAGAACGAACTTAATGCAAATAATGAAGAGACATGTACTTGCTATAAAAAATCCCTTCAAATAAGAGATAGGAGGTGAGAGAAAAATGAAAGAGGGTGCGTTGTGTACGTGAGGAGAAGAGAGACTGACGTTGTGTGTGCCCTTGCATTCAAAGAAAACATGCAAGGGGTGATTGAGATTTGGCTCGTGAAATCAAAAGCAACTTTTTGAGTTATAATCATTCTTTAGACAACGAGCAATAGATCGTTAGATTTTCTTTTCCAAGTATCCACTACAAAAAAAAATAGAAATTTGGGACGAATTTAGCGACGAAATTTAAAAAAAAATTCGTTGCAAAAAAAATTTGCGACGAATTTAGCGACAAAAAATTTTTTGTTGGGAATAAAGCGTCGCAAATTTTAGCGACAAAAATAACGACGAATTTTTGCGACGAATTTTAGCGACGAAAATTAGGAACGAATTTTAAAATTCGTCCCTAATTTTGTTGCAAAAGTTACCCCGATTTTTCAAATTCGTCGCAGAATTCGTCGCAAAATTTTGTAACGAATTACAAATTCGTCGCAAATTTGCGACGAATTTGTAATTGCTGTACAAAATTTCATGACGACATTAATTTTTTCGTCGGAAATTTTCGCAACGAAATAAGGAATTGCGGTAATCTGATCGATCGATACAAATTGTCGTCGCAAAATTCGCGAAAAACAATTTTTGCGACGAATAAATTTTTCGCTGGTAATTTCGAAAAAGGAATTCGTTGGTAAATTTGCGATGTTTCCAAATTGTCATGAAAATTGTCATAAAATTTTTGCGACGAATTCGCTCGTTGCAAATATTTGCGACGAAATAAATTTCGTTGCAAAATTCGTCGCAAATTTCGTTGCAAAATTTATCGCAGATTGGATTCGTTGCTAAATTCGTCGCAAATTTGCGACGAAATTTAAATTCGTCGCAAAGTTCGTCGCAGATTTATTGAGATTTAGCAACGAATTGGGATATTTGTCACTAAATTTGTCGCAAAAGAAAAAAAAATTTGACAGCTTTATGCCGTTTCGATATTCTATCGTATATACAAATTATCACACACACACAACAAAACACAATAAATTCAATACAAACAAAACACACATACATTCAATACAAATAAAACACACATACATTCAATACAACAAAATAATAAGCAACATTCCAACAAAAGATATCCAAATAAAAAGTTATATCCTACAACATTTCAAACATCAACATAGTTATGATATCCAAATAACAATGTCCACAAAAGATCTCAACACATGGGGAAAAAAAGAGAATCTGATAAGCAATCACACACGACATTCTTCTACTGCGTTAGAAAAGAAACAAACAAAGAAAAAGTATCATACATTAAAAAAAACTATATACTAACACGAAAATAAATATGCAAAGACTTACAATGATGTGCATTTTCAACCGTCATAAGGATTGACTTCATAGATCATTCCTGTTTAAAGCAAAATAAAAAGTACTAATAAAAAATATAAAAAATGAAGGAGTAACAAACTAAATAAACTAAACAATTTTAAATGTACTAATTAAAAACATGCATACAATATCATCATCGTCGCCACCATCATCGTCTTGACTCGGAGGAATATGACTTGAACCGAGTAAATTCTTTAAACCGCGTAAGAAAGGCTTGTTGTCGTCGCATCTCTATCATTTCCTGATCCCTTTGTGAGTTTTGATGTTGTATTGCTAAAATTTGCTGATCTCTTTCATGTATTATGCCCTTCAAATTTCTAACCTCCTCAGTCAAGTTGTGTATACGTGCGCTAGAAATAGATCTACGAGGAGCATTATGCATTCGCTCGGAGAACCCATACCTAGTATCCTTCCCCTTTGGATCCTCCACTCGCCTCAAGCCATAAATCCATATTATTACTACAGATGGCTCAGATCCTCAAGATCACCGTCATCTCTGAAATTCTCTAGATGAGGATAATCGATCATATCTCTCTACACAAAATTAAAAATTTAATCAGAGCATTTACATAACTAACAGAATTAAAGTTATAAAGTAAGTTTAAAGATTATTTCAAACCTTAATAGCTCGAGCTCTATCTCCACTCCAAGTCTTATCTTTTTTTTGGAAAGTGCGAATGAAAGTATCTATAAATTCCGGCTCCTTTCTCCTTAGACTAAATATAAGAATGTTAGAAATAAAATAATCTGAAATAAATTTAAAAACTAATTGTAAATTTAAAATTAAATGCTCCTCGATATTTATAGATCCGCGATATGTTGCGAGATAAGTCTCGAATTACAGGCTTGATTTAATTTATTACATTGACTTCTTTTTGCTCTCATCCGATTGCAATAATTGGAGATTTTACTCCAATTTTACGGCGTGAGCGGTAGGTTTTTCGATAGATTTGGCATGACTCAATACATCTAGGATATGATCGCCATATTTTTTAAAAATTCTTTTAACTTCCAAGTCTTGACTAGGGTCCCAAATAAATCTCAGATGGAAATAAAACAATTGATTATATAATCACTTATTTAATATATAAAATGAATCAATTATACCAAACTCGCACCACCATAATTCTTTTGTAGGTCTGGCGTGCTCGAGTATGACTAAGTATCTCCTCTCCAATAGTTATTCACGATTTTATTGATCTCGAGAATAACAGGTACATAATTTTCAAACCTACGATCAAGTGAAAAAAATTTGAATAAATAATTAAGATATTTTAAAAATTATAATACTTATATTACTTACGAATCTCCCATAGGAAATATATATGGTCGACTTTCGATGTTCTCAGTGGAGGAGTGTCCGTGGGTACAGTGAATCGGGAATGGGAAGGCGTGGTCTTGCGAATGAGATGAATCGGTGATCATGTGAAGGTCCAGGAAGATCAGGAGGGCAAGTAGGTATAGTGCTGGCAGGCGGTGGATCACTCTGGCCACTGCTAGTACTCTGTCGTCTCTGTCCACCACGTCGAAACTATCAACCAAAAACAAAATTAGAATAAAGAAAATAAAACTTTTATGCTTAATGAAGAACATGAAAAACTTACAATATGCATAATGAAGATATGAGATATGTAGCTAAGCTACGGCGATGATTTCACCATCGATAACCTATAAGAACAAATTATACAAAACATACAGACAAAAGATATAAATTTAATAATGAGACATTATATAAACAAATAATTGAGCTAAGAAAATTTGTAAAATTATAGTTTAAAACTAAAATTATATATATAAAAACTTACCCTAGACGTCAAATTTCAAAGTCCTCATTATCATCTTCCTCATCATCATCAGTATCCTCATCCTCGGTCTCCTCCTCCTCTTCCTCCTCGTCCCCCTCCTCCTCGTCCCCCTCCTCCTCTTCATCATTATCATCAATTTCAGTTGCATCCACGTTTATCACTACTCCGCTGGGATCTCGTAACGTTGGAATTATATATTCTTCGGTATGAAACATATTTGTAACTTTGTCTTGTTGATATGCAATGTCTTGCCAGCGCTCTTCAATTTTTTTCCGTGCTTTTGTTTTACAAACAACCCACCATTCATTTTTGTCACGCCTCAAACTAGGATATGGAGCATAGAAAACTTGAATCGCTTGTTGTGCCAAAATAAATGGTTCATATCTCTTATAAAATCTTTTATGATTTACTTCAACCAAATTATACTGTGGATGCACCTTCATCCCCCTGACGGGGTCAAACCAGCGACACATAAATAAGATAACTCGCATTTAGACCAGATAATCAATCTCTATAATTTCATCCAAAGAAACCATAAAATTCATTGCTTGCACCTCCATCATTGGAAGATCGAACACATACTCCACTATTCATTGTACTCTTCCATTTCCATATTTTTGAGTGTGGAAATTATATCCGTTTATGAAATATCTTGGCAGTCGTACCATTGATTTTGGACCCCATGATAGATGGATTAGCAATTCTTAACGTGAGTTTGATTATCATAAACCTATACTCAAATGAAAATGATATTTATTTAAAAGTTAAGATATGTCTAAACAAAAATGAGGTAATTAAAATTGCTTACATATGATTTGAACCAAGGTGCAAATTCCTGATCGCAGAAGTGATCAAAGTCACGTGTCGAGATTTCAGAGTATAAGTTTTGGAAAATCCTATAATAAAAAATTGTATTATAACATAAACAAATTAACACTTGACGAAGAAATAGGAAATATATACTAACTCGAAATATAGCGATACTTCCGACAATTAAGTAAAACATATGTCTGGGCTGCCCGCCATTCTTGATCAGTTAAGTATCGTTGCTTATATGGTCCACTTGGTCGACCAAGATAATTAAAAATTGAGAAAGAATTTAAATTGGGATCGACATGACCTTCATCATTCCTTCCGGATTTCCGTCTTTTGGTCTGAACGTGAGGCTCGAAAATAATATGAAAAGTTGTTACTTCCTCCACAATATATGCATTCACAATAGAGGCTTCAACATGTGCCTTATTTTTCACTTTTTTCTTCAAATGATATAAGAATCTGATTGTAATATAACAAATTGTATTAGAAATAAATATATTAAAAAATAAACATTTTTATGCAATATTAACGAAATATAGAATATGTGAATTATACCTTTCAAAAGGATACATCCATCGATAATGAACTGGTCCTCCAACTTTGGCCTCATATGGCAAGTGAACCAAAAGATGTTCCATTGAATCAAAAAATGCAGGCGGAAAAATCCTTTCTAAATTGCACAAAATAATTGGAATGTCTCTCTCTAACTTCTCCATGTGTGAATATCCCAAATATCAGCTTGAGCATATATCATGAAGAAAAATACTTAACTCTGTAATGGCACCCCAGACAAAATTCGGTAAGAGTTCTTTAAAGGCAATAGGAATAAGTCTTTCCATGAATATATGACAATCATGGCTTTTCAAACCCATCAATTTGCATTCCTTCATATCGACACATCTCCCAAGATTAGAAACATAGCCATCAGGAAATCTCAATGACTTCAACCATTCACAAACAACACGTCTCTGTTCCTTATTCAATGTATAAACTGCCTTTGGTTTTGGTCCTTTACTATTTTCATCAACATCAAGGCTGGGTCGTTTGCAAATGAGTCGCATATCTTTTCTTGCATTCAGATTATCTTTTGTTTTTTCGGTGATATCCATCACTGTATTTATCAGATTATCAAAAACATTCTTCTCAATATGCATAACATCGAGATTATGATGAATCAAATTACTAAACCAATACGGTAACTCCCAAAATATACTTCGTTTGGTCCATTTATGGTTGCTTCCATATTCATAAGTTGTATCATGTGGCTCTTCAATAACAGATGGAAAGTGAAGAACTCTGTACCAAATATCTTGACCAGTCAATCTCAATGGCGGAGGTGTTCTTTCAATTCGATTCCTAGTGAATTCATCTTTATTCCTTCTGAAATTATGATTTAGTGGTAAAAATTGTCTGTGACAATCAAAATAACTCGGCTTCTTACCATGCTTCAATCTAATCGACTTTGATCTCTCCATACATATTGGGCATCCTAAGATCCCTACAGTACTCCAACCTGATAGCATACCATAAGCCGGAAAGTCATTTATGGTCCAAAGAAGAGCAGCCTTCATCACAAACATCTGATTAGTATGAACGTCGTATGTAGGAAAACCTTCATCCCATAGTTGTTTTAGCTCTGCAATCAATGGTTGCATATAAACATCTATTAACTTCTTCGGATTTTTTGGGCCAGGCACAACCAATGTTAAAAACATATACGGTGTTTTCATGCACATCCCAGGCGAAAGATTATACGGAGTTAATATAACTGGCCAACAAGAATAGTGTCTTCCTGATTTACCAAATGGAGCAAATCCGTCAGCACAGAGACCTAACCTAATATTTCGAGTCTCCTTCGCAAAATCAGGATATGTTCTATCAAAATTTTTCCACGCCTCTGCATCTGATGGATGACACATTAGTCCCTCTTCTGTTTGATGATTTGCATGCCAAGTCATGTGTTCAGCAGTTGTCTTTGATGCATAAAGCCTTTGTAACCTAGGAGTTAAAGGCAAATAAAACAACTGACTATATGATTTACGTCGTTCGCCTCCTACTAGTTCTCTTGTACCTATCTTGATTCTGAATTTACAAACATCCACATCTGCATCATCTCCCCAATATAACATACAACCATCTCTCGCAGACACATCAATTCTTTCCACTTTGGGAGACCTAATTCTTTCATCAGTTTTTTCATACTGTACAAATCATTGGGCAGTATATTATCACGCGGCAATGCCTCTTCAAAAGCTTGAACAAAATTATTAAAACACTCTTCAGACACATTGTGCTCTGCCTTGACATTCAACATTCTTGCGGTGAACGATAGTTTAGTGTGAGTCTCACAACCAGCCCATAAAGGTGCATCTGCAGCACTCAACACCTCACAAATTTGAGATATGCTTCATTATTCATATTCGACCGATATCTACATGCACCTCTTCCAAGGGTGATGCATTAGTAAACATTTGCTCATTGTTGGAGGACAACTTGAAGTTGCACCTTGTGATTGGGGGAATCAAATTCGCCCTTCATCATATATCATCCTCTCGATATGGATTTAATTGATTATAATCACTTTGATCCCTAGACACTTGTGTGTTGTGTCTATTATAAACTTCATCAGATATAAATGGTTCACCATGACATGTCCAGTTATAGTAATTTGCAACGAATCCAAATCTACAAAGATGCTCTGAAACTTTGCTAGACGGTAAAAATCTACCATTCGACACTTTCGCAGACGGACACCTTATCCGATTTCCATCCAGATACTCAACATTACTAGCTACTAAATTTAAAAACTCTTGTAACCCAATCATAAATTCATCAGTTAAACACCGACTTTCATTTATATTCCTATTATACATCCAACTCCTTTCACGCTGCATTTTATACATTTTTCAATCAATTATATTAATATCAACTCCTAGAAATTACAATAATCTAATATACTGATTAGTTCACATATGAATTCACTATGTTTAACAATCTTTAAACATAACCAGAAAAGGACAACATGATTGTATAGAAAGCTCATTTGTTAATTTATGTTTAAACATTTTGGGATGTTTAAACCTGAAATGTTAAACAACTTAAGTTGATTGTGACAATTAATATCACAATTAAACACATTGAAAGGTAATGTGTTGGGGTTTCGGTCTTATCGAGGACATCAAGACTTAAAATGGGGGTGATTGTGAAAACCCGAATTTAGTGTAAAATTGTGAATTGGCTAAATAATATAGAGAATCTTTATAAGATTAGATGAGAGAGTTATTATTAACATAGGTCTAGAAGTTTTGTTAATCGGCAATTCTCTCATCTAAGCAAGCAGGACAACAAACTAATCAAATTTATTGAACATGAAAGATACTCATTGTAATTATGTCATTTAAGTGAAATTATTATTGTAGATGTATAACAATCGTCAAAATGAGACAGATCAAAATGTATCACCACAAGTTAATACTAATATACTAAGCCTTAAACACTAGCTCCCCACCACCACTGACTTTAAGATGCTTGTAATTTCTCAGGTAGCTGTGCATGATTTGTTCATCTAAGCCTTATAAACTGCTTGTTTTATCCCATAACTTCCTATATGTGACTAAACAAAATCATAAAATATTCCAACTTAGTACTTAGCATTATTTGGTATGTGAACTCAAATGGCAAATTAGCACTTATAAGCTACGTAGTTTCTGATTAACTATATATAGTTCTGAGAATAAATAGCATAACAACATAAAGCTTTTGTAGTTAATTATCGAGTTAAATATAGGAAAAAAATTACGCGACCGGACGAGGTGGCGGCCGGTAGCGTGCGGATAAGGCGCATGGCGGCCGGGGCGCGTACGGTCGCCGGTGGCGGTGGGGGGGGCATCTGGCCGACCGGGCCGGCAAGGTAGCGGCCGCTAGTCGCCGGCCGTGGCGCAGGCGCGGCCGGCCACGGGGGGCGCGATCGGTCGTCGCGGGCGGTGGGGCACGCCGACGACGGGGCGCGCTGCCGCGGGCGTCGGTCGGGTGCGGCGGCGGCGTCGGCGTCGGTCGACCTAGCTCTCACTGGCCATGCGGCCTCTAGTGCGGCGCGGGCTCGATCGACGCGGCAGAAGCCGGGGCGTGGCGAGCGTCGCTGCGAGCGCAGCGGAAGACGGCGGCGGCGGAAGACGGCGCCGGCGGAAGGGAAGACGACGAGAGAGGAGAAGAAGTTAGCTCGTGCGGCGCGGAGGGGAAAGTTAGGGCACGATAAAATAATTCACGTTTGCAACGAATCCACGGATTCGTTGCAAATAAAAAAACATTTATTTGTTTTTTTTTTAATTTGCAACGAATCAGGATTCGTTGCAACAAATTAAAAAAAAACCAAATAAACGTTTTTTTATTTGCAACGAATCCGTGGATTCGTTGCAAATTTGCAACGAATCCACGGATTCGTTGCAAATTAAAAAAAAGAAACTTGACGTTTTAAAAAATTATAATTATAATTATAAATTTTTATTTTGCAACGAATCCGTGGATTCGTTGCAAAATTTCCGACGAAAATTTATTTCGTTCCAAATCTGCGACGAGACCTAAAATTCATTGCTATATTTGTTGCAGATTTGCAACGAAAATAATTCGTTGCTAAATTTCGTCGCAATAAAACTGTTTTTTTGTAGTGATCAGTTCGTAGATTTTGAGTAATCGATAAATTTACTGTAAGTATTTATAATTTTTAGATTATATTCATGCAATTTCGTAATCATTCTAATATTTGTATCAAAGCATATAAGATTAGATTACAGTTATGCATAAATATTTGTTGTTCAAGAGTTCTTTGTGGAGAAGACGATGAACAGTGGAGGAAATTGTGAGATTTCCTTGTATAAGAATCGGAACAGTCGAGTTAGAAAGGCGCTGTCACGAGTGAGATAAACCTCAGAATAGGAGCGCATAGTGCTCGGCGTTCTCGAGGTGCTCGGGATTTGCTCGAGCGCTCACGACTTCACATTGTGTGGTGCTTGGGAGCACAGAGTGCTCGGGAAGTCAAGAAATTGAATTGCACAATGCTCGAAGCATGGAGTTTTCGAGGCAGAACGTATGGTGCTCGGGATTTCAACATGGAGCATAGATGCTCAGGGCAAAGCGCGAAGTGCGTTGGTGCTCGAGGTACTCAGGTCAGGCACAGCGGTGCTGATGCACAAGATGCTCGAGCCGATGCTTATGGTGTTCGGGGTCCAGAGTGCTCGGGCGGAGCGCACGATTCTCGAAACATTGGAGCGGTGCTTGGGCACAACGTTACTCGAAACGCTCCACAAGGTGCTCAGACTTGTGGTTCTCGAGATTCTGTGCACATGCACATAGGACGAAGCATACAATGCTCAGTGCTCGAGCGAGGAGTGCACTGTACTCGGGTGCCTGACTACTCACATCGGAGCATCGGTACTTGGGCACGAGGTGCTCAGGCATGCAGTGCTTGACAGGGAGCGCAAGTGTGGTGCTTGAGCTCTTGACTGCTTGGGTGAGGAATGCGTTGCGCACGATGCGCGTGGTGCTTGGGTGAGGAGTTGCACAGTGCTCTTCGCTCGGGATTGAGAACACGCAGTATGCATGCAGGTTGTAACAATGGAAGTACTCGGGATTTGACCGAGTGTTTTGGTGGAGTAGCTAAGTCAGTACTGACTAACTAGTAGAGTTGAGATGGTCAACTAACTTCATAACTTGAGCACCGAGTAGTTGTTAGAAATGGACTCAGTATAAACAACTCAAACTAGGTTTAGTTAACTAGGGAAAGTGCTAAAAAAGTGTCGAATTGATGTTGGTGAAGCTTATTACTGGTTAGTCGATTTTGTATTGACTTTGTTAATTTCAATTTCAGATAACACGGATGATTTATATGATGACTCGTTGTGATTTGTTACGGAATAAGCTGATAGAAGCTATCTAGGGGATAATTTATAATCTTGCTTATGAAGTCAACAGACACATTGGGAGGCTTGATAGTCTTTTTTGGAGACTTGAGATGCAGGAGTTTCTGATTCTGGACAACTACCAAATTTGACCCTTAGTGCGTTCTCTACCAAACAATCTCAGTGTAGTTACATATCATATATGAGGGTGCTATGAAGGTGACATTACATATGATGAGTTATACATGGAGCTATTTCACCATGGAGCAGAAGGATTCTGAGGAGATTGAAGAGAATTTTGAAGATAGTCAGTTTGAGTATGCCCTAGTGGAGCATAGAAAGATAGGATTTATAATCATTACTAATATGCTAGTGTTTGTCCTAGTGGAAGTAGTAATGACCTATCTAGTCTATTAGAGTTATTTAGGTTATGAATAAAAATTATTATAATAAGAAATGATCAAGTCATTTGTTGTTAAGATCATGATTAGTTAATTTAATAAAATGATTATTATCTTCATTTTTAAGGATCATATATGATCTTGAAAAATTATTCAGATGCGGATTGGTTGGGGACCTGGATAATAGGAAATCCACATCAAGTTATTCTTTCTTGCTAAATGGTGACATCATCTCATGTAATAGTAAGAAACATGTAGGGGATCATTGTGCGCTAGAGGGGGGGGGTGAATAGCGATTCTCGATTCTTTGATTGATCACATTCATCGTGCTTGTCTACACCAATGTTAGTGCGCAACGGATATACAAAATACAAACATAAACAAAACCGCAAAAATAAGCACAATCACAACACCAAATTTTACATAGTTCGGAACCCTAGTTCCTACTCTATAATTGAGCTCTAGTGATCTATCCTCACTAAAACTTTTTGTTCTTGGTAATACACCGGAGGTGGAGAAACCTCTTACAATAGTTTACTACAAGAATACAACCAAATATAAGATATATAAATGAAATGCAAGAACAAAAAACAAAAACACTTTACACAAGTGAGCTTTTGATCATAGTTGATTTGGTTGCTTTTGAAGAACTTGGAAGGTCTGGAAAGCACCAACTATTCCCCTTTAAGAGCTCCAAGAATTGACATCAAAAAACACCCCTTCGAACTCCTCTTATAAGCTCCACTCGGGCTGATTTTTCGCTTAGCAATGGATTGGCTTTACCCCTAGTCGACTACCCATATATCCATTATCTCACAACGAACTAATCTATTTCAGATTAGGGCTAACCAATCAAATGTCCCAACCAAAGAATCGATCGCAAGAGCCATCTGGATCGCCATGAGCCAAGAATGACTCGTAAACCTTACGTACTAGTGTCCATTAATCCTGTGTGATCGCCATATTAATAGTCGACTGCCTAAGGTTAGTCGACTGCTCGAGTACCAGTCAATTTCCCGAGTCGTACAACTCAACTCAGCTGATCTACTCGATCAGTCAACTGAGTCATAATTCTAGTCGTTTGCCCGAGTCAACTAGGTCTCCTGTGTGTCGAGCACTCGACCAATCGACTGATCCATAACCCCAGTCAACTGGTAAACCTCAAAATTGAGGTTTAACCCAAGTATGATTCTCTCATAAGTTGATACTTACCTTTAGCCTAGACCTACGCCTTCAAGTCATTTACATCAGCCTCACACCCCAGGTTCAAGTCCACGACTTCGTGTTGGTGCAATTGATCCAGGTCATGATTGACCAGACTCGAGTAGAGTTTTGATGTTTGACAATGGATTTGATAATATGAATATAGTTGGCATGGGAAGTCCAAGTTCGAAGACTCGGCAATGGAGAAGTCCAATATGGATACTTGACAATGGAAAGTCCAAGTTTGGAGATTTGGCAAAGGAAAAGTTCAAGTATGGAGATTTGACAATAAGAAGTCCAATATGGAGTTGGCAATGGAAAGTTCAACATGGAGTTGGCATGGAAGACCAAGGGTGGAGTCTTGACAAGGGAAAGTCTAAGTATGGATACTTGACAAAGGAAGTCCAAGGGTGTAATCTTAGCTATGTAAGTCTAAGTGTGTAGTTTTGGCGGCGAAAGTCCAAATATAGACTAGGTCGATGGAAGCACTTGAATGCTAACACAAAGGATGAGAAGTCGTGGACTCAAACCTGGGGGTGTGAGGTTGATGGAAGTGGATTGAAGATTTAGGTCTAGACTAAGGGTAGGTATCAAATACGAGGGGATCATGCTTGGGTTAAACCTCATGATTAAGGTTTACCAGTTGACTGATGGCTTAGATCAATCTACTAGTCGAGTGTTGAACACTCGGGAGGCCTGATTGACTCGAGCAGTCAACTGAGGTTATGACCCAGTCAACTGGTCGAGCAGTCGACACTCGAGAAACTGAGTTGTGCTCTTGTAGTCGATTGCCCTTAGGCAGTCGACTGTCATAATAGGCAATCAACTGGCCTTAGGCAGTCGATTGGCCATAAGTGGCCAGGGCATAGAAAGTTTGGTAGTCAACTGAAACTAAAGGCTTAACAGTCAACTGATCAATAATGATAATCAACTGGTCAACTGTCCGTTGAGTAGAATCCCACATGGATTAGTTCGTTGTGAGACAACGGATGTGTGGGTAGTCAACTAAGGGTAAGTCTAGTCGACTGCCAAGCGAAAATCCAGCCTGATATAGGTTTAAAAGGAGTAGCTCATGGAGGATTTCAGCCATTGGTTCTTGGGAGCTCTTAGAGAGGAATTGCTGCTGCATTACAGGTCTTCAAAAGTCATTCAAAACAACCAAAGCATACTCAAGCATTCAAGCAAACTTGTAATGTTTCTTTTTGTATTTCTTGTTATATTTGGTTATATTTTCTTTGCTTATTGTTGTAAGCTCTTATTGTACGAGATTTCTCTGCCTCCGGTGTTATACCGAGAAGGAGAGGTTTATAGTGAGAGTAGATCACTAAAGCACCACCATGGAGTAGGAACCTTAGGTTCCAAATCACGTAAAATTCCTTGTGTTGTGCTTGTAGTGTTTTCGTGTGTGTTTTATTTGTATTTGTTTTGTATTCTATTGTGCACTAACATCTTGTAGACACGCATATAATCAAAGCAATCGAATCGAACAAAATCGAAAATCGCTATTAATCCCCCCTCTAGCGTATCACTGATCCCTTACAATTTGGTATTAGAGTAGGAGCTCTTCTACAGGCTGACCGCCTTGGAGCACATTGCTAGAGGGAAGATGGATCTATGTGATAGACTAGGTGATGACATCACAATTTCACCCGTCTTCGACTGCAAAGATTTCACATATTGGAAAGGTAAGATGGAATATTTTCTTATGTGCAAAATAGAAAATTGGATTGCTTTGATGCAAGATTTCGAGACTTTGACGGACAAGAAAGGGAAAATTCTCAATAAGAAAAAGTGAACGAAGGAGCAAGTCTAAAAATTCAACACCAATGCAAAGGTAACCAAAATGTTAATCAATTTAATACCTAATGACATTTTGTGTAAGTTAGGAGAATTTAAGGGCACAAAGGAGCTATGGAGTAAGTTAATCGAATTCCATGAAAATCCCTCATTAGGCCCAAGTGAAGAAAAATCTGAGGTAGAAGCCGAGGAAAGCTCATCATCATCTCAAGAGGTTGAAGAATCGGGGGTTGAAAGATGTTCAACTTCCGAAGAAGAGGTAGATGCCATGGAAACCTCCACCTCTAGGATTAAGGGGGAGGAGAGGCAACTAATCCTGGAGCAAGAGCAAGAAGAAACATCAACATCCTAGAGCCATGAAGAACAAACTCACGATTCCTCCATTGGTAACTCAAGTGCACTCATTAAAAATAAAAATCATATAACATGTTTTGAGTGTAGGAAACAAGGGTATTACAAAAGTAAATGTCCAAAATTAGTCAAGAAGAAAAGTCAAATAGTGCCAAAGGGGAAGAAGAAGGTAAAATAAGTCGGAGCCTTGATATGAAAGAGTAAGGAACACATAGTGTTCTTCAAATGCAACCAAAATGGGCACTTCCGAAGTCAATGTCCTAGAGGGAGTCACTCCAAGAAGGACAAGGTGGGAAGCTCAAATGTAGGGGAGCACCTTGTTAGTGCTTATAAGATTCACATATTTTCACAATGACATGATATTGTCCACTTTGAGCATAAATCTTTATGGTTTTATTTTTGGATTTTACCCAAAAGATCTCATACCAATGGAGATATATTTTCATCTTATAAGCACATGATCTTTTCCATATCTTACCAATATAAGACTTTGATTGTATTCCTAATACTTCAACAATCCCCCCTCCCCCCTCAAACGAAGGACAACATTGACTCCCCCTCCCCCCTCAAGCCTATCTATCCTTGAAGGACTTTCTCTACTTGATGTATGATCCTCAACCCACCAGGATTTCCTGTCAACTGTCTAGTCCTCCTGACCTAGTTAGACTTCTTGTCAGTTGTCCAACCCTTTTGGCCTAATTGGACTTCCTGCAAGTTGTCTGGTCCTCCTGACCCAACTGGTCTTCTTGCTTGGTGTTTGGTTCTCTTGATCCGGACATGAGAACCCAACTTTCTTCGTTCAAGGTGCATGATTTGATATGGACCACGACTCTGATACCAATTGTTAATGTCTATAAGATTCACATATCTCCATAAGATATTGTCCACTTTGGATCTAAGTCCTCATAGTTTTATTTTTAGGCTTTACCTAAAAGATCTCACACTAATGGAGATATCTTTTTCATCTTATAAGCACATGATCTTTTTCATGTCTTATAAATGTGGGACTTTAATTGTATTTTCAATACTCTAACATACCTAAGGTAACTTTTAATAATAAAATTTTAATTATTAATGATAATGAAAAGTATGCTAGCAATAAGTCTTATACATGCTCAACATAATTTACTTGCTATTGCTCATAAAAAACATGCAAATAATAGATATTATTTGTTTAGGTGCAAAGTCCCATGAAATCATACCTAAGAAAAAATCTAGAACCATTAACCCTAGACTACCTTACCTAAGGATAGGAAAGTAGAGAATCAAAATCTAGACAATAATCCCAAGAATTATAGACATAGCCTAAGAATAAAAATGTACAAAAGAATATCCCAAGAAATCACGGAGAATCAAAATTTGAGAAATTAGAAAGGGAAAATCAAGCTTTGAGGTCAAAATTTGAGAAATTAAAAAGGACCCTTTAAAATATAGAAAATATGATCAAACGATCTAGTAGTCAAACCTTAGGGTCTAGGAGGCAAGAAACACCTAGGGGCAAGAAAGGTTTGAGTCACAAACCTAAGCTTAAGGAAGTCATGCTAACCTACCACGATGTTTCATATAGTTATGAAGCGAGTCCTAGGTCTAGGAATACCAAGGTCACAAGGAAGGTCATCCCTAAAGTTGATTGTAGTAAGAGTTAAGTGATTAAGGTCTTTAAAAGGCCTAGAAAGTCACTAGGAAGGTTACAAGGGAGAAAATCCCTAGAGTTAACCTAGACAAGACTGAAATGACAAAGACTTTCATGCCTAGGAGGGTCATTAGGAAGGTACTAAAGGAGGTCATCTCTAGTGAGTACCTAGTAAATCAAAGGAGCTCCAATAGATATTGGGTTTCTAGGAGCCTGATTCCATCTCATTAGATAGGTTTAGGATGTATCATCCTTAAATGGATGAGTAGTTAATCTAACCATAGTAGAGTTGACACTTTAGGTCATTTTTAAAATAATGAGATGCCTTGAAAATAAGATGAGAATTATATCCTAAAAAATTTTAGGATGTGCCAATAAAATATAAGAAGTTTGAAAAATCAATCATAATTGACACAATTATGTTTAAAGTCATAGTGTGTCATTTTGAGTTTTGGCTCAATGACATGATTTGAAGTCCCAAGATAAAGGAATCAAATAGAGTTGTCTAGATAAAATGCATGAACCATTAGGTTAGGAAAGAACCCAAACTACATCTCACAAAGACTATAAATATGACATGTGTATGTATTGATACACCATAGACACATGTGAGATGATAGAAAAATGAGTTAAGTTCAAGGTACTTAACTGATACATCATAATCAACGCAAACTCATTAACAACTATAGGAAGAATCATGGGGAAGGCTAATGTACAAGTCATATACATGACTCCTAAAGCATGATTCAAAATAGGTTTTGAAAACTATTTTAAAATTATTTTGTAAAATCTTGGTGAATTCTATCTTTTGATAGGAACCACCATTAATGAGATTGACACAAAGTTAGGCAAAATATTGAAGTTTCAATGATTTTGAACTTTGTAGCAATCTTACAATTTAATGGGTATTTTATTATAAAAATATTTCTCCCCCAGAGTATTTCATGTAAGTAATATACGTATAAATTTTCATAAATTTTCAAATTATGTATATTTACTTATGAATTTCCAAATCTCATTTTGAAAACCCGATTTTTGCAAATGCAGAAACTAGTCGACTACCTCATGGAGCAGTCGATTGGTGGTAGTTCAATTAACTGGTAACTGATACCAGTCGATTGTTGGTCTAATTTTGATTGAATGAGGTTTGTTCAACTGTGTATCAACAACCCTAGGCAACCTTAACTGCTCCTAATCCTATGACATGCTTGGACAAGCATTGGAAGGGTGATTTTATCATTAGAAATGATTATGAGAGTTGTTTAGGGAGAGAATCAAATTTTAAGAGAGGTTAAAGTTCAAGTTTATACTTTTACCCTTATCTTCGATTGATTAGAATTCCGATAGGCTTAGAAACTCTCCAAGAATATTGTTGGTGCAATAGTCAAGGGGGAGGTTATCCATCAAGGAATGATGAATAATGTTTAAAAAAGGGGGAGAATTGAGGGAAACCTTCATTATGCTCGCCCAAAGGGGGAGAATTGAAGAAATGGAGAATTGCCTTGCATTTAGTGATAAGGGAGTATTACTAGGGAGAATGAAGGTATTTAAGATGATTTTGGAGTAAGGGAGAGAGTGAAGGATCTCATTGGGATATGAGACATGAATATCTTTGATAGTCTTTTTGATATATGCCAAAGGGGAAGAAGTGAGAGTTTGAGTTAGATAAACCTTCATTATTCTTTGACATAAGAAGAGTCGAGTTTGGGCTTATGGGATAGTCTAACTCAAAGATATTATCAAACATAAAAAAGGAGGAGATTGTTGGTGCAATCAACTCAGGTTACGATTGACTAGACTCGAGTGAGACTTGAGTAGAGTTTTAATATTTGACAATGAGTTTGACAATATGAATGGATTTGGCGTGGAAAGTCCAAGTTTGGAGACTTGGCAATGGAGAAGTCTAAGTATGAATACTTGACAATTGAAAGTCCAAGTTTGGAAATTTGGCAAAGGAAAAATCCAAGTATGGAGACTTGACAATGAGAAGTCCAACGTGGAGTTGACAATGGAAATTCCAACATAAAGTTGGCATGGAAAATCCAAGGGTGGAGTCTTGGCAAGGGAAAGCTCAAGTATGAATACTTGACAAAGAAAAAGTTCAAGAGTGTAGTATTAACCGTGTAAGTCCAAGTGTGTAGTCTTGGCGATGAAAGTCCATATATGATATTTGGCAAAGGAAAGGCCAAGGGTATATAGTCTTGGTTGTGTAAGTACAAGCATGTAGTCTTGGTGGCATACCCAGCATGACTAGGGCGATGGAAGCACTTGAAGGCTAGCACATATGGTGAAGAGTCGTGGACTCAAATCTAGGGGCGTGAGGCTAATGGAAGTGAGTTGAAAGCTTAAGTCTAGGCTAATGGTAGGTATCAAGTATGAGGGGATCATACTTGGATTAAACCTCATGGTTGAGATTTACTGGTTGACTAATGACTTCAGTCAGTCGACTAGTCTAGTGTTGAACACTCGGGAGCCTTGGTTGATTCATGACCAAATCGACTGGTCGAGCAGTTGACACTCGAAAAATTGAGTTGTGCTTTGGCAGTCGACTGGTGGCTTACACCAGTCGACTAACCTTAGGCAGTTGACTGTCGTAATGGGAAATCGACTGGCCATAAGTGGCCAGGGCATAGAAGGTATGGTAGTCAACTGGGCAGTCGACTAAAGGCTTGGTAGTCAACTGATGGATAATGACAGTCGATTGGTTAAGTGTCCGTTGAGTAGAATCTCATATGGATTAGTCCGTTGTGAGACAACAGATGTGTGGGCAGTTGACTGGGGGTAAGGACAGTCGACTGCAAGGCGAAAATTCAACCGGATGCAAGTTATAAAAGAAGCAGCTTGTGGAGGATTTCGACCATTGGTTCTTGGGAGCTCTTGAAGAGGAATTGTTGTTGCATTTCAGGTCTTCAAAAGTCATTCAAAGCAACCAAAGCGTACTCAAGCATTCAAGCAAACTTGTAAAGTTTCTTTTGTATTTCTTATTGTATTTGATTGTATTTTCTTTGCTTATTGTTGTAAGATCTTATTGTACGAGGTTTCTCTGCCTCCGGTGCTATACCGATAAGGAGAGGTTCATAGTGAGGGTAGATCACTAGAGCATCGTCGTGGAGTAGGAACCATAAGTTCCGAACCACGTAAAATTCCTTGTGTTGTGCTTGTGGTGTTTTCATGTGTGTTTTATTTGTATTTGTTTTGTATTCCATTGTCTACTAACATCTTGTAGACAAGCACATAATCGAAGCGACTGAATCGAACGAAGAAATCAAAAATCACTATTCACCCCCCTCTAGCGCGTCACCGATCCCTTACACTCCTCACCCTTTGCGCTAGCCTTCAAGTGCTTCTATCGACTATGTCATGCTATCAGATACCTTTGTCAAGTATCCATACTTGGACTTTCGCCGCCAAGACTACCCACTTGGACTTACACGATCAAGACTACACCCTTGGACTTTTTCTTTGCCAAATATTCATATTTAGATTTTTGCCATCAAGACTTCACTCTTGGACTTTTCCCTTTGCTAACTCTATGCTGGACTTTTCCTTTACCAACTCCATATTGAACTTTCCTTGTCAACTCTATGTTAGACTTCTCATTGCTAAGTATCCGGTCAATCCCGACTGATTTGGATTTCCCTTGCCAACTCCTAGTTGGACTTTCCATCATCTTTAATCATATTGTCAAACATTGAAACTCAAATCGAGTTTTACTCGAGCTTGGTCAATTGTGACATGAGATCGATTGTACTAACAATCTCCCTCTTTTTGATGTTTGATAATATCTTTAAATTAGGTTAGTCTATAAGTTCAACTTACCTCTTCTTATGGTAAGGAATAATGAAGGTTTACCTAACTTAAACCTTTCATTCTCCCCCTTTGGCATACATCAAAAAGACTACCAAGGGTTCTCATGTATCATCTTCCAATGAGATCCTTTAGTCTCTCCCTTGATCCAAAATCATCTCTCATGCCTTCATTCTCCTTAGTAATACACCCTTATCACTAAATGCAAGACATTTCTTCATTTCTCCCCCTTTAAAGAAAAACCATCCATCATCTCTTAATGGATAACCTCCTCCTTAACCATTGCACCAATAATGTCATTGGAGAGTTCCTAAGTCTATAAGAATTCTAATCAATCAAAAATAAGGGTAAAAGTTAAAAAGTGAACTTAACCTCCCTTAAAATTCGATTTTCACCCTAATCAACTCTTCTAATCATTTTTCAATGATAATATTACCCTTCCAATGCTTGTCTAAGCATGTTATAGGGTGAGGAGCAATGACTAATGAGTTCCTAATCAACTTTCATAATCATTTACTAAGCCAATGACTAATGAGTCATTTCGAGGACACGCGAAGTCTTTGGGACTTCAAAAAATGTAACAAAAGTGTAACAACAATCAGGTATTGTAAGATGATTTGATTGTGATATGTCATAATCTATTTAGAGTATATGTTCTTGTTACATTCAAATAAAATCTCGGTGAGCTTGTTGACAGGATGAGATTGATCCTCTCATATGGATAATCATCTCTATTTGTTAAATATGAATAGGGATAAGACTATTACTTATGGAACAACTTATGTAGTTGTAAATAGACATACTTATAAATTAGGGTCGTCTTGATATATAGTTGTATCAAGATGAGATCATTTGTATTTTGATGATTGAAGTAAATGAACCCACCATTTACTAAACATGTTTGAAGCTAAATTAGAATTCATAATTTGAATTCAAGATTAGACACTGGGAATGTCTAGATCGAAATATGTACAATGTTAAATTTGAGAAAAATATATGCTCTTTTTTAGTAAAGAGAGTAACATAGTAACATGTGATTCATATCACATATGCTAATATGACAATAAGGGTAGTAGGAGATTGAATTTTTGCTTATCTACTATGTGAGCCCTTGAGATTATATGTTAATCTCAGTATTTGTCCTGAGTGACTATTTAACTGTTTACTTGATATTTTAATCAGGATATGCTACTTTAGCATGTAAATCTATTGACTATGATGATTTGGTTTATAGAACAGGACTAAAAAAACGACTGATTAAAATGAATAGATTCTAACTAAAAAGGAAGATTAAATAGATTTACATATCTTGAGGTTTATTCAAAGGTCTACTTCATTTTTGTTAAGTACAAAAATGAAATTGTGAATATTGAAAAAAATGGAACATGATCTTGACATAATAGTCATTACGAGGGATTAGAGATGTTCATATTGATGTAAATAATTAGTCTAGGTAAATAGCAAGACATGAATATCTCCTGGAGAATGATTTTGTGCCACTTGAAGAGTGACTGAGTATCATTTGGTGAGTGACTAAATAAGATGTAACAATTTTTTTAGCGATAATCATTCAATGAGCAACTATATAAAATATAACAACTTTCTTAACATTGATTACTTAATATACTTGTTGTCGTATGAACCATTTTCCCTAAATATAAACTTGATGTTATTCTCATTTAGTCTTTGTGACTATAGATCTCTGTTCTTATTATTCTCTGTGACTATTGTCGTCTATTTTTAATAGTCTATGTGGTCATTTACCTTTGTGGAGATATAAATATTACTTCACAAAACATGCCAAATTATTGCTTTGTGCAGTAACCACACACATTGTGCAAGTAATGCATTTAGTGCATTGTGAGAACGAAGAGTCGATGATGCACTTGGTGTAGGTAATGAAGAGACATGTACTCGCAATAAAAAGTTTGTTCAAGTTAGAGATCAGAGGTGAGAGAAAAATAAAAGAGGTTGCATTGTGTACGTGAAGAAGAGAAGAGAGAACAAGACTGTGTGTCTTGTATTAAGAGAAAACATCCAAGACACGACTAGAATTTAGCTCGTAAAATCAAGGAGAACTTTCTGATTTGTAATCATTCTTCAGACAACAACAAATCGCCATATCTTCTTGTCCGAGGAACAGTTTACAGATTTCGAGTAAACGACGAACTCACTATAAATATTTATAATTTTCAGAATATATTCATACAGTTTCGTAATCATTCTAGCAATTGTACCATCGCACAGTTTTACCTTACCTTCAGCTAGACTGAACCAACGTTTTATTTAATTTTTTTACGTAGCAGTATTTGTTGACAACACAGAGGGCGTGATCAAGTTACACTACACATCGCCTAAAGCAACCTCATGTCTAACTCGAGGCGAATAAGATTTATTATAGTCACATGCCTTATTAACATACTACGAGCACTTGGACCTCTAGCTAGTAATTGTATGTTCCTTTCATACGACGAGGATGAACGGAACGATGTTTACTTGATGAGAATGCATCTGATAGGTGATCCTTCGGCACCTCGTAGCCGAAGAGGTAAGCAATGCACATTGTATATGCCGGCTTTGACATCATCTAGTTTCAAGGCTTCCACGAGAATGATCTCCTGAGCAAAATAAATCAACTGAGTAAATGAGAAGAGGAAGAAGATAGATGTCATTTACTATGCTGTACAAGTCAATACAAATGAGGTTTGCCATTTGAAAAAGCATGGATTTGTGCTTGCTTATTTTAAACGTATAATGCATATCTTCGACTCAGATAAACACAACGCTTTCATCAAATGCAGTCAGTAAAAAACAATGATATAACAAACCCACTAACAGAAATTTTGGGCAGTAAAAATAGCAAAAACAAGATGTTTTAGGCACATAGCTTGTCGTCGAGCCTATAGATCCCAGAATTATCTCTCCATTGAGGATAACATCGGATCAGAAGGCACAAAGTATAAACACTGAATTTGACATTAATTTGTTAAATATAGTTATCACTTCAATGTATGAAGCATGTTAAGGCAAGCCGGAAGCAATCCAGTCCAACACAAAATGCTGAGTTAAATGAGGTAGATGACGGTTGTTGCCGGCGATGAGCGACTAAATAGTCTCTGACAGTCCTCTCATATCATAACCTAATATGGTCTAAGATACTGTCAGAATGTGGCCCGAGTTAAATGAAGATATCTAGGTTTTCTAGGAGGATCTCTCCTAAACCTAGTCAGTATCTTCCAAGTGTTGTATTCTCTGAAATGATATTTCTTAGCGTTCCTCGAGCTATATGATAGCATAGCATGAGCACCATCCTCCCTCAAACATCCTCCGACCTTCCTGATTCATTCGCGCGCCCGAGTGCCCGCTCGGCTTTGCATGCCTGAGTGCTTGCTCGGTTGCGCACGCCTGAGTGCCAGTTTCATCTCCCGAGTGCCTGCTTGGCTGCACACACCCAAGTACCGATTTCCTCTCCCGAGGGCTTGCTCGGCTGCATGAGCTCGAGTATCGGTTTCCTCTCCCAAGTTGTGTCGCAGTGCTCCCCTCCTAGATCTTCCCGAGTAAGGGCAAACTCTTCCCAAGTCATACCAATTGCTCTTTCCGAGGCATACATGTTGCTCTTTTCAAGTCGTGCATATGACCCTTCCAGAAAGCACACATGTGACCCACGTGGCGATTCCCCTGGATTATTTATGGTAAAGAAGGAATAAGCCAGAGAAAGAGGAGGGTCTATGTAGTGGTTGTCCCCTGACAACCTATCAAAGGATACAACTAATGGATGGTTGGGTCAGCAAGGTGAAGGGGAGCTCCTATATAAGAATAGATCAAGGTATAAGGCAGAGACTTCTTCTCTCGAACTCTTCTTCTTCTCCTTCTTCTTCCTCTTGGGTTTTGTCTCTTTCTTCCTATCCTTATTGCACCTGATAAATTTTTTCTCTCCTATGTCCTATTTGACTTGAGCATCGAAGGGCTATCGCTGGAACTCCAGCGGCGCCCTTTGATGCATCTTGATCTTGACAGGATTTATTGTTACGATCGTGAAGAATCCACTCTTCTTTGACGCTTTTGCGGAAGGGACTAAAAGCGAGTCACATCAGTTGGCAGCGTATGTGGGAACTCTAAACAAGACGTCGAGATGCACGGTCATCACATCAGAGGAGGCCCCTATTACTTTGATGCGCGGTCAGCTGGCCGCAGGGGAGGAAGAAGATAGTAGAGGATGCGCTTTGCGAGGAGGATTCATATGGCGGCGACGATTTGCTCAATATTGGGTCGTCTCATCCGACATGTCGACTGCAACCCCTTCCCACCAAAACACGCTGCTCCTGTGGCCACTTCCGCCTCCAACATCATCTGTAATCTCAACTCTGACCACCTCTAGAAGGCCATCGTGATCGTCTCCTCATCCGCCTACGCTCACCTCTTACACCTATGTGCCTCTCGTTGCTCCCTCGGTGGCGCCCACCGCATGGAATCCTTCCTAGCGGCATGCCACCTTCCTTCTCAGCCACACCTTAAGGCGTGCCAACGTTGCTACAACTCGTGAGCTCTCCAATGACATATCTACTCAAGACGAGGGCACATGGGATAGCATGGGAGCCGTACCTGAAGAGGTCATCCTGGCGTCCGGGCTCAGCGGGTACAACGACCTTTTGGCTTCCATCCTAGATAGGCAGATACCTTGCCTTGTTCTGAGGTCGTGCAGGGGAGGCATCACTAATGTGTTTCCAAGTTCTGAGAGGGGTTAATCATTGAGCTTGGTTGTGTCCCACATTCTGATGGCTTGCCCAAGTCCTTGTAAACTTATGGAATAGTGGTTTTGAAGGGGACGAGGTTGCAGGTTTCTCTTTTATGGGCAGACTTCATGTTCTCTCGAGTTAAGTTCTCACTCGGTGGCTCGGCCGAGCAAAGTTCTTCTACTCAACAGCTCAGCCGAGAGCATACTTTAGCCCTCCCCGCTCAGCTGAGATGAGTTCTCTTCCCGGGTGTGCCAGTGCAAGGGGGGAGGAGCAAACAATCTTGTGCAAGGACTCAGTTATGTGGTGCCAACTAAGCTACGCTAGGTAAAAGTGATTGAGCCACGCCATTAAGAAAGCCACTTCATCATGTCCTTCCTAAGTCCTGTGCAAGAGCATTTAGCACCTCTCGCTGGTTGTTTCCTTCGAACATTCATCAAGCGATGAATTTTTTGGTAGCTCCACACTGGTGAGAGAACAACAACCAACTAGTAAACGACAGGGTGATCCTCACAGCCTACCGTGCTGCACCATAGGTCGGAATCAATGGGCATCGCACTCTTCTAGCTGCTTTGTCACCATCCCCAAATCCTCTGCGACAATAGTTCTAAACATAGCCAAAACAGAGGAATTCTTTTGACTTCGATCGCTCTCTGCCTGCACCACCAGCAGCTCTGTGTCGCTGATGACAGCTCCCCCTTCAAACATAGATGCAGTGGATGGCTTCGATTGGCCAACCATATGGTCCTCGCCGAGCACGCTCGAGGAACACTCCACGGAAAGCAAGGGATTCACCTCCACTTTAAGGCAATGTGTTGCCGAAAAACTCTAGCTTCGGTGTCTCCCTAGCCTCAGCTTCTCCTCGCCTTAGTTTGGCCGGCGAGATCTGTCTCCCACGCTATCATCTTCAACGATCTCCTCAAGTAAATAGTAGCTGCATACAAAGTCCGAAGAGCGACTGGAGTTTCTTGGTAGCTCGCGCCCGAGCACCTTTCTCTCTATGTGTACACGAGCACCAAAGCATCCGCGCTTGTCGTAGCGTCCTTCTTCATTTTTCCTTAGGCTATGTTATCTCCCATCTCCCCTGCACGGGGCCCGTCTCTGATGAGCTTCACGTCAGTTGACAGGTATAAGCGGATGGGAAGACATCTAGAAGTCTCATCTCGTCAACGACCCAAGATCACAACTTGAGATGATCCGCTCAAGCCTACTTACAGATAATAATCCTCTCAGTTATTGATTCATTTCGACAAGTTTATCTATTGTCCCAGTAGTACTCTCAACACTGTAAATTCTAAGCATAAGCAGGTTTTCGCGAAGCTCTCAGCTGAGCCGCCTTGAGCTTAATGCATTATGGACCATATAGGAAATATGGTCTTCTTTATGGATGTGGGAGCTACATACAATGCCTTTATGTTGTCATTATGGCGAATTCTCATCGACTCAAGCCGACAAGGCCATTCGTAAGCCCTCGACCTTGTTGCAGCGTCCTCTTAGCCCGATGAGGCCATGCGTAAGCTCTCGACCCTGCCATAACATTTTCATTATTCCCTGCGTGGAGGCCAAGCGAGGGGGAGAAAAGTTTTTCACTCGGCTCGGCCATTCGTAAGCCCTTGACCCTGCTATAGCGTCCGCCCATTCCAGCGAGGCCATTCGTAAGCCCTCGACCCTGCCGCAACGTTTTTGTTATTCCTCCAAGTGAAGGCTAAGCATGGAGGAGAGCAATTTCCACTCGGTCTAACGAGGCTATTCGTAACCCTCAACCCTACTACAGCGTCCACTCGGTCCGATGAGGCCATTCGTAAGCCCTCGACCATGCTATAACATTTTTGTTATTCCCCCGAGTGGAGGCGAAGTGGGGAGGAGAGCAGTTTCCACTGGGCTCGGTGAGGCCATTTGTAAGCCCTCGACCCTGCCGCAATGTTTTCGCTATTCCCCCGAGTGGAGGCGAAGCGAGGAGGAGAGCAGTTTCCACTCGGCCCGACGAGACCATTCATAAGCCCTCGAGTCGGCCCTCCTCTAACCCGACTGATACAATTCATAAGCCCTCAAATCGGTATTCTCCTTATTCATCCGAGGCAGTTCGTAATTCCTCGAGTTGGTCATACTCTTATCTAGTTGAGGCAGCTCGTAAGCCCTTAAGCTGACTTCTTCTTTATCCTTTAGAGGCCCTTCGTAAAGTTGGTCATTTTCTTTGTATCCGACCGAGGCCATGCGTAAGTCCTCAAGTCAACTTTCTTCTCATCCAGTCGAGGTCATCCATAAGCTCTTGACCCTGCTGCAGCGCCCGTTCGATCCGGCGAGGTCATTCGTAAGCCCATGACCTCGCCGCAACATTTTCGTTATTCCCCCGAATGAAGGCGAAGAGGGGAGGAGAGCAATTTCCACTCGGCCTAGTGTGGTCATTCGTAAGCCCTCGATCATGTCGTAACATTTTCGTTATTCCTTCGAGTGAAGGCGAAGTGGGGAGGAGAGCAGTTTCCACTAGGCCCGACGAGACTATTTGTAAGCCCTCGACCGCGTTTTCGTTATTCCCCCTAGCGAAGGCTATGCAGGGAGGAGAGTAGTTTCCACTCGGCCCGACGAGGTCATTTGTAAGCCCTCGAGTCGACCCTGCTTTGACCCAATTGAGGTTGTTCGTAAGCCCTCAAGTCAGTCATCTCCTTATTCATCCGGGGCAGTTCGTAAGTCCTCGAGTTGGTCAATTCTTATCTAGTCAAGACAGTTCGTAAGTCCTTAAGCTGACCTCCTCTTTATCCTTTAGAGGCCTTTCGTAAAGTTGGTCATTTTCTTTGTATCTAGTTGAGGCCATGCGTAAGTCCTCAAGTCGACTTTTTTATCCAGTCGAGGCTATTTGTAAGCCCTCAAGTCGGCCCTCCTCTGACCTGATTGAGGTCATTCATAAGTCGTCGCTTCAATTGTTCTTTTATTAGACTGAGGTCGGTCGTAAGCCCTCGCATCGACCTTTCTATTTGGCCGAGGCAATTCATAAGCCCTCACGCTGACCTTTTTATTCGGCTAAGACAGTTCGTAAGCCCTCATGTCACTTTCTTCTCATTCGATCGAGGAAGTTCGTAAGCCCTCAAACTGACCATCTTTTGGCCCTCCGAGGCAATTTATAAGCTCTCGTGCCAACCTTTTTCTTATTTGTGCGTAAGCCCTCGAGCTAACTATCTTCTGTCCCTCCGAGGCAATTCAAATAGAGAGCAGAGATATAGTCCGACTGCAAGTGATGAAGTAGTAAAGCCGAAGTCAGACTTATAAGAGTGAATCGTGGGGGGTTACTAATGATACTGCCAGAATGTGGCCTGAGTTAAATGAGGATATCTAGGTTTTCTAGGAGGATCTCTCCTAAACCTAGTCAGTATCTCCCGAGTACTGTGTTCTTCGAATTGGTATTTCTCAATGTTCCTCGAGCTATATGACAGCATAGCATGAGCATCATCCTCCCTCAAACATCCTCCGACCTTCCTGACTCATTCGGCGGCGCCGAGTGTTCCGCCGGCCGACGCTCGAGTGCTGCCGCCGCCGCTCGAAAGTGCTTGCTCGGCTACGCACGCTCGAGTACCAATTTCTTCTCTCGAGGGTCCATTTGATTGTGCGCGCTCGAGTATCAATTTCCTCTCCTGAATCACGTAGCAACACACCTCTCCTAGCTCTTCCTGAGTAAGGACAAACTCTTCCCGAGGCATACAAACCGCTCTTTTCAAGTCATGCATATGACCCTTCCAGAATGCGCACATGTGACCCACATGGCGATTCCCCTGGAATATTTTTGGCTCATCAATATATGATAAAGAAGGAATATGTCAGAGAAGACAGAGGGTTTGTGCAGTGGTTGTCCCCTAACAACCTATTAAAGGACACAACTAATGGATGGTTGGGTTGGCAAGGTGAAGGGGAGCTCCTATATAAGAATAGATCAAGATAAAAGGCAGGGGCTTCTTCTCTCGGACTCCTCTTCTTCTCCTTCTTCCTCTTGGGTGTTGTCTATTTCTTCCTATCCTTACTGCACTTAATATATGTTTTCTCTCTTATGTCCTGTCTTGGCACAACGGTAAAGTTGCTACCTTGTGACCAAGAGGTCACGGGTTCAAATCTTGGAAACAGCCTCTTGCAAAAAAGCAAGGTAAGACTGCGTACAATGGATTTCTTCTCCGGTACCCTGCGTGGTGGGAGCTTTGTGCACCGGGTTGTAGTTTATGTCCTGTCTGACTTGAGCATCGGAGGGTCGTTGTTGGAACTCTAACGACGCCCTTTGATGTGTGTTGATCTTGATAGGATTTATTATTGCGGCCATGAAGAACCCACCTTTCTCTGGACTAAAAAGCAAGCTGCATCAGTCTACAAAAGCCACATATTCACCTGATAAGACCTAGAACAATTGCACACTTGTTGGGATCAAGAACAAACATACTTGCGATCTGTACCATGATAAGGTTCAGAAGGGAGACAATTCAGTCAAAAAAATGTCTAATCTAGAGAGCAGTCATGTCTGAGCATCTTTCGTTAATTTACTTGAGAACAACTAAATAAAGTCAAGATACAAAGGTTCACTTACCCGACTTTCTAAGAAAACCAGATGGGAAGGGATCAAATCATCCCAAGCAGCAACTGACAGATAATCCACACCTAGAACATGTGCCAACAAGTTCCCAGTCACTAATACAATCTAAAAAAATGGAAATTACTATATTATTAAAACTTAAAGGCAGTTAGGATAACCGGCAGGATGGGATATTGTTTTACCCACACTAGTGAGAAGTTTAAATATTGTAGCAGTATACCAATGGTGTTCTGCAGCAAGCCAAGTATAACATTGCCATGCTACTCAAAAAACATTGTCATGCTAATCTTAATTTTTTTCTCTGTTTTTTTAAATAATTAGAATTCTTATGAGCTAAAATTTTAGTTCAATTATGCAGGTTATACCTTGAAGATATAATAGATTAACTTGGTGATACTGTAACTAAAGGGTTTTATGATGCTTCAAGTAAATAACGTTTCTTTGATAAAAGTTCTAAGAAAAATTTACAGAAGGTCTAATTTCAGAAATGAAAAAACTAAACGTCTATTTCTATATTTTCACTGACCTTCGATTGCAATTCAGAGAGCTCATGAAGCACCAAATAGTATGAGAATTTTTTCAACAACATTTAAGACTATTTTTGGGAGAAAGGTTCCTCCTTTAGAACTTAAACCTACTAAAAATCTCATTCAAAAGAGACAGAAGAGAGGCAGATTCCAATAGTTGAACGTCCCATAAGGAATTGTATCAGTGTTAAGCATCAAGACAGTTCACAACTTACTTTTTTAATAGCACAAGGAAAATGATTTGCAACTAACCAACAAGTTTGATGTCAGTGTTGTCAACGAGCCACTGTGCGCCATCTTTCATAAATCCAACATAGCTTGAATCAAACTCCTTTTTCCACATAAGCCGCCTGCAGAATTATTTATTCCCAACAAATTGTATCACTCGTAGAACCAGCTAACAAGTCTGTCCTCAAATGTGATTTTGTTGTTTCAACCATCAAACAGCTAACTCGTATATGCAATAAATTTATTGTGGGTATATAGTTTTTCTAATAGTGTATTCTTTATTAAACACATTTTCTGGCCCTGATATATTAATATGAGATGGGACTAATACAGAACCATCTTTAATATTCTAGAGGGTAGAACATCGCTGCAAAAGCAGAATATGTATACTGGGGTGGTCTAATAAAGAACACTAATGAGAAAATGCCAACAGAGATAAGTGGATGATCAGCCTAGATGGTACTATCAATAATGACAATATGACATGCTACAGATCTGCCTTGAACTTCCAAACCCAAACCATACATATTCTACATTAAAAATTAAATCATTTAATTAAAATATCTTTCGTTTAAGTTCTTAATTCTAATTGGTCTGAGTTATTAGCTAATAGCTTGGCATTATCTTGTTAAATAACATTATTTAACAGATAACTGTAATTTTCCCTGATAAATGTGAAAAGGCAATAAACAGAAGTAATTAACATTTAAATGACAAAAAAAATACCGGTCAGTGTTTAGTGTCCTGAAAAGCACACGGCGAACTCCTTTTGGAATATGAAGAGATTGCATTACTTCGGCTGCATCAAGCAAAAAATGTTAGTGATATCTACTGTATATGGTGCTTATAGTGAACCTAGATAATAAAAAACATAGAAAATCTCTTCCTTTCAACTAATTTATTACTAAAATTCAAATAAACAATCAAACCTCCATTTTCCAGTCCTTTGAGAATACACTTTTTGAGCAGCATTAAAGTATCAAAACCAATAGCTGCAATAAACTATAAAGGGGGCATCGTGACTTTAGTCATTATCAGAGGTGTCTGGAATTAATGCAGGATATGAGTCCATATAAACTGAATTCAACACATAACATAAACACAAACTGGATGGCAACAAGTCATTTTAAGGTGTCTTCTGTCATTTGAATGTTCAATAGGTTGCTTTTTGGTTCTCAAGTTTTTTATAGGCTAAAGTTTCTGAGATGCAGACTCAAACGTAATCAATAGCCATCCTTGCTTTTCATTCAGAATGCAAGCATGTACCAGAAACTAAATGAAGCATCCAACATCATTGACATGCTCATGAGAAATATAGTTTGGCATCTGATGCAGTCACAGATATTTCAGCAAAGGAATATCATGGTGGTGGCATTGTTGAGATCATATTATCAAGCATGAATGAGTACGAGGGTGGAGAAAACATAGTTTACTAATCAAATATACAGCAAGAGCACAATTTTGTACTAATCTATAATCACAGTGATACAATTAACTAGGCTGACGGTGAAACTACACTAGTAAGTGCTCTGAGTGGCTGAAAATGCAGAAAGAAGAAAAGTGTGGTAGGCAATTCTAAGAAGTTTAGAAGAACACCTGTTATGTTCTTATCTCTTGGAACATCCACTAGCAATGCTGGACCTGTTAAAAATTCACAGAGACTATTAATTACATACAATGATGTCCCAACAAGGCATAATTGTAATTGCACTTCTTTATTTTGATTGGAAGCCAACGGCAAAGAGTAATCAGTTAATTATCGATAAAGTAATCAAGTTCGAATTCATACAATGACATCTAATTCAAACAATCAAAATCCATTATACAAGAATATACTAGCTCTACATATACAAAACTCTATAGTAGAATTAACAAGCATGTTGCTAATTAAAGGGCAACCCGGTGCACGATGCTCTCGCTATGTGGGATCTCAAGGAAGGATTCATTGTACGCAGTCATACCTTGTTTTGCAAGAAACTATTTTTCAAATTCGAACCCGTGACCCCTAGGTCATAAAGCAACAATTTTACCGTTGCACCAAAGCTCCCCTTCAAGCATGTTGCTAATTAAATCACCAAATTATTTGAGTCCGATCTCAATTTTTTCTCATCAAAATTCGTAGGGATTCCTTAACTCTTCTTCATCTATCTCATCCAAGCATAATAGATCTTGAATCTACAGTGGTATCTGACTGAATAGCAGGGTTAGTGTCAATCATGAATTTGCCTCAGAGAAAAGTCCAACAAAGCAAATTTTACTACAATTAGAGTTGCAAAAAACGAGAAATGATGTATAACAATGGTAATCAAGTATGTTTGCACAAAGCATAATTAGTATTACTGATCCACTTGCTGAAACATGCACAGGCAACTTATGTTCAAACTGTCACTATCTTGCTACTGTTATACTGGGCTATAAGAGACATAAGATGTATCAACACAAGAAATTCTAACATAATCAACAACAAAGGATCATCATGATAAAAGAGATTTGTGTGCCCCAAAAAAGTGCATCTCAAAGTTTAATTATTCTTAAAACAGATCAGGTGTGCATAATACATGATACAAGGAGGTCTAGTGAACATTTGAAATTATTAAGCCTGCTCAATGACCCTCTCCCAACAATCCAGGAGATAGCCAGGCTTAATGAGCACAAACTAGCTTTATGACAGCAGACGATTAATAATACAGGATGGACCTTTTGCATTTTTTAAGTTAGTGATGAACTTGTTGTTCATTCTAGAAACGTCAATGCAGCTAGGTTATATTGTTCATAGTTGAGCTATAGGGCAATGAAACAGAGGGCCAGAAAACATTTTGTTAGCGATTGTGGCTGGCCTTCATGACCATATAAGCTTCATATTTAGATAATCAAATATACAAACTTGTCACTAGTATTTTCAATAATATGGAGAAGTTACATGGAAAATCCATTAACATAACAAAATAGACAAGTCATGTTAGTCCTGGCTATTTGTGGTAGGCTAAAATGCATCTCCTTTCCTTGAACAAATACAAATAAGATTCATGAACATAAGGTTTCAACACTAACAAAATTGGTTGCAGGGAGGGCCTATTAAAGTATTAGCAATTGACCCATAACAATACTAAAGTAAACGAATACGATTGAGATTCAATTATTGCTCACATGATGCATGGTTTCATCATTGTGTTGAATGGGCATCTACCCACAATGATGTAAACTACAAAATAAGGCAGGAAATAGCAAACGAATAATGTGGATTGATGACTTATATGCAATCATGTTAAAATGTTAATGGATATGTAATCTATCTTACAGATGACTTGTAGGAATCCTGTGTCTCGACCCATAAGCTTTGATGAACCTATCACATGCAAACAAAAGAGAGGAGAGGCAAGACAAGGACCCTGTATAAAAAAAAAAAGTTCTACCAAGACAAAAGACTGCAGGCGGCTGTTAGCATAGATGTTCGAGTAACTATTTTGACTCGAGGTATGGTTTCCTATTTTCAATTTTGATTTGCAAGACGAGTTAAATATTGTGCTTCTTAAAGAATGTTATGTTCTAAATTATAACTAACACAATTCACTTTCTGAATCTGAGGAGATAAAAGAATCACCTGAAACATAATGGTTCCCAAAAATAAAAAAGTTGGATTTTATAGAGAAAGATAAATTGGGCTCGGAAAAATCGCTCCTTCCCTTGTCTACCATGTCTATTCTTAAATTGTAAGATCAAACCAGAGAGGGTAGAAAGAATGATGGGAAGGATTAGAGAAAAAGGTACGGTATCAAACAAATTTGTAGTGATCCTACATTTATCATATGAGTTATCTTTCTTTTCCTCAATCCAAAGGCAGTATCTTTCTTTATCCTTTATTGATTAACAAATCCTAAAAGATATGTTAGAAACTTGATCCTGGCTTTTTGCTTCAATAATAAAAACTTAAGATGTATACAAGGCCAAATTTGTAGAATGGCTACCAAATAGGGAAAAGGCAACGAACTTTAAATCCTGAGGAATATAAATATACAAAATCGAACTGAAACAAGCTAGAAGAGACTGTGATGGTATCATTGTCAATTGACTCCACACATTAAAAAAAAAAAAGAACAAACTGGCCATAAGACTCTACTGAAAGCGATAAACATCCACATAAAAAGTTATCGAACACCTCACCGTTGAGGACATGAAGATCAAGCGTGTCAACGTCGAAACCAGCCTCAAAATAGTGCTGGAACACGTGACCTGGAGCATCTACGTGGGTTCCTGAATGGGCTCCAAGCTTCATCACCGAGTTGTTGGCTTTGGATCCATTCTTCATGGACCCGGCGAGCCAGAGGAAGCCGCCAAGCCCCGCGTCCGACTCCCACGACGGCATATCCTCGCGATAGAAGTGAGTTATGTCCAAAATCCTCCCCGAATCGTACTCCTCAATCCGATTCACCACCAGATCAGACGTCGCACCGCACTGCTCCGCCTCCGGGTAGCCCGGGTGGGCCGAGGCGGCGGCCACAGCGGAGACGACGCCAAGCAGCAAGAGGAAATGGAGAAGAAGGGCATGAAGCGGCCTCGCGGCAGCTGTAATCATGGCGACTGCGGCGAAATCAAAACCGGACAAAACGATTTTAATAACTATATAGTATGGCGTAGGAAACAAGCGGACTATACCGCGCCGGCCCATAAATCTATTTCGACTGTCAACTCAAGCTCAAGTTCGTGAGGTCATGTTGATACCGTCCGATTCCCGGCCAAATTAATTAATTAAAATTTTAAAAATTAAAAACTCAAAAAAAAAAAAAAAGGAATTTAAAAATTATCAAATTTTATTAATTAATATTTTAATATTTATAGAAAGCTTTTAGAATTTTTATTAAAATTTTAATACTAAATTTTTTTAATATTTCATTAAATTTATTAAAAATTAAAAAAAAAATAAATCAAGCAAACTTTAATATTTTAACTTGGATACTAAATAAATCATTTAATGTAACATAACTACATAAATATTATATTAAAAATTCAAAATAAAATTAGATAAATATCCTCAAAGGCATAAAAAAAAAATAAAGATAAGATTATAATCTAAACAGACTACTCAAATAAATGGTCCGCACTAATCCAAAGTTATTTTCATTATATATATATTCTTGTTCTACCTTAATATATTACTTATTTATGATATATTTTTACAGTTCAAGCTAAGTGTTATTTATAGTCGGTTTCTGATTTAATGAATAATGATAAATCATGGAAAGTTTTGTCTTTGTGCAATGTTCCCTTTGCACAAGGAGGGCACGAACTTAACAAGATTATATGTCATATCTATTAAGAATTTATCCTAAGATCTCATGTGATAAACACTTGTACAGATAACAATTGCATCAATATAGGGAGGCAAAAGAGAATAAAATGGTTTCTATAAACAAACTAACACTATAAGAAAAATAGAAAATAACGACGAAATTTTTTCGTCGCTAATATTAAAAATTCGTTTCTAAATAATATTAACGACAATAATATTTCGTCGCTAGTTTCGTCGTAATAAGCTTGTCTCTAAAAGAAATTAACGACGAATTATAACTTTTTTGTCGGTAATATTATCGACGAAAAGGAAAACGTCGCGAAAAATAAAAATTTCGTCGCTAAATCTAGAATATCGGAAAGAGAAAAATCCCTAATATTGGTGACGAATTATACCAAATTTGTCGCTAAATATTAATCGATTGACGCAAAGAAAGCAGTCGACTGTCTATTTTTTGATCAGCCATAGAATCGGAAGAGCCTCGACTGCAACTTGATTGACGAGTTAATGACGAAACAAATTCTTTTCGTCGCTAAATATCAATTGATTGACGCAAGAAAGCAGTTGATAGTCGATTTTTTGGCCAACCACAGAATCGGGAGAGCCTCGACTGGTGACTCGACTGATGGATTTGCGACGAATATTTATAAAATTTGTCGCTAATATCCAACAACGGGCGACTTGATCGATACACAAAAAATTAGCCACGAAATTAGATATTTCGTCGCTAACCCTCAAAATCCTAATGCCGCATATCGATGGTTAGTGACAAAATTGAAAAAAAAAAAAATCGTCGCTAACCATGAAAATACAGATTTCTAGAATTTATTTAATTTGTATTCGAAATCCTGTAATACAATATCAATCACACAATTTAACTTAACAACATACAACTCAAACAATTTAACAATAATTATATTTAACAACAACTAACATAACATCCAATTTCACAAATACATCTAAAGTTCAAAACATCCAATTTCATAAATTTATAGTATTCAAATTCAAACACATCCAAGTTCACAATTTCTCTAGGTCAAAATAGAAATGTTCACAAACTCTAAGATGGAGGAGGTGGAGCTGATCAAGATGACTCATGTATCAATGATTATAAAGTTCCAGGTGCAAGCCGATTTAGAATTGCTTCAAACATATCTTCTCTTGATCTCATTGATGCCAACTCATCTTGGGTGCTAGCTAATTGAGCTCGAGTGTTTGCTAGCTCCTCTTGCATCCCTTCTAATCGTTGCTCGGTGGACTCAAGTTGTTTACGCAGTGTTGCGTTAGTTAATCTAGATGAGGAGCTGACATCCAAAGAAGTGGATCTAATTGGTTTTAGCCCACTTCTAAGTCCTCTAATATATCTAGAATGAACACCGAGGACTTTATCACAAATCTGATTTGCAATCTGGACTGCATCGATATCATCTCTGATTTCTTATGATTGAATGTGCTCATCTCGTAGTCATACCACATCACCCTAAGAATAACAAACATGTTATTAATATGTTTACAAAGAATTATACAAATTTAAAAATAACTTTACTAAATTATATCGATTATATTTTACGTATACAACCTCGCCTCTCTCCCCACTCCACCCTTTTGACGAGCTACAATGGGTTGTATTAAAGACAGTAATCCGATCTTTTCTCTGAGACTGATCGGTCTGAAAAATATTATAATGTGTTAATATTAAAAATAACAAACAATATACTGTAACTATAAAGTTTGTACTTACACCGTCGTAATTGTATTGAATGAATGATTTTGAGCCACCTCAATGGGTAAATGGTAGTTGCGATCGATTTTGGGCGTTTGTTGTCAATCGTGTCTAAAATATAAAAATTTGTTAAGATAAAACATAAAACATGAGTTGTAGAACAAATAATTTAATTTATATATAACTCAGATTGAGTTACCTGAAATTTCTCTGATTCAAATAGATCACACATATAGTTTTAATCTTCTTGTGTCTCACAAAACTAGATCAGCATATGATGCCGACACTCAGTAGGGGGAAGATGCAATAGAATCTTATAATGAGTGTGTATTTATTTTGATTGTCTCTGTACCTTGCACTCGTTAATCTATCGGTCTCCTTTCTTACTGACGTTGTCTCTTCAGCAAAACTGATATTGAAAGCAGCCTAAAAAATACCAATATTGAAATTTATTAACGAATGATGGTTGATTATATAAATATCAAATTATTCGTACTTACTGATAATTGGTCGTCTATCATCTGTTTATTGTCTGCGGGGATATACTTCCAGCTCTTAACTTGTAGGGGAGCGAACTTCTTAATTGACAGACCTAATTATGTCATAAAAGCAGTTGCATTTGTCTTGATAGGATGACCATCACTCTTACGAAAGGTAATGGGTAATCTATCTTGTTCTCGATTTGTCGTCGGAGCCGATTGGAGGGTGTGCCTCGTGTTTCTCTACATGTCGGAAGAACTGTAAATAAAAAAGTGTTAACAATTAACAAGTTAAATAAATAGCAAACAAAATAAACATATTTAAAATCACATTTCTAACCAGTAGAAGCAGGAGCACTGTCATCGTCAGGTGTAGGCACAATTAGGGGGTGCTCAATTCTCTTAGACGACATAGTTGTGACATAAGCATTATATATAGATCGACATATAATGAAAGATTATATTAAATACATGAATTATAAATGAAGAACAATATAAATATCATGTAAATACATCTAATTGTTATCATCATCTGAAAAGGATAAATAATTATCCGCCTCACTATCAATTTCACTATCTTCACCCTCATCAATACGACTACTTTGAGCACCCATATCCATATCCACTTGTGCATTTGCCATATTTATTTGTTGATGCTCAACATCTAATCGACATGGTTGAGTTATCGCTAAGTCTTCACCGACTACTGAAGTTGAATCATTGGATGAAATCTCTTGGTTTGACTCTATATTCAAGATATTACCAACCTCAAAATCTTCAGATACTTCATCAACTTCAGTTACTTCGTATATTTCTCGGTGGTGAACCCTTTGCACGACCTTCCAATGATCTCCACGTTTGATATTATTCAAATAATACACTTGACTTGCTCGGTTTGCCAAAATGAATGGGTCATCATCGTACCATATTTTAGAAGTGTTAATACATAAGAGATCATACTTTTCCACCAACGATTTTTTTTTTTTGGATTACATTGGAACCATTCGCACCAAAATAATTGGACTTTGTACCTAAAAGAGTAAAATATTTGAACCACATCCTTTAACACACCAAAAAAATCCAAATTGTCCCCATCGTCAGAGGATGATACGTTGACCCCACTATTCTGAGTAGTTCTGCGTGAATCATAGGGCCTCGTATGATATCGAGTCCCAATTACAAAGCATGCATCATACAGTTGAACTTCAGCATTAAGTCTCATTGCTAAATAATACAACTCATCTGTGATCTCTGAATTTGTAAAGTTTGTTAGCACTATAATTTTATCCCTAAATCATAGTGGAAAATCTCACTCATGATATTGCATAACTTGATCAATATAAACCTTTTGGGACATAAGTTGCAAATGCTCACTATATAAAAACTTAATCAATTTAAAATCTGTGAATGTAATATAATTAAAGTAATAATTTAATGTAAAAATTTACTTTCGATATCGATCGACTTCTTTATAATTGTTCAGAATGTACCAATGTGCTTTCTTAAACAACGACAATGGAAATTTCAGATTTTGTTAGTTGTCAAAGACTCTTGTTTCCTATGAGAAAACACTTAATTTGCATATTGATGGTTGAACATCTTTATTCCATTCCGGCCTAGAAAATATTGTCTTAATCTGACTCATATATAATGAACTGAAAGTCAATGTCTCATTTACAATATATCCCTCTGCAATAGATCCTCCTGGTCGTGCTTTATTACGAACATATTTTTTTAGTCTTTCCAAATATCACTCAAAGAGATACATCTATCGTGATGAAACTGACCCAGCTAACATGACTTCACGAGATAAATGAATTTTCAAATGAACCATAATGTTAAAAAATGTCGGAGGAAATATTTGTTCCATCTTACACAATATCAAGAGTATTTGCTCCTCTATTTTACATATATCCGCTATGTGTAAAGATCTTACAGTAATCTTTTTGAAGAAATCACATAACTCAATTAGTATGCTACATATGTCTGTTGGGAAAAATTCACGTATAACAACTGGAAGTATTCTTTGCAACAATACATAACAATCATGTGATTTTAGTCCATATATCTTTCCTTCATTTGCATTCAAATTTCTAGAATATTAGCAGCATAACCATCTAGAAACTTCACAAATTTCAAAAATTGATAAAATTCACGCCTTTCTTCCAATATCAACGTGTAACTTGGATACGGTTTTCTGAATTTGTCTCCTACTGGCTGTAAATGCAATTCACTTATTATCCCTATATCCTGCAAGTCTAATCTTGCTTTGAGAGTGTCCTTTGACTTTTTTTCTATATTTAATAATGTGTCAATTAAATCATCACAGATATTCTTTTCAATATGCATCACATCTAAATTGTGTCTCAACTTTAAGTCTGACCAATATGGTAACTCAAAAAATATAAACTTCTTTACCCAATTTGTATCATCCAAAGATCACTATCATTTTTTACTGAGTGAAGGATGCTTACTGAATGTCACTTGGGGTAACACGTCTAACTGCGATAAAATCTCATATTCATTCATTATTCGTGGTGGTCCTTCTTTTTCAACCTTTCCATTGAAATCTTTATTTCTACGCCATGGGTGTTGCACATTCAAGAATCGACGGTGACATGTGTAGCATATTTTACTCCTTAATTCCTGAGATCTGGTTTCATTCAGACAAACTGGACATGCTTTATAACCCTTTGTGCTCCATCTAGAAAATGTTCCATATGCTAGAAAGTCATGAATGTCCACATCACAACAGCATGTAATTGAAATACTTATTCAGTCGATGCATTATATGCTTTCACCCCATCATCTCATAGCTCCTTCAGTTCTTTTATCAGATATCATAGGTATACATCTATCTCTTTGTCAAGTGATTTAGGCTCAGGAATTAAAAGAGACATAATCATATATGGTAGTTTCATCATTTTCCATGGTGGCAAATTATAATTCACAAGTATAACAGGTCACATACTATAAGCATTTGACATGTTTTCAAATGGATTAAACCCGTCAGTAGCCAACCCTAAATGAATATTTCATGGATCACCTGCAAATATTTCATGTGCATTGTCAAATTCTTTTAGCTGGGTGACTTAATACACCATCTGTTTCAACTCGTTTTTCTTTATGTTATCTCATCTCTTTGGTCATATGATTTGAAATAAACAACCGCTTAAGTCTCGATTTCAGATGAAAATATCGAAGAATTTTTTGAGAATTCTTTTTCTTATTCATCCCTTCATACTTATATCTGGGTTCCTTGCACATTGGACATGCATCCTTATTCTCGTGCTCATCCCAAATAATATACAATCAATCTTACATGCATGTATCTTCTCATATGTCAATCCTAACTCTTTTAATAATTTTTTTGCTTCATAATAAGAGTTTGGAATCACATTCGGTTTAAGAAATGCCTCTTGCAAAAATTGAAGTAACATATCAAAAGATTTATTGCTCCAACCATTTAACACCTTCACATGCATTAGCTTCACCACAAAATTGAAAACCAAAAAATTAGTACAATTATGATACAGTTCTTTTTGTGCTTCTTCTAACATTAAAGTATAACTTCGTCTACAATCATTTGCATTTGTGTTTTCATTGATATCATCTGATTGAGGCTCATTGCTGTTTATATTTTCTGCATTTCGTAAATCAATAAACATGTCTTCAAAATCATTTTCGAAATCATATACTTCAACATTAAAATTATTTTCATCTTCATTAATATTTATATTACCGGATGATGTAGAATTTTCTCCATGAAAGTTTCAAACTTTATATAATCTATCGAATCCCCATCTATAAAGATGTCCTCGCACATAATCCAATTCATATTGAAACAAATTGTCATACCGTCGACATGGACAATAAATTTTTGATAAATTTAGACTAATCATATAATTCTCTGTCATATTTATAAATTGATTCAACCCATTTATATATTTAGGACTAATTCGATTCTAAATCGTTATCCAACATTTTTATCCATATTTTTAAACCCTGCTTAAACATATATAAAATAATTTTGATGTTAATTTTCAATAAAATCGATTGAGCAACTTAAATTTATTTATCACATACAAAATAATCAAAAAATTTATAATTTAAACCTCACACAACATAACCTACAATTTGCATTATAACCCTATATTTGTCCTCAAACATTATAATCTAAGAGTAAGAAAACCCTAAACTTATCCTCTAATCGCAAAATAATCTTAAAATCATCATCTAATTGACAACATAACTTCAAATTAATCATCTAAGCAATAAGTTACTGCTTGATTACCATGAATAGGTCTAAATATAAATGATAAAAAAAACCCTAAATTCATCATCTAATTCCTAACAAAACCCTAACAATTGTATATATAATTTACAATAACCCTAAACCCTAACAAAACCCTAAATTCATCATCTGAGTATAACAAAACCCTAAATTTATCATCTAAATCATAACAACAATACAAAAAATATCATTAATTTTATTTTAAAACATTGAAGAAAGAATTCGGATAAACCTAAGTAGGTTGAACTTGAGACAACGCCGAGGAGAAGCCGGAGCTGGAGACCAAAGCTGCCGCCAGAGCTGGATAACTGGGAGCTAGCGCACGTGGAAGAGAAGTCGCCAGAGAAGAGAAGTCATCGTGCAGAAGCTAGCGCCCCGAGTCGACAAGGAGAGAAATCAGAGCACGAGATGGAGATGCACAAAAGAGAGGAAGGAAGAGTCGCGTGGAGAATCACCGGAGAGGAGGAGAATCGCCGGAAGAGAGGAAGGAAGAAGGGTCGCGCGGAGAAAATGGGGGAATCGACGCAGCCGAGGGGTTTTTCGCGAATATTAGCAACAAAAAAAATATTTCATCACTAATATTTATTATCTTAGCGACAAAAATTTTAAATTTTCATCGCTAATACTTGGCATATTGGCGATGAACAATACGTATCATTGCAAAAATAGGCACATCAGTCGACTGATGGTATACACGAGTTGACTGTCGATAATTTGGCCGACCACAGAATCTACTTTACTCGACTGGCCAATCAACTAAATAGTTTGCGATGAATATTTATTTATTTCATCGCTAAGTATCAGTCGACTGGTGATGTATACCAGTCGACTGATAGTATTGACGACAAATTGATAAACATCGTTGCTAAACTTAAGTATATTAGCGACGAAATATAAATTTCGTCGCTAATACTCATTCCGAATATAGGCTAGCGACGAATATTTTTAATTCGTCTCTAATATATTTTATATTTGTGATAAAATATCATTATTTCGTTGCAAATGCGATATTATTTACGACGATAAAGAAATTCGTCGTTAAGTCTCGTTTTAGCGACGGATTATCAATTCATCGCTAATATTTAGTCGTTATTTCCTATTTTTCTTGTAGTATAAGTCTTTAATAATAATATAGTTAGGATGATCAAATTAATAATGAAATCGATTGAACTAGTTAAATCAAAATTGAATAAAATTGATTTTTTTTAACTAATTAATCTGACAGAACTTTTCAATGAAAATTGAACAAACTGAATTGATAAAAAAATTGATTAATTTAATCAAAAATCAAAATGATCAATTTTTTTCATTGACTGATATTATTGATGTAAAATATTAGTTGAATGATGATGGACAACATGTATGATCAAAAAGAACGCCGGGGGGTGAATAGCGTAAACACTTTCTTTTGTTTATCGTTCGTTAAAATACGTAGTCACAAAGTAAAACATCGTGGAAAAGTAAAACACAAATAATGACACAAGGAGTTTTACTTGGTTCACAACCACGAGGCTGCTAATCCAAGGCCTAGCGATCCGAGATCGTTATCAGTGGACAATCTACTAAATGTCTCTTCCTCATTGGAGGTAAGAGATTCACTTTTTACAAAATGTTAAGGAGGTAGTAACAACCTTACCACTCCCAATGGAATTTAAGTACAAATGAAATGATGGAATCAAAACATAACAATACTGACTTGAGATGATTTAATTGAGGTGCACAGTCAAAGTCGTAGATTTGTACCACGAAGGTTGATCGACGAATACAATAATTGATAGCACAAGCACTTGGAAAAAGATGATCTAGGGCTTCTGTCCAAAGGTACTTTTATAAACTTTTTCTAAGCACTGGACCCGATCCAGGCAACTCTAGCTTCGTCCAGATCTAGATTCGATGCAACTAGATTTATCGTGTTGCAGTCGATTGGACCATGTGGCAGTCGACTGGAATGCTGATGTGGCAGTCGACTGGAATGCTGATGTGGCAATCAACTTCTGATCTGTTTCGACCGATCAAAATTATCTTTGTTCAGTGGATTGGATTCCATCCCGGTCGATTGGAGCATGAACTTCCATCTAGTCAATTACATCATAAGATTAACACAATACACAAATATTATTGGCAGTCTTCGACTACCCGATCTCGAATCGACGTCTAAGGTTGTTCCCGTAACAAGAACACAACCTTACTAGTTCTTCTTGCCCAAAAGAATCACTTCACACAGGTGCTTACCTCGCTTACCTTTGCCAAGCATCTAGTCCTCCAACTTGGTTGGGCTTTCTTGTTGGTGCAATCGGCTTAGGTCACGATTGACCAGACTCAAGTGGGACTCGAGTAGGATTTTGATGTTTGATAATGGGTTTAACAAATGGGTTTGACAATACGATTTGACCATATGTTGACCATATGACTAGTGGATATTTTGGGACATCTAAAGGTGTTATGTGGGAGATTGTTATAAGGGGAAGATTGTTGGAGTAATCAATCTCGGATCAAGGTTGATCGAGAAGTCCAAGTTTGGGATACTTGCATGGAAAGTCCAAGTTTAGAGTCTTGGCAAGGAAAGTCCAAGTACGGATACTTGGCAAGGGAAGTCCAAATATGAATATTTGGTAAAGGGAAGTTCAAAGGTGAAGTCTTGGCATTGTAAGTCCAAGTGTGTAGTCTTGGCGGCGTAAAGTCCAAGTGAACCTTAGCAAAGGTAGACCCGATTAGCATGACTAGACTGATGGAAGCACTTGAAGGCTAGTGCAAGGATGAAGAGTCACGAACTCAAGGGATCTGGGAGGCTGATGGAAGTGGCTCGAAGGTCAAGGTCTATGCTAAGGGTACCCGGTTAGCATGACATAACCGATGGAGGCACTTGAAGGCTAGTGCAAGGATGAAGAGTCACGGACTCGAGGGATCCAGAAGATATGAAGCTGATGAAAGTGGATGGAAGGCTTAGATCTAGGCTAAGTGTATGTATCAAGTATGAATGGATCATGCTTAGGTTAAACCTCATGGTTGAGGTTTACCAGTCGACTGATGGCTTTAGCCAATCGATTGGTCAAGTGTTGGACACTTGGGAAACCAATCAAGTGGTTGGTAGTCGATTGCTATGTATGAGTAGTCGACTGACCACTATGGAGCTCAGTTTTCATCCTAGCTGCTCGCCACTGAGCGGCTCGGGAATCAGGCCCTCTGCTCGACAGTCGACTATTGGGTATAAGTAGTCGAATGGTCCAATGTGAACCGACCTACGTTGTGCAGCTCGACAATGGGCCTTATTGGTCAGCAGTTGATTGCTCTTGAGCAGCAATCAACTACCATTGGGGGAGTTGAGAAAACTGAAGGGAACTCGATGCCGAGTGGGAAATAGTTTTTTGACACTTCAATCAACTACTAGGGTAGAGCAGTCGACTAGTGGCATTGTAGCAGGCCATAGAGAGTTTGGTAGTCGACTGATAGCTTGACAGTCGACTGGGGGTTAATGACAGTCCACTGCTTAAGTATCCATTAAGGGAATCCCACGTGGATTAGTCCGTTGTGAGACAACGAATGAGTGGGTAGTCGACTGGGAGGTAAGGTCAGTCGACTGTCAGGCAAAAATCCACCCGAAGCAGGATATAAATGGAGCAAATCGATGGAGAATTTCAACATCGATTCTTGAGAAGTTTGAAGAAGAATCACTGTTGTGTTCCAGATCTTCATAAGCCATCCCAAAGCAACCAAGTCTACAAGCAATCTCAAGCTCTCATGTATTTTGTATTTTCTTGTTGTATACCCTTGTACAAGGTTTCTCCACATCTGGTGTATTGCTGAGAATGAGAGAGTATAGTGGCGTGGACACTAGCTCGCCGTGGAGTGGAAACTTGAGTTCCGAACCACGTATATTTAGTGTTTTATGTGTGTCTGTCTTTCTTTTATTTGTACATTCTATTTGTATTCCGCTGCACACTAATTGTTTTGTAGACAAACACGATCGACTCGAAATGCAAGAAATCGAATGATGCTATTCACCTCCTTTAGTGTGGTTAATGATCCCCAACATTTCTTAACCTCCTAATCCTCAGACCACCCTGACTCTCTCCGATATCCAGACTCCACTGACCCACCGAGACTCCCCTGGTGTCTTTGACCTCTGCTAAGACTTCTTTTACATAATCAAGTCCTGTAGAACTACTAGGTTTTTCATCATGTTTGTATCCTACAAATTCAGCACAATATAAAATAACAATATGACCTAACTTTGAACCCTTTATCATTATCAAAACTTAGGTTCGATTATCTGGTGTCTCTGCACCAACAATCTCTCCCTTTTGATTTATGACAACATTGTTCAAAGTTAAGAAAATCAATACATTTGTTTTCAAAAACTCCCTCTTAATATTACCTCCCTTTTAATATAGTTTACTATAATATTTTTTTTTTAATCTATATTTCTTAACTTTTTCCCTCTCCCTCTTTGACATATATAAAAAAGAATGTAATATGAATTTTGAAAGATAATTTGTTTCAAAACTTAAGATCCATTTAGATATTTTTCAAGCAATTTCAAGATATTAAATGTTTAATTTTTCAAGTTATTTTCAACCGTTGCAATTTAAATGCATACTTAAATTTGAAATAAGATTCACATATCAAAAACAATATAAGTTAATTCCAAGTACTTGAAAAGAAGTAATGATAATGCATGAAGTGAATAAACAGATTTATGAATCCAAGCATGTATTCTTTACTTTAGAAAAATAATATTTTTAAAATCAATAATATAATAAATTATCCTTAACAAAATGTTCAACTTCCTTTTAACTCAAATGATATTAAATTATCACTGAGTCTTGATGAAAGTTGGTCACCTAAGTGATTAGTTTGATGATTATACTCTTTTATTCATGTCGATGCACTTGATCTACATCTGGAATCAAGAGTAAGGTTCTAATATCACACACCATCTATGTGGCTAATACACAACCAGGTTAAACCTGAGTGTTGTGAGATGCATTGACTCCTTAAATTTATAGGAACATGATTTCTAAGGTAAATCCTATCCTAGTTTCAAACAAAATAAAATTAAGAATAGATAAGTAATAAGAATAAATTCCTATTCTACTAAGCACATTCCTAATTTTCTTCTAAGTAAACTAAATTCAACTTCGAGTAAAGGTTTCATGAATATGTTTGCTAAGTTCGATTTAGATTCAATATACTCAAGCATTATATTACCTTTGGTTACATGTTCCCTAACAAAATGATATTTTACTTCTATGCTTTTATTCCTTTAGTGATGAATTGGATTTTTGGTTAAATTTATTGAACTAATGTTATCAATCATAACTTTAGTGTTTTTAAATTCTAATTGAAAATCTTTTAATGTATGCATCATCCAAAGAAGTTGAGCTACACATTCGTCCAAGGCAATGTATTCTGCCTCGGTAGTGGATAGTGCAATACAATGTTGTTTTTTTTCTATACCAGTTAACTAGACTTTGACCTAAAAGTTGATAATTATCACTTGTACTTTTTCTATCAAATTTACATCCGGCATAGTCTGAGTCAGAGAATCTTATTAAGTCAAAGCTATTGGATCTAGAGTACTAAATTCTTACATTTAGGGTTTCTTTGATATATCTAAAAATTTGTTTTACTAAAGTTAAGTGTGACTCCTTAGCACAAGACTGGTATCTTGCACACATACCTATTGCAAAAATAATATCAGGTCAACTTAGAGTTAAGTATAGAAGACTTCCTATTGAGCTCCTATAGTATTTCAAGTCTATTGATTTTCCTTCTAAGTCATCATCTATTTTTACACTAATTGTCATAGGTGTACTAATTTCTTTAGCATTTTCTATACCAAATATCTTAATTAACTCTTTAGCGTATTTATTCTAATAAACATAATATCCCTTCTTTTTTTTGTTTTATTTGTAATCCTAGAAAGAAACTAAGTCTCCTACTATACTCATCTCAAATTCACTCTCCATTAATGATATAGACTCATTTAAAAATATAGTATTTGTTGACCAAAGATTATATCATCTATGTAAATTGGGCTATGAAAATTTTCTGATCTAAGGTCTTTACACACAAAGTTGGGTCAATTTTTCCCTGTTTAAATCTTTTAGATACTAAGTGAATTGTTAGTCATTCATACCAAGCCTAGGTGCTTGTTTTAATCCATATAAAGTTCTTCTTAATCTGTATACATGATTAAGTTGGTCTAGATCTTTAAATCATAGTAGTTGATTCACATATATATTTTTTCTTTGATGAACCTATTTAAAAATGCCGACTTAACATCCATTTAATATAGTCTAAAACCTTTATGTGTGTCATAGGCTAATAACATTCTAATTGACTAAAGTCTAGCTACTGGTACATAGGTTTCATCATAATCTAAACCTTCTATCGACTAAACTCTTTTGCACCTAATTTAGCTTTATTTCTAACAATTTCACCTTTGTCATGAAGCTTGTTTCTAAACACCCATTTTATGTCTATGATGGTTTTGTCTTTAGGTGTTGGTACCAAGTCCCAAACCTGATTTCTAGAGAATTGTGCTAACTCTTCTTGCATAGCTATAATTCAATCAGGGTCAAGAAGAGCTTGGTCTATCATGTTGGTGCAATCGACCCAGGTCACGATTGACCAAACTCAAGTGGGACTTGAGTAAGATTTTGATGTTCGACAATGGTCTACAATATGATTTGACCATATGACTAGTGGATGATATGAGACATCCAAGGTCGTATGAGGGAGATTATTAGAGAAATCCAACTCGATCAAAGTTGACTGGACACTTGGTGTTGAGAAGTCCAAGTATGGTGACTTGATAAGGGAAAAGTCCAAGTATGGTGACTTAGCAAGGAAAAGTCCAAGTATGGATATTTGGCAAGGGAAAATCTAAGTCTGTCAAGGAGACCAGACACTTGGTGTTGGAAAGACCAATGGAGAGTTACCAAGGGAAGTCCCGACAGGTCTGGGAGACCGTGCTTGGTGAGTGAAGTCCCAGACAATGAGTCTTAGCAAATGAAGTCCCGGACGAGGAGTTTTGACAAGTGAAGACCCAGATGAGGAGTCTTGGCAAATGAAGTATTAGACAAGGAGTCTTGGTAAATGAAGTCCCAGACGAGGAGTCTTGGTAAGTGAAGACCCAGATAAGGAGTCTTGGTAAGTGAAGACCCAGACGAGGAGTCTTGGTAGTGAAGTCCTGGAGGCATGACCTTTTGGCAGTGAAATCCCGGAGGCATAACCTCTTGACAATGGTAGACCCAGTAGCATGACATAGCTGATGGAAGCACTTGAAGGCTAGCGCAAAGGTGAGGAGTCAGGGACTCAAACCAAATGTGCACGGCTTATGGAAGTGGATTGAAAGCTTAGTTCTAGGCTAAGCGTAAGTGTCAAGTATGAGAGGATCATACTTGTGTTAAACCTCAATTTTGAGGTGTAACAGTCGACTGATGGCATTAGCCATTCGACTGGTCAAGTGCTCGGGTAGTCGGGATCTCGAGGAGCAAACCCAGTTGAGGCGACACCTCGACTAGAAGTGGGTGGACGAGCGGAGCTCGGGTGCACAGTGCTATGGAAGTACTTGACCAACACCTCGACTAAACTCTAGTCGAGGTGACACCTCGACTGGAGGCACTCAACCAACACCTTGATTAGGGAGGTGCTATTGCATTCTAACCTTCTAAGGTATTCTCCAACACAACCAAAACAAGCAATCAAGCAAAGACATTCGTGTAAAGTATTTTTTATTTTTTCATTTCATTTACATCTTGTATTTTGGTTGTTATTGTTGTAAGATTTATTGTAAGAGGTTTCTCCACCTCCAGAGTGTTTTTGAGAATGAGAAGGTTTAGTGGTGGTGTGCATCGCTAGAGTTCACTAGGGCTTGGTCGTGGAGTAGGAACTAGAGTTCCGAACCATGTAAAATCCATGTGTCATGTTTGTGCTATGTTTTGTGCTTGTATTTATATTAGTATTTGTATTTTCGTTGCCTACCAACAATTGCAGACAAGCATGACGAATCTAAGTGAAGAAATTGACGAATCACTATTAAAACCCTTCTAGCGACGCCAACGATCATATTGGTCCCTACAAGTGATATCAGAGTCAGGTTGCTCTTCAATCGGACTAACAGCCGAGGAGGCTAAATCTAGAGGCGATGGAGTTTGGAGATGGATTTGGGCGTGATATTTGATTTCCACTACCCTATGGATTCGGAGGATTTGCTCAGTGGAAGACAATGACTGAGTTTTTCTTCCAAATGAAAATTGAGGAATGGTTCACCCTAATAGAGGGGTTCAAGACTCCAATGGACAAGAAGGGGAGAACTCTCAATCGGAGTAAATGGACTGAGGGACAAGTTCAAAGATTCGAGGCTAATGATAAGGTAACGAAGATTTTAGTTAATTTAATATCTAATAACATTTTGTACAAATTAGGAAAGTTCAAGGATGTTAAGGAATTATGGAGCAAGCTTGCTAAGCTCCATGATGAATCTTCCATGATCCAAGAAGATGAGGATAAGTCCAAAGAAGTGGGATGCTCATCCTCTCAAGAGAGTGAAGATTCGAAAGTTGATAGGCGTTCAACATCCGAAGAAGAAATTGTAGAAGCCTCCACTTCAAGGATTAAGGGGGGAGGTTAGATCTTCAACCCCAGAACAAGAGCAAGAGGAGGATCCATCTACCTCCGGACGAGAAGAAGAGCAAGCTCAAGATTCCGACCTAGGTAACTCAAGCATAATTCATAAAGATAAAGATTATATTATTTGCTTTGAGTGTAGGGGGAAAGGGCACTACAAGAGTAAGTGTCCTAGATTAATCAAGAAGAAAGCTAAAGTGCCACCTAAGGCCAAGGAGAAAGTAAAGGAGGTTGGAGCCTCAATACAAAAGAGCAAGGAGCATATAGTATGCTTCCAATGCCATGAAAAGGGCCACTACTAGAGTCAATGTCCTAGGGGGAGGCACCCTCAGAAGGGTAATGGAGATAGTTCAAATGTAGGGGGAGCTAAGGCAAACTCTAAGGTAAACTTAAATAGTGCTCTTCCTTTACGTAATGTTAGAAAGCATGCTCATAATTTTATTACTATTACTCATGAACAAAAGCATGTTAGGAATAGATTTTACTGTTTAGGTGCTAAACATGTTAATGTGCCTAAGGATAAATCTAGACCTATTAATTCTAGGACTACCTTACCTAAGGACAGGAAGATAGAGAATCAAAATCTAGGTAATAATCCCAAGAATTATAGACATGTGCCTAGGAAGAATAATTCCCAAAAGATGAATGAAAATTCAAATATTAGAAAATTAGAAAAGGAAAATCAAGCCATGAGGTCAAAGCTTGAGAAAATGGAGAAGACCCTTAGGAAGATGAAAAATATGATTATGAGGTCTAATGGTCAAAATGTAGGAGTTAGAAGGCAAGAGCCTTCCAAGGATAGGAAAGGTTTGGGTCACAAGCCTAAGTCCAAGGAAGTCATGCCATCCTACCATAATATTTCATTTAATTATAAAACTAGTACTAGGTATAGGAAAACCAAGGTCACAAGGAAAGTCATCCCTAGAGTTGACCATGGTAGGTGTCTAGTGGCTAAAAAAAGCCTAGGAAAGTCACTAAGAAAGTTGCACGGGAGGAAATCCCTAGGTTTAACCTTGACAAGACTAAAATGACTAAGGCTTCTAAGCCTAGGAGAGTCATTACGAAGTTACTAAGGGAAGTTATTTCTAGTGAGTGCCTAGTAAACCCAAGGAGCTCCAATAGGTATTGGGTTCTTAGGAACATGACTCCCTTACACTAGATGGGTTAGAGTGTGTCAACCTCAAATGGATGAGTAATTAACCTAACCATGTTAGAGTTGACACTTTAGGACATTTTCAAAGTTATGGGATACCTTGGAAATAAGTTTAGATATTTTATCCTAAAAGATTCTAGGATGTGCTAATGTAATAATGAAAGTTTGAAAAATCAATCATAATTAGCACAATTAGTTTAAGGGTAAATAGTGTGCCATTTTAGATTTTTTGCACACTTTGGGATTTGGTTTATTATGGCAAAATGGGGTCTAAATCTAGAAAATAACAAATAGGTTTAAAACTTAGATATGTTTATATCTTTGTATTATTTATATGTCATGCTTTATTTTCCATATGTTATGTCATAACATCATATTTCATTTGATCATATAAAATATCATGATCATGCTTAGTTTAGATATGTCATATTTGTGTTTAGGTTTATCTTTATGCCATGACATCATGATTCATTGGTTATGCTTTAATTTATGCAATCATTATATGTCATAATCATTATTTATGCATTTAGGATAATTAAAATTGAATTAAGGACAATGACATGATTTGAAGTCTCATGATAGGGGGAATCAAATAGAGTTGCCTAGATAAAAAGCATGAACCCTTAGATAGGGAAGAACGAAACTCACATCTCACAAAAACTATAAGGATGACTTGTGTGTGTTTTCATACACCCTAGATACATGTGAAATGCTAGGAAATGAGTTAAGTTCATGTGCTTATTTAGTACATCATAATGAACTTAAAACTCATTAAATGATAATGAGGAATCATGAGGAAAGCTAATGTATAAGTCATGTGCATATAACCCACTGACTATGATTCAATATAAGATTTTGAAAATATTTTAAAATCATTTTGAAAAACCTTGGTGAAGCCTATCTTTTGATAGCAATCGTCATTGAGAAGATTGAAACAAAGTTAGCTAAAAACATTGAAAGTTTCAATGCATTTGAACTTTGTATCATTCTTTGAATTTAAAAGTTATTTTCATAGAAAATTATTTTTCCCTTATAGTGTTTGGCATAAGTAATGCATGGATGAAATTTCAAGTTTTTTTGAATTCTTTGGAATTATTTATGTATTTCTGAGTTCATCTGAAAATTCGAATTCAGAAAAATCAGAAACCACTCGAGGTGCCACCTCGACTGGAGATGCTGCCACTCGACTGGAGGTCTTCTCAGTTGACTGTTAGCACTATTTTTGGCTTAACAATGTTGGTTTAAGTCATCTAACCATAACTCTAGGTTAGATAACTACTCCTAAACCTCTAATATGCTTAGACACACATTGAAAGAGTATGATTTTCATTGAAAATTAATTGGAAAGTTAATTAGGGTAAAAATCAAATTTTAAGAGGGGTTAAAGTTCAAGTTTTAACTTCCTTATTTTTAATTGTTTAAGGTTCCTATAGGCTTAAGAACTCTCTAAGAACATTGTTGGTGCAATGGTAAAAGGGGAGCAAGCCTTTAGAGGGAGATTGTTCATCTAGGTATGATGGATGATGACTTATAAAAAGGGGGGAAAATGGAAGATTACTTTTCATTTACTGATAGAGATTTTATCACTAAGGAGAATGAAGACATTCAAGATAATTTTTGACCAAGGAAGAGAATGAAGAATCTCATTGGAAAATGAGATATGGTAAACTTTGGTAGACTTTTTGTTGTATGTCGAAAAGGGAGAGAAATGGAAGGGGTTAAGTTAGCATCAACCCTAATATACACTAAACCCTAAAAATTTCGAAGTCTAAATTGGGAACTCTTCATTATGATTTGGCATAAGAAGAGTCAAGTTGGGTTTATGGGATAACCTAACTTAACGGTATTGTCAAACATCAAAAAAGAGAGATTGTTAGTGCAATCGGCCCAGGTCACGATTGACCAAACTCGAGTGGGACTCGAGTAGGATTTTGATGTCCGATAATGGTCTACAATATGGTTTGACCATATGACTAGTGAATGATATGGGACATCCAAGGTCATATGAGGGAGATTATTGGAGAAATCCAAGTCGGTCAAGGTTGACCGGACACTTGGTGTGGAGAAGTCCAAGTATGGTGACTTGGCAAGGGAAAAGTCCAAGTATGGTGACTTGGGAAGGAAAAGTCCAAGTATCAAGGAAAAATTCAAGTCGGTCAAAGAAGACTGGACACTTAGTGTTGGAAAGACCAACGAGGAGTTGGCGAGGGAAGTCTCGGTAGGTTTGGGAGACCGTGCTTGGCGAGTGAAGTTCTGGACATGGAGTCTTGGAAAATGAAATCTTGGACGAGGAGTCTTGGCAAATGAAGTCTCAGACGAGGAGTCTTGGAAAGTGAAGACCCGAATGAGGAGTCTTGGCAAATGAAGTCCTGGACGAGGAGTCCTGGCAAATGAAGTCCCTCGGACGAGGAGTCTTGGCAAGTGAAGGCCCAAACGAGAAGTCTTGGCAAGTGAAGACCCAGATGAGGAGTCTTGGCAGTGAAGTCTCAGAGGCGTGACCTCTTGCCAGTGAAGTCTCGGAGGCATAACCTCTTGGCAAAGGTAGATTCGGTAGCATGACATAGCCGATGAAAATACTTGAAAGCTAGCGCAATTGTGAGGAGTCGGGGACTCAAACCAAAGGCGCGAGACTGATGTAAGTGGATTGAAGGCTTAGGTTTGGGTTAAGGGTGAGTGTCAAGTATGAGGAGATCATACTTGTGTTAAACCTCAATTTTGAGGTGTACCAATCGACTAATGGCATTGGCCAGTCGACTGGTCAAGTGCTCAAGTAGTCGGGATCTCGAGGAGCAAACCTAATCGAGGCGGCACCTCGACTGGAAGTGGGTGGACGAGCAGAGCTTGGGTGTGCAGTGCTTTGGAAGCACTCGTCCAACACCTTGACTAGACTCCAGTCAAGGTGGCACCTCGACAAGAGGCACTCGACCAACACCTCGACTGGATTTGGGAGCAGGCATGACAACAACCACCCAGAAGCGAGGCATGCTTGACTAGCACCTGACTAGGTGCTAGTCGAGGTGGCGCCTCGACTGAATCACTTGACTAGTACCTCGATTGGATCTGGGACAGACATGAAAACAGTTGATCAGAAGCAAGGCAAACTTGACCAACACCTCAACTGGGGTATCAGTCGAGATGACGCCTCGACTGGCGAAGCGATTATTGTGCTGCAACGTTCAAAATTGCGAGTACCGATGGGAGACGTTGGAAGCTTCGATGGGGCTTATAATAAGGAGGCTTATGGATGTTTTTTGGGCCGGTTCTTAGGGAGTTAGAAGGCAAAGTGTTGTTGCATTCCAATCTTCTAGGGCATTCTCCAACACAACCAAAACAAGCAATCAAACAAAGACATTCGTGTAAAGTGTTTTTTGTTTCTTCATTTCATTTATATCTTGTATTTGGTTGTTATTGTTGTAAGTTATATTGTAAGAGGTTTCTCCACCTCCGGAGTGTTTTTGAGAAGGAGAAGGTTTAGTGGTAGTATGCATCACTAGATCTTGTTAGGGCTCGATCGTGGAGTAGGAACTAGGGTTTTGAACCACATAAAATCTGTGTATCGTGTTTGCGTTGTGTTTTGTACTTGTATTAGTATTAATATTTATATTTCCACTGTGTACTAATAATTGTAAACAAACACAACGAATCCAAGAGAAGAAATCGACAAATCACTATTCAACCCCCCCCCTCTTCCCCTCCCCTCTAGCAACGCCAACGATCATATCGGTCCCTACATATCGTTTGAGGTTCAATTTTAGAAATTAGTGAGATTTGACTTATATTTCTATAGGATGCTCGAGTTTTAACACCTATATTAGGGTCACCTAGGATTTGGTCTATTAGATGATCAAGTCTTAGTGTTCTTGTGTCATGATCAATGTTTGATTCTTCTTGTTGATTAAACTCAGGTCTAACACTATCATCTACATTTTTATTGATTGAATCATCATTTAGCTTAGGTTTTGTAGAACCTTCTTCATCAAATGCTACATTAGGGGTTTCTTCAATTTTTAAAGTCTTATGATTATATACCCTACGGACTCTATTAGTGGTTGAATAATCTAGAAATATATCATTCATTGATTTAGAGGTAAATTTTTTTAAATAATCTTTAGTATTTAGTATGTGCACTTTAGATCCAAACACCCTAAAGTATTTAATGTTAGATATTTTATTATAAAAAAAAATGTAGAACCGCCATATTAGCGACCCCCCACCGCTGTCCTTACGTGTGAGGGGGATAAATCAGGTCTCAGGTGGCTAGCACAGAAATACGGAGTCATCAGTAGTCTGGTCATCACCTCCAAGAATCGATCCCTTGCCCTTTCAAACCTTAACACAGCTGCGCTAGCCATCTGGATTTGTCCTGAGGGATTTAGGTATTTTATTACAGTATGACTCATAAGGTGTTATGTTATGTCGTTTAATTATCAAAATTCTATTTTTGACAATAACAAGAGGTATTTATAACTTCGGCTCAAAATCTATCAGGTAAGTTATATTCATTTAACATAGTCCTAACAGTTTCTTATAGAGTTTTATTTTTTCTTTATACTAATCCATTTTGTTGGGGGGGGGGGGGGGGATTTTAGGATAAGAAAATTCATGATGCTATCCGTTTTATGTGCAAAATTCGATAAATCTATGATTCTCAAATTCTCCACTATGGTTATTTCTATTTATTTTTTAATTTTTATATTCTTTTCATTTTCTAAGAGTTTGCATAGACTAGTAAATTGATCAAATATTTCATCTTTATATTTTAGAAACTTAATCCAAATAAATTTAGAGTAGTAATCAATGACTACTAAATAATATTGACTTCAATTTTTATATCTATGCACTTGATGGATTCCCTGTGCCAGTTTAAAGAATGAGATCCACGCAACAATTTCGGAGAAGAAAAGAAATAGAAAAATAGGGGCAAAAAGGAGGGCGACGACGACGACAAAAAAACATAAAAACCGATCATTAAACGCGTCGTCGGCTATATATGCTTCCTCTTTGTCCCATGACAAGTCAAACCGTGTGTTTATTTTGAGGAGTCAACGTCTTTTGTCTTCGATTTAATCAAAATTTTCTCTTTTTTTTTTCACATAAAGTGACAACCAAAAGCTTAAAGCTGACCAATTTTTGTTGTTTTAATTTGCACAGCTCTCCACTGTCATCACAAACGTGCACCTGCTAGACTGCCTTTGCTCTATAAGATCAAGACCACCGACGCTCTTTCTGCAAGCTCCAGAATAAAAGGGTAATGTCGTTCTTTCAATAATGGTGGTCGTATGATTTAAAATTGTGCTTTTGTAAGTATTATTTCATGGGATTTGAATTATGCGTTTTGATAGAGAAAATTAAGATTACTTCCATCGTACTATACTATTATTTCTTTCTTATTATTCTAATCATTTTCAACTAATGTGGCATGCTAAAAAATTTCTTTGTCTTTTCAACCACCGATGTCCAATATTTAAATTGTATAGTAAAAATAGGGCACAATTTTCAAATTTCATTCAAAGCTTTAGGATTCAATTTCCAAATCAAGATCGACTTGGTTGATTAATCAAGTTTTGATAGTTAAGTAATATGTAATAATATGTTGGAGATGATAAGTAAATTGTAGGACCGTTGACGTCGCTAGAGGGTTGAGTGTTTACAATTTTTAGAATATATTCATGCAATTTCATAATCATTCTAACATTGGTATCAAAGCATGTAAGATTAGATTATAGTTATGCATGAATAGTTGTTGTTCAAGAGTTCTTTGTGGAGTAGACGATGAATAATAGAGGAAATCTTGAGATTTCCTTGCATAAGAATCGGAATAGCCGAGAGAGAAAGACACTATCACGAGTGAGATTTGCCTTAGAATAGGATCACATAGTGCTCGGCATTCACGAGGTGCTCGAGATTTGCTCAGGCGCTCATGACTTCGCGTTGTGTGGTGCGTGGGAGCACAGGGTTCTCGAGTAGTTGAGAAGTCGGGATCGCACAATGCTCAGAGCATGGAGTGCTCAGGGTAGAACACGCAGTGCTTGGGATCTCGACGTGGAGCATAGGTGCTTGGGGAGAAGCATGCTGGTGCTCGAGGTACTCAGATTAGGCACATCGATGCTCGAGAACAAGATGCTCGAGCTGATGCTTATGGTGTTTGGGGTCCGGAGTGTGCGATTCTCAAAACATTGGAGCGGTGCTCGGGCATGGGGTGTTGGGCACAACGTTACTCGAAACACTCCGCAAGGTGCTCAGACTTGGGGTTCTCGGGATTATGTGCACATGCACGTAGCACGAAGCATACAATGCTCGGTGCTCGAGCGAGGAGTGCACTGTGCTCGGTGTGTGCATTGTGCTCGGGTTCTTGGCTACTAGCATCGGAGCGCCGGTACTCGAGCACTAGGTGGTTGAGCATGTGATGCTCAGCAGGGAGTGCAAGTGCAATGCTAGAGCTCTCGACTGCTCGAGTGAGGAATGCATTGCACATGATGCGCGTGGTGCTGGGGCTTTTGCACGTGGTGCTTGGATGAGGAGTTGCATGACACTCTTCGCTCGAGATTGAGAACATGCGGTATGCATGCAAGTTGCAATAATGGAAGTACTCGGGATTTGACCGAGTGTTATGGTAGAGTAGCTAAGTCAGTACTGACTGACTTGTAGAGTTGATGAGTGTCAACTAACTTCATAACTTGAGCATCGAGTAGTTGTTAGAATGGACTCGGGATAAACAACTTAGACAAGGTTTGTTTAATTAGGGATAGTGCTCGAGAAGTGTCGAATTGATGTTGGCTAAAGATGATTACTGGTTAATCGATTTTGTATTGACTTTGTTAATTTCAATTTCAGATGGCACAGATAATCTGTATGATGATTAATCGTGATTTGTTACGAAATAAGCTTATGGAAGCTATCTAGGGGATAATTTATAATCCTGCTTATGGAGTCAGCGAACACATTGGCAGACTTGATAGTCTTTTCTGGAGACTCGAGATGCAGGAGTTTCCAATACTGTACAACTATCGAATTTGCCTCTTGGTGCGTTCTCTACCAAACAATTTCAGTGTAGTTACACATCACGTATGAGGGCGCTATGAAGGTCGCATTACATATGCTAAGTTGTACATAAAACTATTTCACCATGTGGATCAGAAGGATCCGGAGGAGATTGAAGAGAATTCTGAAGACAGTCAGTCTATGGCCTAGTGGAGCACAGAAAGATAGGATTTATAATCATTACTACTACACTAGTGTTTGCCCTAGTGAGAGTAGTAATGACCTATCTAGTCTATTAGAGTTATTTAGGTTATGAATACAAAATGTTATGTGTCAACAGTCTTTTTTAAAGTATGTTATATGTTAACGGATATATTATTCCTTATATATAATTTAAATACCAAGATTTAAATTTTGTAATATATTAAAATTTATTTAATTTATTATTGGTTAAATAATTTTATTTTATTTTTTAATCTTATATATTTATAATTTTTAAAAAAAACTTATTTCCAATAATTTAAAAAAATAGTATTGATAATAAAAATAATAATTTTTATTTGTTTTAAAAATATTTTAAAATTAATAATTATTATTTGCGAATTATGTTGTATTTCTCCTAATTTTATTACACTATTAAAATTTCATTAACAATGGTTTAAAACCGTTGTATTATTATCACAACGATAATAATTTTTTATCGTTGTACCAAATGTTACGAAAATATTCTTATTGATAACGGTTGATTGCACCATTGTCCCAACTATTGTTAAGTTAAAAAAAATTCTTAAAGACAACAGTTCCAGAAAATTATTATAAAATGCATTGTTGATTTAAAAAAAAATATGCTCAATGACAACGGATAGTGTAAAACCGTTGTCTTTTGTGTTATATGAGTGCTCAAAGACAATGATTTTGTCAAAAACTATTGTCTTTTACCAAAATCACAACGGTTTCTCCTAAAACTATTGTCTTTTAGTATTTTTGTTGTAGTAATTATCCCAAAGAACTCCACCTTACATGCCATAACATAATGGTGTGGCTGAAAGGCGAAACCGAACCTTGTTGGACATGGTTAGGTCAATGATGCAGCATGCAAGTCTTCTAAAAACCTTTTGAAGTTGCACACTCGAGACCGTTGTTTACTTGTTAAATAGAGTTCCGACTAAGGCAATCTCTACTACTCCATATGAGATGTGGAATAGTAGAAAATCTCATTTATCTTATTCGAAGATATGAGATTGTCCTGCATATGTGAAGAGGACAGTATCAGACAAGCTAGAGGCTAAGTCTGATAAGTGTCTATTTATTGGTTACCCTAAGGAAACAAGGGGTTACCAATTCTATCATCCCTTGGAACAAAAGGTGTTTTGTTTCAAGGCATGTTATATTCCTAGAGAATGAGTTTCTCTTATAGGAAAATAGTGGGAGTGAGATTGAACTAAGTATAGTCCAAGAGACTCCGGTAGACACAGAAGAAATGTCTAGTTAAGAACCACAACTAATTTCTCATTCAGATGAGATAATAGCTGAACCTGATACACTTCCTCATAGATCTAGTAGGGCACGTAGGATTTCTGAGAGATACAGATTGCTTATAAGTGAATCTAATGACATGTTGGTCATAGAGAATGAGGAACCCACTAGTTATGAAGAGGCACTAAATAGTTCAGACAGGGACAGGTAGCTAATAGCCATTAAATCAGAAATGGATTCCATGTATGAGAACTAAGTTTGAAACTTAGTAGACCCACCCAAAGGCATAACACATATAGGGTGCAAGTGGATTTTAAAGAAGAAAATTGACATGGATGGTAATGTTATTACCTATAAAGCTAGATTGGTGGCAAAAGGCTATCGTCAAAGATAAGATATTGACTATGACGAAATTATTTCACCAGTAGCTGTGCTTAAATCCATTCGGATACTCCTAGCCATAACGGCTCATTATGCTTATGAGATATGACAAATGGATGTGGAAACAACTTTCCTTAACAGAAACCTATTTGAGGATGTATATATGATACAACCTGAGGATTTTACATCCATTGACAAGAACAAGTATGTAAGCTTTGACGATCCATTTATGGATTAAAGCAAGCATCTAGGAGTTGAAATATCTATTTTGATGAGACAATCAAACAGTTTGATTCCTCACATAATCTTAAGGAGCCCTGTGTGTATGAGAAGGTTAGTAGGAGTGTGATCATGTTTCCAGTATTGTATGTCGATGACATATTAATTATAGGAAACAATATTCCTGTTTTGCAAACAGTCAAGGTATGATTGTCCAAAATGTTCTCCATGAAAGACATAGAAAAAACAACCTATATTTTGGGAATTAATATATATAAAAATAGATCAAATCGGTTGTTTGGTCTTTCACAGTCTATATACATAGACAAAGTGCTAAAACGGTTTAGGATGGAAGAATCCAAGAAAAGTTTTATTCCCATGAGGCATGAGATTCACCTTTCGAAGTTGTGTGCCCTCGCACTGAAGACGAGAGGATTCGCATGAGTCAGATCTCATATGCGTCAGTTATAGGATCGATCATGTATGATATATTATGTACGAGGCCTGATGTATTGTACGCATTGAGCATTACGAGTGGATATCAGTCAAATCCTGGTATGGACCATTGGGTGCATGTCAAGACAATCCTTAAGTACTTGAGAAGGACTAAGAATTTGTTCTTGGTATATGGAGGAGGTGATATGGTGATGAGCGAGTATAGTGATGTCAGCTTCCATACAAATAAGGATGATTCCAAATCTCAATCTATATACATATTCATCCTAAATGGAGGTGCGATGAGTTGAAAAAGTTCAAGCAAGACACCGTTGATGATTCTACTATGGAGGCAGAGTACATTGTAGCTTTTGAAGTAGCAAAGGAGACAGTCTGGATCAAGAAGTTCATTACTGAACTTGGAGTAGTTTCGAGCATTGTTTAAGCATACTAGTTTACTGCGACAACAATGGTGTCATTGTACAGGCGAAGGAACCATGGTCTCATCAGTGATCCAAGCACGTACTATGTCATTACCATATGATCGGAGAGATCATAGGTAGAAGAGATATACAAATAGAGAAAGTTCTCACTGATAGAAATCTAGCAGATCCCTTGACAAAACCTCTTCCCCAAGAAAAGTTTGAGAGACATATAGAGGTCTATGGAATTAGATACCAAGGCGATTGGTTGTAGGCCAAGTGGGAGTTTGATGTAATTGAGAGGTGTCCTAAGGCAAGCACCTTAGAAGTTATTAATAAAATTTACTATTTAAGTATACATTATTTATGTATTTGATTAGATTTTAAACTCATGTACTGAAGTCAACAATACGATGCATGGCATGAAAAAAATTATGATTGGATCACAAATAGTGGGTATCTTATCATGTGTAATCATGTAAGTATTGAAACTATCCCTAGTCGATGAATTGATGAGATTGAACATCATCAATTCTGTGAGACTAGCACATCTCCTTAGTTTATCCAAGCATTCGATACTCACTGAATGGAAGCATAGGGATGCTAAGAGTGAATATGTGGATGCTAGTTATGGTAACTAGTTCATTGGAGTGACCTGCCATAAGACTTCATATGGTTCTATATGTCATTGAAGATTTCATTGTAGCTCGAGTGCGAGCTTCCTTAAACTTGAGGTATTCAAGCCACCTTGATCATGGTGCCTTATACTTTGACTTCTTCACAATCATCTACATAGTAGGTGTAACTCCGGGATGATTGTGTTAAATATGGAAATTTAAAATACTAAATTAAATGGCCAAAAATTAGGAAAAATAATCCTGAGAATTATTTCAGGATTTTCGGAGAATTTTAGGAATTTTTCAGAATTTTTCTGGAATTAAATGAGGCTTGTAGGTGATTTACGGGGATAATTAAATTACTGGGGGATTAATAGAAACCTAACCTAGGTTAATTCTTATATAAAGAGGAAATCCAGGTTATTTTGGACCGGTCCCAGTTTTCCCAGTTGCGTCGATTTCTTCCTCGCGACTCTCTTCGCGATTTTTCCCCCTCGCGACGGTTCCCTTCGCGATAACTTTTTTTCCCCCAGTGCCGAATTTCCTCTCTCTCGCTACTTCCTCTCGCAACCACATCTCTCCCTCGCGATCTTCTCTCGTGATCTTCCCTTTCTTTCTCGCGACCTCAGCTGTCGACCCTTCCCTCTTCCTCCTCTCGCCCTTGTCTCCTCACGGCAGACGGCGGCGACTGAACCCCTCAACACCCCGTGGACGAGCTGGCGACGTCCGCATCTTGTTCTGCCGAAGCCATGAGTTCTCTGCCAGGAGCAGGGGATCCGGTGTTGAGTTGCGCCGGCGAATAGGGGACAAGGGAAGGACTGCCGGTGGTCGCCGGAGATAGGTAAGCTTTGCTCTTGTTCTTACCTTGGACGGGATTTAGGTGTTGTAGGGGTTTTCTTTCGCTGAGATTCCTTTGTGATTTGGGCAGCAACACTTTTACGGCGAATAGGACAACTCTAGGGAAATCGTGTCAGTGAATAGGGGATAAGGGAAGTGATGTCGGCGTAGCTCCTATTGCTGCTATATGTTTTGATTTCTATGTTTTCTTTCGGTCCATTTCAATTCTGTGAATTGCTGTTGAATATTGGACAATGGGTGTCAATTGACTCGGTGTGTGAGGGTTGTGATATTTGAATAGTGATCTTGAGCCTTGGATTGTTCGGTGATAAGTTTCGTCTATGGATCTATTGTGAGTGTAGATTGAGGAAATGGTGGTATGTGATTTGCTTATGTTTCTAATTTGATATGGAGTCGGATTCTTTGATTTTGGGACATGTATATGGGGGTAAGGAAGTAAATGGGAGTACCCTATTGCAGAACTTGTTTAATTAGGCTACTATTGGGCTGCTGGTTAGTAACTAATGAAAGAAGTTGTTATATTGGTAAGGTTCAGGATATCGATTTATGTTAACAAACAATTAGGTAAGGGAGTTAGATCATAATCCATTTGTTAGTGGATTGATGGACCAGTTAATGGGTTAATGAATTGATTTGATTCGATTATTGGAAAATGATAGAACTTAGTCATGTATGTTCTATGTGTAGGGTTTTGATTCAAGACATTCACGGGCGTAAAGACAGTTGGTATTCTTCATAGCAGGTGGATACCTTGACTTATCTTTTAGATATTGTCATGTTGATATGCATAGTTGGCTATAGCCCATAGTAATTTTTATGTCTTATCTGCCTTGTATGTCACTGTGTCATACTTGATGCATGCATTTCTATCTTAGTCAATATTATCTTGATACCTGCTATGTGTACTTAATTTAGGAGTTGTGACATGCACTTGACTAGCTTTTAGATATACTTTCCCTGTATACCTAGATCATTTGATATGTACTCATTTGTTTGTGCATATTATTTGGAGACGTATTTTGGTTGGTGTTACATGCTTTAGTGTCATGCACCATCTTGCATGATTGCATGCTGGTTGGTCGGGGTTCCTTTGTAGTTGAGCCCGCAGCCAGTTATATGATCTGCACACACAGCCACTCATGGGTTAGTGGTACATCAGGAGGGTGTATGCAGTAGCTCTGTCAGGCTCCGCTGATTCGCTCATGAGTAGCGGTGAGGAGCGTGTAGCAGGCAGGGATCCCTCCTCTGGTCTATGACACTGGGAGATGAGAGCTTTGCTCCCCCACTCTGTTTGGGGTAGGAGGATAGGTGTACTCCGACAGCATCTTGTCCACTCGGTCACTTAGGAGCAGTGATGGCAGAGTGCACAGTTGTCATAGCCCTACCCACTCGGCTTCACCATTGTGTGTGAGGCGATTGACTGGCGTCAGGGATGACCATGTCATTTGCATCGCATGCATATTGCATGGATGGCATTTGTATTGTGTTTGCTGCATTTTGGTTGCTGCCTTGGTTGTTGCATATGATTGACATGCATACAGGATATATTATGTATTTGGTCTGACGACCTTATTTCTGCTAGTATGGCTCATACTCCTATGTCAGAATAAGAGATTCAAGTATGTACAGTCTTTCCACATCTCTTCCTTGCATTTTTTTCTATTATTGATCAGGAGACTGTATTAGCATGATTATTATTGTTAGATATATCTTACTATGCATGTCGACTTGATACCCGTTGAGTTCTTTGAACTTACCCCGTTGCTTTACATCTATTTCAGATTGACACTGTCAGGAGAGTCCAGCTGCCAATCCCCCTCATCGTAATGGTTTTGTTTTCGGTCTTATGGTTTTGGTTTATTGACTAGATGACATGTGTAGGACTTGTATTTTGGTTATGTACTCGTGGATGTTTTGGTCATACTTGGTATGTCCTTATGAACTTTCATTTGATTCGTTTTGGTGGTGTATTCCTGCTCAGATGGAAGAAGAGGTAAGTCTAGATATTGTAGACTTTTGTTATTTACTTTGGTTGTTGGCCTGAGGCCTATATATGATCTGTATGTGTGGTTTTTGTTTCGGTCGTATTGACTGATGTATAGTGGGTTGTGTGTGTCTTGTATACAAGATTCGTATTGTCACTCGTACAGGGGAGATGCCACTGAATTTTCGTCTGGCGGGGACTCCCCCGGGGCATGACAGATTGGGTATGAGCCAAAGTGATCGAAGGTGTTTGAATAGCCCACAGAGGATTCACCACTCCTGATAAAGGAGATGTATACCCTAGGTCTCTTGTCAGGATTATTACTGAAAAGTCTCTGGCCAGAACAAACATGTTAAGAAGATGTTCTTCTCGGAAACATGTAGGAGTAACTTGAATCTACATGACAAGGAAACTAGCTTGGGCTAGGTGTGACGTAGCCAATCTAGTGGGGACGAACACATAGACCATGTTCTGAACCAAGTGGGTATAGGATGAGTGAAAGGAATAAGACACGAATAACTGAACCTACTAACTGGTTTAGAAATATTTTAGAGTTGGTCTAGACTTTTCGGTCAATTGGGGGACATGATGCACTGCTAGGTGTCACTCATTATCTATTTATAATTAAGGGATTAATTATGAATTACCAACATAACCGGGAACCGATTGGGCCACGTGCACTACGGGTGATCTTGAGATGAAAAATAAGTCTGAGAATGAGATTGTCGATGAGAGAGGATATATCTAGTTGGACCAAACCAAGGAGGTGTGAAACAGAGACTATGGAACCTCCTATGGCCTTGTCAGACTTAGCACGGTCATATCGCACCTAAACGAACTCAAATGGATCATACAGAGCCTCACATGGTCGTGCCTAACCTGACACGGGTCATGCCTGGCTCTAGCCAAAAACGGCCAAAAGCTAGGTTATGCCCAGAAGGACATATGACTGGTCGTGTGTCCTGGCACAGTCGATCGTGTGTAAGACACACGAGCGTGTCGTGGTTCCGTCATTTTTGGAGATTTCTCTTATGGAAATTTTCTGGGTTGTTCTTACCTTAATTATGGGATAATATGGTAAGATAGGTTCCGTTTAAGCCTCCTAAGATGACCTAATCAAGAGATCTATAAATACATCCCTTGATAATCTTTGGAAAGAGAGTTTTTAGGTTTTCTTCCTTGGTAGACATCTTCCTCTCTCTTCTTCTTGTCTCCACTGATTGGCTAGCACCAATCAAAGACAAAGGCTTGCTGCTCTACGAGTTGTCTCAGGTGATCCTGGTGTGAATACTGATAGAGGCAAGGCCCGTTGGTCTTGCCTGTGGTTTTGACAAATTTGAAAGAATCTCGAAGGAATAACTTCTCTTTCTCCTTTTGTGTGTTTACATGTGATTCTATCAAAGCAAGTCTTTCTAGCCCCCAGGAGATGTCTCGGATGTAATACAAATTATTTTATTCACTTTATTCTACTGTGCATTATCCCAAAATCTCCAACATAACCATGGAAAGTGTATGAAATACAATGAAATTGTCTAAGCCATAATTCTAATTGTCATTATATAGGATTATGGCAAATACCAAATTTGACATAATTACGATTTAACCGCTTGAGTATGCCAACCCTCAAATTTTGGCACATCATTGACCATTAAGCTAGTTGTGCCAATTTTGATCAATTTTTCAAACTTCTCAAATTTTATTGGCACATCCTAAAATCTTCTAAGATATAAATCCAAACTCATTTTCAAGGTATCACATAACCTTGAAAATGATCTAAGGTGTCAACCTTGCTATGGTTAGGTTAACACCTTACCAATTCAAGTTGACACACCCTAACCCATTTAGCATGAGGGGATCACGTTCCTAGGAACCCAAAACCTATTTGAGCTTCTTGGGTTTACTAAGTATTCACTAGGAATGACCTCCCTAGATATCTTCCTTATGACCCTCTTAGGCTTTAAAGCCTTGGTCATAATGATCTTGCCTAGGTCAACTCTAGGGATTGCTTCCCTTGTGACCTTCTTAGTGACCTTCCTAAGTTTCTTTGAAACCTTGGTCATTGGAAATATATCATGGTCAACTCTAGGGATACCTTCCCTTGTGACCTTGGTTTTCTTAGACCTAAAAATGGTTTATAGTCAAATGGAACACTATGGTAGGTAGGCATTACTTTTTTGGACTTAGGTTTGTGACCCAAACTCTTCTTGTCCTTAGATGCACCTTGCCTACTAATACTTAGATTTTGACTCCTAGACCCTTTAATTGAGGTTGTCATAATTTGAAGTGTCTTTTCTAATTTTTTAAGTTTTGACCTCAAAACTTGAATTTTTTTTTCCAATCTTCCAATTTTTGAATTTCCATTATGATTTTGGATATTTTTCTTTCTTCTAGGCATGTGCCTATAATTCTTGGGATTAATGCCTAGGTTGTTGTTATCTACCTTCCTATCCTTAGGTAAGGTAGTCTTAGAGCTAATTTTTCTAGAATTGTCCTTAGGCCAAGTATCATGCTTAGGACCTAAGCAAAAGTACTTATTTCTAGCATGCTTTTCATGATTAACAATAGCAATAAAATTCATAGCATGCTTTTGATTGTTATGCAAATAAGGAGCATTATTAAATGATACCTTAGGGTTTGCCTTAGCTCTCCCTACACTTGAGCTCCCTCCTTTGCCCTTCTTAGGTTGCCTTCCCTTAAGACATTGGCTCATATAGTGGTCCCTTTGATTTCATTTGAAGCAAATAATATGTTCCTTGCTCTTTTGACTTTGGGCACCAGCTTCCTTTGGCTTCTCATTGACTTTTGGTGTTGGTTGAGCTTTCTTGACTCTTTTTGGGCATTTACTTTTGTAGTGTCCTTGCTCCCTACACTCAAAACATGTAATATGATTTTGGTTTTTAACCAATGTACTTGAGTTACCTATAGGGGTAGAGGAAGCATGTGCTTGCTCTTCATCTCTTTCAGATGTAGAAGCTTCTTTTTGCTCTTCCTCCGGCATGGAAGGTCTCTCCTCCCCTCAATCCTAGAGATGGAAGCTTCTTCAATCTCCTCAACCTCTTCTTCTTAGTAAGTTGAGCATCTCTCAATTTCCGATACTTCACACCTTTTGGAAGATGATACTTCTTCCTCTTCGAATGTTGAGCATCTCTCAACTTCCGAGTCTTCTTAAGCTTGAGATAAAGAGCACTCTTACTTGGATTCCTTCTCTATTTCTTCTTTATCATCTTGGACCAGTTGAGGCTTCTCATGGAATTTTGTCAACTTGCTCCATAGCTCCTTGGCATCCATATACTCCCCTAGCTTACACAAGATATCATTAGGTATTAAATCTTCTAACAATTTTGTTACCTTAAACTCGATCTTAAATTTTCGGTGTTGCTCCTTGGTCCATTTCTTGATTTTGAGGAGTCCTCCCTTCTTGTCCATGGGAGGGTTCAAATCCATCCATGATGATGAACCAACTCTCTATATCCATCATCAAGAAACTCTCCATCCTCACCCTCCATGTCAGAAAGTCTTCTCGGTCATATGGCAGAGGAATGTCGATGGCGTACCCCAATCCATTATTAAATAGCTCCATCTTCTCTTGCGCTTGCTCTCTTGGCGGTTAGTCCTTGAAGAGCGTTCTTGCTCTGATACCAATTATAGGAACATTGGCATTGTGGTAGAGGGGTTTGAATAACAATTTTTCGTTTCGATGCTCGATCGTGTTGTGCTCATCTACAAAACATTAATGCACAGCGGAATGAAAATACAAAATATAAATACAAATACACAAGCACAACAAGAAGATTTAACATGGTTCAGAACTAGGATTCCTACTCCACGGAGCGAGCTCTAGTGATGCACACCATCACTAAATTTTCTCTTTCTCGGTGACACACCAGAGGTGGAGAAACGTCTTACAATGAATTACAACAGTAATAAATAAATACAAGTAAAGAAAACTTTATAAAGAAGATCATTTTTGCTTGTTTGTTTGGTTGCTTGGATTGCTCTTGAAGACCTTGAAATGCACTAGCACTTCGCTCTAAAATCACCCAAGAAACTATGACCAAAATACTCCACAAACTACTCTATTTTATAATCTACACTAGACTAATTTTGCACCTAGCAATCGATTGCCCACAATGTCATTGTCTCACAATGGCTCAATCCATGTTGGCTTACCATCCAATGGATACCTTGGCAGTCAATTGTCATAACCACCCAATCGACTACTGAAGCTTCTATGCTCGTGTTTACTACCACCAATCGATTGTCTATACATGGCAGTCGACTGTTGTAGACTAGTCAACTGCCCACAATTGGCAGTCGACTACCAGAGCATAACTTTGAGCAGTCGAGCCTCAACCGACTACACGATAAGTCAACTAGTCATAATCCTAGTCGACTTCTCCGAGTCAACTCGGCTCTCGATTGTCAAACATTCGGCCAGCCATTTGTTCAATACCCAGTCGACTGATAAAAATTAACAATGAGGTTTAACCCCAATTATGATCCCCTCATACTTGATAAACACCCTTAGCCTAGACCTAATCCTTCAGTCCACTTCCATCTACTTCACACCTCTCAGATCCCTCGAGTTCGTGACTCTTCATCCTTGCGCTAGCCTTCAAGTGTCTCCATCGCCTATGTCATGTTAACCAGGTTTCTTGCCAAGGTACATTTGGACTTATGCTGCCAAGACTTCATGCTTGAACTTTACGCTGCCTGACATTGGACTTATGCTACCAAGACTACATGCTTGGATTTTACGTCGCCAATATCACACCCTTGGACTTCCCAATTACCAAGCATCCATACTTGGACTTTCACCGCCAAAGTTCACTTGGACTTTACACCACTAAGACTACACACTTGAACTTATGGAACAAAGACTATACCTTTGGACTTTCCTTGCCAAGTACCCATGACTTGGACTTTCCTCATATGGTCAAATTCATGTCAACCATATAGTCAACCCATTGTCAAACAATGGTCAAATCCATTATCAAACATCAAAACCCTACTCGAGTTCAATCAATCATGACATGGGTCAATTGCACCAACACTTGATATTCCCCCTTAGCTTGGACCAAAGCCTTCAGGCCAATTCCATCAGCTTCGCACCCCTAGGTTTGAGTCCACAACTCTTCACCTTTTGTGATAGCCTTCAAGTGTCTTCATCGGCTATGTCATGCTAAATGGGTACCCTTAGCCTAGACCTTGACCTTCTAGCCACTTCCATCAGCCTCACGCCTCCAGGATTCCTCGAGTTCGTGACCCTTCATTCATGCGCTAGCCTTCAAGTGCTTTTGTCAGCCTAGTCATGCTAACCGAGTTCCTTTGCCAAAGTTCACTTGGACTTTACACCACCAAGACTACACACTTGGACTTATACTGCCAAGACCTCACCTTTAAACTTTTCCCTTGCCAAATATCCATACTTAGACTTTTCCCTTTGCCAACCCCATGTTGAACTTTCTTTGCCAAGACTCCACCCTTGGACTTTTCCTTTGCCAAATATCCTAAACCTGGGCTTTCCATGTCAAGTATCCATACTTGGACTTCTCCATTGCCAAGTCTCCGAACTTTGACTTTCCATGTCAACTTCATGCTGGACTTCTCCTTGCCAAGTCTCTAAACTTGGACTTTCTCCAATAATCTCTCTCATATGACCTTTGGATATCCTAAACCATCCACTAGTCATATGGTCAACATATAACATATGGCCAAACCATATTGTCAAATCCATTGTCAAATATTAAAATCCTACTCAAGTTCAACTCGAGTCTGGTCAATCGTGACCTGGGTCGGTTGCACCAATAATTTCTTCCTTTTTAATGTTTTGCAATACCTTTGAGTTAGGCTATCCCATAAGCCCAAACTCAACTCTTTTTATGCCAAAACATGAAGAACTCAAACCCCTCATTTCTCCATAATGCAAGTTTGCCTAACTCAAACTCTCACTTCTCCCCCTTTGGCACACATCAAAAAGCCTCCCAAGGGAATCCATGTCTCATATCCCAAAGAGAACCTCACACTCCCCCTTGGTCTAAAATCATCTCAAATGTCTTCATTTTTCCTAGTGATACTCCCTCATCACTAAATGCAGGGAAATTTCTCACTTCTCTAATTTTTCCCCTTTGGTGAGAACAATGAGGGTTTCCTAACACAAACCCTTCATTTCTCCCCCTTGAGGAAGAATCATCCATCATCCCATGGAGGAAAAATCAACCATCAACCTTCCCTTAAAGGCTTACTCTCCCTTGACCATTGCACCAACAATGTCATTGGAGAGTTCCTGAGCCAATAAAAAACCTAACAAATCGAGATTAAAGACAAAAGTTCAAACTAAAACTTTAACCTCCCCTAAAATTCTATTTCACCATAAACAAATATCCTAATCATTTCTAATCATAATTCCACCCTTCCAATGCTTTCCCAAGTATACACTAGGGTTAGAGGAGCAGTTAAGGTAGACCAGAGGCACTGATACATGGCAAAACAAACCTTGTTCAGTCGAAATTAGGCCCATCAGTCAACTGAAATCAAAAATCATTCCACTGACCTATCACCAGTCGACTGCCCTCAAGTGACAGTTGACTGATTTTTGCAAATACAGAAAATAGTTTTCAGAAACAAAATTTAAAACATCATAAGTAATTATATGCATCCCTAAAAATCGTGAAATTTCATACATATATTACTTACATGAAATACAATGGGTGAAAAATAATTTTAAATTAAATTACTCATTAAATTACAAGATTGATACAAAGTTTAAAAGCATTCAAAAGTTTCAATGTTTTGTCTAACTTTGTATCAACCTGTTCAATGGTGATTGCTATTAAAAGATAGACTTCACCAAGGTTTTACAAAATATTTTTGAAAATTTATTTTGAACCATGATCTAGGAGCCAATTGTACATGACTTGTACATTATCCCTCCCCATGATTCAACCATATGAATAAATGAGTTTGAGTTCATTTTATGTAACATTTATACACCTTAAATTTAACTCATTTTCCTAGCATCTCATGTGTCTAGAGTGTATCAATACACACACATGTCAATTTAATGTGAGATGTGAGTTTTGGTTATTGTCTAATCTAAGGTTGCATGCATAAGATCTAGACAACTCTATTTGATTCCCTTATTATGGGACTTCAAATCATGTCATTGTCCTTAGTTCAATTTTAATTATCCAAAATGCATGAGATATGATTATGACATAAATGATGTGCATGAATTAAAATATTTACCAATAATTATGATGTCATGGCATACCTAAGCATAAGCATAACATATATTAACCTAAACATTATCATGACATTATCAAATAAGCATATGAAGCATGATGTCATGACTGACATATGACAATCAAATCATGACAATTTTATAAAGTAAATGTATAAAGATGCCTAAGTTTCAAACCTAATTGTCATTTGTTAATACTTAAACTCAATTTTGACATACTAGCCCAAATCCTCAAGTGTGTCAAATCCCAAGATGGCACACCATGACCTCTAAACTTAATTATGTCAATATTGATCAATTTTTCAAACTTTTTAAAATTTATTAGCACATCCTAAATTACTTTAGGATATAAATTCAATTTCATTTCCATATATTACAATACTTCAAAAATACCCTAAAGTGACAACTTTACCATGGTTAGGTTAACTATTCATTCATTCAAGGTTGGCACACCCTAGCTCATTTAGCATGATGAAATCATGCTCCTAGGAATCCAATACCTATTGGAGCTCTTTGGGTTAACTAGATACTCACTAAGGATAACTTCCCTAAGTGCCTTCCTAATAACCCTCTCAGGTTTTTGAAGTCTTAGTCATTTGGGTCTTGTCATGGTTAACCTAAAGGATTTCCTCTCTTGTAACCTTCCTAGTGACTTTCCTAGGTCTTTTAGGAGTCTTAGTCACTTCAGTCTTCCTAAAGTCAATTCTAGGGATGGCTTCCCTTATGACCTTTGTAGGGTATAGGAGCGATTTGTTCTTTTGAGAGCCCCGAGCTCTGATACCAATTATAGAGACCGATGTGTCAGCTAGAGGGGGTGAATAGCCCTCGTTCAATTTCTCTCTCGATCATGTTGTGCTCGTCTACAATGATGTTAGTACGTAGCGGCATATAGAATGCAAATACACAAACACAAATTCACAACACGAAGATATAATGTGGTTCGGAACTAAGGTTCATACTCCATGGGACGAGCTCAATAGCAAGCTCTAGTAATGCACATCACCACTAATAAACTCTCCTTCTCGGCAATAAATCAATGGTGGAGAAACCTCATACTAGTTCTTACAACAATAAGAAAGATATAACCAAATACAATAAGAAGTACAAAAGAAACTTTACAAGTTTACTTGGATCTTTGAGTACTCTTTGGTTGCTTGGATGAGCTTGGAAGATCATGAATGCAACAACAAATCCTCTCCCAAATCACCAAAAAGCGGCAACCATCTTCCTCCCCTTCAAGCTCCTTATAAAGAATACCTCGGGCTGCATTTTCGCCTAGCAGTCGACTACCCATGGCTAGCAATCGACTGCTCGTGTAGTCGTTGTCTCACAACGGACTCATCCACATCAAATTAGGGCACACCATGCAACTGATCTGACCCATCAGTCAACTACCCATAGTCATCAGTCGACTTCCATGAGCAAGTAGTCAATTGCTAGATATTTTATGCCCTGACCACTTAATTTTAGTCAACTACTCTACCCTATCAGTCGACTACTATGGACCAGTCGATTGTTAAACCCTAGCAATTGATTGTCATAGCCACAGATCAATAGTCAAGCCTCAGTCGACTACTTGTTCAGTCGACTACTTGTTCAGTCGACTGGGGCATAAACCCAGTCGACTACTCTGAGTCAACTAGGCTTCTGAGTGTTTAATACTCGACCAGTCGACTAGCCAAAGCTATCAGTAAACTAGTAAACTTCAACAATGAGGTTTAACTCAAGTATGATCCCCTTATACTTGATAGATCGGCCTTAGCCTAGACCTAAGTGTTAGGACCCTTGGAATGGCTAGAGGGGGGTGAATAGCGAAGATGTAATTCGATCTCGTTTGTGTCTACAATTTCGTTAGCGCAGCGGAATATATATAATGATAAAAGCAATAACGAAATAGACAACAAGCTAACACACTGATATAACGTGGTTCGGAACCGCACGGTTTCTACTCCACGGATCGAGCTCTAAAGAGCCCTAGTGATGCACACACACTCACTAATGATAAACACTCCTTCTCAACACAAGTCGGAGGCGGAGAAACCCCTTACAATAAATCTTACAACAGTAAGAATGAAATACAAGCAATATACAATGTAAATATGAAATACAAGTAAAGAAAAGACTTTACAACACTTGTTTTGATTGCTTGAATGCTTGGTTGCTTGCTTGCACTTGGAGACCTGATTTGCACCAACAAATCGCCCCAATAGCCCTCAAGAACCGATTACTTTTTCCTCCATCACGAGCTCCATATATAGCTTCAACCTGTGCTGGAAAAAGTCTATCAGTCGACTGATCGGGACCATCAGTCGACTGATGCCACTGTTGTCGTGAGACAACGGCTAGTTCCACGTTGGATAAGTCCAACGGTTCACCATCACCGATCGACAGACCATCACGATCCGATGGAGTCCTCACTGACCACCGAGTCTCGACTCCATTCTCGCGGGTCGACTTTCGAGCACCACCGACCGATCACATGATCGCTGATCGCTGAGTTATCACCGATCGCCATCCTACGGGCAATGATCGCAGGCCATAACCCGTAATCAAACCCTAGTTGACTCGTCACTGACCGCCACATGACATCACCAACCGCACACCTCAAACATGAGGTTTTAACTCAAGTATGGTTCCCATACTTGCTAGACCACCCTTAGCCTAGACCTAAGCCTTCTAGCCACCTCCATCGCCTCACGCCTCAGATCCTCCAAGTCATCCATGACTTGTTCATCCATCGCGCTAGCCTTCGTGTGCTTCCATCGGCTATGTCATGCTAATCTGTCTACACCGCCAAGGCATATCGACTTATGCCGCCAAGACTCGCTGACTTTACGCCGCCAACCATTGACTTATGCCGCCAAGACTACCGCTGACTTTACGCCGCCAATATCAATCCTCGACTTCAAATGCCAACCCATGTTGACTTTCCATGCCAAGACCCATGCTTGACTTTACATGCCAAGACCCATGCTCGACTTCTCGCCAACACATGTTGACTTTCAATTTGCCAAGTACTCGTGACTTGACTTTCCCAAATGCCAAGTGTCCAACTGACTTTCCATGACAATTATATTGTCATATGTTTTGTTTAAAAACATCAAAACACATCAAAACATCACCGAGCCAAACTCGAGCTCGTCAATCATGACTGGGCCGATTGCACCAACAATCTCCCTTTGATGTTCGACAAAACTAAACAAATGATCGAGTTAGAATACTAACTTCAATTCTTTACCAATTATCCCAAATTGGTAAATACTCTCCAAATGTTTTCCTCAAACATTCTCCCCTTGACTAACATCAAAAAGGTCTTCTCTCCAAGGAGGTCAATGTCTCATGTCCCAATGAGATCTTACAATCTCCCCCTTGGTCTAAAAATATCTAGGATGTCTACCATCTTCCTAGTGATAAGTCTCATATCACTCAAGAAAGGCAATCCTATTCACTCTCCCAATTTCCAAATTGGGTATCACAAAAACTCATTTTTCCTTTCCATAAAAAAAAAACCATTCATCATCCCATGATGAATTCTTTCCCCTAAAGGCTTGCTCCCCCTTGATCATTGCACCAACAATGTCTTTGGAAAGTCCCTAAGCCAATAGGAACTCTAAACCATCAAAATTAAGGTTAGAAATTCAACATTGAACTTTCCAACACCTTAAAATTGATACAAACCCCAAATACTTCTCCTAATCCATATCCAATGGATTTACACCCTTTATAATGCTTCCCAAAGCATATCCTAGGGTTAGGAGTGATTAGGACCATAATCAGAAAATCGGGTTAAACAACCTTGTTTACGAAATCAAAGGCTACCAATGAGTTATTCAGAAATCACGATCGAACCTCCATCACCGATCCGCCACCAGTAGTGACCGATAATCAAAATTCCGATTTTCAATTATCAGAAATGATTTTTGAAAAATCATAACTAATTATACGTATATCGAAAAATCACGAAATTTGATACGTATAATACTTATGACTAATACAATGGGTGAAAAATGTGTGAAAATTAATTTACCCATTAAACAGTGAAATTGGTACAAAGTTCAAAACCATTGAAATTTTCAATGTTTTGACCCTACTTTGTATCAACTTCATCATTGGTGATTGTTATCAAAAGATAGACTTCACCAAGGTTTTTCAAAATGATTTTAAAAAGTTTTCAAAACCTTATCTTGGAGCATATTCCTTGGGCTCTATGTACGTGACTTGTACACAAGCTTTCCTAATGATCCAAAATGGAATTGGATGAGTTTTAGTTCATCTAGATGCAAAAACTATGCACCTTGAACTTAACTCATATCCTAGCATCTCACATGTATCTATGGTGTATAAATACACATACATGTCAATTAGATGTGAGATGTGGGTTTGATTCTCCCTAAACTAAGGTTTCATGTATTTTCTAAAGCAACTCTACTTGATTCCCTTATAACTGGGACTCCAAGTCATGTCATAGTCCTTAAATCAATTTTAATCAAGTTAATGCATGAATGTATGATCATGGCATAAATAATAGCATTATTAAAACATGGTCAATGATCATGATGTCATAACATATGATGAAATTTAAGAACACATGACATCTAAAGTAACCCTAAACAATGTTATGACATGGTATATGATAGCAATACAATTATACAAATATTCATTCATACACACAAGATTTTTCAGAAACAAAGATTTCATTTAACTTAAAATTTGTCTTTTACAATCAAAATGGAGATTGGCTATGCTCAATCTCACTACAAAAATTGACAAACACAAAAAAATCTAATATCCTCTAATCGTCCGCAGAAGGTGGCGGCGGAGGAGGCTGCTGACTTAGAGTCCAGGCCCGCATCATCTCTAGCATATCGAGCTGATGCTGCTCTATGCGGCCCTGGGTCTCCTCCATCCTATCGAGACGCGAAGGCAAACTCGCTCGCTCGCAGCTCGACTAAGGCCAACCGATCCCGATAGTCTCAACGGACTCCGGTACGGCCACGGCGATTCGATGGACTCGCCATGTGTGTCTGCGCGGCATCCGGTCATCCTCATCGGTGTTCGTGATCTCGTGGTCCTCTCGCCGCCTCTGGGTGGCGGAGGAAGCTGTCAGGCGCTTCGGTGGTGGTCGTGGCGCCAACTCCATCCGCCCGCGCCATCTGTAGCTTCGCTAATGAGAAGTTACGAACTGATATACAGTCGTACACCTCCGATAGCTGTCGCAGAGAGCCCCTATGGATGTTGACGCCTACGGAGTCGAGCCATGCTGTGATGATATGACCAAATGGCATATGCACTTTCCCTTGTACAGGGGAAGTGAAGTGCACAATGCAGTGGAAAATGTTCAATGCAAAGTTTATGTCTAACTGATGACGCATGACATATAGAAGAAAGATATGGGGAGGCCGAATTTTGGCCAGACCCCGAGTGACAATGGGCAGAAAATACCCAACAATGACCTTGTAGAGGACATTGTCAGGTGAAGATAACTCGGTGATAGGAAATAGATTCTGAGCCAGTGGACGAGAATAACCAAAGATATGCTCATGCATGGACTCCATAGAGATATGATTAAAAGGCTCAGGTAGAGGAAAGTCCATGGTAGGGTAAAAGATAAAGGTGTTATCTGAAGGCCTACACTCGAGAAACTCCTGCAGTATCGCAGGAGTGAACTCTAACTCGCGTTTTGCAATGTGAGTAGTGTATATAGGGTCGTCATCCACCTTTTTAAGGTTTTGATAGAATTCCTTAATAAGGTCATCATTAATTGGATGCGTGCACAGGACGATTTTCATCATATTGTAGTATGCAATTAATTCCATAACGTCACTACAATGCCTATTGAAAAAGTTCCTATCGATGTACCTAACCAACATAGGTTGGTACAATCGAGATTCACTCTCTGGTGGATCATTCCTACGGGCTCTCCTATTATGAATGCAATGTGATGATATGACATGCAATGACAACAATACACGATTAGATAAACCTTAATTGTAATGGAAATGAAAATTAGGGCTCGGAAAGAAAAATCGTTACTTAGGCGCCATTTGAATGTGTGTGCCGGAGGGAAGACTCAAATGTTGCTGAGGATCGCCGGAAAAGTCGCCGGAAAGCTTCAGACGCCGGAACCCTAAACGGAACAAGAGAAATAAACCCTAAATCGCGCGAACTAGGGCTCCAAGATAGGTCAAAGATGGAAGAGGAGAGGCTTTTTTATCAAACCTAGGTTGGCACGGCCGGAAGAGTTGGTCGGAGAGGGGGACGGCGATCGGAGACCGAAGGAAGAAGAAAGAGTTCGTCGCGTGAAACGCCGAACCCTAGCGGTTCGCGTTTTAAAAACGCGATTCAGTCGACTGATGTGGAGCATCAGTCGACTGATGGCGGTTTATTACCGGGTTTACCGAGCCGGCAGTCGACTGATCCGGCTCGGCAATCGATCACAAACCTTCAGAACGTAGCTGAGCATCACGATCGATGTTGCCCATCCCGATCGATGTACATCACTCGACTATTCGCCGAGCACTCAACTGATGGCCTTGGCCTCGGTGAAACGCATCATCACGATCGATGTTCGATCAATCGAGTCATGGAGCTAGCACTGATCGATGGTACGTGATCGCTACTGTGTTATCACCGATCGATAATCAGACTATCGATCGATATATCTGATTTCCGCTTCAAAATCAGAAAATCTCGATTTCGTCATCTTAATTATTCCATTTTGTCACGTTAGATCTTGTATATCGAATGTATTGATGTTATACTTTTATTCATGTATTTGTTAATGTATGTTAATGTTTTATTTCATTTTTGCAAACATTAACATTCAATGATTTTCAAAACCTAACATCTCACCCTTTCTAAGTATTGAAATACACAATCAAGGTAAAAGACTTGTTTTGTGAGATGTAATCTATCCTAGACATTCCTTCCATGCAAACATATGGTAAAACATATGAAGCATGGTGAATACAAGACATCAAGTTGTGTGGCACTTGAGTATCACTCTAGATGTTACTTTTACATCTTAACCACACATTTCTTGATACATGACCTTCCAAAGTGTGCCAATAATCAAAGGTACACACTATGACCTCTAAATCTAGATCGTGTCATTTTTATTGATTTTCATGTTTTCAAGATATATATTGACACAACCTAAACTTCTTTAAAATTAAGGTTCAAGGATATTTCCAAGGTAACCATAACCTTGAAAGTAACCTAAAGTGCCACCTTTATCATGGTTGAGTTAACTACCCATCCAATCAAGGTTGGCACACCCTAAACCCATCTTAGCGTGAATCAATCACGCTCTTAGGAACCCAAAATCGATTTGAGCTCCTAGGGTTAATTAGATATTCCTTAGGGATAACCTCCCTAGATACCTTCCTAATAACCCTCCTAGGCTTATTAGCCTTGGTCATTTTGGTCTTGCCTAGGTTAACATTAGGGATTGCCTCCCTAACAACCTTATTAGTGGTCATCCTAGGTTTCTTCGAAACCTTGGCCATTAGGCACAAACCTTGGTCAACTCTAGGAATGACTTTCCCATTGACCTTGGTCTTCCTAGACCTAGTTAGTGTTCTATAGTCAAATGGAACACTATGATAAGCCGCCTTAGGCTTAGGTTTTTGACCCAAACCCTTCTTGCCTTTGGTTGACTTTTGTCTTTTAGGTCCTACTTGTTGACTTGGATTATTTGACCTAAAGGTTTGACCAATTGACCCTTGCCTTTGATTTTGCATAATGTTGAGGGTCTTTTCAAGTTTTTCAAGCCTTGACCTCAAGGCTTGATTTTCCTTTTCTAATATCTCAATTTTTTATTTTTCATTTTCTCTTGAGATATTTCTATTTCTAGGCATATGTCTAGGTTCCTTAGCATCAAAGCCTAGATGTTCTCCTATTTTCTTAATGCTTTCCTTAGGTAATATATTTTTAGGGACATTAGTCCCAAATTTCTCCTTATTCTTAAGGTGAACATTCTTAGCTCCTAAACAAATATGTTTGTTACTTCTAGCATGCTCTTTATGATACATAACAAAATTGCTAAAATTAGTTCTAGCATGCTTCTTAATATTTAAATTAGAGCATTATTTAAATATACCTTAAGGTTTGCCTTAGTGGCTCCCTACTTGTGATGCTCCCTTTGCCCCTTCTTCTTCTTCTTTGGGCATTGACTGTAATGACCCGATAGTCGACATTTGAAGCAAATGACATGCTCCTTGCTCTTTTGTCTTGGAGAACCAAGGCCCGCTGACTTTTGTTGACTTTGCTACGGAGGAGGTTTCTTGATCCTCTTTGGACATTTGCTCTTGTAATGCCCATACTCCCTACACTCAAAGCACATAATATGATTTTTATTTGAAAATAAAGTGTTTGAGTTACCTAGGTGGTGGTAGGTGCCGGAGTTGAATTTTGAGCTTCCTCATCTTGATCGGATGTTGAAAGCTCTTCTTAAGGTTGCTCCGGTGTAGAGGATGGTCTCTCTTCCTCAATCCTAGGAATAGATGCTTCTTCCACCTCTTCTACTTCTTCTTTCTCCGATTCGGAAGTTGACTCCATCTCAACTTCCGATTCCTCACTTTCACTTGAGGATGAACTCTCCTCATGGTATCTTGCCAATTTTCTCCATAGCTCCTTAGCATACATGTAATCCCCTAGCTTGCACAAAACATCATTAGGGATTAAATCTTCTAAAAGTTTCGTTACCTTAACTTCGGTCTTGAGCTTTTGGCATTGCTCTTGGGTCCACTTTTTCAATTTTAGGACATTTCCCTTCTTATCCCTAGGGGGTTCAAGACCTTAAATGAGGATGAACCAATCCTCTATGTTCATCATCAAGAATGTTTCCATTCTTGCTCTCCATGCCGGAAAATCTTCTAGATCATATGGAGGTGGAGTGTTGATTTCCCATCCAAGCTTGTCTTGGAATTCCATCTTCACCCTCTAGCCTTTTGCCTTAGCTCCCGGTTGTTAATCCGTAGAAGAGCCCCGGGCTTTGATACCACTTGTTAGGACCCTTGGAATGGCTAGAGGGGGGGTGAATAGCGAAGATGTAATTCGATCTCGTTTGTGTCTACAATTTGAAGGCAGTGGAATGTATATAATGATAAAAGCAATACCGAAATAGACAACAAGCTAACACACTGATATAACGTGGTTCGGAACCGCACGGTTCCTACTCCACGGATCGAGCTCTAAAGAGCCCTAGTGATGCACACGCACTCACTAATGATAAACACTCCTTCTCGACACAAGTCGGAGGCGGAGAAACCCCTTACAATAAATCTTACAACAAGAAGAATGAAATACAAGCAATATACAATGTAAATATGAAATACAAGTAAAGAAAAGACTTTACAACACTTGTTTTGATTGCTTGAATGCTTGGTTGCACTTGGAGACCTGATTTGCACCAACAAATCGCCCCAATAGCCCTCAAGAACCGATTACTTTTTCCTCCATCACGAGCTCCATATATAGCTTCAACTCAGGCTGAAAAAGTCTATCGCCGATCGATCGGGACCATCACGATCGATGCCATCGTTGTCGTGAGACAACGGCTAGTTCCACGCTGATAAGTCCAACGGAACATCACGATCGACAGACTATCGCCGACCGATGGAGTCCTCACTGATCGACCGAGTCTCGACTCCATTCTCGTGGCGAATTCGAGCACCACGATCGATCACATGATCGATCTGATCGCTGAGCATCACCGACCGCCATCCTATGGCGCAATGATCGCTAGGCCATAACCCGCAAATAAACCCTAGTTGACGGTCCAATGACCGCCACATGGCATCGGGCCGACCGCACACCTCAAACATGAGGTTTTAACTCAAGTATGGTTCCCCCATACTTGTTAGACCACCCTTAGCCTAGACCTAAGCCTTCTAGCCACCTCTATCAGCCTCACGCCTCTCGGATCCCTCCAAGTCATCCATGACTTGTTCATCCATCGCGCTAGCCTTCAGGTGCTTCCATCGGCTATGTCATGCTAACGGTGTCTACACCGCCAAGGCACATTGGACTTACGCCGCCAAGACTCTGCTTGGACTTTACGCCGCCAACCATTGGACTTATGCTGCCAAGACTACCGCTTGGACTTTACGCCGCCAATATCAATCCCCTTGGACTTCAAATGCCAACCCATGTTGGACTTTCCATGCCAAGACCCATGCTTGGACTTTACATGCCAAGATCCATGCTTGGACTTTCCTTGCCAACACATGTTGGACTTTCCATTTGCCAAGTACTCAGGACTTGGACTTTCCCAAATGCCAAGTGTCCAACTTGGACTTTCCATGACAATTATATTGTCATATATTTTTGTCGAAACATCAAAACACATCAAAACATCACTCGAGCCAAACTCGAGCTCTGGTCAATTGTGACCTGGGCCGATTGCACCAACACTAAGCCTTCTAGCCACTCCATCAGCCTCATGCCTATTGGATCCCTCCGAGTCCTCCATGACTCGTTCATCCATATGCTATCCTTCAGGTGCTTCCATCGGCTATTGTCATGTTGACTAGGTCTACTTTGACAATGTACATTTAAACTTATACCGCCAAGACAAATGCTTGGACTTTACGCTACCAAACATTGGACTTATGCTGCTAAGACTACATGCTTGGACTTTACGCCGCCAATATCACACCCTTGAACTTTCCAATTGTCAAACATCCATACTTGGACTTTCACAACCAAAGTTCACTTAGACTTTATGCCACTAAGACTCCACACTTGGACTTATGCTGCCAAGACTATATCTTTAGACTTCTCATGTCAAGTACCCATGAGTTGGACTTTACCATTGCCAAGACTCATGCTTGGACCTTCCATGTCAAGTATCCATGACTTGGACTTTCCAATTGTCAAGACTCATGCTTAGACTTTCCATGCCAAGTACCCATGACTTGAACTTTCCATTGACAATCACATTCTCAATCCATTTTGTCAAACATCAAAATACTATTCGAGTTTGGTCAATCGTGACCTGGGCCGATTGCACCAACAATCTCTCCCTTTTTATTCCTAGACCTATTGTTTGTTCCATTACTATATGAAACACTATATTAGGTTGACATTACTTTCTTGGACTTAGGCATGTGACCCAAGCCTTTCTTGCCCCTAGATGTTCTTGCCTCCTAAACTCTAGATTTTAACTCCTAGACCCATTGATCAAATCTGTCATAGTTTGAAGGGTCTTTTCTAGTTTTTCAAGCCTTGACCTCAAGGCTTGGTTTTCTACCTCCTTTTTTTATTGTCCATTATTTGTTTGGATATTTTTCTTGATCCTAGAATTATTATTCTTAGGTGGGCTAGGTCTTGAATTAATTATTCTAGAATTATCCTTAGACCTAAATTCATGTGATTTGGCACCTAAACAATAAAATCTATTCCTAGCATGTTTTTCATGAGCAATAGTAAGAAAAGTATTGGCATGCTTTTTACTATGAAGGCTTATAGAAGCATAATTAAAAGATATCTTAGGGTTTGTCTTAGCTCCCCTACATTCGAGCTCCCTCCTTTGCCCTTCTTAGGTTGCTTTTCCTTAGGGAATTGACTCCGGTAGTGATCTTATTGTTGACACTTGAAATACACTATGTGCTCTTTGCTCTTTCTTATTAGGGCCCCCGCTACGGTGACTTCCTCCTTAGATTTTAATGTCGGTTGAACATTCTTGACTCTTTTTGAGCACTTGCTCTTATAATGCCCGACTTCCCTACGCTCAAAATATATTATATGATTTTTATTTTTAATTAATATGCTTGAGTTACCTTCCTTATGTGTGGAGGATGATTGGGAAGATTCTTCATCTCTCCTAGAGGTAGACATTTCTTCTTGATTTTGCTCCGATGCTCCTCCCTCTTAATCCTAGAGGTAGAGGCTTCTTCAACCTTGTCTTCCTCGGATGTCGAACATCTCTCAATTTCTGAATTCTCAAGCTCTTAGGAGGATGAGCATTTTTCCTCTTCGGGCTCCTTCTATAATTGAGTCAATGAGGGATCTTCATGATATTTTGCCAATTTGCTCCAAAGCTCTTTAGCATCCTTATAATATCCTAATCTACACAAGATGTTGTTAGGTATTAAATCAATTAAAAAATTTGTTACCTTAATATTGATCTCAAAATCTTGGAGTTGTTCCTTAGTCCATCTCTTCATCTTGAGGATTCCTCCTTTTTACCCCTTGGAGCTTCAAATCCTCTCATCAAAATGAACCATTACTCGATTTCCATTTGCAAGAATGTCTCGATTCTTATGGCCCATAGCCCAAATCCCTCTTCTCTGTAGAATCCATAAGGGATGTTGATGGTGTATCCTAGTCTATCATTGGGCAACTCCATCTTCTAGCGTTGCTCCTTTAGTTGTTAATCCTTGAAGAGCGTCCTCGGTGATACCAAATTGTTGGAGGATCTTGATTGTGCTAGAGAGGGGGGTGAATAGAGTTTTACAATTTTGACGTTCAATTCGAACTCTCAATTTCACCCAATTGTGTTTGTGCTTGTCTGCAAGATAATTAGCACAACGGAATATACAAATACAAAACAAATACAAGATAAACATGCACAAATCAACACAAAAGATTTTATGTGGTTCGGAACCAATGGTTCCTACTCCACAGGTGAGCTCTAGAGTGAACTTTAGTGATGCACACCACCACTAACTCCTTCTCAGAAACAATCCCGAGGTGGAGAAACCTCTTACAATAATCTTACAATAATAAGATGCAACCAAATGAGAGAAATACAAAAACAAAAGACAAAAACACTTTACACAAGTGAGCTTTTAATTTCTTGATGATTTAGTTGCTTTAGGATGCCTTGAAGGTCTGGAATCACAATAGCAACTCCCCTTCAAACCCTCATAAATCGGCGTAGCTTCCTTCCCCATCAAGCCCTATTTAAAACCTCTGCTCGAGCTAGATTTCCGCCTAGTAGTCGACTAACCTTATCCTAAGTCGACGACCAATGTATACGTTGTCTAACAATGGACTTATCCAAGTCAAATTAGGGTTCACCAATCGACTACTCTAACCATCAGTCAACTCTCCTTATTGAACAGTCGACTACGAAACCTTTTGTGCTCTGGCCATTCACTTCCAGTCAATTGCCCATACTATCAGTCGACTACCAAGCTTGTAGTTGACTACCAAATCAACTCCTAGATCTTTTGTTCCCTCGTCACATATTCCAGCCGACTGTCCAAGGCCAGTCGACTACCCTACCATGGCAGTAGACTGCTAGAACACTTAGTCAACTTTTTGACTGACCCACTCGACCAGTCGACTAGGTCATAACCCCAGTCGACTGCCCGAGTCCACTAGTTCTCCCGAGTGTCCAATACTCAGCCAATCGACTGACCAATAATCCTAGTCGACTGATAAACCTCAACAATGAGGTTTAACCCAAGTATGATCCCCTTATACTTGATACTCTCCCTTAGCCTGAACCTAAGCCTTCAGACCACTTTCATCAGCCTCATGCCCCCAGGCTTGAGTCCATGACTCCTCACCTTTTGCACTAGTCTTCAAGTGCCTCCATCGGGTATGTCATGCTAACCGGGTACCCTTAGTATAGACTTCGGTCTTCTAGCCACTTCCATCAGCGTCATGCCTCTAGGATCCCTCGAGTCCGTGACCCTTCATCCATAAGCTAGCCTTCAAGTGCTTATGTCAACCTAGTCATGCTTGCAGAAGATTCGTTGACCGCTAAAGAGCGGGTGAATAGCTCGTTTCGATACGTCGATGGAGTTCGTTCGTGCTTGTCTCTATAATCTTCGTTAGCGCAGCGGAAATAGAAATAATAGCAATAACGAAAGTGAAAGCAAACACAAATACACCAATACACAAGTATGTAATGTGGTTCGGAACCGAATGGTTCCTACTCCACGGATCGAGCTCTAAAGAGCTCTGGTGATGCACACGCAACCACTAATCACAAATAACTCTTTCTCGGAACAATCCGGAGGTGGAAAAATCTCGTAGAAATATTCTTACAACAATAAGAATAAACTACAAGCAAATACAAGTAAGCTACACAAATACAAGGAAAACCTTTACAAATGTGAACTTGATTGCTTGATCTTTGATTGCTTGAATCGTGGTTGAAGACCATGATTTGCACCAGCAAATCGCCTCAACAATGCTCAAGAAATCGCTACTCCAAACCTCCTCCACGAGCTCCATTTAAAGCCGCTGCCTGGGCTAGAAATCGCCTATCAGTCGACTGGTTAGGACCATCAGTCGACTGATGACACTATTGCTGTGAGACAACGGTGCAATCCACGCTAGAAAAATCCAACGGATAGGACATCAGTCGACTGATCATGTCCATCAGTCAACTAATCGAGCCTTCACTCGACTACTAACCCCAGCAGTCGAGTCAGACTCCATTCTGTGCTCGAAATACTGAGCACCAGTCGACTGATCACAAGATCGACTGCTCGGCCAATCAGTCGACTGTCCACCTCTGGCAGTCGACTACTAGGACACTTCCCGCAGTCAAACCCTAGTTGACTCACACCAGTCGACTTCCACATGATACCAGTCGACTGATACACCTCAAACATGAGGTTTAACCCAAGTATGGTGTCCCCATACTTGCTAGACCACTCGTAGCCTAGACCTAAGCCTTCTAGCCACCTCCGTCAGCCTCGCGCCTATCAGATCCCTCCAAGTCATCCATGAATTGTTCATCCATATGCTAGCCTTCAGGTACTTCCATCGGCTATGTCATGCTAACGGTGTCTACACCGCCAAGGCACATTGGACTTGCATCGCCAAGACTATGCTTGACCTTTACGCCGCCAACCATTGGACTTATGTTGCCAAGACTCTCACTTAGACTTTACGCCGCCAATATCAAACCCCTTGGACTTATCAAATGTCATGACTCAAGCTTGGACTTTCCCTTGCCAACCCATGTTGAACTTTCCATGCCAAGACCCATGCTTGGACTTTTCCTTGCCAAGTACTCAAGACTTGGACTTTCCATGACATGGTCAACTCCAGTCAACCATCAAAATCTCCCTCGAGTCAAACTCGAGTCCGGTCAATCATGACTCAGGTCGATCGCACCAACAATCTCCCTAAAACATTATCAGACATCAATATCAAACATCAATATCAAACCTTCATGTCAAACATCAATGTCAAACCTTCATGTCAAACATCAAAACAACTCTCGAGTCAAACTCGAGTCCGGTCAATCGTGACCTGGGCCGATTGCACCAATAATCTTCCCCTTTTTGATGTTTGATAAAACCACACACTTTTGAGTTAGAACACTAACTCAAATCTTCTTACCAATTATCTCAAATTGGTAATCCCATAAATTTTCCCAAAACATTCTCCCCCCAAATATTTCTCCCCCTTTTTTACTAACATCAAAAAGGTTTTCTCCAAGGAGGTCAATGTCTCATGTCCCAATGAGATCTTACAATCCCCCCCCTTGGTCCAAAAATACCTAGGATGTCTACCATCTTTCTAGTGATAAGTCTCATATCACTCAATAGAGGCAATCCTACAAACTCTCCCAATTTCAAAATTGGGTATCTCACATTCCCATTTTTCCCTCTCAAGAGGAAAAAATATCATCCATCATCCCATGATAGATACCTCCCCCTAAAGGCTTGCTCCCCCTTGACCATTGCACCAACAATGTCCTTGGAAAGTCCCTAAGCCAATAGGAACTCTAAACGATCAAACATAAGATTCAAAGTTCAACATTGAACTTTCCAACCCCTTAAATTTGATACATCACCCTAACAACTCTCCTAATCCATATCCAATGGATTTTCACCCTTTATAATGCTTCCCAAAGCATATCCTAGGGTTAGGAGTAGTTAGGGTACTTTACCATAGCTGAAAACGAGCTAAATAACCTTGTTTTTCCCAAAATCAGCCTGGCAGTCGACTCTATCAGAGATCAGTCGACTGCCACCAAGAGCAGTCAACTGATAACTAAATATTAGAATTTCAATTATCAGAAATAAAATTCAGAAATTCATAAATAATTATATGTATATCAAAAAATCATGAAAATTCATACATATAATACTTATGACACATACAATTGGTGAAAAATGTTGAAAAAATTTTTATCCATAAAATATAAAAATTGATACAAAGTTAAAAAGTGAAGAAAAACTTCAATATTTTAGCTCACTTTGTATCAACTTCATCAATGATGATTACTATCAAAAGATAGACTTCACCAAAGTTTTCTAAATTGATTTTAAAATGATTTTGAAAACATATATTGGATCACATTCCTTGGGCTTAATGTACATGACTTGTACACAAGCTTTCCCAATGATCCACAAATATGATAAGATGAGTTTTAGTTTATCTAGATGCAAAAACTATGCACCTTGAACTTAACTCATATCCTAGAATCTCACATGTATCTAGGGTGTATAAATACACATACATGTCAATTTAGATGTGAGATGTAGGTTTTGTTTTCTTAATCTAAGGTCTCATGCATTTTCTAAGGCAACACTACTTGATTCCCTTATAAATGGGACTTCAAGTCATGTCATTGTCCTTAAATAAATTTTAATCAAATTAAATGTATGAATGATCATGACATAAATGATAGCATAACTAAGCATGGCCAATGATCATGATGTCATGGCATATGATGTAATCTAAAAACACATGACATTAAACCTTAATCATAAACATGATCATGACATATTAAATGATTAAAATAAATATGATGTCATGGCATGTTATATGGCAAACAAGGTATGGCAAATAAGATGTATAGATATAATAATACCTAAAGTTTAATATTGATTGTCATTTGTCATTATTAAGTATATTTTGTCATATTATCATTTATCTTCCAAAGTGTGGCAAAAACTCAAAATGGCACACTATGACCTAAATTGTATCAATTTAATTGATTTTTCATAATCCCAAAAATGTATTGGCACATCTTAAAATCTTTTAGGATTAAAAATCAAATCTATTTCCAATGTATCCATAACCTTGAAAATTACCTAAAGTGTCACCTTTACCATGGTTAGGTTAACTACCCATCCATTTAAAGTTGGCACACCTAAACTTATTTAGCGTGAATCGATCACGCTCTTAGGAACCCAAAACCTATTTGAGCTTCTAGGGTTTACTAGGTATTCCTTAGGGATAACCTCCCTAGATACCCTCCTAATGACCCTTCTAGGCTTGTTAGCCTTGAACATTTGGGTCTTGCCATAGTTAACTCTAGGGGTGACTTCCCTTGTAACCTTCTTAGTGGTCACCTAAGGTTTCTTCGAAACCCTAGCCACTAGGCACCTACCTTGGTCAACCTTAGGAATGACTTCCCTATTGACCTTGGTCTTCCTAGACCGAAGTTTAGTTCCATAGTCAAATGGAACACTATGGTAGGTAGGTTTATCTACCTTGGACTTAGGCTTGTGGCTCAAGCCTTTCTTACCCATAGATGAGCCTTGCCTCCTAAATTCTAGACCTTGACTCTTGGACCTAGACCCTTGACTTTGACCATTTGACCCTTTTATTTGGTTTTGCATAATCTTAAGGGTCTTCTCAAGTTTCTCAAGCCTTAACCTCAAGGCTTGATTTTCAACCTCTAATTGCCCAATTTTAGAATTTTGATTTAATCTTTGGGCATTGTTCTTCCTAGGCATATGACTAGTCCATTTGGGGTTAAAACCTAGATGGTCTTCTATTTTTTTGATAGATTCCCTAGGTAAGGTCTTTCTAGGGACATTAGTCTCAAATTTCTCCTTATTTGAAATGTGGACATTTTGAGCTCCTAAACAAAAGTATTTATTATTCCTAGCATGCTTGTCATGATAAATTGCAAGAGAATTAAAATTTCTAGCATGATTTTTGACATTTAAATTAGAAGGAGCATTACTAAAATGTACATTATGGTTTGCCTTAGCTCCCCCTATATGTGATGCTCCCTTTTTAGCTTTTTTCTCTCCCTTTGGGCATTGACTCGGGTAATGACCCTGTAGTCGGCATTTGAAGCAAACCACTTACTCCTTGCTTTTGATTGTTGGGGGATCGGCATCCTTGATCTTTGGTGCCGGTGGAGGCTTCTTGACCTTGTTTGGGCACTTACTCTTGTAATGCCCACATTCCCTACACTCAAAACATATTATATACATTTTATTATTAACACATATGTTTGAGTTACCTAGGGTGGTGGTGAGGATCTCTTGAGCTTGCTCTTCCTCTCGACCGGATGTAGATGCTTCTTCTTGTTGTTCCGGTGTTGAGGATGCCCTAATCTCCCCCCCCCCTCAATCCTAGAGGTGGAGGTATCCTCTAATTCTTCCTCTTCTTCCACCGATTCGAAGGTTGACTCCTTATCAACTTCCAAATCCTCACTCGCTTGTGAGGATCAGGATTCATCTTCGGCCTCCTCTTCTTGAGCCGATGATGGATCTTCATGGAGCTTAGCCACTTGGCTCCATAGGTCCTTGGCATCTATATAATTACCTACCATACCCAAGATATTGTTAGGTATTAAATCAATCAAAAATTTCATTACCTTATCATTTTTCTCGAAGACTTGAACTTGCTCTTCGATCCATCTCTTCTTCTTGAGGAATCCTCCCTTTGGTCCTCTTGGATATTCGAATACTTCCATGAAAATGGATCACTCCTCAAAATCTCTCATCATGATAAAATCTTCAATTCTTCTCTTCCAAGAATTGAAGCTTTCTTGTTCATATAATGTGTACGGGATCGGTGTGTTGATGTCTCATCCAAGTTGTTCAACTTCTATCTTCTTCCTCTAGCGGTTTGCTCCCGCCGGTTAGTCATGCTAACCGGGTTCCTTTGCCAAAGTTCACTTGGACTTTACATCGTCAAGACTGCACACTTTGACTTATGTTGTTAAGACCTCACCTTTAGACTTTTCCCTTACCAAGTATCCATACTTGGACTTTCCCCTTTGCCAACTCCATATTGGACTTCCCTTGTCAAGACTCCACCCTTGAACTTTTCTTTTGTCAAGTATCCCAAACTTAGACTTTCCGTGCCAAATATTCATACTTGAATTTCTCCTTTACCAAGTCTCCAAATTTGAACTTTCCATGACAACTCCATGTTGGGCTTCTCCTTGCCAAGTCTATGAGCTTAGACTTTCACCAACAATCTCTCTTATATGACCTTTAGATATTCTAAACCATTCAATAGTCATATGATCAAATCATATTGTCAAACATTAAAATTCTACTTGAGTCCAACTTGAGTCTGATCAATCGTGACCTGGGTCGATTACACCAATAAAAACCATCCCGACCCATTACTTAATGAGTTTGAGGTGGTTCCAGAATTGGTTCATCCGATTTCGAATTTAGCAAGTCGATTTCAATTCGCTTCCGAATTGAACCGATCCGTTAAGCATATCTGGCGACACATGAGCACCACCTTTGGCCTAAATTAATTAATTTAATTTAAAAAATAAAAAATAAAAAATGAGAACGTAAAAATAAATAAATCTAGCAAACTTTATTAATTAGTATTTTAATATTTATATAAAAATTTTATTAAAAATTTAATATTATTTTTTTAAAAAATATTTTATTAAATTTATTTTAAAATTTTATTAAAAAAAGTAGCCAACTTATATACAATGTAAATTATTTAATGAAGCAAAATATATAAATATTCATTTAATAAATATTTAACGAATCACCCCGATCCATTCTTTCATTACTTAAATCGCTCCGACCCTACAACCTTCGTCCCTAGGGATGTAAACGAATCAAATATTCATGAATAAATTTGATATTCGACTCGATAAGAACTCGTTTATGTTCATTCAATATATATGAAAGTTAATTAATAAAAAAGTTTGAACAACTTGTTAATATTTATAAATAGTATTAAACTCATTTAAAAATTAGTTATGAAGTTATTTATACTCATTTATAAATAAAGATTAAAATATTAAAAATTTAAAATAAATAAACAAGCTTAATTTAAAAGTTTGATAATATTTAAAAAAAATCGAGCTTAAATAAATTTGAAACAAGTTTCATTCAAGTTTAAATCGAGCTTTTTTAGATGTTTAATATCCAACAAATAAGTCAAGTTCAATCTCTAAAAAAAAATAAAAATAAGTTGAACAAATTTTTTTATTAGCTTAATTAATTTTAGATTTGATTAGCTCTGTTTCATTATTTTATCAAACAAGTGAACACTATAAAGCCTTCACTTCGCTCGTTTACAGCCCTATTCGTCCCTCACTCTAAATCGCTCCGACGCCACAGCCTTCGTCCCGCACTCGCGGCCGCGCACCCCGATCGATTGCAGAGATAGGATGGAGGATAGCGATACGTCGATGGAGAAATCGGCGTCTCTGATGAAGTGCCCGGCTGCCGTGTCGAGGGCCTTCAAATCGGTCGTCGCCAGCTCCTCCGCCTCCGATAGGCCCAGAAAGATAATTGAAACCATCAATCTCCTCAATCCGGACGAATCTTCCGCCCTTGAGGTAAACACTGCTCTGATCCTTTCTGTCTTTTCTTTTTTTGTATGGATTATGTCTGCTATTGCTTAGATCCCGCCTAGGGTTCTTGGAAAAAATCTGATGTATTATCTGATATTGGGCATATTTGTGGCATAGCCACTGCAATCTTATAAATACATCATAGATAATTTTATACATTAAATCACATTTACTAGCTTCATGAAAACTGCACAAGATATGCATATGCATTAATTCTCAAATTTAACTTTTAATTGGTTGAGCCTCACCCTGCAAATCTACGATGAAATCAAGAACATGAAATTAATTCATGGTGATATTTTTTAACATTGCCTAATTAGACTTGTGTAGCACTTTTGCATGGTAACATTATTTTCTCAATTTGCAGGACTTCTTCGAATCAACTAAAAAATATAGAATCGTCACGTTATCAGTCTTCCTTCGACTGTCTCTACTGGTGGAAGAGGTAAATCAGGATCCCAGTTGGCAAGTGCAAAAGAGAGGTTCGGTTGATAGCCCAGGGCGATTAAACTCTTGGGAATTGATCCTTATCCATTTAAGAGTTATTCCTTTGTACTTACCAACTGGGACAACCCTGTGGGCTTTCTTCGAACCAGCTAAAGAATCAGCTAAAAGTGATCCTGTTCATGCTACAATACGTTACAAATTGAACATATCTACAGATTGTGCTCCTCTGGCCGTATTTTCAGAAACTGATGAAGGTAAGCATGCTCTTTCATTTCTTTTTGAACAATAATATTTATTTTTGTTGGACTAAAGCTGGACATATAAACTGTCTGGTTTTTGGTGGATTATACAAAGTACATAGCCTTTAAGTTCACTAATAACTTTAGGCAATTAGTTATCTCATTCATGCAGTTTTTGGTGGATTATACTCATAAAAGTAATTGATAATGTAGGAAAATCATCACTGGAACTGGAGGGGAAAGTAGACAGTGTACTTGAGTTGGAACCTCACTTTGATAATTTTGAGGACTATAGTAAATCTTTTCGCGGAAGGACTATTACTGCTGAAACTAGAGGAATCAAGGTTGATGTTTTTTTTTCTTTATTGCTTGTCAGCTAATTTTATGATTCCCTTGTTCTTTGAAAAACTAACCCCTTGTTTATTCCTTTCCACAATTTTAGGCTATCGAAATTGAACATCTCAGGAATTTGAAGGTAGCTTTTTCTTTCTATGGTAACAAAATGTGGTAAAAAAATGTTTCCTTCGCATGGTACTTTGTATGGTTACTTGGCCATAGGGTTACCATATCATATGTTTGGTTGGATTGTGATTTCTCCTTTTTTTTTCCTTGCACCCGAGACTTGAATATTCTATCAGTATTGCTTGGTTTCAGTTATTTTTTATTACTCAATAATACCTTTGCTACTTTTTTTTTGTTGTCATAAATTTGTACCATAATTGATAGTTTTTTTTCCCTATTTTTTATCTTAAAAATCTAATTGGTTGCCAAATTGCTATTCTAAAACCTTAGGCTTGGGAGGCAGCAGTTCAAGCTGTTAAAAATGTGGAGGCAGGATAGGTTACGTTTATAACTTGAATTGTTCATGATACATGTCAGGACGAAAAATTGGGTAGTAATGCTGTCGAGCCTTCAACGACTAATGCAAATGCTGCAGCCAGTGGTAGGCAATCAGCATCGGCAGATGTGAAGGGTAAGACGAAAATAAAGGACACTCAAAAAGAACTTGCCTGCCAAAAGATGATCAAAAGATGATCTATGAGACTGCCTGGACTTGATCATGGTAGCATATGATGGAAGGTTGAGTTTCTTGTAAAAATAGGATAAAATTGGTGGTTGGTGCAAAAATTCTTATATGTTTTTTTATTAGTATTAATATATTTGAATTTTCAATCTGACTAATTTTTTAGAGTGAACGATTCTATTCCACAGATCTTCAGAACGTCTCACCAACAACTGAGTCGGATAAAGTCGGAGTCTAAGTGATCTCATCAACTACCAAGAATAAATCAGAGAAGCGCTCGTAGTTTTTTCACGGTTCAGTTCGGACTTCACATTTGTGTCATTCCTGAACGATAGTCCAACGCCGAAGTCGTACTCCGTTCATCGGATAAATTCCTGAGTTCAAAGGTCGTCCAAATGAATTTTTTCTAAATTCGATGTCGAACGATATTGCAATAGAAAATCAAATTATATTCTCTTATAAGATGTCTCTCTATTTTTACTGTTGTATCGTCTCGTATGGAATGCCTCTCTCTTCTCTATTCTGGTTGTGGTGTGGTAGTTACTAAAGATTATGTACATAGTTTTTGTTGCTTGTCAATTTCAATAAGACATCATAGTGAATTTACGACTTACTGATGAATTGTAAGATTGATGCATTTGGGTACAGATGTATAGGTCATTTACTCCAATTTCTGATGTTGTTTGTACTTTTTTTTTTTTTTGTGGCATTTACTTCTCCAATTTCTGAGACTTCATTTGTGGTGAATACTCCATTTGTTGTGGAGGAAAATACCCTTGAGGTGGGACTCAAGGTTGAACTCGATCAAAGAGAGTGCTCAAGTCCAATCGAAGTGCACCCAATCCAATTCAGCAGATAGATCAGGCAGATCCTCTGAGCTCACACTTCCTCAACTGAGCTTGACAGATAGATCAGGCAGATCCTCTGAGCTTAGACTTCCTCAACTCAGCTCGACAGATAGATCAGGTAGATTCTCTGAGCTCAAACTTCCTCAGCTCAACTCAGTAGATATATCAAGCAGATTCTCTAAGCTCAGATTTCCTCAGCTAAGTTCAACAAAATAGATCAACTGGATGTCTGCTCAATCTACCACATTAGCTCAGTTCGACAGATTATATCAACCAGATGCTTGAGCTCAGTAGATGTCCCTAACTCAGTTTTGACAACTAGATGGTTATGTCCCCTCCCGATAGACACATCTCCCCGACCTCACTACTGAGTAATGTCTCCCCTATAAAGTCATATCCCTATTATAATAAGGACATATCTCTCAAGATCCTCTCTATGAAATCATATTGTGTCAATCATAAAAGATCTCCCCTGTGAAGCCACGTCTTCATCATAAGGAGATTATGCTATCTCCTTCATAATGAGGTCATACCTCTCAAGATCCTCTCTGCGAAATCATATCATCTCTACCATAATGAGGTCATACCTCCCAAGATCTTCCCTACGAAGTCACGTCTCCATCATAAGGATAACGTCGTTTTCTTTATAATGAGATCATATCTCTCAAGATTCTCTCTGTATAACCATATTGTCTCTATCATAATGAGATCATATCTCTCAAGATTTCCTCTGCGAAGTTACATCTCCATCATAAGGAGACCTTATCGTCTCCTTCATAATGAGATCATACCTCTTACGATACCCCCTACGATGTCATATCTCCACCATACTGAGGACGTGTCTCCACGTTCTTCTAGAGGAGTCAAGTCACTGAATCTTCCTTTTCACTCTCCTTATATAAAGAGGGGAGTAGCGTCGAAGGGAGGGGGGAGTAATCTCTAATCCTCAACTTTGCTCCTTTAAATATTTTCTCCACTCTTCTCCACATTGTGACTTGAGTGTTGGAGGAGTTTCACCGAGATTCCTCTTGACTTGCTTTCTCACTCGTTTGCTAGCCTTCTCAGGTCCATGTCCTCGCGGCTCTGTCGACGAATCTAATCCAAGCCTCTACGACTCCGACGATCGATCAAGTTCTCAATTCCCGATCTCACGAAGGCACACATACTTGATCTGATAAAGCTCGACGGGAAGTTGATATGACCAGTTTGACACATCGATGACAAATCCTGATCTATACTCAGTCGATCAAAATAGCTCGACCATGAGTATTTTGCCAAGTCATCTCGTCGATCTCAAATCAGAACAACCTTCAATTGGCATGTATAGTCACGTTGTTGATTACACATGATGAAAGAAAGGAGTAAAAAGATCTAATATAATGTGTGCTGGTATGCAAAATGCGACCCACCTTGTAATTCAAGAAAGATGAGAGATTTTTCAATTATTACAAATTTTGATGCTTTTTTTTTATTAAAAAAAGGTTTTTTTTTATCGCTTATTGATTACTTTTAATGAATATATCAAAATTCATTGGATTTTTTTTGGATTCTATTATTTTTTTAGCATAATATTTTAGCTGTAATTCTAGGTTCTTTTTATTGGACAAATTTTAACAATTTTTTTATATAAAAATTAACATAATTGTCCACCTCCCCAAAAAATAGTTCTCCAATCAGTAAAGAACTAATGAAATAATTTAAATTTATCAAACATTCATGTCATTGGTTTTGCTAAAATAATCAACTCAAGGTTGGATGTAAGCTGTGAAGTTGGATTGGGTCTATCGGATTGGTCTGCGCCGCTAAATAATTTAAGTTAGATTGAAATTTTATCAATCCGTCATTTTGACGAGCCTAAACGGATTGATCCGCGCGAGTTGCGCGTCTAGACGGGTTGACCCATCGTGGGCACGGATTAATCCGTGGGTTGAAAAATATCAAAAGATGAAACATGTGAAAATAAAATTATATAAGTTTTTTTAATCAATATTTTAATATTAACTAGATAAGTTTTTCACCATCACAATCTTCTTCTATCACACATACACCTCAACAAAAATATAAAAGAAGTTAAAATAAAAAAAAAATATTTGATGAAGTACTCTATTTTTTTTATACTCTAATTATTTTATATTATTTTGTCACTACTATTCTAATTAATGTATAATATGAAATAATGACATATCAAAATCAAATAATTATAAGGACTAGAAAATCTCAATTTAATCTCTATTTGGATGAGCAAAAATTTACATTTGTATATTATCAAGATTTGGATATTTTGGAACATTGGAAAAGAATAAAACACATCGATATTCAATTTTGTAGGTCGATAATTGAATCTAAATTATAAGATTTTAGTTACTCTAAATGCTTATTTTTTTAATCATGGTACTCCATTTGTCTTACCGATCATTATCTCAAGCTCTAAATATCTCAATAATTTTAGATATATTTTTTTAATTTTTTAGTCCACGAGTTGACCCGCCTAATTCCCAACCCGCCTTGGATTAGATTGGATTAGAGATTTCTCAAGCCGCCGAGATGGCGAGTCGACCCGTATCTCTCCGTTAAATATTGAATTTACGACGGATTAATCTGCCCTGTCATGGATCAATCCGTTTGACAACTCAAATCGAATGAAAACAATCATTGTAAACCACTTTTGCATTTGCATTACAATTAATTATTTTTTTCGATTTTTTTTTTATCATTGAGTTTTAAAATAATAACATACTTGCACATTTGCATTTCAATCAATTATTTTTTTCCATAGATTATTTCGAATTATATTGATCTTTTGGCATTTTTTAGAAAATCTAGTGAACAAAATATATTTATTTCCTTACGTCTTCTTAAACCTCGAATTATACAAAATTCTACTCATTAATCATTAATCAAGTTTTAGACGACTTGTCATATCAAAGTAAACAAAATTAAATCAGCATCCGAAAAGATTGCTGATGCTTCTCCAAGACTAACTACCAAACTCATGCTATACAATTAACAAAAGAAAGAAAATTTAAGAGAAATCAAAATATAAATATTTAATATTAAAAAGCAAATAAAATACCTTAAAACAATTCTCTCCTCTCTAATACACTCTTTTAACAAGATCATTATCCACGTCTTGTACAAGAACTCTTTTCAATTATATATTCAAACTCATTAAGAAGGATAAGAATGTTTTCTAATTCCACTTATGAATTATATGAGCAAAATATAATTAAAATAGATATCTTACTTAGTGTTTAAGCTGTACAATTCATGAGATAAATATGAAGAGTTACAGCAAGTCCACTCTGATATTTCCTTCACATTGTATTTTTTTTCTAAAGAAAATAAAGTAATTAATGTTTCATGTGCAAATAATATCTTTATTTTGGTTTAAATCGCGCAGTATCTTGTTAATGCTATAAAAGTATAAATTAATTAATTAAGATAATATTACATAGTATCTTTATTAATTGCGGTGAATATGCATTATTAATTTTCTGACTAAATATTTATTATATTTGCCCTGTTTAATTATAATTAAATAAACATAGTAACCTTTTCTTTTTCTTTTTTTTTTTTTTTGAAATGCTATTAATTAATGTTCAGATACCGATTGGGACGCCTTCCCCTTCGTCCCTGATAAGATTTGAATTGAGTCTTGGCATTTTTAAGATATAAAGAGAGGCAAACAATCCCATTCTTTGATTAATCCTTTTCGCTGACCATGGAGGACGATGGTGCGATCCCACTCGATACGTCGCGAGCGGACCGACCGGTGTGGCTGTTGAAGTGCCCGCCGGCCGCCTCGAGGGCCTTGCAGTCGCTCTCCTCCGCCTCCCCCAACCCCGTCGTCGCCAAGATCGTCCACACCATCGATCTTCTCAACCCCGAAGAGTCCTCCGCCGAGCAGGTAAATATTGCATTCTCTCTTTTATGTATCCCTTCTTCCTTTATGCTATTTTTTTTTTTCTCTTTTGTGCAATCATATCGCTTAGATCGCTGCTTGGGATATCAAGGTTCTCGGAATTAGGTCTTTTTGAAATTATCGGAGGATTTGGCATTAGGATATTTTAGTTTAATTATGTTTTCAATTTGTATAGTAACGTTGAATTTTTGATTTGCAGTTTACCTTGGAAATGGTTCAAAATGATTCTGTTAATAATGCACCGAGAAGTTATAAACTGAATGCATCCAAAGATTTTGTCCCGATGTATGCTTTTTCTGAGTCTAATCAAGGTGAGCATGTCTTTTCATTTCTTTTTAACCAAATCCATAATATTTATTTTTGTCGGACTAAAGTCGGGCATAAAAACACTAATGCCTTTTAGAATTAATTAATTGTCAATCTTTAGCAATTAGTGAATCATGTTTATAGGGCGGCAGTGTGTCCATATACATGTAGGAAATTTGTTATGCAATTTTTGCCGGAAGTCTAATCGCAAAAGTGATTGCTAATGTAGGAAAGCTCTCGGTGGAGGGAAAGGTAAAGTATAAATTTGACATCGAGCCTCAAAATTTCGGAGATTATAGTAAATTATGTCGCGAAAGAACAAACAAGTCTATGATCAAGACCAGAAAAGTCCAGGTCGATGCCTTTTTATTTCTTGTTTTGTCAACTTATTATATTCTTTCTTTGTTCTAGGATGAGAAGTTAAACCCTTTTTTTTTCCCTCCACAATTTTAGGTCATCGACAATGATCATGGCGTGCTTATGAGGCCAATGCCTGGCATGGTTGGCCTAGTTTCATCTGGTTCAAAGGTAGCTTTTTTATTTTTATTTTCTTGTATTAACTAACTACGGTAAACAAATCATGTTTCCTTCTCGTGCCATTTACTTTGTCTGATATGCCAATTGTTATTCGTTTATTGTATTGTTACATGGCCATGGTTGGATTTGTCTCTGCTTGAAAATTACCTTTGCTACTTTGTTTGTCCTCTATTTTTTTTTTTTTTTATCTTCAAAGCCTGATTCTTCGCCCAATGGCTAGCAATTATTCAGATTCAATGTTTGTCGTATGATGATGTTTTGACAGGACAAGAAAAAAGTAACCCCATCTAAAGGATCGGACGCAAAAAGGACACGCAGGGACAAAGGAGAAATGTTGAACATTCTCTTTAAACTCTTTGAAAGGCAGCCAAATTGGGCGCTGAAGCAACTGGTCCAAGAGACTGACCAACCTGAGGTACTCACTACTACACTGACACTACTTCTTCAATAAAAATCATTTTATCCCCATACAAAATTGAGAACGCCTTCCGTATTGATTCAAATTGCACAATAATACTGAATTTACTGCTCAGTTTCTCCTTGCCAATGGTCCCGTTTTCCTCAGTTGTATATTTTATTGTGAACAAGCAATTCCTGAAAGAGATATTGAACGAGATTTGCTTGTACAACAAGAGAGGGCCCAATCAAGGGACCCATGAGCTCAAAGTGGAATACAAGAATTTTGGGGGAACCAACAATGAATGATATCCCAGGTAAGATGCTCTGTTCTTCATGTTTTGGAAAAGAAAAGAAATAGGAAAAATAGGGTAAAAAGGAGGGCGACGACGACGACAAAAAACATAAAAAGCGATGAGTAAACGCGTCGTCGGTTATGCTTCCTCTTTGTCCCATGACAAGTCAAACCGTGAGTTTATTTTGAGGAGTCAACGTCTTTCGTCTTCGATTTAATCAAAATTCTCTCTCTCTATTTTTTCAGAGTAAAGTGACAACCAAAAAGCATAAAGCTCACCAGTTTCTGTTGTTTCAATTTGCACAGCTCTCCACTGTCATCACAAACGTGCACCTGCTAGCTAGACTGCATTTCTTCTATAAGATTTAAGACCACCGACGCTCTTTCTGCAAGCTCCAAAATAAAAGGGCAAGGTCGTTCTTTTAATAATGGTGGTCGTATGATTTAAAATTGTGTTTTTGTAAATATTATTTCATGAGATTTGAATTATGCGTTTTGATAGAGAAAACTAAGATTACTTCCATCGTACTATACTATTATTCCTTTCTTATTATTCTAATCATTTTCAACTAATGTGGCAAGCTAAAAAAAATTACTTAGGTACTTAGTGTTAATTATATGAATCTTATATATCCATTCATTGAGCTCTAAACAAGGCTTTTACTTATGCACAACAATAAAAAGTAATATAAGTAGAAATAAAAATAATGGAGTTGTACTGGTATATCTGATCAACCTTTTTAATTTCTTCTTAATCACTTCCCAGTTAATTGATTTCCGGATCCTGGCCAGCAAACAACCCCTGGATATGAATGAGGCAAGATCGAAGTTAACTGATTAAAAAAAAAAATCTCAGCTCAGTTAAGTATAGAAACCTAGAGAAAGAAAAAAAGGGTTTGAACCAACCTGTTAGAAAATTGTTATTGAAGTACTCTTGAGCATATGGATGATCAAGAATAGAATTACAAGAAGTTATTTCAATCTATTATAAATAACATCACAAACAATGCAAGGAAAACATCTAACTGTTGATGACAGAGAGAATATGCCACTTCGTGTGAATATATATATATATATATATATATATATATATATATATATATATATATATATGAAGCAATTTGAAACATAATCGATAAAATAAAATAGTCGTCCTCACGAACATAGTGTGGTGACTAAGATATGACGATGTTTATAGAAGTGACATAGATCGATTTCGAATGAGGTCTAAAATTTTTTCTTGAATTTAGATGATCCCTACGTATCTTGGTCACCACGTCAAAGTCCATAGAATTCTTTGTGATTTATCTTCTTTACAATGATCGTGGAACAGATCGATGAAGATCGCTAGATGGATGGTTTCAACATTTTATAGATTAACTAATTCAAGGTTATGAAATTCAATTGTCTTCGATAAAATAATTAATTTTCTCCCAAAATAATTCCAACCATCCAACCCTTCAGCAGTACTTTCCAAAGATATAGAAAATTAGTGACAATTTAAAAGCCAATAACAAAACTGTTAGATTAAGACTTTGTTAGATAGGCTTTTATATAGCATCGTATATCTATCTCTTAGAGTTAATTAATTTTGAAATGATCCGTTCGAGTCTACTGAAGTTTTTTATCAATCATTAGAGTAAATTTAAAAAGTGCTCGATAATCCAATAATCTAGAGTATAATTTGAAATTGAATTTAATATATTTGAAAAACTGTATTGGTGGTCTACCATTGCACCATAGTCCGACCGAGAGCAAGCTTATATATTAATTAATAATACAAATCATTATTATTAAGGATTAAATCTGATAAAATGATCTAATATATTAATTGTGGGTTTAAACTATTAGGCTACGTTTGGTACGAGATAATATAATCAATCTTGTAATATAATATAATGTAATGTGTATTACATTATTGTGTTTAGTTAGCGATTGGTGTGTAATCTTTGATTACAAAAATTATTACATTCGTTTGTTTGGTATTCATATTTGTTATAAGAAATGTAATTTATATTATTATAAAATGACAAAAATACCCTTATAATTTCTTCTTAAGGTAATATAATTCTTAGTCGTCAATCGTCGATCGCTGGCCATCGATTGGTCGTCGGTCGTCGCCGACCGATCGCCAGTCGGTCGCCGCCCGATCACCAGCGTGCCGTCGGCAGTCGATCGATTGTCGATTGATCGTCGGCCCCGGTCGATCGTCGGTCGTCGATCGGTCGCTGATCGTCGGTCGGTCGTCGTCCATCGGTCGATCGCCAGCGGGCATCGATCGATCGTCGTCGGTCGTCGACTGGTGTCGATCGATTGTCGGTCGATCGCCGCTCACCGATCGATCGTCGGTCGTCGATCGTCGGCTGACCGTCGGCCCGCCTCTGGTTGTCGACCGATCGCCAGCTGTCGACCGCCGACCAATCGTCGGCCACCGACCAGTCGCCGGCCGCCAACCGCCGGCCGACAACCATCACCGGCCGACAACGTAACCATCGCCGGTGGTCGTCGTCGACAAGCTCCAGAAAGCAATGAGAAAAATAAAAGAAAAATATATTTGTCATGATAAATATTGAATCCGTAATGTAATCGGATTACATAGTTTTTTCTTCGTAATCGAGATTACGGATTTTGGCTCTTATTTTGTAATGCAATTATATTATATTATATCTTTGAAATGTTACCAAACAAAGTAAATTATCTTGTAATATAATCTTGATTACATTATAAGTCTGATTACCCGTACCAAACGTAGCCTTAGATGTGAATTATACATGCAGAATCCATTAATTTGGTTCATTAACATTGATAGATATATGGTTAATGAGTTACAGGTTTAAAAACGGAATGATCCATAAAAAACTTGACATATAAATAGAGGGTTGCGGACATTAGCCAGGTCTACGTATGTTTTTCTACCGGCTCTCTCTTTTCTCTTCTTCCCTTCGGACGAGAGACTACAATTATCGTCTGCTCCTGTAGAAGGCTTTCTGTTGCATTTTCAATATCCTCATCTCCGATGAAGAAAGGAACAATGGCAATGGCTTTGGACTCCGATCAGTTTTTGATTTGCCATTGTTTTGATATTGATATGTATTCAATCGTGATTTCGATGATAATTGATCCCGTAGATGCGCCATTCCATTTCCTATCCAAGCATCATGTGCTATCAAGTCTCTACGAGGATGACACATTGATTAAAACAGGACGACACTTATGAAATGAGCATGAGTCGATTTTAGAGGAGAGTCTAACCTCGGCTCTTTTGAATCAAGCGATTCAGAAACGATTTTATACCAAGTCTCTCATGCCATGGTAGTCCATAAACTCTCAATTCAATTAAATGATTTAATACCTTTGAGTGGTGAAGTAGGGAAATGCTTTCACTTGACCCAATCTCATCAGTTCATAAGCTCTTAGTTCGATCAAAGTGCTTATGCCCTTGAGTGGTAAAATGGGAAGGAGAGATGTCTTCACTTGGACTAGTCGAGATAATTTGTAGTCTTCGGTCGTCAGAGTACTTCATACACTTGAAAGGTGGAGTGGGGAGGTGTGAATTGTATTCACTTAGTTCAGACAGTTCGTAAATCTCGGTCCATTCATAGTGTTTTATACCCCCGAGTGGTAAAGTGGAAAAAAGAGATGACTTCACTTGATTCAACCGAGACAGTTCGTAAATTTTCAGTCTGATCAAAGTCTTTATACGCCCGAGTGGTAGAGCAGAGAAGAAAAAAGTGCTTTCACTTAGTCCAACCGAAACAATTTGTAAGCATTCATTCCGGTCAGAGTGTTTTATAAATAAAAGACATAACTATCCACATCGGACGGTTACCACATTTGCATAAAACGTGCAAATGTGGGGAGCATCTACTAACAAATATCGCTAGAACGAAACCTCGAAAACTCAGGAGCCCGAGGAGAGCTCATGCAATCGAGAGTTTGGGTACTCGAGACCTCAGATATTCAGGAGCCCGAAAAAGACTCGAGTGGTAGGGAGCTCGAGTACTCAGAGATCCTGAGAATTGAAGGCTCAAAGTGTAAAAGATCAAAAAATAAAAAAATGGATGGATATGATCAGATACTGACTTGTTACGTGTGATCAAGTGGATAAGCTCTCGTTGAAGGATGACTCGGCAAGAGAAGACCAATTTTCAGCCGCACCACTAGGGTTGATGGAAAAGCACAGTAGCCGTCCATTCTTCCGAGCAAGAGAGAGAGAAGAGGTCGTCTCCAGGACTAGCCCAGTTGATAAGTACAAATAGACAACTTTTAAATTGATAGGGATCAATTTCTAGAGAGATTATGACTCTGAGCTATCGACGGATCTCCTCCTTTGCACTTACCACGACTGTTCCTATTGACAAAGGAGATAAATTTTTAAGAGGAAGAGAAGAGACGAGAGTTGCAACGCTCGCCGCTCGTTTGGCGTCTTGGAATTGCGCCTCCATTCTCTCTGATGCCATCCAGAAAGCAGATACAATTGGTGAATGACCGTTATCAATGCATTACCGTCACGCGTCTCACGCGGTGCTGGACTCGTTTATTTTAATTTTTGTACATAGCAGTATTTGTTGACAAAACAGAGGGCATTATCAAGGTACACTACACATCGCCTAAAACAACCTCAAATAACTCGAGGCGAATAACATTTATTATAGCCACATGCCATAGTAACATACTACGAGCACTCGACTTCTCTATCCACTCGACTTCTCTAGCTAGTAATTGAGCATCTTTGATATGATGAGGACGATCCGAATGATGTTTACTTGATGAGAATGCATCTGATAGGTGATCCTTCGGCACCTCGTAGCCGAAGAGGTAAGCAATGCACATTGTATATGCCGGCTTTGACATCATCTAGTTTCAAGGCTTCCACGAGAATGATCTCCTGAGCAAAATAAATCAACCAAGTAAATGAGAAGAAGAGAAGCAAGTTAGATGCCATTGTATAGTGCATATCTTCTGTAGAATATACATGATTCAGGTGAACACAACTCTTTCATCAAATGCCATCAGTAAAAAACAACCATATAACAAACTCACTGACGGAAATTTTGGGCAGTAAAAATAGCAAAAACAAGATATTTTGGGCACATAGCTTGTTGTCGAGCCTCTAAATGGCAGAATTATCTTTCCATTAACATTGAGGGTAACATCGGCTCCATTAATTGTCGAGCTAATGATTGAACCCGATTAAAAAAGGTTAAGATTTAAAGGCAGACCCAAAGCCGTATCCATATCTCGGCAGGAGTCTCTTTATTCATGTTCCGACAGACATGTTTGTCTCGGCAGGAGTCTCTTTATTCAGGTCTCGACAGACATATTTATCTCGGTAAGAGTCTCTTTATTCATATCCCGACAGATATACCTATCTCGGTCGGATCTTCTATATTCCATTTATGGCAATTATTCCAAGATCATTAAGTAGCAAGGACATCGCTGATTAGACAGGACTTCCTCATTAACGAAGCCATGTCGTTCTCTTGGAGGTCACAACCGTCCTATTAATGGAGTTTTGTCTCCTATCAACCATGCGAGTTGCATTAATGGAGTTTCATGCGTCTGTCATATTTAATGAGTATTATCTTCTATCATTCTCTGTCATGTCAGGCCGTCATAATTAAGAGCCCATGTCCTCTGTACGAACCCGTAGGAGTTTGTGTCGGTATCTCAGCTTATATAAAGGTAATCGGGGAAAAGGGAGGAGGATCTTCCGGCCTCTCCGAAGTCCTCCCTCCGTTCCTCCCTACTCACTTTCCTTTTCCCTTCCATTTCGGCCGACCCCGACTTGAACATCGAAGGGCATTGCCCAGACCCTCTCGGCGCCCTCCTTCACTTTTATTTATTTTCTTTCAGGCTATTGGTCCCATTCCTCCAGCAACTTCGCCCAGCAACGTTCCCAGAACTCGTCTCTCCATCGTGATCGCACCGGGCACTCCTTGTTCCTAGGAGACACTCGTTATCCCATCAGACGAGCCTGTCGAAGAGGGTTAACTTTGCCTCCGCACCCCGCTAAGACCTCAGCTTCACCGATTCATCTCCCGTTCGAGTCATTCGGACCTTCCGTCGAGCCAACTCGTGCCTCAACCAAATCATCCCTTGTCTCGGTGTCTTAGCCTCAACATAATTGACGTCGTATGTGTGAACCGAATTTCTGAACTGAGACACAGATGAGGGACCGCAGGGAGAATTCCAAAGATCAAACCTCCACATAGAATGAAGTCATGACAAGTGTCGCCCTGGTCACTACTACCTGGAGGAAATTCTACGGAGGCACTTTTCACAGAACCCGACCCCTGTTCCGAGATTTCCGACCCCGACTCAAGCACCTGCCCAAGTGTCCGTTGCTCAACCTCAGCTCCCCCAGTTTCAGTCCCGATAATATCACTACCGACTGAGTCATCCTCAGCTACATCTCAAGAGGAATCATCTAAAGAGGTGATCTCTCGGAAGCCGTCTGTTAAAGATCCCAAGAAGGGGAAGGCTCCCATGATCAACCGGGGCACTCCCCTCTCTCCCGATATCATGGTCAAGAAGCTTCCTAAGCATTTTAAATTGTTGTCGATCGGAGAGTATAGTGGCTCTTCTGATCCTGAAGAACACCTCAACAGATTCGAGAAGGCTGCCTTATTACACAATTACACTGATGGAGTGAAGTGTAAAGTTTTCTCCATCACTCAAAGATGATTCGACCGACTGCCGGAAGGTTTAATCCACTCCTTCGCGGACCTCTGCACCCTCTTCTTACAATATTTTGCCATCAACAAAAGGTATCACAAAACGGCTCAGTACCTTTTATCTATGATGCAGGGGAACCAAGGGTCCTTGAGGGAATACATCCACTAGTTCAATCAAGCAGGCATGGATGTGCCTTTTATCTCCGCAAAGACATTAGTCAATGCCTTCTCCCAAAGACTGAGGCGAGGTGATTTCTCCAAATCCTTGACTTTGAAGCCTTACTAGGTCGAACTGAGGGTGTACATCAACCTGAAGGAAGCCGAGAAAGTCATCGATGAACACGGAATCGCCGATGGTCGAAGCAAGCCTCATCCACCTTAACCGAATAAAAAGGTTCCATTTCCTACTTACACTCGGCCTCCTCATACTCTCCACAGTTATGTGCCTCATCAGGCTCAGGACAAGGTTATCTAGACTATTCATGAGGTCTCTAGACCACGGCTATCCCAAGACAATCTCAGCGGTTTTATGCCTTTCATCAAGTGTACGGGCATTCCACACAAGAATATCACAAGCTAATAGACGAGATCAAGCAGGTAGTATGGGAACAACAAAGAAGCATGGAGACCAGACCTGAGCGACCACAACTCGAAGCTAGACAGGACCCACCGAGAATCGAAGCTCGACATGAGTCACCGAGAAACACCAAGCGGCCTCGATCTGACAAACCTAATCGGCGGGCTAAGGCACCTCGAAGATCCCTCAAGTTCTCTCCGAGGACACGAGCTCCCCGATTTGAAGACCCCCTACAAGATGTGCTCAACGCTCCTCATTGAGGTACCATTAACATGATTGCAGCAGGAGTGACTGATGCTAGGAAGGCTCATGGTAGACGCCTGGAGAACATGGAAGTGGGAACTAGCCGAGGACAGGTCGAAGGACTTTCAATTAACTTTGGACGAGAAGATCTGCAGGGAGTCTTCATTCCCCATGATGATGCCTTGGTGATCCGAGTTACCATAGCTAACTATGATGTGGCTTGAGTATTCGTGGACACAGGTAGCTCGGTAAATATTTTATTTAAAGAAGCTTTTGTCCACATGCAGCTAGATCAAGCCGAGCTTCAGCCGATGAACATTGCCCTTTTTGAGTTTTCCGGGCACGAAGTGTCACCGCTCGACTGAATTGACCTACCTCTATCTCTCAGAAAGGAGCCCCTCCATCGAACTAGAATTACCACTTTCACCGTGGTAGATGTTGTCTCATCCTACGACATTATTTTGGGAAGACCAGCCCTGCATTCCTTCCAAGCCATCGTCTCTACCTACCATCAAAAGATCAAATTCCCAATGGCTAATCAAGTCGGGGAAGCAAATGGAGATCAAAATTCAAAAGACAACTAGGAAATGCTATATGGAAGAAGTACGAGCTAGTTCTAGGAGAAATCAGCGGATGGAGTCAGCAGAGGTTTATACCATCCGAGAAGAACCTTTGGGAGGGGATGAAGAGATACAAGTATGGCATGATCAACCAAAGAGACCTATCCGAGTCGTGGCCGGCTTATCCCCCGAGTTGAAGCAAAAAATAGTTAGCTATCTCTCAGCCAACCAAGATGCCTTCACCTGGCCAGAAGATAAAAACAAAGGGATTTCTCGGGTCGTGATGGAGCATAAGCTAAATATCCTACTAGGAGCTCATCCCGTAAAGAAAAAAAGAAGACACTTTGGCCCGAAAAAGATCAGGTCATACAAGCCGAGGTGCAAAAGCTATTGCAATCTGAACACATCCGCAAAGTCCAATTCCCTTCTTAGCTCTCCAATGTAGTATTAGTACTCGAACCAGGGAGTAAATGATGAGTATATATAGACTTTCGGAATCTTAAGCATGCCCCAAAGATTGTTACCCCTTACCTCGAATAGATCAATTAGTTGACTCAACCTCGAAATGTGAACGTGTTTGCATGCTAAATGCCTATCAGATTCCATTAGCTCGGGAAGATCAAGAGAAAGCTAGTTTCGTTACCTTAGACGGTACGTTCTGCTATCAAGTCATGTCATTCGAACTCAAGAATATTGGAGTCACTTATCAAAGGCTGATGGATAAAGTCTTCAGGAAACAGATTGGCTAAAACATCGAGGTATATGTGGACGACATACTCATCAAGTCCGCTCAAGCTGAGGATATCGCAAGAGATATGACAGAGACCTTCAGCACTTTGCGTCGGTATGGGATCAAACTTAATCCGAACAAATGCTTGTTCAGTATCCGAAGTGGCCGATTTCTCGGCTATATTGTAATCAAGAGAGGAATTGAGATCAATCCAGAGAAAGTCCAAACTTTGCAGACTATGACCTCACCTCAAAATCTAAAAGAAGTGTAGAGACTGGTGGGAAGAATTACCGCCCTCTCGCACTTCATCCCTAAGTTGGCTAAGTGAAGCTTTCCCTTCTTTAAGGTGCTTTGCAAGTCGGTTCGATTTTCATGGGATGAAAAATACGAGCAAGCATTCACTGACTTAAAGCAGTATCTTGCCAAGTTGCCCACTTTGTTCAAGCCTGTAACTAGGGAAAGATTATGGTAAACTGACTCTGGCGCTCCTCATAACCGCCCGAAAGCTCTGTCCCTATTTCTTATCTCATTCCATCACGATTCTAACCAACAACAGTCTTGGAAGAGTCCTAACCAATCCAGAAGCCTCTGGCAGCCTGATCAAGTGGACAACCGAGTTAACAGAGTATGACATCCAATACTAGCTTCGGACAGCCATCAAGGGGCAAGTATTAGCAGATTTTTTAACCAAAGCTTTAGGGCATGAGAAGCATGAGATATGGAAGGTATATGTCGACGGCTCAGCAATTAAACAAGGCAGCGACGTGGGAATTATATTGGTGTCTCCCCAGGAAGATGTAATTTGGATAGCTCTGCAGCTCAATTTCCATGCCTCGAACAATGAGGCTAAATATGAGGCCTTGCTAGCTGGTCTTCGAGATGCTTGGCACGTTGGCACCTCCTGAGTCATCCTCCACTCGAATTCTCATTTGCGGTAGAACAAATCAAGGGGTCTTTCGTGATTAACAATAATTGGCTTCGGCTTTATGCGAGGAGTTATGAAAAGTTAGTGGCCGAGTTTTAGGAGTTGACCCTCCACAAGATTCCCGAGGTGAAAATCAAAGAGCCGATGAGTTAGCCCGCATGGCCAATTCGTTAACAACCTGGACCCTAGACGATCCATATACGGAGGCCTAGCTTATTGCTCATATCAGAGCATAGCGGAGCATATGATAGACTGGAGGGACCCTTTGATCGCCTATTTGAAGAGGGAAACACTACCGGATGCCACTGAAGAGGCTCGACTGATAAGGAAAAGAGGTACTCGATTTACTTTAATCGGAGATAGCCTCTACAAGCGGGCTTTCGCTCACCCCTTGCTTAAATGTCTCAATCCAGAAGAAGTCGGTTATGTTATGCAGGAGATACATGAAAGGTGTTGTGGAGACCACTTGGGAGGAAAGGCCCTAGCCCGAAAGATCCTATTGGCCGAATATTTTTAGCCGACTCTTCAAAAGGATGTCACCCACTATGCTCGTACTTGCCTCAGCTGCCAAAAGCATCAGAACTTCTCTCAGTAACTAGCCGAGCTATTGAGACTTTCTGTGGTGGCATGCCCCTTTGACCAATAGGGAATGGATATCGTGGGATCAATGCCGACCAAGCCGAGTCAGAAGAAATTCTTATTGGTGATAGTAGATTACTTTTCCAAGTGGGTGGAAGTCAAGCCACTGGCCAGGATAACTGAGGATGTTGTGCTCAAGTTCTTGTGGAAGAACATTATTTGTAGATTTGGCATCCCTCGAAAGATTGTCTCAGACGATGGCAGCCTATTCCAGGGCCGAAAGATCAAGCAATGGTGGTAACAACTAGAAATCTAGCATGCATTTACCTCGGTCGCCTACCCTCAGAGCAATGGGCAAGCCGAGGTAATCAATAGGGAATTAATTCAGGGACTCAAGATCAAGCTCAATCATACTACGGGGAGTTGGATCGAAGAGTTACTGAGTATTCTATGGTCATATCGGACAACCCCCAAAGGCACCACCGGACTAACGCCTTTCCACCTAATTTATGGCTCGGAGACTATAGTCCCTGTGGAAATCGGCATGAGATCTCCTCGAATCTCCGCCTATGATCTAGACAACAGTGACAATGCCAAGAATAGGTTAACCGAGCTGGACTTGGTGAGCAAAACCAGAGAAAACACCGTCGCTCGAATGAAAACTTTTAGACAAAAGATCACTCAAGCTTATAACAAGAAAAGTCGTACCCCGTTCCTTTCAACCAGGGGACTTCGTATGAAAGATCCATCCTGCTGAGAAAGTTCGGAAGCTACCACCTCGATGGGAAGGCCCTTACAAGATTATTAAGAAGTTTAGCTTTGGAGTCTATTACTTGCAAGATGACACGGGAAAGAAGCTCACTTGACCACGGAATATTTTCCACCTTAGGCCTTATCATGTATAACCCGATCAGCCGGTATGTAACCACAATTTTTTTAAAAGTAAAATATTACTGTTCTATTCGCAGAAAAGTCACCTATCATGACGTCGTCTATTCTCTCGTGTCTCGAGCCGAACCCTCCATCAACAAAGTCGCCTATCACGACATCGTCTATTCCCTCGTGTCTCACACCAAGGCGTCTATTAGCAAAGTCACCTATCATTGTGTCGTCTATTCCCTCATGTCTCGGAACGAGACATCCATCAGCAAAGTTGCCTATCACGGCGTCATCTATTCCCTTGTGTCTCGGACCAAGGCATCCATCAACAAAGTCGTCTATCACGACGCCGTCTGTTCTCTCGTGTCTCGGACTGAGGCATCTATCAGCAAAGTCTCCTATCACGACGCTATCTATTCCCTCGTGTCTCGGAGTGAAGCGTCCATCAACAAAGTCACCTATCACGGTACCGACTATTCCCTCGTATCTCGGACCGAGACATTCATCAGCAAAGTCGCCTACTCCCTCGTCTCAGACTAAGGCATTCGCCAACAATCACCTATCTCGGCACAATTTATCCGAGCACCTCCCTGGTGTTTAGTTGCGCCACCGCCTATCATTGAGTTTGTTCGGTCCAAGAAGGGTTCTCATACCTCAGGGAAAGGTTATCTCAGTTATCTCATATCCTACGTCATTCGGAAGGGATTATTCAACATCTCCCTAACTATATTACTTGAGGTACACATTACTCAGGCCAAAAGATTAATTATATTAATTCTTGCAAAAGTCTAATACAAAGTCTAGTACAAAGGCAAGACAAAATAAAGGAGCTACTTCTTGAATTCGCCGAGCTCCTCATCGGAGGTCTCATCTATCATCCTCTGCATATCTAGGAAGTCTGTAGGCACTCCTAGGGGATAGTCGGCTTCCTTGAGGTGTCGAATGGCCCCACTATAGCCGACACCCAAGAGATCGACGGTCCGCTCTGCCAGGATATCAACAAGCTCCTCAAAAGCCAAGAAAGCCTAAGGCTTTCCCATCAACCTTCCTCGCCAGCCCTGTAAGAGGCCAACTCAGCCTTGGTTGCCTTGGCTCTAACAACCATCTTCTCTCAACGGGTTGCCTTGACCGTCGCTTGAGCTAGCCGAGCTTGTTCTGACTCAACTAGCTTGGCCTGGAGCTCCTCCACCTCGGTCGCCTTGGCCCGCAACTTGCCCATCTCTTTGAGGTGACCCTGTAGCTCGACATTTACAACCTCATATCGGAGAGCCTTAGACTTGTAAATCGCCACCTCAGCCTGGGCCACCTACAGGTCTTTTTCTCTCTCTCGAAGCTTGGCCTCCTTGTTCTATAGACGAGCCGAGGTTTGGCCAACCTGGACCCGCATCTCATGTAAAACCTTCAGCATATGAGGGAGACGCGCCATTAGTTCTAGGTGATGAGCCCAGAACTGCAAAAAGACAACCAAGTTAAAACACCCAGAAAAGTATAAACGTAGATCTCAAGAGTTGAACTTACATGGGTAATGTGGGCGTTCATGGATTCGTAGAGACCCTGTATATCCTTCTCCTTGACTTCTGCCCCCGCTATCTCATGTATCTCCTTCAGATACCCTCGAGGCTGGTGAGTTCTCCGGGGTATGTCATGCCCCGAAGTCACCCCCCGCGAAAGCGAGGAGCAAGGACTAGGCTCCCAAGGCTCGGAAGGAGATGCCTCGGAAGGAGGAGCAGGAGCCTCGGGAAACGGCTCTGTCGGTGCAAGAGGCGGGTTGGCTATTGTTGGAGCCGAGGAGGTAGGAGTCGAGCTAGGGAGTTGCTAAAAATGACGTGACCCGACAGAAGCCTCTGGCTCCAGACTCAAGGACCTCCGTGAGGGGCTCCCCTCGGTTGATGTCTTGGCTACTGGGCCTCTCTTTTGAGGCCAACACCGCTCCTCGAAATCTCCCGAGCTAATTACCTTGGTCAGCATCGAGGGACGAGGTAGCAGTGGCTAATCGGAACCCACTTCCAAAGGAGTCTCGGTTGGAGCCTCGGGTGGGCGAATTACTTGTGCCCTTTTCCACTTCATACGCTTGTTAATCGAGGCCCTCAACATGACTTCAATTGTAAAAGAAAGCGGAAGCCGAGTTAGACATAAGCAAACAACTTTCCTTACCTAAGGAGCCACTCAGCTCGGCTTCTATCAGACTTATGCCGAAGTAATAAAGGACCCCCTCCTCCAAGAGAACGTTGATGTCGAAGCTTAAACCAGAGAGTGCCTCGGCTATCTCTCGGTAAGCTGTCGATTTCTTGAAGCGTCTCAAGGGTGGAGGGGAAGGTAACTCCAGTTGTCATTAAGTTAGCCAAGAGAAAGGGGGGATGGGCTTCACAAAAAGATACCGAGTCATCCAATACTTATAAGAAGTGATGAAATTGGTCAAAAATTTAGTCTCTCATCTTGCGGTAAAGAAAAAGACCCCTGCTTCTTTCCTTTTGGGAATGAAAAAGTAGTGGAAGGCGCTCAAGGGGAGGTGGTAAAATAAGAAAATAATAATGAAGCCGCAAATTAAGCTAAAGGAATTCGGTGGCATTTGCTGTACCGGAACGTCAAAGTACACCAAGAGCTCCCTGAAGAAAGAATGGATAGGGAAGCAGAGGTCAGCTGAAAGTTGGTCGTGAAAGAAGGTAGTGAAGCCCTCAGGCGGCTCATGAGGGCACTGGTCAAGCTTGGGTAACCTAAGCCTATAGGATCTGGGGATGTGGAAGGCACCCTTAAGTTTATCCCTATCCTCGAGGTCTAAGGTTGTAGGAGTATCAAGAAACCAAAGGGCTGCATTATCTACCATATGGAAAGCAAGGAAAAGGACTTACGAGTCACCGGTGAAGGTCGAAATCGCCAGAAGGGAAGAAGGAAGTCGAAGAAAGTGAAGCTCCGCGAGAAAGTGAGGTTGCCCTAAGCCCGGAAAAAGGCTTATAAAGGGAAGTTGAAAATGGCGATCATAGGATCAACAAAGATCACGGCCATAAGCTAATCCCAGATGTCCAATCGGATACCACCCGACAACTGATGAGAGATCAACGATAAAACCGAGGCGTCAAGACCATCACTCTGAATCTAAACATTAATTGATCGTATCTCACCATTACAAGGTAATGATTTCACACCTTCCCGAAGCATTGCCTCGGGGAAATGGGCTCGCCGCTGGAGAGGTTTTGGCATTCTCTAGTAGATGCCATACCGAGAAACAGTTTAAGAGTCTAGTCAGTCATGTCAAGCATGTCCTTCGACTAGACCAGAGGAGGATGACTATGATGTGGAGAGAAATATCGTAAGCCTAATTGTCGAGCTAATGATTGAACTAGATTAAAAAAAGTTAAGATCTAAAGGCAGACTCGGCCCAAAGCCATATCCATATCTCAGCAGGAGTCTCTTATTCATGTCTCGACAGACATGCTTATCTCGATAGGAGTCTCTTTATTCATGTCTCGACAAACATGCTTATCTCGACAGGAGTCTCTTTATTCATGTCTCGACAAACATGCTATCTCGATAGGAGCCTCTTTATTCATGTCTTGGCGGACATGCTTCTCTCGGCAAGAGCTCCTTTATGCCTCGTCTCATATACCTATCTCAGTTGGATCTTCTATATTCCATTTATCGCAGTTATTCCGAGATCATTGAGTAGCAAGGACATCACTGATTAGATAGGCCTTCCTCATTAATGAAGCCATGTCATTCTCTTGGAGGTCACCGCCGCTACATTAATGGAGCCTTGTCTCCTATCAACCACGTGGGCTACATTAATGGGGTTTCATGCGTCTGTCATATTTAATGAGCACTGTCTCCTATCATTCTCTACCATGTCATGTCATCATAATGAAGAGCCATGTCCTTCATACGAACTCGTAGGAGTTTGTGTCGGTATCTCAGTTTATATAAAGGTAACCAGGGGAAAGGGAGGATGATCTTCCGACTTCTCCGAAGTCGTCCCTCCTCTATTCCTCCTTGCTCACTTTGCTTGTCCCTTCCATTCTGGCTGACCCTGACTTGAGTATCGGAGAGTGTTGCCAAGACCCCTCTTGGTGCCCTCTTTCACTTTTATTTGTTTTTTTTTCAGGCTATTGATCCCATTCCTCCAGCAACTTCACCCAGCTACGTCCCAGAACTCGTCTCCATTGTGATCGCACAGGACACTCCTTGTTCCTAAGAGACACACTCGTTGTCCCATCAGACAAGCCTGCCGAAGATGGTTAACTTTGCCTCCGCACCCCGCCGAGACCTCAGCTTCACCGATTCATCTCCCGTCCAAGTCATCCGAACCTTCCGCCGAGTCAACTCGTGCCTCAACCGAATCATCCCTTGTCTCGGTGTCTCAGCCTCAACATATCACAACCTAATATGCTCTACAAAAGCCACATATTCACCTGATAAGGCCTAGAACAATTGCACACCTGTTGGGATCAAGAACAAACATACTTGCTCTGGTACCATGATAAGGTTCAGAAGGGAGACAATTCAGTCAAAAAATATCTAATCTAGAGAGCAGTCATGTCTAAGCATCTTTGGTTTATTTACTAGAGAACAACTAAATAAAGTCAAGATACAATGGTTCACTTACCCGACTTTCTAAGAAAACCAGATGGGAAGGGATCAAATCATCCCAAGCAGCAACTGACAGATAATCCACACCTAGAACAAGTGCCAACAAGTTTCCAGTCACTAATACAATCTAAAAAATGGAAATTACTATATTATTCAAACTTAAAGGCAGTAAGGATAACCGGCAGGTTGGGATATTGCTTTACCCACACTAGTGAGAAGTTTAAATATTGTAGCAGTATCCCAATGGTGCTCTGCAGCAAGCCAAAGCATAACATTGCCATCCTACTCTAAAAACATTGTCATGCTAATCTTAAATCTTTTTTCTCTGCTTTTTAAATAATTAGAATTCTTATGAGCTAAAATTTTAGTTCAATTATGCAGGTTATACCTTGGAGATATAATAGATTAACTTGGTGATACTGTAACTAAAGAGTTTTATGAGGCTTCAAGTAAATAACGTTTCTTTGATAAAAGTTCTAAGAAAATTTACAAAAAGTCACATTTCAGAAATGAAAAAACTAAACGTCTATTTCTATATTTTCACTGGACTTGGATTGCAATTCTGAGAGCTCATGAAGCACCAAATAGATGAGAATTTTTCAACAACATTTAAGACTACTTTAGGAAGAAAGGCTCCTCCTTTAGAACTTAAACCTACCAAAAATCTCATTCAAAGCAGATCCCAATAGTTGAACGTCCCATAAGGAATTGTATCAGTGTTAAGCATCAAGACAGTTTACACCTTACTTTTTAATGGCACAAGGAAAATGATTTGCAACTAACCAACAAGTTTGATGTCAGTGTTGTCAACTAGCCACTGTGCACCATCTTTCATAAATCCAACATAGCTTGAATCAAACTCCTTTTTCCACATAAGCCGCCTGCAGAATTATTTATTCCCAACAAATTGTATCACTCGTAAAACCAGCTGACAAGTATGTCCTCAAATGTGATTTTGTTGTTTCAACCATCAAACAGCTAACTCGTATATGCAATAAAATTTATTATTGAAATATAGTTTTTCTAATATTGTATTTTTTATTAAACACATTTTCTGGCCCTGATATATTAATATGAGATGGGACTAATACAGAACCATCTTTAATATTCTAGAGAGTAGAACATCGCTGCAGAAGCAGAATATGTATGCTGGGGTAGTATAATAAAGAACACTAATCAGAAAATGTCAACAGAGATAAGTGGGTGGTCAGCCTAGATGGTACTATCAAAAATGACAATATGACATGCTACAGATCTGCCTTTAACATCCAAACCCACACCATACATATTCTACGTTAACAATTAAAATACATTAAAAATTGAATCATTTAATTAAAATACCTGTCGCTTAAGTAGACCTGGCCAAGGTCCGGGTCAAACCCGGACCCGACCCGGAACCGGACCGTGGTCAATGGTCCGGTTAACCGGGTCAACGGGTTTGACCGGGACCCGTGACCGGACCGCCTATTAGGCGGTCCGGTCCCTTAAAAAACGAGCGGAAAACAGCGACCGGCGTGTCGCCTGGCTGATGAGCGTGTCTTGTTTTCCGATACACGACCGCGCCGCTGAGCGTGTTGCTCTCTGTCAGCGCGGGCGTGTTGCTCTCTGTCCATCACGACACGGGCGTGTTGCTCTCTGTCCATCACGACACGGGCGTGTTGCTCTCTGTCCATCACGACACGGGCGTGTCGTACAGCGCGTGCGTGTTGAGCCTGAGCGTGTCGACCGTGGTCGCTTTTTTTTTAAGAAAAGAACGGCGCCACGATTTCATGGTAGTTGATCATCAACGGCACGATTCGTGGCCGTTTCCGTTAACAACGACCACCGGGTTGGCCCGAACCCGTGGTGTAGTTGGAAATTTTTTTTAAGTTTTTTTCCTATAAATACACCTCCATTCCTTTCATTTTTTTCACAATCACAACTTCTCTTCTCAATTCTCATTCCGCTTTCAAGTCTCGACTCTCAAGTCATATTTTTACAAAATGTCGGGCGGATCAAGTCGTAAGAGTGCGGTAGGTGCGAGAAAGGAAAGAGCATAATGCTACCACCGCTTGAGTTCGAGTTCGAAGCAAGCGCAATTCACCTCCATTCGATATCGGCGCGACTACGATCTTGATATTTAGATGATGAATTTCAAATACGTCGTCATCATGAAGTCGAAAGTAGGAGCATACATCGATCACGATGGTGGGTTCTACGACTCAAGACCCGACTCGAGTGCCTCGCCCGCATCCGATATCTTCACGAACATTTGAAAAATGCGCTCCTTCGGTGATATGCAAGCAAAATGCAAATATTGTTGAAATGTTACAAATTTCAACAAGGAGGAGGTTACACGCGAGGAAATCATCCATGGAAATTGGAAATTGATCGTTCTCAAACTCAAATTCGACATTCTCTTCTCGATCGGGTTGTAACGAATCTAAACTCTTTAAATTTGTGATTTAAACTAAATTTAGAGAAGAAAGCGCTAAATTTTATGCAAATTGAACAACTTTCTTTTAGTTTTAGTGATAAATTATCTTTTGAAAATTGGCTTTCTATAAGTGCAAATCCTTACATTAAACGTATCCCAAGAAATACTCTAAAGCGTACACTTTTAAAATTAGTCTAGACAAAAACAAGAATTGATTAAAGAATTTTCTAGTTTAAGCAGAAAGTTTCTTTGTGTTAGATATTTGGAGTGATCGTTGTGCAAGTTGTTCGTATATGGGTATTACTTGTTGGATTGATAATAATTGGGACATTCAAAAAGATTGCTAGCATATAGATGTTTTAACGAAACACACACGGCACAAAATATTTCACAACTTATTTTTATTATTTTAGAAGAATATAATTACAACCACAAAGTTTTTTCAATTTCTTTTGATAATGCTAGTCAAATACCTCTAGTATTAGTGAACTTATTGATATATGTAAACCATCAATAGGTGAAAGATTTTTCATATTAGGTGTATATATCGCATTTTAAATTTGTGTGTTCAAGATGGACTTAAAAATTTAGGATCACATATTGACGATTAGAGTGCAATTCATTATTTATGGACACATCCTCAAGTAATGAAAGAATGGAGAAAATTTTGTAAAATAAGCTAAACGGTTTGCGTGGCGACGTTCCAACTCGTTGGAATTCTACTTATAAATTGTTGTTATCTACTTTTGAATATAAAGATTTATTATGTATGTTTTTCATCAACATGTGATCACGTGATATTTATTTGTTTTCAAATCAATGGAATATATGCACTAGTATTTGTGAAATTCTAAAAGTTTTTAGTGATGCTAGTGACGATTATCGGTGTTTATTATCCAACTTCACATTTAGTTTTAACATTATTGTAATATTACATGTATTTTTAATGAACATATTCAATCAAATGATACTTATTTATCTCGATGTATTTATGTAATGAAAGAAAAATGGGAAAAATATTTCTTAAACATTCTGAAATATTTTTATGTGCTTTTGTTTTAGATCCTAGACTTAAATTAGATGGTTTGCAAGATATGTTAGCATTATATTATGAATCTTTAAGTCTATTACCAAAAAGCTGCTCCTAATATTCCTTTGATTTTGTTTAATATTAAAACACATTTACATGATATTTATAATGAATATAACATTAAATATGGTGAGCAAATTATTGGACGTAAACATCATCCACTTCTGACTAGTATTATTACTTCTAAACTCATTAAAGCACATTGTTATTAAAGCGGACTAGCGTCACGAGGATCCTCGAGTTCGATCGGAGAACTTGAGAATTATTGACCACTTCTTTTGATTTTAGTGATGCGGATGAAGAAAGCGACATTCTAAAATGGTGGTCATGAAAGAACTCAATTATTTCCAATCTTATCTATAATGGCAAAAGAAATTTTTTGAGTTGCGATGGGAACAAGCTTTTAGTATCGGAGGAAATACATTGGACGAGAGGCGTTCTAGTTTAAGGCGAAAAAAAATTTGAGCGAATGTTTACTCGATGATTGGTGGCTGCAAGTCGAACCCAACATATTAAAAGTGACGAAGAAGACCAAGACGAAACAGAAGGAACATCCGGAACTACGACGACGGGAGGAAATACCGAATACGACTGAAATGTATTTGATTTTTTTATTGTAATAGATTTTTTTATTTAAGTCTAAGATGTAATATATTTTGTATTGAGATAATGAAATATTTGATAGAGTTTTTATAAGTTTAATTGTGAATTTTTTTTTATTTTAATTATTTACATCATTTTTTATTTTTTTATTTATTTAACTAAGACGACGATTAACCGGATCGGACCCGGACCCGGACCCGACCCGGACTTGACCCGAACCCGGACCCGGACCGGAACCGGCGGTTCCACGACCCGGACCGTAACCGGCCACGAGCGGGCCGGTTAAGGGTCGGTATTTTGTCAACCCGGACCCGGCGGTTTCGACCCGGACCCGGACCGAAACCGGACCGTGGCCAGGTCTACGCTTAAGTTCTTAATTCTAATTGATCTGAGTTATTAGCTAATAGCTTGGCACTGTCTTATTAAATAACATTGTTTTACAGATAACTGTAAATTTTCCTAATAAATGTGAAAAAGCAATAAACAGAAGACATTTAAATGACAGAAAAAATACCGGTCAGTGTTTAGAGTCCTGAAAAGCACACGGTGAACTCCTTTTGGAATATGAAGATATTGCATTACTTCGGCTGCATCAAGCAAAAAATGTTAGTGATATCTACTGTATATGGTGCTTATAGTGAACCTAGATAATAAAAAACAAAGCAAACCTCTTGCTTTCAACTAATTTATTACTGAAATTCAAGTAAACAATGCAACCTCCATTTTTCAGTCCTTTGAGAATACACTTTTTAAGTAGCATTAAAGTAGTAAAACCAATAGCTGCAATAAACTATAAAGGGGGCATCCTGACTTTAGTCATTATCAGAAGTGTCTGGATTTAATGCAGGATATGAGTCCATATAAACTGAATTGAACCCATAACATAAACACAAACTGGATGGCAACAAGCCATTTTAAGGTGTATCCGGAATTATGAATGTTCAATAGGTTGGCTTTTGGCTCTCAAGTTTTTTATAGGCTAAAATTTCTGAGATGCAGACTCAAATGTAATCAACAGCCATCCTTGCTTTTCACTCAGAATCCAAGCATGTTCCAGAAATTAAATGAAGCATCCAACATCATTGACATGCTCATGAGAAATATAGTTTGACATCTGATGTAGTTACAGATATTTCAGCAAAGGAATATCATGGTAGTGGCATTGTTGAGATCATATTATCAAGCATGACTGAGTAAGAGGGTGGAGAAAACATAGTTTACTAATCAAATATACAGCAAGAGCACAATTTTCTACCAATCTATAATCACAGTGATACAATTAACTAGGCTGATGGTGAAACTACACTAGTAAGTGCTCTGCATGGCTGAAAATGCAGAAAGAAGAAAAGTGTGATAGGCAATTCTAAGAAGTTTAGAAGAACACCTGTTATGTTCTTATCTCTTGGAACATCCACTAGCAATGCTGGACCTGTTAAAAATTCACAGGGACTGTTAATTACATTCAATGATGTCAGAACAAGGCATAATTGTAATTGCACTTATTTATTTTGATTAGAAGCTAACCGCAAAGAATAATCAGTTAATCATCGATAACAGTAATCCAGTTTGAATTCATACAATGGCATCTGATTCAAACAATCAGAATCCATAATACAAGCATATACTAGCTCTACATATACAAAACTCTGCAGTAGAATTAACAAGCATGTTGCTAATTAAATCACCAAATTATTTCTGAGTATGATCTCAATTTTTTCTCATCAAAATATGTAGGAATTCCTTAACCCTTCTTCATCTATCTCATCCAAGCATAACAGATCTTGTATCTACAGTGGATCTGACTGAATAGAAGGGTTAGTGTCGATCATGAATTTGCCTGAGAGAAAAGTCCAACAAAGCAGAATTACTACAATTAGAGCAGCAGAAAAAGAGAAATAATATATAACAATGGTAATCAAGTATGTTTGCACAAAGCATAATTAGTATTACTGATCCACTTGCTGAAACATGCACAGGCAACTTATGTTCAAACTGTCACTATCTTATTGGGCTATAAGAGACATAAGATGTATCAGCACAAGACATTCTAACATAATCAACAACAAAGGATCATCAAGTTAAAGAAGATTTGTGTGCCCCAAAAAAGTGCATCTCAAGGTTTAATTATACTTGCAACAGATCAGGTCTGCATAATACATGATACAAGGAAGTCTAGTGAACATTTGAAATTATTAAGCCTGATCATTGACCCTCTCCCAACAATCCAGGAAATAGCCAAGCTTAATGAGCACAAACTAGATTGATGACAGTAGACAATTAATCATACAGGATGGAGTTTTTGCATTTTTTAAGTTAGTGGAGAGCTTGTTGTTCATTCTAGAAATGTCAATGCAACTAGGTTATATTGTTCATAGTTGAGCTATAGTGCAATGAAACAGAGGGCCAGGAAACATTTTGTTAGCAATTGTGGCTGGCCTTCATGACTATATAAGCTTCAACCTTCAATAACCAAAAATACAAACTTATCACTAGTATTTTCAGTGATATGGAGAAGTTACATAGAAATTCCATTAACATGACAAAATAGACAAGTCCTAGCTATTTGTGGTAGGCTAAAATGCATTTATCTCTCCTTGAACAAATACAAATAAGATTCATGAACATAAGGTTTCAACACGAACAAAACTGGTTGTAAGGCCTATTCAGCCCTCCAACTTTTCCTATGGGATGTCATTGGCAGTTTTAGTCAACATATTGGCCTATTAAAGTATTAGCAATTGACCCATAACAATGCTAAGTAAATGAATATGATTGATATTCAATTATTGCTCACATGAAGCATGGTTTCATGATCGTGTTGAATGGGCATCTACCCACAAAGATGTAAACTACATAATAAGGCTTAATAAGGCAGGAAATAGCAAGCGGATAATGTGGATTGATGACTTATGTGCAATCATGTTAGAATGTTATTGGATATGTAATCTATCCTATAGATAATTTGTAGGAATCCTGTGTCTCAACCCATAAGCTTTGATGAACCCATCACATGCAAACAAAAGAGAGGATAGGCAAGTCAAGGACCCTGTAAAAAAAAAAGTTCTATCACGACAAAAGACTACAGGTGGCTGTTAGAATAGTTGTTTGAATAACTATTTCGACTTGAGGTATGGTTTCATATTTTTCACTTTGATTTGTATACAAGTTAAATATTGGGCTTCTTAAAGAATGTTATGTTCTAAATTATAACAAACACAATTCACTTTCTGAATCTGAGGAGATAAAAGAATCACCTGAAACTTAATGGTTCTAAAAAATAAAAAAGTTGGATTTTATAGAGAAAGATAAATTGGGCTCAGAAAAATCGCTCCTTCCCATGTCTACCATGTCTATTCTTAAATTGTAAGATCAAACCAGAGAGGGTAGAAAGAATTATGGGAAGAATTAGAGAAAAAGGTGCGGTATCAAAAACATTTGTCATGATCCTACCTTTATCATATGAGTTATCTTTCCTTTCCTCGATCCAAAAGCAGTATCTTTCTTTATCCTTTATTGATTAACAAATCCTAAAAGATATGTTAGAAACGTGATCCTGGTTTTTTGCTTCAATAATAAAAACTTAAGATGTATGCAAGGCCAACTTTGTAGCTACCCAATAGAAAAAAGGCAACGAACCTTAAATCCTGAGGAATATAAATATAAAAAATCGAACTGAAACAAGCTAGAAGAGACTGTGATGATATCATTGTCAATTGACTCCACACAAACATAAAATAAAAATAAAAAAGAACAAACTGGCAATAAGCCTACAAAACGATGAGCATCCACATGAAAAGTTATCGAGCACCTCACCGTTGAGTACATGAAGATCAAGCGTGTCAACGTCGAAACCAGCCTCAAAATAGTGCTGGAACACGTGACCTGGAGCGTCTACGTGGGTTCCTGAATGGGTTGCAAGCTTCATCACGGAGTTGTTGGCTTTGGATCCATTCTTCATGGACCCGGCGAGCCAGAGGAAGCCACCGAGCCCCTCGTCCGACTCCCATGACGGCATGTCCTCGCGATAGAAGTGAGTTATGTCCAAAATCCTCCCCGAATCGTACTCCTCAATCCGATTCACCACCAGATCAGCCGTCGCACCGCACTGCTCCGCCTCCGGGTAGCCCGGGTGGGCCGAGGCGGCGACCGCAGCGGAAACGACACCCAGCAGCAAGAGGACATGGAGAAGAAGGGCATGAAGCGGACTCACGGCAGTTGTAATCATGGCGACCGCGGGCGCGGCGAACGCAGGGTTGCTCCGGTGGTTTAAATAGTGAACGAACGAGCAAGGGCACGGGTACACGAACATCCACAAAGGATTTTAATAACGATAGTATGGCGTGGGAAGCGGACTTAGTGTAAATGGGCTGGGCTATAGCCACACTCAACAAAAAAAAATTAAAAAATAACTGTCGCATTAATGACTCTTCTCAACTGTCCTGATCGAAAAAAATAGATAAATCAAACAACTACGAATATGGAAGCGAATTTAACGTTTCAAAGGATTAACTGTAATTTGAATAAAAAATTATAAATATACCGTAACTAAAAATCGTTATAGAAATTTTTTATTATCTGTATAGATATCCTAATATTACATTGTAGTTCGAAAATTTATTTTGATCGCACTCAATTAGTGTGCAAGGTGATTCGTTCGCTCTCAACGTCTTCATCAGTCGAATCCACAATCAACACAAATAAAATAAATTACAGAGAACATATTATTCAATCAAAAACTAACATAATAGAAAAATAGACACCCTGAAAGATTTATCACCTCCAATAATTAATCCTCATTTGAGTCTTGAGGACACATATATATTTCAACCGCACTCATATTCGTGAGCGACATGTCCTTAGATTGGTCTTTGTAAAGTCGACCTTCTTTAGATCGGTTATTAGAATGGGGAGTATTTCAGACCCAAAAAATATTCAAAAATAAATGAGAATGTGATTTCATCCTCGGTAAAGTTCCTCCGATACTTAAATTAGAAGATAGAAAAAAGTGAAAAAATACGTAAATGTAAAATAAAATAATAGAATTTTTTAAATTACTTAGGTATCCACGTCTCCCTTTTTGCTTTATATAAAAAAAGAAGAATTTTTTTTTTTAATAGAGGAAGATGCGGAGATATGATTTATGAAAAATCATAGAGACATGATGAAGATGTGACTCATGAGAGGAAAATCATGGAGATGTATTTATTTATCAAATTGAATTTTAACACGACTTAAATTGATTTGTATTTAATTTGACTAAATTTGAATTTGAATTCTATGATTTGATTTTGTAAAAGGTGGTTACATTTTTAACCGGGTTAACCTGTTAGGTTTACCGGGTCTGCTCATCTACCCTTTATTCATTTGGTGCAGCACATTTTACTTGTGTAGCGGACAAGTGAGAGTGGAAGAGTGGATTTGAGGGCATTTAGCAAAACACTTCGGACCAATAGAAAAAAGAAATCTTTTAATTTATACGGACAATCTCGACTATTATAATATCTTTAATTTATTATTTCATTTAAAAAAATGTATATATAAATAACCCGTAATTAAAAATTAAATCGTGAATATTTAAAAATTATTATATCTTAATTCTCCATAGAAAAGTAGAATTCGTCAATCTAGTAGTTCCTACCAATTTATCTCATGATCAATATAAGAGAAATAAATTATGGAGAATTTTATGAATCTTGACGTAATGATCAAGATATGTATCATCTGAATTAAAAAAAAAAATTAAATTTCTTTCAAAATTAACTTTTATCTTAATTCTATGCAAAAGTTAAGAATATGTTCAACTAGTAACCCTTTATCATCCGTCCCAAAATAAAATAGGGAGGGATCCATCTGAAGTCAGGGAGATTTTAGACCCCTGGTCCAGAATCAAATCCTGTCTATTCTACAAATAATATCATATCTTACCATCGCGTCATTCCCGTAGGAACAACTTTTATCTTAATTCTCGGATCAATTCTTCCTTGCTTTTAATTGGCGATCATCGATGCATACTATAATGTCGACATCAATATTGAACCAATGTGGACCAGTTTGGTTCGATTTGGTTTAGCAGGCTAGGGATTTGTGAAAACCATCGTTCCGGCGACTTCTACAGTTCGACCCCTCGTTTCTTTTTCTCGCGAGGGCAAGGCCTCACTCTCTCCCCCACCCTTCGACGAGTTGCGTGCGAGATCCCCGCCTTCGCTGGAACGCCTGCTGTGCTTTGCATCGCCGAGCGTCTCCGGCTCCGATCCACCATCTCCACCATCGGATAACCCACAGTTCCCCTCTCTCGCCTCGTGAACAGTCGTCATTTTCGCCCTCCTTCCTCTCTCGAGAAGCAGCGACACCGGCAACGTGAGTTCTTGTTTCTCGGTGCAATTCTGAGATTTTGGGTGGGTTACTATTGTAAGAGAGAGTTTTTTTTCTTTAGGGTGCTCTTGTGTTTCCTACAGGACATCGAATCGTGGGAATTCACAATGAAAAAGGTAGGTTAGCGAGGGTATATGTTTTTTTCGAGCTTGACTTTGTGAGTGAGCTTTTTGGGCTCAAAAGAGGGAATTTGGTGATGTTGGAGTCGAGAGACTGGAGGTGTGGCGTTCGGTATTGCAAATGAGGGAGATTGGAGTTATTTAGTCAGTGTCTGCACCTTGGGAGTTGAATTAGAGGGTTGTTTAGGGTGGGGACAACTTGTGTGATATCAATTCTTATGGGGGAAGTCCGACTTGGCTTGTTGACTCTTTGGCTTGTCTTGCTTGTGTTATCTTATTGAATTATAGTTATTTCCCTTGCTCATGCCATCATCGTAGTTTCTATTTATGTGGATTGTTCTAGTTTTTCTTGTTACCTTTGCTTGCAGCATTTGGCATTATTATTTGTAATATGCCTTTATGCAATAATATAAGTTAATATAGTTGTTTATTTATCCTTGATATATAGCATGCAGTTTTTTATTGTTGAGAGCATTGATACACTTTTATGATAAGTAATAGTAAGTAAAATTTCTCTTTCTATTCACTGGAGTAAAATTTCTCTTTCTATTCAATTGCACTTCCTGTTCCTCAAGGTTTGGTAGGTCCCTAAGCATGTTGCGTTGGTAATCACAAGTGACAAATTGTTTTCCTATTGCGCCAACATGGGATCTGTATGGGTACAATTGATAGTTGTACTTTTCACAATCAGTTTGGAGGGAAGAGTTTGGGGTTTGAGAATGCCTTGCATCGACATGAGTTGAGGAGGGTTGGGATTGTTGGTTTCTTTCCTCCCAGGCAGAAGGAGGCCTCCACTAGTTTGTTGAGGAGAGATTTGAGATGCCACCAATTCTTGGGTCAATAGGTTGAGTGTCGGTTGATACTAAGAGATCTGTTGATTTAATATATTCAGGAGATTGGTTGATATTATGTGACATATAGACCAATTATATTATTCCATTGAGTCTTATATCCAAAAGGGTTTAATGGGATTATTCGCCACTATTACATGGTCTATGAGTCAATCTTATTATATCATTTAGTTTTATAACCAGTATAGGCTTTCCATGTGTCTTGATGCTAGTTCATACTGACCATGGATAACTTGGTCTTGTACGTGACAACTTTTTGACTGATTAGTGCTTATTTCTATACTTTTGTTATAAACAATTATCTGTGAAAGAGAATATCCATAATTCCTTCATAGGATGTGTTTTATAAGGATTTCAGATATTTGAAGGTGTTATTGTATGTTTCTTGTAATTTTTCAGTGTAGCAATTTTTAGTTATTTTATTTTAATACATCCAATCTTATTGACCACTCATTTGTTTGACTTAGCTAGTTTGATGCCCATTTCAGTTATGATAATAAAGGGCCATAGTTAGGTGCTCATCTCTACTAGCCATAATATCTAACTTGCAAAGTGAATCTCTTTATTGTAAAGAGATAACTTGGAATTTTACTGTTTGATTTTCCTGTGCTTAATTTCTAAAAAAAATTTCGTTTCATGACGATTAGAAACATTTGATGTTCTTGGATGCTTCTTCCATTTGCTTTCAGGACAGTGTTAGGGTTTCACAATTTCATAATTTTACTTCTTCAACTTACTAATAATTTTATTTATTGAACTTACTATAGATACTAATTTTTATCCAGGTGGTAGGGTGCTCTCCTGCAAGTTACTCATTCAAATTCATTGGGCTTGCAGGGAATTTGTAGTGTAAGATGGTAAGAATATTTTTTTTTGTACTTGCAGATGTTTCTCCATTCATTTAGTTGACGAAATTCTGCAGTGATAGCGATGATATTGAGGGGTTGTGGTGTTTATTTACTGGAAATAATAATGTATTGGGAACAATAAGTTTAATTGTTAGCGCATCATTTATGCATCCTTTGCCAAGTTAACTATATGCATCTTCTGAATTCTTTTCTTTTATGTATTAACATTTTTATTTCAATCTGATTACATTTTCTTTAGTTTCTCTGTAAAAAAATAGATATGAGATAATTTCAAATCATGCATAATGTTATACCATGCTAATAGTTGCCTCCACTGTTATGGCATTTATGGAAATCAGCAAAACATACTTGAGTGAACATAAACATGTTGAAGAATAACCAGATTTCAACGTATTTAAGTTCTATTTCCAGCTTAAGCAACACATTTCTTGAGGGCCTCCTAAGTAATCTATTCTGTGAAAAATGAGAAGCATCCTGTAGTTTCACTAGTTTCGGTAATATATCTTATCAAACTTTAAGTGACTTGTAAAATACAATATGAAAAGGAGTAACAAATGTGGGTGAAATCACTGCCGAACTAATGGGATGAGGATGGATGGAAAATTACATGCCTGCACATAACTTAGAGTGGCCTGATCCATTTAAGGATAGGGAATAAATGAGAGGTGCCACACATAGGGTTAGTCAACAAATAACAACTCATTAGGTAATAAAACACAAGAAAAAGACCATATATCCTCACTACCAATATCTAAACAGCCTTGAGACCTATAAATTGGAAAGAGGGAGACAGTATATTATGCTGCTTGCAGTTGATAGCTTATAGTCATGTTATTTGCCAATTGACCTTGAAATTTTAATTAATTTTCACATAGTATCTCCTTGGAACATCATTAACTTCTAAGAAGTCATTGCATTGCAATCAAAGGAGTGTCAATGTGCAAATATAATGACTGATTAAATGTTGTATTGGTGTGCATTGACACATTGAGTGGACTTAGATTTTGTTGGTTAGAAGATTAAATTATATCATTGTGTGCATGGTAAATAGTTTTCCCTTGCCTTTGAGTAATATCTTATCTTCTGCAGTGCATTGGTGTTGTTGGCCTCTGTTTAATTTTTAATGTTTACTTGTTTAGTCAGGCAGGAAGGAAACAGTTCTAGATTTGGCAAAGTTCATTGACAAAGGTGTCCAAGTGAAGCTAACAGGAGGAAGACAAGGTTGGTTTCCAGACTTTGGCCTTTCCAACTGTTACATGAATTTTAATTCTTATCTCAGAATTATAGATGCATCTTGTTTACTTTTATACATTTCAAATTGACATGTGAAGCAAGCAAAAAAAAAAAAAAAAACTAGAAATTCAAGAAGAAAATCGTTTGCCACTAGGTTTTAAGATTTGTATACCTGCATTATGTGGTCAAGCCGACATAATATATAAAAAAAAATGAATGTACATCTACCACCTTATATGTCAAATTAATCAACCTAAATAATCATCCAAAAAATTAGATCTAACTTATGGTATATCAAATCAATCATCCTAAATCATCTCTAATACCATATAAAATATTTTTGCATATAAATCTGTGCAACGGATAAGTCATAATTCACAATAATACGTGTAAATGGATATGTATATGAATCAAAATTTAGGTGTTGACTTGCCAATTCATTAGAATATAGTTCTGATACTTTTACCATGTTACCTAGTAGCTTATGATCTTGTTCATACCAATTGAGTTTCTGTTGCAATTTCTCCTTTGCAAGAGGGCACAATGTGCCCAATCAAGGCATGGGTATGGTTGTCAATGTCACATTTATCCAAATGGTAATTTATCTTGTCCATATAATTCTGTTTTTAATATCATAATACCTAGATTTTATTGGCTCCAATATATAAAACCTTGGTACAATAAAGAGGTTTTCTAAAAATAATATGGGAATCCTAATTATCTCTGTTTAGAACACCCTTGAGAGAAGGTGCATTTCAGACAATTAGGGTGCGTTTGGTTCAAGGTTATCATGAATAATTTTGGTTATCCATCTAAGGTTATCTATAATGATCTTGTCTGGTTCAAGGAATCAGTGATTCCCAAGTAATGAAGTATGCCCACCACATCAGCAAATGAGACATGCAATCCGGAATTACATTATCTAGGGAAGGGTAAGATTTTTCTTGATTCCGGGGTTAACAAACAATTTTTTCCAAAATTATCCCTCAAATTTTATCAAATCTCAATTTCGTCCTAATATATTCAAAACCTTACCATCAGTCGTCGCCGGTTGCGGTCGGTGTTGTTGGTCTCTGGTCGTCGCCGCCGGTCGTTGCCACCGGTCATTGACCGTCGACCTCCGACCCCCGACCTCCGATCGTTGACCATCGGTCACCGGTCATCGGTTGCTGGTTGTCAGCCGTCGATCACTGATCGTCGGTCGCCATCGCTGTCACCACCGCCACCGTCGACAGTCACCGATCGCCGCCGCTGTCAGTCGTCCCTAACTGTTGCTGTTGGTCTGTGACCACCGTCGCTCGTTGAGCACCGTCGCCTTGTCGCCGACCATCGATCGTCGCCCACCTTCCGTCGGACATTAGAGTTGAACCAAAGATAATATAGTAAAATATTAAACTAGATTATACACTAAATCTCTAAACAAATAAGTTTTTATTGCATTACTTAGGATTGAACCAAACAACACAAGTTATATCTCATTCTCTATAACCTTGGTTTTGGGATTACCTGGTAATCACATAACCAAGGTAATGTTTGATAACTTGAACCAAATGCATCTTTAGTTTAACATGGGAATAGTGTTCACGAATATAAGATAATAGTTCCTTGTCTGAAACTTGGCAAGTGGTAGTTTTTTGTTTTAGAAAGTTGCATTTGGACATTGATGAAAACCATTAGAAATACTGATGTGGGTCTATAGGCGCTTCATGATTTCCAGTATTTTCCAACTCGTTATTTTTAGTCACTCGAGGAACATAGTAATTGATTAATGAATAAATTCTCTAACCATGTTATTGCCTTGATCCAGTGATGGGGACTTTAAAAGGCTATGATCAGCTGCTTAACTTGGTGCTAGATGAAGCTATAGAGTTTCTCAGAGGTAACTACTTTACATGAACATGTTTAAGTCTCTATTAATAGTGTTTTGTTCAGATCAACTGGATTTTTTTTTGTCTTTGTCTACAAATAAATTTTCTCCTTTGATGGCTTCATATGCTTAAGCCAATTTTAGTTTGTCATAAATGCTTACAATTTTAATCATTTTTATATTGCATTGATGTCTGGAGCACACCATTCGACATCCTTTATGAATTGGCATTTCAAACAACATACACTTGATGCATTCAAACTACTTGGATCATGCATTCAATTTGTGTTTCTGTATTATTAGTTTCGAGTCCTGTTCTTCATGGTCTCTCAGGAATCAGTATGGGGCCTAAATTTTGTTTGGCTGTGTAACATAGGATGACTTCACATATTCAGCTTGGACAATTATCTAGTTCAGTAAGCTAATGAAGTTGGCAATTCACCCACTACCTTTAGCTTGGCATTTTCTCGCGCTCCCAGATTTGGTTATCTGTAAATGTACTGGAATCAACTATCTTTTTCAATTTTGTTAACTTGAATCCCATGCTCGCAGATCCTGATGATCCACTGAAGACTACGGACCAGACAAGACGCCTTGGCCTTATAGTAAGATTTTTGTTGTACCCATTAACTTATTGTCCTTGCTGCCTCTAGCTTAATACAGATTTTTATTTCCTTTAACAATTCGTTAATGGTGATTTTTAGTGGGTCTGAAGATTGCCCACCTTATTTGTCTTTTCTGCATGTGTTGAAAACTAATGGAAGCGATTTTGTAGGCTAAAAGTGATCATTTCCAACAGTTTTTTTTATTGATGCATTTGTGTACAGATATGTAGGGGGACTGCCGTAATGCTCGTATCTCCAACTGATGGAACGGAGGAAATTGCAAACCCCTTTATCCAGCCAGATGGAGCTTAAATTTCAAGTTTTAAACACTGCATGATTGGCCATTTTCGCGGTCTAATATTAGTGGCTCCTGGCTTGCTTTTTAATTCCCCCCCAAAAAAAGGGAAAAATTCTGTTGCAAATTCTGAAAAAATCTATGATGTTGCTTGTATCTTCTTTTTTTTTTTGTGTCATTTACTCCAATTTCTGAGACTTCTTTGTGCTAAATACTCCATTTGATGTCTAACCACCTTCAGTTTGGCATGCATAGATGCGTTATTGTTTGCACATGATGATCTAATATATACTAATGTGTGCTTTGCAGGCAAAATGATTATTATATTTATGAAGACTTGATCTATCCAACCTTGTAATTCATTTTCAATTATTACAACTTTTGATGCTTTTCTTTTATTAAAAAAGGAATTTTTTTTATCATTGCAAATTACTTTAAATGAATATATCAAAATTTACTGGACTGTCTGGAGTCTAATACTTTCTTAGCATAATATTTTGCTACAATTCGAGGTTCTTTTTAGTTGACAATTTTTAGCAATTTTTTTTTTATAAAAACAAATATTATTGCCTATGGTGGATTTTTTGTTTAGTAGAAAGAGAATTTTATGAATAGTTAGACTACTGTATGGTCTTCAACCCATAAACGCAGCCTAAACAATTTGGAACTGAAAAAAAAAAAGGATGGCGATAATTAGAAGTATTTTATTTTGATAACTTTCCGTACGCACATTTACTATATATTTTTCTATGTCGTATAAATATTCGTATTAAAATATAAATTTTAGATAAACAAATAAAAAGTACACGCTAGAAGGAGGGCTTGAACCTCCGACCTTGTGGTTAACAGCCACACGTTCTAACCAACTGAGCTATTCCAGCCAGCTTTAGATTTATATAAGTTAAGTTACATGTATGGACTACAATTAAAGAAGTCTTGCTGATCATTTAGTTCCACCAAAATAATCTAAGTCAAGATTGGATGGAAAATAACTGTAAATATCTTAAGTTTTAGGGTTTATGATTTTACAATAATAACATACTTGCACAATTGCATTACAGTTGATCGTTTTTTTAATAGATTATTTCAAACTGTATTGATCTTTGTCAACTCTAATATAATAAATATAGAAAATAGCCCACAGAAAACCGGTAAATCTGGCAGCGAAGGTTATTCGCTTTTCAACATCTCACACTTGTAACGGCCGCTACTTATCTTTTTTGTCGCCTCTCCATATGGTAACCGATACGTGGGCTCCATGCAACGCCTTCCTCACCAGCATTTATCACTTGAGCCAACTTGATTCGCTTTATTAAATAAAGGCCAATGTAAATAAATAACAAAAATAGGATATTATTTATTTGTTTCCTTGAGGGCGTTACGATGTCTGCCAAAGACACGTATTGGGTTACGGAACGATTCGTAACAGCGCGTAGTCCGTAGCTGCCTTTACTTCCGCACGCCCTCGGCTCGCCGCATCCCCATCCCTAATTCGCTCTCGTGCTCGCCTTCTTCCTCGCCTTTCTCTCTCTCTCTCTACTTTACTAAGCGCCGTAATGGCAAATGAACCGGCTCGGGACATGGCTTGTCTTCCGCCATGGAAATGATTGCTCGAGATTTCATGATTTGCACCTCGTTCGATTCGGAGTTTTGAGAGAGAGAGAAACAATCTTTTGAGCAAAAAATTAAGTCGACTCCAAAATTTAGTTACATTCGCTGCTCATGCGAGCAGAATATACAAGAACATCGAATCACACAAGTCGGCGTCTCAATGCCTTTGGGGCAGCGTCTGGCGATCTCCCGGCGAGGTTACCGCCCGGCACGGGCGCGGTTGGTCGTCCCGATTGGGTGCGGGAATCGGGATGGCTAGGGCGGTGGGGACCACGTCGCCAGGCATGACGACGAGGAAGCTGTCCTCCAAGGAGGCGGGGCCCTTCGCGCTATCTGAGTCGCGGGTCTTCTGGCGGTCGGAGTCGGAGTCGTCGCCCGAGAGGCCGTTCCAGTAGTAGGAGCAGGTGAGAACGATGAGGGCGAGGGCGACGAGGGCGAGCATGGCGGCCATGCTGCCGAAGAGGAAGGGCACCGGGGATCGCCACCCCGAGTGGGTCGCCGCGCCGCCGGGCGAGGAGAATAGGGCAGCCGGGCCGTCGGCGTTGAAACCCGAGCTGGTCCTCATGCTGCTGCGAACGCGGTGAGTCGGCGAGTGGAGATTTTCATGAATGCGCGTGTATTTAAAGAGGGGAAGAGTTGCCCTTTTTTTTTTGCCACCTAAAAAATTTTCAGTGAATAATATATGCCGAATATTCTATAAAAATTGAGAATATGCTTAATTAATAGTTCTTGTGATCCGTCCTAAGATATTGATAAAAAAAGAAAATAAATCATAGAAGGACAAAGTCTCTTTATACGATGACAAGACAGGGAATGATCCATCTAAAATTAGAAAAAATTTTAGACCCCTCATCCGACATCGAATTTGCTCATTCTATAAACAACATTCTACTTTATCATCGTGTTGTCCCGTGAAGATATATATGCCGAATATTAATTCTTATGGGAAGTGAATTTGCATACAATAATGTCGTTTAAAGGTCCTAGTTGTCGTGGTACCGCAGGCTGTATTAGGCTTGAGCCCATGATAAGCTCTAGCCATCGTAGCTCGACTAGACCTATTATGTTATAGGCCCATGCTAGGCCCAAGCCCAATGATTGGCTATTGCTTGGCTAAACTTATGCAATTTAGCCAAATCCAAGACTAGATTAGGACTATGCCCGACGTTAATTTTTTTCTTTACTAAATGATGGTTTGATTAAGTTACTAAATGACACCTTCCAATGTTAAAACAGTCAGATGGGAAATTTTATAAATCTCATTATCAGCATTCAATATATACAAAATCAATTATATATATATATATATTCGCACATAGTCGTGGAGGATTTCGCCGTTCAATCGAACAACTTTATATATATATACTTTCTCACCATTCGATCATTGCAAATGAGAAATGCACAATAACCATGTCGGGACTCATCTTCTTGCCCGAGCATTGCGTGCCTTATGTTGCACAATGTGTGCACAAATCGTTTCTCACCATTCGATCTGTAACACCCTCTTAGTCTTTCCACTATTTACTAGGGGAGATGTCACTAATTTACTGTCTATTTCTTTAATTCTTCCTTATCTTACTCTGATACCAACTATACCACCCCTCCCATAAGGGAGAGATCGTTATAGATTTTATACTTTATACTCTTACTCTGACGCTATACTTTAATCATCACACCATGTTACTATCATTCCTCAATTCGAGCAATATACTAACGCAATATGCTAACAACTAAAATGATCATAAGGACCTTGACATCACTTAAACAATAATCATTTCAAGATCTTCACATAACATGCAAGTCTTAAAACTAACCCAACATGACTCTAGCATTCTTTGGTCTCAACCATAAGCAATCCAGTTGAACTTCAACAATATAAAAAAAAAACAATTAGAAACTTAAAACTTAGTTTAGACATATGCACTTAGGATCTTTTATTTCCACTGTTTCGTCGCCATACACTCCAAGCACTTCATCCGCTATGCCACCTTACTAAAGCTTTTCTTTACCTTTATCTTCAGTATAAGGAAATGCAAACTGTAAGCAACAACGCTTAGTAAGTACTTTCTATGCTCACAAAAACATGCAACGTATGAAATCATGCAACTAGTTCTCTTACCCTTAATACATTGATACACATGTAGGCATAATTGGAAATCATAACTCTGAATACATGTCTCTTGTATAAATCATGCTCTTAAGTATTTTAAAACTTGTAAACAGTGTATCTGAACTGGAATAATTAACTTGGAAAACTTTTACTTGTACTTATACTGATACTTCAAATTAATAATCATCTTGAATATAGACACGACATAGTACTAATGTGCGCTTTCCTAATAGGCCGGGGTGGCCAACCACCGAACCTATTAGGGAAACTGAAACTGAGGGTCTTGGCCCATGGGCAAAACTGATATCCGGTACATGCCATTTCAAAAGTAAAATACTTTCTTTATACTTATATTCTTATATATACTGAAAGAATGCTCTTAATCCCCTAAATCACGAATGGGGAACACCATAAAGATCATTATGCTTTTGACCCCCAAACTGGAATGGGGAGCATACTGAAGATCGTTGTGCTCTTAATCCCCAATTCGAACAGGAAGCATCTTTAAATTTTTTTTATAAAGGAAATATTTTTACATCTTACTTTACATTATGCATATAATTGTAAGCTATAACTTATCTATAACATGCATGATCATAAATCACATTCTTATCATGGATCTAAACAGGATACTGAATTAACCACGACATAACGGGAAAAATCATGTAACTAAAAACATCATGCATAACTGGCTCATATACATGCATATAAACTGCTCAACCATATAACTGAAAATAACATGCACATAAAAACATATCAATAACATACGATAACTACTTATACTGTAGGTGAGCAATACTTAGTTCTTACGTTTTTTCATCAATTTATACTGTTAGATTTCATAAAGAGAATACCTCCTACGTGTTCCTTTGCTTTAACTTGATCCTCTATCAAGTCCTTGAGGAGATCCCTCTTGAATTATCTAAAAAGAAGACAATTTTCTTCCTCGCTTCGGCGGCTGGAAAACAGAAGGAGAGGAAGGGGAAGGGTTGGTCGGCGCCGGAGAGAAGAGGGAGAGAGAGGGGGCGGGGTCGGCATTTGGAGAAAAGAGGGAGAGAGAGGGCGACACAAGAAATTTAGGGAAAGGAGAGAAGAGAAAAAAATATATATAAACTAGGGTTTCCTTAACTTAATTACCCCTTTAAATGATTAGTCAAATTAACCAACTTCTTCCTTTTTCATGTCTATAGATATATTTTGTTATATCCTACTCATTGGTAATCTTATGACTTAGTGGTAGGAAGCGTATTCCGCCAAACTAAGGATTCATGGTTCAAGCCCCGACTAACGAACCATTTATTTGATTTTTTTTTTCTTATTTCTATTTTCCTCTAAATAGAAAGTATAAGAACTAAAATTATAAATAAAATAAAAGTATAAGAACTAAAAATTTGGGTTGTTACAATCCCTTATACCTTATAAAAGTTTCGTCCTCGAAACATAGAACAGCTCGGGATACTTTTGCTTCATGTCATCCTCACGTTCCCAGGTTGCTTCTTCAAACTTTTGATTTTGCCATAAGACTTTTACTAACGATACCTCTTTATTTCTTAGTTTCTTAATTGCTCGATCTATTATATGAATAGGTCGACTTTCATAACTTAGATCTGTCTGAATCTGTACCGTCTGTGGCTTAATCACTTGGTTGGTATCTGGGACGTGCTTCTTAAACATTGAAACATGAAATACATTGTGGATAGCTGACATCTCCTGTGGTAGCTCTAGCTCATAAGCTACTTTACCAACTCTCTTGGTGATCAGGTAAGGGCCTATATATCTGGGACTTAACTTGTCTTTCTTCCCAAACCTCATTACCCCTTTCATAGGAGTTACCTTAATGAACACGGAATCCCTAACTTGGAACTCTAGGGGTCTGCGTCTGACATCGGCGTAACTCTTCTGCCGACTCTGGGCAGTCTCTATCCTTTGTCGTATGTTCTTTATAGCTTTGGTGGCGTCATCTATAAAATCAATCTTGAGTCTCATTTCTTTCTTCTCGCCACCCTCATACCAACAGATAGGTGATCTGCATCTCCTTCCATACAAGGCTTCATAAGGTGTCATTCCAATTGTGGTTTGATAACTATTATTATAGGCAAACTCTGCCAAACAAAAATATTTGCACCAGCTTCCTTTAAAATCTAAGGCACAAGCTCTTAGCATGTCCTCTAAAATCTGATTCACTTTTTCTGTTTGTCCATCTGTCTGAGGATGAAATGCAATGATGAATCGTAGTTTAGTGTCGAGGGTTGTCTAAACACACTCCCAGAAGTGTGAAGTGAAGTGACTGTCTCTATTAGAGATAATGGTCTTAGGTACTCCATGCAGTCTAATCACTTCCTTGACATATAACTGAGCTAACTATTCCATGGAGTATGATATTCTGATAGGCATGAAGTGAGCAGACTTTGTCAATCTATCGATAACTACCCAAATAGAATCGTAGCCATTGGTTGTTTTGGGCAGTCCTACTATGAAATCCATGGCTATTTCCTCCCACTTCTATTTTCAAATATGGATAGGCCATAGAACTCCTCCTGGTCTCTGGTGTTCTGCTTTCACTCTCTGACATGTCAAACAGGTACTAACAAACTTAGCCACGTCCCTCTTCATACCAAGCCACCAAAATTTTCCTTTCATATCTTGATACATCTTGGCGGATCCAGGATGCATCGAATATGGAGTCCCATGAGCTTCTTCTAGGATCTTATTTCTTAAGTTTGAGTCCTTGGGGATACATAGGCGTTCACCCAAATATAATACCCCACTGTCAAAGACACGGAATCCTTCATCCTTCCCTTTCTGGATCTCTTGCTTGATCCTTTGGAGGCTAAGATTTTTGTCCTATCTTGCTAATATATCCCCAAACAGTGTAGGTACTATGGTCAAGGCAGAGAGCTGTCCAGAAATGATCTTAACCCTAAAATTCATCATCTCTTTCTCTAGTGGTTGGGATAGTTGTTGGTGCAACAATGCCCCAAGTATTTTTATATTTTGATGTTTGGATAATTATCTAAGTTAAGCAATGCTTTGTGATCTAATTGTGAACATGTTTAAGTGACAGGAAAATCCAAGTATGAAAACTTGGTAAAGGCAAAGTCCAAGTGTGATCTTGGCAAAAAAAGTCCAAAGGTAAGTCTTGGCAGCGTAAGTCCAAGCATGTAGTCTTGGCGGCGTAAAGTCCAAGCACACTTTGACAAAGGAAAATCCAAGACATGACAAAACCGAAGGAAGCTCTTGGAAACAGACGCAAAGGATGAACAAGTCGCGAACTCGGAGGGATCATGGAGGCGCAAGGCTTAAGGAAGAGCTAGAAGGTTGAGTCTAGGTCTAGGGAGTCAATTCAAGTATGAATTATTCATACTTGACGAGTATCGATCGGTCGATGTATCGATCGTGTTAGGGTGCTCGGCCGATTAAGTGAAAGGTGGCGACGATCGATTGCCTTATCGTGGCGATCGATTGATGCCGCCATCATTCGATCAAGCGATGGCGTGATCGGTGATCAAGTTAAACACGGGCACAAAATGGAGTCTCACTCGACTGCACATCATGATCACTCAACTGATCACTCTATCAGTCGACTGATGAGCGTGTCGTTGGATGATGACGATTATGAATATTCTGAACTTGATTGTGAAGGAAGGGTTGCAAGAGGTTGATATTGTGGTGAGTAAAATTAGAGAAACCATTAAGTATGTCAAGGGATCACAAGCGAGAAAGGACAAGCTTAATGAATACATCAATCTTATGTCTATTGAGACAAAAAGAGGGTTGAGGCAGGATGTTCCCACGAGATGGAATTCTATATATCTCATGTTTGAGAGTGCTATTTTCTACCGGCGTGCATTATGTCATATGAAGTTGAGTGATTCAAACTATAAACATTGCCCTTCGACAGAACAATGGGAGAGAGCTGAAAAGATTATGAAATTTCTATCTGTCCTCTATGACTTGACTCGTGAATTTTCTGGAACAAAGTATCCGACATCAAATTTATACTTTCTTGCAGCTTTTGTGTTGTATTTTACTTTAGAGCAAGCATCACAAAGTTCGGATGACTATATCCGATCAATGGTAGATAGAATGATGGGAAAATTTAATAAGTATTGGTCTGATTTCGTTTTGATATTGGCTATCTCTGTGATATTAGATCTGCGATATAAGTTTCATTTTGTGGAGTTTTGTTTAAAGAAGTGTTATCCGGAAACTAGCTCCATTGGAATTATGAAGGTGCGTTGCAAGTTATTCTCTCTTTGATGAGTATGCAGACAAGACTTCTATTGCCTCTTCTTGCTCGAAGCAAATATCTAATAAGAGTAGTTCATCACATGAGAATGCAGTATGTGGTTTGTTAAAGATAAAATTTTAGAGAAATTAAGAATTCTGCTCCATTTATATTATCATGAATTTACTTATTATTAATTTGTTCAATTTTTATTTGATGTAGGAATTTGATACTTTTCAAAGTGAATCGCTTGATATCGGAAATCAAAAGACACAATTGGAGTTGTATTTAGACGCACCAAGAGTTGATAGAAACTCTAAGATTGATGTCTTGAATTTTTGGAAAGCTGAACAATTTCGACATTCACAAGTTGCTGCAATGGCTCGTGATGTGCTAGCCATTCCGATATCCACAATTGCATCTGAGTCTGCATTTAGCATGGGAGGGAGAATTCTTGATCAATATCGAAGTTGTCTCAAACCAAAAGTTGTAGAAGCACTTCTTTGTAATAAAAATTGGATTATAAACTTGAAAGGTAAAGTTTGTTTCATTTATTCTAATAATTTAATTTTTATGCAACTACTCATTTAAGATATACCTTTAATTCTCTTATTTTAGAAATTACACGTGTTAAGAATCTTGACAATGAGGATCTTATGAAGCTTGAGGAACTTACAGAGGATATTATTGTGTTAAACTTTGACCCTTCAACCGAAGGTTTAAGAAAAATTGATTAGCTGATATTTCTTAGTACGGTTATTCTTTTTCTTAAATGAAATTTATTTTGAGTAATATTACAATCATATCATATCTCTTCATGAGCAGAACATCCATCTACAAGTTGATGGTAGTAATTCATGGCTTTTACTCACTTGACAGGTACAAGAACATAAAATTTTAATATTGATGTACATGTTCTGATTTGCATTTATTTATTTGACAAGTTTCATCAAAATCATCTATGTTCATCTTGATGTCCAGCATGGATGGTGGTATCTTCCCAATATAATTAATTGACAAAAATGACTCTTTTAGCAATGAGAGATGAAGAAGATGGATGACATTTGTATAATCTCTACAAGTTTTAATGATGATGATAATTTTTGAAATTCATTTTATATTTTCATGATAATTTTGGGGGGGTGTTTTATTGTCATGCACTTGTAATCTGTATTGGACAGCGTGGAATGGATTGTGAGAATTATTAATTCTTTGTAAGCTTATTTGCTTAAGTTATTACATTATCATGTACTTATGTTTATGGGTATTTTCGTGTCTATTGGTTTGGATCGTGTCTAGTAATCCATTTTATACTTTGCTTAAATTATTGCATTTTCGTGTAATTATGGGTATTTTCATATCTATTGGTTCAGATCGTGTCTTGCAATCCATTTTACACGTATTTTTTCGTGTCTAATGGATTGTATCGTGTCTACTCAAAATTAAGCGGTTCATATTTGGATTGAACCCATTAACACGAAAAATTAAACGGATTGGATATGGATTAATGTTTTCGGATCGTGTCTAGATCGTGTCAAGACACGAATCCAATCCATTATCTGATTTGCCGGGTCTAGTACTGACCAGTTCCGGACATAGGCGAGCCAACCTATTGAACTTCTTTACCGCTTCATCTACTGATAAATCCCCTTGTCAGAACTCCGTGAACTCATCATAATGCTTGTTGGTGACTCGCATATGGAAGAACTCCTCGAAGAACTCCATCTCAAAGTTCGTCCATGACATTTGGTTCACCGCCCTCTTGGCCTTTACTCGCTCCCACCACATTCTGGCATTTCCGGTCAGACAGAACGAGGCGCACTTAACTTTCTCATTCTCAGGTCAATCCAGCAGTTCCACTACTATCTTGAACCATGCCTGAGCATCCCATGGTTCATTGGCACCAGCAAAACTCTCTGACTTCATCTTTTGCCATTGAATCAGATAGGTCTCTTGTCTCACCCCTCCCACTGGAGCTGTTGGTGGGTCTGGTGGGGCAGAAGATGAAGTTGGAATGACATTCTGAGTCCCTAACTGACTAACAGGATTTTCTCACTGATTCGTCATCAAGGTATTGATGACCTACTGCTGCTCTGCCACTTGTTGTTAGAGCTGAGTGACTATCTGCATCCAGGCAGGTGGTGATACTTCTTCATTCATTTCTTGTCCTCCACGAGGTCTTTCTCGAGGCATTTCTTGCTCTTCATAAGATGATAAATTGAAACCACTATCAGGTTATTATCACTATTTTTTTTTCATCTTCACATACATATCTAGGTATGCTCTATTACTTACTATTTATCATCTTCATATATATATATATGCAAGCATGTTTAACTCAAAGAGAACATTCTAGGTGAGCATGTTTAACTTAAAAAAAGCATTCCTTACTACTCATAAAGTAAATAAAGCAGATAAATACTTGCTTACTTGGAGACTGGAAGGGGAAAGGTTGGCCGGCGCTTGGAGAGAAGAGGGAGACAGAGGGGGCAGGATCGGCGTTTGGAGAGAAGAGGGAGAGAGAGGGCGGCGCAAGAAATTTAGGGAAATGAGAGAAGAGAAAAAAAAAATAAACTAGGATTTCCTTAACTTAATTACCCCTTTAAATAATTAGCCAAATTAACCAACTTCTCTCTTTTTCCCGCTTATAGATATATTCTGTTATATCCTACTCATTAATAATCTTATGACTTAGTGGTAGGAAGCCTATTCCCCCAAACTAAGGGTTCATGATTCGAGTCCCGACTAATAAACCATTTATTCGATTTTTTTTTCTTATTTATATTTTCCTCTTAATAGAAAGTATAAGAACTAAAATTATAAATAAAATAAAAGTATAAGAACCAAAAATTTGGGCTGTTACACGATCTTCGCAAATAAGAAATGCACAGTAACCATATCGCCACTCGTCTTCCTGCCCGAGCATTGGGCAGCTCGGAATCACCAACGAAAGGTTAGATTACGACAGTGATTTGGTGCGATCCAACCGTTGCCAGAGTCCGACCGTGATCCGACCATAAGCCGACCAAAATCGGACCACGATCTGGTCGGAATCGAACTGTGATCCTATCAGAATTTGACCTAAATCTTGTCGGAATTCGACCGCGATCCAATTGAAATTCGTCTGCGATCTGGTCAGCACCGGAGTCTGATCAAATCGCAGCCGCCAATGGTTGCGAAGCCGAGAACCATAATCATGGTCGTTTTCGATAGGACTTCGGTACCGACCGAATCACGGTTGAACACATCTATTATCCATCGTCCGATCGGGTGCACACTATAATTCAATCCTTGAACCCTAAGAGGTCGGACGGTAGATAATGGAAATGCTCATGGACACAACTCATCCGTGAGCACCTCTATTATTCACTGTCCGATCAGGTGAGCACTATAATTCAAACCTTGAACCATAAGAATCGGATGATGGATAATGGAGTGCTCACGGATGAATTGTGTAGGATAATATTTTTGTACACAACTCATTTGTGAGCACCCGTGAACATTTTCATTATCCGTCGTCCAATCGAATACGTACTATAATCCAATCCTCGAATCTTAGGGGATCGGATATATATATATACTACGCACCTTATGTTGCGCGACTCGTACGTGACAGCGTCTCAGCCGTCGGATCAAAATTGCGATTACACAGTGACAAGGAACGCATAGTATTTTTTTTCCGCACGATTTTCACTGTGTCGCCGTCGATTCACCGCTGGCCGGCCGAGATCCGGCCGACACCGGAGTCCGATCGGATCCCGACCGATTTTCGATCGGATTGCCGCTGTTTTCGGCCGCGATTACGGTATCCAGTGGCACGCCCACTGGCGGCCGCAATCCGGCAGGAAACCAATCGGGATCCGGTCGGATTCCGGTGCCGGTCGGATCCCGACCAATTTCCAACCGGATTGCGATCGAAAACGGTCGGACCACCATCGGATTTCGACCGAATAGGGGTCGGAATCCGACCTTCCACCAGCGATCGAGGGCATCAGACGCGCAGTTACTGTGCATCGCGCACATTCGAGCAGCGAAACGGCGCTCAACAGATCAACTCTCTCTCTCTCTCTCTCTATATATATATATATATATTATTCTATACAACTCATGCGTGAGCACCCGTGAGGACTTCTATTGTAGCTCAATTCTTGAATCATAGGAGATTGGACGATGGATAATAGAGATGCTCACAGATGAGTTATGTGAGATAATATATTTGTATGTATATATATATATATATATATATATATATATATATATATATATATATATATACACACACACGAGAATGTTACGATGCATCCCTTATGTTGCACAACTCGTTCACGCCTAAGCACAGTAAACAGTTGTGATGCTGACAATTATAATTCGATCGGATTTCAATTGCAATCCGATTGGAATCCTATATATATATATATATATACGAGAATGTTACGATGCATCCCTTATGTTGCACAACTCGTTCGCGCCTAAGCACAGTAAACAGTTGCGATGCTGACAATTATAATTCGATCGGATTTCAATTGCAATTCGATCAGAATCATATATATATATATATATATATATATATAATTGATCTCCTAGGCATCGAAATCCTGCGCACCCGTGCGTTCCACGCGATTGACTATCCGAATCATATATATATATATATATATATATATATATATATATATATATATATATATATATATATATATATATATATATATATATATATAATTGATCTCCTGGGCATCGAAATCCTGCGCACCCGTGTGCTCCACGCGATCGACGATCCGACCCACGCGCGGTGTCGACGTCGCCGCTGCGTCGTCCGACCATCGTCGAACAAGGCGTGATCGACGCACAGCTCGCTGACGGTTCGACGGGGCTCGACTTCCGACCGATTAGTGTCCGGAATACAACACAAAAAGGTCAAAAATGATCAAATCACGCAGTCGACAGTGGCGCGGCCATTGCTGGCCGCGATTGGGTCGGATTCCGACTGAATTGCGACGGAGGACGGATCAACAACTGATGCTGATTCGTCTGCTATACTTGGTCGGTCGATCGAAATCGACTGCCAAACTCGGGTGACCGATTTCAACCGCGATCGAGTCGGAATCCGACAGCGACAAGATCAGCAAGCGACGTCGGCCCGTCCGCTATCGATTCCTGTTATATATATATTACACTGTGCGCATAGAGACGTGCACTTTGGGCATGCACAATGCACACTCAAGATATCAATATCCTATATAGAAATGTTATTTTGGACGACAGAATTATGTGCAACCGAAGGAGCACAGTAATTAAGAATTGTCATCTATTCGCCCGAGCTCTCTGTTGTCGCAAGCTCAGCAAGCTCAACATCAGGGTCGACCGACCGAATCACAATTGAAATCCAATTGATTGCGATGACGATGTATCCCGACATCGCAAACTCACACTGATCTTGTCTTCCCTAGGTTTGATCAGGCTAGGTCGAATTCTACTCGCTCTTTCAATTCACTCTTTACTAGACGGAGCCACAGCCATTCCCACTGACAAGGGAGGATGACCATTGTCATTGAATCTGCTCATCTTCCTGTCCACTTGGATTGCAGAGATCGTTTGTTTTATCTAAGGATTCCAGAAAGCCTCTCCATTAGCCAACCAAATAGATTTAAAAATATAAAAATTTCGAACAATCAAATATTAACATTTAAACAAATAAAACTCAATCTCATAAAATAAAAATCAAATCAAACTTGAATAATCATTTTGACAATTTAATTTATTTTAGATTTAGCTTGATTTACTATGGTTATCTTAACAAATAAACTTGAAGAACACCAAGTTCAGCTCTATTTAGCTCATTTATGACCCTTGTTCTATCATGTTTTTTAAGGAGAGAATTTGGCTCTAGTGCCACATTTAAAACCCACGAGAGAGGTCAATCTAACCTAAAATATCAAGGCACTTGAGAATTAAACACTCTTAAGAACTTTCATTTTTGGAATGGGAAAAATGAAGTTTATTCTCTCCTCTCAAATACACCCTTTAACAAAATCATTCTCCATATGGGGTACAAGAACTCTCTCAATTCCCTTACTCTTTCAATTGCATCTCTAGTGTGTTTTTTTTTTTCTGAAATCAAATATCTCTCTTTCTACTAGTGGTCGGACAGAGCTAATATGAATGGGCGTTAGCATTGTTCTATATACTTAAATTATCAAATATTCTAACAAAGAAATAGTTCTATATGTTCAATTATTCTAATTCATGATGAATGATAAGAATGACTACTGTATATGAAATATTTCCTTCACATAAGAAATATATGAGCAAAATATAAGATAGCGTTTAACCTTTTACGACTTGCAACTCAACCCTCCTTGGTATCTTTAACATTATTGATTTGCAAGGGATAAACTAGGGCAGATCGTATGTGGTTGGCTCACTCAACAAGGGATAAGTCATGACATTAGCAAGGGATGAACTCGAGTGGAAGTAAAATAAGAAAATTGCAAGGAATTGGCTGAAATATGGATCAATCAATGTTCCAAATCAGTTAGATGTGGCTTCTCTTGCACTGCATGTGGACAGAGGCAAAAAGGCAATCAATGTAAGCACATGAACATGAAGACACAGTGGAGTGGGGTGTAGGTCCTCCCCCTCTTTTAATTCTTCATAAATCGTCTAGTTTTAATTAAAGTTATGTGGTCCTCTAATTAGCCATTAATCAGTTGATGGAGAAAATGACAAAAGAGAGGAATTCATTGAATCCATACAATGTCCTGTTTAAGGATGTCAACTAGCTTAGTTAGTGGCCTTGAGCTTGTGTTCTTTCTTCTCCCTTTCTTGACTTCACATGAAAGAGTTTTTTTCTCTACCTAAACTTATCTATCATGGATGTGCCCTTCAGACCTTCCTTCCTATCCAAGTTGAAATTGGACACAAACTAACCTTCTTTTCCTATGTTTCCCCTGAAATTCAGTTATTCACTGAAACTGAAAACTTGGTCTGGGGAAGAACAAGGAACTGGTATGCTGAAACGTTAACATACTTATGACAACATGCATTGTTAGAGAGAAAAAAAAGAGCAAAGATTTCTTTACCTTTTTGTGCAAAGTATTCTCAAGAAATATACCAAGAAGTGGCTGTGCTGTCAGCAGCAATCCAATTGTTACCCGACAGAAACAACAGTTACTTGGACCACAGACTGTAAGTTGTTCAGCACTCCCTCCCCCGGGAAAAAATTAGAATCCTGAAGCCCTGGAATACATGAACTAAAGAGCGAAATATGAAATGACAGGAAGACAATGATAAGGCCAATTCAATCCATGTTTTGCATTTTGTGTCAGCAATCTTGATACTGTGCCTAAAAGACAAGAACAAAGAACAAGATGTCCTGGACAAAGTAAACAGAAAGAATAATATGGAACAGATTACAATTATTCTTATCATAATGAATCATATTGGTGTTGGTGTTGAACTTCTCCAGCCTATACCTATGAGTTCCTCTTAGCATGTAACCATTATTAACTCGAGAAGGAAAATTTAAATACGAAACTGCTCCTTTTTTTTACTAGTTATATACATACTGGCCCAAAAAAGTTTACCCGTTGGGGTTCCTAGATGCTTCAACCGTTGTGATTACCGTTGAGAGAAATGGACACGGTTGTTGGTAACCAGTCATTGCTTCTACTTCTTGGCACTCGGTCAGCTTTTATCGTTGATAGCTGGACGACTACAAGCTCATCGCCATCGGCCTTCAAGTTATCTCTTAGTTGCCTCAAGCTAGGAACCAACACCCTATCGGCCCAGTCATCAAGAGTTGTGCTGCTGAGCCACAGACCACCTACTATTCTGTTGAGAGAATCATCATCGATCCTTATTGCTCTTCCCTTGCCCATAATAGCTCTAAATTTCACTGGCAACGACTCAAGGATGCTCTTACGGAGTTGAGCAAAGTCAACTGGCTTGAATGTTACAGCTTCGTCGACTAGCTCAATGAGTTCTGGTACCAGTAGGGATTTTGAACCATTAACAGCAAGCCTGCCCTTGTCATACTCATGCTCAGTGGTGATGTCACTTGAATTCCATGATCCTTCCCCGGCATCAGCATCCACCCCAACAGATAAGTTCAGATCAAGTGAAAGGTTAACAGCAGACTCCTTTCGTATCTTGCTTGGTTGATCAGTATCACAAACCCAATTTAGATAGCGTTTTCCAGGCCGATCACCGGTTGTAAGCTCCAGTTGCATTCCCCCATAAGCAGAATCTAGGATGGTCTGCTCATACTGCATGAAGGAATGATATGAGCATTTTAGCTCTTCCGGCAGCCAATCTGCAATAAGGACAAAGATGATACTCCCTAAACTGACCTCCCGGCCATACGAATCAAGTAGACGGCCCCCCTGTATTGCTTGCTTAATTTTACTTTGTATCAGCATGTCTGCTTGGTCTATGTTCTCGAGCACAATCATTGAAAAAGGGTTCTTCCGCACTGCTTCCACTACTCGGTCCATCGATGTCTTTCCACGGCAACTTAAATTCGATTCTTCGTCATTGTCAATGGCACATGAAGCATGACCAAAGTTAATCACTGTAGGACCAGTGCCAAAAACCAACTCAGCTAGAGTGTTAGCCATCTTCTTCTTACCAACCTTGTCAGGCCCAATGAGAAGAAGCCAAGTATCTCGTTTTATAGCACCTCCATGCCTCTTTCCATTGCCAGATTTGCATCGCATGACAACATCGGCAACACCTGAAGCAGCTTCCTGTTGCCAACTGACACTCTCTGTGAGCCCCTTGAGTAGCCTCTTGAACATGTCGATGTCAAATTCCCCAGCAATTTTAGCTCTCTGCTGACCAAGCAACATGTTCTGACTGCACCCATCGAAATCACTGAGGCGCTCCTTGTGTGTTTTCTCCAGTGAACAATTGGAAACTTTTGAGCTCCCAAGGACTAGATCAGTTTTTACTGGACTTCCAGGACTGGTTGGCAGTTTTGCTGCACCAGTGTCCTGACTAATTTCTAGTATCTGGGATAAGTGACTTCGTGATGACTTTAACTTGAGCTCAGATGGTGGATGTGGTCTCCGAACGCTCAAACTCTTGGTCATTGCTGAAGAAAATGGTATCCTAGAGTCGACGGGCATCTGACTATAGTTCTGATGATGTCGGGAGCATGTATCACTCCATCTCCGCAGCAGTTCTTCGGTGTTCTGCTTCCAATGCAATTCTTCCTCCTTGCACTGCATAAGAACATGGTTCTCATTGTTAACATGTCACAAATAGTACAAAAGCCATATCATTAACATAGCGTAGAAAGCAAAACTTGATTCAGACCTGAAGAGGAGCAGAGACCTTGGTGCTGCCAACACTACTAAGTTTGGCGACTTGTAACCACTGCGGCAGCCCCTCACTCTCATTCGATTTCCCAGAGTACTTCTTGTATTCCTCGGCGACATGTTTGGCTAATTCATGCTCATAACCCTCAGTGCACACCGGGCAGAGGGTTGTTCTTCGAGAAGAGGGATCGGTACTTCTGGGTGGACGTTTCATGGGAACTGCAGCAGCACCTGTTCCTATTATACCTTTAGATGCTGTTAGGCCCTCTACAGAGTTGCCACTTATGCTACTTGCCCCAAGCCTGTAATTTGAACCAAATTAGACAATTCACCTATTGATTCTAAATAGGCAAAGCAGAATGATAGAAAATTTATGAATAGATCTACAAGAATACTATGCTTGAGGTTCTTAATTCATTCAGAAGGATCCAAAACAGTAAAGAATTCATAATAGTGAAGAACGTAGTAAGTTCTAGCAACCGTAAGTGTTGAAATAGGGACGTACTGCTCATCCATGGATTTCCACATATAGAAAAACTATGAAACTTAATGCAATCCAAATATTTCAACTAGTTGATCAGGACGAGAATAAAGATTCAACCTTGGGAAGGATGACCTCGATGCGATTGGCATGGCTTGAAGATCCCAGTCGATCTCCATTGTTGGGTGGTACACCAGGCACCGGAGGTACGTCGCTGAAGTAGCCACCCCAACTAACCACAGTCTGTGACTCTCTTCGAACCGCTTCCAAAGCCTCCCCATCTCCGTCACTGCGGCCCGGCCGGCTTCAGGGATGGCTGGCTTTGGTGGCTGGATTGAGCCAGCACCGCTGGGGGTCTCGATGAGCCATTTGAGGTCACCTAGATCAACAATCACACCTCGGCCACCACTGCTGATCATGGATTCGATCGAACTGCCGAGCTCCCTGATCTTGCTGGTGATCTGAGAATGGTCGAGGGCGGGGACGGCGGCAGTGATATTGTTTGCAAAGGGGAGAATTTGAGCGTTCCGCAGCGGCGACGAAGCGTCGATTGATGGAATCCTGTGGAGCACTTCTCGCAAGACAGCGTCGAGATTGCAGTCTCCGACGAGGACGGTGTTTCGCTTTTTGGATCTGGAGAGGATGTCTAAAACACGCTTCACTTCTTCGGCCCGCAGATGATCGGTGGCACCTCCGGCAGAAATCGGGACAGTATTGCCGTTGCTGCTCTGGTGTTGGTGGAGGCGGGGATTCAGGTAGAAATTGCGGGAGCCAACGGCGTGGTTGGTGAGAATGGGAAGGGGGGAAGCGGGAGAGGCGGTGACGAGGGAAATAACAGACGCCGCGGGTGCAGCGGTGGTGACGGAGGAAGAAGGGGATGAGAGGGATTGTTCGACGACGGCCTTGACAGCGGTGGAAGAGAAGCTGGCCTCGCGCATCACGCGGCTGACGGAGGGGTCATCGAGGATGGACATCAGAAGCTGCTCCAGCTCGACCTTAACGGCGAGGAGCGGCTGTTGCTGCTGCTCCGGGCACCCGCGGCGCTGGTTGGCCTGGGCGCGCTTGAGGGCAGCCACGAGCGCGTTCGAGATTGGAGGCTCGGCGGTCGCGGCGAGACCGGGATTGGCTGCGGAGAGGCGGTCTAGGGCAACGGAGAAACAGAGCTCGAGCGCGCGGCACTGAAGGAGATGGGACGACTGCGGATGCGAGCGGATGCATGCCTGGCGGAGAATCCCGCCGGAGGCGGCGAGGAGGATCGCCGCGACGTGGAGCGGCGTCGTCTGCCCGTGGCACCGCCGCGCCGCCTCGGCGATGGATTGCGTCAGCACGCCCGAAGCCTCCGGCGTCAGCGTCTGCTGGATCGTGCTCAGCCCTGCCCTCATCTCTCCTCTCGCTCTCTATCTGACTATCTCACCCGTTCCGCTCGATCTAACTCATCGGAAAGCCTCTTCCGGTCGCCAAAATCTCATCCTTCCTAATCCGAAACCACCAAAATTCCCCCAAAAACCAATCTTTTCTTCATCAAAACTTCACTCGGCGAGATCGTCAATCGATCTCCTCCATATTCAAAAAAAAAACGGTGAATTCTAATCAGAAGCCAAACCACAGAGAGAAGAAAAAGATCTAATTTTTCACCGCCCTTTTTTTCCCGCTGCAAGAGGAAATCGTACTGAGATAAGGAGGAAGAAAAGAGGGGGAATAGAATCTTCTCATCTGCGGCACATTTTTATTCCTCCTCCTCTTTTTTTTCCTTTTTTTTAATCCTCTGGAAGTTTGGGTTGTGAGAAACAAAAGCCGTCGTTCACTCCCACACACACACACAACACACTTTCTCAACTCATCCAAGTAAAAGCAAGCGCCTCTGTCTCTTTCCTGCGCATCTTTTTTATCTTTTCCCCCTCGTTGGTTTTTTAATTCTCTCTCCATCGGTGGCAATTATCTTACAGAAAGAGAAATCAATTCGAGGACTAACTTAATTAATAAGTTTAAAGTTCTTTTTTGCACCTCCCCTTTAGAATCCTTTGTAATTTATCTTTCTCATTATGATCGTGAGACAGACCGATAAAAATTATTAAGTTGACGAATTTCAACATTTTATGAAAAAGAATAATTCTTAAGCGAACAAAAATCAATTTCTGAGGAAGTCATAACTCTGAGCTATCGATCGATCACCTCCTTTATACTTGTCATTTAAGTTCTTGATTTATCTCCTCCACTAATAGAAACAACCAAAGGGGACCGTTAATGTAGCAGTTCTATATTTTCTTAAAGAAAGAAAAATCAACCTTTAGACTATCTCAGTTGATAAGTACAAAGAAATAACTATTAAATAGACATAAGTTATTTCCTAAAAGTTTTATCGTCTTAGATTATCGACCGATCTCCTCTTTTACACTTGTTATATGCGATCATGATTTATCTCCTCCATCGATAAGAGAAGCTGGAGGAGATCATTAATGTGATGATTTTATATTTTTTTTATTTTTTTTATTGAGAAAGAGAAATTAAAAAAAAAACAAATTTTAACATTCTCTTTTAAAATTTAACAATCTTTTCTAATATATATTTTTTTTTTCCTTTTACGTTTTCATTATCAAAATGGTTTATCTTAGATAGAGATATTATCCACTGTTACTAGATATAAAATTATCTAAAAAGATAAATTGTCGATTTATCCGTGGATGACTTTTGACCAAAATTTGATTGGTCCAAAATCATTCAGAATGATTCTTTCCTTCTGCCTCTTAAAAAAATTTTTTTGCCTCCAACCACGTCTCCAATAAGCACCAATGATCGTTAAGTTCACAATTTGCTCATTATCCCAGTTATCAATTCCAAGCTTGAGGTTTAGTTCGAGTCCAACTACTAGTTGCTAGCTCGTACCCCGTTTGCAAGTCGAAGAAAGGTCGAGAGTATTCTACCAATCACTTAGGAGTGAGATTGTGATATGCTCTCGAACTCCCGAGGTTACGATATAAAAACTCTCGAATATTTACGGTTCGATCTTCAACTATAATAAATTTATAAAAAATTTCTTTAAATGAAATGACAAATCAAGTAAATTAAAATAGATTGTCCGTATGAATACTTTTTTAATTTATCTTTCTCCTTCAAATTAACGTGTGATGATTCCACTTGAACTTGTGGCCTACTCACAAGCACCTCGATCATTAGCCGCGAGCTTGTAGCCTATTTACAAGTCCACTGTCTACTAGCCACGAGTTCGTACCCTACTTGCAAATTTGTGAGTTTGTATGTAATAATGATTGATCCTCACTCTCATCGTTTTCGTCAAAAAGATCATCCCATAATTGATTGAAGGCTTCAAGAATGACTATGTCATACGTGGCGGCATATCCATATTCTATGGGCGTATGTTCGTCCATAGAAACATATTCTCAAATAACTTTTTCAGTATCATTCGCAGATACTATTGAGTAAGATTTCTAAATTGTCTTCTTCTTTTAATTCTATAGATGATGAAGAAACTCATTGATAGTCAGCAAATGGAACATTTAAATTTTCATTTATATTTTTATAAAGAATCGAAATAGTTGATTGTAACAATAGATAATAATTATGTATCTTCTAAATTTATTATCCATTTTAAATTAGCCATGGCTGCTAGCTTGCGGTTGAGAGTCCATCGTCTGCTCGGCAGCAAGCTCTAAGGCTTGCTCACGAGTCTATAAAAGACAATGAATTTGCAATCTGCCTGCAGTCCACCAACTACCTTAATTACTATGAGCTTACAATCGAATCACGAGCTCATTGGCTATTGGTCACTAGCCTATGACCTATGAGCTGATTAGCATGGCCAACTGTCGGCTATCAGCTTCGCATATCTAAAATTTTAATAATTTGAATCGATTATATATATATATATATATATAAAATGTATTATTTTTAAATTAATTTTTGAATTTATTTAAAAATGATGAATTAATTTTTAAATACTTTCTACTTTTAGAAAGTGAACATGTTTCACATCAATGAGCTCGCGGCCTCTTCGCGACCTCATCAGTCGCTTAGTCACGAGCTTGCAACCTACCCTGAGGCTCGTCGGCTGCCAAGTGGCGAGCTCATTGCTGCTCGTGGGCTTGTCGATCAAAGGCGAATGTTGGCTGTAAGTTGGCCGGACGAATATGACGATTCGTGTCGGTTGTTTTTTTTCTTCTTTTTTTCTTTCTTTCTTTCTTTTTTTATTCCCATTCACCTCGTTTTTAATTTGACAATCTTCCAGATTTGTTCCCTCTTTTCAGGGCGATTCGTTCCTGGAAGTCATAATTCCACGTGCCGGCCCAGCTCTTCGCTTCCATTCTGATTCTGCGGCTGCGCCAGCCACGCAAATTATGTTTATTTATTTTTATTATTTTTTCATTATCGGGTGTTTTTTTTAAAAAAAATGTCTCTGGGGTTTAGAAGTCAATAATCTGCTAATCGATCAATAGTTTAGGATTAGCTTGCCATTTAACTAATACGCTAGCCGACGTGTCTTGCTCTCTTTCTCTCGCAGTGCGAGGCCATGAAATTAAAATGTTGCACAAAACACTGGGTTAATATTTAATAATGAACCCCTTATAGTTTTATATAATTAAACACTCGGCGTTCGAACCATACGATATATAAGTAAATATAATAAAACCGCTGTCATTGGAATACAAGTACGCCACGAGAAAATCATCTATTAATGTCGGCAAACTCGATCGCTAAATAAAAATAGCGATCGATTATTTCGATCATCAATTACTCCGTCTTTAAAATTTAATGATGGATGTTAATTCGATTGCTAACTTTAGAATGGAATTATAAATTTGATTGCTAAATTTAATGACGAAATTTTAATTCGATCGTTAAATTTAGGAATAGATTTTATATTCCGCCGTTAATTGATGACGAAAATTAAAACTTGTTACTAAATTTCAGGTATCAAAATTAAATTCGGTTGCTATTTAACGATGAAAGATTAATTTCCATTGTTAAATTTAAATTTAATTTTCATAATTAATTAGCGATTAAATTTAAATTATATCACTAACAATTAACGATTGAAATTAAATTCGATCGTTATTTTAGTAACAGATGATTAAATTCAATAATTTAAATTCCGTTACTGATTAGCAACTAAAATTTAATTCAATGGCTAAGTTAATATATGGTAGTATAATTTTTAACGATCAAAATTAAATGAAATTTAAATTTTATAGCTTAAATTTGACGATAGAAATTAAATTCGACCATTAATTAATTATTAATTTCGATCATTATATTTAACCATCAAAATTAAATTCAATCATTATTAATTTAATATTGGCCGCTAATTTAATAAACTATAGTATAATTTTAAATGATCAAAATTAAATCTGTTAAATAGCGACGGAAAATTAATATTGATCGTTAAATTTATCTAAATCCGCGAGGTACCTGATGCGATCAGCTTGCTTTTGATTTGCCGCGCTGAGTGTTCTCTTGCGCGGACATCGGACTGGTCCAACGCACCCAATTGATTATGATCGTTGCCGTGACTTCGCAGCAAAATCTTCTGGGAGAATCAAATGAGACGACTTGTTCATATGGTTGGTGGCCAATGGCATTAATAAACTCATATGGTTCTTGCAATCTGCAATGGCCACACAGAAAATCGTCTTAATCTTCTGCAAAGCATGCATTTATTAATAAACTCATATGGTTCTTGCAATCTGCAATGGCCACACAGAAAATCGTCTTGATCTTCTCCAGAGCATTTATTAATATAATGGTGTATCTCAATTATGGAGATATCAAGAGCAATCGCACAGAAAATCAAGGTCAACTGGACTGTCTTGATTCCCTGCTTCTTCAGTCTCCCCCTCGAGTCTGGCGAATTGTCTCTGGGGCTCGGAAAACCTGCAAAGATTTGCAATGAATGGAGATCAGCACCAATTCCTTGAAACACATAGACACAGAGAACCACTCGGCAGGTGAGGAATTCATGTTGGGGAAGAGGATCACGTGCAGGAACACCGCCGAGACGGCATCGTGCACGTGACCTGCTTCTCCAACAAGACTCTCCTCGCCTAATTGTAACTTCACCACCAGTTCCAGCTCCATCCATCGCTGAGTCTTTGTGGTTTGTGGTTGTGTGTGTGTGTGCGCGTGCGTCTGTATATATACACACACAGCAATAAGAGAAGTCGAAAAGGAGGGAGAAGAAGTGAAGTGGAGTCTTGGAGAGGGTTTGTCCATTGGCATGCAACAGGTGATGCGTAAGGAAGTAGAAGAATTGAATGAGGAGGGCCCTGAAATAATACCAGAGCAGAGCAGAGAATATAATTCAATTCTTCTCTTACATACCAATCTCCTTTGTCTTTTTTTTTTTCTTCTTCTTCCTCCTCCTGAACAAAAATACCTCTGAGACCATTGCGTCTGAACCAGCATCAATAATGATGCGTGGATGGAATGCAGAAGTTTAAGCAACCAAATTTTACAAAATACAAACGATTAGGGATCGAGTCGAAGCTTCACAAGAAACAAGCATTAGACTTGGATTATGGGTTCCAGCGACAGGTGTGTAGATGAAAGGAGTATTAAATAGGATGGTCACTTTAGATTTTCGCTGCTGGGGTTTTGAAGCCAACACACGCAAGATGGTAGCTTCCAAGCTGCAAAGAGCAGAGGGTGGGGCATGAAGTGAAGGAAAAGTTGAAAGCAGGAGCAACAAAGCTGAGACAGTAAGTAAGCAATATTTCGTGTGGATTGTTCATACCTAAAATGCATGCTCTAACAAATATGAAGTATGATGAGCTATCAGAAATCTAACAAGTGTACCGAGAAATTAATGTCTGATCCAGTTTTTCATCCATATCTAACTATGCATGGTTTGCTCACTGTTCTACTGGGATTTAAGAAATCAATGTGGAACCTTGGCACTGTTCCTATGACAAGTCATTCGGGGATGAGCACCGGTAAATACAATACAATCTATTTAATTTAGTGAGAACCTCACACATGCTTGTCTCCAAGGCTCAAGGAAAATATATACATTTTTTTTTTTTACATGGAGTTTACTCTTCATGACTATTCTTAAACATCAAGTCTTCATTATGTTTACAACATTATTTATCTAATTGAAGATTCCCTCTACTTCTACTCAGGTAGTTAACAATAGTGGACTCAATTTATGGATAACAAAGCTTCATTTGAAGGGATAAATTTGACAAAAGTTAATCATATCTATCTATCAATCTTAAATTGCTCAGTTTCAAAAAAGAGGTTACCTAGTCATCTCAGATGGTTACTTCCCTAGTGTTTGGAGTCTATGTTTCTAGTCAGAATTATAACTTGATGAAAGCTAACGAGAAGGGACTATCTCGGTCAAGCATGAGAATGACCTAATTGGTAGTCATCACTTCGTGTTGGCATCGGCTAAGTGGGCCAGCTCAAGATGCTAGTCCCTTTGGTCAAGCTTGGGCTAAAATATGTCTGATATCAAGATGATTAATTTGCATGTCTAAAAGGAAGTTGGATAAGTTACATGAAAGGTGAGGACCCAAATAGCAAAGAAACATCACATGAACAATAGGGTATGCCGTAGTTAATAGGGTTTTAACATTCATCCATACAGCTAAACATTCAAGATACTGAAAACCATGATATAAAGTGAAAGATGTAATTAACATTCCTGAAACCATATATTCATACAACCTCCCAAAGTGTTACACTAAAAATATCAAATACGCTTGTCTCACAAGCTGAGGCCCCATATAGCAAAGAAACGACCCCCTGAATGGATATACGCCGTAAATAGGGTTTTTATCATCAACCAATATATATATATCGATGCTGCAACCATGCATTCATCCAACCTCCTAATACAACTTCATGGAGAGGTCACAACTAGGATATACAAGGAAAGAATCAGAAGCTAGAGCAATAAAAGCTAGGGATGGCTGCTAAATACCAGATTCTTCAAGGGTATGCTTTGTATCCTTGGTGAGAATTGTCCCTCCTGTTGTTCCTGAAGGCACAGCATCCAATCGTGTACACGATGATGAGGAAGATCAGGAAAATGATATTAACTATAGCAACCTTCTTCCAATCATTCTTGATGTTTGCGAGCACTCCAGCTTTGCAAGATTGGCAGTCATAGCACAGGACAGACTGGTCGTTACTCCATGTATTGCAGTCTTGAATATCGCTTGAAGTGAAGCCGGCAGGTTTATCCCAGTATGTCTCATTCACGTATGTGAAGTTGCAAGCTGTAGGAGGCTTGCAGCATCCAGACTGATGCAAGAACAAAAACACGAGTAAATATGAATACAAGAATGAGACAATGAAAGATTGGATAAAATGCAAGAATGAAAAGGAATGGAACAAACCAGATACTAAGATGTACACAAGCTTACAAAGTATTTATCAGTGTAAGAGAAGTCAAATTTCTGAAACACCCTTTTAAAAACATGCCTACATACATTAGGAATCCTATCGGATGATAGTCTAGTGGCTTTAGCCAACAATCAGGATTCTTATCAATGCTTAATGACAAACAGTGAGTAATACATTTTCAAGAAAAACTGCTTATGGCAACTTTCAGTGGGAGAAAAAATAGTGAATATCCTGGTATAATGTTGTAATTTGCAGCATGGAAATGACAAACTACTACGAGAATGATCAAATGAAACACGTAAACTTTAAAGATCTGACACATGCAAGGAAAGATCAAAGGCAGATATAGAGGGCCCAAGCATTCTAAACCTGGAAATGCTAATGACGCATACCTATCCAGGAATCATTAGTAGCTAGATAACAGACTTGGTGCATTTTTTTAGCTCGCTTTGGATTCGAATACACATTGTGAACCAGTTGCATTTTAAAATTGATATGAATAAGTTCAATAAATTGATTAATATAGGAATCTGTATATACTTGAACAATAAGGCTATTGCTTGAAGAGAACAATCCAAGTGAACTAATCCCTAGCAGCTAAACAAATTGAAATTCAGTTAAACAATGAATATACATATGATAGTGTCAAATCACAAAAAATAAAGTAAAAGAACTTCCAAACTTCTTTAAAGTTGAGGCCATTATGGAAAGAGGCAACAGTGAAGTCATGAACTCAAGCTACAATCTAAAAATTCTTCATAGCTATGATTTGATACTTAACAATTTCAAGAGTAACCATCTATTATGTTAGAAATGTTCAGGGAGTTTTCTAATAAAAATTTGATTAAAACCAAACCACATAATAAAAAGAGGCAGCTAGTTGCAGTGAACTGACAAAGCGTATAAGAACACAAATGTCAATGAATAAGAAAACACATCATATTACATAATATATAAGCTAGTTGCAGTTTCAAAAGATTCGTGTTTCGTTGACCTAAATATTTTTCTAATAGGCGATACAAAGTAAAAGACGTAGCAAGAAAAATCATCAAAAATGAAAAAGAGTTCAACCTTTATAAGAAAGAAGACACAGTTTATTGAATTTAGTATTCGACTAATACAATAAAGCGCCTAGCATTCAATGTCAAACTTCACAACAACTACCGATATTAAATAATCGGAGGATAATAAACAAGGCGTCCCGGAGCATAAGAAAAAAACAGAATCCCGTAAAGTAAAGAAGGATAGCACAAATTGAGAAACACCATCAAATACAAAAGTAAAGCAGAGAAAGCAAGATTCAACCTTTATAAAATGATGAACTAAAGATAAAGCCTAACCACATCCTGCACGGATCGAGAAACCCGTCTTTTCTATAATTGTTTTTATTTTTATATGACTCTTCAGCTGCGTAGTGTGTCCCAGTCATCATCAAATTCAAATATTTGTTTCCAAAGACAACAGGAATATGTTATCTAGACAGCTAACGTAGGACCCTTAGAAGCATGTCTATCCAGTCCGCTGAGTTCAAACTTCATGTTCAGTAAAATTAAATCATTTGTTCAAATAGAACCTACAAAACCAATTATCCTTGCGATTTGAACCTAACCACGGGAATCAAGATTATTTTTTCGAAACAAGAAATCATAGCTGGCACTGAAAAAAAAAATCTGAAACAAACAAACAGAACAAAAATATAACGTAACGGCCGAGCCTCAAAGAGGTTCACAGCATCGGGAAGACCAATGGAACCCTGGCCTAGATCCAAAAAAAACTCATTTTTTTCGAAATCCATAGCAATCGGTTTCCATAGGTATATGAAGGCCAAACATTTCGACATATAAGAAACAAAGAATCCCATGGCTAGTACAGGACTCGGTCAAAGACAAAAAAGGAGTCATTTTTTCAGATTCAATAGCAATGCGAGAGCACCAACCTGGATAGGAGAAAGGTTATTACTAACGAACTGGCTCCAAGTCTCGTTATTTTGAAGGTTTTGGCAGACCTCACTATCCTGGATGCAGCTCCTAATCCGCCGCCAATTCTTGGAGTTCTCCATCCTCTTCTGCAGCCAGTTGGAGTAGTCACCGAGGCGGTACTCCCTGAACCCGCGTCCAGATGCCGCCTCCCCGGCGCCCTTATTGGTGACGACAAAGGCGAAGATGGTGAAGCAAAAGAGGAGGATAATGAGGATGAACATTACAAGGAGGTAGATCCATAGAAGGCAAGAGTTTCGGCAGCAAGCACCGACTATTCCTACGATGGACACGAGGAGTAGGAAGGCGCCGATGGCGATGACGGGGCCCTGCAGGAACTTCTCGCAATCGGTGGAGGCGCGCCGCCCCAGCCAGATCCCACCGCTCAGGATGGGGATCGAAAGCACCACCGTGATGATGTTGAGCAACCCGATAAGGTTGTTGCTGAAGCGAACCATCGCTCCCCTCTCTCAATCTCAGTCTCTATCTGCGGAGGCGAAGAAGAGGAAGAAGACAAAGGGGAGATTGACGGAGATGTGGAGAGAGAGTATATATAATAAATAATAATGAGCAGAAAGGTCGCATTTTTACCCATCATGAGGAGGGCTTTCCCATTGGTTGTAAGCCGCGGGCCCCTGCCTCCCTTATGGTCTGATGGAGACGGAGGGCTCTTTCTTTGGTTGTTTGGCTGTGGGTCCCATGCAGAGAGATTGGGCGTTTGACTTGGCATTTGCACTCGGGCGTTGGATGATTTTGTAACTTAAGGGGGGGGGGGGGGGGGGAGTATTAATTCCTTAATTTGGAAAACCTAACCTTAATTAGGGGCATTAGGGTTCATTCCTCTTTTCAAATAAAGGCGCCATTTTCTCTATATACTTCGCTTAAAATATATAAATAAAATTTAATTCATGAGATTTCTAATCTTTATAATAGATTTTATAAAAATTCAGATTCTAGGAATTTAGCTTTAAATTTTACAAGGATTTTATAAATTTATATTTTTATATAGAAAATTTCTATAAAATTCAAACAAACTCTATGGCATTCGATTCTTTAAATGCTATAATAAAAATAAAAATTAATTCTTTCGTTATTTCTGTTCGAATTTGAGTTTTGCATAAATTTATCAGTAGAGATAAGGAGCAAAGAGGTCCATAACTAATTTATAGTAGGTCTCTATTTATCCCATTTAGAGTGCGTGCGTTTGTTTCGAGATAATTATTTATAATCTATTTGATTATATGATTTTAATTTTTTTTAATTTAAATATTCAATAATTTTTAAATAATAGAACACATTTGTCACATTGACAAATGAAATATGACATATAATTTGAAATCATATTATCTAAAAAAACTAAGATTTTTTTTATTTCGAAATTATGCATAATACCAAAATTTGATAGTCACACGATCAAAATTATACATAAAAACTTAAATAAAGGCGTTTGGTTCTAATCTTGATTATTTATTTAGAGTTATCAATGTTAATTTTATGTGGTTCAAAGAATCAGTTATTCCTAGATAATAAGCAATGGAAAAAGTCGATTATACTCGTCTCCAATGTCCTTCACCGTCAGTCCCTCAGTGATGATGAAAAAAGATAAATCAAGGGTTATGCCTCTTGATCCATTGACTACAAAAAAACAGAGAACTTATGAGTTTGAATGAGGGTTTTAAATTTTATATTGAGATTCAACCTCTGTCTACTTGTAGCAGTATCTACACTGCTCTATCCAACGAGTCATCTCGATTCCCAAGGGGCAATGATTCGTAGATAATGAAGTATGTCCGTCATGTCAACAAACAAGGTATGCAATCCTAATCATATTACTTTGGAGAGGGTAGAATTTTTCTTGATTCGAGATTAACAAATATTTTTTCCAAAACTATCCTTTGAATCTTGTCCATTCAGACTAAAATACCTTTAAAATTTTATCAAATCTCAATTTCATTCAAATATAATCAAAACCCTAGTCGATCACTAATGGCCATTGACCATCGTTGTCGTTGATCGTCGCCATCATCGCCAGTCGTTGATCGTCGCCAGTCGTTGATCTTCACCACCGTCACCATCGATTGTAGACATAGCTGCCGTAGTTGTTAGTGGCCAACCGCCACCATCTCATCGGGCTACGACGATGACTATCCCGATCGGCATGGTCATAAGCAAATATGTTTCAAATTAAATGGTGCCTTAAAGTCGAACCAAATATAATGTAGTAAAATGTTAAACTATATTATATATTAAAATTTTCAAATAAATAAATTTTTATTATTAAGATTGAATTAAACATAAATTATATTTCATCCCCTATAATTTTAATTATGTGATGACTTAATAATCATATAATCAAGATTATAATATGATAATTTAAACTCAAACACACTCCTAGTGTTTTTTAAGAGAAAGCAAGCAATAAAATAGTTTCCATTGCTACCGGAGGGAAAATTTATTATTTACCTATAAAAGCATTTTTCATTTTTTTTGAAAAATAAAAATTATTTCTAATTTACTTAATTACGAGCAAAAGCATTGTTCGATCTGAAAAAAATATATGTTTTCGAACGAGATAGTTGTTCTATGACAATTTACTTGTAAAAAGGGGAAACCCTCCCCTGGATTCCTATTGATGGTTCTACAATGAAGAAAAAAAAATCATAATAGAACTTTAGCTTTATTGATGGCTAAGGCAATAAAGGATTGAAACTCTATCAAAACGGAAAGTGATTCGTACTCTATTATATAATATCTTTACTATATTAATTATCCGATTTTGTCCATGTTTCGTGAAGGCATTGATAATTTACTCATTTATATAATTTTCTACATGCATTAACCATTAGCTTCTTCCCACGGAGGTCACTGACAATTTACTCATGCTATTATAAGATGTAGAGTGAAAAGAAAAAGAAAAAAAAAACTACTTATTAAATTTCTCTATCGTTGTCTCGAAATTAACAATGCCAAGTATAAAATTTAACTTTGCCCAGTAGAATGCTCATACAATCTCTTAGATAGTATGGATTCTATTCTCAATTACTTATATGCTATTTTCTTTCCATGGAATAAAAAAAATAAAATATTGAGTGATTGAATCGCTCACCGACACTTTTAAATTTTACATCAGTGAATTTTATTGGAATATTAAAAATATAATTAAAATTTCACATCAATAGAATATGAAAAAAAAATCATATGCTTATAAGATAAAAAGATATCTCCATTGATATAAGATCTTTTAGATAAAACTTAAAAATAAAATTATAAAAATTTAAATTCAAAATGAACAATATTATACTATTATGAAGATGTATACTAATAAATTTAGTATGAAACTAAATAGATCATTCCAAAATTGAAAAAACTAAATATTTAATGTTAATAAAAAAATCACCAAATATGGCTTCGAGTGGAAGTCATCCTAATCATAAGGAGACACCGTGAGATTTGAGAGTTTCGGCGTTGACAGCACGTGATGGGACCAAATCTATTGCTCTCCTAATTCAATTCAGGTGGGCCCCTGTGAAATGATGCTATCTTTCTAATAATAAAACGGTGAATATTTAAGTGGATTATTAATTAACCAAACACAATTAGGCATGAAACAAACTTTACAACGTCATACAGCAACCAAATTCATTTTTTATTGTTTTTTTTTCTTTATCACCTGTGAATGTAAAAAGTCAAGCGCCATGAGACGGCAACTTGATCCATTCAAACACACGTGAAAGTGGATGTTGTCTTGTAGAGCAGCTTACCAAACCTGCACTTAAAGTAGATAATAGCACTTTTTCAGGAGAAATAGAAAAGAAGATAGAAGACGATAACCTTGTTATTCTCCTAATGTCCTTTTCAGCTATAGGCTAATATTTAGAAGATTATGAAATTTCAAATATTGCATCAGGAATTTAAAAGAATGTAAAGTTGCGTGCAATTTTCTTTCTAAAGAATAATGAGCAAAGATCAATCCTCCGTATTTGCGAGTACCTATCTTCTATTGTATCAGATATCGATATGGCCAAAGACCGACCGCAATTTCCCTTCCTTCATCTAACTACAAAGCCGACAAAGAAAAACGTCTGGAATGAGCATGAGCGCATAAGCTTTTACACCAGATATCAAAGTCAAAAGCTAAGATATTATTACAACTTACAAGAGTGATTTCAGGTTTTGCAGCAGAGAATGTTATCTTGAATTCAAGTATTCAATTCATAGTTGTTCAGAAATACAACCTTAATTTCAGGCTCCATGGGCAAAGGGATGAGGAAGTTCATCCAGTTGTAACGGATCTTTAATTCTGATACAAGGCAAGGTCAAAAGCAATTAAGATTAGCAAAAAGGATAATGAAATCTTTCTAAATACAGAACAAAGAGCAAAAAAAATTCAATGTGCTTTGAGAGCCTCCTACCATGAGGGAGAATGAGAAGATCAAACCATGACAAACTGGTGTTTCATTAGCTGCATTTTATTCTCAATTAAAAATAGAAATGGAAATGGATGAGTTCCGGTAAAGATAGTGGAAGCAAGGATGCGTTTTTTTGGGGAGAAGCTAAAATATTGCATTGTCAATTGGCATCAAAATGAAAGCTGATTTCACTTTAATTCCTAGCTTAGCAGCTTTCTGAGCGCTGATCACTTGGAGAAAGATTAACGGCTTGAGAATTGATTCCCAATTTGTAAACAAGAGGAACAAGAACCAAGTCGCTCTCCCACGAGATCCCAGCCTACTTTCCTCGTTTCCTTCTTGACACAACTTCTGATGCCCATGCTTTGCCTACATCGGCCTGGAATTTTCCTGCAAAGCTAATGGCGTGTTAGCAATAAAGACAATTTAGCAGTTATACTCAAAGGCGACAATGTAGTCAGCCATAAATAGTTAATGCTACAGGCGTCTCATTTTTTGTGAAGTCATCTCAAGACTGTTTTTCTTCATACGTTTTGATTTATTTTCTCAAATTCATCAAAGCTTTTCTTCCATAAACCAACATTTCTGGCAACGAAGTAGCTCATTATTATAATCAAAGACTGTTATTTATCATCAGATTGAGTAACCTACATAGGTTTCTTTTTTCTTTCACCAAACACGTATAGCTCATACCTGCAGTAGACTCAAAAAATTCTTCTAGATCAATTCCTTGCTCCGTGAGAATTAATATCCAAGTATCAAGAAACTTAAAATATCCAGAAGGAATGGGATCCGACTGTAACGTCTCAATAAAAACCACTACATTTCCAGAACTCAGATGTAATGATAAATATACAAGAGTTCACATTGTAGGATCCAACTATAACGTATCACCACGAACCGCTATATCTCAATGAGAACTTGAATATAGTGTTAAATAAGCAAGAGTTCTCACATCATAGGTTGAATAAGAACAAATATCATAGGAAAATTAATAGTCTAAGATTTGATACATTTATGCAACGGTTGGAACCGCCAACCTAGCGGTCCCTACCAGCCTGCCCCCGGGTCATTGTAAGGGAGGTAAATCACGGTGGACCTTTGGCCCTTGAGACTAGTAACCAGCGCATGGAGGGATGGAACTCGCTTTTGCGAGGAATTAATCCGTTGTCCATTTGTACAACTTTCTGCATGCGCTAGCCACTAGCCCCTTCCCGCGGAGGCAAGATTTGATACATAGAACATAGGAACCCTCACTGATAAAGCAATGGAGATAATAGATACGATGATTAGGATAAGAATTAATATTGCGTGTGTACAAAAGACAAAATGGGTGAGTAGGCAAAAATGATAGAGAACTCGGGTTTTAAATTATGATATACAAAAAAGAGTAAAACAAGAAATAGAGTGAGTATTATTGTAGATAGTTCGTTAAAAGATGAAGTTGTATGAGTAACTCAAAATGGGGATAGAATTATAGCTCTCAAAATAGTAGTGAAGAAAAAAACTATAAATGTAATTAGTGTATATACACCTCAAGTATGATTAGATGAAAATATCAAATTAAGGTTTTGGGACGACCTAAATGAAGTATTACAAAATATTCCGTCAAATGAATGATTTCAATATGAGGCGATTTAAATTGGCATGTCAGAGTGAAAAATGAAAAATATAAAAGGGTGCATGGGAATTATAGGTTTGGCACAAGAAATGAAGAAGATAAAACTATATTGAATTTTACAATAGCATATGATCTTTATATTAGCTAATACATTTTTTTAGAAAAGAGATGAACACTTGGTCACGATTAAAAGTGAAAATAATAAATCACAAATTAACTTTCTTATGATTAGGAAGAGAGATAGAAAGATTTGTAAAGATTATAAGGTCATCCCGAGAGAAAGCTTAACTACTCAACATAGATTAGTAGTATTGGATATACGTCTCAAATATAATATTAATAGAAGAAAAATATATATGACTCCTAGAATTAAGTGGTGAAAGTTAAAGGATGGAAAACAAAACATATTTAAAGAGAAGGCAGAAGTACAAGTATGAGATGAAATATACGATGACCTTAATATGACATGGGATAAGATGGTATCAAAATTGAAAATAGTAGTTAAAAGTGTACTTGGTGAGTCAAAGGGACATGCACCACTAAGTAAGAAATATTGGTGGTGAAATGAAAAAGTACAAGAGAAAGTAAAGGAAAAACGAACAACCTATAAAAAATTATATATTTGTAAAAACGAAGAAAACTTGAAAAAATATATAATGACCCAGAAAGAAGCTAAGAAGACAGGAATGAAGCTAAGACTGAAACTTTTAAATGGTTATATCAAAAATTAGATATAAAAGAAGAGAAAAGAGACATTTATAGAATAGCAAAAGTGTGAGAGAGGAATACAAAAGATCTTAATCAAATAAGATGTATTAAAAATGAATGCAATAGGGTACTAGTAAATGATGAAAAAATAAAAGAGCGGTGGAAAAGATATTTTCATCAACTTTTTAATAAAGATTTAGATGACCAACTTAATTTAGGTAATTTAAGTAAGTCAAATGAGTATAGAAATTTAATTTTTTATCATAGAATTCAAATTTCAGAAGTAGAACAAGCTTTAAATGGAATGCAAAATGAAAAAGTCATCAGACCAGATGATATTCCGATAGAGGTATGGAAGTGCTTAGAAAATAAAGTATTGAATGACTTACAAAATTATTTAACATGATATTGAAAACAAAAAAGATATCTGATCAATGGAGAGTAAGTACTCTAATTCCCTTATATTAAGAATAAGGGAGACATAAAACTTGTGCAAACTATAGGGATATTAAACTAATGAGTTATACTATGAAACTTTGGGAAAAAGTAACAGAAAAAAATATAGGAAAGAGACCACGGTTCTTGAAAATCAATTTAGATTCATGTCAAGAAGGTCGACAATAGAAGTTATACATCTTCTCAGACAACTAATTGAAAAATATCGGAAGCAAAAGTAGGATCTACACATAATATTCATTGACTTAGAAAAAACTTATAACAGAATTCCAAGAGAAATTATATGGAGAATTTTAGAAAAAAAGAGGTGTTAGTGTAATATATATTAAACTAATTAAGATATGTATATGGAAGTAACGACTAGAGTGAAGACTTCAGGTGAATTAACTGAAGCATTTATAATAAAGATAGGGTTATATCAAGGATCAACTTTAAGGTCCTATCTTTTTATACTAATCATGGACGAACTCATTGGACACATTCAAGACAGTACCATGGTGCATATTGTTTGCATATGATATTGTTTTGGTAAATGAGTACGTGAATGAGTAAATGCTAAACTAGAATCTTGGCGGAAAATATTAGAAGTAAAAAGTTTTAGACTTAGTAGAGTAAAGAGAATATATGAAATTTAAGTTTAGCAATATTAGACGTAATGAGACAAGTGTTAAGATAGGAGATGACGAGTTGTCTGAAACTGAGAACTTCAAATATTTAGGATCATTTTTGCAAGGTGATGAAGGGATTGAAAGAAATATCTTACATGGAATACAAGCAGGATGGTTGAAATGGAGGAAAGCGATGAGTGTTTTATGTGATCGTAAAGTACCTATAAAACTTAAAGGGAAGTTCTACAAAACGGCGATTAGACCTGCTATGTTATATGACGCTAATGTTGGCTTACAACTCGAGTACATGACCAATAGATGAGGGTTGCAGAGATGAGAATGTTGAGGTGGATGTGCAGACATACGAGGATTGACAGAATAAGAAATGAGAGCATTAGAAAAAAAATCAGAGTTGCATCTATTAAAGGAAAGCTCCGAGAGACACATTGAAGGTGGTACAAACATATACTTAGGCGACCAATAAATGCTCCAGTTTGGCGATGTGAAACGATGACAAATATGCACATCAAACGAGGAAAAGAAAGACCAAAAAAGACTTGGTTAGCAACAATAAAATGAGATAAATTTTATTTATGTATAGATGATGATATAGTAGGGGATAGAGCCCAATGACGTAGAAGGATCCATATAGTCAACCCCACCTAGTGAATAAGATTTGGTTGTTGTTGTTGTATCAAGAAACTTAAAATAGCAAAGTTTAAGGACGTATTCATGTAAATACACTTCAATAAACTATGTCACTAGAAAGAAAACATAACGCTATAAGCAAAACCCGAAGCTAGAGTAGCATTAGGTCCATGATACCAGTATGCAAACTTAAAGATGTGCAACTTATTTTGCAGCATTCTTTCTTAAACAGTTAACGAATCATAAAACTTATGCATACCTAAGGTTTGAAAGAAAATGGAAAATAACATATTATCCTGTGAACTCTAAAAGATTTGAGAACCAACAATTCAAAATTTGTACTGCAAGAATTTGTTGCATGGTACAATAAGCATCAATAGTTTTTTATATTTTTGTTTATCAAAGCCAGCCCATAGGAGCAACCGTAAAGTTGTTGCGTGATCTAGGGTCATGGATTCAAGTCACGGAAATAACTTCTTGTAAAACAGAATAAAACTGCATTCAATAAATCATTCTCTAGGATCTCACATTGGCGAGAATTTTATGCATTAGACTACCCTTTTTAAAGTCATCCCATACCACCAAAACCCTGAACCACTACCACCATGCTTTTATGATAGCAAAGTCCATTCTAATATAATGATGCATAGAAAAATCTCACCATCTTCGTACTCTAGAGCTTGGAGGATCATCTCGACCTGTAAAACAATAAAAGTGTCATCAAGTTCAAAAGCTACTGACTGATAAACAACATATAAACTCATAACAAATTGGACCTGGGAAAAGGTTACCAGAACTATTGTTTTCACTATTTTCTCATATAGGATCTCTCTCTTTGCGTATATGCATATAACACAAGAACTAGAAAACTTAAAAAGGACAGTAACTTAAAAATATATAGATATTCTAGTGAAGGGAAGGTGAATATCAAATGATAAATCTATTTCTAAGGCTCAAACACTGTTATAATAGGATGCAAGAACATGTGATAATTGATCATCGGAGTACAAGAATTTCTTATGCATCTAATTTGATTGTTCCTTCACTTGTCATTTTCTAATTGCAGAAATTAGTCAAATCAATTTTATAGATTAAATCTTAATGCGTTTAACTCGAAACCTTCAGTTTTTGTCTCCCGATACAGATTTCAAGAGTCAAACTATATTTTCTTTAATTAGCATCACCTGAGGGTGCTTATCTAAAATATGACTAGTAAATTCATTCAAGTTGTTCAACTGCTTGAAACAGGAGGCTGCAAACATCATTCAGCTGCCTGCAAAGTCAGTGAAATTCAAATCCTCTATAAAAATTACAAATAAAAATGTGGTCAAAGTCGCTACAAATCCTTGTCAAAGAATATCAAATAGTTCCTAACATCAAAAGTCACTAAAAAATGAATCCAAAGACAGAAGAGAGAAGAATTTGACATGAGCCTAAGTCTAATAGATCGATGAGGAAACATGCGCATAAAGAAAATTTGTGATATTTTTTTTTTCTGTTATAGACTTTAGTCACACTAAGTTGTACTATACATGCATATATGAGTTTCCCTTGGCGACTGGAAGGAACAACTAAAAAAGATGCTAACAAAGTCAATGAAATAGTTGTTGAAGATAAGAAGAAGAATGAAGATGCATCTATCCCTTAGGGCAAGAAGATGACAAACAAACTCAATCACTAGTGTTAGAATATTGTAGATATGATTAGGGATAATTGTTATCCCTAAATATTATTAGGAATAATTATTTCTTAGGATAGAGTTTTGATTTATTCCTAGGATAGAGTTTGATTTATTCTTTTGAATAAGCCCTAATCTTGTCTATAAATAGGGCTTCTTTCATGTAAATTTGATATTCTGAATTACAAAATAACATGGTATCAGAGCATTAGGTTTCCTTTTAGGTTTCCCCGTTTTTTTTCTCTCTCCCATGTTTCTCTCCCGAACGCGCCTCCTCTTCTTTCTCGCCTCTGAGATCGACGCCCTTCTCCGACGACCTCGCCTCGACGGAGCAGCCCTTCTTCTCCCGTGCCATTGATCTCGCCACCTCCATCATTCGAAAGGATAAATGACGGCTCAGCCCCTTCGATCTCTCCGTCTCCTCGACGCCGAGCCGGGCTTCTTCTCTTCCCGCTTCCGCTACGCTGCTGATCTCGCCCGCCCATCCTCGAAGAAGCAACCGCTACGCGCGCCTTTCATCAAAGCTCCTCGGCGATCTTCCGCGCGGTGGCCTCATCGCGCCGCGAGACGAAGAAGCTTCAATCTCTCCGCTCTCTCCTTAGAGCGGCCTCTGCCAGTCCAGTAGTCTTCTCCTTCGGCAAGGTCTTCTCCTTCGGCCACCCATCCCTAGCTTGCCTTTTTCCTCCTCCCGGCAAGCCAAAGCTACACTGCTGGAACTGCCTTTCGACACAAGAAAAGGCTTTCGACCTGCTGGAATTGCTTTCAACCTGACGGTCAACAGAGAAGCGACACTGCTCTTCGTCGCCGGAGGGGAGTCCGTGACGCCTTGGTCGGTCCAAAAGACTCGCAAGTAGTAGCCAATACCTGTGTCATTCGTCATGACTACCTCCAATACTTCGAAGCCGGAGTTTCCGATTTTTACCAACCATGTGACGGCACCGCTCTCGTCTGAGTTCTTGGATGGTAAGAACTACTCCTCTTGGGCCTCTTATATTGAGCTTTGGGCTGGACAGGTTATGAAAAAGCATCTCACACAAATCAAGAGGATATTCAAGTGGTCGATCGCCCTTTATAGAGAAAAGTCGATGCTCCAGTGTTGCATTATCCGAGCCACCATCCATCCATCTCTTCTGATGTCTTCCAACTCATAAGACCGCGTAGGATGTTCGATACAAGCTCAACAACTTTTACGAACACTTCTACGACTCTATCAAGTTTGTGATGACCTCATGACCATTCTTAATGCGCCACGATCAAGGAGTCTATGTCAACTTATTTGGGATCGCCTAGCCTTCGTGCGAGTTCAACGACCGCCCCACCGCGCCACCCTATCGCAGAGCTTGAAAATCGGAAGAAATTTTTTATGTCTGCGTTATACGGTCTCGCCACGATTACTCTCATATTCGCGATCGATCCCGGCAGTATACAACCATGGACTCTACGGCGACTCTCCTTCGTGTCCCTACCAAAGTCTCGACATTACTATCCTCCGCTCCACTGACTCTTCAAGATCGGGTCTCCTGAAATAACAACAAACCTCCACCGCAAGAAGAATGGCAAAGGACGCCCTCGTGTAATCATTGTCACACCGACCAGACACACGATTGATAAATGCCGAGTCTCCATGGTCGACCTCCTCAGATCGCTTCGACGCCAGAGTTCTCACATCTTCTGGCCTACCACTTAACATCATCTCCAACTCCACCGCCTACCAACACCACTAACTCCACCGCCTTCCTACGATGACTTTCAAGTGGTACGAGGGTCGACAGTGAGTCTAATTCTCTTGCCGCTTACACAAGCGTGTAATTCCTTCAGGCATATCTCGCCTTCGGTCCTCGGGTACTGACTGGGGCCACCGATCATATCACCGTAATAGATCTCTTTTTCCTCACTATCTACTGTTATTTACCATTTGTCACTACGACAAATGGTTCTCGACTACCCCAAGGTGTTGGTATTGCTCATTCTTCTCCATCTCTTCCCATTCTGTAATGTTCTTTATGTTCCCTGAGCTCCCTTTAATTTATTATCAATAAGCCACCGCTGGTCTCGATCAGGTCATCTCATTCACTAAATCTTCGTTTCATACAGACCGAGTACGGGAGGATGATCGCCCGATGCGAATCTCACGGTCTATATCAACTTCACCAAAACTCTCTCATTGCGCGGCAAAGATCTCCACTTGTTATCCATGCTCAATGGGACATCCCGCCTTGATAAGTTAAAACAATTACATCCTAGTCTCACTTGTAGTCTTTATCTCGCGAGTCGCGGTCGCCAGTAAGCACGCACGTAGTTCATTTTCTCCTCGCATTATAAGTCGCCACGCCTCCTCGCTTTGTTCATTCCGATATTCGGGGGTCCGAAGCCGTGTTACCTCTACATCGGGGTCACGATATTTTGTTACTTTGTAGACGATTTTTCCACAGATTTGGGTTATATCTCGATGAAAGATCGCTTCGAATTGTTTTCTATTTTTCAATCTTTTTAACGGTCAAACACAATTTAGTATCCTCTTCGATCCTCGCAGAGTGATAACGCACGTGAATATCTATCTACTCCGCTTCAAACCTTTCGCATCTCACCAAGATATTACATCTAAGTCTTGTCCTCATACCCCCAACAGAACGGAGTCGCAGAACGCAAGAATCGCCATCTTCTCGAGACCACCGACTCTTCTCCTCCACTCACGTTCCTCTTCGCTGGGGTGACGCTGCATTTCATCGTGATGTTATCTCATCAATCGATGCCTTCCTCTACTTTACAGGTCAAATACCTCATCACGTACTTTATCCGGCACCCTTCATCCTTTACCACCTAGTGGTCTGGTTCTACATGTTTCGCTACGCTCGATCCTCGCATCGATAAACTCTCTCCTACGATAAACGTGTTTTCCTTGGGTACCCACGGCCTCGTAAAGGGTATAAGTGTTATTCCCTACTCGCTTCAGATTTCATCTCTCGCCACGCCACGCTCTTCGATTCGCCTTTCTGGGTCTTCAGAGTCATCGTCCGAGTTTCATCCTTCTACGCTCAGATCACTGATCCTCCGGAGTTTCTCTATCACCCCCAACCCCAATTCCTCCTCCGCTGCAGTTTATCCCGCTGCCTCGCTCGCTACACACGGCCAACACCGACTCGCACGGAATCATCTCTCGAGCCAGATCCTCCGCCCCTCCTCCTGGCCCCAAGATTTCAACTGATATTCTATCGCTCTTCAAAAGGTATACGCCCACTCGTAATCCTTCTCCACATTATGCTTCGAGTTACCATCGCCTTTCTCCTTCCTATTATTCTCGCCTTCCTCTCCGCCTGCTTTCTCTTCCAAAGATCGCAGGAGATGCATTTACCATCCGTGACGGAAATAGCATGTTAGACGATTTAAACGAGTGCTTTACAGAGTCAGTGGACTGGGATCTCGCCTCTCTACCACCGTGAAAGCATTGTGCTTGTCGATGGTATATACAGAAGGTCGGGTCCGACGGAATCTGGCTGACGGGCTTAAGGCTCGCCTCGTCATAAAGGTTATACTCGATCTTCTGATCGGATTACGGGACACATTTTCTCCGTCACAAGATGTCCTCTATACGCTTACTCACGCCCATCCGCGATTCAACACCGTCTTTATCGGCTAGACATCAAGAATGTCTACGGTGACCGCTCAAGAAGTCTACACGGAGCAACCTCCGTGTTTTGCCGTCAGGAGTCTTCGGTCTCAGCGCCGCCATAAAATCTTTATACGGTCTCAAGCACCACCCAGAGCATGGTTCTAGATTTAGTATGTAACAGCCGATGACTTTGAGCGAGGTCGATCATTCTGCCTTTATCGCCACTCATCTACCGGTCAGATCTACCTAGTGGTTTACGCTGATGATATCATTATCACAGTAGTGATCATCTCGATCTCACAGTGAAACATCTTTTCAAACATTTCGACAAAGGATCTCAGACTTAAATATTTCTTGGGAATAAGTAGCACGATCGAAAATGGGATCATTATATCTCAAAAGAAAGTATCACGATAGATATTCAGAAGAAAGGAGAATGTTAAACTCAAAGAGCTGACAACCCTATGGATCCTAATGTCAAGCTCCTACCAAATCGGGAGCCTCTATTAGATCGCGAGCGATCTGAGACGATTAGTAGGAAGACGTTACTCGTCCAGATATCTCATTTGTAGTAAGTGTAGTAAGTCAGTTTCTCAACTCACCGTGTAAAGAACATTGGGATGTTGTGATTTGCATTGTTCGATATATCAGAGGCGCTCCAGGAAAGGGTCTTTTGTATGAAGACAAAGCACATACTCGAGTTATAGGATATTCTGATGCAGACTGGGCAGGATCTCCCATTGATAGGAGATCTACTTGGTTTTGTATATTTGCGGAGATAACCTTGTTTCTTGGAAAAGCAAAAGCGAGAATGTTGCAAGATCGTGCAGGCAGATATCGAGCTGGCCTTAGCACCAGAACTTATATGGCGGCAAATGATTGCTTGAGCTAAAATTTGGAGACGTTACACAAATATCACTTATATGTGATAACCAAGCCGCCATGCATATCGCCTCAAATCTAGTTTTTCATGAGAGGACAAAGCATATAGAAAAGTCATTGATCATTTGTTAGAGAGAAAGTCATATCTGGAGAAATATCTATTAGTTTTGTTAACTCACATGATCAGTTAGCAGATATATTTACTAAGTCACTGAGAGGTCCCCGAATTGACTACATATGTAACAAGCTGGGTGCATATAATTTATATTCTTCAGCTTGAGGGGGAGTGTTAGAATATTGTAGATATGATTAGGGATAATTGTTATCCCTAAATATCATTAAGAATAATTATTTCTTAGGATAGAGTTTTGATTTATTCCTAGAATAGGGTTTGATTTATTCTTTTGAATAAGCCCTAATCTTGTCTATAAATAGGGCTTCTTTCATGTAAATTTGATATTCTGAATTACAAAATAACAACTAGGATCCCAAAGCAAAGACGAAGGTGAGACAACTCATTAATTATTGGGAAGATAAGGGACAATCAAAGGAAGAGATAATAAGAAACTTTATTCCCCTCAAATGTAATCCAGATTAAGGTATAAAAACATGGGAATCAAGATTCTCACTTGCAAGTTACTAGGAATCCATTAGGATCATCTCATAATTAACACTTCATATTGGGCTAAAGAAATGTTGACACCAAAGTCACATTGCCAAACTAATTTACCAGACAATTAATTCTAGTTCAACTGCATATCAGAAAAAGAAAAGCCTTTCAATGCCAATATTAGAAAGTAAAAGATAGATCTGAAGATAGATATGATTGACGTCATATTTGACCAAAAAAAAGGCAGATCTAGCCAGAATAATGGAAAATGCACAGGATAGGCATAACGGAGTGAATATATGAGATGCTTACAAGCATGATAGCGCAGTCACCTGAAGATCATGAGATGCGAAAATATCAAATATGATAAAACAAGCAGAATTGCTACAAGCTTTGGCAAACTGAATGCCAATATATACTTGGCAAATGACAGATGGTGCACGAATACTCGAGAAAAGTCTATGGTCCCTAAATTAGAGTATAAGAGTTTACCTTGTCTGGGTCCTCGACTAACTTTACTTCGGGTGAAGAGTTCTCTTCGTATTCCATCCACAATTCACCTATCTCTTTAGCTACCAAAATATCCATAGGAATGGGAAAGCACAAGTACCCACCACCAATCTTCATGCTATACAAGAGATAACCGCCCGACAAAAAATTCTTAGTAGGCCCAGAAAGGTCTCAGCTTCAACAAACAATCTAGGAAATGGTAAGTTTGTGAAAGCTAACTTCACTCTTTTTTTACTGAAAATAATTGGTGCAAAACTAAATTAGTTATAAAGAAAGAACTCACTAGAGTTTATGTTAAGAATCTGCCAAATAAAAAGGCATACCTCTAGGCCCCCTCCCCCCCAAGTAGTTTGCACATATAGTCCAATGTTTCACGTTCCCTTTGACTATTTTAGGTCAAAAAATATAAGGTATATAAATAGCTATGATATCAAATTAAATTTGCTACTTTCACCACTAAAAGTTAGACAGAAAAACAATATTTTATGTCTCAGCTCATGGAATAGAAAAAGAAGTCTTTGTGATGACCACGTTATCTATGAACATATTTTTATTAAACAATAAGATAGTGATACCTGGAAACTGGCAGAACCTAAGGAAAAAAAGGGCGGTGAATCCATCACGTCAATCAAATCTTTGAACTGGTGAAATGATGGGAAATGAGGACCATGCTGTCAAATTTTATGAGTCACATTGGCATAATTGTTGAAAGGACCAACATAGAGATGGATTTTCCTTATGACCAATCACAAACATACACAGCAGTAATGGGTCTGCCTTTCCTCAGTCATACGTATAACTCACAGTTAAAGGACAAGCATTGCCACCTACCCTACTGAGATACCAAATAAGCAACTTGAAGCTTTCACTCATTTTAATTATTGAATTGCTCCTCTGTTGGTAAAGCTTTCAGTCAATTGAATGGATGCCCTGCTGGATTGCTCCTCTATAGGTAGTCAATAGTCTTGAGCACAAGGGTGTTCTATATACAGAAAGCTCTATGAAACTGATCCCATCAGGTATTCTCAATAAAGAAAGAAGTCATAAAAAATTACCACCTACACTGGCTTAACCTGACATAAGAAGCATGATTTCTTAGTTAAGTGTAGCCAAAAAGAATCCTTAAGATAGCAATTAGAATAGCTTTAGCTGCACATCCTTTCCTTTTTCGTGCGCAACATCAACTGTGAAAGAAGATCCAGGGCCCACAAACTACTTTTTACTAGCCCAAAAGTCTTTGTTTAGGATTTAATCTGTTTTTTTCTTACATCAATTACTTCAATGATCAACTTGAATTGTTGGAAATTTGGATAATCTACCCATGTGCATATCCATCTATATAACTTGGACAAGTCTTCCTCTACTTAGAAAAAGAAGCTCACCAGCAGGATTCAACCGTGTTCTTGAACTTAATCCACCATCCCAATCTATCCGCTGGCGAAACCAGAAGTTTCTCGCGGAATTTTAGACCATGACGTGAACTAAGTGAACTTCACATAGTTACTGATTTTGAGCATGCATCCATGAAAATAAGATTTTGGAAAATATGAGGCACTATTAAGTCTATAAATTCCCAAAATCCATCAGAAATATGTGAATGCCGTTAACCTTGTAGACGTTGAACACAATATATCCTGGAATACAGTCAAATTAAATTAGCACAGACTAAGTAATTAAGCAAATCAAAGGTGCACATTCCCACCTTCAGCAATATCGTGCACAAGCGCCATTTTTACACACCTAACCAACACCAAGAACCAAGGAGCTCTGTCACTTAACGCGACGACATCCCCATAAGGCACGAAGATGAGAGAAACTCCAACCTGTCTCGATTGATTCCCGGAACACCCTCGAAGACGAGGGACGTGATGCCCATCCCGTACATGTGGTCCACCACAGACTCCGGCTTTCGGACGCCACGCCGCACCCAGCCAGTCCTCTCTGTCGTCTAAGGGCAACCAAACCAAGAACCCGGAGCATTAGGCAGGGGATCCGCGCCGTGCTACAAACAGCAAAAGGGGCAAGAGAGAGATAACCTTGAGGAGGTGGCAGAGGGAGAGGAAATCTATAGCTGAGGAGCAGAGCCGGCCTGAGCCAGGGCAACCAGGGCCCCCGCCCAGGGCCCAAAAAAATTTGAGGGCCCAAATTTTTTGATTTTTTACGTTTAAATATTTCAATAAAATTTAAATTTTTTGAGGGCCTAAAAGTAAATTGTTATAAAGCTACTGTGCAACGGAACTTTTTATTCGTGAATCCCTCTTTTTGGCTTTTCACCTTCTCAACGTTTCGCCTTCGCCCCGTCTCGCACGTCTCTCGCTCCTTCTGATCTATCCTTCACGGCCCTCGTCTCCGACGATAGATTCGGAGAGTCTTATTGTTTTGGACGATTGGGACAACCCACAGGACACAACGGACAGTAGCTCCCTAATTCCTTCGGCCTTCGCTTCGGCGACGACTAGCAAGGTAAACCCAGCGCCCAGCGGCCTGTGGCCTCATCTAAGAGGCGGTTCCAAAGGCGAAACAGGTAAATATGATTCTTTCGCCTCTATTTCTTTTGCTATCCTTTGATTTATTTTATTTTTTGAGTTTTATATTTTTGTTGGCCTTGAATTGAAAGTATTGCAGTTGATTCCCGCTTGAGAATTCATCAATTCATTTTTTTTATCTCCGTGTAATCTGTTCGATGTGGTTATTATAAAATAAAAATGGAAATGCAACGAAAGCTTTTAGCCTTTTACCAGGGCATGAAATCTGAGAAAGTCGTTTAGATAATGGTGATTTAGATGAAGACTCAGTCAGCAACGCCAAAGACCCAAAGTGTACTCCAGAAAAGTCCTATCCCAACCTTTGGCCTTGAGTGGCTGTAAAGAGATCAATGCACATATATTTAATTAATTTGTTGTTTACTGTAACTTGCTCATGAGATTTTGCAGCTTAATTTAGTAAAGTAAGTAAGAATTAAAGCAGACCTTTGTATAGCCTTGGATCACATAATCTGTGATTTTGCTCGGATCAAACCAAGAAATACCAATGGTCGATATTCCAAACTTGTTCACTATCATTCTTACCTGCAGGAACCATAACCCAAACTGATACTGAAACAATATAATGATGATTACAATGAATATAACCCAAACTTAGGTTGCATTGTCTATATATATAGTTTTAGAAGAGTGAACTTACATATCTGTATGTCATGCATATTGTTGATTTGTGCCAAAAAAATTTCCTTTTTTAAAAGAGAAATTTTGAGAAGCATGAGATGAATGGGTGTTTTATGATAACAATAGATCATTGTACCACTTTTGATTTGCTTTTTTAAAAAAAATTATTGCTTATACTTTTTAAATTTGAGAGCTTATAGATATTAGGAGATTTAAGAGTGTACATGTAGAAGTACTCTTCTATTTTAAATTTACTTCAAGAGCTTGATCCTTGACTTATATTTTTCAAGATTAAGATTTGTAGAAGTTTATACTAAAATTAATGTGCTTGTGTCTTTAATTGCACGAATAAGGTTCTAGACAATTGAATTGTTGTGTTTTTTTTATAAATTTGCAGGAAATTTGTGTAAGATCTTATATAAGTGGATTTCGAATCGAAGAAAAATTCTTCATATCAGGTTTTATTGTTCTTTGCTTATTGCTTATTATTCATAAATATCTGTCATCATGAAACAACTCTCTGGATATCAAAAAAGACAAAAAAAGAAAAAAGGAGAAGAGATAGCTCAAAGCTTAAGGGGTTCATTGAATAAATATTTTAGTAAAGAATCACATGATACAACGGAAAGTTTAGTTCAGATTTTAACTAATGAATCAAATGCAAATGAAGATTTTGGTAAAAACAAGAAGGATGAAACTGAAGAATTTGTGAGAAACGAAAGTGATGAGAATGAGAAATTTGTAGAAAATGAGAACGAAGAGAATACATATTTTAATGATTTAGATGAAATTGAAATTGACAAAACTAAAGATATTGACAAAACTAAAAATGAAATATTTGACTGTCTAATCGATTCTGTTTTGGCAAACAGGAACCTGTCTAATAATAATTTAGTTGGCGATGTTCCCACAGATAACAACTTCTCCCGATTTTCTCTTGAGAGGTGAGGAATTGTAGACTATACTAGTGAATCTCATTGCATAGCATGTAAATTTCTCATGCTCCAGTTTCTAAGGTTGATCATTGGGACTTAATAATTAATTCTTCTTCTACTTTTTGCACAGTTTTGTAGGAAATGGATTAGCAATTTTTTGCATTAAAAAAAATATTTTGGAAAATATTGAATATATATATGATGCTATTATTGATGATTTTGCCTCTAAAAGTGCATCACGAAGACGCTTTAAATGAGTTATCTTGGTTTTTTTTGTAGGTTACAATAATTTGACACAGTTTTATACCTTGAGGCAGCTAATTTGACAAATAATCAGATAATTAACTATAAATGTGATCTTGAAATATGATTACAAACCAGATTCATATACTGAGATGAATCAGATGAATTTTAGTTGGGGAACCAGGAAAAGTATGTAAACCAGATTCATCAATTAATGGGCATTTGCTTTCATCACTGCCCTCTCCGTTCCAAGTTCCACATCTTCATGGTTTCAAGAACTCATATACTGAGATGCCTTGGAATCAGATGTTCAATGAAGAGTAAACAGGTACACTTGTTGGAATTTCTCACCATACAACTTGTTCTTCTATGTCTGCTGGACAAATTTTCTTACAGATACGCTGTAAATAGAATTGGTCATTATTTGCATTCTACTTCAAGAAGATTTCATTTTATTTAGCAGTGTAAGGCAATCTTATATTTTATATGAGTACTGTCTTCTTGCATGTTTTAGATTTTGTGCTAGTTTAATTATTTTATCCTTTTCTCTTTTTTTTTTTCCAAAATTAAAGAAAAGTATAATTTTCTCTTGCTTTTCAAAGTTAATGGTTTTGTAATTCTCTCACAATTGTTTGGTGGAAATATGAGTCATCGGCCGGAGCACAACGAATTTATGCATGCATATTGAAAATCTGAGGGTTACCTTTAGTTCTAAGTAAATGGATGCCTAATTATTATTGTTTCTGATATCCTCATCTTAATCTATTATAATTCTGCATGCATGATCTTCAGTCAACTTGTAATCCTTTTTATGATATTTTAAGGATAGATGTTCTTAAAATATATATTTTTTTAATATTTTAGAGTGTCACTGTATATTTAAATTGAGATACTTTTGACATTAGTATTTATATTGTAAAATGACATTATAAAATATCGAGAAAGCTAGTAGGATTTAAGACGACATCACTTTATAGGACGTTTTTAAATAATGTTACTAAAATGTTAGTATCCTTAAAAATATATTATAAGGACATTTATGAGTGTCCTTAGAGACCATAATTCTTGTAGTTTCTGAGTCTAAGTTATTGCTAGAATCTTAATGTAGTTGTAGAAAATTTTATCGCTTTCTGGTCGTTCAGAATTCTCAACAATATTGATTTGCTATCAAGATATTTGATTTATTAAATTCTTTATTATATTATCTCATGATAAATATTTTCAAAAGATTTATTTTTCTCAGTATGACAATCCATTTCTTAATTTTTTGGAAGGTGATTTAATCTTCTCTTGTTTTCTGGATAAATTTGAAGTTGATTTTTTTAATCAATAAAAATTATTCTACACAGATCCATAACCTTGTTGATGTCGAGAAAGTTGGAGAGTTATTTGGTTATCCTTTAATGATTAAAAGGAAGAGGTTGGCCTATGATGGTCGTGGAAATATTGTTGTTTATAGAAAAGAGGAAGTTCCTTCCTTTGTGACTGGCAAAAAGGATTTCAGAAATTTAAAAGCAACGAAAGATGGATCATATCACAATCGTGGGCCCTTCCAAAAGCAGTATCAAAGCACATGTTATTTTTATTATTTTTTATTTGATTGTTTTTCTTCTGCTTATTAAAATCTTGATGCAATAACATTTTTTTATAAAATTAGATCATTTTGTAGAAATTGTATCTAATTTTATTCTATGCTAATGAACTACTTGTCATGAGCACTATATTGTTGTCGGGCAAGATTGCTCAATTTTTTGAATACGAACTCATATTTATATATGTCAAGCAGTATTTGTTGATGGAGATAAAAAATAAAATATCATAATTATAAAATTAATCAACAATTGTTGATATGAGATATGTTTGTGTAAAAGGGCCCAATTTTATGTTTCGCCCAGGGCCTTCAAGTACCCAGGACCGGCTCTGCTGAGGAGGAGGGACGGGGAAGGGGAGGGGCGGAGGGATCTGGCGAGACCATGCGGACCGCAAGAAGGGAAATCCGACGGGTGGGCGTGATTGCACGAATATTGTTTATGAAACAAATTTATTTATAGATTTATTTATACTTATTTATAAATAAAAATTAAAATATTAAAAAATTAAAATAAATAAATAAATTTAACTTAAAAATTTGATAACATTTAAATAAATCGAACCTAAATAAATTTGAATCAAGCTTTGAATCAAGTTTTATTAGAAACTTGATACTCAATAAACAATTCAAGTTCAAATCAAACTGTCACGCTCCGAGAGCATGTCGAGTCGAAAAAAAACGGACAGCATCTCCTCTGTACGTGACACAATATCCTGTTTATACAAGCCTTCCGGCCACAGCCATAATAACATACATAAATGTAAATATAACAAAATACAGCGAAAACTAACACAACGACATAACAACCTACATGCAATGCATACCGGTATGACTAACACCAAAATATAAAGAAAAGCATCGTTAAACCCGAATCAACAAGTGCATACATCAATAATGTCTAACACAACATCCACCATATAAATCCGGATCGATATATGAAACATCTGAAAACAAAAAGAAACATAAATCCAAAGTCAGGACTCTCGAAAGTAAGATGAGACGATGTCAGCCAACGGTGCTCCAAGCCCATCATGGAGATGTGGTGAGTACAAAACTCAACGGTAATAAAAATAGAAGTGCATGCATAATATATATGTATATCACATGCAAGTCAATAATATGTTGTATAAAGGTATAATAGGTATACACCAACACGATATAACAACTGTATAACTAAACTGATCAACAATAATAACATAAGGTACTGACATACCCGAGATCGGCAACGATGTAACTCATACAACCTGAGTATAAGTACCATAATATAACACATATAACATAGTAGAGTAAATACTGAATCTGTAATCAACAACACCGATATACTAACATTCTATGACAAATACAACCCTGAACTGGGTTCATCCCGTATCATCTCAAGGTACTGGTCAAAGGTATACAACAGTCTGACAAACTCAACACTGGTAATCCACACACGATCATATAAGAATATACAAGTGGAATGCAAGATGATGTACAATCAAATACAGCAAGCATAGTTTAAACAAATGCAACATTCAACGTTCATATATACAGACTCTAGCTATATATATTCTCATCACACTCAACTATATATATATATATATATATGCAAATATCATCTACCACGACAATGCAAATGCATGGTCATGCATGCGCACCCTACTACTACCACGACCCCAGTGTGACCTAAGTGGTACGACATGATAACTGTCTCAACTAAATAACAATCACTGCTCTCGAGTGGTTGAGTGGGCAGTATGAAGTAACATATAAGCGTAAAGAGCTAGCTACGCAACGAGGATCCCTGCTACTAGCCACTCCGACTGTCACTACCCATGAGTGGTCGAGTGTCACACACTCAGGACAACTGCACGCTACTCTAACAACCACTGTCAATAGTGGGGCGAGTGCGACACAATAAATGTTCTGCCCTCACACCAATTACTCCTCCACAAGTAACCTGGGAGGCAGGATGACTAACGACCCTCTCAACTACAAGGGAGATCAAGTTGTCAGCATGCATGTAAATGGAATGAAAGCGCGATAGCACGTACTCATGCCCACAACACACTCTCTATTATATAGAGAGACATATACATCTGACAACAACTAAACTAGGACCTCCAGTCCGTAGCAATATTGTATAGACAAATCACACATCCATACACGACTACATGATCCCTAGTAGATATATATACAATATCAGGATATGATATGAAAATTCAACTTTACTTTTAGAACATCACCCATCCCAGGATGATTTATCTAAATTGCACAATTCAGTTTTACAACTGAATTTAGCTACGTACACATAGGTAAACCACTACAGGTCCACTTACCATAATATCTATAATTTATAACAATAATGAAAGAATAGATAACAACAATAACAGAACATTTAAGTGCAAAGGCAAGTATCAAGCACTAGAAAAATTAGAGTGGAGTAAAGGTCAAAGTAACAATAATATGAAATCATATATAGGGTTTAGCTACTATCTGACCATGGTAGTAAATATTATTCACCTGTTATAAAGCTCGAAATAAATATCTTCACGCCCGCGGACCTACCTCGTATCCACGTCCTACAAATATCATCAATTATAATTAAATTCAAGCACACGACAAATATACAAATCTACTACTATATCATTCCTATATTCGCATTCTTTTATCGAATACGAATTAGAAACCCCCAATCGTCACACGTAACCCTTCTACAACATCCAACTAGGTTTAAATCATTAAACCTCTTAGGTACACTCCACCCAAATCAATTAAACGTACTAACTCACATCCACCACCATCACAAATTTATCCACAACCCCATTTGTAGCCGAGATCAGAGCATCACACAACTCGATCAACAACCGACATTTCACACTAATTTAGGGACCTGACCAACCTCAAACCAAACCCTATTCATAGCCTTGAAACGACGCATCACAACTCATACTTACACCAAATTAGGGATCTAACCACCCTAATTGACACATTTCGTTCCACACGACCCTTTCTCACTTAGTCACAGCCAAGTAAACCCCGAAACCAGTCATTCACATCCATTCACAGTCGTTCACAGTTGACCAAGACCCCAACTCATAGCCGCACAACACCCACAACTCCTCACACAACCACCAACAACTTACCTTAATGAAACAACCTCACACAATCACTCTCACAACCCACTCGGGTCTTGTCCTCTCACTCACAGCCACACAACCGACATATCCATCGACAGAACGCTCACCACAAAGACCATATACAGAAATTGACAGATGAAAAGCACAGGTTAGATCAAGCTTACTGCCACTTGGGACTCCACCAACAATAATTTCTCCCAAATCTACCCTATTTGCCCAACAACACAAATCGAGCTCAACCAAGGAAGATTCACAAAAATTCTAAAATCTCGTCCAAGATATGGAGAAAACGACTCTTACCTAGCTCCGACGACCACTGGGCGCAAAACCCCCCCCTCAATCGGGCGGCTCTGCTCAGTACCACCTCCTAGCTGCTGCTAGTCACCGCCTTCTCCGACCGAGATTGTAGCCCCAGATCAGCACGAGGTGCTGACGCCGCTGACCTACTCCCGGTCACGTACACGCTCACCGTCGGCGCGTCCGTAGGCACCGTCGAGATCAGTCTGCCGCCGCTTGTAGAGGAAAGGGAGAGAGCGACGAGAGACAGAGAGAGGGCAGAGAGGTGTCATCTACGAGAGGGTAAAGAGAGAGCTCGGTAGCCGTGGGTTTCGGAAGAGAAAGGAAGGTCGTGCATGGTGAGGAAGAGGAAGAAAACGCTCGTGATAAAATTGCGATGAGAAACCGCAGCGAAGAGAAAAACGGACAAACACTCGGCCATTAAGGGAAGCGGGTCGGGTTTTGGGGATAACGGATCGGATTTCAGACCCTATAGCAATTAACCCTTGTTTCAATTAAACCCAAATTCAATTAGACCAATAAACTCATTAGGTTTGAATTAAATCTCCATCCATCCCTCACAATTTTTAATTAACCTACTAATAATATGACCCTTTAGCCATCTATTTACGATATTTTACACAAACTAAATCTCTAAAAAAAGAAATCAAGCCAAGCTTGAATATATTTTCAATAGTTTGGTTAATTTTAGATTTATTTATCTCGGCTTAGTTATCTTATCAAATAAGTTTGAACATTGTAAAGCTTAACTTGGCTTGACTCGTTTATAACCCTAAATCTGTGTTCAAGTTTTGAAAAATATTCGTGATAGTTAAATTCTTTTTGAAGTTTAAAAATATAAATAATCTTGACTTAATCTTGCCATGACTAAAATATTATAATTTTAAATTCGATTTTTTTTAAAAAAATTATCGAACTTGAATTTAATAATTTTAAATATGAATTAAACATTTTTCAAATTAATTCAAAAAATTTATAAACTGGCTCGATTAGTCTACATCCACCGAGCCGACCAAGTCAAATTATAATATTGAAATAAAAAGGTAGTCGAGGGCAAATAGATTGCATTGCCTAGGCAAATTAATCGTGCTAAACTACATTGCTCGTGCCAAAAGGACCCATTGTGTCAAGGGGAATGATCGTGTAAGTTACTTGGACGACAGAGCGAGCCAAGTGGGCCAATCAGCTCAGAATAATTTCAAATTTAAATCGACATTTCGTGCACCTAAAATTTGAAAATTCAAAAAAAAAAGTCATATTTTATATTTTATCAAAAAAGGTATTTAATTTTAAAAATACTTTCCATCAAAATTTCAGAAATATTATTTGCATGGTATTAATTTTTAAAAATTAATATTATTATATTGATTTTTGAAGATCAATAGTAAAGTAAAGTAGTGTTAATTGTTAATTTTTAAAAAATAGTATCATAGTCGGTTGTTGATGAACTTTTGGTGCAATTAAGACGCTCTTAAAAGTTGATTTTTTGGACATAGTAAAACTAAGAGGTACCACTGAAATATATTAGATTTTTGATTGGATTCGATTAAATCTGATAAAAATATTAATGAGTTTTGATTAAAATTCATTGATAAATCTAAAATGATTTAAAATTATGAAATGTAAATATACAGAATGAAAGAGGAAAATATATAAAATTCAATTTTGATTATAAGTCGTTTCCTATATTGTGCACAGTTAAATATTTGAAGCTAACACTTTAATGCACGATTGAATTCAAGATTATTATAGAAATTTATCGGATTTGAATTGGATTCAATCAACATTAGTTAATAGCATTAATGAGTTTTGAATGATAAATTTAAAAAATTTAAAATTATGAAATTATGATATGAAATAATAAGACGAAAGTTTGACAAGATAAAAAAGATGTGCAACGCTATTTTAGAGTCTCATATAGTGTTCAAAAGTTTGGAATCAGAATGATATTGATTATGATGATAATATTTTTGAATTTTTGATGAGAGAGATATTTTTGAAAATTAAATGCACCATTTAGTAAAATATAAAAGATGATGTATTTTTTTGTTAGAATTTTCAAATTTAGAATGCGGTGTGTGGTAAAATGTTGAATTTTAATTTAAAGGTGCATAAAAGATAATAAAATTAAATCAAAAAACCACCACTACTAACAAATTTTGATTATAAATTTTTTAAATAAAAAATTGCATGAAACTTATTGAGATTGATGGTTCCTTTCGTGCTAAGTTCTTCTGTACTTAGTCTTCGATTTGGACGAATAGTAAATTTGTTCATCTGAATGGCTCAACTTGCACATTAACACATAGTCAAATTAACTTCGGAACAGAGAAAAGAAAGCTTGCAAGTATATAAGTAAAAATACGAGTGAACAAGAAAGAAGCTTGAGTATCGAAGAAAAAATTATACTTACATCGTCGACGGTCACCCTTTATATAGGAGACAAATTCTTAATCAAATACTAAAATCATCATCAAGAATGAAATGTATGCACCACTATTATGAGACATCATAACGTCCTAAATATATAAATAGTTACAATTATATAACGTTTGTTTGCACAACAGTATATGATAATCCAAACAGATAAAGATAAAGAGTAAGATTGAGATAAGTTGAACAAGTATGATTAGTATGGATAACCAATCAGAATCCCCCATAACCATATACTATCAGATATTAGAGTTAATATCTTTGTTATTAGTTCATAGGAAAATAAATGAGCTAAGTTAAATCAGATTGGATTGTTTATGATTCTTGGATAAGATAATCAAATTGAGATAAGTAGCCAAATGGCAAATTGCTTTGGAGGAGCATTTTGACATTCTTAAAAGTTTGTGGGCGTTGTTAAAAAAAAAAAGAGGGTAAGTTCTGAGCGTCGAAATGAAATTTCGCCCGTACGTGCATCGAGAACGCTTCTTCCTCCTGGTTCGATCCAACAAACCGTGTTACGTTACGCCGTCACGTCATGATCTGCTTGCCACGTTACTGCTCGCCGCGTGACGTAACAGACACCGACTCGACGCGATACCCGATTCCTTACTCGCGCGCTACGCGATAGTCGGAATCTTTACCCTCCTCTGATTGCCTGAAGCAGTGGGCCAATGAGGCGACGACGCATGGTTCCGTCATGCAGCTGACCGCAAAGCAATATAAAAAAGGGTTAAAACGCCAGCGCGTTCCGTGCCTTTCTCGATCTCAATTTTTTTTCGAGTTAGGGTTCCCTCTCTTTCTCTCGTCCGCTCGCGGGAGGAAACGATATGGTCGCCATGAAGCTGACGGTGAAGACGCTCAAGGGCACCCACTTCGAAATCCGGGTCCAGCCCAGTGATACGGTAGAATCTCTTTATGTCTTGCTGGCTCTTCGGGCATTGCCCAGTCACTGATCCTTTCCTTTGAGTCCGTCTAGGTTTTGATCCTCTTTTGTTCCGTCGAATACATGATGTATTTGGTTTTCTTCCGAGGGTTTACTCTCCCCGTAGTTTATGCTAAGGTTTGCTTTTCACAAACTACGAATTCATTGTTTTGCTGAGTCTGTACTGTGAATTGATTTACCTATCTAGTATTCCAGTTTGAAAAAAAATCTGATTGTTTTCTGTAATTTCTCCCTTTTGTTGATCTTTACAGTTTGATGTTTTGGGAAAATAGTTCGCTTGCATCGAGTGTTAGACAGAACTAGTTTTTTACTCCATAATTGCACCTGTTTCATAAATTGCATTTTTTTCTGCCTCAAATAGAGGCAATGAACAAAATAGATCTCATTTAAAACAAATATAGAGTTTTTCATTGTGTCTCTGTGCTCCATTTTTATAAGTGTAGGAGCTGATAATTATCAGAAGCTTCCATAAGTACGTCTGTTAAAAAAGGGTTATTGATTGCTCAGTTACGTCTTACTAGAAGAAACATGCACAATATTTTTTGAGCATCTTTGAGTGTTGTATCAAAACTGGAATCTTGGTTAATTTTGGTTGATGTTGTACGACTTTGGACTTTATTGACTTATCACTTGGGCAATTTGTTGTCTTAGTTTGGCATGCAGACTGCAAGATTTGTTTTTCAGCAGTGTTTGTTATGTAGTTGTAACTTGATAGTACATCTTCTTTCATTGCCACAGATTATGGCTGTGAAGAAAAACATTGAGCAAGTACAAGGTAAAGACAATTATCCATGGGGGCAACAGTTACTGATTCACAATGGAAAAGTATTGAAAGATGAAACCACACTGGAAGAGAACAAAGTTAGCGAAAATGGTTTTCTCGTTGTCATGCTTAGTAAGGTACTTTTTTAGCGAAATTTTTGAATCTACTGCTATGCAAGTGAAATGCTTGTTTATTTATATTGGTATTATAACTATAGGTAGAATTTAGATTATCATCATCAAGTTGTGTAAATCCCAAGTACTTGGGATTGGCTAAAATGAATGTTATCCCTCCATCAAATCCATGCAAGACTATGCCACTAGTGATACAAGAATGATCCAATTTTGTCCAACATCTCAAACATGAGTCGTTGGTTGCCAGAAAAATGAAAATATGGTTGAAAATCACGAAGGTCTTGTTGAAAAGTGAATCAAGTGAGACTATGAAGGAAATTGGTGATTTGTTTTTTCAAGATTGGTAGTTGATGCTGTTTTAGATCAACAAGGAGGAGGAAAAGAACCTTTGTCAGAGATGACATGATGCTCTACTTGTAGTTTGCGACTGTGCTGGAGCTACTGAACTGTCTGGTGCTGCTGGAGTGCATGAGAAATGGAGGGACAAGAGATAGAGGAGATCCAGCTGGGGGAGAAGATGGAGTGATGCGGAGGAAGAAGTTTCAACTTTTGGAGATTTGGGAGAAGACGGAGGCGACTAGGAAGGCTCCTTTGTCTCTCACGAGGAGTATATTAATAACTGATATGCTTCAACTGCACTTTAATTAATGTAATGTAATAAGCTATTTAATGGGTAACTTTAATTTTATTACATATTAGATAATAAATAGCAAGAATAATTTAGTATTTAGCAGTACTAATAACTGATAAGGTGAGAGAGCAGGCCCAACAAAATGTTACTGGTGCAATTTATCACTATTATCAGCTATAAAGGGTGATTACACATATCTACTGTTAACTAACGAGTAATGACTCTTACTATTTACCAATACTATTATTAATACAACTTGTGCATAACAAGGCTTGTGGTTGCTCACGTTAATAATGGTCACGTCACTTAGAAAATGCACTAATCTTAGACTACAGTATCTACATCTTGCATGTTCTTTCACTTTTCTGCTTATTACCGGCCACTTTCAAATCTTCCATTGACAGTTTTTGTTTTGCAGTTTGTGAGCATTGCACATCTTGTGGGGAACGAACACCCACAAGTGCTGTTCTTTCTGAGAGTGCACTTGCTGCAAGTCCATTTTGAGTCTTTGAAGATTGAGACTTCTTTGGATAGGTGTACCAGTGTAGATGTATCTAGTTGGAAAAAATTTGAACATAGATGTCTTCTTATCACTTTATAATTTGGACATAATCTTTCATCGTCACTGAATGACCCAGATTTAGTATTGCCTTATTTTTCGTTAGATGTGATTGTCCTTTTATTTCAACCCCTACAATTGTCATAACTTTAATTCTTATTGCTGTAAATAATGCAATCGTTGCTTCAAAACATTTCAGAGTAAAGCTGCAGGCACAAGTGGAGCTTCATCTGCTCAGGTACTTGTTACATTACTTGTCTTTGTTAAAAAAGTTTGTAAATCACTATTCTTAAACCTAATGCTTGTGTCCATAGCCTTCAGCCGCTTCTATAGTTCAGCCTCCTCCCCCTAAGGAGGCTCAACCACGAACTTCATCACAAATTCCACCACAAGCTCCACAGCAAACACCACAACAAGCTCTGTGAGTGTTTGTGTGATTCTTTTCTTCTCCATGCCATGTATATGATAACTTCCACAGTTTCTTTATTATACTTGATCCATTTTTTCATGACCTTTTTACAATCTTTTTATTCAGCGTCTCAGAGCATTCATCAACTGGATCTGCTCAATCTCAACAACCTAATGCAGAGTAAGTTCATTTTTTTATCATTTCTTCTTTATTCTATGAGTGTTGGTAATGTATGCTCATTATAATAATTCTGTGTACAGTAATCCTATCAGTTAATTGCCAACAAAACATGTATATGCTATGCCTCCAACCTATCAGTTAGTCAAAATGATTGTGTATAATAATCCTATTACTTAATCAAAATAGAAACACAAGGAACAATTGGCAACAATACACGCGTGTGAATCCATATGATAAGTGTATCAAGATAACAAGCATTTAATGCCTCATTAATAGATATGCTGTGCCTCCAATCTTATATAAAGGTGAATGCCTTAGCACTTGTAATTTCACTCAGTTTAGGCAATTGAAGGGGCTTAACACTCCTTAGCACTTGTAATTTCACTCAGTTTAGGCAATTGAAGGCGCTTAACACTCCTCTTAATCACATTTCCCTTCATTAAAATTAGATTATTGTCATTTGGGCAATTCTCAGCTTTCAATTTAAAATAGCAACTGAAATATGGCATGTAGGTATATATTTTAAGGCAAGGTTTTGCCAGCTTGAATACCTTTATTCAATGTGTAAATATCATCAAAACTTCTCGCAATTGGAAACTTTAATAGGACAGTTTGGGTGTGCCTACCAAGTTGATAGGCACTTCAAGATGAATTTTCAAATTCAGATCAGATCAATGATATTTATTTCTTTTTTCTTTGTGAATTCACTGTTGAAGCAAAGGGCTAGGATAATCTATGATGTTATTGCTAGCTTAATAACTAATGCGTGAGAAGGATGCTTCCTCCTTTATGTGTCTGATTAGAGTGGTGAGGTCCCATTGAGTTAGTACTCTTTCATGTCTACAATTTGGTTCATCTGATTACTAGAGATATGAACAGTAAGAACTAGAATTCTTATTGATACTGGAACTCATAGGGAAGAAAATGGATTTATGGATGGAATCAAATATTTCTAATTTTATATTTTCATATTAAAAATTGGATGTGGATGTTGCTTATATGCAGATTTTGGACTGTCCTAGTTACCTAACTGTAATAATATTTTATTTGACATTTCCAGTATATTTATCTTTTGTCTGTTGAGGTGGAACTTTGCTACTTCTAGATTATATGCCATGTTCGAGTGCATTATGCTTCATCTGAACTGTGCCCTATGATCCCATGACATTCTAGGATGCTTCAATTTGCAGAATTGCTAGTGGAAGTATCTTATGTGAAAAACAAGGCAGTCTTAACAATCTATTTGTAGGTTATCTGATGCCTATGGTCAAGCGGCATCAAATTTAGTTGAAGGGAGCAGTAATGAGCAGTTGATTAGTCGATTGATGGAAATGGGTGGTGGCAACTGGGACAGAGAGACAATTCTGCGTGCTCTTCGTGCTGCTTACAACAATCCTGAACGTGCTGTGGAATACCTTTATTCTGTATGTAATATTCTGAGAATAAAATTGACAATACTGATTAAAACACTAGTGGTTCACAGTTTTCCATTTCACAATAGGGCATTCCATCAACAGCAGAAATTGCAGTTCCTGGCGATTCTTTCCCTCCATCTGAGGTATCTGCTCAAGGGGCCAATGCAACCAATTTAGCTGCTATAGGGCCTTTATTTGGCGTACCAAATTCTACTCCAAATTCATCTCCTTTGGACATGTTCCCACAGGTTCAATGCACTGCCTCTTGACTTATGTACTATGTTTACTTTAGCAGACATGATAAATAAATCATGATCCAATTATGTCTACCAGGCAAATACGAATTCTGGAGGGGGTGCAGCAGGTGGATCCCTCGACTTCCTTAGAAATAACCAACAAGTATGTTTACTTCACCAGCACACTCTAACTCTTGTTTATTTGACTAAGCCTTCTTGACAGATGGACATGATTGACTAACGCTTATGTCTAGAGTTTTCTAATAGGTTGTTTGAGAAGAATATAATCTGGGTGGAAGATAATGCTAATTTATTGAACATGTTGTTTGAATACACTGGAGGGTAAGTATTGAATGGCATAGGAAAGTAATATTTTCCCCTTATATAAGAATAAGGGGGCATACAAACTTGTGCAAACTATAGGAGTATTAAATTAATGAGTCATACCATGAACTTTAGAAAGGAGTAATAGAAAAAAGATTAAGGAAGGAGACCATGGTTTTCGAAAATTAATTTGAGTTCATGTTTGAAAGGTCGACAATAGAAGCTATACATCTTCTCAGACAACTAATTGAAAAGTATCGGGAGCAAAAGCAAGATTTACACATAATATTAATTGATTTAGAAAAAGCTTATGATAGAGTCACAAGAGAAATTATATCGAGAATTCTAGAAAAGAGTAGTGTTAGCGTAACATATATTGAACTAATTAAGGATATATATGAGGAAGTAACGACGAGAGTGAAGACTTCAGACAGATTAGCTAAAATATTTTCAATAAAGATAGGGTTATATCAAGAATCAACTCTAAGTCTCTATCTTTTTATACTAATCATGGACGAATTCACTGGACATATTCAAGACATAGTACCGTAGTACATGTTGTTTGCAGATGATATTGTTTTGGTAGATGAGACACATGAAGGAGTAAATATTAAATTAGAATCTTGGCAGGAAACATTAAAAGTGAAAGGTTTTAGGCTTAGTAGAGTAAACACAATATATGAAATTTCAATTTAGTAATATTAGACAGACAAGTGTTAAGATAGGATATAACGATATGTTTGGAATTGAGAACTTTAAGTATTTAGGATCATTTTTATGAGACAATGGAAGGGTTGAGAGAGATGTCTTATATAAAATACAAGCAGGATGGTCGAAATGGAGGAGAGCGTTAGTTGCTTTTTGTGATCGTAAAGTACCTCTAAAACTTAAAAGATAAGTTCTATAAAACGGTGGTTAGATCTGGTATGTTATATGACGTTGAATGTTGGACTATGACTCGAGCACATGAGCAGAAGATGAAGTTGCAGAGATGAGGATGTTAAGGTGAATGTGTGAACATACGAGGATGGACAAAATAAGAAATGAAAGCATTAGAGAGAAAGTTAGAGTTGCATCTATTGAGGGAAAATTCTGAGAGATGGGTTTAAGGTGATACAAACATGTACTTAGACGATCAATAAATGCTCTAGTTAGGTGATGTGAAACGATGATAAATATGCATATCAAATGAGAAAGAGAAAGACCAAAAAAATACTTGGTTAACAATAATAAAATAAAATAATTTTTTTTCAAATATAGATGATGATATAATAGGGGATAGAGTTCAATGACCTCGAAGGATTCATATAGCCAACACCACCTAGTGGGAAGGCTGAGTTGTTATTATTTGAATACACTGGGTTGCAAGGTGATGTTTGGTAATTTGTTTTACAACATCAGGATGATGGGGACTTATCTGCATGATCAATTTTGTTGGCAAGCCCTCTTATCTGAACTGTCAGCATTATTAATGATTTACTTGTTATTGTTTCATCTTGGAGACTACAAGCATTTTGTTTTGAGATGACTACTTTGCAGAATGAGAGAAGACGTATCTGTCACAGGATTTGACTTAGTACCTTCTTTAGGTAGTCAGGTTATATCCAGAGCTCATCTTAAATAGATAATAGGAACTATTATTGACCAGAGGCTCTTGCCACTTTATTTGAATTAGGTGTGTGTATTTATATTCGTGAGAATTACAATACTACTTATCTTAGAAATTTGCACTACTATTTTTGTAGTTTTTAGCTTTGCGAGCAATGGTTCAAGCAAATCCACAAATATTGCAGGTCAGTACTTCCATTTGAGTTGTATATTTTTTCACATCTAAATTTGTTTATAAGTACCTCTTTGCTTGCAGCCAATGCTCCAGGAATTAAGCAAACAAAACCCCCAATTGTTGAGATTAATCCAGGATCATCATGCAGAGTTTCTTCAGTTAATAAATGAACCTATTGAAGATCTTGAAGAGTTAGTCACACACTTGTTACTCAAAGTAGTCTACTTGCTGTTAGATTTTCTAGCTAAAGTTAGATTTCTAAGTCTTGAATATCCTACTAGGATGACATGTATGATGCTTTTGAAGCATCTAGTGTGGTTTGGAATGCAGCCAAATTATAGGTTCTTGGAAAAGAAATATGAATCATTATTTCTCTAATTTGCTAGTGTCCTCCTTGTTTTGTGTTTGATTTTTCATAGGAAGAATAACTTTGTTCGTGTGCCTCAAGGTCAGATAGTGATGGCTCTATTTTTTTTTCCTTCTGCTTGAAACTTCAGAATAAGTTGCTGGCTACCTCCTTTCCTTTGTTCCAAGCAATCCTTCCTCTAATCATCCCGTCAATAAAAATATAATTTCATATTTCAATCAAGCACAGGATAAATTGAATTGAATTTTGATCACCAAAACCAATAAACTCAAATGAGTGAAGTTTTAAAAAAGAATGAATTTTGGAGATTTATCTTCCAGAAAAGATTATCTGATTATGTACACTCTCAATGCTAATTTTAAACTGATTATATCATCTACATCATTGGTTTCTAAATCTTTACATTGACTAGATTTTTTTTTTCAGGAATTGTTTGTATACCAAAGAAGTCAGTAAATAATTTGGAAACAACTACTGATAGAAAAGACAAGATTTTCTTTGTCAGATAAAATTGTTATATATGATCTAAAATTTTACCCAAAGTATGCCTAATCTTATGCTTAAATTTTAGATAGGATGGGTTGTGTCTGTAGGCCATAAATATATAAGTTGTAATTATATTTGCTACAATAATCAAATATAAGTTTAGCTTTCTCAATGTGTTCCTGTCTTTCTGCATTTGTAAAATTTGTGTGTATACTTATCTAAAATAATAACTATTCTACTTATAAAATATTTTGTCATTTTTTAAGGTCTGCAAGTGTCTGCTAAAATAGTAATTTTCTTACTCAATGTACATAAGTACAATTTGTCTCGTCAGCTTCTTGGGAGCTATGAATTGCTTTGACAAGTAAGGATTGCCTCTAGGAACTAGATTACTAATCTTGCTTGCAAATGCATTTGTAGCATCGTTGAGGTCATGTTACTCAAAGTGCATAATGACATTTGCGAACTCAATTAATAGTCTTGCTTGCACATGCATAATCTCTAGGTTTATCGATGTCATCTTATAATTGGAAGTGCATAATTGAACTCGTATTGGTTCATTTTAATTCTCAAATTAATCCTACTATATCAATGCTTGGAAGTTTTTCATATAAACTATTTTCAGGGATCTGTTTGATCAGCCTGACCAAGATGAGATGCCACATACGATAAGTGTAACACCTGAAGAGCAGGAGGCAATTGGACGGGTATGTTTTTTTTTTTTCTTGTTGCAATTCGATCTGAATGTTGTCTCGTTCTTTTGTACATACAAAAGCTATGATTCCAAACTCGTTGGTTTTGATTCTCATTTCAAATACATTATCTATGCTAAGTCTGTTGTCTGATGCACTCGTTCTTTTGTACATAGAAAAGCCATGGTTCAAAATTCTTTGGGTTTGACTCGTTTCGAATACATTATCTATGCCAACTCTGTTGTCTGATGCACTTCACATCATTCAGCTTGAAGCATTGGGTTTTGACCGGGCACGAGTAATTGAAGCATACCTAGCCTGTGACAGGAACGAGCAACTGGCAGCAAACTATTTACTGGAGCATGCTGGAGATGAAGATTGAAGGTAATAAATATGAGAGCTCATCCACCGCGAAGATTTGTGAAGTTTCTTCGGTTTCTATTGGCACCTATTGTTTGCACACTAAGCTCAGTTACTTGGAATTTTAACATGACCTATAAATTATGAGGCTAATATCTTCAATTACGGAATGATGTAGTATTTTTTACCAGGTAACCATTATATGTGGATGCCATTAAGACGGGATGGAATTTTTTTTTTTTCTACCAGAAGAGACTCTTGGCAACTCGAAGAAATTCATGTATATTGCAATGAGTTGTCAGGCAAAATACTGCGAGGGTCAGTGACTAGAATACTTGTTGGTGAAACATTGTACTTTGAACGGTGAGAGAAAATTGTTTTAAGTAGGTAACTTATTCATAATAATCTTTCTAAGTTTCATCACTTGTGATAAAATACCACTCTCATGGGAGCTCAACTTTTCCTATAACCTTATTTTTCACGATATTTTTGGTTTCGAAACACATCGCTATACAGTTTGAGTTTGGCTGAACTAGTAATTTTGTATGGAGTGGTTATTTTTGCACTAGTAAGTGGGGGTGACTACAGTTTCGAAATCATTGGTTTCGGAATCGTTAGTTTCCAATGGAATCAAAGGATTTCGATTTTTTATGGTTTGATTTCAATTTCAGAACTGTTAATTCTGATTCATTATCGAATCGAATTATTAATGGATGATTTTAAATCTTTATGATTTGATGTCAATTCGAACGGTTTAAAATCAAAATTTAAATTATTTAATTTTAAATTTCTCAATTTAAATATATTATTTTTTAATTTAATTTTAAATCTCTTAATTTAAATATATTAATTTTTAATTAATTAATTAATTAATTTTAATTTAAATTATATTTAAATTTAAATTTTATATGTGAAAATTTAATTTATATCGATTTGTTTATTTTATATAATTTAAATATTTATCATAAAAAATTATCATCGAAATATATTTAATTAATAAATTCATATCAACAAATTTTATATATATATATATATATATATATATATATATATATATATATTATTTTTATAATATATTATCTCTCTCATTTTTTAATTTAACAATTAAAAAAAAGAATTATATAAATTAAATTGTCTATTTATTCTTTGGGATCTAAAAGAATCAAAATCCTTATAATTTACTTACCATTTAAATATAACCTTCTTATCTTAATTTAATTTGAAATGTTATCCTAGGTAAATATTGATGTGCCTCCAATTGCAAAATCTATAAGTCTTATCTTCTGTTATCTTAGATATGTTTTTGAAAATTAAATTCTGATTTTAATAAAAAAAATATTCAATTTCGATTTCGATTCGGATTTAGTTCAATTTTGATTCTGATTCGATTCCGATTTCAGCTCTCTCTCAATTTCAATTCGATTTCGATTTTAAAAATTTAGAAATCGAAACTGAATCATATATTTTCGATTCCGATTTTGATTTTCGAATTGGAACTGAAAAAATAATTTCGATTCAATATTTGAGCCAACGATTTCGATTCGATTCACGGTTCGAATCGAATCGTAATCACCCCTGCTAAAAAAGTCAAGTAGAAAATCCATTGGAAGAGTTATATTTTATTCCGTTGATATCCCTTAGAGGAAGCTTAAAGTTTAAATTTTAAAAAGGATGAATATTTTTTTTAAAAAATATAGTGTTACCAACTGATAAGTCCTATGACAAAGATGACATGGTGAATAAGATATGGTGAAATTTACGAATAAAATAATGATAGATTTTAGAGGAAATTTAAAATTCTTTCATGAATTCAGATAATTCTTATCTATCTTAATCATCACATTAAAGTCTATAGAATTCTCTGTGATTTATCTCTCTTGTAATAATCGTGGAATAGATGGATAGAGATCGTTAGATTGACGGATTTCAATGTTTGATATATTTTTTTTTTTTAAGTGTGTGCTTAATTTTTGTTTCGGATTTAATTATATGAAAATTATTTAAGCTACGAGGATTATAAAAATAAAATTACATTTTTTAAAAAAAGATATATTTCACAATTTTAAATGCGGCATGTTTTATAAAATGTAATAATGATAATAATCTCATCCACAACTCCACAAGCTTTGGCTTCGTCTCTTTCCACTACCCTCGATCCTCGAAACCTTGACTCGTTGAGAAAGGGCGAAAGCCACGGATAACCACAATCCATGGCCGCATTATCATCTTCCCTCTGCTTCCTGAGGCAGCCTCCTCCTTTCTCTCCACCTCCACTCCGCTTCACCAATGGCCTCCGCCCCTCACAGTCTCCTACCTCCATCTCCCTTCAGCGCAGACTCAGCTCCTTCGCCGCCATTTCCGGTTCCCCTCTTCTACTCCGAGCAGGTCCCTACGGTTCCTCATCCGGAAGGCCTGTAGCCTTCACCGTCTTCGCCGCCAAGGGCTACAAGATGAAGACCCACAAGGTATCGCCCTTCGTGTATTTTCTCGCCCTCTTTCGTTAATTATGACGCGGAAAGTTTGGCTCCTTTGTGGATTCGAAGGCTTCGGCGAAGAGATTTCGGGTGACTGGAAGAGGGAAGATTGTGAGGAGACGGGCCGGGAAGCAGCACTTGCTGGGGAAGAAGAACACCAAGAGGAAGCTTCGACTTTCCAAAATGGTAAATTGATTTCTCGGATAACTCATCTGTATTTGCTTTTCTTATCCATGATTGGTTGTATTTCGTTGAGGCTTCAGGTACTATTGCTAACTTGTTGCCATCTATCGTTGAAGATAACATCGCCTATCACAATTTATGAACAATCGATACATTACATGGTGTTCCGTACTTCGTCTATATCGGATAAAAAACATATTGTAGAGATTATGTAGAGATTATATTTTGCTTTGCATTTGAGGAGGTTGCTGAATTTGATTTTATGTCAAAGTAGCAAATTTTCAATAAAAGTTGCATTCGCTATTCCTAATTTGTTGGCCAACAGGAACCTATGAAGTTCTGTTTCGGTATTAAGAACCCTACAATACTTTATCTAGCTCCAAGATTTAGAAATACATAGATTCAGATTTTGGACATTAGTTAGATGAAAATGTTGTGATATTGACCATCAAGAAAAATTCTGAATTTGGCACATGGGATTGGCTTCTGGCACCACCTATCATTTAGGTTTTCAAAAATTTCTTATGACATCGTGTGCAACAATAGAGCTGGATGGATATTTCATTTCCGCAACCTAATCCCTAATCAAAGAAATCTGTAACTTGAAATTTTTAGTATAGTACAGTAATTGTTGTAGCTCATAAATTGCAACAACGTGAATGTCTTTTGTGTGATTTAAGCAGGTCTAAGATGTTAAAACGTTGAGGTGATTAGTCAAAAAGAAAAACTGTGTATTCGATAATTTTGTAATGTTATAGAAACAAAAGTGGTCCTTTTTGTTCTACAAAAAAAGATCTTCTACTCGAGTTAAACTAATCAATTACACTAAGTACCTACTGATTCGTATAATCTCAAATATGCATTCATTTACACTTAATTATGCTTGGTTTATCTTCAAAAGTATCGACACTCAGTATCGTCAACACACTCAAGTTCTTGTACTTCAAGTGTTCTTTATCAAAGTAAACAACCCTGGCAGTAACCTTGAAATATTGGAACAGCCTTAAAGCTGAAATTTGAAATTTTTTTATGTAAATTACCTTAATTTTCTTGCGTACTCATTGTTTTTCTCCTTCTATCAATTTCTTTTCCCCTGAAATCTCTCTTTAAGACTGTAAATTGCTTTCTTTTTCAGAGTGCATTGCAGTGCTACTCCGTGTCAGTTTGTCATGTTTGATGTGTTTACTTGAATGTCGTAGGAGTCTGTAAATTCGCTTCGGTGTTGCACCTTGTAGTTTGGTTGTTTTGCCTCATAACCCTGCTGTTCAACTTCATGCAGAAACTCAACTGTGTGCGCCCCAATTGTTGATCTCTTTCCATCCTTAAATGCTTAACCAGTGATATTTCCTTTGTCATTTCAATCTGTTTCTGAAAGATGTTCAAATTTTCTTCGCAGCACCCGGTTAACAGAAGCGATTACGACAATGTGATCGGTGCGCTGCCATACCTCAAAGTGAATCGAAAGGCGACTTGAGTTTGTTCCTTTCCTTTACCTTTTGCTCTATATTTGTTGATCCATGCATGCTTAATGCTCATGCACAATGTAACTTGGGCTGCTTATTGATCATTTCATAAGTTCAATGATAAAGATTTTGCTGAATGTTCAAAACTCAATTGAAACTGCAGTAATCCTGTTAAAACTGTTTTGTGGATTAATTTAAAATCAATCCCATGCAATTTCTTATGTTGTCAAATGAATGGTGTTTAGACTGAAACATCTAATACAATCAACTAGGAGATTATGATCAAACAATATACCAAAAGAGATTCTTCTGTTCTATCATTTTGGATCAAATATATCAATTAAAATATTATGTGAGAGATGCCCTAGAATATTTACCGCATGTTCCTCCCAACACAGTGGAGGACTGGAAAATAATAATACGAATTAAATTCCATACAACTCCTACAAGTAATTATATATTATGAAATTTAAAATTCATTCCATGCCCTTCTCTTTGTTAATCAGAATTACATTTTAAGTGGAGTCTTTTTTATTATTTTAAGACATTAAACATGTGAATTGTACATTTTAATGCAATATTATATACAAATAATAAAATTTAAGAGTAGACTATTTTTATATTTTGAATTATGATAAAATGACCACAAAATTGTTCATACATGTTAGAATATCCATTAGTCAAAATTATTAATTGTGGGCATGGCTACAAAATAAAGTTAAAATATGGTACATTATTAATACATTATAACTAATTGTTTTAGTCAACGATCATAATGCGTAGGATTAAAGTAGAATATTCAATGTCCACCAATAGTCAGAAAATAGATAAACATACAAGTTTATTTAATATTAGAGCGGATTTCATATATCTATCTTCAATTACATTACAAGTACTTTTTTTTTATAAAAAAAAAGTATTGATGTCATTTTCAGTGATATACAAGTTGAAAATTCTCTTATAATAAAGTGAGAGATACGCGTGGAAGTACAAGTGACGACTTCAGCTAATTGAAGATCAGTTTCATCCAATTCTGTAAACATAAATTAAAAAAATTAACAAGTGTTCGTGGAAACATGTGAAGCTTACGTTGTCGGTACAGTTCGATTTTTAGATATTTATAATTCGATTTTAGTTATGATGTATTTATAATTTTTTTTTCAAATATAATGATAAATCAAGGACATTATAGTTATTAAAGTTGTCCATATAAATATTTTTTGATGATTGATGGAGCACATCTCATTTAGTAAATATGAGATTGGTTATTTTTAGAATGAGTGAGATCGAAAATTTAGATATTTAATGATAGTAAAAAAAAAACTCAAATTGTACTTGAATGGGTTCAATTCAAGTTGTTCACATTATTGTCCTCCAAAGATCGTGACAAATTAAGAATTGCAGTTGTTCAAAGATCGTGACATTAATTAATCATTTCCACTTCCACTGAATTAAAATCATTTGTATGCGGATTAATTGCTATAAATAATGAAACATGACATTGTAAAATGAAAAGGGAGCAAATAATTTCGAAAGGACAAATTATGATTTCAAAAGGGCATGCCTGTGTAACATAGAACGAGTTTGACATATTCTCTTTGAAGGATTGGAACTGTCAATCTAGTGATTCTTCTGTTCTGACTTTACAGGATTCAAAAAGAGATAAATCAAAGAGGATTTATGGATCTTGACGTGGTGAATAATATAAGTAATCTAGTGATTCTTCTGTTCTGACTTTACAGGATTCAAAAAGAGATAAATCAAAGAGGATTTATGAATCTTGACATGGTGAATAATATAAGTAGGAGTCATCTGACATCAGAAAAGAGTTTTAGATTTCCTTCAAAATCGACTCTTATTTTATCCATAAATTTCATTATATCTTAACCACCACACCCGGAGTTTGGTACATTCTCATCCAAAATTTACAGAAACTTTTTATCACTACAAAAAGTTAATTTTTTTATTAAAAACATTTTTTTTATTTTAATGTGTTTAATTCAAAATAATTATTGGGGCTCACGCGTCCTCCCTGGACGTGGGATTCGCTTGGCATTTTTTTTTCCTTAGAAAATAATTATTATTGAGGAATAATTAACTGCCTTGTTTTTTTTTTTATTTACAAGTGGTATTCAAATTTTGCTCGACTAATCCATTTGGTGAATTGTCTCTGTCCCACGGCCTCCGAAGAGTCTTCACCGACCCACAAGGGTAAATCAGGATGACGCGTCAAATGTCGATGAGATGTGACCAATCGTAGTGGCACTTACACCAATCCAGCTGGAAAATGGGAATCCGCCTCCGCAACCTACAAGCGAGTGGAAAATGACGAAATTCCCTCTGCAAGATGCAGTCGGCAGAGATCGAACCATGACTGCCTCAGGGACCGCCCAAGCTCTTACCGACGCACTGTTGCCCTGGGGGCATAATTAACTGCCTTCGCGAGCATATTGTGGTGACGACAGATATGGGGATGGGGTGGCGTTTCTGTTCGATCTCACCATCGAGGCCCTGATCCCGGTCGTCGTCGAGGTCACTTTCGCGCTGGTGAAGTGGTCCTTGTCTCGGGGTGCGCCTCTCGTCGAGGGAGGCAATAAGGGGCAGAAACGGTAAGAAATGATGGATTCGTTGGATCCATCAATAGATTACACATCTGTATATATTTATTTTAAAAAATGAAAATAAAACGATCCGAATACAGAATTTTATCAATTGATCTACGATAAACATACAAAAAAAAAATAAAATACAGAGGAAATGTAATTAAAGAAATAATCATGCATCTGAATCTAGAATCTAGAGCAGGGGTGTAAACAAATCGAATTGAATTGAACTTAAAAAAAAAATAGTATTCGAGTTCGAGTTCGAATTCGAATTCGAACTGACATATTTGAGCTTGATTTGAAATTTGAAAATTTAATAATTTTGGACTCGAATTCAATTCAAATCAAAGCTTGAGTTCAGATTCGATTCGAATTTTTCGAATATTAATTCAAACGGTTCGATCACTATTCGAATTGAGACTTGATTTAATATTCGAAAATTGATGCTCGATTTAATATTCGAAAATTTTTAATAAATAAAAAATTAAGGTTCGCGAACAGTTCGTGAACAATCGAACAATATTATTTCGGCTCAAGCTCGATTCGAAAAATATTTGTACATATTCGAGTTCAGCTCGAATTCGATAATTTCAAATTTGAACCAAATATTATTCGAATCGGCTCGAAAAGTTCGCACCCCTAATCTGGAGACAATGTCGTCGAAAGAGTTTGAAGATTTGACGTCAAGAGAGTCGTAGGGCTTATCTTCCACAGGTCAAGAGTGTTAGTGCCTATAAGATTTACATATCTCCATAATGATATGATATTGTCTACTTTGGACCTAAGCCCTGATAATTTTATTTTTGGACTTTACCCAAAAGGTCTCATACCAATAGAGATATCTTTTTATCTTATAAGCACATGATCTTTTCCATGTCTTACCAATGTGGGACTTTGATTGTATTCCCCATACTTCCAATAATCTCCCCCTCAAACGAAGAACCACATTGAGCCCCCCTCAAGTCTATCCGTCCTCGAAGGACTTCCTCTGCTCGATGTCCGATTCTTAATCCACTAGGACTTTCTGCCAATTGTTTGGTCCTCCTGACCCAGTTGGACTTCTTGCCAGTTGTTCGGCCCTTCTGGCCCAACTGGACTTCCTGCCAGTTGTTCGGTCCTCCCGACCCAACTGGACTTCTTGTCTGGTGTTTGGTTATCCTGATCCGGACATGGGAGCTTCACTTCCTTCGTTCGAGGTTCATGACTTGACATGGACCATGACTCTGATACCAATTGTTAGTGCCTATAAGATCCATATATCTCCACAATGGTATGATATTGTCCACTTTTGGCCCAAGCCCTCATGGTTTTGTTTTTGTGCTTTACTCAAAAGGCATCATACCAATGGAGATATTTTTTTTATCTTATAAGCACATGATCTTTTCCATGTCTTACCAATATGGGAATTTGATTGTATTCCCCATACTTCCAACAAAGAGTGACGATCCCGTATGCTTTGTCAGATGGGAAAAAAGAGACGATCGATCGATCATCTCTTCTACAGGGATCACTCTATATATAGAGCTAACCTTAATCTGTTAACAACCCATCAATGTTAATGGTAGGGTTAATGAGTTCTACACATATGGACCCATAATCCAATAATACAAATCCAGTAACCAAAATTACAATAGTTAGATTACTTTAATCGGGTTCGAACCAATACGACACAATCAGATGCATTACGGTAATCACATATAACACAACCAAAATTCCTTAGTTGCGCTCATCATGTTGTATTGAACTGAAACAATCTGGTCCATCAATTTCATTAATATAGGACTAAAGTGATCGTTATTGCTCCATATATGTAATCGGTAACATGACCTATTAGTAATTATAATATCAATATCGTCAATGACATAAATTTGATGTGGATGTGTAGTATGAGAAATACATGAAATGTGATCTCCACATGCCTATTCTCAATTTATCCTCGTTATGATCCAATACTGGATCTCGATCATGTTTGTAAGCACCATAAGCTAAACCGCATTAGCAAACCACGATCATCTTATGTCTCAATAATGAGTCATATATCACATTTATAATCACCATATGCAAACTGCATTGGTAAACCATGATTTTTTTTATTTAAAGTGTCAACAAATACACACAAAATGAAAAATTTTATTCATGCGATAATTAAAATTTACATGTGTTCATTATATGCATAGATCATCCAAAATAATAAATAAATATAGACTTCCACTAAACGGATACTTCATCCATATGAAGGACCCCCATATATAGTACATGTCGATGAAACACCTTGGGCAACAATCCTATGGTGAGCGAATCCGTCAACATTGGGTCTGTTTGAATATGCTCTATTATTATTTGACCACTCTGGACTCTTTCCTTAACTGTCAGGTACTTGATGTCGATGTGCTTTGACTTCGACAAGATGCGGTTGTTCTTAAAATAGAGTTTTGTAACTTTATTATCATAGAAAAATTTTCAATGGTTTGTCAACACCATCGATGACCTATAATACTGTGATAAAATTCCACAATCACATCCAGTGATTTGATACTTCATAGCAGACTATTAATTCTACCTTCATCATTGAAGTCGCTATGAGCCTCTGTTTAACGTTTTTCCATGATATAACTCCTCCAACAAGCATATAGACAAAACCTAAGGTGAACCTCCTACTATCCAAGCATCCAACAAAATCTAAATCTGAATATCTAGTCACCTTTAACTGACTGGATATCTGATATGTGAGTTGTGAGCATGAGTTCTTTGATTCTTTGTAGATATCACATTATCCTTTTTATAGCTTTCCAATGCCCTGGTCCAGAGTTACTTAGATACCTACTGAACATTCCAACAATGTATGCAATATCTGGACGCGTACAAATCTTAGCGCATACATGAGACTTTCTACTACCGATGCATAAGAAAGTTTCTTCATCTCATTTATTTCAAGTTCATGTAGTAGATGTAGGGACCGATGTGGTCGCACTAGAGGAGGGAGGGGGGGGTGAATAGCGTTTCGCCGATTTCTTTCTTGTTTGATGTGTGCTCATCTGCAATCGTCAGTATGCACAACGGAATATAGAAATACAATAAAGAGAGAAACAAAACAAGCACACAAACAATACACAATGATTTAACGTGATTCAAAACTAGGGTTCCTACTCCACGGGGCGAGCTCAATAGCGAGCTCTAGTGATGCACACCACCACTAATAAATCTCTTCTCGGTATGACACCGGAGGTGGAGAAATCTCATACAAATATCTTACAACAATAAGAATAAAATAAAAGCAAATACAAAGGAAATACAACAACAATGTAAAGAACACTTTACAATAACTCGAATACTTTGCTTGCTTGATGGTTGCTTTGAAAGATTCTTAAAGATCTGGAATTCAACAACAATTTCTCCTCAAAATCATCTAAAAAATCAGTGCGAAATCCTCTATCTCGAGTTGCTTTTATAACTTACATCGGGATGATTTCGCGCCTAGCAGTTGACTGTCAAAAGATACCAGTCGACTGCTCTCCTATCTGTTGTCTCACAATGACTCCATCTACGTTGAAACCTGCTCAACGGATACCTCAGTAGTCAACTACCCTTACCAGTAGTCGATTATTAACCCGATGATCGGTGACGATCGACTACGGGATATTTTGTTCTCGACCACTTAATTTCGTCATTATTTGTAAACTGCTCGACCTTAGCGATCATTGCGAGCTGAATCGTGATCGAGTCTCAATCGACTACTTGACTAGTCGACTGATCCAAGTTGACTAGGTTGCCAAGTGTCAAACACTCGGCCAGTCGATTGGTTCATACCCCCAGTGGACTGATAAACTTTATACATGAGGTTTAACTCAAGTATGATCCTCTCATACTTGATAGACTGCCTTTAGCCTAGACCTAAACCTTCTAGTCATCTCCATCATCCTCACGCCTATTGGATCCCTTCGAGTCCTTCATGACTCGTTCATCCATATGTTAGCATTTAGGTGCTTCCATCGGCTATTGTCATGCTAACTGAGTCTACCTTGCCAAGGTACATTTGGACTTATGCCGCCAAGACAAACACTTGGTCTTTACGTCGCCAAACATTGAACTTATGTTGCCAAGACTACATGCTTGGACTTTACGATTTCCAAGACCCATGCTTGAACTTTTCTTTTTCCAAACCCCATGCTTGAACTTTCTATGTCAAGACCCATGCTTGGACTTTCCATGCTAAGTGTTGGACTTTCCGAGCTACAAAAACCATTTTTTGCGTTACGAAAACCTCGGAAGTCCGGCCACGGATCCGTGCGAAGTATAACAAAAATTAAATTCATGTATGTGTTATGGAAACCTAGATCTACCTTAGATCTACATGATGAGAGCGTTACCCTCGATGCGACGCCCTTCGCTTATCCCGCTCGTCCAAATGGCTTGCCGGAACTCAAGAGTGTCAAGTGTACACTCCTCTATTGGTATCCACACGGACAAATAGTGGAGAAAAATAACCTAGAATGTGCTAGCACTCCTTGGTAGTCTCGGCAAGATGAGAAATGGGAGAGAGCAAGAAGGAGAGCAAGGAAGAAGAAGATGATGTTAATTCCAATAACTTCACCCAATGAATAAAAGTGGCCGACCACTTTGTTTTGGGGGGTTACATGCATGCATGTAACTCCAAGAGTCAATGACTTTTGGTCTCCCTCATGAGGTGACACCATATGATAAGTTCATGATGATGTGGAACATGCCCCCAGGGCAATGGCGCGTCGGTAAGAGCTTGGGGGGTCCCTGGAGCAAGCCATGGTTCGATCCCTGCCGGCTGCAGCTTGCGGAGGGAATTCCGCCGTTTTCCACTCGCTTGCGGGTTGCGGAGGCGGGTTCCCGTTTACCAGTGTGAGTGCGGACTCGATTGGCGTTAAACCCTCACGGCGACTTGGTGGCGCTCTTCCGATTTACCCTTGTGGGCGGTGGAGACTCTTGAGGTCGTAAGGCGATTCGCCAAGTGGACTAGTCGGGCGAAGCTTGGATACCACTTGTAAATCAAAAAAAAAAAAAAAAAAAAATGATGATGTGGAACATCATCATTGGCCGGCCCCCATGCCAAGTCACCATGACATAACAATTGGTCAAGTCAAAATTGACCATTTATCTTCCCTCTCAAGTCAAGTCAAACTTGACCTCTTATCTCCCATGGTCGATCAAATCTAACCACTTGATTCAAGTCAATTTGATTTAATGAATCTCTATTCATTAATTTAAATTGACTCAATGAATCAAATCTAAATTAGACTCATTCAACACTTGAATCAAATTGAGTCTAACTCAATTAGTCTAATTTGAATTACTCTTAATTCAATTTGGTTCATCCCATGAACCTAATCCTCATGGTTCATCATATGAACCTAATCTCCATCTAATTTCCCTTTGTGTGTGACCCTATAGATTCTTGTAACGTTGACAATGCTCCTAAACCGATTTAAGAACATAAGCAATGAGCGGTATCTAGTAACACATCATTGCTACCCAAGTTATAAGAATGTTTAGATCCAACATCACATTTGTGACTATTAATTGTGACTCTCACAATATGTGACAATGCCCCTCTATCCTTGACATCTAGATTGACCAATTGAGATATAGACCGTGTCATTCTCGGTACAATCTATATCTTGAACTCCAAGTAGACTCACTCTAATCAAATGAGCTCAATATCTCATATTGACTCATTTGGGCATGGTTATGCACTTCGTGGTTTCACTCTATCAAGAATAACGATGTCACTCCCGTCATATAGGAGGGATAGATTCTATCTACATAACTCATATCTCTCCGCATAATTTGTTACATACCCAGTAATCGCCTTTATAGTCCACCCCAAGTATGCAACTCCTTATGTAGGGAACCATGGTGACTTCAGGTCTAAGGACTAATAGTCATACTAATAGTCACATGAGAAAGTATATGACACTCATATAACTATCCATGATACTTTCTCATATCATTCCACATTAATATTGTCCTTGAATGTTAATACTTGACTAGGAATGATTAAGAGTAGTGTTCTCTATACCATCTCATTATCGATTCAACCAATCGATTGATATAGATAAGAACCTTCTACTCAAGGACGTTATTATACTTAGTTATTTGACACCAATACAAGTAAATATAATAATCATGCCTTTATAAATAGGAATATGATACAATAAAGTTCATACAACAATCATCACATGATTGACTCTAGGGCTTTCACTAACACTAAGACCCATGTTTGAACTTCTCAATTTCCAAATACTCATGACTTGGACTTTCCTTGCCAAGTACACCTGATTTGGACTTTTCAAATGCCAAGACTATTCTTGGACTTTCCATGACAATCACATTGTTAATCGTTTTGTTAAACATCAAAACACTACTCGAGTCTGGTCAATCGTGACTGGACCGATTGCACCAATAATCTCTCCATTTTTAATGTTTGACAACACCTTTAAGTTAGGCTAACTAATAAACTCAAACTTAACTCTTCCAATGCCAAAGCATAGTGAAGGTTCACCTAACTTAAACCTCACTTCTCCCTATTTGTCATACATCAAAAAGACTACTAAGGGTATCAATGTCTCATATACCAATGAAATCTTACATTCTCTCCCTTGGTCCAAAAATATTTAGGATGCCTTCACTCTTCATAGTGATAAGTCTCATATCACTAAATGAGAGACAATCCTTACTTCTCCAATTTTTTCCCTTTGAGGGATACTCATCCATCATCCCTTGATGGATTTGTTGGTGCAGTGAGGCACCGAAATCGAACCTGTGTTTTGATTATAGCAAAGACACAAGGTTAAGTCTATTTTGTTATCTCATGAGTCTACTTGAGTGTGCAGAAACAGGTTAAAGCTTGAGTTAGAGATCTGCGACACAGTAAGTGCAAGGTAAGACTCGTGTCCGACGAGCATAAGTGAGGTCAGATCCTCCGTTTAGGAGTTGATCTTAGGCGACAATCCGACCCAAAACTTTCCATGAAAGTTTAAGTCGAGATCGGATGGTTAGAAACCATCTAAATCCATCACATTTAATATTTCTACATATTGCTTTGAGCTAACCCTTGTTTGAATTCGAAGTTACTCTAATTCGAATTAAAATTAAAATTCGAATTTATTCGAATTCGAATTAAAATTAGAACTCGAATTGAAATAAAATTAAATAACTAAAGTATCCTGAAAATGGGCAAAAGGAACTAAAAGCAAGGTGACAACTTATCCCCCAAATCTTGGTGAGGTGGCTGGTCAAAAGCAAGGTGGAAACTTATCCCTCAATTGGTGGTGAGGTGGCCGGATCTCAAGTGGGCGGACAAGGCTTCAAATAGAGGGGGGTGCTTCACATCTTAGACAACAATTATTACAAACCTCTCAAACGCCTCCACAACGCCGCTCTTCTACGACGATGCTACTGACGAAGTCTTTGCCAACCTGAGCTTCAGTTAAAGTGTTGGTAATCGTTTTAGTCGATTAATTTAAGTTGTGTTTTTGAGCTTTTATATCAAAAAGGAGAGAGGGCTTGTCTCTCATCCTTGTGTTTTGTCGAAAGTTTTGTAATCGTAACTCCTACCTCCAACGAGGAGTGTTTTAGTGATTGCCCTCCGTCGTGGTCTAGGACCATTAGGGCCTTGGATTAGCAAAAACTCCTTGTGTCCATCTCTTTTTTTGCATTTATCTCTCACTTATCGTTTTTACAACAAAAGAAAAGAAAAACCATTTTGCGCTATTCACCCCCCCCTCTAGCGCTCATTTCGATCCTACAATTGGTATCAGAGCAGGGGGCACTCAAATTTGGTGAAACCACCAATTTGAGTAATTTTTATTTCTTTTGTTTCCTTTGTTTCTGTCTACGTTAATTTTTGTGTTTTTTTTTATTTTTTCTAATTTTTTTTCAGACTTTTCTTTAATTTAATTTTATCGCTTTTAATCTTTCTATTGATCATCCTAACAACAAAAAAAAAACTCTTAATTACGATTTTTTAATTCTATTACTGATTAAAATTAGTTTTTCCCAGAATTAAAAATTCTTTCATATTTTTTTTAAAACACTTGAATTTTTCAAACCCTAAAATCTTTATATTTCGTTTTATAAAGTTTTCTCGTTAATCTTAGCATTGAATTAAATCTTATTTCCACTAAAATAGATTTTCAATCAATTTTCAAATTTAATCAATTAAAAATCAATTAAAAACTTATTTTAATTTTTAAATTTTGTCTAGAATATAAGTTTGTTTTTTCAATATTTTTTACTTAATTTCAACATTAGATTTTTTTCTTCTACAAAATAGTTTTTAATTAATTTTCGAAATTAATTAATTAATTAATTTTTTTTACAGAATTAAAATTAATTTTCTAATCAGTTAATCTATTGATTGATTTATTTATCTTTTCTTCTTCACTTTTCTACTAATCCAAGGCCTTGAGTCTTGGGACCTTGTTATCTGTGTTTTTCTTTTTTTCTCTTCTTACCATTTAGTGTTAATGGCCCATCTCGAGGTTTTAGCACCGTCAGACCACCAGTTTTACAGCGGTGGCGATTTCCGTTCTTGGAAAGGTCGGATGGAGTGCTTCCTAAAACCCAAATAGAGATGTGGATTGTGATCAAGCGGGTTCACCCTTCCTACTAATGAAGAAGGTGAATCCTTGGATTACAATCGATGGTCCATACCACTAAGCGACAAGTCGGCGGATGCAAAAGCGACTCAAATCTGCGATGCGGGCTATCGAGAGGAGGAGTGAACCGAGTCGGACCCTTCATCGCGTAAGAGATCTGACGAGGCCGATCGAGTTACACGAAGGATTAGATCAAGCTAAGGTTTGCAACGCGATTTGTTGTTCAATAAATTGTACACACTAAAAATGAGGAACACGAGGCGGCAACACAATTGCGCCTGCGCGTCGGACATAGTCAACCATTTGCATTCAATAGGGCGAGAAAGTCGAAAATCGAGATCTAATCGGTATGTTCTAAATTCTTTCCTAGGACCACCTTGTAGGCATCCATGGCGATGCCTACAAGGTATCTAAGGACCTAGCTAAAGTTAGAATAGGCGAATTATTCTCGATTTGAATTACATGAGATTCAACTCGGAACCCGAGAGGGGTATAGCTTTGTTTGCGAGTTCAAAGAAGAAGAAAATCGCAAGCAAGCCACCACCAACCGAGGAGGAAGACGAGTTCGAAGAAGAAGTTGACCCGGAGTTGACTGCCGAACTAATGAACCTAGCTCGAAGGATAGCCAAGGGACGAAAGTGAACCACGACTCGACCAAACCAAGGTAAGCCTAAAAGTTATAATATTAGGTGTTATGAGTGTAACGAGGTTTGGACATATCAAGTCAGAGTGCCCCAAGCTCAACCACAAGCACCTAAGCACAAGAAGGCCCTCAGCGACATGGGAAGAAGCGTTCATCGAAGAAGGCGAAGACCACGTCTTCATGGCGAAATCGATTAGTCGGACACGGAGGCCGAACTGAACTTGAGTCGGAACACGAGGATGACTCGGACTGAAGCTACCTTCAAGTCACGAATCGCATCGGTTCATCAGGTTGAAAGATACCCTTAAAGTGAGTCGAACTTTATTTAATACTTTACATAATACGGTTAGGTTTTTGTCTAGGAAATTAGTTAAGTCAGGAGTCAAGGTCGAGACCACGGTTGAGGAGGTCAAACTCCTCGAACACAAGGTCTCCTAACCTCTTCGACTAGTCGAGTTCGAGAAGAGGACCCAACTCGGTGAAAAGCTCGAAGTTGAGAACTCTCTCTTGAAAAGTCAAGTTGAAGATCTTAGGAACACGTTGGAAAGGTTCGCCGGGATCGAAGGACTTGACCTCCTACTTGGATCTCAAAGGGCTGTGTACAACAAGGCTGGACTAGGGTTTAACTCAAACACGACTAATAGGTCGTATATGTCGATTGTAAGTCGACATAGGAAACATGTCCAAGCATGGGTCCCTAAGAACTTTTTGATTTCAACTCTAGGATCCAACCGTCTTTGGGTTCCCAAGGACGAATCCACTATGTGGATAGACCGAACCGATTCAGCGGTCTAGGGAGCGATCTGAAAAATATGTTTGTGCTTTAACTTAGAAATTGCATGCTTAGAATTTTTTTTAAAACTTGTGAACTCACTTAGAACACGTACATAACCAACTAAAATCCTTCGAAAAGATTGAGCCTCGGGGAGCCTCTTTTCAAAAATAACCAGTTAGACTAGGAAATAGTCTTAGGTGAGGCAAGTCATCATTTTCTTGAAAATGGCTTTGTCTAAGGAAGTGGTCGATGATCCGATAAAAGAAGGCCCCTGTGCTTCGCCACGACCTGGAAGCCATGATCTTGAAAAGGTAAACTTGACAAGCCTAGTGTCAAATCCAAATCTAACATAAAATTACTTGAACCTAAATGCACTTAATCAACTTAATTGGAAGTCATCTCACAAAAAACACATAAGTATAACATGCTTGATCATATAGACACAGGTGATATGACCTAGGTTTAACAACTTACAACCAATATTTAAAAAAAAAAAAAAATCTAACATCCAATCCAGCCACCTTGTGTGTAGGATCGATGGATGTTGGACGGTACTCGGAGCACATGGCCGAGGATCAACTCAAATTCACGAGCCGATTCAAGCGACAAGGATCGGTAGCCTTTGGGAATAGCAATGACTCGAAATCATCAAAATCATCTGGATCGGGTGATATCGAGCTTAACTCGAATTTTGTTATTAAAAATGTATTACTTGTAGAGAATTTTGAATATAACCTGCTTAGCGTAAGCCAATTATGTGACAATAACTATAAGGTCGTATTTTTAGAAAATGAATGTGTAATTAAAACAAATAAAACAGCTAAAACAATACTCAAAGGAACTAGGACAAATAACATTTATACAATTAACTTAATCAAATCCTCACCAAATGTCTTATGACACGGAAGAGGAATCATGGTTGTGGCACCGATGACTGGCCACTCGCACCCAAGACTCGGCCCACAAGATGAGTCGAGTGGCTTAGTCGAGGCTCACCCAACCTCAACAATTTGGTTAATAAAATCAGAATGTTTGTCAACAAGGAAAACAACCTAGGACACAAAACAAGTGAACGAACCAAGAACGAACCTCTAGTGTACTTGAGCTCCTGCATATTGATCTATTCGATTCATGAAGCCAAGTCACTCGATAGAAGTCAATATATTGCTAGTCATAATTGGCGATTACTCGAGTTTACGGGTTAGGTTCATCAAACATAAAAATGATACCCTAGATCGAATTAATCAATCTATTCAAATTAATCGAGAATCAAAAAACCTTAAGGTTAAAAGACTTAGAAGCGATCATGGTGGTGAATTCGAAAATCAAAGGTTCACCGATCAGAACCTAAGCGGATACCACCATGAATTCTCTTGCCTAGGACCCCTCAACAAAATGGCCTAGTGGAGCGGAAAAACCGAACTCTACAAGAAGCCGCTAGGACCATGTTGAGCGAATCGACCTACCCGATAGGTTTTGGCGTGGTTAGCACGACTTGCTATGTCCAGAATAGGATCCTTATGGTAAAGAGGCATCTTAAGACCTCGTACGAGATTTATCACAATAAAGTACCCAACATCAAGTACTTTAGGGTATTTGGATGTAAAGTACATATCTTAAACACTAAGAACCACCTAGGGAAATTCAAATCCAAAACCTCCACCGGAATCTTCTTAGGATACTCAACCACGAGTAGGGCCTATAGGGTATATAATCACGATACCCTTAAAGTCGAAGAGACTATTAATGTAGTGTTCGATGAAACCTATGCCCCAGTAGCTAGACTCGAATCCATTCGAATGTTGCTAGCTTATGCCGCACATCTAGGATTTAAGCTGTTTCAAATGGATGTTAAGTCGGCATTCCTAAATGGATACATTAAAGAAGAAGTTTATGTTAGCCAACCCCCCGGATTCGAAAATCTAGATAAACCCGACCATGTTCTAAAACTTAAGAAAGCTCTCTATGGACTTAAACAAGCTCCTCGAGCTTGGTACGAGAGACTTTCAATCCATCTTAAGTCAAAAGGGTTTAACCAAGGCTTAGTTGACCCAACTCTCTTCGTAAAAACCTTAGGTAAAGAAATATTCATAGCTCAAATTTACGTAGACGATATAATTTTTGGAACATCTAACTCAGCCTTACTAAACGAGTTCGTTTCACTCATGGAAAGTGAGTTCGAAATGAACTTGGTAGGCGAGTTAAGTTTCTTTTTAGGTCTACAAATTAAACAAACTAAGGATGGTATATACCTATATCAACAAAAATACACTAAGGAGTTAATTAAAAGATTTGGAATGCAAGACGCTAAGATAATAAACACGGCGATTAATGTTAACATAGGAGAAGACCTAGAAAGTAAGTCCATTGACTTAAAGTACTATAGAGCGATAGGAAGTCTCCTATACTTAGCTATAGTCGACGACATCCTATTCGTAGTATGTACGCTGTGGTTTCAAACTGTGCTAAGAGTCTCACCTAACCCTAGTTAAGCGTATCCTTAGATATCTTAAGGGTACACTTAACGTTGGTATTTGGTACCCTAGATCTACGGAGTTCGAACTAATCGGCTACTCCGATTCGGATTATCCGTAGTAAACTCGATAGAAAGAGCACGAGTGGTTGTTGTCAACTACTCGGCTCGAGTCTAGTGAGTTGGTGCAATAGGAAGCAACATTGTGTTGCCTTATCTACCACCGAAGCCGAATACGTTGCGATGGGTTAGTGTGTAACTCTGCTTCTTTGGATGAAGCACACTCTCCGAGACTTTAGGTTGGACTTCACCAAAACTAAAATTTTTGTAGACAACATAAGTTCGATAAATCTAACTAAGAACCCTATATGTCATTCAAGGACAAAACATATAGAGGTAAAATACCATTTCATTCGAGAACATGTAGCCAAGCGACTCCATACAACTCGAATATGTTGACTAAGTCTAACCTAGCGACCTATTTACTAAACCACTACCCGAAGCGAATTTAGTCTCTTGAGACGAAAATTGGGCTCAGGCGTAATAGAATAGGTTATCAAAATTTTTCAAATTCTATTTTCATAAATTTTATTTTCGAATTTTTTTTTTCTTTATGCAAATGTAACTAGTTTAGGACTTCCCATAGATATCATTTTCCTATTGATTTAAGGAGCCAACACATCTCACAACACATAGAGTTAATGTGTTTGTGTATTAAGCCACCTAGAACGGCGTGAGATGTTAGGACTCAACTCCAGGTTCCAAGATGTAGATCAAGTGCGTCAATATGAACCTCGGAGTATAAATATGCAACTAATATTAACCAACTCTAATCAGGACTTGTCGATAATATCATTTCAATCAAGTCAAACTAGAGTTGAACATTTAGATGAATTATTTTCACATACTATTTTCAAAATCATCATGCTTGGACTTAGGGTTTTCTTCAACCCCCCACTTTTTTCTTGATTTATGTCAAAAGGGGGAGAAAAGGCCAAAGTTAAGGTTCAATAAATTCAAATTTTTGAATTTGATAACTTAACTTAAAACTTTGATTCTGGCCTAAGTTAAGGGGGAGTAAGGTTTAGGTTTCAACTCTTCGGAATTGAAAACTTTAAAGGCCCAAGTTAAGAAATCAAAAGTTAAACCTTTTGAATAATTAACCTTTTGACTTAACTTTTGATTACTTAACTTGCACTTATTTTTGACTCTAAGGAGCCTAAGTTAAGTAATGCCATTTACTTAACTCGTTATCTTTTGTGTTTGAAGAACTAAAAATCTTTTCAAGTACTCACCTCAGTCAAGGGGGAGGGTTCCTCTAAGGGAGAACTTGAGAAATATTTTTACTACTCCTACTTGTCTTTACTGCTTTCATGCATTTAATTTCCTTAACTTTGTGTTTTTGCCATAGATCAAAAAGGGGGAGATTGTTGGTGCAGTGAGGCACCGAAATCGAACCTGTGTTTTGATTATAGCAAAGACACAAGGTTAAGTCTATTTTGTTATCTCATGAGTCTACTTGAGTGTGCAGAAACAGGTTAAGCTTGAGTTAGAGATCTGCGACACAGTAAGTGCAAGGTAAGACTCGTGTCCGACGAGCGTAAGTGAGGTCGGATCCTCCGTTTAGGAGTTGATCTTAGGCGACAATCCGACCCAAAACTTTCCATGAAAGTCTAAGTCGAGATCGGATGGTTAGAAACCATCTAAATCCATCACATTTAATATTTCTACATATTGCTTTGAGCTAACCCTTGTTTGAATTCGAAGTTACTCTAATTCGAATTAAAATTAGAACTCGAATTGAAATAAAATTAAATAACTAAAGTATCCTGAAAATGGGCAAAAGGAACTAAAAGCAAGGTGGCAACTTATCCCCCAAATCTTGGTGAGGTGGCTAAAGCAAGGTGGAAACTTATCCCTCAATTGGTGGTGAGGTGGCGGATCTCAAGTGGCGGACAAGGCTTCAAATAGAGGGGTGCTTCACATCTTAGACAACAATTACAAAGCTCTCAACGCCTTTCTACTCTACGAAGTGCTGCCAACACGAAGCTTCACTGTTAAAGTGTTGGTAATCGTTTTAGTCGATTAATTTAAGTTGTGTTTTTCGAGCTTTTATATCAAAAAGGAGAGAGGGGCTTGTCTCTCATCCTTGTGTTTTTGTCGAAAGTTTTGTAATCGTAACTCCTACCTCCAACGAGGAGGAGTGTTTTAGTGATTGCCCTCCGTACGTGGTCTAGGACCATTAGGGCCTTGGATTAGCAGCCGGTTGGTTGTGAACCAAGTAAAACTCCTTGTGTCTATCTCTTTTTCGCTGCGTTTATCTCTCACTTATCGTTTTTACAACAAAAGAAAAGAAAAACCGTTTTGCGCTATTCTCCTCCCCCCCCTCTAGCGCTTATTTCGATCCTACAGGATTAACTCCCCTTAAAGGCTTAATCCCCCTTGACCATTTGTACCAACAATGTCCTTGGAGAGACCCTAAGCCAATAAGAACTCTAAACAATCAAAATTAAGAATAAAGATTCAACATGAACCTTTCACCACCCTTAACATTCGATTTTCACCCTAAACACCTCTTATAGATTATTTCCAATGAATTTTCACCTTTCCAATGCTTTCCAAGAGCATATCCTAAGATTAAAAACAGTTAGGGTAGCCTAAACTTGTTGATAAATGGTTAAACAAATCTAGGTTGGCTGAAATCAGCTTCAGCAGTTGACTCGATCAGAAATTAATCGACTGACATCAACACAAGTCAATTGTCCTCAAGCGACAGTTGACTGATTTCTACAAATGCAGAAAATAATTTTCAGAATTGGATTTTCAAAATTCATAAGTAAATATACTTAATTTGAAAAATCATGAAAATTCATACGTACATTACTTATTATGAATACAATTGATAAAAAATTATTTTAAATTAAAATACCTATTAAATTATGAGATTGATATAAAGTTCAAAACCAATGATAATTTCAATGTTTTAGTCTATTTTGTATCAACTTCATCAATGATGATTGCCATCAAAAGATAGACTTCACTAAGAGTTTTCAAAATGAAAACTTATTTTGAACTATGGTCTATGGGCTCTATGCACATGATTTGTACATAAGTTTTACTCGTGATTCATCCATGTTATATTATGAGTTTGTGTTTATCTAGATGCAACATCTATGCACCTTGAACTTAACTCATTTTCCTAACATCTCATATGTGTCTAAGGTGTATCAATATATACACATGTCAATTTAATGTGAGATGTGGATTTTTATTCTTCATAGTCTAAGGTTTCATGCATTTTAACTAGACAACTCTATTTATCATGGGACTTCAAATCATGTCAATGTCTTTAAATCAATTTTAATAACCTAAATGCATGAAATATGATCATGACATATAAGGATTGTATAATTTAAAGCATAGTCAATAATCATGGTGTCATGACATAAACATAAACCTAAACACAAACATGATATAATTAACCTAAGTATTAATCATGATATTTTATATGATAAAATGAAATATGATGTAATGATATGGCAAGACAAACAAAGTATGACAAATATATAAAATACAAAGGTACGAAATACCTAAGTTTTAAAGAAAATTTACCATTTTTTAGAATTATGTCCATTTTGCCATAATGACCAATTTTTCAAGTGTGCTAAAAACAAAAAATGACACACCATGATTCTAAAAACCTAATTGTGTCAATTATAATTGATTTTTCAAACTTCTTACATTCTATTGGCACATCCAAAATTCCTTTAGGATTAAATATCATCTTATTTCTAAGGTACCCCATTAACTTGAAAATATCCTAAAGTGTCAATTCTACCATGGTTAGATTAACTACCTATCCAATTGAGGTTGACACACCCTAACCCATCTAGCGTGAGAGAATCACACTCCTAAGAATTCAAAATCGATTGGAGCTCCTTGGGTTAACTAGGTACTCACTAGGGATATCCTCCCTTAGTACCTTCCTAATGCCCCTTCTAGATTTTAAAGCCTTGGTCATTTAAATCTTATCTAGACCTTAGGGGTAACTCCCCTTGTAACCTTATTTGTGACTTTTTTAGGTTTCTTAGAAACCTTAGCCACTAGACATCTACCATGATCAACTCTAGGGATGACTTCTCTTATGACCTTAGTTTTCCTAGACCTTGTAGTGGTTCCATAGTTAAATGGAACGCTATGGTAAGTAAGCATGACTACCTTGGATTTAGGTTTGTGATTCAAATCTTTTCTACCCTCGGATAGTTGTTACCTCATAACACTTAAGGTTTGCTCATTAAACCCTTTAATTGAATTTTCTATCTTCCTAAGGGTCTTTTTCATTTTCTCAAACTTTGACCTCAAAGTTTGATTTTCTAATTCCAATTGTTTAATTTTTGAATTTTTATTCTTTCTTGGGGCATTCCCTTTTCTTCTAGGCATATGTTTAGTTCATTTAGGGTTGATGCCTAGGTTGTTTCTATCTTCTTAATGGTTTTCTTAGGTAAAATAGTTCTAGGATTAATAGGTCTAGATTTATCCTTAGACAAAGTAGGTCTAACATTATCCTTATACCTAATATTATAACTTCTAGCACCCAAACAAAAGTATTTAGTACTACCATGTTTTTTTATCATTATGAATAATAGCAAGAGCATTGAAATTATTCCTAGCATACTTTTGTCATTAGAATTTGAAGGTGCATTAATAAATGATACCTTAGGATTTTCTTTAGCTCCCCCTACATATTATGTTTGGATCTTCGCTTATGATAGTGTAGACTGCTGTGAGGAGCTTATCATTTGCTACTGTTCGCACTGTTCGCTTGTGAAGATCTCCATCCGATTCGTTGCCCATCTCAATTGATTGATTGAGAATAATATTGTCAATTCCTATTTCTGATGAGAAAGAAGAAAATTATGAATCAAGGATTGCATGAGGTGTTTCTATACCTTTATCGTTGTCACTTACATCAATACTAGTCATTCTCGATTCATTTGGTTGAATTTCCGATGATTGAAACAGATTAATTCTATGAAATGGAGCTTGCATAAAATATTGGTTAATTACTTTGTTAATATTCTGGAGGGCATATATAAAATGGAGCTCGAGGGTCGCAATTCAAAAAATTTGAATAACTTTGAAAATTATGATACTATAGTGGTGGGTATGGAAAAAGGCTGAAAAATTATGTGGGTGTTGTGTGTGAAAAGGAAATTGAGAATTGGGGGGATTAGGACAAATGCAAGAATTTTCTCCATTTGAATATTCATCCGATATTTGGAGAGTTAAATAAATCTCTAAAATAATCACTCGAATTTTTATCCATATCTCGCTTGGTATATTGGCATGTGGTAGTTTTTGTGTGAAAGATGGATGAGAAATGATGTATATATAGAAAAAATGAACATTCTCTAACATTTTAAAAATTAAATGTCAGAGCACTCTCAATTAAAATTTTTCAGTTGGTGTCAATCTTTATATTATTTTTAAAAAATTTAACATTGGTGAGTGTTAGACTATCTCCAACCACAAACACCAAATTTGGTGTAGTTTTGACACTAAAATGATGCAATTTTAACACCAAACACTATTTCAACTCCAATCCACTCACACTATATCACGCTGAAAATGAATATTTATTAGAATATTCTATTTTTTTTATTCATAATATAATTATCAATATACATTTTAATTTATTAATATTTTTATATAATAATTATTATATTTAAAATTAATACTTGATTAATATTTGAGATTTTTTTTTAAATTTTGCCTCCAACTAATATATATATAAAATTATAATTTTTCATTTTTATTTTTATTACATAATTATTCAAGTATAAATATATGTTAAAAATATTATAAAAACACACAATTAAAATAAAATATTTTACTAATTTTTATTGAACAAACAATAACACTTAATTGAAAATACAATATTATATGACTTTAACTTTCAGAATTACTATATTGTTCTCATAAATGCTCAATTAATGCATTTCGAAAGGCAATATGAACTTCTTTGTCTTTGATTTGTCTATATCGGGCTAAAAACTCTTCAAATTGAGTACTATCATCTCCTGCTAGCTCAACATCTAGAATTGACATCTCGAAGTCTTCCATGATTGCTGCATTTAAATCACGTTCATCTTTAATTATCATATTATGCATAATAATACATGATGTCATTATATCATGTAAAATATTTTTTCGCCAAAAATATGAAGGTCGTATAATAATTGCAAAGCGTGATTGGAGCACGCCAAATGCTCACTCAACATCCTTTCTACATGCTTCTTGCTTCATTGCAAATAATTTATTCTTTCGACTTTATGGATCATGAATCGTTTGAACGAGTGTTGACCATTTTGGATATATACCATCAGCTAAATAATAATTCATATTATACTATTTTTCTTGAATGACATAATGAGCAGGAACAGTAATACCTTATGCAAGATTAGTAAAAAGATGAGAAGACTCAAGTACATTAATATCATTGTTCGATTCGGCCAACCCAAAATATGCATGTCATATCCATAGATCATAATCAGCTACAACTTCTAGAATAATTGTTGGCTTTCCACTACGGCCAGAATATTATCCTGCCCTTGCTGTTGGACAATTTTTCCATCTCCAGTGCATGCAATCTAGGCTACCTAATATACCTGAAAAACCTCGTTGCTCACCAATCTGGAGTAGCCTAGCAATATCTTGAGCATTTGGAGATCGTAAGTACTGACCTCCAAAAACTCCAACAATAGCACGACAAAGTTGTTTCACACTTTCAATGGCCGTTGATTCTCCTATTTTAATATACTCATCAGTAGCATCTGTCGATACACCGTACGCCAATATCCGAAATGCAGATGTTATTTTTTGTAAGCTAGACAAACTAAGTCTTCCAAGCCCATCTCTTTTCTGTATAAAATAATTGTCATGATTACTAACAACATCACAGATACACATAAATAAATTTCGTCCCATTCGGAATCTTCGTCGAAACATTGCATCATTATACAATGGATTTTTGGTGAAATAATCATTGAATAGATTACGATCAGCAGCTTCACGATTACGATTGATCACGTTGTGATCAGGAATTGACTCTCGATGCATGCTTTGGTTATTTTCTTCGTTGAGATAATTGAAGATCATTTGATTATTGGTAGAAATTACCTGAGCGATCAGTTGTTATCTTGCACCTAACATTTCCGCATAGTTATCATCATCAGAATTTGAAGATGATAAATTTGATGAACCTTCATTGTTGTTATCCATTTTCTGAGGTAATTGAATGAATGAGATATATGTTGCTTATGGGGTGTGTATTTATAATATGTTATATCTATATTTTTTATTTTGTACATACGACGTGATATAACAATGAACATATTTGGACAAAATTGTACAGATGACGTGACACAACAATGACAACATCAGGACAAGTTGTGCAGGTGACATGACCTGACATTGAACACATTTTTATGTGTGCAGATGATATGACCTAACAATGAATACATTTGGACAAAATTGTACAAATGATGTGACATAATAATGACAACATCGGGGCAAGTTGGCAAGTGACGTGACATGACATTGAACACATATTTTTATGTGTGCAGATGATATGACATAACAATGAATATATTTGGACAAAATCACACAGATGATGTGAAACAACAATGATGACATCGGGACAAGTTGGACAAGTGACATGCCCTGATACTGAACATATTTTTTTGTGTGATGATGACGTGATATAACAATGAACATATTTGAATAAAAATGTATAGATGATGTGACACAACAATGACAATATCAGGACAAGTTGTGCAGACAACGTGACCTGACACTGAACACATATTTTTATGTGTGCAGATGACATGACCTAATAATGAATACATTTGAATAAAATTGTACAGATAACGTAACACAATAATAACAATATCGGGGCAAGTTGGCAGGTGATGTGACTTGACACTGAACACATTTTTTTTGTGTGTAGTTGACATGACATAACAATGAACATATTTGGACAAAATCACACAGATGATGTGAAACAACAATGACAATATCGGGACAAGTTGGACAGGTGACATGACCTGACACTGAACATATTTTTTTATGTGTTGATGACGTGATATCACAATGAATATATTTGGACAAAATTGTACAGATTACATGACACAACAATGACAACATTAGAACAAGTTGAGCAGGTGACATGACCTGACACTGAACACAAATTTTGTATAATTTTATATTCCCATTTTCCCCCCAATATAATGGCTTACCAGATATTGGTATAACACATTTTACTTCGCTCCTTTTGTTTGAGAGTATTCTCTTCTACTAAAATGAGTTTAACCCCCCGACAAGCTTCATACTCATTTGAAGAAGATAAACACTTATGTCATGTTTATCTTCATATTTCGCAAAATCCGATTATAGGAATCAACCAATCGAAGAATCAATTCTGGGCAAGAATTGAGAAAGAGTATCATACAGATCTGAATTTTGCGCATTGTAGCCGACCACCAATATCTTTGCAAAAAAGAATGCTTCTTATGCTTGGTGCAGTATCCAAAATGAAAAGTTGCATACGACAAATCGAATATATGAATCCTAGCGGAGCATCTGAACAAGATATTGTAAGTTACTATGCTCATTTATTTTAGACTATCTAAATTTTATAATCAAAGTTTGAGTTCATTAATAACATTGTCTTCATAACTGATGTTCAATTGTTTTGTTGTAGTTAACTCGTGCTAAAGTGTTGTTAGCAGAAGATCCAAAATACACAAAGAGTTTCAAATTTGACCATGTTTGGAATATTATCAAAGATATTGAAAAATTTGGCATTGACAACATGAATACTGCAGGCATGAAATCGCGACAATAAAATGCTAATGCTAGTTCATCTGAACAACAATTCTCCGAGGAAGAATTTTGTATACCTTCATCTCCTTGTGTGTCTGCTTTTGATCTAAATATCACTGATTCAGATAGCAGTGATACTTCTAGTAAACGACTTCATAGGGTGAAGAAAGCAAAAATGAAGAAAAAAATGATTAACAAATTGCAAAGATAATTAAAATTAATTCTCAACTTGTTGAGGCAATGAATGCAAGTACTGTTGTTGCTATAAAAATGACAGATGCTATGATTTACAAAGAAAAAATAAAAATTTTGTTCAAAAATTTAAACTCGATCTCTGACCCGATGATGCGCGAATATATTCAGAATGAACAAATTAAAATTATGCAAAAGAGAATGCAAACCCAGGAATCTCATCCAGTTGCACATCAAGGAGAAGGATCTCAATTATTTCCAATACAGGGAGAAGAATCACAACTCAATCAATATCAAAGTGAAGATCAAGAATCTCAGAATTCTGCGAATGTTTTCGGTCAATTTCGTAATTATTTTAGTGGAATGAGGAGTGATTTTTCCGAATATTAGTATTATAATATTGTTGAAGTAATTTTAAGTTTGTGTGTTTTATTAGTATAGTTTATATTTGTAGTTGTTTGTCAGGTTTAGTGTTATTTATGTTTTTAAATTTTTATTAGTAATATTTTAATTTAGTGTTACTCATATTTATATTTATAGATTATGTAATTTACATTTATGCATGTCAAAATGTTTAATATTTTTTATGAAATTAGTGGTATAATTTATAAATATAATTATAATTAAAATATATTAAATAAATTAAAAATAATTTTTTAAATAAATTAAAATTTTACAATATATATACTAAAATTAAAATATACTATTAAATACATTTAATTTAAATTTATAATAAATAATTAATATTACTATAAATAACGAGGATAAAAAATAATTACAAATTAATTTTTATTTATGATATTTAATCATATATATTATATTTAATTTTATTAATTATATAATATAATATAATAATAAAAAAATTCCGACATCAAATATGGTGCTATGAATAGTGCCACATCAAAAATGATGTGACACTATTCATATATCATTTTTGATGTAAAAAAATAATGTATGAGTTAGAGGAATTTGATATGATTTTTATCTTAAATTTAATATTTTGATGTACAGATCGGAGATGCTCTTATAGCGCTGCAACACCCACAACAGCTCTGTTGTGCATAGCAAAAAAGTTGTGCAATTTTATTTTTAATTAGAAATCACACGACAAAATTCTTTGTCAAATATCTGTACAGTGAAAGATATTTGATACATATGGGAATATATCTCTATATAATATCTACCTTATGTTAAGATAATTGAACATGTTTTATCGTTGAGATATGTGAGATTGGCGTACAAATTGATAATATGTAACGCTGAGAATCAAAATTCACGGATTATTTTTTATTATCAAAATTTTACCTCATCATTATTATTTTATTTTTAGAGAAAATGATTCCCTTTAATTGGTTTCTCTTGGATGAATGATTAATGCAGATGCGTCAAAGTGGAGCCGATACATCTTGTAAAAAAGAATGTTATAGTTGTACGTAATATAAGAATTGGAACGTCAATTATTGATTTATAAAAACCTATTTCCAAGTCTAAACCTTCGAGATAAATTTGAATGTTATTTTGACATAATTAATTATTGTGAAGTTTATTATTTATGTTATTTTCTGTTAATTTCATTTTCTATTGTATTACTTCTTTTCGAATTCGTATCGATTACGTTTTACGCGTCAATATATATACATATATATATTTCCGTCGTTGGTGTCTTATCCTACTTTCGGCTTCGTCCACTTCCCCGATCTCGTCTGCTTTCTCCTCGATCCCTCCCCAAAACCCTAGCTTTGGATTCTCCGGTTGCATGGCTTGCGATCGGAGGGATCCCCACCCTTCGGGACCCTCTGACGCCGCTTCCGCCGTCGACCACCCTTCCACCTCCGGCGATCGCAGGGTCAAGCTCCGCTACAGCTATGGCGGCAAGATTCTGCCTCGCCTCAGCGACGGCGCCTTCCGCTACGTCGGCGGGGAGACCCGCATCCTCACCGTCAAGCGCGACGCGTCGCTTCCGGAGATCCTACGCAAGATGGCCGAGGCCTACGGCAGTCCGGTCGTGCTCCGGTACCAGCTGCCCGACGAGGATCTTGACGCTCTCATCTCCGTGTCCACCTCGGAGGACCTGGAGAACATGATGGAAGAGTACGATAAACTCGCAGCGGAGAATCCCAACGCCAAGCTTCGAGTCTTTCTCTTCTCGCCATCTGAAGTGTCCGGCAGTGGCTTCGATCCACTTGCCCCGTATCATGATTTGCAGGACACTGGCGCGAGATATATCGAAGCTGTCAATGGATTGGATTCGAGCATCAGGAGAAGGGATAGCGTGGCGAGTTTCCCGTCCACTCAGAATTCAGATGTACTGACGGCCGTCGAGGCACTTCTCAATGAAGGTATATCGCCTGTTCATTCCCCTACAGTTACATCTGCTCGATATGCATAAAAACCAAATTTTGCAGGGCAAGACGTTCCAGATCTGATACCGACTACAAATTACAATGATCAAACCCAAATTTTGAGTTCAACTCAGTCTGAATTGCCTTCTTCAGTGCCAAATCAAAACAAATTCTTGTATTCAGTACAGGTTGAATTTCCGTCAGCCACACCAATTGTTCCCCAGCCCAACATAGAGCAGCAACATGATCATCCCCGACCTGTTGTAGGAGTGGAATCTCCTTCACAAATCAATGTTGTGGTGGCTCCAGATGCTTATATGCCACCTAATAGCACAACTGGTCAGGTTGGTAATGGGATGACAAGAGTGGATTTCCAGGCAGACCTTCATGCTGGAAAGATTATGAAGATTCCTGGCGATGCAAAGTTGCAGCCTTTATCAAAGCTACCTCCACTGCCTCCTCCTCACTTTTTTGCACCAAATGTGGAACGGCGCCCAGTGCCAGCATCATCACAAGGGCCGACTGCTAAATTTGAAGACTGTAGTTTATGTCAGAAGGGCTTGCCCCATGCCCATTCAGATACCCTGATAGCTGAGCAAGGTAACGGCCACAAGAATGCCATTTATGAAGCAAATACGTTATTACAGAATCACCACACTGAAGATTTAACCAAACGAGTATCACTTCTAACAGCAGACAGTGGTGTGGATATCCAAGCTAAGAATTTGTCTACTGTGGCTCCTAGGAACCATGAATTGTCTGAGACAGCTCTTACTACTTCCCAAATTAATGCGAAGCCATCTGTAAATTCAGTCTATCTGGACCATGCTAAGACTCCTGTACCACCAGTTTTTGTGGGTCTACCAGGTGCTTCACAACTATCATACGAAACTGAAAAAAATCCTGAAAAATCTCACAAAGAAGATTTGGTGCAAAAGCAGCAACGATTACCTGTAAATTGTGATCATTCTAATATAGTACCAATACCAGCTTCATTAGCCACACTACACAACCCTCACGGAGCATTCCTCATTCCTCAATCTCATGAAGGAGATTCCTCACAACAACAAATGCACTTGGCACAAAATATTGGATTCCACAATCCGTTTAATCCAGGTTTTATCCATAAGTCTTTTGTTGCTAATACTAATTTACTGGGACATCCAAATGCCCAGGCCTTGTATAGCCATGGTTGGCCTATGGATGGAATGATGCAACCTCTGAGCATGAATCCTCCTGGGGCTCCAGGCTTCAGTGGTTACCCAAGGCCAGCAGCTGTCTTGGCTGATATTGGCATCTCCAAGGATTTAAACTCTGGACAGACACCATTGGTTATGATGAATAGTCATAATGCTGGGCCACTGGATATAGGGAGTGAATTATCTATTAGTAATCCCCTAATTGCATCTGGAATTGTTCCAGAAGGAAATTCTAGTTTGCTATCTAGTCAGTTGCCAACTGTGTCGCAGGATGTTTCTTATCTACAGAGCGTTCAACCTTCCAACAGCATTCGGAGTCCACATGTCATAGGGAACCATGAGCTATACTCATATCATCATGAAACAGGAGCTGGACCAAGGGGGATGCTCAATTATGCAGATCCTGTCCATGACAATGATATCAGCAATAAGAATCTTATTGACAAAAAAAATGAGATTCCCATTGTCTGTCCAGCAGAAGTATTTAGCAATGGGTCTATTCCTCAAAATGGCAATGCTCAGCTTCACCACAATATGGATCAAATGCCACAAGTTGTTTCCTCAGAGCAACTTGTGAGCAACATGGATCCTCAGAAACCATTGGAGAGTAAAATCCTCCCTTTCAGACCAAGCAATGTTTCTACAGCCACAAAAGAGTTGTCCAACAGGAATTATCCTGTAAATAGCATAAGGTCTGAGCTAACTATGCCTGTAGCTGTTTCTGTTCAGATGCCAAGTTCTTTAAATATGGATGCACCTACAGAGCCACATCCATTAAAAGGTTTTATGCCTTCTGTTATATGAATATTTGTTGGTGCCGTTTTAAGTTAACTACATTCAGAATCTGTTTTGTTAAATATTTAGGAGATGCCCAGATTAAAGAAGATATCCTGAATACTGAAGGGAGAACATCAGTGTCAGCACTTACACTACAATCATCTGAACTTCCAGTTCCTGTTTTTGATTCTCGTGAAACAAAAGAGACAACTCACAGTTCTTTCAGAGATTGTGCAATTATTGAGGACAAAATAGTTACAGATGAAAAGAAAGAGGTGATAACCATGTCCTTTTTCATTTTTTTTTATGTTTGTATTTGTGTTGTTACCATGTGCTTAAAGTCAATTGTGATGCAGACTAAGACAAAACAATTAGAGAAATCTAAGAATGCTTTTCCTAATATAGATGAGATTGGAAACCTCCAGGTTAGAAGATAGAGTTAGATATTATTCACATATGTTCATTGTACAATATGGAAATAACAGACTGATATCTTTGTCACTTAAAGGTAATAAAAAATAGTGATTTGGAGGAATTTCAAGAACTTGGGTCTGGGTCTTTTGGGACTGTATATCATGGCAAGTGGAGAGGCACAGATGTGGCAATCAAGAGAATCAATGACAGGGTTTTTTCCGGGAATTCATCAGAGCAGGATCGTGCAGTATGTTTCCAACTAGTAAATTGCTTCATATGCTCCTTTTCATGTAGAATTTGTGCTTATATGTGTTTTATGAATAAACTCAGAGGGCTGATTTTTTAAATGAGGCCTGTAAGCTTGGTAGCTTGCACCATCCGAATGTTGTGGCATTTTATGGTATTGTTCTTGATGGCCCTGGGGGATCTATTGCAACAGTAACAGAGTTTATGGTTAATGGTTCGCTTCGGCGTGCTTTGCAGAAGAATGAGAAGTAATTTGCTATCTGTTTATTATATTGTTATGCTACGAGTCAATAATTTATGTATGGTTGACAATCTGATCTTCTCAGCTGGTTGAATCTAGAATTCGTAGCTGAAACATCAGTCAGCACTTTTTAAATTAAGTCGCAGCTTTTCATTTACTGCATCAAAGGAACTCAACTCAGCCAATTTTCTGTGAATTGGAAGATCCAACTGGTTCAACTAGAGGAGATTGGTTCAAATGCACAAGCATCTAGGGGCTCCTATTCATGTCTATTTCTGTTAGTTATTACTAAATGTTCTATTTTCTCTAGTATTTTAAAGACCATGGGAAATAAAGTAAATCTAAGAGAAGCCAGGATTAAGGATCTTTTACTTCATCTAAGATACAACTCTTGCATATTTCTATTTCTTTTATTTGGTACCAAGGATTTTAGTTTCTATTGTTTGCTATACATGAAATTTCATTTGTTGACCCTACCAATCTTATAAGTGCTATAACATTACTTATATAGGTGACAGTATTTGGCTGGTTATTTTATCTTTGATCTTATTCATGTTAATCATTCCCTTTGAACAGGATGCTTGATAGGCGTCGATGGCTTCTTATCGCAATGGATGTGGCATTTGGCATGGAATACTTGCATAGTAAAAATATTATACACTTTGATTTGAAAAGTGATAACTTGCTTGTCAACTTGAGGGATCCTCAGCGTCCAATATGCAAGGTAAAGGTTTGTGTTTAATTTTAAAATATGTTCGAGGCTATTTTGAAGTGCTAAAGTGGAACTTCAAGTCTTCTGAGTAATCTTGTTTGGCTGAACTAAATTTGCATCTTAAAAATTATCAACTTGGGAAATAATCTAGTTCCTCGAACGTGAACTGATTGTAACAGAGTATGGTTGTGGATTTAGTTTGTGGCCTTTGGTTTATCTTTGACCAAGGATTGAAAATTTGAATTGTTAAGCTCATTGGCCATGCAATATCACCAACAGCTAATTTCTTTCCAGAACAAAAAGGAAAAATCCCAAGAGAAGTATTAGGAAATAGAAGGAAAAGGCAAGAAAAGAAAATTACAAATTCAGCCTCTACTCTTCTCTGATGGTTGTTTGGCCATGCACTATACAGTTTGATGTCTTGATGTGATGCACCATGCTTATCTTTGATAAAGGAAACCACAACTCAGTTTAAAGTGAACTATTTGTTGAGGCAGCTTAAATTAGCAACTGTTGTTTGACTTAAACTGCTTTTGAAGCGTATAGAAGGTCTGTTGACAAGTTTTTACAATCTGTCTTCATTATTCTGTAATCTTTTGTCTTGTACTTGTTGTGTACTAGTAAGTTTCATTTCTTTCGTGAAAGAACCAACAGTAGCTTTATTTAACGTGTTAAGGTTTGCATATAAAAATTTACTGAAAAATGTACTTTGGTGTTTGGTGCTACACTACGTAGACAAAGCATGGCCCAACATGTATATGTGTGCTAATGTTGTGCAGTCTGGTGCACGACGAAGCTCCCGTCAATATGGGGTTCCAGAGAGGGATTTTTTGTACAGACCTCCAGGTCACATCGCGACCACTGTATCATTACACCCAGGCTACCTTTCTTACTGATGATATTGGCAAAGATAAATAAAGGAAATAGGTTTCATTAAAACAAATAGAGATGACCTGTGATTTTACATGGTTGATCTTTAGGAAGCAATTTGGAATATAAAAATTATGTTACAAAGTATTTGGGTAGCTCTAAGAAACAATAGTAGCTAAAGATTTAGCCACTGTACAAATTATATTGTAATATCTGTGGCAGAGAACAACAAAAGTAAAGGAAAAAAATAATCACCAAGTGCTCTTTTTGGAACTTTCTGCTAGAGCATTGCCTTACTGCTTGTGTCGCACTGTTTAATTGTTTGCCTTTAAGCATGCCAGCATGTTACCTAAACAACTCTGCAGGTGGCTGATCTTGGTCTTTCAAAATTAAAATACGAGACACTGATGTCTGGCGGCATGAGAGGCACTCTCCCTTGGATGGCACCTGAACTTCTTGGTGGCAAAGATATCAAGTATAGCGAAAAGGTGATGATGAGTTGTATCATTCATACTGTCGAAGTCAATCCATTTCAAATTTCTATCCATATTATCTTTAACTGTGCAAGTCTATCATCAGTCAAATTCAATCATTGTGCTGTAGGTCGATGTATTCTCCTTTGGCATAGTGATGTGGGAGCTCATCACTGGAGAAGAGCCATATCGGGATATGCATTATGGCCTTATTATAGGTAATTTTTACATATCGACAAATTTCTCTTGGATGCCGGCTTACACATGCCTGTTTTAGTGGAGCCAGTGTTGCATCACCTTTTTTTCTTATTTTCTATTATTGACACTGTCACGACAACTGCATCACTAGGATGTGCATATCTTGTTGTATATCTCCTCTAAGTTCTTTCCTCTCAACAGGAGGGATTCTGAACGATACACTACGGCCTCCTGTGCCTGAATCTTGTGATCCCGAATGGAAATCACTGATGGAGCAATGCTGGGGCACAGAACCTTCACAGCGCCCTAGCTTTACTGAGATCGCAAACAGGTTGAGGGCTTTGGCAGCATCTCTTCCTCAGAAAGGTTAGGTCATAGAAGCTGCCTAACACAGGATCAAACTCTCGCCGGCCAGTGCCATTCCCCGACCTATTTATCATCTTAATGAGTGTGCCAAGCTCAGCTTGAGATTTTCTGTTTGTAATGAGGAGGTCCGTGTCCATAAAATTTGTCACGAGTGTGTGCAGCTCCGCTTAATATTTTTTGTTTGTAACGAAGAGATTCGTGTCCATAAAATTTGTGAATAGAGTTTTGCATGTTATTGCACTAGTGCCTGTCCAGTTTGTTGATTCTTTGAACTAGCCAAGTAGTAAAGGGCTAAACAGCTATTCGTTGCCATATTAAAGAAAAGAACATGCAGCTGTGGATTCATTCGTTCTTGAACTCTTAAATGGAATGTTATTTTGTCAATTTTCATACACTGACTAGTTTGAGAAGTTGCTTCTTTATCGATTGTTTCGTTCTGGCTATCTTGCATTATCTTTATTGTGTTTCTGAATATTGAAAGTGTGATCGACTAGCTTTATTTTTTTAAATAATTTATTTTATTAATCTTGATGCGTTAATTTGTTGAGGTATTTTTCTATTTACTCATTTTTATAGATATGAAAGAATATAAGGATATGCTTGTAAAGCCTATCTGTGCCTCGGCAAAGAAATGTTTGGTAGAACAAAAAATCATTTACCATATATAAGTCTTGAATGAATATATGGCGATAATTTCTTATTTATTTTTCCTTCCAAAATCTACGATAGGTTCATGCATATTATTATTATTGTTTTTATTAGAAACCATTCAAGTCAAGCAATTTCCTATAATAATAGTAATATAAATTATGAATGCATACATGTTGATAATATTTCTTTCCAAATTCTACAATTAATGTATGTTTGATTTTATTTGATAATCTGTTTACAAAGCTAATAAAAAGTTAAATCATAGAAGTTATAGAAGATTTTGGAAGGAAAATGATACGTAGAAACCATTTAAGACAAGGAAGTTTCATATAATAACATAAACTATGAATTATGAATATATAAATTTCATTTTATTTTACGATAGCTTTGGATTATGGACGCATATTTTTTTTCTAACAAAAGTGATAATATCTTTATGTCCGCAAAATATTGGAATTCGCCGACCTAGCGATTCCCATCGGTCTATCACACGGTCATTGTGAGGATGATAAATCACGGAGGACTCTATGAATCTTGATGTGGTGGCCAAGATACGTGGAGGTCATCTGAATCTAGAAAAAAACTTTAGATCTCATCTGGAGTCGACTCTTGTCTTATCCGTAAATTTTGCCGTGCTTTAACCACTACGTCATTTCCGTGGAGACAATAATATCTATATGTGAGGTATGCTCAAGTGATTAAAAGGAACAAATCAGGCATTTTACGGGATCAATTTGTAAAATTTGCTGTCAATAGGAACTCACTTTTTCAGCATTTAGTGGCCCATAATTTCGAAATTTGGGAGCTGCAAATACAAAATAAACGAGAGGGACTTCATTGAAATTTTATTTTTGATACAGTGATAATTTTTTTTGCCGTTTTTAAATGTTCAAAGCCCCAACAAAAACTCCCCAAAAATTAATTCAGTAAAGAATTTTTCTTTTTTCCTTTCCAGAAACAAAATCTTAAGATCGATTGCTTTGAGTGGAGAATATGGCAGGTAAAAAACATAGCCAACGTTAAAACTAATTAATTAATTTTATAATTTCGAAAGATTTTTAAAAAGAAATTATAAAATTAAATGTACATCCATCCCCTTTCGCCTAAATACAGATCGCTCAATCTACAGAAATCAAGTTGGTTTTAAAAATAAAAAAGTATTTTAGTTAAAAATAAAAATAAACAAAATATTCTTTTAACCTTCGTCCGCTCCATATATTTTTAGATTCTCTCTTCAATCCACCACCTCCTCTTCGAGCTTTTCCTCTCGTTCTTTCTGTTCCGCCAAAGATTGATTGCTTGTGTTTCTATGGCGACCACCAATGAGTTCCCCATAGGCATTCGAGTTCTCGCCATAGACAACGATCCCATCTGCCTCAAGTTGCTGGAGGATCTCCTAATCCGATGCCAATACCATGGTGTCTACCTATTTTTCTCATTTAATATATATATATTTTTGTCTAATTGAAGTGTGAGAGTGAGCAAGCACCTGTTCAATATATCTTCTTCTTCCATTAGTATCTCAATTTACTGCTGCATGACTTCTCCAGTTGTGGCGACTGCTCAGGCAAGCAGTGGCCTCGGGATGTTGAGGGAGAGCATACACGAGTTTGATCTAGTCATCATTGACATCCACATGTCGGACATGGACGGATTCATGCTCCTCCAGATCATAACCCGAGAATTTGGCATTCCAGTCATCAGTAATTAAGCACCCATATTAAAGTTGAATTTTTGTTTTTCATATATATTTTCAATCTTCTTTCTGATCTTCCAGTTTACGTTCCTTGGTTTGCGATTGCAGTATCGTCAGCAGATGGAGCAAGGCAGACAGTAGCGAAGGCGGTAGTTCATGGAGCTTGCCAGTACTTGCTGAAGCCTGTGAGGATGCAAGAACTGAGGAACATATGGCAACACGTACTCAGGAAGAAGCTCGTCGACGGGAAACTGAACAATGATCGCCAGGATTTCGAAGAAAATAATGTGCTTGCAGATTCTGAATGCAGCAGCCACCCGAACGATTTCAGCGAAAACGTCGCCGGAGAAAATTTTCTGGAAGTCGGCGATTCGCGCTGCGGCAAGAGACCCAGAATCAGTTGGACTCTGGAACTGCACCAGAAATTTCTCGCCGCCATCAACGAACTCGGCATCGACAGTAAGTGCACCACTTCCCCATTTCATTTATTTCTTCTTCTTCTTCTTCTTCCTTTTTTTACCCTTTGTTCGGAAGAAATTCACGATCGATTTCTTGCGGTTTAATTGTTCATTCCGACGACGCAGAGGCTGTGCCGAAGAAGATACTCGATCTCATGAACGTCGAGAACCTGACGAGGGAAAAAGTTGCCAGCCATTTACAGGCATGCATGCAGCTTTTGGCAATTCGATGCAGGAGCTTTAATTGCAATTTTGCAGCGTTCGTGTTTTGTATGACTTGGATCTTTGTTTGCAGAAGTACCGGCAGTACGTGAGGAGACTCAAGGAGCTCACGGACCGCTCTAGCGTGAATCCTGGCTTGTGTTTCAGGAATCTATCGCAGATGAAAAGCGACTCGCTGGATGTTTTCCGGCGTTACCATGCAGTGGGGCGAATGCGGATACTCCCGCCGCTTGCTTCTTTCCCGACCAATCCAGTCACCGGAGTTAACATGCTCTCCGGCGCAGCTGCGCTCGGCCACAGACCAGACCATTTTGGGAGCTACCAGAGCTTCGGATTCGCAACGAATAATTGCTGCCGGCCAAATTCGCTCCGCGGAGTGCCAACGCCGCCGTTCGATCATCAGCTGGGAGAGCTACAGCAGCAAGCGAGCCCTGAAGTTCAAAGTGGTCTGCTAGGTGGCAACTCTGCTCCTGATGGCTGCCTCAGTTGGCTGCAGGGGAATAAGCCGCAAATGGCAGATGGAGAAGTAGTCGGCGGCGATCGGTCCTCTGCTACGATGACTGATCTGCTGTGCGAAGAAGACTCGTTCGACTTTGAAATTGATTTCCCTGAGCTTGATCGTTGCGAAGCATGGCAAAATGGCGATGGTGATCCGACGAGCGAGCATCTGGCCAGCGCGCTGCCTGGATTTGCCTCGTCTAGTTATGGAAATCAAGCGGCCAGCACCATGGATGAGGCTGCTCAGAGTTCTGAAAATGGAGACTGTGAGGATTCTGCCACCAAAGCTCCTGTATAATCCCTCATTCTCGTTTCGTTTTGTTTTGGGCATGCACTGGATTAATTCGTTCAATTTCTCTAGAATTGACATGGTTAGACTATGCATTCCATGAACATGAACATGAATGATGCATTTGTTGGAGTAATATATAAACAATCAAATTGGAAACAAGAAAAATCTGAAAAATAAAGAATTATATATGAAAGTAGAATGAATTTGCGATGTATCGAAATCCTTGGATCGAGACGTATAGAAATACTTTCCTTTAAAATTTTATTTGCCCTCACTTCTCAAAGTTTGCCAATAAAATTTATTGGCAAATTACTTCCAAGATACAACAAACTCTTTCAATACAATATCTAACAATAATATTGAGTTGCTAGAACATATTTGAAATATCTAGAAATTTGAATATTTATAGAGAGATTGATGCCTTTTCATTTGTGTAAAAGGTTGGAACCGTCAACCTAGCGGCCTCTACCAGCCCGCCCCCGGGTCATCGTAAGGGAGGTAAATCACGGTGGACCTTTGACCCTTGAGACTAGTAACCAGCGCATGGAGGGACGAAACTCGCTTTTGTGAGGGATTGACCCGTTGTCTATTTGTGCAACTTTTTGCATGCGCTAGCCACTAGCCTCTTCCTGCGGGGACGAAAGTTGCGAGTTCAAGTCACAGAAATAGCTTCTTGCATTAATGCCTTTTCATGAATCAATGTGTCTTGAAATCAAAGAATATCTTTTCATGAATTGTCTTGAAATCAAAGGATGCAACTCTTCATTTAATTAACTATTAAAGTAGTCAATTATAGATGCATGCACACAACCAAGAGACACATCCTTTCAACTCATAAATTACAATCTCTTACAATCCCCCACTAGATTGTAATATTTCTTCCATACTAATTATAATAGATTCATACATACAAGAAGGTATATTTCGATTTTAACCTTCAATTAGTGAAATAATTCAAAGTATTTGTAAGACGATAGTGTGCTTTGGCATTGACCTTCGTCTCTATGCAAATATCAAAAATACATCATATATGAACTATTTTAGATTTTTTAAATATGTTCAAATTATTTAGCACTATTATGACCTTGTGCCCGATCTTGGATTCATGAACATTTACAGACTAAACCATAGTCTTGTTAGAAACGACACCATTTCTCATGCTCAATAGGTGAAGTTTTTAATTATGTCTCTAGCTATTTGAGATTTAAACTTCATTAAGAGTATGCAGTTAACCTCAACCACATAGCTATTTACACCGAGCGTCCTAGAAGGGACTAGTTAAAGTATTTCGGTGTCAAACCAATCACATAACAATGACTTGTTCTTACCCATTTAACTATGGAATAACAGTATAACTACTGCATAATTGGGTTTTCATTATCGGTGATTGTTTCAAAAGATTTTAGTCTCATTCCACTAGATGTTTCCTTGACAAAGCCTCTTGAAAGACCCTTTGTCATCAAGGGATCTACTAGATTCTTATTGGTCCTAACATAGACCACATTGACGACACCATCTGTTATTAATTGTTTCATATATTCATGTCTCAAACTAATATGCTTAGATTTTCCATTATATACTTTATTGTAAGCTCTAGACAATGTAGCTTCACTATCCCAATATAAAGAAATAGATGACATCGGTTGTGGCCACAACTCAATATCATATAATAAATTTCTCAACCATTCTGCTTCTTTACCTGCAACAGTAAGTGCTATAAACTCGCTTTCCATAGTCGAGTGAGTTATGCATATTTGTTTCTTTGAAGTCCAAGAAATATCACCTCCAACAATTGTAAAAATCCAACCAGTTGTGGATTTATTTTCATTGATGTTGGTTATCCAACTAGCATCCGAGTATCCTTCTAATATCGTAGGAAAAGTATTATAAGACAAACTCAGATTTATAGATCTTTTAAGATAATCAAGTATTCTCCCAATTGCATTCTAATGTTCAACACTCGGGTTACTTGTGAATCTTGACATTTTGCTCTCAACAAATGCTATGTCCGGTCTTGTGTAGTGTGTAGTATACATAAGGTTATCAATCACACTAGCATATTCTAGTTGTGCTATTGCTCTGCCAGAATTTTCTAATAATTTAATACTAGTATCATATGGTGTATTAACATCTTTAAATTTCAAGTGATTGAATTTAAGAAGCATCTTCTCAATATAATGATATTGACACAATGAGTAACCCCCATCATTTTTCATAATATTTATACCTAAGATAGTATCTACCTCACCAAGATTTTTCATCTTAAATTGTGAAGTTAGATACTTCTTAGTATCATTTATACCTTGCATATTTGTTCCAAATATGAGAAAATCATCAATATATAAGCATAAAATAACTTCAAAATAATTTGTAAATTTTGAATATATACATTTATCAGCATTATTATGTTTAAAATCACGAGATAAAATAATATAATCAAACTTCTCATGTCGTTGTTTAGGAGCTTATTTTAATTCATAAAGTGATTTGACCAACTTGCAAACCTTCTTTTCATTTTTGGGTAATATAAACCCTTTAGGTTGGTGCATATAAATTTCTTCATTTAAATCACCATTTAGAAAGATGATTTTTACATCCATTTGATGTACATGCAACTTATAAATTGAAGCAATAACAAATAACACTCTTATGGATGTTAATCTAGCTACAAGATAATATGTATCAAAATAATCTATACCACATATTTGTTTAAAACCTTTTGCTACTAATCTAGTCTTGGAAGTTTATATAGACCTATCATAATTGTACTTTTTCTTAAACACCCATTTACTGCTTATTGGTTTAGATCCCAAAGGGAGGTCAACCAAAATCCAAGTTCGGTTAGATATTATTGAATCCATTTCATCATTTACAACCTCTCTCTCCAAAAGGAGGCATCCCTTGATGACATTGCTTCGGTAAATGTTTTTGGATTTTCTTCTATATTAAGTAATAAATGTTGGTGCAATCGGCTCAGGTCACGATTGATCAGACTCGAGTTTGACTCGAGCGATGTTTTAATGTTTTACATGGAAGTTTGACATCGATGTTTGACATTGATGTCTGATAATATTTTGGGGAGATTGTTGGCACAATCAACCCGGGTCATGATTGACCGGACTCAAGTTTGACTCGAGGGGGATTTTGATGATTGACTGGAGTTGACCATGTCATGTAAAGTCCAAGCATGGGTCTTGGCAAGGAAAAGTCCAAGCATGGGTCTTGACATGGAAAGTCTAACATAGGTTGACAAGGGAAAGTCCAAGCTTGAGTCTTGGCATTTGAGAAGTCCAAGGAGTTTGATATTGGCGACGTAAAGTCCAAGCGGGAGTCTTGGCAGCATAAGTCCAATGGTTGGCGGCGTAAAGTCCAAGCGGAGTCTTGGCAGCGTAAGTCCAATATGCCTTGGCGGTGTAGACATCGTTAGCATGACATAGCCGATGGAAGCACCTGAAGGCTAGCGCAATGGATGAACAAGTCATGGATGACTTGGAGGGATCCGAGAGGCGTAAGCCTGACGGAGGTGGCTAGAAGGCTTAGGTCTAGGCTAAGGGTGGTCTAACAAGTATGGGGGCACCATACTTGGGTTAAAACCTCATGTTTGAGGTGTGCCATTCGACCGGTGCCATATGACAGTCGACTGGTGTGAGTCAACTAGGGTTTGACTGCGGGAAGTGTCCCAGCAGTCGACTGCCAAAGGTGGGCAGTCGATTGCTGGCTCGAGCAGTCGACTGATTGTGTGATTAGTCGATTGATGCTCGAGAATTTAGGCACAGAATGGAGTCTGACTCGACTGCTGGGGTTAGCAGTCGAGTGAAGGCTCGATCAGTCGACTGATGGATATGATCAGTCGACTGATATCCTATCCGTTGGATTTTTCCAGCGTGGATCGCACCGTTGTCTCACAGCAATAGTGTCATCAGTCGATTGATGGTCCCGACCAGTCGACTGATAGGTGAAAATCCAACCCAATTACAAGTTATAAAAGCAGCTTGGAAAGGAGTTTTTGGCAGCGATTTTCTTGGGTGAATTGGAGTAATTTGTTGTTGCAAATCAGGGTCTTCAAGGCTAGTCCAAGACAATCAAAGATCAAGCAACCAAAGTGCTCTTGTAAAGTGTTTTCTTTACTTGCATTATTTTTCATACTTGTATTAGCTTGTATCTTTAGTATTACTTAGTGTAATCATTGTAAGAGATTTCTCCACCTCTGGATTGTTCTGAGAAGGAGTTATTTGTGATTAGTGGTTGCGTGTGCATCACTAGAACTCTTTAGAGCTCGATCCGTGGAGTAGAAATCATTCGATTCCGAACCATGTTACATACTTGTGTATTGGTGTATTTGTATTTGTCGTATTTCGTTATTGCTATTATTTCTATTTTCGCTGCGCTAACGAGATTTGTACACGAACACGGAACGAATTCTATCACGCAATGAAAACGAGCTATTCACCCCCTCTAGCGGTCACAAATCTTCTACAATAAAGGTAATTTAGTAAGTACATCATTCTATCTCCTTCAACAAAAAATGTTAAAACTTGAGATGAAATAAATTCTGGTGCTAATTTCTTTCTTTCCTTTTACGTTTACTTCTCTTTGGTTCAAAAGATGTCATAGACTCTTTTCTTTTATTTTGAGTGGAGGCACCATGAGTAAATTCACATGGTTGATTATAATTAGATTCCAAAATACTAGTAAAATCAAAACTAAATTTATTTTCAATAAATTCAACATCTCTTGATTCCACAATTACATTAGAATCTAAGTTCAATAGTCTATATGCTTTGGTATTTTTAGCATAACCAACAAATACACTTTTAATTCCCCTTGCACCTAACTTTGATGATTTAGGATTATGTACTCTATAGAAGGCTAAACAACCTCATACTCTTAAATACATTAAGTTTGATTTTCTTCCTTTCCATACTTCATAGAGAGAAACATGTGTTTTTATGGAAGTAATTTTATTATGAATATGACAGGCAGTAAGTAAAGCTTCTCCCCACAAGTTATTTAGTAATTTAGTATTAAGAAGCATTGAATTAATCATATCCATATAAATTCTATTTTTTCTTTTGGCCAAACCATTTTGTTGAGGAGTAAATGGTGCTGATGTTTGGTGAATAATATCATGCTCTTCATAGAAGACATCAAACTCATTTGAAAGATATTCACCACCTCTATCACTTCAAATCATTTTTATCTTTTAATTTTTTTGGTTCTCAACTTCAACCTTGAAAAGTTTAAACTTTTCAAATGCTTCATCTTTTGTTCTAATCAAATATATATAGTCATATCTAGAACAATCGTCAATGAAAGTGATAAAGTATTTTTTTCCTCCTCTAGTCAAAACACCATTATACTCACAAATATCAGTATGACTGATATCTAATATTTGTGTGTTTCATTTGGCTTTTGAAAATGACTTCTTAGTCATTTTTGCTTGTATGCAAATTTTACACTTATCATATTTTGTATCTTTACAATTAATCAAACCATGTTTAGGCATATATTTCAAAGATCTAAAATTTAAGTGTGCTAAACGAGCATGCCAAACATCAAAGGAGTCAACAAGATAAATATAATTCATAGCTTTATTATCATTAATACTTAGCTTGTACATGCCTTCACATAAATAACCTGTAGAGGATTCGTTGACCACTAGAGGGGGGGGGGGGTGAATAGCGCTTTCGTTGCTCGATGGAATTTGTTCGTGCTTGTCTCTACAATCTTCGTTAGCGCAGCAGAATATATATAATAGCAATAACAAAAACTAAGACAAATACAAGTACGCAAGGATGTAACGTGGTTTGGAACTGAAAAGTTCCTACTCCATGGATCGAGCTCTAAAGAGCTATAGCGATGCCAATCACACACCATTAATAAACACTCCTTCTCGATACAAGTCAGACCCTTACAATGATTACACTAAGTAATACGAAAGATTCAAGCTAATACAAGTATGAAATACAATGCAAGTAAAGAAAAACACTTTACAAGAGCACTTTGGTTGCTTGATCTTTGATTACCTTGGACTAGCCTTGAAGAACTGGAAAGCACCAACTATCCCTTTCAATTTGCCCAAGAAAAATCGCTGCAAAAATCCTCCTTCCGAGCTGCCTTTATATCCTGCGTCAAACTGGATTTCCGCCGATCAGTTAACTGCCATAAGACACCAGTCGATTGATGCCACTGTTGTCGTGAGACAACGGCTCAATTCACGCTGAAAAACTTCCAACGGATCTCTTGCAGTCGACTGATGATATCACCAGTCGACTGATAGCGTCCGTAGCCGACTGCCTAGTCGGCTACGGAGTGTTTTGTGCTCGTGGCCGAACCATCAGTCGACTGCTGTCCATGGCAGTCGACTGATCAGCCCATCAATCGACTACTCCAATGAGCAATCGATTGCCAGAGCCTTTTCAGCCCTTAAATGACAATCGAACTCTAGTCGACTTACGACAATCGAACCGGCCATAATGTCAGTCGACTGTCAACCTCAAACATGAGGTTTTAACCTAAGTATGGTGCCCCCATACTTGCTAGACCACCCTTAACCTAGACCTAAGCTTTCTAGTCACCTCCGTCAGCCTCGTGGCTATCGAATCCCTCCAAGTCATCCATGACTTGTTCATCCATACGCTAGCCTTCAGGTACTTTCATCGGCTATGTCATGCTAACGGTGTCTACACCGCCAAGGCATATTGGACTTACGCTGCCAAGACTACCGCTTGGACTTTATGCCGCCAACCATTGGACTTATGCTACCAAGACTTCACTCTTGGACTTTACGCCGTCAATATCAAACTCCTTGGACTTTCCAAATGCCAAGTACTAATGACTTGGACTTTCACCACCAAGACTACACCCTTGGACTTACGTGACCAAGACTACACCCTTGGACTTTCCAAATGCCAAGACTCAAGCTTGGACTTTCCCTTGCCAAGACCCATGCTTGGACTTTACCTTGCCAAGACCCATGCTTGGACTTTACATACCAAGTACTCGACTTAGACTTTCCATGACATGGTCAACTCCAGTCAACCATCAAAATCCCCTCGAGTCAAACTCGAGTCCGGTCAATCATGACCCGGGTCGATTGTGCCAACAATATCCCCAAAACATTATCAGACATCAATGTCAAACTTCCATGTCAAACATCAAAACATCGCTCGAGTCAAACTCGAGTCCAGTCAATCGTGATCTGGGCCGATTGCACCAACATAACCTTTTCCTACAAAGGACCCATTCTTTGATACAATACATATACTACTCTCAAGTACAATCTTATGTCCATTCTTACACATAAGACTAGCAGATACAAGATTTTTTCTAATGTCAAGAACATGGTAGACATTATTCAATGTCATTTTCTTTATAGAGGAAAATTCAATTTACACAATTCCTTTTCCGACAACAACTGCTGCATTATAATTCCCCATAAGAATAGTTTGTTCTTCCTTTTCAATTTGATATGAGGAGAATAATTTCTTGTCATTGCAAACATGAATGGTTGCACCGGAGTCAAGCCACCAATCATTGGACTTTATTGCAATCATGTTGGTTTCAGTTATCATGTCAATTTCCATTTCTGAGATCATTGCACATATGTCTTCATGTTGTTTTTCAACAACATTGACATTATTGACATTGATTTCCTTCTTGTACCTGCAGTCATTTTGTGATGACCTTTCTTGCCACAATTGAAACATTTACCAAGAAACTTTTTCTGGTCATTTCCGGACTTCTTGAACTTTTTGTCATTATTGATTTTGAAGTTCTTTTTTAAACTTGTTTGCTTCAACAATATTAACTTTAGAGGATTCATAACTATTGCCCTTGAGATTACGAGACATAGTCTCCTCTTCAATTCTCAAATATTTTTGTAAATCCTCTAAAGTTAAATCATCTCTGCTATGCAAAAGTTTTTTTCTATAACCATTCCAACTCTAAGGCAATTTAGCAATAATTGTACCCATTCAAAAAGATTCAAAAATCTCCACTTTTAATTCATGAAGCTTTGTAACAATGAGTTGTAGTTCATGTATTTGATCAAGAACAAACTTTGTATCAGTCATGATAAATTCAAGATATGGAATTTTTCCGTACCTTCTTTTTTGACTTTGTATTTGTATTCAAGTGCATTCTATATCTCTACTGGAGATTCAATTGAATTGTAGAAATCATAGAGTCTATCAGATAGAGTGTTGAGAATGTGATCGTGACATATCACTATGTCTTCTTCTCGCTTCTTCCGTGCATCCTTGACCATATCATAATCATCATCCTTTGGTAATGAGATTTACCAAAGAAACAATCAAACTGGAAACAAGGAAAATTTGGAAAACAAAGAACTATATATGAAAGTAGAATGGATTTGTGACGTATCGGAATCCTTGGGTTGAGGCGTATAGAAATACTTCCTTTTAAGGTTTTATTTGCCCTCACTTCTCAAAATTTGCTAATGAGATTTATTGGCAAATTACCCCCAAGATATAACAACCCTTTCAACACAATATTTAGCAATAATATTGAGTTTCTAGAACATACTTGAAATCTCTAGAAATCTGGATATTTATATAGAGATTGATGCATTTTCATAAATCAATATGTCTTGAAATCAAAGGATGTATTTTCATGAATCAATGTGTCTTGAAATCAAAGGATGTAACTTTTCATTTAATTAACTATTAAAGTCAATTATAGATGCAAACACACAACCAAGAGACACATCCTTTCAACTCATAAATTACAATCTCTCATAGCATTCTCTTGTAGCTTCTATATGTTCAGCTATCTTTGTTGGAAAGCAAACCGACTGTAATACCATAAAAACTTGTAGACGCCGCATGTTTGAAGGTCGAACCTTAAGCCTTCTATATGTTCAAAGGATGTTTCCGTTCTAAATCCATCTTCTACATCGGTACTTGGGAAAATAATCCATTGAGGGGCTAGTTAGAGTCGAAAATCGATTTATGAGTCGCGTTGTTTCACTCTCAGATTGACTTGATAACAGATCATTCTCGGTAGGTCAGAGATGCATGCTATTTTAAATGCATAAATTAACAAAATCATAAATCGTAAATCCTAAACCTTACAGTGATTTCTTATCGATTTTGAGATTGTATTTGTCGTCGAAAATGATAATTATATAGTTGATTAGTCTTTTATAATTTACAAATCAAATTCCTCTCCATTTTATATTCTTCTCGCTGAATCCTTTAACAATATTCAACTCGTCGATCACTCCTACACTTGGATGGAGATGTTTATTCGTGTAGTTTTCTCAACCACATGATATGTTGCAGTTCTACACTAGGAGCAATCTGTGCACAGACACATGTAAGTATACTAGTATCTGCACGTAGTATAGTAACTATCAATATCCAATGTTAGTAATATATGAGAGGTGTCCTAAGGCAATCACCTTATGGTTGTATCATTTATTTGATAAATGAAGATTCACTATTTAAGTATACATATTTTCATGTATTTGATTGGATCTTAAACTCATTTACTGAATGTCCGCAATACGATTCACAACATGAGAGAATTTGTGATTGGATCTCAACTAGTGAGTATCTCTACATGTGTAATTGTGATGTATTGGAATTATCCCTAGTTGATGAATTGATGCATTCGGATGCCATCGATTCTGTTGAGACTAGCATGAGTTATACTCCTTGGTTTATCCAAGCAGTTGTTCCTCACTGGCTGGAGACATTGGGATGTCCGGAGTTAATCGTGAATGCTAGTTATGGTAACTAATTCATTAGAGTGACTAGCTGTAAGACTTTATATGGTTCTCTGCATATATGAATATGTCAATGAAGTTCTTACTGCAATTTAAGTGCAATGTTCCTTCGACTTGCGGTATTCAAGTCATCTTGGTCATGTAGACTTATGCTTTGACATCTTAAGCAAACAACTCCGAGGAGATGTGGACCCAGGATGATTGGGTATAAATTGAAGTGGCCGAAGGTGTTTGAATAGCCTACAAAGGATTCACCACTCCTTGCGAGGAGATGTATACCCTATGACCTCTCGTCGGATTGTTACTAAAGTCTTTGGCCAAAGCATTACATATTTAGAGTATGGTACTCTGGGATACATGTGTAATAACTAGAATCCATAGGACGAGAAAGTAATACTTGAGCTAGGTGTGACATGGTCAGCCTAGTGGGGACTGACACAATAGACCATGTCCTGAACCAAATGGGTATAAGACGAGTGAAGGGAATGGGGTATGATTTATTGTAGTTGATGAAGGGTTTCAGAAGCATTCTGGGATCAACCATTGATTTTTCGATTAATTGGAAATCATGATGTATGTACTATTAAGTGTCACTCATGATTGTTCTATAATTAATGATTAATTATAGATGGCCAACATAAACCGAAAATCTATTTCGTCACACACACAACGAGTGCTATCCGAAGGATTTAAAACGAGCTTGAGAATAGGATTCTCAGATCGAGAGAGACTTGGATTAGTTGGACCAAACAAAGAGTGAGTATGAAATTATTTTAGTCACATCGGAAGCATGAATGGGCCGAGTCTTATGAAGATGTTGTGGATGAACCAAATCAGTTTGGTTCCAATCCTATGGTGGAAAATAAACCAAAAAGGTTTGGTTTGTTTTAAATGAATGAATCGAAATTGGTTCGGTTCGTTTTAACTTAAAATAAACCAATGCGGTTTGGTTTATTTTAACTTAAGTTAATGGAGCGGGTTAACGGATTTTGATTATGAACCAATAACCGTTAGGAGAATGTGTTCTCTATAAAAACATGGCTTAAGGATTTTGTGAAGAATAATCAACTTTCGTGTTGGAAACCCTATCTGCCCAAGCCTTCTCTTCCTCCTTGCTTCTTGCCGTCCAAGAGGAATTGCAGCCCAACCAAGAGCTGCTGCCCAAGTTGCTGCCGCCTCTTCCTCCTTGTCGCTGGCCACCCACCAGCCACCAGCAACACCTCCGGCCATCCTCCCTTGGCCACCGGCGACCAATGAGCAACCGACCAATTGATTGGCTGACCATCTCTTCCACCAAACAAGTTGTCCAGTTTCTGGACAGCTTGTTCTCCTCTTGTTGGAGAGGTCATTTGGTCAATGTTTTGTACTCTGACAGTGACCTACTTATCGGGGATTGGATCTCCAGCAATCCTCATAGGTGGAGGGTTAAGTTTTCGTTAACTGGTTGACGAAAACCGCTTCCGAGAAGCGAGTTTGCGAAACTCATTTTTGGGATCCGAATTTGATTCGGATTGTGATCGTCTCTTGGATCACAACGACTTCAAGACGAGGCTAGTGACTCTTGCGAAGACGGGGCTCGTAGCTTTGTGAAGCTATCACGACGATACTCGTCGTGGATATGGATAGAGACGATTCTAGAGAGGGTCGCTACGATTGATGTCATTTCCGCTACACGTGATTTGTCAGTTATACCTAGATTAGTTTCTTTATTGCAAAATTCGAAATAGTGATGATGTCTACACTTGATGTATCCTTGTATGCGTGTGGTGTATGTGTTGTAATAAATTAGTTTATTACTTATTTTTTATTCCGCTGTATGCATATTTACGAAATGTGTTCGAACACAACACCCACGTCGGTGTCGGGGAAATCCAACAGTGGTATCAGAGCCCGACTGTGTTTCGACATAATCGTAAAATTGTTTTGTGATAGTCATAATTGTATTTTTATAAATTTTCTACTTTTGGAAAGTTTAGAAATAATTATGAAAATTTTAATTAGTAAAGAAATTAAAATTGAAAATTTTCTAATGTGATTGGGAAATTACAATTTAGGAAATTTGTTTCCTAAATTAAATTTGAATTTCCTTAATTAATATTTTCCATAAATAAAATATGTGATTAAATTTAGAAATTTATTTCCTAATTTAATCGGGATTTGATTTGGAAAATCAAATCGCAAACATATTTTATTTCCAAAACTAATTATGACAATATGGAAACTATTGTACATGCCATAATTGTATGTCATGTAATTGCATTAGATGCATATCATTATGTCATGCGTGTTGTGACATGTAGATGTATGCTATGTGTGTCATTCCATGTAGATAATAGTTATTTGCATGCAAAGAAGATGAGACCTTAAATCCCTTATACATTATTAAAGCCTACACCTTTTATTAATATGGTTAGAACCAGAGTTCCGTTTCTTATTTGAGTTGTTGGACTCTCTCCAAGCCCGACTCAAACCTGAACATGTTCAAATCATTGGAATAGTTTATTAGTAATATGGTAAGAGTCATAGGTCAATTGTTAGTTTGAGACTCTCTCCAAGCCACCTAATTGGTTGAATTCGCTCTAACCATATTAAAACTATTTCGCGATTAATAGGTCGACTTTAACTTGGAGCATCGGTTTGTTGGACTCTCTCCAAGGTCGATGTGAAGGGAGGTGAAGTTGGGTGTTATGCATATGATGCATACTTGTTAATGAGTTAACAACTCGATGTACGTGTGAACATTCAATTAGTTGATAGAACATTGTGATAGTTGCATATATGTGATATGCAATTGGTATATTTAATACCTACCATCGTAGCTAAGAATGACTTGTTGGACTCTCTCCAAGGTCGTTCTTATCTATGTTGGATATCAACCCATTCGGAGATGGACCTACGATCTCCTGAATTGATTTTGAGGGTTTTTTATTTCAAAAAATGAATGAGATTTATAAATGTATGTTGATGTATTTTAAAATCATTTTGATCTCATATATGCTCGATTTGTATTTCTAGGTTAATCGCTTAACCATAACGTCTTTGAATTTGCGATCTATTTTGGATTCGAATAAATTGATTGGGCCAAACTTCTTGGACTGGCTTAGAAACTTGAGAATTGTTCTCAAGGCGGAAAAACTTACGTATATCCTCGAAGAGCCTCTTCCCACTTGCCCTAAAATGATGCAACTCCGGACCAATTGTTGCCCTATCATAAACATGTGAATGATTCTGAATTGGCGAGTTGCATCATGCTAACGGTGATGGTACCCAATCTTCAAAAGTAGCATGAGCATATGGATGCGAATACTATAGTCTTTCATCTTCAAGAATTGTTTGATGAGCAAGTGAGATCCGAAAGGTTCGAAGTCTCCAAGCTCCTCTTCACCTCTAAGATGTAAGGAGGTTCATCTGTAGTACAATTTGTACTAAAGATGAATGAGTACATCGAGCATTTAGCAACACTCGGTTTTGTGATGGATCATGAATTAAGTATTGACTTGATTCTACTTTATTTTCCCAAGAGTTTCTCACAGTTTGTGATGAACTACCGGATGAACAAAATTGAAACCACAATTCCTGAGCTCCTCAATATGTTGAAGACTGTAGAGCCTTTTGTGAAGCATGAGCAGGGGACAGTGCTTCCTCAAAAGGTGAAGTCAAAGATGAAGTCAAAGGAACAGCAGAAGGGGAAGAAGAAAAAGGCTAAAAAGGCAGAACCAACTCAAAAGGGCACTTGCCATCATTGTGGTAAGGAGTGCCATTGGCGAAGAAACTGCAAGATTTATCTTGAGTTCGTGAAGAAGAATAAGGCATCTGATATCTCATCTTCTTCAGATATCTTTGTTATTGATTGTCTTCTATTTCCTTTTCCTTAGACACTTGGGTATTGGATACCGGGTGTGGTTCACATATATGTAATAACATACATGGGCTAAGGAATAGAAGAAGACTCGTCAAGGGAGAGTCAAATTTATATGTTGAGAATGGAGCAAAGATTGCTGCACTCGCCATCGAAATATATTTGTTGAAACTCCCTACAGGACTTGTCTTAGAACTAGACAATTGCTTTTATATTCCTTCGTTGATAAAGAACATCATTTCTATTTCTTATTTAAATAGAAATGGGTACTATTTGGCTTTTAGTAATAATTGTTGTTACATAACTTTAAATGGAGTTCTTTATAGGACTGGAACTTTAAGTAATGATATTTATATGTTGGACGTATTCAGTGACATTTTCAATATCAAAACGAGCAACAAGTGTGCTCAAAAAGATAATCAATTAGACTCCTACATGTGACATTGTCGTTTTGGCCATGTGAGCAAGAAATACATGTCCAAATTAGACCGATGTAGAATTTTAGAATCATTTGAATTAGATTCATACGATATATGTGAATCATGCTTAAAGGGTAAGATGACCAAGTTACCTTTTACTAGAAAAGGTGAACCGGTGGGAGAGTTTCTTGGTCTAATACATACTGATGTATGTGGACCTATGTCAACTCAAGCTCTAGGAGGCTATAACTACTTCATCACATTCACCGATGATCACTCACGATTTGGGTGTGTGTTCTTGATGAAACACAAGTCTAGGTACCTTACTTCTAGTTTTCTCCTTTAATATCAAAGACTTATGTAACCCAACTTATTTAGTAAACCTCATTAAAACTCAGGAGGACTTAGATAACTTTATACATAGACTAGAAAAACTAGAAATTATAGGAGAAAACCCAATTAAATATTGGGAGAAAGACAAAATATATTGTAAATTGGATATTATAAATCCAGAATTCACCATTAAAGCTCAAGATTTAAAATATACAAACTGGGAACAGGAAAAATGTAAAATGCTATGTTTAGTTGTCTATAGAAGGAGAGGTAGAACTAGAAGTAAGGTATGCAAGAAACAAGAGTGTGCAAGAGTGTGAAGTGTGCTAGTGTGCAAGAGTGTGAAGTGTGCTATTTCTGTAAAAATTCTTTGTAAGTGTTTCCTTTTGTGAATATATATAAGCTTTTCGAGATCCAGCCTAATTGTTTCAGTTTCTGGGAAGTTTTACCTAAAGAACTATAAAAATTCCTATGGTTTTGAGGGATTCCTCAGTCCTTGTTCTTCTTTGAAGATAACTGTTTTCATAAATTGGTAAGACGTGCTGACGAAGGCAAAGGATAAGACCTTTATATATCGGGGCACAATTTGTATGAAAGCAAGTGAGGCTCATTGGAAAGAAGAAACCATAAAGAATAATTATAGTTAATAAGGACAAAATTTCTTAGAACGTTGTTCTTATAATCATCCGTTACTCTGCCAGAATTTTCTCCTACTAAGGTTTTCATAATTAAAAAAAAAAGGTGCTCTGTTTTCTATTTGTACTAATATTTGTTAAAAACTTAATTATATCTATTTCTTTTCTGCTTTTGTAAAATATCTAAAATTTTATCTAGTTATGTTCGGTAAAACTTTGGTATCAGAGCAGAAAAATCCTATGATCCTGTGAAACTTTAGATTTGTTTTATGAATGTTTCTAATTTAAGAAAATTAGAATATCTAGAATTGGCTTTACAATATCCAATTTCTACTATTCATACTACTGAACAACATAAACATAGTTGTTATTTCCAACCACAAATCTATAAACATAGACTTCACTTAGAGGAACCTCATCTAAACACAATTACTGATTTATTGATTAGTTTAGCAGGCTCATTACAAACTCATCAACAAGATACTTATCAACTCTTAGAGAAATTAAAAGCTCAGATAGCTTGCTCCATTATTGCAGAAAATGCTTGAGAAGACTAAAAGTTGCTCCATTTGCTTTAAGAGATGTTTGAGAGGACAAAAGAAGGTTGAAGACTGCTGCAGAAATGAAAGAAAACCGCTTTCACTAGGTTGCTTCAGTTATCTTGCTTGAAGGTAGGACAAATATTATTTCACATCATACTTTATAGAAAGCTGTAGATACTTGATGGTATTGACAGGGGAAAAAAGAAAAGAAGGGGGGGGGGGGGGGGGTAAGGCCATGACCATACCCCTGTCTTCATTTTTCCATGACATTGGTTAAATTTTCCTCCGCTATGGAATCAAGTGATGGTGCTGGTGTCATTTGTTCAGAATCTGGTATTAGTCTGTTTGGATAAGCTTGAGTAGAATACCAATCATCATATTTATTTTTGTATGCTTGTGCTAGCATTGTATGCTTAGTAGTCACTGGGAAAGGAATGAATAATGTTCCCATAATCTTCGGCCAATATATTTTTTTCAGTATGTGTTTCCCCAACAAGACAATATTCATGATTGTCATAGTAAGTGTCCCGTAACCAAGAGCCGCCTTGAACTAAAGTTCTTAAGTGTTTAAGTTGTTGATCAGGAGAAGACTCAACATTCTAGTCCAAATATGGATATGTAATATTATTTTCAAACTTATCAGAATAACCATGAATTCCTTCAATATTAATTCTAATCAAGTGTTTGGTTGGTTCAATCTTTAAGTCTATCCATTCTGGAGGAGTACTTTCAAAATGACAAATAATATAAGTTTCTTCTTCTAATGCTTTTTGCATTATGAAGCTAAGTTTATGAGGAAATGCCCTGGTTGATTCAAAGTCTTGAATCCAAAATTTGTTAAGTAAATTGTAATCCATAAATATTAAGGGTGTAATTAAGCAACCCTTAAAAGTATGTTGCTCAAAGTCTTCATACTGAATATTTACTTTTCGCAAAGAATAAGTAAGTCGACATCTACAACCATCCCATTGAAAAATATCTCTATCTTTACAAGTTGGGAATTTGTTTTCACATTCCTTCTTCTTGGAGTATTCGGTTTCATAAATGATAGAGATTCCTTTTTTGGGATTCTCATGAAACCATTTAAGTGCTTAAGCTAAAAGCCAAAATTCTATATGGAGGAATTTTCCCCCAAGTCTCGAATATAAGTATGTATATCTGCCGGCAAATTGTGTAATAAGTGGGTAGTTTTTGGAACTTGTTCTAATTGTAAGTTGGTAGTTTTCTTTTCTATGATCATCATAGAAGAAGAACCTTCAGAAGTACTTCCATCATTCTGAACTGACGGACTGATAAAATAATTTGGGCTAACTTGTGCCCTTATGAAGTGCAAAGCATCTTGTAGGGAATAAAATCCTTTATAAGAGGTTCTTAAAGGAGGCATTAGTACAAATTTTACCTCTTCCCATGATGAATAAATTCCTGCATTCTTTCCTGAGTAGACTGCATAATATGAAAATTTCTTGCCCAAAGGCTGTTGAACAGTGGTAATAAAATAGTTAGTCAAAGAATTGATAAGTGCAATCTTTTGATTTGAGGCTCTGGGTGTGGTAGAAATATTCCAAATGTTATCAATGAGACAAAGTTGAACTATATCCAAAAGTGCTCTATCATCATATTCAAATTGATCATCAGGTCTAGAAAATATTTGAAGTTCTTGAAAACCAAATTTCATGGTTTTATTCCCAGAGTACATTCTTACCTTCTTTGAGTAAAACTTCCTCATCGTCTGCAAAAAGTAGGCATAAGTATTGAGATTTAAATAATAAGTCAGGATAAAGTGTCTGCTAAGGAATTATCAATTCCTTTTATATGTTCCTATTTAATATTAATTCCTTATTAAGTATAACATTAGTAAATTTTAGCCATCGTTTTGTACTTAAACTTTTCTTTTGAGTTTTAGTTTGTTGGCCATATTTCACTATTGCTTCACAATCCATCCTTATAGTTATTTCTGGTTTATTGCAAATAAAGAGCATAAAGGCTTCCAAACAGTATAATACTGCTAATATTTCAAAGTCTAGGAAAGTCATATGTTCTTTCTCTTTGTATTTTCCAGAGGCATATCTACACAAGGATTCACTAATTTTTGGATCGTATTTTGTAAGTTTCCTATATAAAGCTCCTTCCCATCCTGTTTCACATCCGTCAGTTTCTATAACTAAGTAGTCTGTGTCTAGGGGTAGAGTTAAAGATGGTAATGCATGTACTAATGATTTAATATGTTGAACTAAGTTTACATCTTGTTGATTAAAATATTTTTGACCCATGGGTGAAGTCTTATTATATAAAGGACCACTAAGTTTTCCTATGTCCTTCAAGTAAGGTCTGACATAATTCAATAATCCTAAAAACTATCTTAAAGTCTTAGTGTGTTCCATTTTGTCAGGGAATTCTAAGATCTTGGTAGTTATATGTTTTTGTAATGAGGTCTTTCCTTGCCCAATTTCTGCTTCTAAAAATTCAACGTGAGTTAAGGCTAATTGTATCTTTCTCCGAGAGATAATTAACCCATGTTTTTCAAATAAAGTAAATATCATATGTAAGTGGGTAAAATGTTCTTTTTCTGTTTTTGAAAATACAAAATTTCATCAATATATGCACAAGTGAAAGAGGAACAATTTCTGAATATAATATCCATTTTTCTTTGGAATATTTGGGGTGCTATTTTCAAACCGAAAGGCATAACTAGCCATTTAAAGTGTCATTCTGGGCAAGAAAAAGTCGTCCATTCTATATATTCTGGATGCATTTTAACTTGCCAAAAACCTAATTTTAAATCAATTTTGAATACCATTTTGAGTTTTGAATCCTGTTAAACAACTGGTCTTTGTTTGGAATTTTATAACCATCTTCGTTACAATTATCATTTAATCTTTTGTAATTAAATATCATTCGTAATTGTCCTCGTTTAAGTTCTGCTCCTTTATTTATAATAAAGGCTGGACTCCTATATCTAGAAGTAGATCTTTGTATTGCTCCTATTTGAAGTAACTGAGTGATATGCATTTTACATTCTTCCTGTTCCCATTTTGTATATTTTAAATCTTGAGCTTTAATGGTGAAGTCTGGATTTATAATATCCAATTTATAATATATTTTGTCTTTCTCCTAATATTTAATTGGGTTTTCTCCTATAATTTCTAGTTTTTCTAGTCTATGTATAAAGTTATCTAAGTCCTCCTAAGTTTTAATGAGGTTTACTAAATAAGTTGGGTTACATAAGTCTTTGATATTAAAGTCATTTATCTAAGTCTCCTAACTCTTCTATTAAGTCATCTTCTAGGCTTATAGTGCCAAGTTCGATTCGTTTCCCTCACAAATACAATTCTTTGTTTCAGTATCACAAGTACACTTACTAATTTCCTTAAATTTTGGAATATATATTTCTAACAATTCTGAGTTAGAAGTGGAGAGAATTTCATCAGAAGGATATAAATTTGAGGGGGCATCACCACGCTTCACAGTGCTAGGAAGGGAAGGATAATCAGATAAAATAGGACTAATAATAGGAGTGGACAGAAAAACATCATAATCCTTTGTCAATAATAAAGCACGATTAGGTGCAATCAGAAAGTTAAGGCCTAAAATGAGATGTATATTTGGGCGAGGCAATGGACGAACCCAAAGATGAGGTAAATGAATAGGTGTGCTATAAGTGGCACAATTCGTATAAAACTGAATATGGGTATTCTTAATATATTTATGACAAGCAAATCTTTTCCCATCAAGTTGAGTAGTATACTGTGGATTATTTGTCTGTTGTATTAAATGAGTTGGTATATTTGCATATAACATGGTTTCATCAATAGTAGAATTGGTAGCTCCACTGTCAATAAAAGCATGTAGATTAAGTTCATGTCCATGAATATTTAAAATACATTGCACTCGAATATCAAAAGAATAATTAGTATTACAAATACTCGGGGTTTTAATAAACACTAAGTCTTTAGCTATTGGGGTTTCCAAAGATAAGTCTAACATTTCTGAATTAGAAAGCTCAAGTTCAGTCTTGCCTTTTAATTCATGAAGTTCATCTTCTAAGAGATTTAATCTAGTCTCAAGAATAGAGACTCTAGTTTCTAACAATAAGTTCCTATTACTTGGGTTTATAGAATAAGCTAATGGAATATTCACATCATAAGTTTTTTAAAGACATAGATTACATATTTGTTTTCTACAGAATTTGCATTTTCCTCTCTTTTGTAAAGATGGGTAATTGCCACAAAGGTAGCAGGGAATATTATCATCTCCATCTTTTAATATCCATTCATGCGGACATTGTAAGTCAGATCCAGGGATAAAATTAAATTGAAACATAAGATCCCATGCATCATAATAAATTTCTAGTTTGGAGTCTGAGTTAGCTTTGGTTATATCATTGATTAATGAATAATCTGTTGTAGGTGACATTTCTTCTCGATCTTCAACTAATAATATTGAGTATATAGAAGATGTATCTGATATATTTGTTTGTATTTCTACTAAATCAAAGTTTGTACATCCTACCACAGTAGCTTCTCTAGTATATAAGTTTTTCCGATTATGGCAGGAGGATGAAATGTGTCCTTCTTTATTACAGGCATAACTAGTAATTTTGTTTGCATAAGTCTTTTTGGGATTGAATTTTCTTACATGTTTTTCTTTATTTAAGTATGGTTTTCGAGCTTTACTTCTTCTTAAGTAATAAGAAGTTTTTCAATAATGTCTCGGTCTTGAGTTTGGCTGGAAACGACTAACTAACCCAATAGCATAACTGATATCAGAATGTGTACACAATATAATGTACATCAAACTATCAATAACATTAGCATATGATATGTTCTATATTTCAACTATTTCCTTAGGAATCTTGGGATATATACTCTTGCTCAAAATAATACTTTCCACTATAGGTATCTATTCTATGTTGCAATTGACATACTAAAATGTAGTAATAACTTAATAATATAAGTCTTTTGAGACAAATTCAAAAATCTTTTAGATCGATCTCTAATGATCTTTACTCGTAAAATGTACTCAGCTTCTCTGATATCTATTATGTCAAATTGTGATGAAAACCACACTTTGACTTCTATCACAAACTCTATATCATTTCTAACTATTAGCATATCATCAATATATAATGATAAGATGATAAATTTTTCTTTTTCATTTTTTAAGAAAGTACAATGATCCTCATTGATCATTTTGAAACCATAATATAAAATGATTTCATTAAACCTTATGTTTTATTGTCTTGACACTTTCTTTAGACCATAGATAAATTTCTTAAGTGTGTACACTTTATTCTCTTGCCTTCAGCAATATAACCTTCTAGATGCTCCATGTATATTAATTCATCAAGCTCACCATTCAAAAAAGTCATTCTTATATCAATCTAATGTAATTCTAAGTCAAAATGTGCTACTATAGCTAAAATGATATGAATTGACACAAACTTCACAACTTGAGAAAATGCCTCTTCGAAATTAATACACTCTTATTGGGTATATCCATTTGCAACTAGATGAACTTGATATCGATTTATCGATCCATCTGCTTTCCTCTTAATTTTGAGAATCCATTTATTCTCAATAGTCCTTAGGTTTGGAGGAAGATCGACTAATTTTCAAACTTGATTTTTTTCATTGACTCCATTTCTTATCCATTGCAATTTCACTTTTCTCTAATAGTGCATCTTAATGCTTCTTCAACAATTCTAGATTCTTCATCATCAACTGGGAGTATCATTAATATCTCACCCTCAATGTCAAACCTTTTTCAAGGTTTAATCTTACGACTGCTTCGTAAGTTGAACTGTAGCAAAGTCAACTTATGACTTGACAAATTACTCCCACTATGTTGACTAAATTTAGACATCCCTGTGATACCACTATTCTCAATAAAGTACTATCCTCCTCAAATAGTAGAATAATTTTATCAACGTCACATCTTATAAGGAACTCAATTTTGAGAAAAATTACACCTCTCGACTCCATTTCAGAGATGGTTCCATCTTATTGTACATAGATGAAAACATAACCCTTGGAGATCTTAAAATACCTTAAAGATACACTTCTCACTCTTAAGTTCTAGTTTTTCATATTTGTTAGTATTATCATAAACATAGGTACTGGCTCCCAAGATCTCCAATTACTTAAATTTGATTTTCTTCCTATTCAACGTTTATATGAGGTAAATGGAATATATTTTGAAGGCACTCGGTTACGTATATAGGTGCAGCTAATAATGCATCTCTCTAATAGGAAATTGACAAATTAACTTGAGCCATCATAAACCTAACCATATCCAAAAGAGTTCGATTTTTTCTTTCAGTAATCTCATTTTGTTATGGAGTTCTTGAGATTGTTAGTTGTCTAATGATGCACACGAATGCGATCTCAAATCTCGCGACGGAGATCGTCGAGGACTCAAAGTGCGCGCTCGCGCTCAACGCCCGCAAGTGCATGGATATCGTCAAGTAATAAAGATTATCGATCCCACAAGGACTGAAATTCGAATATCAATATATTTAGTGGTTGTAATTGTTTGGACGTAACTCTAAGAGGTTTCGATTGGTGAGGGTTGTCGGTGGACTTTACTCTATACGGTGTCACGCGGAGGAGGAAGGGAGTGTGCCGAGGTCTTCAAAGGTGAATCTAGGACTTCGGTTTCGCTTGTGTATCACAAAATAATGCTGTCAATTGGTGTTGTCTAAATGTTTATCTATGATTTTGTGGAAGGAACATCATACACTCTCCCGATGAGTCACCGCATCTACCGGGAGCTATCTCTGCCTACAAGGACGGGATAGACAGTACAAGGATGCCAAATCAATCCCTATGGTGAACCATTTCCGATTCCACCGCACCCTTCTACCCACAGTTATAGGAGATCAGGTTTACCTCTAGGTTCCTTGTATAAAATCCCCTAAATCTTAGATACGAGGGCTGTCACCCCTCGTATCGCCTAAGCACAGTAGATAGAAAACCAAACACGCATAGATATAGTAAAAACAACTACCAGTTGTCAAATCAAACTCAAAGGCAGAATTTAACATGAACCAACATTATAATGTGCACACAAGCTACTCCCTGATCCTAGAATTGAAAGTACTACTCCATGTATATGAAGGAAGAATCACAAAGAATGTTTATGTTCGAATACATAAGGAATAAAACACAAGAACAAAGGATTACAATGCCTTCGTGGTCTTCTCTCCATCGTTGAAGTGCAAGGCGTGGACCTCCGGCGGTGTTCCTCCTCCCTATTGCGAGTTCCCGAAGCCTTTTAGGGCTTTGGCATTCCGTCCTAGACGTCATGCCTCTCCCCTAGGGTTTGGGTGGAGCCATCCTTATATAGACATCACCTCGGACCACTGCAAAATCCGAAAAAACCCTAGTCGCGCAAATCTGGCGGGCCACCACACGATCGTGTGGAAACACATGGCCAGGCCATGTGCGGCCCTGGAGTGGCTGATCTCGCCCATTGGACACGACTGTGTGTAGCCACATGCCCTGACCCTGTCCCATTTTGCGTCTAGCTGCAAAATGTCCTTCTTTTGCTCTGAAAGTGCGCCTTTTTCTCCCGAAATGCTAACCTGCACCCAAAAGTACGAGCAGACCTCTGAACCAAAAATAGGAAATGCATGCAAAATAGAGTGACATATGCATGAAACTAACACAAAATATAATGAGATGTGAGCGAAAACTACTACTAAAACCCTATATGTTTTGCTCACATCATCTAATAATCTCTTTATCATTACATATTGTCTTGAACTGATCAGATAAATATTTACTTCTATGGACAGTAAGTAAGGTTTTATCCTTATAGTCTAATTTGTAGGATCGAGAAAATGCTAGAGGGGGGCGGGGGCGAATAGCGTTCGAAAAACTTTTCTTTTCTTTCGTAGTTAAAAACAAAGCATGCAGCGGAAAGTAAAAACACACAATCAAAGACACAAACGATTTTACTGTTCACAGGCCATTGACTACTAATCCAAGGCCCGCGATCCTAGATCGGTCTTGTTAGGCAATCCACTATAAGTCTTTTCCTCGTTGGAGGTAAGAGACGCGCTTCTTTACACAAGATAAGGAACAGTAACAACCTTACCAGCTCCTTTGCAATTAAGCACAAACGTAATGACAATAAATATTACCGACTTTTATATCAAGTAGTTGAAGCACTTGTATCCGATGATCGATCTGAAAGCCCAGATTATTGTCTTGCACTCCTTCTGGCACTTCCCCGGTCGTAGTTGTAGCACGAAGCTTTTAGAGCAAGAACTTGAGCTTTATTAGAGCATTGGCTAGGGTTTGCACTTGAGCCTTCTTTTATAGACTAGAGCCTTAGAATTAGTCATGATCTAGATTCTAATCCCGTGAATCTTATCCAGAGGTGGCGACTTTGACTGATCCAATTACTGACTTGGGGTTTTGGCTGATTCGTAAGCATCAGTCAACTACATTCCAACACCAGTCGACTGGTACCGAGTCACAAATCTTTCCCAATCGATATTTGAATTGCCTTCTCGGGATTTACACGGGCCGCTCGAGAATTCTACTAGTTGCTCGGGAGTGACTGTTTCTCCATTGTGACTGATTGCTCGAGAATTCCACTAGTCGCTCGGGAATTCTACTAGCTGCTCGGGAGCAAATGTTTCTCCATCACGATTGATTGCTCGAATTCCACTAGTTGCTCGGGAATTCTACTGGTCGCTCAGGAATTACATTGGTTCCTCGAGAATTGCACTGGTTGCTCGATCGAGAATTGCCCTGATTGCTCGAGAATTACACTAGTTGCTCGGCAATATGATAGAAAGAATATAAAACAAAGTTAGCACAAGAACTATATATATATAAGACGGTCTTTTACCGTCCGATCTTGACTTAGACCTTCCTTCGAAAGTCTTAGTCGGATCGACGCCTAAGGTTGTCCCCGTACGAAAAATACATCCTTACCATCACTCCACACCCGGAGCTTACCTTTAGTTCTTCTGATCTGTCGCTTAGCTTTTGGTCACTTGACCACCGAGGTTTCTCCTTCCAAGATTCTCCTGGCATCACTCGACCACCGAGGTTTCTCCTTCCAAGATTATCCTGGCGTCACCTGACCATCGAGGTTTTTCGTCTCGAGATTCTCTTGGTGTCGTTGATCATTGAGGTTTCTCGTCCGGAGATTCTCCTAGTGTCGTTGACTTTAGCAAAGCCTATTACAATACCTGCACACTCAACATAACATATGAGATAATAAGATAGCTTAACTTTGAATCTTTGTCATTATCAAAACATAGGTTCGATTATCTGGTGCCCCTGTACTAACATAATTGATTCTCAACTTCATTCAAGTAACATTTAAACCAATCAAACATTTCAGATTTATGAGAAATCAAATACACATGACCAACGTGTGAAGTCATCAATAAATATAATGAAATAGGAAGCTCCATGTCTAGCCTTCACATTTATTGGACTTCAAATATCCGTATAAATTAATTGTAATGGTCACTCAACTCTAATAGCCTTACCAAATGATTTTCTAGTTGCTTTTTCAACAAGATAATGATCATACACCGATAAGTTAATCTTAGCATGACCGCCTAACAACCCTCTTTAGCTAATATATTCATATGTTCTTATCCGATATATTCTAATCTAGTATGCCAAACTTCATTATTAATTTCAGCATCATAGTAAGAGCAATGTTTGAAAAAAAATCATCAATTCCATAATTGATATAAAGTTCTACATCAAAAATTATAAAATCATTCGTTAAATAACAATATCATATTAACACATAATTAATTCAAAATTCCACACATTACTATAAAAGTTTATACAATAACCCAAATCAAGAAGACATGCGACAGAAACTAAATTCCATTGAATTTCAGGAGCATAAAAGACATCATGTAGAAACAAGGTACATCCACCATGTAAGTTGAGTTTGTAGGTATTAATTCCTTTGACTTCAATTCTTGCATTGTTTCTCATATATATCCATTTGTTGTCTTCTGGTACCCAATGGTACTCCATGAATGTAACTTGCTTCTAACTACATGGTTTATTGTTCCTAATTCTATAATCCACAAATGATAAGAATCAACTAACAACACTGAACTAACAACTCAATGCTCATGAAAAGAAGATAAATATGGATCTACCTTATTCAACTCAGTACATTGCCAAGCAAAATGACCCTTCTTGCCACAATTATAGCAAGTCAACTTGCTCTTAGGTTTTTGTCCGATCTTCTTTCCTTTTATCTTCTTTTTGTTTGGCTCTAACCTAGCAACAACACTGGTAGAGATTTCTTTTACCTTTGTCTTTCCCTTCTTAAATCATTTTCTCTTATTCTTGGATCTAGATGTACTAATAGAACCAATAACTACAAAAGTTTATCCAGAAATCCTTGCGGATTTAATTCTCTTTGGATCTAGTTCAACATGGCGTGAAACATCAGTGAAAGTTTTGATACTTTCAAAGTTATGTTCTATTTCATCGTCTCCTAAGAATTAGGAAAGAAACGAATTATTGCTTGAACTTGTTGTTCATCAGTCAACTCATGACCAATAGTATTTATCTCCCAAATTATATTAGCCATTTCTTTCAGATGTTGGGTTATGGAAACATTTGGATGCTTTTTGTAGCTATTAAACTTAATTATTAGCTGACGAAACTTGCTTAAACTTACTTCACTGTACTTTTCTCTTAGGGAAATCTAGACAACATGAGATGATGAAAATGACTCATACTCATAGACTAAATCATCCGCCATTGAACTAATCAATATACCATTTGAAGTAGAGTCCTTTTTCATTCATGCCTTGTAGGCATCTAGATCATGTCTATGTTGTGTTGTTGAACCATCAGCAGGTTCATCCAAAGTCTGATTTATAGCCGCTAAAACTTCTTGTCCCTCAAAAACATATTGCATCTTAAGATGTCATATTTTGTAGTTATCTCCATTTAGTTTCTCTCTCTTATTGAGTTTAGTTATGATATTCTTAGCAATTATAATCTAACATAAATAAATATATTATTTAGTATTCATTGTAATTCATATGTATGTAATTTATGATTGACTCAATGTCAATCTTAATTGGTTTACAAAATCAAGTAGTAATCTTTCCACTCATCATTCGCATGGTCTAATCAAACTAACATTGATCAATTGTACTATATACATCCCATCATATGAAGAATTAATAATGCCCCTCCCAGTGCACGGTGCAGCAGCAAGGTGGAGAACCATCTCACATAATGATACAATTTAATCCTTTGCTAGGACATGTCTGGTGGTGAATATAAGAAAGTTTGAGCTTGGCAACCTTGGGCCAAGTGGGTTAGTCCAGGAGTTGAGCTTCACAAATAGAGTACAACTTTGGCGTTGGACGGTCTTACAAAGATGATGTGACTGCGGAAGTCAGGCTTCACCGTCGAGCCACGAACACTATTTGGATTTACTCCGGTGGCTGGTGGGAAACTTCCGTGGGACTGAATTAGTCACCCCCAAGACTAGTCGGGACGAAGGCTTGAAAACCTAATGTGAATAAAAAAAATGAAGAATTAATCATGAAATGAACCAAAACAAACTAAACATTTGGATTAAATATGTTGTTAACACATATATCCAACTAAATTATACATTCATAAAGTATGAAGTTAATACTGTTCATACATAATGACAATATCAAATGTTGGGATCGATTGGTGCGTTAGAGGGGGTGAATAGTATCACTCGATTTCATTCGTGTTCGTCTACAAAACTCATTATGAGCAATAGAAATAACTCCTCTTATAATCTCTGTGTTAGACTGGTTTCTTGCCGACCAGTCAACTGCTCATCACCCTCAGTTGACTGTCGCTCGACTCCAACGATTACTGACACCGCCATTTCTTTGGATCATTGCTCAAACGATACATAACAGTCGATTGTGTGCCACACAGTTGAGGCGCTGGTCGAGTGTGCCTTACTTCTGACCTGCCACTATCAAGCCTCCAATCGACTGCTTGTCGGAGCTATTGTTTCTCACTTCGGCTGACCACCCTTCAGACTTCCCAAGCACTAGCGGTCAATCGACTGCTCTCCAATAGAAGTCGACTCCCGAGCAACTAGCTCATTTTCCAAATCATCAAGTTTTGAGAACTTAGTCTGAGTCCCGAGCTTATAGTGGCCAATCGACTGCCTCTCTACAACATTCAATTGTTGAGCATTATGGTTGTTTTCCAAGCCGCACAGTGCCGAGCACCCAGTCTAAAATTCGAGCCCAATAACAGGAGTCGACCACACTGGATTATTCGACTGGGAAAATCCTCTAGTCGCCTATTAAACCTCAGAACCAAGGTTTAACACATTAAGTCTGATTCCTTCATGCTTGACACTCACCCTTAGCCTAGAGCTAAGTTTTTAAGCCACTTCCATTAACCTCACACCCTTAGGGTCCATCCAAGTTCTCCATGACTCCTTCACCCTTTGCGCTAGCCTTCAAGTACTTCCATCGACTTAGTCATGTTACTGAGTACCCTTAGCTTAGACATAAGCCTTCAAACCACTTCCATTAGCCTCATGCCTCTAGGATCCATCCGAGTCCTCCATGACTCGTTCACCCTTGCGCTAGCCTTCAAGTGCTTCCGTCGGCTTCGTCATGCTAATATATCTACCTTTGTCAAGAGCTCACGCCTCTGGTACTTCCATTGCTAAGAGGTTGTGTCTCCGAGACTTCTATTGCCAAGAGGTCGTGCCTCTGGGACTTCAATTGCCAAGGCTCCATCCTTGGACTTTCCCTTTGTCAAGGATCCATACTTGGACTTTCCTCGCTTGCCTAGCATTTAGTCAATGATGATCTACTAGGACTTATCTTGCCAAGCTTGATCTCCCTGATCAGTCGGGTCTTCCCTTTCCAAGCATGATCTCCCCGACCTATCAGGACTTCACTTTCCTCATGCTAGGTGTCCAGTCAACCTTGACTGACCTTGACCCCTTGCCAACTTCTAGTTGCACTTTCCAACACCAAGTGTCCAGTCAACCTTGACCGACTTGGATTTTTCCCTTGCCAACTTATCGTTGGACTTTCCATACTTCCATATGACTACGAATGACTTATACCATCCCATAGTCATATTATCCTCCATACTCAAATCCCATTGTCAAACATAAAAATCATAGTCGAGTCCCACTCGAGTCTAATTAATCGTGAGTTGGTGGATTGTACTAATAATCTCTCCCTTTTTGATATTTGACAATATTTTTAAGTTAGACTAACCTTTAAGCCCAACTTACTTCTTCTTATGCCCAAGCATAATGAAGAGTTACTAACTTCAAAATTTTAGATTTTGAAATATTGGGATTTTGTGTATATTTGGGTTTATAGGATATCTTTATGCACTAAGCATCTTGAGCCTAACTTAAACCCTTCCATTTCTCCCCCTTGACACACATAGAAAAGTTTCTCATCTTTCAATGAGATCCTTTATTCTCTCCCTTGTGTCAAAATTCACCCTACATGCCTTCATTTTTCCTAGTAATAAAACCCTTATCACTAAATGAAAGCAACTCACCATTCTCCCCCCTTTTGACAAAAAAGTCATCCATCAAGCCTTGATGGACAAATTCCCCCTAAACACTTGCTCCCCTTTGACCATTGCACCAACAATGTCTTTGGAGATATCCTAAGCCCATAGGATGTCTAAACAATCAAAATTAAGAGCAAAAGTTCAACCTTGAACTTTCACACAACATAAAATTTGATTCTTAACCCTAATCAACTCCCAAATTCGGTTTCACTAAACATCTTACCCTTCTAATGCTTTCCAAAGTATATCCTAGGATTAGGTATAGTTAGGGTAGCCTAGGGTTGCTGATAAATGGTTGAACATACCTTGATTAGTCGAAATCACACCCAATAGTCGACTCTGTCAATGAACAGTCGACTTAGACTACCCCAGTCGATTGACTGCATACAATAGTCGATGGTTTTTGTAGTTGCAGAAAACCATTTTCAGAATGAAATTTGAAAATACATACGTAAATCTATGAATTTTAAAAAATCATGAAACTTCATAAACATATTACTTATGCTAAATACAATGGATAAAAATTAGTTTTATATTAAATTGAAACCTTCAATATTTTATCTAACTTTGTGTCAATTTTTTTAATGATGATTACTATCAAAAGATAGACTTCAACAAGGTTTTTCAAAATGATTTTAAAATATTTTTAAAACTTTAATTTCAATCATGGTTTATAAGCTAGATGTACATGACTTGTACATTAGCTTTCCTCATTATTTTTCCTTATGATTGAATGAGTTTTAGTTCATATTGATGTACTATCTAAGTACATTGAACTTAACTCATTTTTCTAACATCTCACATATATCTAGAGTGTATCAATATACACACATATTATCATCTTTATGGTCTTTGTGAGATGTGGGTTTTGGTTTTCCCTAAATATAAGGGTTCATGCATTATATCTAGGCATATCCATTTGGTTCCTTTATCTAGGACATTAAATAATGTTATTTGTCTTTAAATTCAATTTTAATTATCTTAATGTATGAATATTATCATGACATAAATAATTATATAAATTAAGCATATGACAATGATGCATAATGTCATAGCATGATACAAATCAATCTAAGCATTATCTAACATTTAAAATGATCACATTAAGCATGATGTTATGACATAACATATGACAAATAAAGCATGTCAACTTTATAATATAAGGTATAGAAATACCTAGGTTTAAACCTAATTGTCTTTTGCTAAAACTGTACCCAATTTGCCATAATGCCCAAATCCCTTGAGTGTGTGCTAAAGACCCAAAATGCCACATTTTTTATTCTAACCTATTTGTGTCAATTTTGATCAATTTTTTAACCTTAATTATTTCAATTGGCACATCCTAATATCTTTTAGGATTAAATTCTAATTTCATTTTCAAAGTATAACAATACCTCGAAAATGTCCTAAAGTGTCAACTTTACTATGGTTAGACTAACTACCTTTCTATCTTAAGTTGACACACCTTAAACCCATCTAGCATGAGGGGATCACGCTCCTAGGAATCCAATACCTATTGGAGCTCCTTAGATTTTGTAGGTATTCACTAGGGATGACCTCCCTTGATACCTTAATGACTTTATTAGGCTTATGAGAAGCCTTAGTCATTTTGATATTGTCTTGGTTAACTCTAGGGATTTCTTCCCTTGTAACATTCTTAATGACTTTCCTAGGTTTCTTAGAAACTTTAGCCACTAGACATTTACCATGGTCTACTCTAGGGATGACTTCCCTTATGGCCTTAGTATTCCTAGACCTAGACATAGTTCCATAATTAAATTGAACATTATGATAGGTGGGTATGTTTCCCTTGGGCTTAGGTGTAGGGATCTGATGTGAAAAACCATCGCAAAAATGCAATAGAAAATTGGATCCCTCTAGAGATCCATGTGTATACATAATAAACATGTTGTTCTAATAACTACATCTAGTTGAGAGATTACCCTTGATGCATAGCCCTTCGCAATCTCGAAAATGACCCTTTGCAATGGATCTCAACGCGATCAGGATGGTCACGCCTCTATGGTATCCACATGAACACTCGCTTAGGAGAGGAAGAAGAAGCCTTTGGTTGTGCTAGAAACCTCACAAAAGCTTTTTGCCCAAAGTAGGTTTCGGCCAAGAAGATGATGAAGAAGAACAAAAGACAATCCACCAATGCATCATCATCTAAAGACCTTTTATAATCATCCTATGAATATGAAAGATTTTTGCATCCTTTTGTATTCCCTCTTCAATGCATGATTAATCCACATTAATCATGCATGATGAATCCAAATCCATTCATCTTCTTCTATTCACGATTAATCCACATTAATCATGCATGATGAATCCATATCCATTCATGTTCTTCAATTGGTTTAATTTGAGCCTAACTCAAATTGATCCAACTTGAGTCTAACTCAAGTTTCGACCAAGCTATGAGTCTAACTCAATCTATCCATTCAATGAGCCTAATGGTTCCTTTAGTCGAACCAAATCGAACCCATCTCCAAAATAACATGTTCTTTATGTGTAGTCCTATAGGTTCTCGTAACGTTGGCAATGCCCCTAAAAATAATTTTAGAAACATAAGCAATGAGTGGTATCTAGCAATGCATCATTGCTACTCAAGTGACAAGAATGTCGAGATCCGACATAACCTTTTTTTGATTATTATCTTGTATAACTCAATCCTTCTATCTGTGATATTTATATTAATCAATGAGACATAAATCATGTCATCATCTTATCAATCTTTGTGTTTTTGATCTCCAAGTAGACTACCTTAATCAAATGAGCTCAATATCTCATATTGACTTATTTGAACATGACCATGCATTTTAGTAGTCTTACTTTATTAAGGGGCCCACAAGTATCATATTGGTGCAATCGACCCAGGTCACGATTGACTAGACTCAAGTTTGACTCGAGTAGTGGTTTGATGTTAGTGATTTGATGTTTGATATTGATGATTGACAATGAGTTGACCATTGTTTGATAATGGGTTGACTATATGGTTGACATGGAGTTGACCATATGATGGAGAAGTTCAAGTGGAACACTTGGCAATGGAAAGTCCAAGTCATGGGTACTTGGCATGGAAAGTCCAAGCATGGGTCTTGGTAAGGGGAAGTCCAAGCTTGAGTCTTGGCAAATGGAAAGTCCAACATGGGTTGGCAAGGGAAGTCCAAAGGTTGATATTGGCGGCGTAAAGTCCAAGTGGGAGTCTTGGCAGCATAAGTCCAATGTTTTGGCGACGTAAAGTCCAAGCGGTAGTCTTAGCAGTGTAAGTCCAAATGTGCCTTGGCAATGTAGACTAGCTTAGCATGACAATAGCCGATGGAAGCACCTGAAGGCTAGCGTATGAATGAACAAGTCATGGATGACTTGGAGGGAACCGATAGGCGTGAGGCTGATGGAGATGGCTAGAAGGTTTAAGTCTAGGCTAAGGGTGGTCTAGCAAGTATGAGGGCATCATACTTGGGGTTAAACCTCATGGTTGAGGTTATCAGTTGACTAGGACTTTGGATAAGTCGATTGGTCAAGTGTTTTGACACTTGGCAGTCGAGTTGACTCTTGGTAGTCGACTGAAATTATGACCGATCATTGTGAGTCGTGGTGTTTATCGCGACAAATAGCCTTGGCGATCAAGCTGCGAAATTGGACAATCGGATAAGCGAGCGATCATTGCCATGAATGGCGATCATTGATACTCGAAATGCTCGATTGGCGATCATTCAGCTATGAGGTTGGCATTCGACTGCCAGTGTATTCATTAGAGTTTTGTCGATGTGGATTAAGTCATTGTGAGACAAAGACTATAAGAGAAGTCGACTGGGGCCTTATAACAGTCGATTGCTAGGTGAAAATCAACCCGAGTTGTAGCTTTAAAGAGAGCTCGAAACGGAGGATTTAGCAGCGATTTTCTTGGGCCTTTTGAAGGGGAATAATTGGTGCTTTCCAGTCCTTCAAGGCTAGTCCAAGGCGATCAACAAGAAAACATTCAAAGTTATTTGTAAAGTATTCTTTACTTGCATTTTATTGTATTTTCTTGTTGTTTCTTTGTATTACTGCTGTAATCATTGTACGAGATTTCTCCGCCTCCGACTTGTTGTCGAGGAGTATTATTGATTAGTGGTGGTGTTTGCATCGCTAGGGCTCATTCGAGCCCAATCTGTGGAGTAGGAACCCTAAGATTTTGAACCATGTTATATCGATTGTGTATTGTGTGTTTGTATATTTTGTTATTGCTTTATTGTCTTTATTTCCACTGCGTATAACAAGTTTTGTTGCAAGCACGAACGAATTCCGTCAAGTGATCGAAGACACGCCATTCACCCCTCTCTAGGGACGTCCAATTCCTAACAAGTGACATCAGAGCCTGGGGCTTTTCTACGGATTAACACTCGAGAGCAAAAGTGCTAGAGGAAATGGAGCTACCTAAGGACGGATTGGGGTACGCCATTGACATTCCTACACCATACGATCAAGAAGACTTTTTGGCATGGAGGGCGAGAATGGAGACATTCTTGATGATAGATATAGAAGATTGGTTCATCATTATGGAAGGTTTCGAACCCCCTAGGGATAAGAAAGGAGATGTCATAAAATTAAAGAGGTGGACCCAAGAGCAATGTTAAAAATTCAAGACCGAAGTTAAGGTAACAAAACTTTTAGAAAATTTGATTCCTAATGAAATTTTGTACAAGCTAGGGGACTACATGGATGCCAAGGGGATATGGAGCAAGTTGGCAATATTTCATAAGAACTCACAATTGGTCCAAGAAGATGAGGAAGAAGAGGAGTGCGGCGTGCTTATCCTCCCAAGCTCAAGAAGAAGAAAACACATCATCTTCATCCCAAGAGTTTGAGGATTCAGAGGTTGATAGAGAATCAACATCTGAATCGGAAGAGATGGAAGAATTGGAGGAAGCCTCCGCCTCTAGGATTGAGGGGGAGGAAGTTAGATCACTGGAGCCGGAGCAAGAGCAATAAATAGCTTCAACCTCCGGAAAAAGTGAAAAATCAACTCCGACATCGGCCACCATTGACCTAAGTAACTCAAGCATTCAAATTAAAAATAAAATTCATATTGTATGCTTTGAGTGTAGGGAAGCCAGACATTATAAGAGCAAGTGTCCGGTAGATAACACAACTAATCATGTTTCAACGACTAGTCCAAAGGATATACATTTGTTCTTGCTTCAGATTGGGATAATCCTTCTTCTTATGTTCAGTCTGCTTGCAAGTGAAGTACTTGCCTTTCGGCTTCTTCACTCCTCCCTGAGATCCTCCCACCACCTTTGCTCCACCTTGTTTCTCCTTCTTCTTGCCTTTCGGCTTAAAAGTAGAAACCTTTTTGAGCAACCATGGCTTGAGGACACTCTTTGAAGAGTGCATTGTTTCTCCTTCTTCTTGCCTTTCGGCTTAAAAGTAGAAACCTTTTTGAGCAACCATGGCTTGAGGACACTCTTTGAAGAGTGCATGCTTGTACTTCTTAGCAGATAAGACAATATGTAGATTCTTTTCCAATCAACATTATTTGGGTACAGTAAGTTTATTTCCTTTAGTATCATAGTAAGTGGACTGAAAGTCATTTTTGAAAATCTTAAGAATCACAATGATCAAAACATTAGATTTCAAATATTATTGATTCCTCAAAACAATAAAATTCCGAAATCAACCAACACCTCAAAACACCGAGAATATCGCATGACACGCTAGTGTGGACGTATACGAATTCTACATTTGCAAGAAGAGGTTTTACCCATTAATTTTATTATCTTGTCAACCTTACTTTTTGACAAATAAAATTAATAGTTGGTTCCTCTTTGGCCCTACAAATAAAAGCAGTGACTCCGATGGGGAGGATACTTTTTATTTGCATCTAAGTGTACACCATTACACGATACTAAGGGAATTATTTCGAATTATATGCCTTACCTCTGTGGAAGTACACACGCTCCTAGATAATTTCCTATAACCATTATTTGACCTAGTGATCCGCAAACAAACCCATCCGCAGGGAGGAAGGCACTCAGAGCCGACATGCAAGTTTGTTGCATCACACGTCAAATTGTAATGGAGGCCGCGAGAATTAATTAAAATGTCCCTCTCCCACTTAGTAAATTGAAAATGAGGAATTTTCAAGCACACACAACATGCATATAAAACAAATCAGCAATAAATATGGAAAAAATCAGAATTTTCCCAACTATTATGACATTGTTCTAAATCAACCAACACCTCAAAACACCGAGAATATCGCATGCCACGATAGTGTAGATGTATACGAATTCTACATTTGTAAGAGGAGGTTTTACCCATTAATTTTATTATCTTGTCAACCTTACTTTTTGACAAATAAAATTAATAGTTGGTTTCTCTTTGGCCCTACAAATAAAAGCAGTGACTCCGATGGGGAGGATACCTTTATTTGCATCTAAGTGTGCACCATTACACGATACTAAGGGAATTATTTCGGATTATGTGCCTTACCGCTGTGGAAGTACACACGCTCCTAGATAATTTCCTACAACCATTATTTGATCTAGTGATCCACAAACAAACCCATCCGTTGGGGAGGAAGACACTCAGAGCCGACACGCAAGTTTGTTGCATCACACGTCAAATTGTAATGGAGGCCGCGGGAATTAATTAAAATATCCCTCTCTCACTTAGTAAATTGAAAATGAGGAATTTTCAAGCACACACAACATGCATATAAAACAAATCAGCAATAAATATAGAAAAAATAGAATTTTTCCAACTATTATGACTTTGTTCTCCAATATGCGTCCCGTCATGTCGCCACCTCATCCGCTCCACCTTTTCCCGTGCGCAAGTCACCAAAGAGATCCGAGCCAAGATATATCATTTTAATTTACATCCATCGATCCTATACTCCACAAAGGAGTGTACAAACTATCTAGATCGAAAGTAAACTAAAATGATCGGCTAAACAATGCCGTATTTAATTACAAAAATTAAATACTAATCTAGCCATAATAGTTGGAAAAATTCTATTGATATACATACAATCACAAACAAACAATCACATACACACATATATCGCCATAATAGTTGGATCTTATGCCTGCAACCAAAAAGTTAGCCTACGCACATCCTACTATTATCCGGCATATACAATATATGATAAGTGCATGAAAGTAACCGAATCCAAAACACACAAAACCGAAAACCTTGGCTCTGATACCAATTGTTGGGAATTGCTTCGGAGGCTCGTCGGCTCCCATGTCCCCGGATTAAAATTTTCACTAATGAAAACTAATCCGGATGGGATGAGTTTCCTAAGCTCAACCAATTCGTCGTCGTGCTAACGACTTGAGCGATCGCTTGAACAAACTAGTAGTTCAAGTAACAACACTCTTCTAGTCGGTTAGCCGCGGAAGAGACGACGGACGGATCACCGGTTTTTGTGTTTATCTTCGGGGTCCATGATTATATAAATACATATGGATGTAGACATGTATAATCAACACATACAAACATATTAATAAGAACATGCAAAGATCAATAATAAAAGTTGTAAAACTTTTATACCTCTCGATCTTCTATCGTATGTCCTAACCTCCTTGTAGACTTCGTGTGCGCGAAGATCCTCCACAAGTTGAAGCTTCCTAGATCTTCTTCAATCGAAAGAAAGAAGAACTCTCCTTCCCTTCTTGCTTGAGCCAACCACCAATCCACAAAGGATTGATGCCGCCGGCCCCAAGAATGGAGAGAACAAGATGGCCAACCAAGGAACCGAACTAGGGAACAATCCCTAGCTCCTTTGTGTCGCCGGCCAAGAGGAAAAGAAGAGGAGAAGAGGAAATCGGTTGAGCCCCGACCAAGGTAGAAGGAAGAAGAGGTAGGAGCCGGCCACACCTTAGGAAGAAGAAGAACACCTCTCCTATAGTTGCCACCCACCTTAGCTTCCAAACCCTAGCCGCCCAACCTCCTTGCCTTCTAGGGTTTCTTGCCGCCCACCTTAAGATAGGCAAAACCCTAACTCCCTTAGGGTTTCTTGCCGCCCACCTTACGATTGGCAAAACCCTAATCTCCAAAACCATCCAACTTACTCTTGCCGCCCACCCTAAGCCACCCTTTTATAGAGTTAGAGATAAGCCTTGGTTTAATCTCCACCGTTGGTTCTAGGGATTTAATCTCAACCGTCGGATCTAGGGTTTCATCCCAACAGTCGGATCTAGGGTTTCATCCCATCCGTCGGATCTAGGGTTTCATCCCATCCGTCGGATCTAGAGATTTAATCTCCACCGTCGGTTCTAGGAATTTAATCTCAACCGTCGGTTCTAGGGTTTCATCCCAACCGTCGGATCTAGGGTTTCATCTCAACCGTCAGATCTAGGGTTTCATCCCAACCGTCGGATCTAGGGATTTAATCTCCACCGTCGGTTCTAGGGATTTAATCTCCACCGTTGGATCTAGAGTTTTGTTTTCCATCCTTGGATCTAGACTTCATGAGGATTATATTAGGCTACGATAGGGACCATGAGGAGGAGTTGAATCTTGGCCACCCGATGGATCGGAACCACACAAACTTGATCCATCAATGATGTTCCATTCCACTAGAGGATCATCATTTAATTACCTCACCAACCCCCATAAATTAATATGGGCTCCATATATTATTTGTACATCCGTCTCCCCGTGTTTAAGATATCGAATATCCGTCAATTAATTGATTTACTGACCATCAATCAATTAACATCTAACTCCTCGAGTAGTACCACTCAACCTTATCATCATGTTGACTAAGTCAACCTGCAGGGTTTACATGATGAACCTTATGAGCTCCTCAAGGGGACATCATCAACCTAATATATAGGACACGGTTTCCTCCTATAATCAACGGCACACCATGTAAATAATATCATTTCCCAACTTACCGGGCATATTGATTTAATCCATAGAAATCTCACCCTTTGGTAAATCAAAGAAATAAATACTAAGTACATGTGCCCGTTATTATATCGGGATTAAGAGCATGTACAACATAATATCCGAGGTCCGATTCAATTATGTAGTCAGCAATAAATTGAATCACCTCTATGTCGGTCCTGCTCAATACACCTAAGTGTACTAGTGTAACTCTATGTTCAAAACAAAACAATACCAAGCTACACTACAACCATGCCAATGGTTTATCCAAAACCATCTTGGTTGTGAGCCTCTACTTATATTCTACAAGGGACTGATAACATGATCTTCTATGCCACACCAAGCACCATGTTATCTACAATGTAAAATATTAGACAATATGCACACATATAATAAATATAAAGTGCAAACAATGATCATGTGATTCTTATTTCAAAATAAAAATGTTCATACAAAGAGCTAGGCTTTCAGTATACATCCCAACACTCACATCTCACATCACATTGACATGTGTGTATTCATACACCCTAGACACATGTGAGATGCTAGAAAATGAGTTAAGTTCAAGGTCCATAGTTTTTGCATCTGGATGAACTCAAATTCATCTTATACTATGGGTGAATCATGAGGAAAGCTTATGTACAAGTCATGTGCATTAAGCCCATAGACCATGGTTCAATATAAGGTTTTAAAAATATTTTAAAATCATTTTGAAAAACCTTGGTAAAATTTATCTTTTGATAGCAATCACCATTGATAGAGTTGATACAAAGAAGGGCCAAAATATTAAACTTTTTCATGGTTTTGAACTTTGTGTCAAACTCATTAGTTTATGGGTATTTTATTTTTCCAATATTTTTCACCCATAATGATTGACTTAAGTATTATATATATGAATTTTCATGATTTTTCGTATTATGTATAATTACTTATGATTTTCTAAATTTTGATTTTTGAATCTGATTTCTATATTTGTAGAAATCAGTCGACTGCCATGGATGGCAGTCGACTGGTGTCAAGGGCATTCGACTGTTGATTGAGGGAGTCGACTGCTAGATTTAATTTCGGGTAAATAAGATTTGTTTGGCCTGATTTCAGCTGTGTTAGGCTACCCTAACTGTTCCTAACCCTAGGATATACTTTGGAAAGCAGTGGAAAGGGTGAAAATCCATTGGATATGCATTAGGAGAGTTGTTTTGTTGTGTATCAAGTTTAAGGTGTGTGAAAGTTCAAGTTTGAACTTTTGCCCTTAATTTTGATAGTTTAGTGTTCCTTTAGGCTTAGGGACTCTTCAAGGACATTGTTGGTGCAATGGTCAAGGGGGAGCAAGGTTTTAGGGGGAGGTTATCCATCATGGGATGATGGATGTATTCTTCCTCATAAGGGGGAGAATTTTGGGTTTTTAGAGAAGTGAGGATTGTCTCTCTTTAGTGATATGAGACTTATCACTAGGAAGAGTGAAGACATCCTAGATGTTTTTGGACCAAGGGGGAGATTGTAAAATCTCATTGGGATATGAGACATTGACACCCTTGGGGAGAGTCTTTTTGATGTATGTCAAAAGGGGGAGAAAATGGAATTCCCGATTTGAAAAATTAGGAGGATTGGTTTGAGTTAGTGTTCTAACTCAAAAGTGTTTGGTTTTTATCAAACATCAAAAAGGGGAGATTGTTGGTGCAATCGGCCTAGGTCACGATTGACCAGACTCGAGTAGTGGTTTGATGTTTGACATTGATGATTGACAATGAGTTGACCATTGTTTGACAATGGGTTGACTATATGGTTGACCATATGATGGAGAAGTCCAAGTGGGACACTTGAAAATGGAAAGTCCAAGTCATGGGTACTTGGCATGGAAAGTCCACGCATGGGTCTTGGCAAGGGAAAATCCAAGCTTGAGTTTTAGCAATTGGAAAGTCCAACATGGATTGACATGGGAAATCCATGCATGGGTCTTGGCAAGGGAAAGTCCAAGCTTGAGTCTTGACAAATGGAAAGTACAACATGGGTTGGCAAGGGAAGTCTAAAGGTTGATATTAGCGGCATAAAGTCCAAGCGAGAGTCTTGGTAGTATAAGTCTAATGTTTTAGCGGTGTAAAGTCCAAACAGTAGTCTTGGCAACATAAGTCCAAATGTGCCTTGACAGTGTAGACTAGCTTAACATGACAATGCCGATGAAAGTATCTGAAGGCTAGCGTATGGATGAATAAGTCATGGATGACTTGGAGGGATCCAATAGGCATGAGGCCGATGGAGATGTCTGGAAGGTTTATGTCTAGGCTAAGGGTGGTCTAGCAAGTATGAGAGCATCATACTTGGGGTTAAACCTCATGGTTGAAATTATCAGTTGACTGAGACTTTAGACCAGTCGATTGGTCAAGTGTTTTGACACTTGGCAGCTGAGTTGACTCTTGGTAGTTGACTGGAATTATGACCAATTGACTAATGTGAGTCAATTGGTGTTCGACTGCGGTAAATAGCCTTGGTAGTCGACTGCCAACATTTGGCAATCGATTGATGGCTTAAGCAGTCGACTGCCATGGATGGCAGTCAACTGTTAGTACTCAGAATGCTCGATAGCCGACTGATCAGTCGACTATGAGGTTGGCAGTTGATTGATGGTAATTGATAGTCGATTGTCAGTGTATCCGTTGGAGTTTTGCTGATGTAGATTAAGTCGTTGTGAGACAATGGCTACAAGAGCAGTCGACTGGGGCTTTATGACAGTCGACTGCTAGGCAAAAATTAGCCCGAGTTGCAGCTTTAAAGGGAGCTCGAAAGGGAGGAATTAGCAGCGATTTTCTTGGGCGACTTGAAGGGGAATAGTTGGTTCTTTCTAGTCCTTCAAGGCTAGTCCAAGGCGATCAACTAGCAAGCATTCAAAGCTATTTGTAAAGTATTCTTTACTTGCATTTTATTGTATTTGCTTGTTGTTTCTTTGTATTACTATTGTAATCATTGTATGAGGTTTCTTTGCCTCCGACTTGTTGTCGAAAAGGAGTATTATTGATTAGTAGTGGTGTTTGCATCGTTAGGGCTCATTCAAGCCCAATCCGTGGAGTAGGAACCATAAGGTTTCAAACCACGTTATATCGATTGTGTATTGTGTGTTTGTATATTTTGTTATTGATTTATTATCTTTATTTTCGATGCACATAACAAGTTTTATTGCAAGCACGAACGAATTCCGTCAAGCGATCGAAGACGCGCCATTCACCCCCCTCTAGCGACGTCCAATTTCTAACATATCACTTCCGTCATATGGAAGGGATAGATCTCATCTCTATCACTTACATCCCTTCACATAATTCATTGCATACTCAGTGATCAACTTTATAATCCACCTTGTTACAGTGACGTTTATTGATACCAAAGTATATAACTTCTTATATAGGGAATCATAGTGATTTTAAGTCTAAGGACTATTCATATCAATAGCCACTATGAGAATGTTTATGATACTCATATGACAATCTATATAACATTCTCATGGCAGGTCAGTTCAATACATATTCTCTAATATATATCCATGTGTCAACTTGATATCCTATATCAATGACTTGTGAGATTAAGTCATCAGTTGACCTACATGCTAGTCTCAGTGTATTAATATTATCCTTGTATATTAAAACTTGTCTAGAAACAGTTAAGAGTAGTGTTCTATATATATCTACAGTATCCCACTATCAAATCACCAACTTAATATGCCGTAGACTAGAACCAACTACCCTAGGATATTATTATATTTATTCAAATGACACATCAATGAAGTAAATACAATAACCATAGACTTTGCCTTTATTATGAAATATGATACAAAAAACCCTTTACCAATCATATCATAATTGACACTTAGGGCTAATACTAACATTATGTTTGTAACCCAAACCTTTCTTATCCTTATATGATCCTTGCCTACCACATCCTAGATTTTGACCATTAGACTCTAGGTTTTGCCCATAAGACTCTTTAAATGCATTTTCCATCTTCCTGAGGATCTTTTTTAGTTTATCGAGCTTAGGCCTTAAACTTGATTCTCTATCTCCAATTTCACAATTTTTGTTTGTCAATTATTCTTTTGGGCATTCTTTCTCCTAGGTATGTGTCTAGTCCTCTTTGGATTATTACCTAGATTGTTGTTAACCTTAAGTGGGATAGTCCTAGAGTTAATGGTTCTAGAATTATCCTTAGGCCTAGTATTATAATGTTTAGCACTTAAACAATAAGCCTTATTATTATCATGCCTTCTATCATGAAACTTTGAAATTGTAAGTGCATTAAAAAAAATAATTATTAACATGCTTCATGTTATCATTAAAAATTGTAATTGTATTATTAAATGACACCTTACGCCTTGCTCTAGAAGCTCTCCCCTATACTTGAGCTCTCGACCTTGTCCTTAGTTGGGTGCGTCCCCCTCGAACATGGAATGCGGTAGTGACCTCTTTGATTACACCAAAAGCACACTATGTGCTCCTTGCTCTTGCGTGTCTAGGCTCTAGCCTCCTTTGGCTTCTCCTTGGCCTTTGGTGCCAATTGAGCCTTCAACTTAATTTTACTTGGACACTTACTCTTGTAGTGCCCTCTCTCACTGTACTCAAAGCAAACCATGTGATCTTTATTTTTACAAATTGCATTTGAGTTACCATAGGCGAACCGTGCTCTTATTCTTCATGAGCTCCGGAGGTAGAGATTTCCTCTTGCTCTTGCTCCGGTGTTGGTTGTCTCTCCTCCCCCTCAAGCCTAGAGGTGGAGGCTTCTCCAACCTCTCCCCCTTCGGATGTTGAGCATCTCTCAACTTCTGACTCTTCGAGCTCTTGAGATGATGATAAACTTGCTATTAGGGATCGTTTATCGTGCTAGAGGGGGTGAATAGCATTTTTCGTTTGTTAGTTCATATGCTTGTGTACAAATAGTTAGTACACAATGAAAATAAAAGCATACACAATAAAAACAAAAACAACACACACAATACACAATATTTATGTGGTTCGGAACTAAGGTTCCTACTCCACGAGCGAGCTAGTAATCTATCCTTACTATGCCTTATCCTTCTTGGTAATACGTCAGAGGTGGAGAAACCTCATACAAAGTATGCAAAGAAATAAGGAAATACAAGTAAAGAACACTTTACAATCAATCTTTTCTTGAGATCTCTTTTGGTTGCTTTGGATTGTTCTTGAAGGCCTGGAATGCAACAATACTTTCCCTTCAAAATTGTCCTAAAAAAGCTTGTAAAATCCTCCCTTTGTTGCTCCTTTTATAACTTGATCAGACTGATTTTTCACCTTCCAGTCGACTGCTCTTACCTAACAGTCGACTGGCCTCAATGTCGTTGTCTTACTGTTGGAATTATGGGGAATACAATTAAACTCCCACATTGGTAAGACATGGAAAAGATCATGTGCTTATAAGATAAAAAGATATCTCCATTGGTATGAGGCCTTTTGGGTAAAGCCCAAAAATAAAACCATGAGGGCTTAGGTCCAAAGTGGATAATATCATATCATTGTGGAGATATGTGGATCCTATAGACACTAACAATTGGTATCAGAGTCATAGTCCATGCCAAGCCATGAACCTCGAACGAAGGAAGTGGAGCTCCCATGTTCGGATCAAGAGAACCACTCACCAGGTAGAAAGTCTAGTTGGGTCGGAAGGACCGAACAACTGACAGGAAGTCCAGTTAGGCCAGAAGGGTTGGACAACTGGCAGGAAGTCCAACTGGGTCAGAAGGACCAGATAGTTGGCAGGAAGTCTTAGTGGATTGAGGATCGAACATCAAGCAGAGGAAGTCCTTCGAGGACGGATTGGCTTGAGGGGGGCTCAATGTGGTCCTTCGTTTGAGGGGGAATTGTTGGGAGTATGAGGAATACAATCAAAGTTACACATTGGTAAGACATGAAAAAGATCATGTGCTTATAAGATAAAAAGATATCTCCATTGGTATGAGACCTTTTGGGTAAAATCCAAAAATAAAACCATGAGTGCTTAGGCTCAAAGTGGACAATATCATACCATTGTGAAGATATATAAATCTTATTTTTACCAACACTTACAATGTCTCAATCTACGCTGGAATGTGCCTAACATATATCTCAACAATCAACTACCCTTACCAACAGTCGACTGTTGGCCTATAGTCGACTACACAACAATCTGTGGAATGCTACAGTGCCATCAGTTGATTGACCATACATGATAGTTGATGACCAGAGCTTAGACGACAGTCGAGCCTCAGTTGACTACACAACCAGTCGACTACTCGAGTTAACTAAGCCTTTCGAGTGTCAAACACTCGACCAGTCGATTGGTCAATAATCTCAATCGATTGGTAAATCTCAAACATGAGGTTTACCCCAAATATGATCCCCTCATACTTGATACTCACCCATAACCTAGACCTAAGCTTTCTAGTCGCCTCCATAAGCTTCAAGCCTCTCAGATCCCTCGAGTCTACGACTCTTCATCCCTCAAGTCTGCGACTCTTCATCCTTCGCATTAGTCTTCAGGTGCTTCCATCGGCTATGTCATGTTAACCGAATCCTTTGCCAAGGTTCATTTGGACTTATGCCACCAAGACTAAATACTTGGACTTTACACTGCCAAAACCTCACTCTTGGATTTCCTTGACAAGATCCATTTGGACTTACATCGTCAAGACTACATGCTTGGACTTTACTCGGTCAAAACTATATCCTTGGACTTCCCATTGCCAAGCCTCAATGATTGGAGTTTCACCGCCAAGCTACACACTTGGACTTACGCGACCAAGACTATTCTTGGACTTTTCAATTGTCAAGAATCCATACTTGGACTTTCCATTACCAAGATCATTCTTGGACTTTCCATGCCAAGTATCCAAACTTGGACTTTCCATGTCAAGTATCCAAACTTAGACTTCCAAGGTTGATTGCTCCAATAATCTCCCTCATATGACTTTGGATATCCCAATCATCTACTAGTCACATGGTCAATATATGGTCAAACTATATTATAAAATAATAGTCAATCCATTGTCAAATATCAAAACCCCACTCGAGTCCCACTCGAGTCTGGTCAATATTGACCCAGAGCCTATTGCACCAACACTTGCTTCTTCAGACTCATCATCATCTTCATTTTAGGTCGGTGAGCATTCTTCCCTGACTTCCTCCTTATCTTGTGCTGGTGAGGGATTCTCATGGAGCTTGATCAATTTGCTCCATAGATCCTTTACGTCGTCGAATTCTCCTATGATATACAATAAATCCTTAAGTATTAAACTAGCTAAAGTTATTACTACCTTTTGATTTATCTTGGATTTACGGATTTTCTCCTCAGTCCACATCTTCTTCTTGAGGAGTCTTCCCTTCTTGTCCATTGGCGCTTCAAAACCTTCCATCAAAGCAAACTAGTTTTCTATATCATACATAAAAAAATATTCCATTTTATCTTTCCAATCCTCAAAATCTTTGTCGTCGAAGAAAGGTGGAATGTGTGTGTTATAGCCCAATCCATCGCTGAATTCCATTGATCTTGATGCTCCTGATTGATCTTCTACTCCTCTAGTGTGTGCTCCTTAGGCGATCAGTCCTTGTAGAGTGGCCTGACTTTGATACCATTTGTTGGGACCGGTTGGTATGCTAGGGGGGTGAATAGCGTCGCTCGATATCGTTTGTATTCGTCTATAAATTTCGTTATGCGCAGCGGAAATAATAAAGTATAAAACAAAAATAACGACAAACACTCATGACACAAAGTTTAACATGGTCGGAGATAAAACTCCTACTCCATGATAATCCTTAAGGTGGATCACTCATATTGCAAGATTCCACTATATTCGCCTTTGAATGAACACCAAGGTGGAAAAACCTTCTTATAATCACCTTGAGCTTATACAACAATAATACAAACAAATACAGGTGTAAGAATGGAATACAAAAATAAGAAATGCTTTACACGAGAATGTTTTTGCTTGATTTCTTATTGGTTGCTAATTGGAATGCCTTGAAGGTCTATAATGCAACAACAATTCCCCTTCAACTTCCTCAAGAAATAGCCACAGAAATCTGCCTGTCGAGCTCCTTTTATAAACTCCATGCCAGGCTGCTTTCTCGCCGACTAGTTGACTGCTCATCACCCTCAATCAACTTTCGCTCAACTCCAACGGTTATTGACACACCTGTTTCTCTGGATCACCGCTCAACAGATACATAACAGTCGATTGCTCACAATCACAATCGACTGTTGTCCACACAGTTAAAGCGCTGGTTGAGTGCGCCTTGCTTTTGACCTATTGTTGTCAAGTCTCTAGTCGACTGCTCTACCACAACAGTCGATTGCTTATCAGATCTACTGTTTATCACTTCACCCGACCACCCTTCAGACTTCCTGAGCACCAGTGGCCAGTCAAATGCTCTCCAACAGCAGTTAGCTGCTGAACATCTAGCTTGTTTACCGACTCACTGAGTGCCGAGCACTTAGTCTGAGTCTCGAGCTCATAGTGGTCAGTCGACTGCCTCTTAAGCATCATGGTTGTTTCCTGAGCCGCACAGTGTCGAGCGCCCAGTCTGAAATCCTAGCCCCACAGTGAGAGTCGGCCACACTGAACTAGTCGATTGGGAAAATCCTCCAATTGATTGTTAAATCTCAAAATCGAGGTTTAATACATCAATTATGATTCCTTCATACTTAACACTCACCCTTAGCATAGACCTAAGTCTTCAAGCCACTTCCATCAACCTCACGCTCTCAGGATCCATCCGAGTCTGCCACGACTCCTTCACCCTTCATGCTAGCCTTCAAGTGCTTCCATCGACTTAGTCACCTTTAACCTAGAACTAAGCCTTCAAGCCACTTCTATCAGCCTCATGCCTTTAAGATCCATTCGAGTCCTCCATGACTCGTTCACCCTTGCGCTAGCCTTCAAGTGCTTCTGTCGGCTTCGTCATGCTAACGGGTCTACCTTTGCCAAGAGGTCATGCCTCCGAGACTTCCATTTTCAAGGCTCTATCCTTGGACTTTCCTTTTGCCACGTATCGATACTTGGACTTTCCTCACTTATCTAGCATCTAGTCAACTGTGCTAGGACTTCACTTTCCTCGTGCAGGTGTCCGATTAACCTTGACCAACCTCGACTTCCCTAGCCAATATCCAATTGAACTTTCCAATACCAAGTGTTCGATCACCTTTGATCGACTTGGATTTCTCCCTTGCCAACTTCCAGTTGGACTTTCTATACTTCCATATGACTACGGATGTCCCATACCATCCCATAGTCATATTATTCTTCATACTCAAATCTCATTGTCAAACATCAAAAACCCTACTCAAGTTCCACTCGAGTTTGATCAATCGTGACATGGGACGATTGCAGCAATATCAAAGGCCCATAACCAACATAATTATAAGAACCTAGATAGGTTATTACTATTCTCACTAGGACAAAACACTAGTGTAGTAGCTAGCACAATCCTTATCTTATTAGGTTCAGCTAGGGCAATTTCAGATTGACCAATGTCAGGATTTTCTATAAAATCCACATTCAAACCCTCTTATGGATCCTCCTCAAACTCTTCAAGATCCTCTTATTGAGGTGGTATATAACTCTGCATATGTGATTCATAGCGCTCCCATATATGGTGTGCTACTTCATTGAGATTTATCGACAGTAATTGCACCAAAACCTAAATATAGTAATTGTACAAGGTAGGAAAATCTTGATACTTAAGTGTCTAGAATAATCTATCAATATCCTCTGACTGCATATGCAGAGTCATACATTATCTCTTGGATAGCCTCCCTTAGCTTATTTCGTAACACGTCACCACAAGTCAGTGTAGATCATCCGTACCATATGAAATTGAAATCAATAAAGTCAGTACAGAATTGACTAACTAGTAATAAAATTGGTTCACTTCAATTAAACATAGGTATAGAACCAATATAACACATAAACAAACAAGAAACAAATTCTCTCGATTGTAGGAGCTCTAGTCAATTGACCCAGAGTTGCACAGATTGAACCATGTCCGAGTGGGTTCTGGATACCCACTCGATAGCTCTCAATTCACTCAGTCCAAGTGGGTCGACGAACACCCACTTGATAGTCCCCAAGTCCAAATCACTCGGCTTGCCAATTGGGTTAGAGTCTGAGTGCTCTGAGTTGAGTCTGAATTGTTTGAATCGAGTTTGAGTTGGTTCATCTTGATACTAACTTGGCCAGTGTCGACACTATAGACCCCTGAGTCACACTGTTAATTGGGTTCAAGTGGGTTCCGAACAACCACTCGGCAACCCGAATTCACATGAGCTGAGTCAAAGTTATGTGTGTTGAGTTCAAACAACTTCGGTCTGACTCCTTTGGTCAAAGCCCAAGTTGATACAGTCATGGCTGATTCACAATCGACTCTTTAATTAGTCAAAGCCCGAGTGGTTGTTCACATATGAGTCGACTCAACCCGAGTGCTAACTCGACAAACCTGAGCAATCCGAGTGGAATGCTTTGCTCGAGTCCCATATCCAAATCTGAGTGGGTTCGGTTAATTCAACTCCATAAGTTATAGCCGAGTTAGAGTTATTTGAGCCGAGTTCAAGTGGGATGTAGTCACAACATGCCCGAGTGCTGCCAAAGTGTTAGACCACTTAGCGTGACTCAATTTCACATGTACCTAGCCACTCAACCCAGTCCTACTCCACTCGGCACACAGAGTACCTACTTGGCATTATGCGACAACCATACCAATCCACTCAGGATCACTCGGTTGTTGAATTAGGTTCTTGAAGTTCGAATGCCTCAACCATACTCGGTTGTGCGCCGACCGCTGAGCGCTGAGTGTACATCCTCTCGACAGTGTTGCACTCGACAGTGAGGTTTTCATCACGAAAAAACTTGAGAGTTTGACGACAACAACAGATCAACGATAAACTCATGTATGCTAGTGCTCTGATACCATTGTTGTTTTAAATGTATAAATTAACAAAACCATAAATACTTAAGTGATTCCTTAACCATACGACATGCTACAGTTCTACACTAGGAAAAATCTGTGCACACACACACACACAAGTGTAGTAGTGCAGCAACTGCCAACATCCAACAATGTGAATGTTAACAGTTCACATATCAAGGTTGCGCAAGCCAACTCTCTGGAGTCGAGTCGGCCAATGATCTAACAAGGATGGAAGATCATAGCCACCGACAAGGATCTTGACAAACTCCTCCGAAGCGAAGCTTGAGTCACACTTGAGAAAAGAGAGAAATTAGCTTAGGGAACAAAAGGTGAAAGAATCACTTACCTTAATTCTCACGAATCACTCTTGGTGTTGGATCGTTTGTTCAAATTCATTTATATTTTTTGAATTTATTCTAGTGGATGATGAAAAAATTTTATGGAGTTAAAACCCGATGGATTGCTCCAAGATTAATTAGATTGCTGGATTTGAATATCTTGATTATAAAAAACATTGAAAAAAATAAGTCTTGATGCCTATTCCTACATGTGTTATCGAGACGTGACTTACTCGCTTACTGTTGGTCGTTAAAGCATCTGTTTAACCTAATTTAAGCGATAAAGACAAAAGAAACAAAATGTAGATTTAAAATAAAAACTTATAGAGATTTATAGAGATTGCTTTAGCACCGTAGGGATGTAGGGAAGATGAAATTGCTTGTCGTCTTAGGGTCAATCACATGGGAAAGATTCTCCTCCTTCACGAGCCAAGATTGCAGTCGCACCTTGGTGTTCTTTACTCACGTTGTTCTCTCCGACGGAACTTCGACACACACGACACTCACAGCCAAACCTTTCAATTCATCCTCTCTTCCAGTAGCCCCTTGCCTTTGGACGCACACCCCCTTATAAAGGGGGTGCATCGCTACACTGCACGAAGTGCGCAAACTGTACTTCATGCAACGCGTGCTCACATTGCCAAAAGGCAATGTGTGCACGCTGCAGCGGTTACATCTCCCACTCATCCTAAATATGCCACATAGACAAATGGTCATATAGACCAATAAGAGTTATTTAGTCACATAAAATAAATAGAGTCGGAGTTAATAGTCCCAAAAGATTAATAAAAGTTTCCAATCACACAGACCAGAATAGAGTCGGAGACCATAGTCCCAAAAGACTAATAGAACAGAGATTAATAGTCACAAAGACCATTAGAACAACCAATTCATACATAGGAAAATGGCTCGTGCGACAACAAGCACACTGATCAATCCAATGCTAAGAAAGTTGTTACACCTTACATAGCTGCTCATAGAGCGATCAATGCTAAGAAAAGTTGTTACGCCTAACTTAGCTGCTCTTCAAATGGTATATAACCATTCTCTGAATGACACATAGTCATTCACCTGATGATCATTGCCATCCTCCAGGTGGCTCACAACCATTTTTCTAGGTGGTACTGAACCATTCTCCTGGTGGTACTTAATCGTTTTCCTGGATGTAATGTCTTGCTATTTGCCCAGATTAAATAATCTCCATTTACATCAATATGAACATCTCTAATCCCTCATAATGACCACCAAGTCAAGAGCATGTTCCATATTCTCAATATTCACAAACATTTCCATACATGATAGAAATGGGTCGACTAATGAATAATTCTCAAAGGATGTAAATATATTTAATCTTCCTTTTTAGTGTAAATCTATTCATATTAATCAGTCGCTTTCCTAGTTATGTTCTATAGACCGAATCATCCATAGTCAATAGGTTTACATGCTAAAGTAGCAGACCCTGATTAAAACTTCAAGCAAACACCTAAATAGTCACAAAGGGCAAATGCTGAGATTAACATATGATCTCAAAGGGCTCACATAGTAGAGAAGCAAAGATCCATTCTCCTACTACTCTTATTGTCGCCTTAGCACATGTGGTATGAATCACATGCTACGATATTATTCTCTACATCAACAAAGAGCGCATGTTTCCCTCAATATCGTATAGATTTTGATTCAGACATTCCAAATATCTAATCTTGAATTCAACATATGAATTCTAATCTGACTCATAAACAGGTATAGTAAATGGTGGGAACATTTACTTCGATCACTTTTCTTAAATGATCTTATCTTGATACACATATCAAGATGACCCCAGCTTATAGGTATGTATCTCATACATATAGCTTCCAAAGTTATACTATAAGTAATAGTCTTACCCCTATTTGTACATAACAAATAGAGATGATTGTCCATGTGAGAGGACCAATCACTACCTGTCAACATGCTCACCGAGATCTTATCAGAATGTAACATCACATACACTAAATAAATTATGGCTAACATTTCAAACAATCAAATTACAATATCCGATTGTCATTACAAAATTATTACATTCTACGAAGTCCCATAGACTTTACATGCTCATTAAATGACTCTCTAGTCATCGGCTTGGTAAAAGGATCTGTAAACATAGCTCGTGTAGGGATATACTCAAGAATCACCTTCTTTTTAGTAACAATATCCTTGATAAAATTATACTTTATAGCTATATGCTTGCCCTTGCTGTGATATTTGGGATCCTTAGAAAAAGCTATAGAAGCTTGACTGTCATAATAGACAGTCACTGGACTCCCACTGTTTTCAGCAATCTTCAGATGCTTCAAGAACCTCCTTAACCAGACTGTTTCTTGTACAACTGCTGAACATGTCACATATTTAGCTTCCATGGTTGAAAAGGCCACACAAGTCTGTTTCTTGCTATTCCAGGAGATGGCGTCACCATTCAACAAGAACGCATAGCCTGATGTTGATTTTCTATCATCCAGGTCCTTGACCCAATCTGCATCTGAATAGCCCTTCAGACTCATATCTAATCCTTGATAACATATACTATAATCTGTCGTCACTTTCAGATATCTGAATATCCTTTTTACTGCCTTCCAGTGTCTCGGTCCTGGGTTTGACTGGAACCGATTGACTAAGCCAACAACATAGATGATATCGGGACGAGTACATAACATAGTGTACATCAAACTACCAACAACACTGACATATGATTTTTTATTCATCTCGGCTATTTCATCAGGAGTTTTGGGACTCATACTCTTGCTCAGAATAATATCTTTCACAATAGGTGTCTGTTCACTATTACAATTAGACATGCAGAAATATTGTAACATCTTATTTATATAAGACTCTTGAGACAAACCCAAAAGTCTCTTAGATCGATCCTTGATGATCTTTACTCCTAAGATGTATTCAGCTTCTCCCATATCTATTGTGTCAAACTGTGATGAAAGCCACATTTTTTACTTCTATCACAAAACCTATGTCATTTCCTACAATCAGCATATTATCAACATATAATGATAAAATGGCATACTTTCCTTTGTCCTTCTTCAGGAAAATGCAATGATCCTCATTGATCATTTCGAAACCATAAGATAAAATCACATTGTTAAATCTTATGTTCCATTATCTTGATGTTTGCTTTAGTCCATATATAGATTTCTTCAATCTACATACTTTATCTTCTTGGCCTTCGGCAATGAAACCTTCTGGTTGAACCATATAGATTTCCTCATCAAGCTCACCGTTAAGGAAAGCGGTTTTTACATCCATCTGATATAACTCCAAGTCATAATGCGCCACTAAAACAAAAAATAACTCGGATTGACACAAACTTTACTACGGGAGAAAATGTCTCCTCAAATTCTATACCCTCCAATTGGGTAAATCCTTTTGCAACTAAACGAGCTTTGTATCGGTTAATCGATCCATCTATTTTCCTCTTTATTTTGAGAATCCATTTATTCCCAATAGCCCTTCGGCTAGGAGGAAGATCGACTAACTCCCAAACGTGATTCTTAATCATTGACTCCATTTCTTCAACCATTGTAGCTCTCCACTTTTCTCCAACTCTTGAGCCCAGAGCTTCCGTAACTGATTGAGGTTCTTTATCGTCAACAGGGAGTGTCATCATTGCCTCATTCTCAATATCAAATCTCTTCTTAGGTTTGATCTTACGAACACTTTTCCGTAAGTTGAGCTCATGAGAAGTCCCCCGTGACTAGGCAAAATACTCCCACTGGGTTGACTAGTTCCAGATATCTTACTAGACACATGTCTTGTTGACAACGACTCATTCTCCTCAAATAGAGGAACTATCTTATCAACTTCACCTCTAGCTGGGAACTCTGTTTCGAGAAAAGTAGCATCTCTCGAATCCAATTTGGAGATTGTTCCATCTTGTTGCTCACCTATGAAAACATAACCTTTGGAGGTATCAGAATATCTTATAAAGATACACTTCTTACCTCTAGGTCCCAATTTTCTATACTTGTGAGAACTATCATGAACATATGCAGCTGACCCCCAGGGTCTCAAATTGCTCAAATCTGATTTTCTGCCTGTCTAACGTTCATATGGGGTAGATGAAACTGACTTTGAAGGTACTTTGTTAAGAATATAGGTTGCAGCTAATAATGCATCCCCCAATAGGAGATGGACAAATTAGCCTACGCCATCATAGACCTAACCATTTCGAGAAGAGTCCTATTTTTTCTCTCAGCAATCCCATTTTGCTGTAGAGTTCCAGGGATTATCAGTTGTCTAATAATCCCCTTATCATTACATATTATCTTGAACATATCAAATAAATATTCTCTTCCATGGTCAGTGCATAAAGTCTTAATCTTACGTTCCATTTGATTTTCAACTTCGTTTATATAACGAATGAAGCAATCCAATGCTTCAGATTTGTGAGAAATCAAATACACATGACCAAAACGAGAGAAATCATCAATAAATGTAATGAAATAAGAAGCTCCATGTCTAGCCTTCACATTCATTGGACCACAAATATCTGAATAAATCAATTGCAATGGTGACTCTGCCCTAATAGCCTTACTGAATGGTTTCCTAGTTGCTTTTCCTGCAAGACAATACTCACATACAGACAAGCTAATCTTAACACGAGAGCCCAATAAGCCCTCTTTAGCTAACCGATTCATGCAATCGTGTCCTATATGTCCTAATCTAGCATGCCAAACTTCACCAATTATATTTGCATCACTAGTAAGAGCAATGTTTGAAAAACAATTATCAATCGCACAATTGACATTTGGTTCCACATCATGAACCATAAAATCATTCGTTAAAAAAATCATATCCGATTGACATTGAGTCAATCTTAAGTTTCACACATCGATTGTAAAAGTTAATACAATATCCCAAATCAAGAAGACAAGTAATAAAAATAAGATTCCTTCGAATCTCAGGAGCATATAAGACATCATGTAGAAACAAAGTACTTCCACCCCGAAGGTTAAGTTTACAAGTGTCGACTCCTTTGACTTCGACTCTTGCATTGTTTCCTACATATATCCATTTATTGTCAGCTGGTACCCTACGGTACTCTACATATGTAACCTGCTCCCGAGCTACATGGTTGGTTTCTCCCGAATCTATAATCTACAAAGGATAAGAATTAGCCAACAATACAGAACTAGCAACAAAATGCTCAAAAGACAGACTTGAAGTTACCTTTCTTAGCTAAGTGCACTCCTAAGCATAGTGACCCTTTTTGTCACAATTAAAGCAAGTCACCTTGCTTTTAGGTTTCTTCCCTGTCTTCTTATTCTTGTTCTTCTTGATTGGGCCTGCCCCACCTGCAGCAACAACTTCTTTCTTCTTTCCCTTCCCTTTCTTAAACCATCTCTTTTTCTTATATCCAGATGATCCAGTAGAACCAGCAGCCAAATAGGCTTGGCCAGAAATTCTTGCGGATTCTACTCTCTCCGCCTCCAGTTCAACATGGCGCGAGACGTCAGTGAAAGTCTTAATACTCTCACTGTGACTAACGGTCTGTTTCATGGTTTCCCAAGAATCTGGAAGGGATCAAATAACTGCCTGAACCTGTTGTTCATCAGTCAACTCATGACCTGCAGTTTTAAGCTCCCGAATCATGTTCGACATCTCCCTGAGATGTTGAGTCATCGTGACATTCGAACGCTTATTATAGTTGTCGAACTTGATCGTCAACTATCGAAGCTTGCTTAGACTAACTCCACTGTACTTATCCTTAAGAGCTACCCAGACAACATGAGTCAAAGAATACAACTCATACTCAAATGCTAGCTCAGCCACCATTGAACTAATCAAAATGCCCTTAGCAGTGGAGTCCTTTTTCTTTCATGCCTTATAGGCATTAAGATCTCGCTTGTTTTGTGCAGTGGGACCATCTGTGGGTTCTACCAAGACCTGATTTACAACCTCAAGAACTTCTTGTTCCTCTAAGACATACTGTATCCTGAGGTGCCAGATTTTATAGTTATCCCCATTCAGTTTCTCACCCTTATTGAGTTCAGCTATGATGTTTTTGGTTGCCATAACCTAACATAAATAAATACATTATTTAGTTACTCAGTGTATGTATTTATGTATGTAATCCATAAATTGACTCAATATAAATTTGATTTGGTTTACAAAATCAAGTGACAATCAAATTCTCACTCATCATTTGTATGTTCTAATCTAATCGACTTTTATCAATTATATTATATACATCCCATCCAAATATGATATTACACATTAAATGAACATATCATTTAAATTGTACTCATTATGAATAAATCAAAGAGTAATGAAATATCATGCATCATGTAGAGTAAACAACATTAAAATGAAACATTTCATTTAAACTAAACATGTTGTACATTGTTAACATATAACAAAGAAGACTCTACTAAAAATGTTACACATAACATTCTTCTGACTCATAACTGATAAAAAGAAAAACAACTCTAACAAACTAGATAGGTGATTATTACTCCCACTAGTACAAGCACTAGCACATCAATAATCCAAACAAGCCCACTCTTCTTGGGCTGAACTGGAACACCTTCAGCTGAGATGCTCTCCAGATGATGTCAGGACACAGAATCCTCTGAAGGACACCTTTGAAGAGATCCCATAGGAAAAACCTCTTCAGAGTCTTCTTTCGAATCTTCCTCTGGATCTTCTTCACAGTGCACTTCACAATCCTCATAGTGAAGTAACTCAGTGCACAACTGGGTATAGGTAATGCGCCCCTCATAGTGCCCCCAGATCTGATGCGCGATATCACTAAGGTGCTGAGGCAGCGAACGGACTAGAGCCCAGATCCTGTAGTTATCCAGAATTGAAAACTCCTGCATCTCGAGTCTCCAAAACAGTCTGTCCAGTCTCCCTATGTGCCACCCGACTCCATGTGCTGGGTCATACTCTATCCCCTGGATAGCCTCCCTCAGCTAGTTACGTAACACATCGCATCTAATCATCGTGGTAATCATCCGTGCCATCTGAAAAAATTGAAATTAATTAAGTCAGTACAAAACCGACAAACCAGTATATATACCGGCTTAATTTAATTTATTTATTGGCATAGAACGAACACATTCAATAAAGGATAAATTTCCTTGATTCTTTGGAGAACAGTCGACTGATACTTTTACCAATCAACTATCATCTAAGTCCAATCGTTTTAAACTGTTTTGACTTGACATGACCATTAATGTGAAGACTTAAACACCTTCCATTTTTCTCCGAGTACCCCAGGCACTCAAGTAACATGAATGGTAGTTTATTTTCACATCATCCCTAACCATCAACTCTAGTTCTTATTAACCTATCTATAAGCTGTTTAAGTCGAGTTCTATTTGTTCTAAATAAATACTCGACGATCAAGTTATGAGTTAAGTTGACCAAAGTCAACTTAGTCAACTGACGTTGACCTACAGTAGGCTTAGCCCTCTGGCTAGACCAGTTTCTTATGATTTTAGACTGGTCAGACGAATTTCAGACTGGTTTCTAAAATTCCAGACCGATTTGACGTTAATCAGACTAGTTTCTAGACTGGTTTCACGTCCAGACCAGTCTCCAGACTGGTTTGATGTGAACTAGACCAGTTTGTCAGACTGGTTTTATGACCAAACCAGTCTCCAGACTGGTTTTACGAAATTAGACCGGTCTAATCTTCAGACCAACCTGTAATCCTGAGCATTTTCTTGCAACTACTGAACCGGTCTATAATCCAGACCGATCTAAAATTTCAACCGGTCTGTGAGTCAGACCGGTCTAAAATTCCAACCGGTCTGTACTACAGACTAGTCTTATATCTTGGGTAGTCTTTAATCTAGACCGGTCATCCTCGAGACCGTCCCGAAATCCGGCGCTCAAGCGATGCCCCCGAGGAACTGACCGAAACTAAATCGGTCTGTAAACGGTAGTCCGAAATTGCTCGAAGCTTGATTTCCATAATCGTCCCGAGAAGCTGTTCTATCAAGGGGCTTTCTCGAGTAGTTTTTCGAGGAACTAGTTCTCGCCAGGATTCCCACCATGAATCGCCGAAGCTTGATTAATCCTTAAAGAACTGTTCCCCCAGAGAATTGTTCCGAGCAGGGGACTTCTTTCTCGAGTAGTTTTTCTTGGGGAACTATTCCCATCGCAACCAGCGATCTACGAATACGGGCCGGTCACGAAAAAGTTGGTGAAATCGGCCCAGATCATGATTGATCGGACTCGAGTTTAACTCGAGCGATGTTTTGATGTTTGACATGACGGTTTGACATTGATGTCTGATAATGTTTTGGGAAGATTGTTAGTGCAATCGACCCAGGTCACATTTGATATTTGACGATGGTTTGACCATTGTCATGGAAAAGTCCAAGTCTTGAGTACTTGACATGTAAAGTCCAAGCATGGGTCTTGGCATAGAAAGTCCAACATGGGTTGACAAGGGAAAGTCCAAGCTTGAGTCTTGGCATTTGAGAAGTCCAAGGGGAATATTAGCGGCGTAAAGTCCAAGCGGGAGTCTTGGCGGCATAAGTCCAATGGTTGGCGACGTAAAGTTCAAGCGGGAGTCTTGACAGCGTAAGTCCAATGTGCCTTGGCGGTGTAGACACCGTTAACATGACAATAGCCGATGGAAGCACCTGAAGGCTAGCGTATGGATGAATAAGTCATGGATGACTTGGAGGGATCCGATAGGTGCGAGGCTGATGGAGGTGGCTAGAAGGCTTAGGTCTAGGCTAAGGGTGGTCTAGCAAGTATGGGGGAACCATACTTGGGTTAAAACCTCATGTTTGAGGTTAAAACCTCATGTTTGAGGTGTATCAGTCGACTGGTACCATGAGACAGTCGACTGGTGTGAGTCAACTAGGGTTTGACTGCGGGAAGTGTCCTAGTAGTCGACTGTCATGTTGGGTTTCCGACACCGCGGCGAGTGTGTGTTCGAACATGTTTCATAAACATGTGCACAGCGGAAGAAATAAAAAACAATAAATCTAATTTATTACAACACACACCATACACATGCATAGTACAACATGTGTAGACATAATCGCAATTTCAAATTTTGCAATAAAGGAAATTACGCTAGTTATACTTGATGTATCACATACAGCGGGAAAAACATCAACCGGAGCAACTCTCGCTAGAATTGTCTCTATCCGTATCCACGTTGAGTATCGTCAGGATAGCTTCACCAAGCTACAAGCCTCATCTTCGTAAGAGTCACTAGCCTCGTGTCGAAGACGATGTGATCGAGAGAAGATCACAATCCGAATCAAAATTCGGATTCAAAAATGAGTCCCCAAAACTCGCTTCTCCGGAGAGGTATTCGTCAACCGATTGACGAATCCTTTGTCCTCCACCTATGAGGATTACCGGAGATCGAATCCCCGACAAGGTAGCCGCTGTCGGAGCTCCAGACGTCATCCAAACGATGCTCTGACACGAAAGGAAGAAGCTGTCCAAAAAACTGGTTAGCTTGGTGGAGGAGTTGCGCTGGCCCAAAGAGGATGGTCGGCTACACCTTGGTCACCTGAGCCAAGGGAAGTCGCCGGAGGGTCGCCAGAGGATCGCCGGTAGGAGCTTGGACACCGGCAGCAAAGTGGATGGCGGCACAAGGCTGGCGGCGTGGAGGGCTTGGGCAGCGACAAGGAGAAGGGAGGGTTGGGCGGAAAGAATAGAATTAGGTTTTCACAAAACCCTTAAGCCATATTTTTATAGAGAACACATTCTCCTAACGGTTATTGGTTCATAACCAAAAACCCGTTAACCCGCTCCAATAACTTAAGTTAAAATAAACTGAACCAACTTTGGTTCATTCGTTTAAAACAAACCAAATCCCTTTGGTTTATTCTTCACCATTGGATTAGAACCAAACCAATTTGGTTCATCCATCATGTCTTCATAAGACATGGCCCATCCAAGCTTCCATTGCGACTAAAACAATATCATGCTCGCTTCTTGTTTGGTCCAACCAAACCTAGTTTCTCTCGGTCTGAGAATCTCATTCTCAAGCTCATTTTAAATCCTTCGGATTACGCTCGTTGTGCGTGTGACCAAATAAGTTCTCGGTTTATGTTGGCCGTCTATAATTAACCATTAATTATAGAAAAATCATGAGTGACACCTAGTAGTACATCATGATCTCCAATTAACCAAAAGATCAACGGTTGATCCAGAACTATTTCTGAAACCCTTCAGTAGCTACAATGAATTGTGCCTCGTTCCCTTCACGCATCTTATACCCACTTGGTTCAGGACATGGTCTATAGTGTCAGTCCCCACTAAGTTGACTATGTCACACCTAGCCCAAGAATCATTTCCTCGTCCTACGGATTCTAGTTACTGCACATGTATCTAAGAGTACCTTACTTTAAACATGTAATGATTTGGCCAAAGACTTTAGTAATAATCTGACGAGAGGCCATGGGTATACATCTCCTCGCAAGGAGTGGTGAATTCTTTATAGGCTATTCAAACACCTTCGGTCACTTCGACTTATACCCAATCATCCCGGGTCCACATCTGTAAGATACGGAATAATAATAATAATAATAATAATAATAATAATAATAATAATAATAATAATAATAATAAATACCCTTGTTAATTAAGAAATTATCTTATAGAATTTTTCAGGAATTTATAGAAATTTTTCTGGACTTAAACGGAATTCTATTGGGTTTAATTAATTGAATCTTGGTTTAATTAAACCAAAGGTTAATTGGTTAAAGATTAAATCTGACCCGGTTGTTTTCCAAACCCGATCCGTTTGCTTAAGCTGAGCAGTTTTGCTTCGATTTCTTTTCCTCTCCGCCGAATGCTTTATTCCGAGCGTTTTCTCCTTTCTCCTGATCGCCCGTTCCTCCTCTTCCCATTCGCGATCCTTTCCTCTTCTCTGCCCAAATGTCTCCGCCTCCATGCTCGAGCTCGCCCCAGTGCCGCCGCTCCACCTAATCTCCGCCCGATCGCCGCCCGAGCCCAAGTTCGACCGATCGCTGCACAAGCCCCATCGCATGCGACCGTCAGCCGCCGGTCCGGGAGCTAGCTTGGTGGGGTTGTCACCGACATTGCTGCCACCCGCAACCCTTCATGATCTTCGCCCGATCGTTGCTCGAGCTCGCTGTCGCCGCCGTCCCCGCTCGATGCGAGATCGATCTGCCATAGCGCTGCCGCCTTTCGCTCGCTGGCCATCACGCGGCCAGACTCCGCTGCCTGGCCACTCGTCGCCACCGGATCTGGTCGCTGCTCCATCACCGATGGTCGCTTTCTCTTCTGTGGATGCTCTCCCTCATTACCGCCCTCCGTCGATCCAAGCCACAGTGAGCTCATATCGGTAAGATCTGTGTCGCGTCTTCTTGCTGTGTTCCCCTGATCGTGTGGTGGACATCACCAACTTGGATCGACGCCAACCCTTCTGCTCACACGACGCAACCATCATTCTAGCCTTCTACCGTCGGAGATCTTACCGATTAGCTACCGGATTACGCGATCACAGCGACGCTGCTGTCCTAGCCACTGCCTGCTGCATCGACTCATCTCTAGTGCCATGGGTTGCTCAACATCCTTGTTGTGGTTTACCGATGTGCAGATCATCTTGAGCATATTCGTGTTGTAAATTGCACTATCAATGGCCGGACAAATCCTCCAACAGCCTATACATCCAATTCGGGTAATCTCATTGTTTCCTTGCTATTTTGGATTTATGGACTCTAGAGATGGGTCAGGAGGGAAGCTTATGTCTCTATGATTACAGGTTATGAGGGTGTTGGGATTGGGTTTCTTTTACATCCAATCCGACAATGGACTCAAATCTAATACCTTTAAGTGGAGCAGGAAACTATGCAAGGAAAGTTAAGTGTGGTAAGTTCAAATCTAGATGTTTATGGATGCATACTGTTGTTGCAATTGATCTGGTGGTTATGAATATTGGATTGTATCTATTATATAGATTGTGGTGAAATTTCAAGAACTTGGATCAAGAAGCTAGTGCCATGGATTTGGAGCTGGGTAAGTCTTGATTTGTATATGATAGCTATGTAATAAGTTGATACAATAGTGTTAATTGGAGAGTTGATTTAGTAATAATGAATGGTATGAGATTGTACAACTATGGGAATTAGTTGATCGATCAGGGATTAGGATTGTATTAGACTCATATTCCTATAGATTGATTATGTTAGTGTTGAGTTATGTTTGTATGTTAAATTGCAGGACCTGAATTCAGGACGATCCTTTGGATGTGAAGACTCCTCGATAAGTCTTCGAATCAGGTAGGTAATTCCTACCCTGGTCAGGTAGTTTTAATGCATGCAGATTTAGATGCATGATCATCTTATATGATCATGTTACTTTGACTCTGTTCTATTTACTCTTGCGCTTGATACTTTACCGTTGGTTGTTAACTCCATTGCTGCTATCATGTTTGATTTTATCATGATTAGGAGTTATATATATAGGTGATGTAAGTAACCTAGAATTTGTTTAGTTAAGTGCGAATAGTAAAGTCCGGATGATAACCTGACTGTAAAATTGGGTAAAAAGGTCATCCGTGGGTCGATAATGTCTTGAACCTAGGGTTAATTCTAGTACCCTTAGGTTGCATGTTTACCACCGACCATGTATTGTGTAAATAGTCAAGTGAATGGTATTTAGTGTGTCGCTACGGACCAGTGATCCTAGCTTGATATAATCAGTTTGAGTACATCTCTCTACAGGATAGAGAGTGCGTCGATCAGATGAGTATGACTCTCCACAGGATAGAGAGTGCGTCCATCAGTTGAGTACGACTCTCTGCAGGATAGAGAGTGCGTCGATTAGATTGGTATGACTCTCTACAGGATAGAGAGTGTTATGTTGGAGATTTGACGCCGCTAGAGGGGGGGGGTGAATAGCGATGTGACCGTACGAAGATGGAATTCAATCGTGATCGTGTCTACAATTTCGTTAGCGCAGCGGAATATAGAAATGAAAGCAATAACGAAATACAAACAATCACGAACACAAACACAACACGAGATATAACGTGGTTCGGAACCGAAATGGTTCCTACTCCACGGATTGAGCTCTAACGAGCTCTAGCGATGCCAATGCAATCACTAATCACAAATACTCCTTCTCGACACAAGTCGGAGGTGGAGAAACCTCTTACAATAGATTACAACAATAATCTAAAAGCAACAATCAAATACAATGAAGAATAATGCAATACAAGTAAAGAAAACACTTTACAAATGCTTTGGATTTTTTGCTTTTGGTTGCTTGAAGAGTGGTCTTGGAGACTCTGATTTGCAGCAATAAATCGCCCCAAAGATGCTCAAGAAACCATTTCCAAAAATCCTCCCATCGAGCTCCTTTTATCCTTCCGCGCGACCTGGATTTCCGCCCATTAGTCGAATAAGTCACCGATCGGGATGCCATCGTTGTCGTGAGACAACGGATCGATCCAAAAACTCCAGCGGATCTATGTGCCCGGCGTCGATCGGTCGGGCCGGCGAAGCATTCTCGTCGCTCATGGTGGGCGATCATCGATCGGAGCCGATCATCGTGCGTAGACATCGCGATCGCTCCGATGAGCCGATCGCTTAAGCGATTCAGCTCTTAAGCGGCGGTCGAACTCGTCGACTCACGGCAATCGAACCGCCATAATGCCCGGTCACGCCAACCTCAAGGATGAGGTTTTAACCCAAGTATGGTGCCCCCATACTTGCTAGACCACCCTTAGCCTAGACCTAAGCCTTCTAGCCACCTCTATCAGCCTCATGTCTCTCGGATCCCTCCAAGTCATCCATGACTTGTTCATCCATCGCGCTAGCCTCCAGGTGCTTCCCTCGGCTATGTTATGCTAACGGTGTCTACACCGCCAAGGCACATTGGACTTACGCCGCCAAGACTCCGCTTGGACTTTACGCTGCCAATCATTGGTCTTATGCTGCCAAGACTCTTGCTTGGACTTTACGCTGCCAATATCAAACCCTTGGACTTCTCAAATGCCAAGACTCAAGCTTGGACTTTCCCTTGCCAACCCATGTTGGACTTTCCATGCCAAGACCCATGCTTGGACTTTCCATTTGCCAAGACCCATGCTTGGACTTCTCATTTGCCAGGACCCATGCTTGGACTTCTCATTTGCCAAGACCCATGCTTGGACTTCTCATGCCAAGTACTCAAGACTTGGACTTTCCTTGCCAACCCATGTTGGACTTTTCATGCCAAGACCATGCTTGGACTTTCCTTGCCAACCCATGTTGGACTTTACATTGCCAAGACCATGCTTGGACTTTCCTTGCCAACTCATGTTGGACTTTACATTGCCAAGACCCTTGCTTGGACTTTTACATGTGCCAAGTGTCCCACTTGGACTTTTCATGCCAAGTACTCAAGACTTGGACTTTACCAAATGCCAAGTGTTCCACTTGGACTTTCCCATGATAATTACATTGTCATATGTTTTTGTCGAAACATTAAAACATCACTCGAGTCAAACTCGAGTCCTGGTCAATCGTGACCTGGGCCGATTGCACCAACAATCTCCCCCTTTTTAATGTTTGACAAAAACCAAACGAATCATTTGAGTTAGACCACTAACTCAAATCCCTTACCAATTATCCCCAAATTGGTAAACACTCTCCAAATGTTCTCCCCCAAACATTCTCCCCCTTTTTGACTAACATCAAAAAGGTTATCTCTCCAAGGAGGTCAATGTCTCATGTCCCAATGAGATCTTACAATCTCCCCCTTTTTGACCTAAAAATATCTAGGATGCCTACCATCGTCCTAGTGATAAGTCCCATATCACTCAAGAGAGGCAATCCTATAATCTCTCCCAATTTCCAAATTGGGTATCAAAAACCCATCAATTTTCCCAATTGATGATACTCTCCCAATAACTTCTCCTCTCCAAGGAGAAAAACACATCCATCATCCCGAGATGGATAACTCCCCCTAAAGGCTTGCTCCCCCTTGACCATTGCACCAACAATGTCCTTGGGAAGCCCCTAAGCCAATAGGAACTCTAAACCATCAAAATTAAGGTTCTAAGTTCAACATAGAACTTTCACTCACCCTAAATTTGATACTTTGACCTAACACATCTCCTAATCCATATCTAATGGATTTTCACCCTTTATAATGCTTTCTAAAGCATATCCTAGGGTTAGGAGTGATTAGGGACCTTTACCATGGCTGAAAATGGGCTAAACAAACCTTGTTAACCCGAAATCAGACCTGGCAAATGACTCTGACAAGAATCACGATCACATCACATCGCCGATCGCACATTAGCAGGCGATCGATAATTAAAATCTCGATTTTCAGCTATCAGAAATGAATTTTGGAAATTCATAAATAATTATACGTAATTCGAAAAATTGTGAAAATTCATACGTATAATACTTATGACACACACAATGGGTGAAAAATATTTGAAAATTATTTTACCCATAAAATAGTGAGTTTGATACAAAACTCAAAACCATTGAAATTTTCAATGTTTTGGCCCTATTTTGTATCAACTTCATCAATGGTGATTGCTATCAAAAGATAGACTTCACCAAGATTTTTCAAAATGATTTTAAAATGTTTTCAAAACCTTATTTTGGATCATATTCCTTGGGCTCTATGTACATGCCTTGTACACAAGCTTTCCCAATGATCCACAAATAGAATTAGATGAGTTTTAGTTCATCTAGATGCAAAAACTATGCACCTTGAACTCAACTCATATCCTAGCATCTCACATGTATCTAAGGTGTATAAAATACACATACATGTCAATTTAATGTGAGATGTGGGTTTTGGTTCATTTAAAAGCTAGGGTTTCATGCATTTTTCTAGGCAACCCTACTTGATTCCCTTATAAATGAGACTTCAAGTCATGCCATAGTCCTTAATTCAATTTCAACCAAATTATCTTAAATGCATGAATGATTATAGCATTAATGATGACATAAGTAAACATATTGTTGGGGATCGGTACGGCCGGCTAGAGGGGGGTGAATAGCCCTTTTCGTTTGGATGCCGGTATTTGCTCGTCTACAAAACTAATTAGCGCAAGCGGAAGACTAATAAAGACAAACAAATAGAAATACGAGAAAACAAATGCTAACAAAGAATGTAACGTGGTTCACGGCTACGCCGCTAATCCACGGTCCCCGATTCGTCCTCGGTGAATCACTCCGCTTAACCAATCCACTAAATGGTCTCTCCTTTGCACCAAGCTAGGTGGAGGTAACCTTTACAATCAAGATCACTCTTCTTACAAATAGAATGGAGTAAAAGCAAGTAAGAAGAGTTTAGAGCTTGTGGGGCACTAGGAAGATCACTTGGAGCATAAGCATTAGCCTCTCAAAGGCTTACACCCTCTCTTTTTATAGAGAGGGCTGATTTCTTCCCGTTGGCTGCCATCAGTCGACTGCCGCCCTTGGCAGTCGACTGCCGTCACTACAACGGCCTCCGAACATGTCGGATCCCGACCGTTGTAGTCCAACGGAACTCTTGGCGATGATCGATGGACCTCATCACGATCACGCTTCCATACGACCGCCTATCGGCTACTTAACGCTCAGGCGAAACCCTATTGACTACCGATCATTGCGCCGAGTGATCGATCGATGGTCTTGATCGGCCCACGTATGGCCCGATCATTTGCCGCTTCAATCTAGTCGAGATACGAACTACACTCGATTCGGGCGATCATTGCCATGACATGGCAATGATCGGGTATCGGAAAACCCATCCGACACTTGGCCAAATGGACAAGTTTCACCTAAGAGCTACCCCTCCCCGGGTTACAATCACTCACTCTCATCTCTCGGAGTCCCTCGCCTTCGAAGTTCTCTTCGTTCTCGGCCACGTCCCTCGGCAGCATCAGATGCACGGCTCTACAATGCTCCTTCACGTCTCTTGCCTCGAAGTCTACTTCCTCCGGCTTCACTCCAAGCTTCTCGTCCGGCGGTCCCTCGGATGCTCCAAGCGCACGACTTCCGCAAAGCTATCCTTCACCGTCTCAAGGCACGAGTCATGAGATGTGAAACTCGCCACGGCTCCATGTGCGAATTACTAAGTCCTGCACGACTTCAACGCACATATCACATCACCATATCAAACTAACTTAAACCCTTTGTCACACCATCAAAATCATATTACGGCAAGAGATTGCCCTAACAATCTCCCCCTTTTTGATGTGTGGCAATCCGTTTAAGTTAGGTAAAAACATTTGATATAAATTCTAAGGTAAGAAAGCATGTAAAGATAAACATGATATAGCAACATGCCACTCCCCCTTAATCCATGAAACTCTATATTGCAAATTTTCTCCCCCTATCATATATTTCTCCCCCTAAAATAATTAACTTAAACATAAATTATTTCTCCCCCTTTGACACCATCAAAAAGATTAACACTAAGTTATAAACTCATGGCATCAAGTATAATGGAGGGAAAATACCAAAAACATGATTAAAATTTGAAATCTTAGTGAGCAATGATCGCTGATCAAGATGGCAATGATCCACAATTGATTCAAATTACGATTTTAGTAATTTCGTAAATGCATTAAAAATTCCAAAAAATTCGAAAAATCATGAAATTTGAGGAGCATATTTCTATTAAGTATATCTATCAGTGAAAAATAGGTTTTCATGAAAAATCATTATATTTCTACATATTTGCCAAAAATCCAAAAGCTTTAAAACTACTAGGTTTTTGATCATAAGAGTATCCATTTTAACACCTAGTCTTGCATCCAATTGTTTCAAAACATGAATACATGTATTTTAAAGTAAGAAATTGTTTTGAAAACATATGAAATATCCAACCATGATCTTTGGGCAATATGTCTATGAATTAAACATAAACCTTCCCCATGATTGGTCTATTATTGCTATTTTGATACTTTAAATGACCATCTAAATGCCATAGGCATTAGTGGACATTTGTATCATCCTAACATCTCACTCATGCTAAGTTTTCAATTAAGGTAGCCTATGGTGAGTGTGAGATGCATCCTAGAGGGTATTTGTATATACTTAACCAATATTTTCATGCAATTCTATCATGGTTAAGTATCAACCTAACAATTAACATGATCATAATGACATATATGAATGAATTCTACATTATGATCATAAAATGCATGTTTTCATTAAATTATAAGCATGCATTAGGTATTATATGATGATAATAAACAAATTATCACCTAAAGCATGATTTAAACCTATTTCTCATGATGATGTGCCCAATATCATAAATCATGATTACACATATACATAGCAATTACATTAATCAACATGATTTAAGCATTATTACCTATTTATGGGCACGTTATCATCACCCAACACTATCTAAAAAATGTTGTCCCGTCATCCTAAGTCAACCAAAATATGATATAGGTTAATTCCATATGGTTGACTACCCTAGGGTTATCCTAACCCTTAAGGATGGATTTTGAAACCCAAAATAAGTTCTTTCCTATTGGGTTCACTAAGTATTCCTTGGGGATCCATTTTCTAGCTATTACCTTCTTCTTATCTTGTCCCCTAGCTATAAGGCATTTGTAGGCCTTTTCATTTTTCTTTTCCTTGTAGCCTGGGCCCTTTTTATTGAAGCTTGCCCTTTGGCTCCCTATGATCATATTTAATGTGTTGGAGCCAATTGTGAATTTCTCTAGGGCTTTGGTTAAATAATCTACCTTTTCCCTTAATGCCCTATTTTCCTCTATGCATGCATCATTAACATCCAAAGGTATATAGTCATGTGAGCATGCATCATCATTTAAGCTAGAAGAAATATTATCATTTAAGCATGCATTTTCTAGCTTTTGTTCTAAATACTTAATTTGATTAAGCATACTTTTATTTTTCTTTTTCATTCCAAATAAGTCCTTAGTTAAACTAGAAATTATGGAAACTATTTTCTTAGGAGAAGCTTTCGTTACCATAGTTTCCATATATTCTTCTTCTTCTTCGGATGATGAGGATGTAGAAGCTCCCCCTTCATTTGAGCTCTCTCCACTTGAGCTTGATTCTTCATTTTCGGATGAAGAGCAATCCAAGTTATCAAAGGCCATCAAGGCCAAATTGGTGACAAAGGCATTCTCCTCATCCGATGATGATGAGGAGGATGAGGATGGGTCATCCCAAGTCCTTGCCTTTAGAGCTTTGGTCTTCCCCTTTTCTTTTGTCTTCTTCTTCTCTTCCTTCTTTTTCTTGCTCCCCTTTTTCTTCTTCTTTTCTTCTTTCTTTTTCCTCTCTTCCTTGCTTTTGTTTAGGAGAGGACAATTATCCCTTATGTGCCATTCTCCTTGGCAATTGTAGCATATGACCTTCCCCCTTGGTCTTCTATTCCTATCATTAGATTTATCAAATCTAAAATTCTTAAATGCACGTCTTACCCTCCTTACCATATAGGCTTCTTCGGTGCTATCCATGGAGGAGGAGGAAGACGCTTCGTCATCGGAGGAGGAGGGGATTTCCATCTTCTTCTTCCCCTTATTTGCCAACAATGCTACTCCTCTTGAGGGTTGAATTCTAGGCTCCTCTTGTATTCCTTCAAGCCTAGTTTCGTGGAGCTCCATTGTTGAGAAAAATTCCTCCAAGGTACTTACTTCTAAGTTCTTGGAGATGTAGAACGAATCCACCATGGAGCTCCACTTTGAGGACTGGGGAAAGACATCTATAGCCTTCATGAGCATGTCCCGGTTTGATAACTTCTCACCTACACTTGTTAGCCCAATTAAAATTTCTTTAAACCTAGAGTGTAGTGAGGTTACCTTTTCTCCCTTTTCTAGTTTTATATTGGATAGTTGGGAGCGGAGGAGGTCTCTCCTTGCTAGCTTGGCCTCGGATGTGCCTTCATGGAGTTCTATAAGCTTCTCCCACATCTCTTTGGCGCTAGCACATTCTCCGATCCGGTTGATCTCTTGTTGGGGGAGCACATTGAAAAGATGATGTTTTGCCTTTGAGTTCGCAAGGTGCTCCTCTCTTTGCTTCTTAGTCCATCGTGATTTTTCGATTTGTTCACCCTTTTCATCCCTAGGCAACTCGAACCCATTTTCCATTATTAGCATAATATCAAAATCGGTCTCGAAGAATACCTCCATTCTCTTTTTCCACCAAGAGAATTCGCCGTCGAACTTCGGTGGGTGGATGTTTGAGCCGGCCATTTTGAATGTTGCTTGTTGTGGCGGTTAGTCCTCGACAAGCTTTCCTTGGCTCTGATACCACTTGTAGGGGATCGGTACGGCCGGCTAGAGGGGGGTGAATAGCCCTTTTCGTTTGGATGCCGGTATTTGCTCGTCTACAAAACTAATTAGCGCAAGCGGAAGACTAATAAAGACAAACAAATAGAAATACGAGAAAACAAACACTAACAAAGAATGTAACGTGGTTCACGGCTACACCGCTAATCCACGGTCCCCGATTCATCCTCGGTGAATCACTCCGCTTAACCAATCCACTAAATGGTCTCTCCTTTACACCAAGCTAGGTGGAGGTAACCTTTACAATCAAGATCACTCTTCTTACAAATAGAATGGAGTAAAAGCAAGTAAGAAGAGTTTAGAGCTTGTGGGGCACTAGGAAGATCACTTGGAGCATAAGCATTAGCCTCTCAAAGGCTTACACCCTCTCTTTTTATAGAGAGGGCTGATTTCTTCCCGTTGGCCGCCATCGATCGTTCTTAGCGTCATTACTACAACTAGCGGCCTCCGAACATGTCGGATCCCGATGCGTAGTCCAACGGAACTCTTGGCGGATCGGATGGACCTCATCGATCGGCCGCTCGTAGTCGACTGTCATCGGCCCGAACGGTTCTCGCGGGCGAAACCCTATTGACTCGATCGCCGCTTTCGGTAGTCGATCGATATCTTGCGATCAGCCCACATATGGCGATCATTGCTAGCCAATCCGATCGATCGTATACCGGTCGAACTACACTCGACTCGGGATCGCCATGACATGGCGGGTGTCGGAAACCAAATGACCAAGTTTCACCTAAGAGCTACCCTTCCTCGGGTTACAATCGCTCACTCTCATCTCTCGGAGTCCCTCGCCTTCGAAGTTCTCTTCGTTCTCGGCCACGTCCCTCGGCAGCATCAGGCGCACGGCTCTGCAATGCTCCTTCGCGTCTCTTGCCTCGAAGTCTACTTCCTCCGGCTTCACTCCAAGCTTCTCGTCCGACGGTCCCTCGGATGCTCCAAGCGCACGGCTTCCGCAAAGCTATCCTTCACCGACTCAAGGCACGAGTCATGAGATGTGAAACTCGCCACGGCTCCATGTGCGAATTACTAAGTCCTGCACGACTTCAACGCACATATCACATCACCATATCAAACTAACTTAAACCCTTTGCCACACCATCAAAACCATATTACGGCAAGAGATTGCCCTAACACATATGCTCATAACCATGATGTCATGACATAATATCAAATCTAAAACACATGATATTTAAATCCTTAAACCTAAGCATAATCATGACATATAAAATGATTAGAAATACACATGATGTCATGACATGACATATGGCAATCAAAGCATGGCATATAAAATATATAGGTATAATAATACCTAAATTTTAATATTAATTGCCATTTGATATAGTTAGATATATTTTGCCATATTATCATTAATCTCCCTAGTGTGCCAAAAACCCAAAATGACACACTAACACTCTAAACCCTAATTGTGCCAATTTGATCATTTTATCAAACTTCATAACTAATATTGGCACATCCTAAAATCTTTTAGGATTATAATTCAAATGTATTTTCAAGGTAACCATAACCTTGAAAATATCCTAAAGTGCCACCTTTACAATGGTTGTTAACTACCCATCCAATCAAGGTTGGCACACCCTAACCCATCTAGTGTGAATCAATCACGCTCTTAGGAACCCAAAATCGATTTGAGCTCCTAGGGTTAATTAGGTATCTCTTAGGGATAACCTCCCTAGATACCTTCCTAATGACCCACCTAGGCTTGTTAGCCTTGGTCATTTGGGTCTTACCTAGGTTGACTCTAGGGGTAACTCCCCTTGCAACCTTCTTAGTGGCCATCCTAGGTTTCCTTGAAACCCTAGCCACTAGGCACACCCTTTGGTCAATTCTAGGGATGACTTCCCTATTGACCTTGGTCTTCCTAGACCTAGTTTGTGTTCCATAATCAAATGGAACACTATGGTAAGCCACCTTAGGCTTAGGTTTGTGACCCAAACCTTGCTTGCCCTTGGTTGACTTTTGACTCTTAGGTCCTAGGTGTTGACTTTGACTTTTGGACCTAGAAGTTTGACTAATTGACCCTTGCATTTGATTTTGCATAACCTTAAGGGTCTTTTCAAGTTTTTCAAGCCTTGACCTCAAGACTTGATTTTCCTTTTCTAATTGCCCGATTTTAGAATTTTGATTTAAATCTTGGGCATTGAACTTCCTAGGCATATGCCTAGTCCATTTAGGGTTTAGACCTAGGTGCTCTTGCACCTTTCTAATTGTCTCCCTAGGTAAAAATTTTCTAGAGTTATTTGACCTAGGTTTGTCCTTAGGTAAAATATTTTTAGGGACATTAGTCCCAAATTTCTCCTTACTCCTAAGGTAAACATTTTTAGCACCTAAACAAAAGTATTTATTTCTATTAGCATGCTTTTCATGGCAAATTGCTAGGGAATTGAAATTTCTAGCATGCTTTTGTCTATTAACTAAAGAAAGAGCATTATTAACTTGATATACCTTAGGGTTAGCCTTAGTAGCTCCCCCTACTTGTGATGCTCCCCTTTGCCCCTTCTTCTCCCCCTTCGGGCATTGATACCGGTAATGACCCGGTAGTCGACATTTGAAGCATATGACGTGCTCCTTGCCTTTAGGTGTTGGGGAACCGACATCCTTGACTTTTGGTGCCGGTGGAGCTTTCCTAATCTTCTTTGGGCACTTGCTCTTATAGTGCTCGGTTTTCCTACACTCAAAATATATTATATGCATTTTATTATTAACACATGTTTGAGTTACCTAGGTCAATGGAGACCGGAATTGGACTTTGGGCTTCTTCATCTTGACCGGATGTCGAAGCTTCTTCTTGATGTTCCAGTGTGAAAGTTATCTTCTCCCCCTCAATCCTTGAGGTGGATGCTTCCTCCACTTCCTCCACCTCTTCTGATCCGGATGTTGATTCCCTATCAACCTTCGAATCCTCACTTCCTTGTGAGGATGATGCATTAGCCTCTTCGGTCTCTTCCTCTTGGACCGGTTGTGAGCCTTCATGATATTTTGCCACTTGACTCCAAAGTTCTTTGGCATCCTTGTACTCACCTAGCTCACACATAATTTTATTAGGAATCAAATCAACCAAGAATTTAATTACCTTTGTATTCTTTTCGAACTCTTGGATTTGTTCCTCGGTCCACTTCTTCATCTTGAGAATTCCTCCCTTGGGCCCTTTTGGATATTGAAATCCCTCCATCAAAATGCCCCACTCTTCAAAGTCCTTCATCATCAAGAATTCTTCAATTCTCACCTTCCATTGATTGAATCCTTCTTGTCCATAGAAGGTATAAGGGATAGGTGTGTTGATATCCCATCCAAGCTTGTCTTGGAATTCCATCTTCACCCTCTAGCCTTTTGTCTTAGCTCCCGGCGGTTAGTCCGTAGAAGAGCCCCGGGCTCTGATACCAATTGTTAGAGATTTGACGCCGCTAGAGGGGGGGTGAATAGCGTTGAATTCGTACGAAGATGGAATTTGATTGTGATCGTGTCTACAATTTCGTTAGCGCAGCGGAATATAGAAATGAAAGCAATAACGAAATACAAACAATCACGAACACAAACACAACACGAGATATAACGTGGTTCGGAATCGAAACGGTTCCTACTCCACGGATTGAGCTCTAACGAGCTCTAGCGATGCCAATGCAATCACTAATCACAAATACTCCTTCTCGACACAAGTCGGAGGTGGAGAAACCTCTTACAATAGATTACAATAATAATCTAAAAGCAACAAGCAAATACAATGAAGAATAATGCAATACAAGTAAAGAAAACACTTTACAAATGCTTTGGATTGCTTGCTTTTGGTTGCTTGAAGAGTGGTCTTGGAGACTCTGATTTGCAGCAACAAATCGCCCCAAAGATGCTCAAGAAACCATTTCCAAAAATCCTCCCGTCGAGTTCCTTTTATCCTTCCGCACGACCTGGATTTCCGCCCATCAGTCGACTGCCATAAGTCACCAGTCGACTGATGCCACTGTTGTCGTGAGACAACGGATCGATCCACGTTGGAAAAACTCCAACGGATCTCTTAGCGATCGGCCTTGTCCAATCACACGAGCATTGTGCTCGCGGTGAGAAGTCGGCTAGGCCCTTAGCGATCATTGCCGTAGACATCGATTATTTGCTCGATGAGCGATCATTGCGAGCAGTTCCAGCTCTTAAACGGCAGTCGAACTCAAGTCGACTCACGGCAGTCGAACCGGCCATAATGCCAGTCGACTGCCAACCTCAAGGATGAGGTTTTAACCCAAGTATGGTGCCCCCATACTTGCTAGACCACCCTTAGCCTAGACCTAAGCCTTCTAGCCACCTCTATCAGCCTCACGCCTCTCGGATCCCTCCAAGTCATCCATGACTTGTTCATCCATCGCGCTAGCCTCCAGGTGCTTCCCTCGGCTATGTCATGCTAACGGTGTCTACACCGCCAAGGCACATTGGACTTACGCCGCCAAGACTCCGCTTGGACTTTACGCTGCCAACCATTGGTCTTATGCTGCCAAGACTCCCGCTTGGACTTTACGCTGCCAATATCAAACCCTTGGACTTCTCAAATGCCAAGACTCAAGCTTGGACTTTCCCTTGCCAACCCATGTTGGACTTTCCATGCCAAGACCCATGCTTGGACTTTCCATTTGCCAAGACCCATGCTTGGACTTCTCATTTGCCAAGACCCATGCTTGGACTTCTCATGCCAAGTACTCAAGACTTGGACTTTCATTGCCAACCCATGTTGGACTTTTCATGCCAAGACCATGCTTGGACTTTCCTTGCCAACCCATGTTGGACTTTACATTGCCAAGACCATGCTTGGACTTTCCTTGCCAACCCATGTTGGACTTTACATTGCCAAGACCCATGCTTGGACTTTTACATGTGTCAAGTGTCCCACTTGCACTTTTCATGCCAAGTACTCAAGACTTGGACTTTACCAAATGCCAAGTGTTCCACTTGGACTTTCCCATGACAATTACATTGTCATATGTTTTTGTCGAAACATCAAAACATCACTCGAGTCAAACTCGAGTCCTGGTCAATCGTGACCTGGGCCGATTGCACCAACATGTTATGATCAGTTGAGTACGACTCTCTGCAGGATAGAGAGTGTGTTGATCTGACTAGTATGACTTTCTGTAGAATAGAGAGTCTATGGTGGATGTCTGTATGTGAGACATTGCATTCATGTCATTTGCATGCACGCTGGCGACGAGGTCTCCCTTGTGGTTGAGAGGGTCGCCAGTCATTCTGCCTCCACGGTTACTCATAGGAGGGGTAACTGGTGTGAGGGCAGAGCATTGTGGTGCCGCACTCTACCACTATAGACGGTGGTAGTGGGATTTGTGTGTCATAGTTCTGCGTGTGTGGCACTCGACCACTCATGGTTAGTGACTGTCGGAGTGGCCAATAGTAGGGATCCCCATCGTGTAGCTTACTCTTCACGCTTATATGCTACTCGATCATACTGCCCACTCGACCACTCGAGAGTAGTGGTTGGTGTTGAGTTGGGACAGTTGTCATGCTCGAGCCACCGAGGCCACACTGGGGTCGTGGTAGCTTTAGGGTGAGCTGACATGACCATGCATCTTTGCATTATTCTTGTATATACATATATGCATGTATATATATATATACATATATGCATGTATATATATATATATATATATATATATATATAGTCTATATATATATGCTTATTGTGATGCTGCATTTGTATGTACTATGCTTGTTGCATTTGTTTGTACATATTCATGCATGCTATTGCATTTTTCTATATGGTAGCAGACTGATACTTGTATACTTGTTGGTTATTCACTGTGATACCCTCGACCCATATCAGGATGTAGTGTGAGTTAGTATTATTCCTTATACCTTATGTTGTGGATATATGCCCAGGTTGGATAAGGATAGAGTAGCCGACTGTCAGGTATGTCAGCATCGTTTGTTGTTCAGTTTACTTAGTATATGCATGCATGTATACTTGTTATGCTGATGTATACCTGTTGTACAAGTAGATTAAACTGTTGAATGACATGTAATATTGATACATATATTTACATGTTCTATCTTATTACCTGCTGAGTTTTACTCACCACCACGGACCCTGGGTTTTTCTATCGCCCAGGTAACAGGTAGCCGACTTCGTGATGGACTTGGAGCACCGCTGGCTAGCATCGTCTCATCTCAACTCTGAGAGTCCGGATTTTTGTGTTTTCATCGGTGTTCCGATATGGATTTGATTTATGTGATGTTTGTAGTGATTGGACACTATAAATGTTGTACCTTTCTTTTTCTGGTTTTGTTATGGTGTTCTGAGTCGGTGTTAGTCATACTGATATGCATGTGTATAGTTTGTGATGTTGTATTATGTTTCCGCTGTGTTTTGTGTATTTGTTGTGTTTACATATATATATATGTTGTTGTTGTTGTTGGGAGTATGGGGAATACAATCAAAGTCCCACATTGGTAAGACATGGAAAAGATCATGTGCTTATAAGAAAAAAGATATCTCCATTGGTATGAGGCCTTTTGGGTAAAGCCCAAAAATAAAACCATGAGGGCTTAGACCCAAAGTGGACAATATCATGCCATTGTGGAGATATGTGGATCTTATATGCACTAACAATTGGTATCAGAGCCATGGTCCATGTCAAGCCATGAACCTCGAACGAAGGAAGTTGAGCTCCCACGTCCGGATCAAGAGAACCAGACATCAGGAAGGAAGTCTAGTTGGGTCGGGGGGACCGAACAACTGACAGGAAGTCCTGGTGGGTTGAAGATCGGACATCAAGCAGAGAAAATCCTTCGAGGAGGGATAGGCTTGAGGGGGGGCCCAATGTGGTCCTTCGTTTGAGGGGGGGATTGTTGGGAGTATGGGGAATACAATCAAAGTCCCACATTGGTAAGACATGGAAAAGATCATGTGCTTATAAGAAAAAAGATATCTCCATTGGTATGAGGCCTTTTGGGTAAAGCCCAAAAATAAAACCATGAGGGCTTAGACCCAAAGTGGACAATATCATGCCATTGTGGAGATATGTGGATCTTATATGCACTAACAGTTGTTGTGGCCTATAGGCCTTGTATTAACACGAGATGTTGCCACGTACAGGGGAGATGTCATCCGTTTGCTTTTTGGCATGACATACTCTCGGGGCATGACAACATCTCCTCAGAGATGTTTGCTTAAGATGTCAAAGCATAAGTCTTCATGATCAAGATGACTTGAATATCGAAAGTCAAAGGAACATCACACTTAAGTTGCAGTAAGAATTTCATTGACATATCTATATATGCAGAGAACCATATGAAGTCTTACAGTTGGTCACTCCAATGAACTAGTTACCATAACTAGCATCCATGATTAACTCTGGACATCACAATGTCTTCAGCCAGTGAGAATCAGCTGCTTGGATACACCAAGGAGTATACCTCGTGCTAGTCTCGACAGAATTGATGGTGTCCAAATCCATCAATTCATCGACTAGGTATAATTTCGATACAGCACAATTACACATGTAGAGATACTCACTAGTTGTGATCCAATTACAAATTCTCTCATGCTGTGAATCGTATCATAGACATTCAGTAAATGAGTTTAAGATCTAATCAAATACATGAAAATATATATACTCAAATAGTGAATCTTCATTTATCATATAAATTGTTCAAACATAAGGCGATTGCCTTAGGACATCTCTCATATATTACCAACAAACTCCCACTTGGCCTAATGCCAATCGCTACGGTATCCAATACCATAAGCTCTAACATGACCCTCAAACTTACTTTGAGGTAAGACCTTAGTTAAAGGATCCGCTCAGTTCCTTTCAGTGGGAATCTTCTCGATTTGTATTTCCTTCCTACTTATGATCTCTCTGCAGATGATAGTGGTGAAGCACATGTTGGATCATTAATGAGACCACATCAAGTTCAAAAATGAACTTCTTAATCCAAACCACTTCCTTTGCTTCTTCCGAAGCTGCAATTTATTCTGCCTCAGTGGAAGAATCTGCTATAGTGTCAAGCTTGAAACCTTTCCAACTTATTGCGCCTCCATTCTAGGTGAATACTTACCCAGACTGAGACTTGGAATCATCTTTGTCTGTCTAGAAGTTGTCATCCGTATACCCGCGTATCACCATGTCCCCTTCTCCATATATTAGAAACACATCCTTAGTTCTTCTTAAGTACTTAAGGATTGTCTTAACAGCCGCCCAATGATCCATTCCTGGATCAGACTGGTATCTGCTCGTGACACTCAGAGCATACGATACATCGGGTCTCGTACATAACATAGCATACATGATAGATCATATTACGGATGCATAGGGAATCTTACTCATGCAAATCCTCTCGTCTTCTGTGCGCGGACACATAGACTTTGAAAGGTGTATCCCATGTCTGATGGATAGGAAACCTTTCTTGGATTCTGACATGTTAAAGCTCTTTAGCACTCTATCTATATATGTAGACTGCGAAAGACCAAGCAACCATTTCGATCTATCCCTATAGATCTTAATCCCGAGGATGTAGATTACTTCTCCCAGGTCTTTCATGAAGAATGTCTTGGACAATCAAATTTTAACTGACTGTAAGATAGAAATATCATTTCCTATAAGTAATATGTCATCGACATATAATACTAGGAACACGACTGCACTCCCACTAACCTTCTTGTACACACAAGGTTCATCCGGATTTTGTGAGAAATCAAACTTTTTGATTGTCTCATCAAAATGGATATTCCAGCTCCTGGATGCTTGCTTCAGTCCATATATAGACAATCGTAGTTTGCATACCTTCGTTTTATCAACCGATGTGAAACCCTTAGGCTGTATCATATACACGTCTTCAAGTAGATTTCCATTAAGGAAAGCTGTTTTCACATCCATCTGTTATATCTCATAATCATAATGAGCCACTATGGCCAGGAGTATCTGAATAGATTTAAGCATAGCAACAGGTGAATAGGTCTCGTCATAATCAACACCTTGCTTTTGACGATATCCTTTTGCCACCAATCTAGCCTTATAGGTAATCACATTACCATCCATGTCGATTTTCTTCTTGAAAACCCACTTACACCCTATAGGCTTTATGCCTTCAGGTGGGTCAACCAAGTTTCAAACTTGATTTTCATACATAGAATCCATTTCCGACTTTATGGCGTTAAGCCACTTATCCCTTTCTGAACTTTTCAGAACTTCTTCATAACTAGTAGGCTCCTCATCATCAATGAGTAACACGTCGTTTGATTCACTTATGAGAAATCCATATCTCTCAGGAATGTTGCGTGTTCTACCAGATCTATGAAGATGTGGTGTCACAATAGGTCCAGCCGATGGCTCATCACTATGAGTTATCGGTTGTGGTGCTTCACCTGGTATCTCATCAATGTCTATTTGAGTCTCTCGAGCCTTCTCAAGCTCAACGATACTCCAATTGTTTTCTTGCAAGAGAAACTCTTTCTCTAGAAATACAACATGCCTTGAAACAAACACCTTTTGTTCCACAGGATGATAAAATTGGTAACCCCTTGTTTCCTTAGGGTATCCAATAAATAGACATTTATCAGACTTAGCATCCAATTTGTCTGATACAGTCCGCTTCACATAAGTAGGACAACCCCATATCTTCAAGTAAGATATACGAGGTTTCTTACTATTTCATATCTCATATGAAGTAGTGGAGACTACCTTGGTTGACATTCTGTTTAGCAAGTAAACAGCTGTCTGAAGTGCATAGCCCCAAAAGGACTTGGGAAGATTTACATGATTCATCATTGACCTGACCATGTCCAACAAGGTCTGGTTACGCCTCTCAGATATACCATTATGCTGTGGTGTATATGGTGGAGTCCATTGAGACAATATACCATTGTCTCTTAGATAATCTAGAAACTCTTAACTTAAGTATTCACCACCTCGATCCGATCGAAGTATTTTAATACTCTTGTCATGTTGTTTCTCTACTTCATTTCTGAATTCTTTGAACCTTTCAAAGGCTTCAGACTTGTATTTCATCAAGAACACATACCCAAACCGTGAGTGATCATCGGTGAAGGTAATGAAGTAGCTATAGCCTCCTAGAGCTTGAGTTGACATAGGTCTACATACATCAATATGTATTAGACCTATCAACTGTCCCACCCGTTCACCTTTTCCTGTAAAAGGTAACTTAGTCATCTTGTCTTTTAAGCATGATTCACATGTATCGTATGAATCCAATTCAAACGATACCAGAATTCTACATCGGTGTAATTCGGACATGCATTTCTTGCTTGCATGGCCAAGACGACAATGCCACATGTAGGAGTCTAATTGATTATCCTTTCGAGCACGCTTGTTGCTCGCTTTGATATTGAAAATGTCACTGGATACGTCCAACGTATAAATACCATTGATCAAAGTTCCAGTCCCATAAAGAACATCATTCAAAGTTATGTAACAACAATTGTTACTAAAAGTTAAATGATATCCATTTCTATTCAAACAAGAAATAGAAATGATGTTCTTTATCAACGAAGGAACATATAAGCAATTGTCCAGTTCTAAGACAAGTCATGTAGGGAGTTTCAACAAATATGTTCCGATGGCGAGTGCAGCAACCTTTGCTCCATTCCTAACACATAAATTTGACTCTCCATTGACGAGTCTTCTTCTATTTCTTAGCCCTTGTATGTCATTACATATATGTGAGCCACACCTAGTATCCAATACCCAAGTATTTGAAGAAATAGAATGACAATTAATAACGAAGATATCTGAAGAAGATGGGGCATCTGATGTCTTATTCTTCTTCACAGACTCAAGATAAATATTGCAGTTTCTTCGCCAATGGCCCTCCTTGCCACAATAATGGCAAGTGCCCTTTTGAGTTGGTTCTGTCTTTTTAGCCTTTTTCTTCTTCCCCTTCTGTTGTTCCTTTGACTTCCTCTTAGAACCTTTCTTCGAGGAATCAACTAACAATACCATCCCCTGCTCATGCTTCACAGAAGGTTCCACAGTCTTCAGCATGTTGAGCAGTACCACAGATGAACCTTCTTGCATCTCAGAGGCGAAGAGGAGCTTGGAGACTTCGAACCTTTCGAATCTCACTTTCTAATCAAACAACCCATAAAGATGAAGGACTATGGTATGAGTATTTATATGCTCATGCTGCTTCCGCAACTCGGGTACCATCGTGGCTAGCATGATGCAACTCGCCAGTTTAGAATCAGTCACATGTTTATGATAGGCCAATAATTGGTTCGGAGTTGCATCGCCACTAGGATGGGCGGGAAGAGGTGCTTTGAGGACATTTGTAAGCTTTCCGCCTTGAGAACAATTCTCAAGTTTCTAAGCCAGTCCAAGAAGATCGACTCAGTCATTTTATTTGAATTCATAATAGAGCGCAAATTCAAAGACATCATGATCAATCGATTAACCTTGAAATACAAAACGAGCATATATGAGAAAGATGATTTAAAATGCATCTACATTCATAAATCCCATTCATTTTTTCGAATTTCAAAAATCCCAAAATCACTTCGGGAGATCGTAGGTCCATCTCCGAATGGGCTGATATCCAACATAGATATGAACAACCTTAGAGAGAGTCCAACAAGTCATTCATAGCTACAATGGTAGGTATCATGTATACCGATTTCATATCACATATATACAACTATCACAATATTCTATCAACTAATTGAATGTTCACACATACATCGGGTTGTTAACTCATTATCAAGTATGCATCATATGCATAACACCCAGCTTCACCTCCCTTCACATCGACCTTGGAGAGAGTCCAACAAGTTGATGCTCCAGGTTAAAGTCAACCCATTAATCAAGAAATAGTTTTAATATGGTTAGAGCGCATTCAACCAATTAGCCCGGCTTAGAGAGAGTCCAACAACCAAAGCTAATGATTGACCTCTGACTCTTACCATATTAGTATTAAACTATTTCATGGTTTGAACATATTCGGATTCGAGCTGAGCTTGGAGAGAGTCCAACAACCCAAACAAGAAACAGAACTCTGGTTCTAACCATATTAATGGAAGGTGTAGGCTTTAATATTAAGTAAAGGTTTTTATGTCTCATCCTCTTTGCACGCAAATAACTATTATCTACATGACATGACATACATAACATACATCTACATGTCACGACACGCATGGCATAATGATATGCATCTAATTCAATTACATGACATACAATTATGACATGTACAAGATTTCCTTATATGTCATAATTATTTATGGAAATAAAATATGTTTGAGATTTGATTCTCCAAATCAAATCATGATTAAATTAGAAAATAAATTTCCAAATCTAATCACATATTTTATTTATGGAAAGTATTGATTAAGGAAAGTCAAATTTAATTTAGGAAATAAATTTCCTAAATTGTCAGAACTATTTATGGAAATAAAATATATTTAAGATTTGATTCTCCAAATCAAATCATGATTAAATTAGGAAACAAATTTTCAAATCTAATCAAATATTTTATTTATGGAAAGTGTTAATTTCCATAATTACTTCTAAATTTTCCAAAAGTAGAAGATTTCCATAAATACTTCTAGACTTTTCAAAATTAAAAAATTTCCATAAATACTTCTAAACTTTTCAAAAGTAGAAAATTTCCATAAATACAATTATGACTATCACAAAATAGTTTTACGATTATGTCGAAACACAACCTGGGCTTTGATACCACTGTTGGGTTTTCGGTACCGTAGCGAGTGTGTGTTCGAACATGTTTCGTAAACATGTGCACAGCGGAAGAAATAAAAAATAAAAAATCTAATTTATTACAACACACACCCCACACGCATGCATAGTACAACATGTGAAGACATAATCGCAATTTTAAATTTTGCAATAAAGGAAATTATGCTAGTTATACCTGACATATCACGTGCAGCGGGCATCAACCGGAGCAACTCTTGCTAGATTGCCTCTATCCGTATCCACGACGAGTATCATCGGGATAGCTCCACCAAGCTACAAGCCTCGTCTTCATAAGAGTCACTAGCCTCGTGTCAAAGACGATGTGATCAAGAGAAGATCACAATCCGAATCAAAATTCGGATTCAAAAATGAGTCCTCAAAATTCATTTTTTCGGAGAGGTATTTGTCAACCGATTGACGAATCCTTTGTCCTCCACCATGAGGATTACCAGAGATCGAATCTTCGACAAGGTAGCCACTGTCAGAGCTCCAAATGTCATCCAAACAACGCCCTGACACGAAAGGAAGAAGCTGTCCAGAAAACTGGACAGCTTGGTGGAGGAGTTGCGCCGGCCCAAAGAGGATGGTCGGCTGCACCTAGGTCACCTGAGCCAAGGGAAGTCATCGGAGAGTCACCGGAGGATCGTCGGTAGGAGCTTGGACGCTGGCAGCAAAGTGGACTGTGGCACAAGGCTGGCGACGTGGAGGGCTTGGGCGGCGACAAGGAGAAGGGAGGGTTGGGTGGCAAGAATAGAATTAGGTTTTCACAAAACCCTTAAGCCCTATTTTTATAGAGAACACATTCTCCTAATGGTTATTGGTTCATAACCAAAAACTCGTTAATCCGCTCCAATAACTTAAGTTAAAATAAACCGAACCGAGTTGGTCTATTTTAATTTAAAACGAACTGAACCAACTTTGGTTCATTCGTTTAAAACAAACCATACCCCTTTGGTTTATTCTTCACCATTGGATTAGAACCAAATCAATTTGGTTCATTCATCATGTCTTTATAAGACACGACCCATCCATGCTTCCATTGCAACTAAAACAATATCATGCAAGCTTCTTGTTTGGTCCAACCAAATCTAGCTTCTCTCGGTCTGAGAATCTCATTCTCAAGCTTGTTTTAAATCCTTCGGATTACGCTCGTTGTGCGTGTGACCAAATAGGTTCTCGGTTTATGTTGGTTGTCTATAATTAACCATTAATTATAGAACGATCATGAGTGTCACCTAGTAGTACATCATGATCCCCAATTAACTGAAAGATCAATGGTTGATCCAGAACTATTTCTGAAACCCTTCAGCAGCTACAATGAATCGTGTCATGTTCCCTTCACGCATCTTATACCCACTTGGTTTAGGACATGGTCTATAGTGTTAGTCTCCACTAGATTGACTACGTCACACCTAGCCCAAGTATCATTTCCTCGTCCTACGGATTCTAGTTACTGCACATGTATCCAAGAGTACCTTACTCTAAACATGTAATGCTTTGGCCAAAGACTTTAGTAACAATCTGACGAGAGGCCATGGGTATACATCTCCTCGCAGAGAGTGGTGAATCCTTTATAGGCTATTCAAACACCTTCGGTCACTTTGACTTATACTCAATCATCCCGGGTCCACATCTCCTCAGAGATACTTGCTTAAGATGTCAAAGCATAAGTCTTCATGATCAAGATGACTTGAATACCGCAAGTCAAAGGAACATCATACTTAAGCTGCAGTAAGAACTTCATTGACATATCCATATATGCAGAGAACCATATGAATTCTTACAGCTGGTCACTCCAATGAACTAGTTACCATAACTAGCATCCACGATTAACTCCGAACATCACAATGTCTCCAGCCAGTGAGAATCAACTGCTTGGATACACCAAAGATTATACCTCGTACTAGTCTCGACAGAATTGATGGTGTCCAAATCCATCAATTCATCGACTAGGTATAATTCCGATACATCACAATTACACATGTAGAGATACTCACTAATTGTGATCCAATCACAAATTCTCTCATGCTGTGAATCGTATTGTGGACATTCAGTAAATGAGTTTAAGATCTAATCAAATACATAGAAACATATATACTCAAATAGTGAATCTTTATTTATCATATAAATGGTTCAAACATAAGGCGATTGCCTTAGGACATCTCTCATATATTACTAACATGTCAGAGGTTGGCAGTCGACTGATCAAGGTGATCAATCGACTGATGCTTGGGATCTCGGGCACAGAAGGTTCTCCAGTCGAGTGATGGGCCAGACCACTCAATTGATTGAGCCACCAGTCGACTGATGGGTATGATTAGTCGACTGATGGTATATCCATTAGATTTTTCTAGTGTGGATCTAGCTGTTGTCTCACGACAACAGTGGCATCAATCGACTGATAGGAGAAAATCTAGCCCGATTGCAGGTTATAAAAGCAGCTCGAAAGAGGGATTTTAGCAGCGATTTTCTTGGGCGATTTGGAGCGATTTGCTATTGCAAATCAGGGTCTTCAAGGCTAGTCTAAGGCAATCAACAAGCAAGCATTACAAAGTAATAGTTGTAAATTTTTCTTTACATTGTTTTGTATTTTCATCTTGTATTTGTTTGTTTACTTTGTATTACTTGTTGTAATTCATTGTATAAGGTTTCTCCACCTCCGACTTATTGTCAAGAAGGAGTTTATGTGATTAGTAGTGCATGTTTGCATTGCTAGGGCTTTTAGAGTCCAATCCGTGGAGTAGAAACTATTCGGTTCTGAACCATGTTATATTCTTGTGTTTGTGATTGTGTATCATGTTATTATTTTTATTATTATTCAGCTGCGCACTAACACGATTTGTAGATGCGATCGTGAATGAAATCCATCAAGCAACGCCGATGCTATTCACTCCCCCCTCTAGCGGTCACAATGGTTCTAACAATTGGTATCAGAGCGGGTCGCTCTTCACCGACTTCACATCCGAGGGAGCACGCTAGAGGGAAGAAGATGGATCTTCAAGAGAGATGGGGCGATGACATAGCAATTCCACCCGCCTTCGACCGCGAAGATTTCACATATTGGAAAGGTAGAATGGAATATTTTTTAATGTTCAATATAGAGAATTGATTTGCCTTGATTATAGGATTCGATGCTCCAAGAGGAAAGAATGAAGAAATCCTCAAGATGAAGAGGTGGACCGAGGAGCAACAGCAAAAATTCAAGATAACCGTTAAGGTAACAAAAATGCTAGTAAATTTGATACCTAACGATATTTTGTCTAGATTAGGAAGTTATAGGGATGCTAAGGAGTTGTGGAACAAGTTGGTCAAGTTCTACGACAATCCCAAACCGGTCCAAGAAGACTTGGAAGAGGAGGAGACCGAAGAAGAAGCCTCATCATTCTCACAAGAAAGTGAGGATTCATAAGTTGAGGAGGAGTCAACTTCCGGATCGGTGGAAGAGGAAGTGGAAGAGGTGGAAGAAGCCTCTACTTCAAGGATTGAAGAGGAGGAGAGACCATCCACTTCGGAGCATCAAGAAGAAGCTTTCACATCCGGTAAAGATGAAGAAGCTCAAACTCTGGCACCTACCACCACTCTAGGTAACTCAAGCATGTCGATTTTAAATAAAAATCATATAATATACTTTAAGTGTAGGAAATCCGGGCACTACAAGAGTAAGTGTCATAAACGGGTCAAGAAAGCTCCTCCGACACCAAACGTCAACAAAAAAGTCAAGGATGTCGGTGTCTCTACCAAGAAGAGCAAGGAGCACGTGGTGTGCTTCAAATGTCGACAACCGGAACACTATAGGAGCCAATGTCCTAGGAGAAAAAAAGAAGCATCACAAGTAGAGGTAGCTAAGGCAAACCCTAAGGTAGCCTTTAAGTATGCATCTTCTAGTTTTAATGTCAAAAAACATGCTAGAAATATTTTAAACAATCTTGCTATTGTTCATAAGGAGCATGCTATTAGAGATAAATACTTTCGTCTAGGTGCTAAGAGTTTTAATTTCTCAAATAAGGAGAAATTTGGGACTAATGTCCCTAGAAAAACTCTTCCTAAGGAAAGCATTAGGAAAATAGAAAACCATTTAGGCATTAACCCTAAGAAGGGTAGTCATATGCCTAGAGGAAATGGTAATGCCCAAAGACCAAATGAAAAATAAAAAATTGAACAATTAGAGTTGAAAAATCAAGTCTTGAGGTCAAGACTTGAAAAATTAGAGAAGACCCTTAGGATTATGCAAAACTAAATAAAAGGGTCAAATGGTCAAAGTCAAGGGCCTAAGAGACAAGAGTCATCCAAAGGCAATAAAGGTTTGAGTCACAAACTTAAGCCTAAGGAGGCTTACCATAGTGTTCCATTTGATTATGGAATACAAACTAGGTCTAGGAAGACCATGGTCAATAGGGAAGTCATCCCTAAGGTTGACCAAGGTAGGTGCCTAGTGGCTAGGGTTTCAAAGAAACCTAGGCAAGCCACTAAGAAGGTTACAAGGGGAGTCACCCCTAGAGTTAACCATGACAAGACCACAATGACCAAGGCTAACAAGCCTAGAGGGTCATTAGGAAGGTATCTAGGGAGGTCATCCCTAAGGAATACTTAGTAAACCCAAGGAGCTCAAATAGGTTTTGGGTTCCTAAGAGCGTGATCGATTCACGCTAAATGGGTTAGGCTGTGCCAACTTTAAATGGATGTGTAGTTAACCTAACCATGGTAAAGGTGGCACTTTAGGTCATTTTTAAGGTTATGATTACCTTGGGAATGTGTTTTGATCTTAAATCCTAAAGGTTTTTAGGATGTGCCAATATTATTTAAGAAGTTTGAAAAATCAATCAAATTGACACAATTTAGGTTTAGAGGTCTTGGTGTGTCATTTTAAATTTTTGGCACACTTTGGGAATAATTGATAATATGACAAAATGAGATTAATTATAATAAATGGCAACTAATATTAAAATTTGGGTATTATATACCTTATATTTTTTTTGTCATGCTTTGTTTGTCATATAACATGTCATAACATCATGTTTATTTTTATCATTTATATGTCATGATCATGCTTAGGATTTAGGTCTTTATGTCATGTGTATTTAGATTTAATCATATGTCATGACATCATGATCATTGGTCATGCTTTATTTATGTTATCATTTATGTTATGATCATTCGTGTATTTAAAATAATTAAAATTGATTTAAGGACTATGGCATAACTTGAAGTCCTATTTATAAGGGAATCAAGTAGTGTTGCCTTAGAAAATGCATGAGACCTTAGTTTAAGATAAACCAAAACTCACATCTCACATCTAAATTGATATGTATGTGTATTTATACACCCTAGATATATGTGAGATGATAAGATATGAGTTAAGTTCAAGGTGCATAGTTTTTACATCTAGTTGAACTCAAACTCATCTAAAATCATGTTGTGGATCATTGGGAAAGTTTATGTTCAAGCCATGTACATTAAGCCCAAAGAATATGATCCAATATAAGATTTTAAAAATATTTTAAAATCATTTTAGAAAACCTTGGTGAAGTCTATCTTTTGATAGCAATCACCATTGATGAAGTTGATACAAAGTGAGCTAAAACATTGAAGTTTTTTTTCACTTTTGAACTTTGTGTCAATTTCAATATTTTATAGGTAAAATATTTTTAAAATATTTTTCACCCATTATATTGCTCATAAGTATTATACGTATGAAGTTTGATGATTTTTCGAATTACGTATAATTATTTATGAGTTTCTGAAATTCGATTCTGATAATTGAAATTCGAAAATTTCAGTTATCAGTCGACTGCCCTTGTTGGTAGTCGACTGATGAGCATGTCAATCGACTGCTTTCTGATAAAGTCGACTACCAGGCAGATTTCGGGAAAAACAAGGTTGTTTAGCCCGTGTTCAGCTACGATAAAGTTTCCTAACTTGTTAAATACGGAAAATCTAAAATACCAAAATAAATGGCCAAAAATTTAGAGAAATAATCGTAGAAATTTTTCGAGATTTTTAGGAATTTTTATAGAATTTTTCTGGATTTAAACGGAGTCCGTACGAGATAATACGGAGATAATGAATTTACTAAGGGATTAATAAAAATAAAAACCTAGGGTTTTATTTATTTATAAAGGGGTAGTTCGGATAATTAGGGATCGGTCCCAGTTTTTTTTCCCCGCCGCGCCCGACGCTTCTTCCTCTCGCAATCACTCCGTTACCTTTCAGTTTCTTTTTCGCGACAACTCTTCCGATCTTCTTTTTCTTTCTTTCCCTGCGCCGCAGCAAGACACTGCCCGCCGCAGCATTTTTTTTTCCCGAACCTTCCCCTTTCTCACGCCCGAGCTAGCCTTGCCGACTTGCTGCCCGAGAGCCAGTGGTCGACCGTCCCTCTGTAAGCGTCGGCAAACACGACGCCTGCCTTCCGCCGCTGCTTCGCCTTTCTCCGCAGCAGCCGAGCCCCTTCTTCCTCACGTCGCCACCCACAGCATCGGCCGCTCCTCCGCACGCGCCGGCCTCCGCGGCCACAGGATCGCCGCCGCCTCCTCGACGCACCCCTCTTTCTCCGCAGCAGCTGACGCCCTCTTCCTCCGCAAGCGCCGGTGCTCGCCTTCGTCGTTGTGTCCGCGAGCACCGCCACCCGACTCATTGTGCGCTCGCCGTCCACAGCCGACACCTCCTCCTCTGCCCTTTTGGTCGAGCGTCGCCAGAGTAGGTAAGAGCTGTTCCTTTTTCCTATCTTGGATGACTATGAGTTAGGGAGTCTTTTTGGCCGACTGTGTTCGATGTGAAGGGGCTGCGATTAGGTCGAATTGGTTGTGTTCTGTGTGGAGGGTGTGCTGCCGGTGGAGGTTCCAACGGCTGGACGGAGCTTGGTTGACCGGTGTTGTGAGGAGAGGAACTGAAGGGAATCGGGTGTGTTGGTGTCATGTGGTGAGACATGGGAAGTAGTCGGCTGTGAAACAAGGATGGAGTCGCCTGTAAAGGCTATGAACATTGGTTGAGCCAGCTGAGAAGGAGTATGTTGTTGTGCTGCTGTGATTGGAGTTTGTTGTTGGTTAAGAGGGATGTAAGAGTCCATTTGGGTGATATCGGTTGTGCACGGTTAGGTGATCGAGATTTTATTAAGCCTTTGGGTTAATTGGTTATGTAAGAAATTGATTAAGTATTTAATTTGTCGGTGGATTGCATTTTTGTGCTTAACAATAGTTGTGTTATATGCAGGTTTCGGTCACAAGGTAAGTCCACGGTCGTGACAATTTTGTTGTTTTTCTCGAGCAGTTTATCAGGCGGGTATTTTGACTTATCTCTTAGATATAGTCATGTTGATATGCTAGTTAGGATAGCTTGCAATAATCTTCATGTTTATATGCCTAGTATGTTTTTGTGCCTACTTGATACATGCATTTGATCGGTTATGATTATATCTTCCCTGTTTTACTTGGATCATATATATGTACTTATTTGTTGTGCATATTATTCGGATATGTGTTTTAGTTGGGTTTACATGCTTTAGTATCATGCACCATCTTGCATGATTGCATGCTGGCTGGACGGAGTTCCTTTATAGTTGAGCCCGCAGCCAGTTACATAGTCTGCATACGCTGCCACTCATGGGTTAGTGGTACATCAGGAGAGTGTGTGCAGTTGCTCTGTCAGGCTCCGCTGGTCCGCTCATGGGTAGCGATGAGGTAGCGTGGTAGCGGGCAGGGATCCCTCCTCTGGTCTACGACACCGGGAGATGAGAGCTTTCCTCCCCCACTCTGTTTGGGGCAGGAGGATAGGTGTACTCTGATAGCATCCTGTCCACTCGGTCACTCAGGAGCAGTGATGACATAGTGCACAGTTGTCATAGCCTTACCCACTCGGCTTCACCATCGCGTGTGAGGCGGTTGACTGGCGTCAGGGGTGACCATGTCATTTGCACCACATGCATTTTGCATGGATAGCATTTGTATTGTGTTTGCTGCATTTTTATTGCTGTCTTAGATGTTGCATATGATTGTCATGCATACAGGATACATATTTGTATATGGTGATGACTTTATTTCTTCTAGTATGACACATGCTCCTATATCAGGGTAGGAAATTCAAGTAAGTACTGTCCTTTTGTATTTCTTTCTTGCATACCCTATATATATGAGACTGTACTGACATGATTGTTATTGTTAGCTATATCTTACCTTGCATATCGACTATATCCGCTGAGTTCTTTGAACTTACCCCGTTGATTTATATCTATTTCAGGATGAAGCTGTCAGGAGAGTCCAGCTGCCAAACCCCCTCGTCGTGATAGTTTTATTTGATTATTTCATTTATGGTTTTGGATATTTTGATTAGAAGATATGTTTAGAACTGGAGTTGGATTTATGTTCTTGTGGATATTTTGGTATGTCTTTATGGACCTCTGTTCGGAGATTTTTTTTTGGATTGGATTTGGATGAATATTCCTGCCCAGATGGCAGAAGGGGTAAGTCAAGAGGTGATAGATTTTATTTATTTACTTTGATTGATGGCCTGAGGCCTAATTATTACCTGCGTGGGTTGTTTGGATTCCAGTCGTGTTGACCGATGTATAGTGGCCATGTAGGTCTTGTATAAAAAATTGGTATTGTCACCCGTACAGGGGAGATGCTGCCGGATTTTTATCTGGCGGGGACTCCCTCGGGGCGTGACAATTTATTTGGTATCAGAGCGCCTAGGTTTTCGAGTTCCTAGGGTTTTTTGGATTTTTCGGAGTTCGCCACGTTTGGCAGGATTTTGCGAGGCAATCTGGAAATTTTTGGATTAGTATAGATTTTCGACAATTTTTATGTTTCGAAAATTCGAGGTATTATTGACGAGGTTAATTTGGGGATTTAGCGGCGACGGGACCTCTCTTGATGGTGAAATAGGTATGATGATTAATTTTATATGTTTTTACTTGTAGTAACATCTGTAATAATTTAACAGATATGAGACGAGATGGGCGTGCTCCTGCGCCAAGACGTGGTGCAGGGCGACCATGCCAGAGGACATTGAGATCTCTGACGACGGAGTATCTACTGAGGGTGAGCATGTTGATCAGGGTTAGATTCCACTTGGTGCTGCGGGAGTCGTGGATCCTCAGTCCTCGGTGGTTCCTCCTCCAGAGATACCCACTTCTGGAGTATCCGATGTACCAGCGGGAGACCCTGTTGCTACACTTCAGACACCCCCGCCAGTAGGGCCTGTTACTACAAACCCGACAGGCCCATCAGTGGAGTCGGTCGGCCCTCACTCGGTATCTGTCCCTGCGTATGCAGCGACATCATCTGTTTCGCCAGCTCCTACGATGACCCCTACTCATATTACTGATGTGGCTGCGGCACGAGCTCGGATTCCCATTTTAGCAAAGTCGATGAAAAGCCGGTTCACCTTATTCAACGGAGAGACTGATCCGAGCGTGGCTTAGTCTTGGATCAAGACTATGAAGTGTACTTTCTACTATATGGTCTACTCCGAGTGGGAGAAGGCAGAGTTGGCAGCCTTCCATTTACGAGGCGAGGTCGAGGTTTGGTGGGACATGCAGCGCTCGATCATCGGTGATCAACAGATTACCTGGGCGAGATTCAGAGAGGCCTTTGAGAGTCAGTATTTCCCACGATCATATCAGATGATGCGACGTCAGGATTTTCTGAGTCTTCGATAAAATAATCGCTCAGTGATGGAGTATAATGCAGAATTTAATCAGTTAGCCAGGTTTTGTCCAGAGTTAGTCGCTGAGGACAGGTCACGTATGATGCAATTTATTCAGGGACTAGATGGGCATCTTCAGGTCAAGATGGCAGGATTTGGAAGTTCTTCCTACCGAGAGGCATTGGATAGAGCTTTGTTGATCGAGTCGGCTCAACAGAGAGCTAATACTGATAGAAAGAGAAAACAAACAGAACGAACCACAAGACAGACCCAGCAGCCACAGACTACTGGACAGCAGCAAAGTGGCCGTAGTCAGTCGGGTCAGAGTCACTCCGGGGCATCTAGCCGACCTTAGAAATCAGGACGATCTTCAGCTGGACCCTCTCGGTCTTCTCAGCAGAACCGGAAGTCGCCGACTAGTGACACCTACTGTACTCATTGTGGGTCGAGAGAGCATACCATCTCAGCCTGCACTTTGGGGACACCATTTGCTATTATTAAATCAGACACATGAGATTGTTCGTTGAAGGCTCAGCATGTGGCTTCCGGGGTTTCTATCTAGGGAGGACAATTGCATCGATGCAGGACTCGGAGAGAGGGGCAACAAATGGACCTTCGCAACGCTACCGCAGAGGATAGCTCCCCTACGGGAGTTATGACATGCATGGGACAGAGTACTCCGCCGTCGACGATGTCACGAGGTTCTATTTCAGACCATGATCGATGCACCCATCGGTACAAGACATCGCGACGATCGCCCATCGATGATGTCGGATTACCGCAGCCTTCGCCATCGTTCAAGACCCGGTTTCGCCATCGTTCAAGACCGCGGCCACGTCTACCGATCGCGGCTTCATATCGCCCTTCGTGCAGTCTTATCAGTCGGACCACAGCACGACCACCTCGGCGATGCTACCACCTCCACCTCCACCAGAGACTGGGCGGATTCATGCGATTACTAGAGAGGATGCACAACGAGCCAGCGAATCCGTTTTCCACGGTACGGTTTCCCTTTATGCATTTTCGGCTATTATGCTAATTAATACTGGCAGTTCGCATTCCTTTATTTCTCATGCATTTATGAGGGAGATTGGTAGACTACCTACTATTAGATCACAGCGATTAACCGTCTCCCTACCATCCGGTGATACGTTAGACATTACCCAGGAGGTTCGAGGTTGTCCCTTAGATTTCGATAACATCATACTTAGTGTAGATTTATTGGTACTGGACATAGTCGAGTTCGACATTATCCTTGGCATGGATTGGCTGTCAGCATATCATGCCACAGTTGATTGCCAGACGAGGGTGGCCACATTCCGACCTCCGAACCAACCCTCGTGGGATTTCACTGGCATCCAGGATGACGGCATATCGACCATTTCTGCGATTCAGGCTCAGAAGCTTTTATTGCTCGGTTGTCAGGGTTTTCTATTATCGATGATCAATGTAGAAGATAGTGGTGACTCTCAGATCGCGGACATTCCTATTGTTCGAGAATGTCCGGATGTCTTTCCAGAGGAGTTACCTGGCCTGCCTCCCAGAAGGCAAGTGGAGTTCACGATTGAGTTAATTCTTGGGACGTCGTCGGCATCGAAAGTTCCTTATCGTATAGCCCCGAGAGAGTTGGACGAGTTAAAGGTTTAGCTCCATGAACTTTTGGATAGAGGTTTTATTCGCGCTAGTGTATCTCCCTGGGGTTCTCCGGTTCTCTTCGTGAAGAAGAAAGATGGATCGATAAGATTATGCATCGACTACAGGCAGTTGAACACCGTCACTATCAAGAATAAATATACCCTGTCACATATTGAGGACTTGTTTGATCAACTCAGAGGTACATCAGTATATTCTAAGATTGATCTGCGGTCCGGATATCATCAGTTAAGGGTTAGAGACTCGGGACGATATAAGACAGCCGTTCGCATCGTATATATGGACACTATGAGTTTTTGGTAATGTCATTTGGGTTTACCAATGCTCTAGCGGTATTCATGGATTTGATGAACCGTGAATTTATGGATTTCCTAGATCGGTTTGTCATTGTCTTTATTGACAACATTCTGGTCTATTCTCATTCTGAAGAGGAAAACGCGTAGCATCTTCGTCTTGTTTTGGATAGGCTTCGACAGAAGAGACTCTATGCGAAGTTCAATAAATGTGCGTTTTGGTTACCCTCGGTCGGTTTTCTGGGACATGTGGTTTCTAGTAGAGGTATTTCAGTGGACCCCCAGAAGGTCGAGGCTGTTACCAGTTGGGAGCAGTCAAAATCAGTTCAGAAGGTTTGCAGTTTCTTAGGCTTAGCCGATTATTATAGACGGTTCATTGAGGGTTTCTTGAGCATTGCTATGTCGTTGACATGCCTTACCAGGAAGGGCGTGAAGTTCACATGGACAGAGGCATGCGAGACTAGTTTCCAGGAGTTGAAGAAGAGATTGGTGTCAGCACCGATTCTGGTATTGCCATTAGGGGACGACGGTTTCGTCCTTTATACCGATGCATCTCTCCAGGGTTTAGGCACAGTATTGATGCAGCACGGCAGGATAGTCTCTTATGCTTCTCGACAGTTGAAGGAGCATGAGAAAAACTACCCAGTTCATGATTTAGAGTTACCGCTATTATCTTTGCCTTGAAGATTTGGAGGCATCATTTATATAATATTACGTTCACGATTGACCGGACTCGAGTTTGACTCGAGCGATGTTTTGATGTTTGACATGAAGGTTTGACATTGATGTTTGACATTGATGTCTGATAATGTTTTGGGGAGATTGTTGGTGCAATCGACCCAGGTCACATTTGATGTTTGACGATGGTTTGACCATTGTCATGGGAAAGTCCAAGTCTTGAGTACTTGGCATGTAAAGTCCGAGCATGGGTCTTGGTATGGAAAGTCTAACATGGGTTGGCAAGGGAAAGTCCAAGCTTGAGTCTTGACATTTGAGAAGTCCAAGGGGAATATTGGCGGCGTAAAGTCCAAGCGGGAGTCTTGGCGGCATAAGTCTAATGGTTGGCGGCATAAAGTCCAAGTGGGAGTCTTGGCACCGTAAGTCCAATGTGCCTTGGCGGTGCAGACATCATTAGCATGACAATAGCCGATGGAAGCACCTGAAGGCTAACGTATGGATGAACAAATTATGAATGACTTGGAGGGATCCGATAGGCGCGAGGCTGATGAAGGTGGTTAGAAGACTTAGGTTTAGGCTAACGGTGGTCTAGCAAGTATGGGGAAACCATACTTGGGTTAAAACCTTATGTTTGAAGTTAAAATCTCATGTTTGAGGTGTATCAGTCAACTGATACCATGGGGAAGTCAACTGGTGTTAGTCAACTAGGGTTTAACTGCAGGAAGTGTCCTAGCAGTCGACTGCCAGAGGTTGGCAGTCGACTGATCAAGATGATCAGTCGACTGATGCTCGGGATCTTGGGCACAGAAGGTTCTCCAGTCGAGTGATTGACCAGACCACTCGACTGATTGAGCCACCAGTCAATTGATGGGTATGATCAGTCGACTGATGGTGTATCTGTTGAATTTTTCCAGCGTGGATCTAGCCGTTGTCTCATGACAACAATGCATCAGTCGACTGATGGTCCCGAGCAGTCGACTGATAGGCAAAAATCTAACCCGATTGTAGGTTATAAAAGCAGCTCGGAAGAGGAATTTTAGCAGCTATTTTCTTGGGCAATTTGGAGTGATTTGTTGTTGCAAATCAGGGTCTTCAAGGCTAGTCCAAGGCAATCAACAAGCAAGCATTCCAAAGCAATAGTTGTAAAGTTTTTTTTACATTGTTTTGTATTTTCTTGTTTACTTTGTATTATTTGTTGTAATTCATTGTACGAGGTTTTTTCACCTCCGACTTGTTATCGAGAAGGAGTTTATGTGATTAATAGTGCGTGTTTGCATTGCTAGAGTTTTTAGAGCTCAATCCGTGGAGTATAAACCATTCGATTTCGAACCACGTTATATTCTTGTATTTGTGATTGTGTATCGTGTTATTGTTTTTATTATTATTCTACTGTGCACTAACACGATTTGTAGATGCGATCGTGAACGAAATCCATCAAGCAATGCCGACGCTATTCACCCCCCTCTAGCGGTCACAACGGTCCTAACACTATTCCCCCAGGGAACTGTTCCCCTTCAAGACCAATCTAATCCTCAGATCGGTCTGAAACTGTTCGGCAAGCAGAGCAGTTTCCCAGGTAATTGTTCCCCCAAGGAACTGTTCCCCTTCGAGACCGGTCTGATCCTGCTCGACAAGCAGAGTAGTTTCCCAGGAACTGTTCCCTCTAGGGAACTGTTCCCACTTGCAACCGGTCTAATTCTCAGACTGGTCTGAAATCGCTCAAAGCAGAGCAGTTTCGCCAGGGCAATTTTCGAAAACTGCTCGGTCGCTCGAAGCAGAGTAGTTTTGCTAGGGCTATTTTCGAAAACTGCTCGGCAAAATCACAGTTCTTTGTTCTCGCGACTTACTTTGGCGATGAACAGTGATTTTGTAGAAGAAAAAAAACAAATAGACGCTTCACTAACTTGGCTCTGATACCATTGTTGGTCGTTAAAGCATCTGTTTAACCTAATTTAAGCGATAAAGACAAAAGAAACGAAATGCAGATTTAAAATAAAAACTTACAGAGATTGCTTTAGCATCGTAGGGATGTAGGGAAGATGAAATTGCTTGTCGTCTGAGGGTCGATCATACGGGAAAGATCCTCCTCCTTTACGAGCCAAGATCGCAGGCGCGCCTTGGTGTTCTTTACTCTCGTTGTTCTCTCCGACGGAACTTCGACACACACGACACTCACAGCCAAACCTCTTAGTCCGTCCTCTCTTCTAGCAACCCCTTGCCTTTGGACGCACACCTCCTTATAAAGGGAGTGCATCACTGCGCTGCACGAAGTGCGCAAACTACACTTCATGCAGCGCGTGCTCACGTTGTCATATGTACGCTGCAGCGGTTACACTTACCCATGCTTGACTCCATGTGCGGCGATCTCTTGGGGTGGGACAGTTTGAGCTTCATCTGCCTAGGCTCGCTTCGATTGTTTTGGCTCACTCGGATTAGGCTAAGGCTAGAGCTTAGACAGGGCAACTTTGGCCGACTATTAAGCTAGTCCAACTTGACCTATATTCTCCGTCACCTCGCTCACGTACTTAGTTGAGAGTTGAGATTACATGTTGCATATCGACGAGCACTTTGACTTGCCCTGACTACTTAATAACCTGAGCATCTTCAGGATAGTCAAGTATTCGATCATCCGAGCATTTGACTTGCTTTTTCTACTTGCATGATCTGTTTGTCAAATCCATCAGCTGGCTTGGCAATCCCAATTTCCAATTTGCTTTGATTATCCAGGGACTTCGAATGACTCGATACTTGGGGTCTCTCTAACAGAGATTGAACTCAATTGCTCAAGTTGCTCTTGTCCATTTAGTTCCATTCCAAAGAATGAACTTGTCCAACGATTTCTTCATAGATATTTCTCTAGATATCTTCTGTTTTCTAATTCTTTTTTAGAGAACTCAAAGCATTCTTTTCCTCAGTGATTTGAACATCGAAGCCACCCTCTGATGAAAAGAGGTGCAAGTCAGTTGGTGCAATGAATTGAACTAACCTATTATATATCATTTTTATGAGTGTAAACCACAGTAATAAAGTACAAATGAGTGTGAATTCAAACGATGAAACTATAGGAATGCCGTCTAAAGGAAGTTAAAGAAGTATTGGGATAAAATATTTTTTTTATGATATGGTTATCGTATAGCTGACTACGTGGCAACAAGTAGACGAACATATTCAACAATCATAAAGATATGTCCGTTGACCTTCTTTTATAAAGATCACCCTTTGACCTTCCTGTAAAGATGTAGTTTCTAACTTTCCTTCATTAAAGCATGTCTTTTGATATCCCTATGTAAACTTATATAAAGGAAAAAGAAATCTCAACATTAGGATAATTTTTTTCCCAGTTCTTTTGACTTAAATGTCAAAGGGTCACGTCGATCTCTTTTAATTATTTTTAAATTCTTTCAGACAATTGAACTTCCATCAAATCTTCCGACCTCTAGAATGCACAAAGTGATCGACCTCTGTACGGATGACATTCGATCTCTTCTGTACATATAACATCCGATCTCTTAACTACGTGATTGACGTCCGACTTTTAAAATATGATGGATGATTTATAAAATTAAATTGGTTCATTGAAAATCGATCTCATCGATGATAAATATCATTAAAAATCAATATAATCTTTATTCGATCGATCGAATATTATACTAAATCATTCAATTTCATATTCTCGATCAGATCATTTTATATACACAATTATAATTAAATGGTCCGTCTCGGTTGTCGGAGTTTATGCGGCACACATGGCATAGCTGATAATCACCCTGCCGATCGCCTCGCAATTGAAAGCCACCGCCTCCACGCACACGCTAGGAATAATCAATCCACTGATCATACTCCCTATTTCTTCTTGCAAATTATTTAATAAAATATTATCTACTTTTATCTGCAATTTAATGCTAAATTCGATTGACATTAAGTGAATTTAGTCACATTATTTTTTTAATAAATATTTATTTAATATTTTAGACGACTAATATGTGAAATATTAAATTTTGCAATGATAAATGTGAAAAGTATGATTTTAAAAGAGCATGAGGAGGAATATTGTACATTCTGTTAAAACATAACGTTCATTAAACGGGTTGACTCATCAAAATGGGGCGTATAAGTATCAATAGCATGGCGAGGTAGCACAACGACGTACCACGTCACCCTCGAGGCCACGCAGAAGAGCGCTGCGGTTTGTCGAATTCCAGATCTTCCACTCGTCTCTGTCATTTTCAATCCAGGAATGCGTTTTTTTTTTAAAAAAAAAATCTTAAAAATGTCGTTTTGGGATGCTGATTGCTTGCAGAAGTTCGTCTTCCTTCGGATTTCGCCCATTCCCAGTGCGAGGAGCTATTAAAGTAATCGGGCAGGTGAAAAAGCGCATGAGATTTCTTGAAGTTGCAGCAAAATCCATGTTTTGTTCCAGAACGGCAGAACCCACACTCGGTCTGCCGCAAAAACAGGTTTTGGAAGGTCGTTCGTTTTCCTCCGCCGCCCAGAAATCTGACCTGAGCACGACCCTTTTACCTAGGGTTGTTGATATTGCTCGCTTGGGTGGCGGCATTGTGGTGTTCCTTTGAATCGGCTGGATCTTTACGATGGCGCTGTTTAGGAAGTTCTTTTACCGCAAGCCACCAGATGGACTGCTGGAGATATCTGAGAGAGTCTATGGTATGATTCCGCTTCGTTGTAACCTTCTTCCTTTTTATATAGAAAAAGGGAATAAATCTATCTTCTGATACCAATTTTTATGATTTACCATCGATTTGGTTTTCGTTTCTAGATATTAGATCTCTTTCCAACCTAGAATTGGTCATTTCTTGTTTGATCTTCTGGTGTTGTAATGGAGGCTCTCTTTCGCTAACTTGATAATAGTACATGCGCATTTGAAGTATTCTTATTGATAAATGCATCTCTGTTGGCTCTAAAAATCTAAATGCATGCCCATCATCGTCATCAGTATCAAGTTATTATTATGCACATGAATCTTATCATCTACTAGTAGAGGCAGCTGTAATTCTCTATGCGAGGCAGTATCACTAATAACATTCAAACTAATAAAATCAAAATGCACTGATAGAAAGAATTCTTACTTGTCCATTTGTAGAATTTTTGTTTAGCTTTGATTGGAATTGTTATCCCAAAATCCAACCAAAGCTTTTGCTTTGTGAACTTCACCATTCTCTATATCTTTTTTGGATGGCACATGTGCATGTTTGTTTGAAATTATAAGTTATAACCCTAGACAACAAACTCTTATTTCAGAATAAGAAGACCATGATGCATGTGAATGGCACCTTAAAATATACTAGCTGTTTTTTTTGTCAATTTTTATTTGGAAGAAATTAGTTCTGTTTAACGTTTGCAGTGTTTGATTGTTGCTTCACAACTGATGTATCGGAGGAAGACGAATATAAGGTCTATGTTGGAAGCATTGTGGCACAGCTACGGGAACATTTCCCTGATGCCTCTGTCATGGTATTTAACTTCCGGGAGGGAGTGAGTCAAAGCCAGATTTCTAGTATTTTGTCAGAGTATGACATGACTGTGATGGATTATCCCCGACAATACGAAGGATGCCCGCTGCTCACAATGGAAATGATTCACCATTTCTTAAGGTCAAGTGAAAGTTGGCTCTCATTGGGTCAACAAAATATCTTATTGATGCATTGTGAGCGAGGTGGTTGGCCGGTTCTAGCTTTTATGTTAGCAGCTCTTCTAGTTTATCACAAACAATATGCAGGAGAACAGAGGACATTAGATATGATCTACAAGCAAGCTCCTCGTGAGCTTTTGCAGTTGCTATCACCGCTAAATCCACTGCCTTCCCAACTTAGATACTTGCATTATGTCTCAAGAAGAAATGTTGGCTCAGAATGGCCTCCTTTTGATAGGGCCCTTACTTTGGACTGTGTAATTCTCCGGTTTATTCCTGACTTTGATGGAACTGGTGGATGCAGACCATTGTTTCGAATTTATGGGCAGGATCCCTTTCTTGCAGCTGATCGAACTCCAAAAGTTCTATTCTCAATGCCTAAGAAGAGCAAGTTAGTACGTTTCTACAGACAGGTAATTTCACTTTTCTTTTATGAGTTCATATTTTTAAAAAGTTGAAGTGGATATTATTAAGGCCTTAGAACCTTTTTGTTTCATACTTTTCTTCCTTTTTTTAAAAAAAAACAAATCAGCAACTGTTCGTGGTATTTCATGCGTTGTAATAGTTAATTAAATGTGAATTAAAATAATTTGCATGGTGTTCTCTAGCTCACTTTGATATCCATAAAAGAAGCCCATGGGACCTTTTATAATCTGAAGATTTAGTTGAAAAGAGTTTCATGCATGTCCATTAACGTATTTGAATACTATTTACTGCTGCTGGAATATTCTTTTTCAACATTCTACTTATTTCTGCTTACACAGGAAGATTGTGAACTTGTTAAAATTGATATCCATTGCCATATTCAAGGGGACGTTGTGCTTGAGTGCATCAGTTTGGAGGAGGACCTACAACGTGAGGAGATGATGTTCAGAGTGATGTTCAATACAGCTTTTATCAGGTCTAACATTTTAATGCTAGATCGTGATGCTATAGATATCTTATGGGATGCCAAAGATCGATTTCCAAAGAATTTCAGAGTTGAGGTCTGTTTTCCATCCTATCATTTTATGAGTTAGTATAAATTTATACTTCCAATGATCTCTTTTTTTGTCTTTTTTTTTTTTGTGAGTAGATTCTTCTTTCAGAGATGGATTCACCTAATTCAATGACTTCATTGGAATTGATAAATGTTGATGAAAAGGAGGGCCTTCCAGTTGAAGCATTCGATAAAGTGAAAGAAATGTTCAACAATTTAGATTGGCTAGAAACAAAACCAGACACTGCCATGAAAATCCTTCAGCAGGTTGCTTCTTCAAAGTCTTTGCAAGAGAAGTTGGATTCAGTTTCTCCAATGAAATCTGAAGCTGATGTTTTTCTAACAGAATTAAGTCCAGATATACTGCTCGAGGAAGTCGTATCTAGTGAAAATAGTGACAGAAAAAAGAAAGCATTTCTCCCTCCCTCTAAAATGCATTCTGTTCCACTCCACCAAATTTCTGATTCAAATTCAGAGAACAATGCTGAATTGCATGGTCTACAGGTTCTGGCAAAATTTCCATCTCTAATATTGCAAAGAACTCCTCTATCTCAATCAACTCCTGCCTTTTCTTCTAATTCTAGTCCCAGCTGTCATCCAACTGTTTCAAGGTATCACAGTGCTCTTTCACCTCTTGGAATTATGACTCTGCTGGATGACCATGCTGCATCTGATACCTCTGAAACTAACATAAAGAAGATTGCCTCAACGAGTTCAGCTTCTGGATCCACTATTCTCTCTGAGTCACCACAGCAACTATCGCCAGAACGACTACTAACAACTTCTGTGAATTATACAAAAGAAGCTTCATCATCACCGCAATGCTTATCATCAGCACCAGTACCACCAACTTTAGCAAAAGAGGCTTCCGTGCAACCTGCCCATATCACTCCTCCCCAACCCCCACCCCCACCCCCACCACCATCACAGCCCCTGCTGCCTCCGCCAACACAACCAACATCACCACCGATTAGAGGATTTTCACTAGCCCCTCCAACATGTTCATTAGCCCGTTTACGACCACCACTGCCGCCACCACTACCGCCAAAAATAACTACACGTGTTCCTACTTCTGTTCCTCCTCCTCAACCACCATCATCGAGAGTAAGTTCATCTATGCCTGATCCTCCTCTTCCACTACCACTTCTTCATACTGCTTGTGCTACCAAAACTGAAGATCCAACAGTTCACAAACAACTGGTTCCAGTGGATATCGTATCTATGTCTGTTAAAGACTCTAGTCCAAAAGTGCCCTCATCACCGGCCATTCCTTCTCATTTTAGAAATTCTACTCAATCAACTTCAATTCCTCCTCCACCTCCACTTCCCTTAAAAAACACTTCATCACCCCTTCCCTCTGCTGGCTTAGAAAAGTCTACTGCTTCATCAGTTGCACAGCAGGTCGGCATCACGGCAAATAAGTCAATACTTAGTCCCCCTCCACCACCCTTGGTTACCTTGCCAATTCCCAAAGCTAACATTTCTCTGTTAGGAAAAGTAGTTAAGACACCTGATGTTCCTTTGCCTCCAGCTCCTCCACGACCTGTCTCAAGGGTTGCATTATCAACACCACCTCCACCTCCACTGCCTCATATTTCATCAAACAATTCAGGTGGTTCTTCTAAAACATTATCTTCTCCACTCGTACCATCTGCTGTACCTCCAAGTTCCTTGAAGAGCCTTTCTGTTCCTTACTCTTCTGGAGCTAAGGTAACTATCTCAGAGGCAATTCCTCCACCACCCCTTAATGGTATGAATGTTCTACCACAACCCCCACCCCCACCCCCACCCCCTCATGGCATGAATGCTCCACTACCGCCGCCGCCACCACCACCACCAAGTGCCATGAATGCTCCTCCACCACCTCCTAGCAGCATGATTGCTCCTCCACCACCCCCACCCCCCAAGGGCATGAATGCTCCTCCACCACCTCCTAGTAGCATGAATGCTCCTCCACCACCTCCTAGTAGCATGAATGCTCCTCCGCCACCTCCTAGTGGCATGAATGCTCCTTTGTTAGGTGGAAAGGGACAACTCTCAAGTCGAACTACAACTTCCAGAAACTTTCAGTCTAACCAGCCCTCATCAAAAAAGTCTAACTTGAAGCCATTGCATTGGGTTAAAGTAACAAGAGCAGTGCAAGGAAGCCTATGGGCTGAGTCACAAAATACAGATGAATTTTCAAAGTATTTGGTGTTACTTTGTTATTGTGTTAACGTTTCGCTTTTTTAATATTTATCTCATACTGTCTGTTTTATTGTGCCAGGGCACCTGAATTTGATATGTCTGAATTAGAGAGTCTTTTTTCTACAGCAGTGCCAAGTCCTAATATTCAGGGTGCAGGTTCCAAAAGTGGGCGTTCAACTGGCCCAAAGTTTGACAAAGTTCATCTGGTAAGTCGCTTCCTAAGTTCAAAATGATAACGTGCATCAATTAAGCCTATGTTTCAATCAATGGAGAAGATAATAACTTATTCATCCCAATAATTTGTATGCTACCTGCCATTTTCTTAGTGTTTCAATTACAATTTATTCAGACTGATACTTTTGTGTATAAGTTATGTAGTTCTGATGATAGGGAGAGTGAATTGTTTTTGTGATCATATCATAAGATTCAAGGTTGAAAGGTGTACACGCATGGCGGTTTATTGCCATTTGAGATGGCTATTTATATGGAATCTAAGAGAATAAGAAAGGTCGATAGATCTTTGAACTGGTGTCTCTCTAAGTTTAACTTATTGCACTTCTTCATTTTCCCCCCTTTTTCTCCTGCAATCGCCACTCACATTTGGGTGAGTTCATTTAGTTTATTTCCCCAATTTGTATTATTATTTCTCCCAGAGGATCCTCTGTCTCTGTCCATGAATGATCCTGGATCTGTTGCAGAGGGAATGGGGGATGTTGGAGGTTTTAAGTGCAGCAGGAGCAAGATTCACTAGAGGATGTAGGGAACATGGTGCATGATTATAGTGACAAGAAGGTTTGCTGTGGATGGGCCACATCTAGATGGGGGCTTTAAATTTAAATAAAGTTTATATTGATGGATTGGATTGTTTCTGAAAAAAAGGACAGCTTAGTGCACAAAACTTCCATCATGCGGAGTCCCGAAGAAGGATCTATTGTACGTAGTTTTATCCTGCTTTGCAAGAGGATGTTTTTAGTGGTTTGTTTCTAATAGTATTTTTTTTTTATTTGTGAGAATGACAAGAAAAAAATTAGTATCCTAAAGCAACTAGCCAATTAGGTGTTGCTTAGGTGTACCTCCAATCGGCAATAAAATTGGAGAAAATAGATTGAGATGATATGTGAAATTCTTTAATTAGATAAGTCGAATCAATTATGGTTATAGGCGCAACGGGCGTGAGAGACATTGAAAAAAAGGATTTGAGTATTATTAGGGGCATATCCTTACAATGCATTCAATGACAATGAGATGCTTGTAGTCAATATCAAACAGTTAGGATTTATAGTTGTTTTTGGATATGCGATTATTACTAATACTGCGAGAGAGTAACACTCTGACAACCTATCTTTGAGGCATAATTTTTTTTAACTTGATTATTGCTATGACATACTTTCATAGATACAGAGACTTAGGTTCTTTGGATGTTGCGATGCTTGCTTTACTATCTTTTGATATAACCAAATCTCTTGTTCTTGCAGATTGATCTTAGACGGGCTAACAATTGTGAAATCATGCTTACTAAAGTTAAGATGCCAATGAATGATTTAATGGTATGTAGTTGATGGATGGTTTATTTCTACATTGACGGTTATTAGAAACATGAAACTTACCTTTTACAACATTTCTTATGTTGAGTTATCATTCTTGTATAATGGTGTGGGTTTGTATATTGTTTTTTCTTTTTCTTTTCATAAATAACCTACTAATTATTTATGTATGACAGATTAATTCTTTTAACTGGGTATATTTTGAAATGTGCTTCTGATCATCTCATGATTTAGTTTAGACTTTAGTATCATTTTGTGGCACGAAGTTGGCTTTGAAGTTGGCTTTTTTTACAGAGTTCAGTACTTGCCCTGGATGATTCAATCTTAGATATTGATCAGATTGAGAACCTCATAAAGTTTTGCCCTACAAAGGAGGAAATGGAACTACTCAAGGTCGTTTTTTCCCCTCTCTCCCTTAAATGGTTTTGTTTTTCTGTTTTTTGGTGTTTGTCTATTATTCTTCAATCCTTCTATTTTTGATGTAGTATTCTCTTATGTTGCAAGTTCTCCTAATTAGTTTTCATCCTATAATCTTCAGGCATACAACGGAGATAGAGAAAATTTAGGGAAATGTGAGCAGGTAAGTGTGCTCATTTGTTGCTTTGTGGCTGTCTAATTTATTGTGGAATTTGGAATATAGATTTCCATCAAAGTAGTAGTTTTATTTAACACTTTTAATCTTGATTCTCTGTTGATTCTCTGTTGGTACAAGTCAGTGTGTCATACAACACTTGGTGTGTAAATGACACTTGGGTCCCTTCTCAAAATTGTTAAACACTTGAAAATCATCTAATCTAAAAATTGTCTCAATGGTTTGGGAGAAGGGGCTTGACGATGCTATTAGACTACAATAATGTCCTATCCTAGTTGCACATGGTCTATTGAATAATTAGGTAACATTCACTTCAATACAAAATAAATTTCATACTTAGATGAATCAATTATAATGCACGAGGGGTTGAAGAAGACCATAAAGAATTTCAATTAATATAATATAACTGATTTAATTGATCTTGAATATTATTAGTGGTACAACGTTGCAAAGCTTAATGAAGGGATAATATCTATGTAACTGACTCCAAAATAATTGGGATAAAATTGTGATGGCGATGGCTATGATGTCTCATTAGACACATCCAAGACATGGTACTATGGTATCTGTTATTTGTATATGATATTATTTTGATAGATGGATATGTGGAGTAAATATTATACTTAGCAGAGCAAAGACAATATATAGAATTGAAATTTAGCAATATTAGATACAATAAGACAATTATTAAGTTAGCAGATAATGAATTGTCTGTTATTGAAAGTTTTAAATATTTAGGATCATTTTTGCAAAAGGATTGAGGAGTTGAGAGATATGTCTTACATAAAATACAAGCAGAATGGTTTAAATGGAGAAAAACATCGGGTATTCTTTGTGATCGTAAAGTACCTTTAAAAGTTAAAGGGAAATTTTACAAAATGACAGTTAGACCTGCTATGCTGTATAGAGTTGAATATTAGGCAATGACTTGAGCACATGAGCAGAAGATGAGAGTTGCAGAGATGAGGATGTTAAAATAGGTGATGATTAAGAAAACAACTATTGAGAACAAACAAATCCTTTATTTATTTTTTCAAGGTACCCGTGCTAGTATAACATATATTGAACTAATTAAGGATATGTATGAGGAAATAACGACCAGAGTGAAGACTTCAGGCGGATTAACTGAAGCATTTCCAATAAAGATAGGGTTACATCAAGGATCAACTTTAAGTCCTTATCTTTTTACACTAATCATGGATGAACTTACTGGACACATTCAAGACACAGTACCGTGGTGCATATTGTTTGCAGATGATATTGTTTTGGTAGATGAGATACGTGAAGGAGTAAATGCTAAACTAGAATCTTGGTGGGAAACAATTGAAGTGAAAGGTTTTAGGCTTAGTAGAGTAAAGACAGAATATATGGAATTTAAGTTTAGCAATATTAGACGTAATGAGATAAGTGTTAAGATAGGAGATGACAAATTGTCTGGAACTAAGAGTTTTAAATATTTAGGATCATTTTTGCAAGATGATTGAGGGATTGAGAGAGATATCTTATATAGAATACAAGCAAGATTGTTGAAATAGAGGAAAGCATCGGGTGTTTTATGTGATCGTAAAGTGCCTCTAAAACTTAAAGGGAAGTTCTACAAAACGGCGATTAGACCTGCTATGTTATATGACGCTGAATGTTGGGATACGACTCGAGCACATGAGTAAAAGATGAGAGTTGCAAAGATGAGGATGTTAAGGTGGATGTGAGGACATACGAGGATGGACAGAATAAGAAATGAGAGCATTAGAGAAAAAATCGGTATTGCATCTATTGAAGGAAAGCTCCGAGAGATACGTTTAAGGTGGTACGGATATGTACTTAGACTGTCAATAAATGCTCCAGTTAGGCGATGTGAAACGATGAAAAATATACACATCAAACGAGGAAGAGGAAGACCAAAAAAGACTTGGTTAGCAATAATAAAACAAGATAAAATTTATTTAAATATAGATGATGATATAGTAGGGGATAGAGTCCAATGGCATAGAAGGATCCATATAGCCGACCCCATCTAGTGGGATAAGACTTTGTTGTTGTTGTTGTACCCTCTTTTGTTGTGGAAGAACAAGGATAAATGCTATACAATATTCAAATAAATAAAAAAGTCTTTATGTATAATATTGAAATGAGAGGAAAATTATAAGATTTGTTTATCGTTGGAAATTTCTTAAAAGGTTAGTTATATATTGCTCAGTTCCATATCTTTGACACTAAATTAAAGCCATGTTCATTAACTCAAACAAACTAAGTTATAGCCAGTTTGTTTTCAACTTTCATCTAAAACAGTTTTCTACATGTATCGTTTTCATGTTTATTTTCTTGACTTTAAGCAGTATTTCTTGGAGCTCATGAAAGTTCCTCGGGTGGAATCCAAGTTAAGAGTCTTTGCCTTCAAAATCCAGTTTCGCTCCCAGGTTGGCAGTCTCCTGCTTTCTTTTCATTTAACCTGAGAAGATTGGAATTACTTTTGTCATATTGCTTCTAGGTTGCTGACCTCAAAGGTAACCTGAACATTGTTAAGACTGCTTCAGAAGAGGTAAGTACCATTTCACTTCTATTAGTTTTCAGTTTGCCTATTCAGGGAGGCTCACCTTGTTGGCTATAATAGTCTGTTGTTTACCATTTGTTACTTTCATTCTCAGATCAGAGGTTCGGTTAAATTGAAAAGAATCATGCAGACAATTCTTTCTTTGGGAAATGCATTAAACCAGGGAACTGCTAGGGGTGAGTCAAAATTACACAAGCATGGCTCTTCCTAAATTTCTGTGATCTTGTCACACTAGTAACCATCGGAATGTGTTGGGCCACTGTCTAATAAATATTTAGAGGGATATGCTGTTTTAATTTATAAGTTGACCTCCAATTTATCTAAGTCCAAGATTATCACCATGCAACCTTGACCTCGCATGGTGATACTCTGTCTTCCTTACCTTGTAAGATAGTAAACTGAGCTAAATTACAATTTATGTTAATATATAGTATTTATTTAAAAGGGAGCCTTGACACAACAGTAAGATTGCTGCCTTATGACCAAGAGGTCACAGGTTCAAATCTTAGAAATAATCTCTTGCAAAAAAACAATGTAAGGTTGCGTAGATTCCTTCTCCGGTACCCCGCGTGACGGGAGCTTCGTGCACCGGATTGTAGTTATATGATATTTATTTCTCTTAGGTTCATTCAGAGCAGTTTCTTGCTTCTATCCTGAGAAGAGTTTAAGCCAGTAAAAGATGAAGAAGGTTGTGCATGCATCCTTGGCTGCCTATATAGTCAATTACCCAATCACATTTTTCACTCCTTCCCCCCATCTCAGTTAACTTGTATTTCTTTCCCTCAGATTAATCTGTCAATTAGGTACAAAGTGGTGGCAGTTTGCTTGGGTTTCTATCATTTACTATTAGCATCATCAGAGTCTTATCTGCAACAAAGTGAAGCTTATATAAATAAACTAGTTGTAGTTATTGTATAGATAAAGTGAAGTTTCTGCAGCATGGAGAAGTACTATACCTTTGCATACATGAAATTGAAGTTTGCAGCCATATATTACATTGTTTCATGCATTCATTTTATCTAGAGTAATAGGTAGTCCACCATTTATTTACTGAATATGTTTATTTTCTTTTGCAGGTTCTGCTGTTGGATTCAGGTTGGATAGCCTTCTTAAACTCTCAGATACACGAGCTCGTAACAATAAGATGACCCTCATGCATTATCTGTGTAAGGTACTGTATAGTTGTGATTCAAGTGTTGTTTCTCATTCACAAGAGAAAACAAAATTCTTAAATGCCTGATAGTTTCATACCATTGGAAAAAGCTGTTCGATCTGTCATCAAGAAATTACAGTTATAAAGTTCAAGTCACCAATATGAATCAGATGGGTTTTAGTTTGGCCCTTGAATGTTGCAGTAAATATACATTTTTTACCTATATAAGCTACTTCTAGCTTAAACTTTCATGGGCAACTCAGTTTTACCAGTATCCTCATAACATGATTAACTTTGGGTGGAAAACCTAACTTAAATATCTGTAGCTTAATGTCATAACAAAAAATGATATGGTAATTCATTGTCATATAATTTTTTCTCCAATTTGTTTCTGTCTGGTCCTTTTCTCTGATAAAATTGATTGTACGACAACAATCAAGTCTTATCCCACTAAACAGGGTCGGTTATATAGATTTTTCTACACCATTCTCTATCCCCTATTATATTATCATCTATACTTGAATAAATTTTATTCACCCACGACGAATTAATCCTGTCATGGTCGGTCCCAAGTCCGGATAAAAGAGAAGAGGAGGATTGCGTTAGATTGTCAGTCAACATTGAACTAAGGCAAATGTTCAATGCATTGATCCATTAAAATTGAATATATATCTGCTTTTTGTGATTGTGTTGTCGAAATGAGCAAATGATTGGAACATACACTAAGTTGGTCGTCGATTCTTTGTTTGGTTTCTCTTTCTGGAAATGCAGAATGTAGAAAACTAAATTGTTCAGAATACATGTTTAGTCATTCGGAGTATTTTTCTATCTTGTTTATCTTATAACTCATTCTTGTACCACTGCAGGTTCTTGCAGAGAAGCTACCTGAACTTCTTGATTTTCCTAAAAGTCTGGTTTGCTTGGAAGCTGCATCAAAGGTAAATGAGGGTATTTGACATTGAAGTTGTTTTGATGCGTAAAAAACCAACTCAATCCCACAACTATTCGTTTACAGATGCAGTTGAAAATTTTGGCAGAGGAAATGCAAGCAATCAACAAAGGCCTTGAAAAGGTTGAACACGAATTAACTGCATCTGAAAATGATGGTCCTGTTTCACAAGTTTTCTGTCAGGTAATATTACCATCTTGTATAACCTCTATGCATTTGTGATATTATGGCAGCTCCAATTACGCATTTGGATCTAAGTTTAAGTTTCTTGTAGCAAATAATGCACATTTTGTCCACCATCTACCAGATAAAGATGAAAGGGATGGGTTTTATTTCACAACTAAATCTAACAAATTTATGATGAATTAATTTGTGACCATGAAAACATTTTCCAAAACCAACTAAACCATGCAAGTTTACACATGCAATTTGTTGGAAAACTAGAATATTGTCTTACCATAATGCTGGAAATATTTCCTGCTATATTGTTGGAAATTTTTCCTGCTATACCTCTTAGAATATTCTTTGGAATATCTCTGTTGAATCTCTCTTATTTCTCTGCCTCTATTGTTCTTTTGTTTTTTGTATCATTTCCTTGTCTATTTTTATTTCTTTTGTGGGTACATGACCATATAATATGGATCAACCTCCATAAGTCGTACATGAATTAAGTGAATAAAATAGCAAGCTTTTTCTTTTTCCTACAATTTCATCGTTACCTGCAGTTAATTACCATAATTAACCAGCTAACAAAAGTGCCCTCATAAGTTGTACATGAATTACGAGAATAAAATAGCAAGCTTTTTCCTACAATTTTATCGTTACCTGCAATTACCAATTACCATATTTAACCAGCTAGCAGAAGCAGCCTTGTAAGCTGTACATGAATTAAGTGAATAAAATAGCAAGCTTTTTCCTACAATTTTATCGTTACTTGCAATTATTACCGATTACCATATTTAACCAGCTAGCCGAAGCACCCTTGAAAGCTGTACATGAATTAAGTGAATAAAATAGCGAGCTTTTTCCTGCAATTTTATCGTTTCCTGCAATTACCAATTACCATACTTAACTGGCTATCAGAAGCACCAGCACAGGAAAATACTGAGAGGGCCTGATTAAATACCTTAAGGAAAATGAAGTTTCATCAAACTCATAATTATTTTTCCATGCAATCACTTTTGTCAACAATATGGAACTCTGGAGAATATTTTATCTTGTATTTTTTTCTTCATTTCTCCACCTTTCTTACCCAACATGTTTATCAGACACTGAAGGGGTTTCTGGTTGGTGCTGAAGCAGAAGTTAGATCCCTAACTTCTCTATATTCCAGTGTGGTATGCTTGTTGACAGTGTTTTTGATGTTTTCACAATCTGGGAAGATTCATGTTTTTGAACCTTTGCAGGGCAGGAATGCGGATGCATTAGCTCTTTATTTTGGAGAAGATCCTGCCCGATGTCCATTTGAGCAAGGTAAACACAGTCCCAGCTAAGCAATCACTGATTGGGTAACTCGAGTTTGATTTTTTTATTTTCTAGGTGCGCAGTGACATTTCAATTATTATTTAGTTTCCATTCGGTGTTTCTATTATAGATGATTCCTTTACTTCTTTAACATTATTTAGTTTCCACGAGGTGTTTGTCAGGAATGCAATGCCTGTTTGGTTGTGCAATGCTGTTTTCCCCTTACATCTATGCAATGTATCATTTTACCATACTGAGATTGGACGAGTGCATTACCGATTTGAGTTCATCATCACTACCTAACGTGCAAATTCTCATATAACCTATTTGGTTTTGACACAGCTGCCTTGACACTTCTCAACTTTGTTAAATTGTTCACGCACGCCCATGAAGATAACTGCAAACAACTGGAGTTGGAGAAGAAAAAGGCACAGAAAGAGGCTGAAGTTGAAAAGGGGAAGGTCACCAACTCAAAGAAAGAGCCACAGAATACACAATCACCAGCTGATGGAGCTCAAAGGAAATAGACGATGCTTCCGCCATTAGATTAACCTAAAGTTACTCTTTTTCATACCCATGGAGCAAAGTATTGTTTGAGGGCAAGATTCCGATGAGGTCTTAACATGGAACACGCCAGAGGAAGTTATCTCACTTCTCATGAATAAAATCCGGAGAGCTTGAGCCGGTCCACGCAACTTAGGGAAGCAAGGATTGCTAGTGAAATTGTAAGCAATGATGTTCCATTTTCAGCATCCTTTGTCTGCTCGTCGTGTTTAAATTGCCACATGTTCAGCTTTGTTATTTGTTTTCATGTGCAGCTTTGCTTCGCGAAGAATGAGCTAGCGACTTAAGAAATGCCTCGCCGAGTGCTTTGTACAGATCACTAACCCAACTCTATTGCTTCCTATAGGTTTTTTCTTTGTCAAATATGATTCGATAATTGTACATTGCTTTTTGGTTGGGTATCGATGTAAAACGAAAATTTTGATTGATATATTCCCTTGAGGTCAGTATCAACTGTATGATGACTTATCAATTTCCTCCATGGTGCCAGATCATTGTTCTTCATCTAAAGATACTCGAGAACAATTCAAAAGTCTTGGATTGTGATTTGGAAACTTGTTGCAAAGCAAGCAAAAGCTCTTGTTGAATTGTAGTATGTTGTTTGATGTTTTGGGGTATATAATTGTCGTACGATGTTACCTTCCGAACCCGACTAATGTCCCCATGTAAGGGGTTTGAATGTCTAACAAGGAGTCAATGGTGACAAAGAAGATGATATACTGAGCTTCATGTTGAAATTTCACATGAAAGCCTCTCATACAATTGTAAAATTTTAGTGATTTAGTTTTGATTGTTCACTTTTGGTGTAAGAATTTGCCTCCTTTTTAGTTTTCTAAAAACAACTTTTATATTATTATTCTTATTATTTAAATAAGTAATCAACATGGGAATTATTTCAGTCAATTTCACTTGGTTTTAATCTCATTCAAGTTTCACCTCCCAACTTTCTACGAAGTTTCTTCCCCTACTATGCATGACTAGAAGTCAACTAAATCAAAAGTCAAAGCTAGAGGACATTAAAAACAAAAAAAAAAAGAACAAAAAGTTAAGCTAAAGCATTATTAAAATCAGTGTTAAAAATGGTATCACAATTTATTATGTCGAACAAAAAAAGAGATTATATATTAAGAGTAAATCAAGAAAAATTTTGTCTCAAAAGTTTATTTAGTAGTAGATGATGGTAATTGCATTATTCTGCTAGAGATGACAGTAGCCAAGGCAGCTGTAAAAGATGGATCTTTGCTCAATGTTTGAGTCATTTGCTCAACCAAGTTATTCCTCTTTGGCCGGATCAATGGACCCTCGTCCTGCGATAATTCTAGAGCCTTGCAATCGAATACGACTGTTGCATTGTTGTCGCTATTATTGTTGTCGTTGTTGTTGTTGTTGAGTTGAAAAGGTGGGCTATGGTTATGTTGGCCTTGGTAGGTTGCCACTAAGATTGTCGTGTCCTCCATGCTCCTTTGCACCTAAATCATAGTTAACTATCTCGCTTAAGAACTCGAAAATAAACAAATATAGGTTCATTTGATAGAGCATATCGATCATTTTGTAAACATATGGACTCGAAACTCGGTGATCTTCAATGGCATAAAGAACCATGAGTTCAAAACCCCCATCCTTAACTATCTTTCAAGAAATTACAAGGGTACTAATATTCTTTGTTTGAATAAACCTTGATAAGAGAAATACCTTCTTCTTAATCGAGCAAGAGGGAGCTAAGGAGCATTTGAAGTAAGCCCTTGGATTTCCATTATCTTTTGTCATCTTTTGGCCATATTTCCTCCATTGATAACCATCTCTTAAAACCTTAAACCCCCAAAGAAATAGCTAGAATCAATAAAAAAAATGCTTAAATACTACTATAGTGATGGTCATGACTAAAAATGTCAATTACCAAGCTTGAATCATATGCATCAGTGCGAACTTCGACCTTCCAAACTTTAGCTCGACGATCTTCTTTTATATGCTCACATGAATCTTCTTTGTTGGACATGCATTCGATCATCTTGCTCTTCCTCTTCGTAGTGGGAGACAAAGATGGAGATTGATCTTTCTCGGAAGAAGAAACCATTGTGAGATCGAGCATCTTCTTCCAAAGGTTGGTATAGTCGCAAGTGATGGCTTCTAGCAATATGTTAAGCTTCTTATTCTCCATGGTAACGCGAGAAAGCTCAGCTTTGAGAACCTCAAATAAAGAATCATAATATACAGTAAATTCTTGAAAAATTAAGTATGTGTAGAACAAATTAAACACATCTAATATCTTTAATAGCATGCAAAACTCCTACTTCTGCCTTTTCATTTGATTGAAATTCACCATCGGCTTCATCTTTCGATTCGATATCAAGCGTTTCCTGCGATATATATAAATATACTCCGACAAAGATCAATTTTATCGAAGTGAATATATAAGCATATCCAAATAAAATCATATATAAATTGCCTAAGGTATTATATATGCTCAAATTCATCGATTCTACTACCTAAAGTAATCGACAAAGAAGCATGTAAGCGTAGAACATACACATACCGGATGGTTAACTGAAGATTTATTGATGGACAGATCAAGATTGAGATCAAGGGAGAGATGATTCGATGAAGATGAGTTCATGCGGCTTTGATGTTTGATGAGAAATAAGAAGAGAGAAGAGGAACAATTAATTTATAAGAATTAATTAGCTAGCTTAACTAGAGATGTATCATCTTATGATCTCACAAGTGTGTCGTCACAACGCATGATTTGTAAAGGATGGCTCAATGTTATTTAGACTTTTAATATGTTGAATAAAGGGTGCAAAATGAAGCTATAGGTGAAGAATATTATGCCATGGAATACATTTATCTTAATCAATTAATAAATAGGAAATATTGCGACGTAAAAGAAAATTAAAAAGAAAAGGTCATGCAATGTAAGTCAAGCTAGCTTCCAAAAATTAAGTATGCTATTTGAATAATTGCCATTGGAATAAAGTGGCAAGAAGTATCTTGACTAAATTGGAGTCATTAGATTGTCGTTTGGCAGTGTAGGGAGATGAAAATTAAACATTAGTTATCTAATTAAATATTAATTTGGAAAATGTTAATCATTTTTGTCACTTTACGAGGAGAAGCTTCGAGGAAGGTGGGATATATATGCGAAATTGATTATGACAATGATATATTGCTGTGAGTTTTGACATTATGGTTCAAAGATGAGATTGTTGGTGTCGATTAATTCGGATGGTGATTAATTCGGATGGTAAATATATATAGAATTTATTTAAGTAAGTAAGGGTCAATTCTTTATTTATGTAGAATGCCGACTCTTTATGCGATTTATCAACGAGTTTTGGGCTAAAGACTTCCCGTGATTTACCTCTCTTACGATAGTCTAAAGGTGAACTGATATGGGTCGTTAGATTGACAAATTTTAACTTTTATCTAAAGATGATATTGTTGATGTCCCCATGAGAAAATCAAGTGGCTAGTATAGATAGTCATTAGTGTTAGTAATATATGAGAGATGTCCTAAGGCAATCGCCTTATGTATGAACCATTTATATGATAAATGAAGATTCACTATTTGAGTATACATGTTTTATGTATTTGATTGGATCTTAAACTCATTTACTGAATGTCCACGATACGATTCATAGCATGAGAGAATTTGTGATTGGATCACAACTAGTGAGTATCTCTACATGTGTAATTGTGATGTATCGAAATTATCCCTAGTCGATGAATTGATGGATTTGGACACCATCAATTCTGTCGAGACTACCACGAGGTATACTCCTTGGTGTATCCAAGCAGCTGATTCTCACTGGCTGGAGACATAGTGATGTCCGGAGTTAATCGTGGATGCTAGTTATGGTAACTAGTTCATTGGAGTGACCAGCCGTAAGACTTCATATGGTTCTCTGCATATATAAATATGTCAATGAAGTTCTTACTGTGGCTTAAGTGCGATGTTCCTTTGACTTGCGGTATTCAAGTCATCTTGATCATGGAGACTTATGCTTTGACATCTTAAGCAAACATCTCCGAGGAGATGTGGACCCGGGATGATTGGGTATAAGTCGAAGTGATCGAAGGTGTTTGAATAGCCTATAAAGGATTCACCACTCTTTGCGAGGAGATGTATACCCATGGCCTCTCGTCGGATTGTTACTAAAGTCTTTGGCCAAAGCATTACATGTTTAGAGTAAAGTACTCTTCGATACATGTGGAGTAACTAGAATCCGTAGGACGAGGAAATGATACTTGGGCTAGGTGTGACGTAGTCAGCCTAGTGGGGACTGACACAATAGACCATGTCCTGAACCAAGTGGGTATAAGATGAGTGAAGGGAATGGGGCACGATTCATTCGGGCTACTGAAGGGTTTCAGAAATAGTTCTGGATCAACCGTTGATCTTTTCGGTTAATTGGGGATCATGATGTACTACTAGGTGCCACTCATGATCGTTCTATAATTAATGGTTAATTATAGACGGCCAACATAAATCGAGAACCTATTTGGTCACACGCATAACGAGTGTAATCCAAAGGATTTAAAACGAGCTTGAGAATGGGATTCTCAGACCGAGAGAAACTATGTTTGGTTGGACCAAACATAAAGCGAGCATGAAATTGTTTCAGTCGCAATGGAAGCGTGGATGGGTCGTGTCTTATGAAGACATAATGGATGGACCAAAATGGTTTGGTCCTAATCCAATGGATGAGAATAAACCAAAGGGTTTGGTTTATATTAAACGAATGAACCAAAGGTTGGTTCGGTTCGTTTTAACTTAAAATAAACCATCATGGTTTGGTTTATTTTAACTTATCTTAATGGAGCGGGTTAACGGGCTTTATGGATATGATCCATTAACCATTAAGAGAATTAGTTCTCTATAAAATAGGGATTAAACCCTAACCCTAAACCTAATCTATTTTTGGCCGCCCAACATCAAGAGTTGCCGCCAACCTCCTTGGTGAAGTTGCACGCCTTGTGTTGTTACGCCAGCCCACACGGCTTCCTCCAACCAAGGCGTCCCGTATAGGCTTCTTCCTCCTTAGGTTTTGTTAAATACTGGAAAATGTAAAATAGTAAATTAAATGGCCAAGGAATTAAGGAAATAAGCCTGGAAATTTTTCGAGATTTTTAGGGAATTTTAGGAATTTTTCTGGAATTAAACGGACTTCGTATGAGATTTTTACGGGGATAAAATAAATAGGCTTTTAAAGGGGTTTGTTTAGACTAGTTAATGGGGTTAATTAACCTAGGTTATAAATCTAGGTTTTTAACTTCCTAATTTCCCTAGTTTTCTTTCCCCTCCGCGCCCGACGCCCCTTGCGGTTTTCCTTCTCTTGGCGACATCTTCTTCCCCGACCTTGCTTGTGATCCACCGCGTGGCCACTCCTCTGCTTGCGGCATCTCGCCGGCCTTCCACGCGCGCGCATCGCGTGCCTTAGACACCGCCGCCACTGCGATCGGGCATCGCCGCTCTTCTCCGATTCCTCGTCCTTCCTCGCGGCCGAGTCTTCTTCTTCCCGCGCGTCGGCCACGCGAACCCCTTTCCGCCGTTGTCGCCCTCGCCGATGACCCGAGCCGCCACCCTTCCACAGGCCCGGGACCGCGCGACCCTCTCTCTTTCCTTTCCACTGCGTCGCGGTCAACACCACCACGAGCCGTCGGCCCGACCGTCGCCTCATCTTCCCGTGCTCCTCTCGGATCTCCTCTCCACGAGGCGCGGCCAGATCTCCGTCATTGCGGAGGTGAAGCGATTAGTTGCTCGTGACGAGATAGGAAATAGGAGAGCCGCCGATGAAGATGCATTTAGGTATAGCTTTGATTTCTCCTTCTTGCATCTGCCATTAAGTGTTTTGTAGGTAATGGTGCTCGGTTTTGGAGAATTAATGGTTGTAAATAGTTGTGAGGGCTGTGATCATGGTGAATTGGGTTGATTCCGGTGTTAATCGGTATGATATGTGGAGGATTAGGAATTAATTGGGTTATAAAGGAAATCGATTAAGTATTCGATTTGTTGTTGAATTGTATATTTTGTGCTTGACTATAATTATGCTATATGGAGTTTTAGTCACGGCGGAGTTCCGATCGTGACGATTTGGTTCTTTTTACGGATATATATTCAGGCGGGTATTTTGACTTAACTTTTAGATTAAGTCAAATTGATATGCTAGTAGGATAGCTTACAATAACTTTTTCATGTTTATATGCCTAGTATGCTTTGTGCCTACTTGCTACATGCATTTGATCAGTATGATTATATCTTCCCTGTTTTATTTGGATCATGATTACTTGGATCAGTTATATGCACTTATTGATTTTGCATATTATTCGGATAGGTATTTGTAGTTGGATTTACATGCTTTAGTATCATGCACCATCTTGCATGATTGCATCTTTCGACGGGTTCCATTATTGTGAGCCCGCATTTGTTACATGACTCGCATACACCGCGGTTAGTGGTACATCGGAGGTGTGTGCGCTGCTCTGTCGAACTCAGTTGGTCCGCTCATGGGTAGCGCGAGGCTGCAGTAGCGGGCAGGATTCCTCCTCCGTCTATGACAGGAGATGAGAGCTTAGCTCCCCACTATGTTTGGGGCGGGAGGATAGGTGTACTCACAAAGATCATCCGTCCACTCGGTCACTCAGAGCGATGATGGCGAGTGCACACTGTCATAGCCCTACCCACTCGGCTTCACCATTGCGTGTAGGCGGGGCATCGGGGTGACCATGTCATTGCACGGCATGCACTTTGCACGGATTGCATTTGTATTGTGTTTCTTTGCATTTTTATTGATGCCTTGGATGTGCATATGATTGTCATGCATACAGGATACATGTTTATATATAGGTCGACTTTATTACTCCTAGTCGTGCACATGCTCCTATATCGAGTAGGAGATTGAGTAAGTCTGATCATTTTGTATTTCTTGCTTGCATACCCTATTTATGTGAGTATCTTGGCATGATATTTTATTATTAGCTATACCTTACTTTGCATATCTACTATACCCATGAGTTCTTTGAACTCACCCGCTGATTATATATATTTGAGATGGAGCTGTCAGAGAGTCTAGCCAAGCCCCCTCGTCGTGGAAGTGTATTTTGTTATTTGTGTTTACGGTTTTGGGTATTTGGATTAGAATATATGTTTAGGACTGGAGTTGGATATTTGTACCTGTGGATGTTTTGGTATGTCCTTAGGGACCTTTGATCGGATTTTTATTTCGATTGGATTTCGGTTGAGTATTCCTGCCCAGATGGAAGAAGGGGTAAGTCTAGTTAGTGTAGACTTATGTTTACCTAGATTTGTTGGCCTGAGGCCCTATTTGATTATCTGCGTGTGATGTTTGGATTCCGGTCGTGTTGACCGATGTATAGTGGCCATGTAGGCTTTGTATGAAAACTGGTATTGTCACCCGTATAGGGGAGATGCTGCCGGATTTTCGTCTGGCGGGGACTCCCTCGGGGCGTGACAATTTATTTGGTATCAGAGCGTAGGTTCCGAGTTCTTTAGGGTCTTTGGGTTTATGGAGTTCGCGAGTTTGGCGGAGTTAACTGGTATTTTCGGATTAGTGCAGTTTCGATTGTTATGTTTGGAAATTGAGGTATTATTGAGAGTCGAATACGGGGATTAAGCGTGACAGGACATCTCGCAAACGTAAATAAATTCTAGAAAATTTTCTAGATTTAGTGCATATTTATATTGGTTATATTTGGTTATGCGGTGATATCTTGTTTTATCTAGTATTGTTTTAACTTGATATCTGTTTAGATTTTTAGGTTGCTGGTTATGGTTAGCATATGGTTATAAATTGCTATTACTGCTATAGGTAGCTAGTTATCATTGTGATATGAATGATTAGCTATTTGGACTAGTATTAGGATTGGGTGGTATTGGGATTAGACTAGTTGAATGATATGACTAAGATGGATAAATTCGTAGAAGGCATGATGACATGATTATAACTTATGTAGTTTAGAGTATATATAAGCATCTGATGCTTTATTTTAGTATTGCCTTGACTTTGTTATGGCATGACCCTTTAGTTATACCCTAATTAATTTCAGCCATTGATTGTCATTAGTAGGATTATCTTTGTCGTTTATTAGACAACGTGTTATGTGTTATTGTGGTGGGTACCATGATTAAGACTGGTAGAGATAGAATAACTTAGAGGAGGTTATTCTGTAGGAGCGGATCTCAGGAATGAAATAATATTAGTAGAACCCTAGGTGTGGAAACCTAGGCGTAATAACCCGGATGTGCATATTGGTATGTGATTTATCCAATTCTTTGTTTTCATGGATATGGTGATCGGACTAGGAGAGGTCGAATGATTAGGATCGATTAATCCTTAGAGGGTATATAACGTTGTTCATATTTATCTACGCCAACTATAACACCCATTTGTGGTTTGTGGTTGAAAGGTTTATAGTAGAGACTCCCTATGGTTGCCTTGGATATTTGTGGTCAATCATGCCCCCATACATGGTTGAGATAATCTAATGTAAGGATATACTCTTGCGTTATTCGTTCGGAGTTGGTGATAATCGGATTAGTATGACGCCTGTAGCTAGATAGCTACTTTACGTCTTAAATACCCACGAGATATGTTCGTGGTAGCGAGGTTGGGGCATGCATGATTGGTGATAGGATGATATAATTTGCTTAATCCTCTTGTCGTGCTTGTTAGTAGAGGTTGTCCTTATTGACCTTGATAGGCGTTTCTATTAGTTGAGACGAAACCCTATGATTAATTGTCTCGTGATTATTAGTGGACTTATGATTTTGGATCGACCTTGATAACAGATCATGTTAGAAGGGTTGGAATGCTAGATTTAATCATCTCGACTTAGTTATTTATAAGTCGATGATCTTTACCGGTTTTGGTAAACATTTCGTATTAAAGGTGTTGGAAACCTCGCTTGACCGCCTCAATGGGTTATGGGAAGATCGATGATCCTTATCGATTTTGATAGGCGTTATGCTAGATGTATTGGATAACCCTAGGCTTAACAACCTAGGATAAACGACCGCCCACGCGACTTATTGGTGGTAGTACGCTAGTGCGTGCAGTCAATAATTAGATATCTATATATTGCATGTTTACCCACGAGTCTTATTCGTGGTAGCATGTGGTTGCACGTAGACAGTGCTGAGTTTATTGATTGTCGACCCATGAGTACCGTTCGTGGTAGCTCATAGACGCTTCCCTTTTTGAGAGCCACGAGGCTTTGTCGTGGTATCCCGATGTGCACTACTTGTTGCGGTGGTTGGGTTTACGGGTATATTTGTTATACCACGACCGTGATGGTAGTAGAGATATTGGTACTCTGAGGGTTGGGTTACTTTAGTTTGTTCCCTGTGACTTCCATTGTGTGCATTATGATTATGCACTATTATCTATCCATCTACTGAGTGGTTGTACTCACTCCCTCCTCACTTATCCTCTAGGTTAACTGATGGAGGATATGTTCTGTTGACCTACCTTTGTGTCGCTCAGAGAGTTCCTTGCCGTGCTTGTCTCCCTGCATCGTCGGGATCTTTGCTTTGGTTACTTTATCGGTGTTGCATTTTGATTATGCACTTTGGATTTTATTTGATTGGATTTGGGGTCATAAAACTATTTTACTTTGATTGATATATGTTTAGTCTGCATGCATGCGATTATTGAAATACTTGTATTTCTATAATTATTTCGAGGTTTTACCATATTTGGTCCATGGATTTGAATATTGTCACTAAGGGCTCCTCTGTCATTTGGATGACGGATATGCCCCAGACGTGACAATTTTATTGGTTTCTTGGTTTTGGTTTGTGGGTTTTGTGTTCGAGGATTTTCTTTTCCTTGGATTTTTGGGAGTTCTCGGGTTTTGGGACCAAGCAAGCTGAAGGATATCTCTGAGCTATAGGAAAGGTATTGTCTTTAGTGGTTATAGTACTTTTGTGGTTAGGAAAACTATTGACTTAGGGAAATTGCCCTACTCATGGTCGTGGGCCGAGTTCGACGACGTATTGATCTTGAGGAATCTAATGATGATTTCGGAAGTACGGACTCTTTAGAGGTGCCGACTGATGTCAAATTAGGAAGCTAGGGATTTAGCTGCTAGCCATCGATTTGAAGGTCAAGGAGTAAACCCTCAGAAAATATCAGTCCATACTATTAGTGATTTGGTTATGGATAAGGCGTGTATACTTACACTGGTCAAGACGATGAAAGATCGTTTTACCTTATTATAGGAGGTGTTGGATGGGATATTTATCTATCCCAGTATTTCTTCTAGAGAAGATCCGGAACTCTTTGTTAAAGGAGAGATGGACCTTTGAGGTTATGCATCGATTATCGATGATAGAATATGGTAGTTGTAGAAGGAAATGAATATCCTTCATTGTGGAAAGATGATCTATTTAGATCAACTATAGGACATCTGTGTATACTCTAGGATTGATTTATGGCTATTGGTATGTTGATATTGTAGTAGCGATTGTCATACAATTTTCATGGTTGTTGTGATGATTGTTATATCATCAGCCTAGAGTAAAGAGAATGCAGTTGTATAGCGACGACAATTTCATACTTGGTATGAATTGTATGAGCTTTTGGATTATTTTATTAGACTTATTGACGACTTAGTCGTCCAGGGATTTGGGAAATCGTGTATTCTGGACACGATTGGATCATTTGTGATGGTGGTAGTTGGAGTTGAGCACTCGGCCACCGTAGATGATGATTTTTTTTTTTTTTTTTTTGGTATTGATTTGATTATTACCATAGATATGGATAGGATGCTCTAGTGGTACTATACCGCTGACTGGTGATGGAATTTATTTGGTCTAAAGCTTGTGAAATTAGTTTCACAGCTCAGACAATGATTGACTTTTACACCCGTGTTGTTTGATCATTCTCGGGTGGAAGGAAGGGTATTGTATGCGGATGCAATGTTTCAGAGAATGGAGCGTTTCTGATTTAGTTGATCGAGACGTATCCCGTGTTTACGTCAAATGAGGAACTACGAGATGGGTTGTCATATATTTATGACGTGGACTTGTGATTATTATATTGTTTAGAAGAGGTGAGGGCGAAATGCTCATGGAGTTTTCAAGCTCTTTGGATAGCTACTATAGAGTAGCCATTTGGAACACGACAGTTGTAACAAGGAAGTTTGATCGCGATAGCCTACCATGCACTTGTAGAGTGTGTGGTGGAGTGGATTTTGTACGGTAGATGGACGTCTCTTGTGAAAAGATAATTCCCCGTCTCTGACTTCGAGGAGGATAATGGTTTCCGGAGTTGCATTATTTTAAGGAACAGATGTTTCAGGAAATTCCGATTCCGGAATGGAAGTGGAAGTATTTCATTATGGATTTTGTGGAGGTTTGCCTAGGACACGTCAAGGCCATGACACGATTTGGGTGGTCGTTGATCAACTAACCAAATCAGCACACTTCTTAGCGATTCAGAAGACCGACTCTTAGGATCGATTGACGGAGAGTTATATCGTCGGGAGATCATCAGATTTCATGGTGTCCCTTTGAGCATTTCATCAGATAGAGATCCCTGGTTCACGTCTCGATTTTGGCAGAGTCTGCAGCAGGCCTTAGGCATGCAGCTTCGTTTTAGTACTGCATTCCATCCGCAGATAAATGGATAGTCTGAGCGGGCCATTTAGATACTAGAGGATTTCTTTGAGGTCTGTGTTATGGATTTGAGCAACCAGGAGAACCGATTGCTAGGATCCATAGAGCTCGGTATGAGCGAGTTAGTCCGTACTATCGAGGACGTAGGATGGTGAAGCGCGAGATCGTCAGAAGAGTTATGCAGATCGGAGACGGAGACCTCGGGAGTTCTCTATTGGTAATCAGGTATTCCTGCGAGTTCACCCACGAAAGGGGTGAAGAGATTTGACCTCCGTGGTAAGTTAGCTCCAAGGTACATTGGGCCTTTCGAGATTTTTGAGAGGATCGGAGCAGTCGCTTACCGTCTAGGGCTACCACCGTTTTTGGCTGGTATCCAGGATGTGTTTCATGTGTTCATGCAGAGGAAGTATGTGTCAGATTCTACACATATTCTATCAGATATGTCAGGTTACATTCAACCTGATGTTACTTATCACGAGAGGTTAAGTGATTACGGATCACAAGGCAGCAGATTCTGAAATAAGATTTTGTGACTTGTCAAGGTCGGGTGGAGTCACCACACCGACGAGGAGGCTACTGGGGAGCTTGAGGAAAAGATTCAAGCTCAATACCCCCCACCTGTTTACTGAATGTGCGTGAGATATATTTTCAATACTTGTGGTACCTCTTACTCATTATGCATTTGAGTAGGAAATTTGGGGACCAAATTTTTATTAGTGTGGGAGAATGTTAAATACTGGAAAATGTAAAATAGTAAATTAAATGGCCAAGGAATTAAGGAAATAAGCACAAATTTTGAGATTTTTAGGGAATTTTAGGAATTTTTGGAATTAAACGGACTTCGTATGAGATTTTTACGGGGATAAAATAAATAGGCTTTTAAAGGGGTTTGTTTAGACTAGTTAATGGGGTTAATTAACCTAGGTTATAAATCTAGGTTTTTAACTTCCTAATTTCCCTAGTTTTCTTTCCCCTCCGCGCCCGACGCCCCTTGCGGTTTTCCTTCTCTTCGCGACATCTTCTTCCCCGACCTTGCGCAGCCGCAGTCACCGACGCCGCCGGCCACTCCTCTGCGCCGGCATCTCCGCCGGCCTTCCACGCGCGCGCATCGCGTGCCTTAGACACCGCCGCCACTGCGATCGGGCATCGCCGCTCTTCTCCGATTCCTCGTCCTTCCTCGCGGCCGAGTCTTCTTCTTCCCGCGCGTCGGCCACGCGAACCCCTTTCCGCCGTTGTCGCCCTCGCCGATGACCAGGCCGCCACCCTTCCCTGAGCCCAGGACCACCGCGCGACCCTCTCTCTTTCCTTTCCCTGCGTCGCGGTCCAACACCACCACGAGCCGTCGCTGACCCGTCGCCTCATCTTCCCCGTGCTCCACTATCGGATCTCCTCTCCTGAGAGCGCAGCAGATCTCCGTCGCTGCCGGAGGTAGAAGCGATTAGTTACTCCGTGAAACGAGATAGGGAAATAGGAGGCCGTAGATGAAGATCTGATTTAGCTTTTGATTTCTCCTTCTTGCATCTGCCATTAAGTGTTTTGTAGGTAATGGTGCTCGGTTTTGGAGAATTAATGGTTGTAAATAGTTGTGGTGTGATCATGGTGAATTAGGTTGATTCGGTGTTAATCGGTATGATATGTGGAGGATTAGGAATTAATTGGGTTATAAAGGAAATCGATTAAGTATTCGATTTGTTGTTAATTGTATATTTTGTGCTTGACTATAATTATGCTATATGAGTTTTAGTCACGAGGCGGAGTTCGATCGTGTGACGATTTGGTTCTTTACGGATATATATTGGTGGTATTTTGACTTAACTTTTAGATTAAGTCAAATTGATATGCTAGTAGGATAGCTTACAATAACTTTTCATGTTTATATGCCTAGTATGCTTTGTGCCTACTTGCTACATGCATTTGATCGTATGATTATATCTTCCTGTTTATTTGGATCATAGTTACTTGGATCGATATGCACTTATTGATTTTGCATATTATTCGGATAGATATTTGTAGTTGGATTTACATGCTTTAGTATCATGCACCATCTTGCATGATTGCATCTTTGTACGGTTCCATTATTGTTGAGCATGACTAGTTACATTTGCACACACTTGCCACTCATGGGTTAGTGGTACATCGAGGTGTGTCTGATTGCTCTGTCAGCTCGCCCGGTCCGCTCATGGGTAGCGACGAGGCAGCGTGGTAGCGGCAGGATCCTCCTCCTCTCATGACAGGGAGATGAGAGCTTAGCTCCCCCACTATGTTTGGGGCAGGAGGATAGGTGTACTCCGACAGCATCCTGTCCACTCGGTCACTCAGGAGCAGTGATGGCAGAGTGCACAGTTGTCATAGCTCTACCCACTCGGCTTCACCATTGCGTGTGAGGCGGCTGACTAGCATCAGGGGTGACCATGTCATTGGCACGGCATGCACTTTGCACGGATAACATTTGTATTGTGTTTGCTGCATTTTTATTGATGCCTTGGATGTGCATATGATTGTCATGCATACAGGATACATGTTTATATATGGTCAGGACTTTATTACTTCTAGTCAGGCACATGCTCCTATATCAGGGTAGGAGATTCAGGTAAGTACAGTCATTTTGTATTTCTTGCTTTCATACCCTATTTATGTGAGACTGTACTGGCATGATATTTTTATTGTTAGCTATACCTTACTTTGCATATCTACTATACCCGCAGAGTTCTTTGAACTCACCCCGTTGATTTATATCTATTTCAGGATGGAGCTGTCAGGAGAGTCTAGCTGCCAAGCCCCCTCGTCGTGGAAGTGTATTTTGTTATTTGTGTTTACGGTTTTGGGTATTTGGATTAGAATATATGTTTAGGATTGGAGTTGGATATTTGTACTGTGGATGTTTTGGTATGTCCTTAGGGACCTTTGATCGGATTTTTATTTGATTGGATTTGGTTGAGTATTCTGCCAGATGGCGGAAGGGGTAAGTCTAGTTAGTGTAGACTTATGTTTACCTAGATTTGTTGGCCCGAGGCCCTATTTGATTATCTCGCGTGTGATGTTTGGATTCGGTCGTGTTGGCCGATGTATAGCCATGTAGGCTTTGTATGAGCCGGTATTGTCACCCGTGATAGGGAGATGCCAATTTTTGCCCCAGCGGGACTCCTCGGCGTGACAATTTATTTGGTATCAGAGCGTAGGTTCCGAGTTCTTTAGGGTCTTTGGGTTTATGGAGTTCGCCAAGTTTGGCGTTAATCGGGTATTTTCGGTTGTACGGATTCGGCGATTGTTATGTTTGAAATTGAGGTATTATCGACGAGGTCAATATGGGGATTTGGGCGGCGACAGGACATCTCCGCACGGCTATGTGTAAATAAATTCTAGAAAATTTTCTAGATTTAGTGCATATTTATATTGGTTATATTTGGTTATGGTGATATCTTGTTTTATCTAGTATTGTTTTAACTTGATATCTGCTTTAGATTTTTAGGTTCTTTGGTTATGGTTAGCATATGGTTATAAATTGCTATTATCGCTATAGGTAGCTAGTTATCATTGTGATATGAATGATTAGCTATTTGGACTAGTATTAGTTGAATTTGGTATTGGGATTAGACTAGTTGAATGATATGACTAAGATGGATAAATTCGTAGAAGGCATGATGACATGATTATAACTTATGTAGTTTAGAGTATATATAAGCATCTGATGCTTTATTTTAGTATTGCCTTGACTTTGTTATGGCATGACCCTTTAGTTATACCCTAATTAATTTGACCATTGATTGTCATTAGTAGGATTATGCTGTCGTTTATTAGACAACGTGTTATGTGTTATTGTGGTGGATACCATGATTAAGACTGGTAGAGATAGAATAACTTAGAGGAGGTTATTCTGTAGGAGCGGATCTCAGGAATGAAATAATATTAGTAGAACCCTAGGTGTGGAAACCCTAGGCGTAATAACCCGGATGTGCATATTGGTATGTGATTTATCCAATTCTTGTTTGATGGATATGGTGATCGGACTAGGAGAGGTCGAATGATTAGGATCGCGATTAATCCTTAGAGGGTATATAACGTTGTTCATATTTATCAGAACTATAACACCCATTTGTGGTTTGTGGTTGAGAAAGGTTTATAGTAGAGACTCCCTATGGTTGCCTTGGATATTTGTGGTCAATCATGCCCCCAAACATGGTTGAGATAATCTAATGTAAGGATATACTCTTGCGTTATTCGCTCGAGTTGGTGATAATCGGATTAGTATGGCGCTGTAGCTAGATAGCTACTTTACGTCTTAAATACCCACGAGATATGTTTTGGGGCATGCATGATTGAACTGATAGGATGATATAATTTCGGCTTAATCCTCTTGTCGTGCTTGTTAGTAGAGGGGTTGTCCTTATTGACCTTGATAGGCGTTTCCTATTAGTTGAGACGAAACCCTATGATTAATTGTCTCGACGTGATTATTAGTGGACTTATGATTTTGGATCGACCTTGATAACCGATCATGTTAGAAGGGTTGGAATGCTAGATTTAATCATCTCGACTTATTTATTTATAAGTCGATGATCTTTACCGGTTTTGGTAAACATTTCGTATTAAAGGTGTTGGAACCCTCGCTTGACCGCCTCAATGGGTTAATGGAAGATCGATGATCCTTATCGATTTTGATAGACGTTCTATGCTAGATGTATTGGATAACCCTAGGCTTAACAACCTAGGATAAACGACTGCCCACGCGACTTATTGGTGGTAGTACGCTAGTGCGTGCAGTCAATAATTAGATATCTATATATTGCATGTTTACCCACGAGTCTTATTCGTGGTAGCATGTGGTTGCACGTAGACAGTGCTGAGTTTATTGATTGTCGACCCATGAGTACCGTTCGCGGTAGCTCATAGACAGTTCCCTTTTTGTGCGAGAGCCACGAGGCTTTGTCGTGGTATCCCGATGTGCACTACTTGTTGCAGTGGTTGGGTTTTACGGGTATATTTGTTATACCACTGACCAGGATGGTAGTAGACTGATATTGGTACTCTGAGGGTTGGGTTACTTTAGTTTGTTCCCTGTGACTTCCATTGTGTGCATTATGATTATGCACTATTATCTATCCATCTACTGAGTGGTTGTACTCACTCCCTCCTCACTTATCCTCTAGGTTAACTGATGGAGGACATGTTCTGTTGACCTACCTTTGTGTCGCTCAGAGAGTTCCTTGCCGTGCTTGTCTCCCTGCATCGTCGGGATGCTGCTTTGGTTACTTTATCGGTGTTGCATTTTGATTATGCACTTTGGATTTTGTCGCAATTGGATTTGGGGTCATAAAACTATTTTACTTTGATTGATATATGTTTAGTCGTGCATGCATGCAGTTATTGAAATACTTGTATTTCTATAATTATTTCGAGGTTTTTACCATATTTGGTCCATGGATTTCGGAATATTGTCACTAAGGGGCTCCTCTGTCATTTGGATGACGGATATGCCCCCAGGACGTGACAATTTTATTGGTTTGCGGTTTTGGTTTGTGGGTTTTGTGTTCGAGGATTTTCTTTTCCTTGGATTTTTGGGAGTTCTCGGGTTTTGGGACCAAGCAAGCTGAAGGATATCTCTGAGCTATAGGAAAGGTATTGTCTTTAGTGGTTATAGTACTTTTGTGGTTAGGAAAACTATTGACTTAGGGAAATTGCCCCTACTCATGGTCGTGGACGAGTTCGACGACGTATTGATCTTGAGGAATCTAATGATGATTTCGGAAGTACGGACTCTTTAGAGGTGCCGACTGATGTCAAATTAGGAAGCTAGGGATTTAGCTGCTAGCCATCGATTTGAAGGTCAAGGAGTAAACCCTCAGAAAATATCAGTCCATACTATTAGTGATTTGGTTATGGATAAGGCGTGTATACTTACACTGGTCAAGACGATGAAAGATCGTTTTACCTTATTATAGGAGGTGTTGGATGGGATATTTATCTATCCCAGTATTTCTTCTAGAGAAGATCCGGAACTCTTTGTTAAAGGAGAGATGGACCTTTGAGGTTATGCATCGATTATCGATGATAGAATATGGTAGTTGTAGAAGGAAATGAATATCCTTCATTGTGGAAAGATGATCTATTTAGATCAACTATAGGACATCTGTGTATACTCTAGGATTGATTTATGGCTATTGGTATGTTGATATTGTAGTGACAGTGTCATACAATTTTCATGGTTGTTGTGATGATTGTTATATCATCAGCCTAGAGTAAAGAGAATGCAGTTGTATAGCGACGACAATTTCATACTTGGTATGAATTGTATGAGCTTTTGGATTATTTTATTAGACTTATTGACGACTTAGTCGTCCAGGGATTTGGGAAATCGTGTATTCTGGACACGATTGGATCATTTGTGATGGTGGTAGTTGGAGTTGAGCACTCGGCCACCGTAGATGATGATTTTTTTTTTTTGGTATTGATTTGATTATTACCATAGATATGGATAGGATGCTCTAGTGGTACTATACCGCTGACTGGTGATGGAATTTATTCGGTCTAAAGCTTGTGAAATTAGTTTCACAGCTCAGACAATGATTGACTTTTACACCCGTGTTGTTTGATCATTCTCGGGTGGAAGGAAGGGTATTGTATGCGGATGCAATGTTTCAGAGAATGGAGCGTTTCTGATTTAGTTGATCGAGACGTATCCCGTGTTTACGTCAAATGAGGAACTACGAGATGGGTTGTCATATATTTATGACGTGGACTTCGCAGTTATTATATTGTTTAGAAGAGGTGAGGAGCAGAAATGCTCATGGAGTTTTGGCTAGCTACTGGATAGCTACTATAGAGTAGCTGGAACACGAACGGTTGTAACAAGGAAGTTTGATCGCGATAGCCTACCATGCACTTGTAGAGTGTGTGGTGGAGTGGATTTTGTACGGTAGATGGACGTCTCTTGTGAAAAGATAATTCCCCGTCTCTGACTTCGAGGAGGATAATGGTTTCCGGAGTTGCATTATTTTAAGGAACAGATGTTTCACGAAATTCCGATTCCGGAATGGAAGTGGAAGTATTTCATTATGGATTTTGTGGAGGTTTGCCTAGGACACGTCAAGGCCATGACACGATTTGGGTGGTCGTTGATCAACTAACCAAATCAGCACACTTCTTAGCGATTCAGAAGACCGACTCTTAGGATCGATTGACGGAGAGTTATATCGTCGGGAGATCATCAGATTTCATGGTGTCCCTTTGAGCATTTCATCAGATAGAGATCCCTGGTTCACGTCTCGATTTTGGCAGAGTCTGCAGCAGGCCTTAGGCATGCAGCTTCGTTTTAGTACTGCATTCCATCCGCAGATAAATGGATAGTCTGAGCGGGCCATTTAGATACTAGAGGATTTGCTGGGGTCCTGTGTTATGGATTTCGGGGGCAACTGGGAGAACCAGTTGCTAGGACCCATAGAGCTCAGTATGAGACAGAGTTGGTCCGTACTATCAGACGTAGGATGACTGAGGCGCAGGATCGTCAGAAGAGTTATGCAGATCGGAGACGGAGACCTCGGGAGTTCTCTATTGGTAATCAGGTATTCCTGCGAGTTCACCCACGAAAGGGGTGAAGAGATTTGACCTCCGTGGTAAGTTAGCTCCAAGGTACATTGGGCCTTTCGAGATTTTTGAGAGGATCGGAGCATGCCAGCTACGCCTAGGGCTACCACCGTTTTTGGCTGGTATCCAGGATGTGTTTCATGTGTTCATGCAGAGGAAGTATGTGTCAGATTCTACACATATTCTATCAGATATGTCAGGTTACATTCAACCTGATGTTACTTATGCAGAGGTTCCGGTACGGATTCTGGATCACAAGGAACGACAGTTGCGAAATAAGATTTTGTGACTTGTCAAGGTCGGGTGGAGTCACCACACCGACGAGGAGGCTACTGGGGAGCTTGAGGAAAAGATTCAAGCTCAATACCCCCCACCTGTTTACTGAATGTGCGTGAGATATATTTTCAATACTTGTGGTACCTCTTACTCATTATGCATTTGAGTAGGAAATTTGGGGACCAAATTTTTATTAGTGTGGGAGAATGTTAAATACTGGAAAATGTAAAATAGTAAATTAAATGGCCAAGGAATTAAGGAAATAAGCCTGGAAATTTTTCGAGATTTTTAGGGAATTTTAGGAATTTTTCTGGAATTAAACGGACTTCGTATGAGATTTTTACGGGGATAAAATAAATAGGCTTTTAAAGGGGTTTGTTTAGACTAGTTAATGGGGTTAATTAACCTAGGTTATAAATCTAGGTTTTTAACTTCCTAATTTCCCTAGTTTTCTTTCCCCTCCGCGCCCGACGCCCCTTGCGGTTTTCCTTCTCTTCGCGACATCTTCTTCCCCGACCTTGCGCAGCCGCAGTCACCGACGCCGCCGGCCACTCCTCTGCGCCGGCATCTCCGCCGGCCTTCCACGCGCGCGCATCGCGTGCCTTAGACACCGCCGCCACTGCGATCGGGCATCGCCGCTCTTCTCCGATTCCTCGTCCTTCCTCGCGGCCGAGTCTTCTTCTTCCCGCGCGTCGGCCACGCGAACCCCTTTCCGCCGTATCGCCTCGCCGATGACCAGGCCGCCACCCTTCCCTGAGCCCAGGACCACCGCGACCCTCTCTCTTTCCTTTCCCTGCGTCGCGGTCCAACACCACCACGAGCCGTCGCTGACCCGTCGCCTCATCTTCCCCGTGCTCCACTATCGGATCTCCTCTCCTGAGAGCGCAGCAGATCTCCGTCGCTGCCGGAGGTGGGGGGGGGCAGTTGGTTGCTCCGGCGAACAGCGAGATAGGGGAAATAGGAGAGCCGCCGATGAAGATGCAGATTTAGGTATAGCTTTTGATTTCTCCTTCTTGCATCTGCCATTAAGTGTTTTGTAGGTAATGGTGCTCGGTTTTGGAGAATTAATGGTTGTAAATAGTTGTGAGGGCTGTGATCATGGTGAATTGGGTTGATTCCGGTGTTAATCGGTATGATATGTGGAGGATTAGGAATTAATTGGGTTATAAAGGAAATCGATTAAGTATTCGATTTGTTGTTGAATTGTATATTTTGTGCTTGACTATAATTATGCTATATGCAGGTTTTGGTCACGAGGCAGTTCGATGCGTGACGATTTGGTTCTTTTTACGGATATATATTCAGGCGGGTATTTTGACTTAACTTTTAGATTAAGTCAAATTGATATGCTAGTAGGATAGCTTACAATAACTTTTTCATGTTTATATGCCTAGTATGCTTTGTGCCTACTTGCTACATGCATTTGATCAGTATGATTATATCTTCCCTGTTTTATTTGGATCATGGTTACTTGGATCAGTTATATGCACTTATTGATTTTGCATATTATTCGGATAGATATTTGTAGTTGGATTTACATGCTTTAGTATCATGCACCATCTTGCATGATTGCATCTTTGGACAGGTTCCATTATTGTTGAGCCATGACTAGTTACATGACTCGCACACCGCCACTCATGGGTTAGTGGTACATCGGGAGGGTGTGTGCTGGTTGCTCTGTCGAGCTCCGGTCCGCTCATGGGTAGCGACGAGGCGCGTGGTAGTGCGAGGATCCCTCCTCTGGTCTATGACACCGGGAGATGAGAGCTTAGCTCCCCCACTATGTTTGGGACAGGAGGATAGGTATACTCCGACAGCATCCTGTCCACTCGGTCACTCAGGAGCAGTGATGGCAGAGTGCACAGTTGTCATAGCCCTACCCACTCGGCTTCACCATTGCGTGAGGTAGTGGTAGCATCGTGGGTGACCATGTCATTAGCACGGCATGCACTTTACGGATTGCATTTGTATTGTGTTCTTTGCATTTTTATTGATGCCTTGGATGTGCATATGATTGTCATGCATACAGGATACATGTTTATATATGGTCGAGGACTTTATTACTCCTAGTCGCACATGCTCTATATCGAGTAGGAGATTGGTAAGTCTGATCATTTTGTATTTCTTGCTTGCATACCCTATTTATGTGAGACTGTACTGGCATGATATTTTTATTGTTAGCTATACCTTACTTTGCATATCTACTATACCCGCAGAGTTCTTTGAACTCACCCCGTTGATTTATATCTATTTCAGGATGGAGCTGTCAGGAGAGTCTAGCTGCCAAACCCCCTCGTCGTGGAAGTGTATTTTGTTATTTGTGTTTACGGTTTTGGGTATTTGGATTAGAATATATGTTTAGGACTGGAGTTGGATATTTGTACCTGTGGATGTTTTGGTATGTCCTTAGGGACCTTTGATCGGATTTTTATTTCGATTGGATTTCGGTTGAGTATTCCTGCCCAGATGGCAGAAGGGGTAAGTCTAGTTAGTGTAGACTTATGTTTACCTAGATTTGTTGGCCTGAGGCCCTATTTGATTATCTGCGTGTGATGTTTGGATTCGGTCGTGTTGGCCAGATGTATAGTGGCCGTGTAGGCTTTGTATAGCGGTATTGTCACCGTATAGGGAGATCTTTGCGGATTTTGCGCGAGACTCCTCGGGCGTGACAGGTTTGGCATCAAGGTAAGCACTTGGCTTCCTTTGTTGGCCGGCGCCTATCTCCTCCACCAAGCTGTCCAGTTTTCTGGACAGCTTCTTCTCCTCTCGTCGGAGCGTCGTTTGGACGACGGTTAGTGCTCCGACAGCGGCTAACATACCGGGGATTTGATCTCCGGTAATCCTCGGAGGTGGAGGACGAAGGATTCGTCAAACGGTTGACGAATACCTCTCCGGAGAAGCGAGGGTTGAGAACTCGTTTTGGATCCGAATTTGGATTCGGATCGTGATCATCTCTCGATCACGTCGTCTTCAACACGAGGCTAGTAACCCGTACGAAGACGAAGCTCGTGACTTAGCGAAGTCATCCCGAGGAGCTCGGCGTGGATACAGATAGAGACGATTCTTACGAGGATTGTTCCGGTTGATGCCGTTCCCGCTACACGTCATACGGAAGGTATAACGTAGTTTAATTTCCTTTTATCGCAATTTTAATTTACGGTTATGTCTACACTTGTTGTAATAGCATGCGTGTGTTGTGTGTGTTGTAATAAATAGGAGTATTTATTATTTTTATTGCTTCCGCTGTGCTCATGTTTACGAAACATGATCGAACACACACACGCCGCGGTGCCGGAAACCCAACAATTAGATTGTTGGTTGGTATTTCTATGAGAAATTTTAAAAAAGTATTTTTCAATATCAATATACTTATAAGTAGACTTCTTTCTTTCTAGCAAAAGACAATTATGTTTGTCCTCGGTGTCTTTCACCGTTGGTCATGGACCTGGTAAATCGGATAATGGATCGAATTCGTGTTTTGACACGATCTAGACGTGATCGGAAAACGTTAATTCATATTCAATCCGTTTAATTTTTCGTGTTAATGGATTCAATCCGAATACGAACCACTTAATTTCGAGTAGACATGACACGATCCGTTAGACACGAAAAAATACGTATAAAATGGATTGCAAGACACGATCCGAACCAATAGACACGAAATGATCCATAATCACACGAAAATATAATAACTTAAATAAAGTATAAAATAGATTACTATACATGATCCAAACCAATTAATAGATGCGAAAAGATCCATAAATACACGATAATGTAATAATTTAAACAAAAAAGCTTACAAAAAATTAACAATCCACGCTATCCAATTAGGATTAGAAGTACATTAACCCTAGAATTATTGTAAAAACACAAAATAAATTTCAAAGATTGTCATCATCATTCAAATTTATAGAGATTGCGTAAATGTCATCCATCTCCTTTCTTTTTCATGCCTAGAGTTTTTTAAATACAATAAAAAAGTAAATGGATCGATCTAACGGATCTAATGGATCCAGAAGACAAGATACTAATCCAACACGTAATTTTTTCGTATCTAACAGATAGACACAAAATAGGCACGAATCCAAAAATGCACGATCCAAATACGAAAAAAGCGGATCGTATTTGTATCGTATCCAGATTTGCCAGGTCTTTGGTCCTTCCATGATGGTGAAAAAAGACAAATCACGAGGGTCATGCTCCTTGATATGTTAATCAAAAATAATAGAAGACTTCTAAATTTGAATGAAAATTTTAGATCCCACATCGAAAATCAATCTGTATACAATCTAACAGCAATTGCATTGGTTTAGTCAATAGCCCCGAGGGGACAGATAGGTATTGAAAGAGAATACAATTTAGTCAACATTAAATGCATTTCCAAAGTTTTTAGATTCCATATATTGCGATAGCGATATCGAACCCAAGAATAGCCCAATGGGCGGCCCATTGTAATCCAGCTCGAATAATACATTGATTATATTGCCTCAAATATAAATAGAATTTTTGAAACAATTCAATCCGGTTGTGATTAGGCTAGTTTCTTAAGCATCCGATGAGATAATGTTGTCATCGCGATCGATCTCTCTTTTGTCTCGACTAGAAGATGTTCTCATGTCCTATTAGATATTCGAAAGAAGAAGAGAAAGCAGAAGATTCTGAACCCATGTGGAAAGAAGAAGAAGAAGAAGAAGATTCTGAATCATGAGTTCCCAATGTGACTTCACGAGCCAATAATGCAGTAAACAAACTAGTGCCCATCTTCTCTTGCTTGAAACAGAGGGAGACAGGGAAATCTCTACAGTTTGTTTATATCTTCTTTAGTGAATCAGATGAGGTAGTATTTTGTTTTATATCACCTTAAATTGTGATTTGTTTTTTTTTTTCTAAAAAAAAAAACTAATCTAATATTTGAACTGCAATCTTTGGCTCTCTCTAGAGCAACGGAGATTGATTCTCCTCAGCTCTCTCTCTTCTTTTAAACAATTAGGCTGGTCTAGTTTAAGTTGCCCTGCACCTTTCAACTTTAATTTTCTAGCAAGGTCTGTCAGCCATCGTCGATGCTCAACAGCTGATAGACTTGTAGACAGATGTATGTACAGTCTTCTGATCAAGTGTTTATGGGGCCACAAAAGGACCAAACACTGAGAAGAGTTTTGGCCTCAATCTAACATTTGATTTCTGATGCATGTTGATTCCTTCCGCGCATGTCCTCTTCCATAATAATGCTCGCAAACTAGCTAGTCATCCATCCCCATCATTGTCACAGGATTGATACATAAAAGTTCTACATATTTTTCAGTAATCACTGAATGTCTGACGGTCAATCGAAGTTTCACTGTTCTAAGTTAAAATTAATAAGTTAATTTTATTGAATTCTAAATTTATTAGATTAATGAGTTAATCTAATCGGATTTAAATTTATTGGATTACTAGATTAATCTAATTAGATTCGAATTTATTAGATTAATAGATTCATCTAATATGCATTTGAATTTTTCAAACGAGACCAAGAATAATATCCACGTTTTAATAAAATAGGAGAAAATATCATATTAGATATGACTTGATGATTAAGTAATAAATATTATTTTATCTGATAAGATCGTATGAGATTTAGTCAACCTTAAAGGTTAGGGTTTTCTGATCTCTTCTTATATATAGTAGTTAGCACTACAACGTGGATGACAAAGAAATAAGAGTTTTTTCCAAAGTGTGCTCGTGAGATGAGTGACGACGTTGTGCTCGTGTGGATGCCAATGAGGTGCGAACATATTAATCACCCTCAGATTGACTTGACCCTCCAGCATTGAACAATTCACACATCAAAGGTAATACTCTAAATTAATGACCAATCAGAATTCATATGTATTTTGTTGGGTTCTCTTTTTCCATTGTGTATATTTTTTATGTAATTTCTCTTTAGAACCCAACAGTCAATTCATTCGTAGTCACTGGAGCATTGGCTATATGTGGTAAGACGTCTATCTGTAAGATGAGGATGTTGGAATCACAATAGAAGTCTCAGGTCCAAATTAAAATTAATGAGTTAATCTTATTGGATCCTAAAATTATTAGATTAATGAGTTAATCTAATCGAATTTAAACTTATTAAATAACTAGATTAATCTAATCCGAACTTATTAGATTAATGAATTAATCCAATGTACGTTTGAATTTTTCAAATGAGACTATGAATTATATCTATGTTTTATAAAATAGGAGAAAAATATCATATGACTCAATGGTTAAGTAATATACACAATCTTATTTGATAAGATCGTGTGAGATTACGTCAATCCTAAAGGTTAGGATTTTCTAATCTCTCCTTATATATAGTAGCTAGTACTACAACGTAGGATAATTTTTTGTGCTCATGAGATGAGTGTCGGTGGTTGTGCTCGTGTGGATACCAAGGAGGCACGAACATATTGTGTTGGATCGATTTGAGCGCTAGAGGGGGGTGAATAGTGCTAAGCGATTTTTCGAATTCATTTCGATAAAACACGAGTGCACATCGGAAAGTAAGTAAAGACAATTTTATTTTTACATAGTTCACAGCCTTCCGACTGCTAATCCAAGACTCTAACGGTCCTAAACTGTGTACGGAGGGCAAATTATTAAAAACACTCCTCCTCGTTAGAGATAGGAGTAAGCGAGTACAAGAAAATAAGAACTTGAGATAGAGGGACACTCCCCCTCTTTTCGTTGCGATTAAAGCTACGAAAAAAGAAAGATTACAAACTTTGAAATAAAACTTAAAATGAAACTTTTATCGACAACTTAAAGAATGATAGATTGAGCTCGAGTTGTCATCGTTTCGGCAGTGCTTCGTCGTCGTAGGATTGTCGGAGTGTCGCAACATTTTGGAAGCACTTGGAGAGCTTTTGAATGATCAAAATGGTGTGGAGAACCCCTTATTTTATAGCCTTGAGAAACCCTAATCGTTGAGATGAAGCCTTATCTTTAAAAGTCACCTCACCCTAAGATAAGGGGATGAGGTTTTGACTCTCCTCGAAGTTGAAATTTGAATATCAGTCGACTGATCAACCCTATCTATCGACTGCCAACAGTCGACAGTCGACTGTTGCTAGGATTTCCTGCAATGAAAAGTTAGCTCAAAAATGCAATTAATATAAGTAAATTTGATGGTCATTTACCATCCAATCTCGACTTACAACTTCCATGGAAAGTCTTGGTCAGATCATTGCCTAAGGACATCCTCGTACAGAGGACACGACCTTACTTACTTTCGCACACACGAGCTTACCTTTGTGATTGTAACTTCGCCTCCGGTCTCCACCTGAGTTCTTCGGCTCTCTCCAAAATCCTCCCGGTGTCGTCCGACCACCACGATTTCTCAACATGAGAACCTCTGGGTGTCGCCGACCTTTAGCTTAGCTACACATTCCTGCACACTCGATTCAGCTTGTGAGATAACAAAATGAACTTAACTTTGTGTATTTGCTATAATCAAAACCCAGGTTCGATTCAGGTGTCTACTGCACCAACAATCTCTCCCTTTTTGATTTATGGAAAACCAATACAAAGTTAAGGAAATAATTGAAGTGCATTAAGTGAATGACTAGCATAAAACATGAATACAAAGGAATATGCATAACTTAATAAGTTAGTGTGAGCAACTTAATAAGTTAGCTTAAGTATGAGTATGAATAAAACTCTGTTTCAAGTACTCTCCCTTGACCAAAGGTGATGACTTAAAAAAAACTTTAACACTCCCCTTTAATGTTTGCCACTTTAAAATGTTAAGTAATCAAAATTACTTAACATAGGCCAAATATTTTATATGAAGTTTAAGTTAAGCAATCAAAAATTAATTTTTGATCTCTTAACTTTGACATTTTCTCCCCCTTTCTCAATTAAAAGATTTAACCATAAAGAGGTTAAGTTAAGTAATCAGGCTTTACTTAACTTTGGGTCATTAAAAAATTTAAGTTTAAGAAAAAAAATTGATCCCTTAACTTTGGCCTTTTCTCCCCCTTTTGCCATAAATCGAAAAGAGCGAGGGGTTTTGAAAAACATAGTTTTTTGAATTTTGTTGAAAGATAAGTTTAAGTCCAAGCATGTTCCAAATAAATTTTAAAAATAGTAGTTTAAATATAACCTCATCTATTTGGATGTTCGACTCTATTTTGTTGGATCGAGCGGATCGTTAGAGGGGGGTGAATAGCGATAAAAAATTTTCGTTCGAGTAGACAATTAAACACAGTGGAAGATAAATGCAAAATAAATGAGACAAGAGAATTTTTTACTTGGTTCGTAGCCTTCGGCTACTACTTCAATGCCCTAGTGGTCCTTGACCACGCACGGAGGGCAAAGCACTAACGAACTCCTCCTCGTTGGAGGTAGGAGTTAATTGAATACACAAAATCGCAAAAGCTTGAGATAGAGGGACACTCCCCCTCTCCTCGTTACAATAAAAACAACTCCGAGACAATAAAAAAACAAGCTAAATGAAACTTATACCGACGAATAAGAAATGAAAATCCAAGCGTAGATCGTCGGAGTAGTAGCACTTCGTTGCCGGAGAGTAGCAGCATTTGCGGAGGCTTTAGAGAACTTAGAATTGATGAGTAAACCCTAGGAGAGGCTCTCCTTTTATAGCCTTTGAGTCCCTTTTCGAGAGGATCTTCAACCAATCAGATTTGAGCATCAATCTCCTTGAATTGAGATGATAAGGCTTGACTCCTTGAAGTTGATCCTTGACCATCAGTCGACTGATGGACATCATCAGTCGACTAATGGTAGAAATGTCAAACGGGTCGACCCATGGCGGGGTGGGTCAACCCGTCGTTAACTCAACATTTAGCGGAGAGGGGTGGGCCGACCCGTCATCTCAGCGGGTTGAGAAATCTCCAACCCAACCCAACCCAAGGCGGGTTGCAGGTTAGGCGGGCCAACCCACGAACCACAAAAATTAAAAAACTATATCTAAAATTACTAAGGTGTTGAGAGTTTGAGACGATGATCGGTAAGGTAGATGAGGTACCATGATTTAAAAAATAAGCATTTGAAATAACTAAAATCTTATAATTGAGATTGACCGACAAAGTTGAGTACCAATATTTTTGATTCTTTCAATGTTCAAAAATATTCAAAACTTGATAATATGTAAATTTAAATTTTTACTCCTCTAAATAGAGATCCAATTGAGATTTTTTTTAGCTCTTGTAATTATTTAACTTTGATATGTCATCATTTACTATATCGATTGGAATAGTAGTGATTAGAGTTGTCAAACGGACCGATCCATGGCGGGGCGAGTTAATCCGTCGCAAATCTAACATTTAGTGGGGAGGGGCGGGTTGAGAAATCTCAAACCCAACTCAAGGCGGGTTGCGGATTAGGCGAGCCAACCTGCGGGCCAAAAAAATATAAAAAAATCCAAAATTATTGAGATGGTGAAGGCTTGAGGTGATAACCGACAAAGAGGATAGAATACCATGGTAAAAAAAAATATGCATTTAAAACAACTAAAATCTTGTAATTGAGACTCAATTATCAATCGACAATGTTATGTACAAATATTTTTTATTCTTTCAACACTCCAAAATATTCAAATCTTGATATTATACAAATTCAAGTTTTAGCTCCTTCAAGATTTAATTGAAATTTTTCGGCATTTGTAATTAGTTGACTCTGATATATCATCATTTCCTATATTAATTGAAATTGAAATAGTAGTGACAAAATAATTATAAACTAATTAGAGTATATCAAAAAAAATTATTAGAGTACCTAAATCAAATATTTTTTTATTATTTTCTTTAATTTTTCCTACACTTTGTGCCGAGCTATATGTGTGATAGAAGAATATTGTGATTATGAACTTGTTAGTATTAGAATATTGCTAAAAAAAGCTTAAATATTTTTTTTTCACAAATTTTATCTTCTTTTGATATTTCTCAACCCGCGGGCCAACCCAAGCCCGCCGCGGGCCAACTCGTCTAACCCGCAACTCGGGCGGGTTGATTCGTTTAGGCCCGCTAAAATGGCGGGTTGATAAAATTTCAACCCAACCTGCTTAAATTACTTGGCGGGGCGGGCCAATCCGACGGGCCTAACCCAACTTGACGGCTCTAACTGATGGTAGCATCAGTCGAGTGCTGACCACGGACAGTCGACTGATGGACGGTAGTCGACTGATGCTAGCTGAAATCAAAAGTTAGCTTAACAAAAACATTATTTCGACGGTCGCCGGCCATCCGATCTCGACCTAAACCATCCATGGGATGTCTTTGGTCGGATCTACGCTGAAGACCATCCCTGTAAGGAGGATATGACCTCACTTATGCTCACACACATAAGCTTACCTCGATACTTACTTTGTAGCTCTTGCTTTCGGCCTTCCACTCGATTCCTTCGGCTCCCTCCGAAGTCACTCGAGTGTCGCCCGACCACTGCGACTTCCTCCGGGTGTCACTAGCCTTCAGCTTCAGCTCTAGCACCTTTCTGCACACTCAATTCAGCTCGTGAGATAACAATATGAGCTTAACTTTGTATCGTTTGCTATAATCAAAACTCAGGTTCGACTTAGGTGCCTACTGCACCGACATATATGACTTGATTGATATGGAATGATCAATAAGTCCTGATTAGAGTTGGTTAATCTAGATAATTATACTTCATGGTTCATGTCGATGCACTAGATCTACATCTAAAATCAGGAGTGAGGTTCTAACATCTCACATCCATCTACATGGCTAAGTACACAAACACATTAGTCCTATGTGTTGTGAGATGTACTGGCTCCTTAAATCTATAAGTACATGATTTCTAAGGTAAGGCCTAAATTAGTTCCATTTTGCATGAAAAGTAAATAATAGTGTATACCAAAAATATAAGTTTAAGTCCTACTCTATTATGCACATACCTAATTTACGTCTTAGTAGACTAAATTCAGCTTCGGGTAAAGGTTAGTAAATAGGTCCGCTATGTTCGACTTGGATTTCACGTATTCGAGTTGTATGGTTCTGTTAGCTATATGTTCTCGAATAAAGTGGTGTTTGACCTCTATATGTTTGGTCCTAGAGTGACATATAGGAGTTTTGGTTAAGTTGATTGAGATAATATTATCTATGTGAGTTTTAATATTGTTGAAGTTTAAGTTAAAGTCTTGAAGAGTGTGCTTCATCCAAAGAAGCTAAGTCACACACTCACCCATTGCGACGTATTCGGCTTCGATGGTAGATAAAGCAACACAGTATTGCTTCCTACTGCACCAACTCACTAGACTCGAGCCGAGAAGTTGACAACAACCACTCGTGCTCTTTCTATCGAGTTTATTACCGGCATAATCTGAGTCGGAGTAGCCGATTAGTTCGAACTTGGTAGATCTAGGATATTAAATACCTACACTTAGCATGCCCTTTAGATACCTAAGGATACACTTAACTAATGTTAGGTGTAACTCCTTGGCACAATTTTGGAACCTTGCGTACATACTGCGAATAATATATCGGGTCGACTCGCAGTTAAGTAAAGAAGACTCCCTATCGCGCTCCGATAGTATTTTAGGTCAATAGATTTTCCGTCTACATCTTCTCCTATATTAACATTTGTTGTCATGGGTGTATTAATGATTTTAGCATTTTGCATTCCGAATTGGTGATTAATTCCTTAGCGTATTTTTGTTGATGTAAATAGATTCCTTCTTTAGTTTGTTTAATTTGTAATCCTAGAAAGAAATTTAATTCTCCTACTAAGTTCATTTCAAATTCACTTTCTATAAGTGAAATGAACTCGTTTAGTAGGATTGAATTAGTGGTTCCAAATATTATGTCATCTACGTAGTTTGGGCTATAAAAATTTCTTTGCCTACGGATTTTACGAAAATGGTTGGGTCGATTTAATTGAATTCTAGACTGACTTGGATTAGGATCACCTATCACTTGGTCGATAGGATGATTTGTTTGAACCCTAAGTTGACTCAAGTTAGGATTAATACTGGACTCAATTTCATGGTCAAAGTCGAGTTTGGTATGAGTTGGTTCGTTAGTTGGTTCTACTACGGGTTTTGTGGGTTCATGTCCTTCGTCGAATACTACATTAATGGTTTCCTCAATTTTAAGGGTGTCATTGTTATATACCCTATAGGCTCTACTCGTAGTTGAGTATCCTAGGAAGATTTCGGTGGAGGTTTTGGTTATGAACTTTCCTTGGTAGTCTTTAGTGTTTAGGATATGTACCTTACATCTAAATACCTTAAAGTATTTAATGTTAGGTACTTTGTCATGGTAGATTTCGTATGAGGTCTTAAGGTGCCTCTTTATCAATAGGATTCTATTTTGGACATAACAAGTTGTACTAACAACTTCTGCCCAAAACCTATTGGGTAGGTTATATTCGTTCAGCATGGTTCTAGCGGCTTCTTGTAGGGTTCTATTTTTCCGCTCGACTAGGTCATTTTGTTGTGGGGTTCTAGGACATGTGAATTTATGGTGGTATCCGTTTAGGTTACAGAAATCTGTGAACCTGTGGTTTCCGAATTCATCATCATGATCACTTCTAAGTCTTTTAATTTTAAAGTTCTTTTGGTTTTCGATTAATTTAAACAAGTTGATGAGTTGGTCTAAGGTATCACTTTTGTGTTTAAGGAACCTAACCCAGGTAAATCTAGAATAATCATCAATTATAACTAAGTAAAATTGACTCCCATTAAGTGACTTGGCTTAATGAGAATCAAATAGATCCATGCGTAGGAGCTCAAGCACACTTTTGGTTCGTTCTTGATTAGTGAGTTGATGTTGTGCCCTAAGTTGTTTACCTTGTTGACAAGCATTATAGATTTTATTGTCTAAGTTGTTAAGGTTAGGCAAACCTCTGACTAAGCCACTCTAACTCATCTTATGAACGAGTCTTGGGTGCGAGTGACCCAAGTCGTCGGTGTCACAACCAAGATTCCTCTTGTTGTGTCATAAGACACTTGGTTGAGGAGTTAGGTAGATTAATAGTATAGATGTTGCTATTCCTAGTTCCTTTAAGTATTATTTTAGAGGTTGCATTAGTTTTAATTAAGCATTCATTTTCTAGGAATATGATCTTATAGTTATTATCACACAATTGACTTACACTAAGTAAATTGTATTCAAAATCTTCAACTAATAAAATATTTTGAATTGTAAAATTTTGAATTTAGCTCAATATCACCTGATCCGATGATTTTGAGCTTGTCGTTGTTTTCGAAAGCTACCGATCCTTGTCGTTTGAATCTAAGCTTTGAAAATTTAAGTTGGTCCCCGGTTATGTATCGGGAGCACCCACTGTCCAACATCCATTTACCCTACACATATAGTAGTTGGATCGGATATTGGAATTTAAGAGTTGGTTGAAGATTATTAGTTCTATAATCATCTCACCCTTTTCTACAAGATCAAACACGTTATCCTTATATGTTCCTGCGAGATGACTTCAATTTTACTTGATTAAATTTAATGAATTGAAACTAGTCAACCTTGGGTTAGATTCGGATTTAAACCTAAACTCGTCAAGTCGTCTTTTCAAGAAATTGACTTCCAGGTCATGGCGAGGCACAGAGACCTTCTTTGATCGGAACAACGACCACTTCCTTAGACAAAGCTAAGTTCGAGAAAGTAATAACTTGATTCACCTAAGATCACCTCCTGGTCTAACTAATTAAGGATACGACGAGGTAGCTTCAGCTAGTTCCACTTAGTCGAGTGCACCGAGCTAGATACGTCTTATCTAATTTGGACACACGGGACCTCGCTTCTCTAGTGTACTATCATCTCACCGCGTCCTAGTACTATGTTATCAAGAATTGACTAGTTATAGGTCCTATCTAACCATTCTAAAAATAAAAAGAAAAATACCTAAGCATGCAAAGTCTAATTAATAGCACAAACAAATTTTGTACTAGCTCCCTCTGGACCATTGAATCGATTCGGTCTTTCCACAGAGTGAATTTGGTCCTTGGAAATCTAGTACTTGTTAGATCCTAATTTAGAAATCAAAACAGTCTTAGGGACCCATGTTTGGACATGTTTTTTATTTCGACTTACAATCGACATATACGACTTGTTAGTCGTATTTGAGCTAAACCCAAGCTCAGCCTTATTGTACACGGCTAGGGATGTAAATAAACCAAGCGTTCATGAACAAGCTTGGTGTTTGACTCGGTAAGAGCTCGATTACGTTCGTTCAATATGTATCAAAGTCAATTAATAAACAAGCTTGAATAGCTTGATAAATTAAATAAACAAGCTTGAATACATATGTGTTCGACTTGTTAATGTTCGTGAACAGTGTTTATGAACAATATTCGTGAACATTAATAAGACGATTTATGATTATACTCTTTTAAAAAAATATTTTTGAATTTATTTATGCTCATTTATAAATCAAGATTAAATTAGTAAAATTTTAAATAAACAAACAAGTTTGACTTAAGAGTTTGATAACGTTTAAATAAGTCAAATTTAAACAAGCTTGAATCAAGCTTGATTAGAAGTTCGATACCCATTAAACAAGTCAAACTCAATTCAAGCCCAAGCCAAGCTCAAGCTCAAAAAAAAAATCAAGTCAAGCTTGAACAGGTTTTTCAATAGCTTGGTTAATTTTAGGATTGGTTCGGCTCGACTTGGTTATCTTATTAAACAAATTTGAACACTACAAAGTTTGGCTTGGCTTGGCTCGTTTACAGCCCTATACACGACCCTTTGTAATCCAAGTAAAAGGTCAAGTCCCTTGGATCCCAAAGTAAACCTTTCCAATGTATGCCTAAGGTCTTCGACTTGACTTTTCAAAAGTGATCGAGTTCTCAACTTCGAGCTTTTCAACTCAAGTTGAGTCCTCCTTTTGAACTTGACTAATCGAAGAGGTTAAAGAGACCTCGTGTTTAAGGAGTTTAACCTCCTCAACTAAGATCTCGACCTTGGACTCAGACTTAGCTAATTTTATAGTTAAGAATTTAATTGCATTATATAATGTGCTAAGTAAATATCGATTTACCTTAAGTGACCCTTTTGAACCAGATGTGAATCCGTGGCTTGTCTTAAATAGCAACTCATCATTGGATCCAGACTCGGACTCTTCCTCTAGTTCGAACTCTTGTTCGGGCTCAATCGGCTTGGCCATAAAGACGAGGTTGTCGTCTTCCTCCTCTGACGATTCTTCCCAAGTAGCATTAAGCACTTTCTTGGACTTGGGTGCTTTTGTTCTTGAGTTTCGGACACTCCGACTTGATGTGTCCGAACCTGTTACATTCAAAACATCTAAAATTAGAATTAGATTTAGATTTACCTTGATTGACAGGTCATCTTCGATTCTTGATTGATACTACTGGTACTTTTTCTACCTAATTCCCAATAGAAGAGTTAGCAGGTGACCCGTGACCCGTCCCCAAAACACCTGGTTCAGCCAAAGGGGAAAAGGAGAAACAGTTTGGGCGAAAGTTATCAGAAGCCATTGGCACGGGCGAGAGTTAGACGAAGCCATTGACACGGGTGAGAGTTATCGGAAGTAATCGACACGGGCGCAAGTACCAGAGGTCATCGGCATGGACAAGTAGCGAGAGCCATCGGCACGGGCGAATGCTAGAAGCAAGGGACGCAGGTGGAAAAGAGGTGGAAGGCACTTCGCTAACAGAGGACTAGGAACTGGTTCAACTAGGCAATTCCAGAAGCCAATGGGATAGAGGAAGGGTCAACTCAACCTAATCGACGCGAAAGAAGTTTGGTACGGGAAAAAGGAGAATTGGTTCGGTTTAAGGAGAAACCCTAAGGCTAGGTCACCTATGGTATAGGGGCCTAAGTTAACTTCACCCAAAGCAGAGGGGTGAGGGAGACAGTTTAACCTCGTTGCCTGAAAAGTAAAGGGAAAGGTGCTACGCAACGGCTTGGGGAGCCCCACGCAATATTCGGGGGAGTCCTCGTTCCTCATATTTGTAACATAATTATTCTCCAGGAAGAGGTGGTGGCCACGTGTACGATGGAGATAATCCACGACGTTACGTTGAAGGAGGAGGGGAAGATAAAAGGGAGAGAGGAAGGAAAGAGAAGAGGGGGGATCGATCCGCAATCATTCGCATCCAGCAAGAGAGAAGAGGAGACGAGAGAAAAAGGAAGAACGACCTCGCCGGAGAAGGAAGACGGAGATCTGCTGTTTGTTAAGTCTCTTGTATTTTTTTCATCTTGTAACATCATTGTAAGAGGTCCTTTCTCCTCCACCTTCGGAAACTTGCTTTCTGTAAAGGAGGATCTTCATAGTGAAAGTGCTTAGGCACCGCATCTGGTGAGAAACCTCACCCCCGTGGAGTAGGAATCCTTATTCCGAACCACGTTACATCTCGTGTCTGAATCTCGATTGCTGGTGTCGGGTTTTTGCGTTTCGTCTACTTTATTTTCTTATTCTTTACTGATCGCTGCCGGGGGAGAATATTCCGAGACCTCCCTCATCGCTTCATCGCCTTGAAAACGGAGCGAACGGATTTTTCCCCCGCACCCGCATCAGTTGGCGCCGTCTGTGGGAACATTTGAGCTGGACGTTGAGATGCAACCCGAAGAAATGCAACAACCTGATATCTCTGCGGCGGAGGAGCGCCCCATCACCCTTCTACCATCGCAACTAAAGGCCTTAATGGATGATGCTATCACAGAAGCCCTCGCTAGAGAAAGGAGAAGGACCGGATATCGATCCGCACCGGAACCTTCTTCTAGAGATCCCCTCCCAGAAATGCCTCCTCCCTCTCGTACAGCCGCCCATGGTGATGTGTTGCCTGGAGGCGGACTCGGGGGAAGAACACCCCAGAATACTACGCCCTTCACCCAAACGCGCCGGGAGGAACAGGGTGAAAGTCAATCAACCAGACCTCCGGAATTCTACGAGTCTAGCCCCTTCACGATGGACATTCTTTCGGAGCTCCCTCCATCCTACTTCCGAAATCCTCAGGTCTGTAAGTACGATGGTTCGACGGATTCGGAAGAGCACATATCACAATTCGATGGAGCGGCCTCGCTTCACTGTTATACTGACGCTCTCAAGTGTCGAGTCTTCCGGACCACCCTGATTGGTTCGGCGCAAAAGTGGTTCACTACTCTGCCCCCGGGATCTATCACCTGTTTCGCTGACTTCCAGAGAATGTTCAGTCGAGAATTTGTCAGCTGTAAGGCGTATAAGCAAGACGCCTCTATGTTAATGCATATCACCCAGGGACCTTCAGAATCCCTTAGGGGGTATATCCATCGATTCATCTCAGCGGCTAGGGGAATCCCCGCAGCCCGATCTGAATCCTTCCGAGGTGCCATTCAGCACGGGCTGAAGGAGGGCCCCTTCCTTAGTTCCTTGTTAAGACAACCTACGGATAGTTACGAAGAGCTACTGAGCCGTGCGGAGCAGTTTATCCGCGAAGAAGAAGGATTAAAGGTACGGAGGGCCGAACGGACTGCCGCAACAGTCCCAACTGAAAGGGCTCATCCCGCTGTTCCTCAAGCTCCTCCTCGGCGGGAGTATACAAGACCTTTTCGGCACGAGGCTCCGAGGCCTCGACCAATGCTACAGGGAGTTCGCCCCGCCCCGCCATTGCAAATCATGGCTGCTGAAGTGCTTCCTCTTGTGAGGACTTGGAAAGAACGTGAAATGGAGTTCTACGATCAACAGGGTCTGCTACAACGACCCTTGGGACATAGAGGGATCCCGCGTAATCCCCCAGCCCCGTTCTTTTTCCAATATCATACAGAGTACGATCACAGTAGCAATCGATGTTTCAAGCTACAAGAAGAACTAGATTGCCTCCATGTTGCATATCCGCAATTGAGGTATCAAGCCGGAGGAACGGCACGGCGAGGCCCTCGAACCAATGTCGCCCGTCCGGGGCCGTATAATCAACAACCTCGAGTCACTTTCCCCCAAACGTCGTCCCGAGAAGTGGTCTCTCAAGAAGGTCCATCAGGTGAGGGCCCTTCCTCCGCTTCAGATGACCTTCCCCCTCGGGGAGTTATCCATGTGATAGCCGGAGGACCTACTGACGGGGACTCTAACCGGGCACGGAAGTCATACGCCCGTCTTATGGAGAGTTTGGCCATCGTCATCGACAGATCGAAGCGGCGCGCCCGCTTTCATTTGGGCTAAGATCTGCAGGTGTTCTCATACATCTGACGCTTTGGTTATCCGTATATCCTCGGCTAATTATGAAGTGGCGGTGCTAGTTGATTCGGGAGCTCACAACATACTCTTCCATGAGGCCTTCAGATGCAACTGGGAAATGCCCAGCTAGAAGATGTGTCCACTCCCCTTTTCGGATTCGCAGGGCACATGGTCCACCCGACGGGGCAGATTTCATTTCCTTTAACTCTGGGTGAAAAGCCCCGCCAAAAAACTAGTATTATCCCTTTCCTTATCGTGGATGCTCCATCCACTTATAACGCTATTCTTGGGCGCCCTTTCCTCACCCTTTTTCAGGCCGTGGCTTTCCCGTACCACAGTGTCAAATTTCGGTGGGACAATTGGTGGGAGAAGTTCGTGGAGAATGAAGGCCTCCGAGCTGCTATGTGCAAATGGTTGGGACGATCAAAAGAAGGCCGAATCAAGACCTAAAAGGCAAAGTGCATATCGCTACGACGCCTACGCCCCTGGAGGAATTTCCCCCCAAGGATGATAAGATAGAGGAGGGAGAACTGGTGGAGATCGCTCCGGGAAAGGCCACACGGGTAGCACAACAGTTGGATATCAAAGGAGAGCTGGTGGCCTGCTTAAAGGAGAATGAGGACATATTTGCAAGAGATGTGCATGATCTCACGGGTATCCATCCTCAAGTAGCGGAACACCACCTCAACATCATTAGAGGAGCCCGACCCGTCCAACAGAAGAGGCGACATTTTGGACCCGAGAAAGACAAGATCATAGCTGAGGAGGTGGATAAGCTACTAAAAGCGGGCCATGTAAAGGAAATCCAGTTTCCCGAATGGGTTTCTAATGTAGTCTTGGTCCCCAAGCCTTCTGGGCAATGGAGGATGTGTATCGATTTCGGTGATTTGAATAAAGCATGCCCTAAAGAGCTACCCCTTGCCTCGTATTGATCAATTGGTGTATTCTAATTTAGGATATGAAGTGGTTTCCATAATGGATGCCTATCAGGGATATCATCAAATACCTTTGGCCGAAGAGGATCGAAAGAGGGTTAGCTTTGTGACTGCAGGGGGATTATATGCCTATGTGGTCATGCCGTTTGGATTGAAGAACGCCGGGGCTACATATCAGCGCCTTATGGATAAAATTTTTGCAGAACAGAAAGGGAAGAATGTGGAGGTCTACGTGGATGACATCCTGGTCAAGTCGAAGGTCACTCGGGATTTAGTCAAGGACTTGAATGAAACCTTCGCTACGTTAAGGCGATTTAATATGAAGCTAAACCCTAACAAATGCTTGTTCGGGGTAAAAAGTGGCAAGTTCTTGGGGTACATTGTGACTGAGAAGGGGTTGCAAGCCGACCCCGAGAAGGTGAAGGCCTTATGCAACATGAAATCACCTACTAATCTGCAAGAGACCCAGAAGTTAGTGGGCAAGATTGTTTCTTTATCCCGATTCATAGCCAGATCGGCGGACAAGGGGCTACCTTTCTTCAAGATCTTGCGCAAAGCTACTAAATTTCAGTGGGACGATCAATGTGAACAAGCTTTCCAGGAGTTGAAGAGATATCTGGCCGGACTCCCGCTACTGGCTAAACCAATACAGGGAGAACCACTATGGATGTATCTGGCCGTCTCAGAAGGAGCCGTTAGTTCGGTATTACTGAAACAAGAAGGTTCTCACCAGCAACCTATTTACTATACCAGCCATATTCTGAAGGGGGCAGAATTCCGTTATACGGAGTTAGAGAAGCTGGCATATATCTTAGTGCTAACCGCCCGCAGACTGAGGCCATACTTTTTGGCTCATCCTATCACCGTTTTAACACACAGCGAGTTGGGCAAGGTCGTTACTAAGCCAAATTTCTCGGGAAGGTTAGCCAAATGGGTGGTAGAGCTAAGCGAGTATGATATACACTACCAACCTCGCACGGTCATCAAGGCCCAGGCACTCGCTGATTTCCTGGCCGAGGTACCTTGTGGTTCGGAAGAAGGTTCAGCTATGAAGGAGAGGGAATCAAAGGCATGGAATATATTCGTAGATGGCTCTTCAGGATCTACAGGCAGTGGTGTTGGTGTTCTATTAATTACCCCGAAGGGTGAAGAAACTCGATTAGCCATTCGCTTGGAATATCGGGCATCTAATAATGAAGCGGAATATGAAGCTATCATAGCGGGATTGCAGGCTGCTAAAGCGGTAGGGGCTTCTTCCATTGTGATCCACTCGGATTCCCAGTTGGTAATATCCCAACTTCAAGGTTCTTTATGAGGGAGGATCGCACAAGTACTTGAAAGCTTTTGAGAAAGAAAAAGCTCAATTTCATCAGGTCCTCTTGAAGCAAATCCCGCGGGAGCACAATGAGAAGGCAGATGAATTGGCTCGGATAGCTAGCGCTGTGGGAGGAATAAAATCATCGGAGACGATCCAGGCGAGAATTCACACTTCCTTAGCAATATGCAACATAGAGGGAGACGCACCCGAATCAAGCCTAATTCTCGATTGGAGAACCGATATCATAGCTTATTTATGGCACGGGAAGATTCCTGAAGGGAAAATTACGGAATCTACTTTAATACACCGAGCCAAACGGTTCATCCTCTTAAATGAAGACCTATACAAGACCTCTTTCGGGCGACCCTTGTTAAAATGCCTAGGAAATGAGGATGCAGAATGGGTACTCCGGGAGATCCATGAAGGATGCTGCAGCAATCATTTAGGAGGGAGAGCTTTAGCAAGAAAGACCTTGTTGGCCGGATACTTTTGGCCTACTCTTCAACGAGATGCGGCTCGTATAGTGCAAAGTTGCATCGCTTGTCAGAAACATAGCAACCGTTCTGAGCGACCAGCGGAGTTAATGAAAGCTGTAGTCTCTTCCTGTCCTTTTGACCAATGGGGAATGGATATAGTGGGTCCGATGCCAACAGCACCTTTACAGAAGAGGTTTTTATTGGTCGTTGTGGATTATTTTTCCAAATGGGTGGAGGCCGAGCCCTTAGCCAAAATTACTGAGAATGCCGTAATACAGTTCTTATGGAGAAATATCATTTGTCGGTATGGTATCCCTCGGAAAATAGTCAGTGATAATGGGCGACAGTTCCAAGGGAAAAAGATTCAAGAATGGTGCCAAAGTCTCAACATTCAAAGAAGCTTACTTGTAGCTCGCCTCAGCGAATGGACAAGTGGAGGTAACTAACAGGGATCTTCATTCAAGGATTAAAGACCAAGTTGGGTGCTCGGAGGGGGGTGGAAGAGCTACCAGCGCTGTGGGCTTATCGAACCACACCTAAGACGACAGGAGAGACTCCTTTAGTTTGGTATATGGGGCGGAGGTCGTTATTCGGTCGAAGTTTTGTTGGATAGCGCCGGGTAAAAGCATACGAGCCAGATCGTAACTAACTTATCCAAAGCACCAATTAGATCTGTGGAGGAAAGGCGGAGATGGCCCGGAGGCGAGCGGAATTTTACAAGCAGAGAGTTCAATGAGCCTTTAATAAGAAAGTGGTGCCTCGGAGATTTCAAGAAGGAGATTGGGTTTCGTAAGGTAAATCCTTGGAGATCTGAAAGTTGGCTCCCGGTAGGGACCCTACGAGATAACGTCATGCGTAGTAGGGTTGATATTATCGAAGACGACCAAGGCAAAGAGCTTCCACGACCTTGGAACGCCCTTCTTCACTGAAGCTCTTTCACCTGTATGAAATATGAAATAGAAAAGAAATTATGAAACTCGGAGGGGTGTTTATTGAATTGATTATATCAATTAAATGCCAAGTGCTCTCTAAATTTCATTAAGGGGTTATTTACAAGGGCAATACGGTATTACCAATGAGTATTGAAGGAGAAACAGAAAAACAGAAAAGAAATTCCCGTTTCAAAATGAGATATTGTATTACAGCTTAAATCGTTCAGGAGGATAACGTTTGAACCCAGCCTCCCAATTTAAAGAAAATGAAGGATAAGTTGGAGGAGGTAATCCGTCCTGATAGGTGGCGCGCATTAAAATAGTGAGTCGCTCCTGGCGGTTCGGACGGTCAGGGCTTCGTTCTCGATGCCGCCTCTCACACTTTTCTTGTTGTTCACGAAGATTTCGACGCACGTCCACATAGCGCCGTGACACCTCCATAATTGCGTCAGCCAGGGTGGAAACGTCATCAGCTCGAGAACTTTGGTCCTGCTGCACAAGGTGTGTCATCTCCACCATATTTTGGCGCATGGAAGCTGAAATCCCCTCCACTGCTTCGGAATACGATCTGGTTCGGGCAAGTTCAGAGCTCATCCTCTGGAGGGAAGTCTCTTGCCTGCGTAGACGGGCATGAGCATGCGCCCGAGAATTTATAAGGGAGGAGTTTTCTTGTACCTCCTTGCATAAGCGGGTGCGAAGGTCCCCTATTTTATCTTGTGCTCACTGATATTGAACCTGAAGACGAGCGAGGGCGTCTGAATCTTGTTGCTTCCCCTTGAGAAGCTCTGCTACCTGCCCTTGAAGATGTATTAACTCTTGAGCCAAGGAAGATTCTGTGTTAAGAGAGGCCGACTGGATTTCTTGCTGGGGGACGAGTGGATCTGCCCCTGGACGTGATTGCGCCTTCAACACTGCAATAGTGTCGATCCTCTCAGATTTGTTGGTGGGCCTCGGCTAAATTGCTCCGCACCGGATAATTGGTGGGACAGAATCGTTCCCGATTCTGAGCATTCGCTAAATCTTCCATGTTGCGTTCCCATTCTTGGGCTTGAGCCGGTAGTGAAGGGAACGATCCAATTCTGGTGGTCAGTGAGCCTACTGTTGAAGAGAAGAGAAATGGGTCAGTTAAACAAAGCTAAGGAAATTGATTAAGAAAACGTACCAGGTCCAAAGCATGACGCAGGCCTTCCATACGAGGAGTCATCTCCTCTAAGTTCAGAATCCGAAGACTCCTGGGAGAAAGGGAAGAGGATGGGACGGATGATGCCAAAGGGGGAATCTCACTCGTAAAGGGGAGAATGGAGGCGATATTCGGTGGTGGAGAACGGAGAGAAGGAGGAGTCTCATTCAAAAGGTCCATGGAAGTGGTGGTCAAGAGTGGCATATTCAGAGATGCGGGGAGAATGGGCGTCACATTTGTCTGGGAGGTGAAGTCGGAAGGAAAAATCGAAGGAGACTGATCGGAGGAGGGTCCTGGAGAAGATGAGATGATGAGCACTGGGTCGAGGAAGCCTTCAATGAGGATTTTAGAAGTAGAAGGCTCCTGATTAGGGTCTACAGGAAGAGGAGGACTCTTCAGGCGATAAACGAAGGGGGAGGTTGGCAGCGAAGGAATGTCAACCGCCATGGGTTCAGGAGAGGAATGACGGGCCGAGGAAGGAGAAGACAAGGGCGATATAACCTCTATCATCGGCGGGCATGAAAGCATCTCCTTCCCAGATGCATCCCCAGGTTGTGGGGAAGAAGAAGGCGATTTCTGAACGTCATTGGCGGAGGGAGGCAAAGGGGGAAAGTTAGGGCTTGTACAGGTAGGAGGAAGTGAAGAGGGATCGATCGACTTCTTCGAGATGGGGGTAGCGAAAGTCACCGAAGGAGGAGAGGGAGAACGACGAGGTGATTCCCATATGGTGGTGATCGAAGGAGGTGAAGAAGAAGAAGAAGCTAAGGGCTGACCGACACCCCGTTTATGATTCGTGTAGCGGCCCGCTATTTCCTGGAAGAAGGTGGAATGCATCTCGGGTATCTGAAAATAACGAAAGACGAGGAACCATGAAGGAAAGATCGAAGAAACGAAATTTGGCGGTGGAGGAGCAAGCAGACGAAGAAGAGGAAGACCAAAAGATGAAAGGATGAAGATAGCAGAAAAAAACGAGGACGAAAGAGTACCTTATAAAAGGAGGAAGAATGGACTTGCAGCTGTTAATGGGCTTCGCGTCGGTAGTGAAAGGGAAAGAAGGATTTATTTTTCCTAAAATAGCCCATTATATACAAAATGCTATCCCCGCAGAGCGGAAGTTATACCCATGTGGTGGTGGAACGGAAGAACCGAGACTCCTCGGTTACTATTTATTCTATATACAAAATGCTATCCCCGCAGAGCGGAAGTTATCCCCGTGTGGTGGTGGAACGGAAGAACCGAGACTCCTCGGTTACTATTTACTCTATATACAAAATGCTATCCCCGCAGAGCGGAAGTTATCCCTGTGTGGTGGTGGAACGGAAGAACCGAGACTCCTCGGTTACTATTTATTCTATATACAAAATGCTATCCCCGCAGAACGGAAGTTATCCCCGTGTGGTGGTGGAACGGAAGAAACGAGACTCCTCGGTTACTATTTACTCAATATACAAAATGCTATCCCCGCAGAGCGGAAGTTATCCCCGTGTGGTGGTGGAACGGAAGAACCGAGACTCCTCGGTTACTATTTACTCTATATACAAAATGCTATCCCCGCAGAGCGGAAGTTATCCCCGTGTGGTGGTGGAACGGAAGAACCGAGATTCCTCGGTTACTATTTACTCTATATACAAAATGTTATCCCCGCAGAGCGGAAGTTATCCCCGTGTGGTGGTGGAACGGAAGAACCGAGATTCCTCGGTTACTATTTATTCTATATACAAAATGCTATCTCCGCAGAGCGGAAATTATCCCCATGTGGTGGTGGAACGGAAGAACCGAGATTCCTCGGTTACTATTTATTCTATATATACAAAATGCTATCCCCGCAGAGCGGAAGTTATCCCCGTGTGGTGGTGGAACGGAAGAACCGAGATTCCTCGGTTACTATTTATTCTATATATAAAATGCTATCCCCGCAGAGCGGAAGTTATCCCCGTGTGGTGGTGGAACGGAAGAACCGAGACTCCTCGGTTACTATTTACTCTATATGCAAAATGCTATCCCCGCAGAGCGGAAGTTATCCCCGTGTGGTGGTGGAACGAAAGAATCGAGACTCCTCGGTTACTATTTACTCTGTATATAAAATGCTATCCCCGCAGAGCGGAAGTTATCCCCGTGTGGTGGTGGAACGGAAGAACCGAGACTCCTCGGTTACTATTTACTCTATATACAAAATGCTATCCTCAGAGCGAAGTTATCCTGTGGTGGTGGAACGGAAGAACCGAGACTCCTCGGTTACTATTTACTCTATATACAAAATGTTATCCCCGCAGAGCGGAAGTTATCCCCGTGTGGTGGTGGAACGGAAGAACCGAGATTCCTCGGTTACTATTTATTCTATATACAAAATGCTATCCCCGCAGAGCGGAAATTATCCCCGTGTGGTGGTGGAACGGAAGAACCGAGATTCCTCGGTTACTATTTATTCTATATATACAAAATGCTATCCCCGCAGAGCGGAAGTTATCCCCGTGTGGTGGTGGAACGGAAGAACCGAGATTCCTCAGTTACTATTTATTCTATATATAAAATGCTATCCCCGCAGAGCGGAAGTTATCCCCGTGTGGTGGTGGTGCGGACGAAGCAGAGACTCCTCGGTTACTATTTACTCTATATGCAAAAATGCTATCTTGAGCAGAGCGAAGTTATCCCGTGTGGTGGTGGAACGGAAGAACCGAGACTCCTCGGTTACTATTTACTCTATATACAAAATGCTATCCCCGCAGAGCGGAAGTTATCCCCGTGTGGTGGTGGAACGGAAGAACCGAGACTCCTCGGTTACTATTTACTCTATATACAAAATGCTATCCCCGCAGAGCGGAAGTTATCCCCGTGTGGTGGTGGAACGGAAGAACCGAGACTCCTCGGTTACTATTTACTCTATATACAAAATGTTATCCCCGCAGAGCGGAAGTTATCCCTGTGTGGTGGTGGAACGGAAGAACCGAGACTCCTCGGTCACTATTTATTCTATATACAAAATGCTATCCCCGCAGAGCGGAAGTTATCCCCGTGTGGTGGTGGAACGGAAGAACCGAGACTCCTCGGTTATTATTTACTCTATATATAAAATGCTATCCCCGCAGAGCAGAAGTTATCCCCGTGTGGTGGTGGAACGGGAGAACCGGGATTCCTCGGTTACTACTTACTTTATGTGCAAATTGCTACCCCCGCAGAGCGGAAGATATCCCCGTGCGATGGTGAAACGAAAGAACCGAAATTCCTCGAGTCGACTCGTCTAAGGGGTCTATATACCCAGCAGATTGAAAAGACGGGAGAGCCGAAATATGCCCCAAATTACATGTAAATACAAAAGGAGTAAAGAGTAGTACAACTCAGAAGGTCCTGGGGGAAGGAGATAAACTAAGGAAGTTCGATGATACGGGAGAACTACATACTCTCAGCCATCTACAAGGAGAAACAACAAAAGAAACCCTAATACATCTAGGGTATTACAATTCTTTGTCAGGCGGAACGGATGGAGTTTCCGGCTGATCGGGTTGGCGCAGAGTCAAGATAAGATCGCTTCAAGAAGATTTGCTCGATAGCTTTTTTTTGGGACCCTATCGCTTGTTGACGAGTGAACGATTATGGGCGGAAGTTTCCTCCAAATTGTGTCAGTAAACACTTCACTTGTTCCTCTAAGATGGCTATGTATCGGCGGTCATTTATCTGTTCTTTAGAAGGCGAGGAACTGCTGCCCTGTTCCGATATTCTATCCATGACAAGCAAAGGAAAAAGGAGAATGGTGGAAGCTATCAGGTAAAGGTCGGTGGGTTTTTATGGCGACGAAGGGGAAGAGTGCATTCATTGGTAGGAGACGTGAGAACCATAAATGCCGATACAGAAGAGGAAACGTGGGGGCAGTAGCAGGAAGGTTGACGGGCTTACAATCATAATTAAGAGGGTCCGAATCCCCGAGACATGATAGAGGAAGATATGTTCAGATCAGATTACTATCCTTTTGGAAGACAAAAGCCTTACTTCTACGGGAAAAAGACAAAAACAGATATCATTTGCCTCCTTTATTTTTTTTTTTTTAACATATTTGAAACGATTACATTAACTTGATCTACAAAGATTTTCCATGATTACTCCTAACAGATGAAGCGGGAGATGTCTCTTTGGGGGGAGAAGGAGCTAATATAACTCTGAAGCGTTCGCCTTGGGGTGGAGGAAGAACTGGTGGACCTTCATCGAAAGGGGAAGGACGAGTCCTCGCCGGGGGAACTGGGATGAAAGCCAACGCGGGTGGAAGTGGAGGAAGTTCATCAACGGCACGGGGGTCTCCCACTGTGTACTCCCAGGTGAAGGGAGGATTTCATACTCTGTTGCGGAAGGAGAGGAAAGGAGCGCGGAAGGATCTCCCCGCTGGAGGGGTGGGAGTTGGACCGAAAGGCGGAAAAGGTAGGGGATGGAAGACTGAAGTGGCGGTTGATCGGGTCTCGACCGTCATCATCCTCGAGACCAGATCCTGTATTTCAAAAGATTGATTAAGAAATTTCAATGGGATGCCACTTTGAAGCCATGATGGTAAGATAACAGGACGAAGACAAGGGGGACGAAGGACTTATAATGGAAGGAGAATGGCGAAAAAGTTCTGGGGAAGGGGGAGAAGACGAAGAGGCTGGCATCTTTTCCGAAGCTGGAGGAAGGATAGGGAAAATCAACGGGCAAAAGGCCATTTAAAGTGATGTCCGAACCAAAATCGGGGCGGATGTGGATACTAGTAGGCAAAATCCCGTAAGAGAGCCCCGAACCAGCCAGGCGATGGCGTTATATGGTACGGGTAAAGAAAATAATAAGGGAAAGCTCAAAATTGGTCCAGAAACCCTGACTCGCTAGAGAACACGCGAGGACCGTAATGGACAGACATATTGATAAGAGTCAGCTCTTAACAGTAAAGAAAAAGTTATTACTGAAAAAACGGTACAGGAGATTACAACTCAAATCGCTCAGGGGAACATTTAGCCAACGCCGATACAGGATCTAAGTGACTGGTGTCCACGCCGGGAGGTGGATATCCTTGTTCGGCATTTTGAGCTACAGCCCCCTCGAAGCCTAATATAAAGAGATCTACCCCTTTCTTGACATAGCGCCTCTTGAGGTCGACTTCCTGCTCCTTTAATTGGTCCTGATACTGAGCCACCTGAGTTTGACTTTTCGCCAATTTGACCGCCAAAGCATCTCTCTCGATGGCTGCCTTTATAGCTCAACGTCTAAGTGAAGGGCTTCAAGATACTCTGTTGGAGGGTGGATTCCTTTGGGCCACCGGTGATAAGGTTCGGGGAAGAGCCGTTATTGCAGAGGAAAGTTCCTGACACTTCTTTGCACAGGATTCCCGAGTAATGGCCCAGGCTTGACGTTCCAGGTTAAGGCGGTTGCATTCTTGTTGAAGCTGTGAGATAGTAGCCGCAGAGTCAGCATCCTTGATCATGGCATCCATAAGATATTTTTTGTATTCCTTCAACTCCCGAGTCAATTCATCTACTTGTTGCAGTTCACTAGATTGGAGAAAAATCCGCTGCTCTAAGTCCTCGTTCTTTCGCTACAGCTCCTCTTTCTCACTCCGTACTGCAGGCTATTGCATCATCGCTTCCTCGCATTGGCCCCTCATATCGGTTTCCTTCGCCTCTTGCTCGCTCAGTTGCTGAACGAGCTTCTTCTGTTGTGACACGGAGGCAAAGTGGCGAGTTTCCACGGTAGATTGAAAGCGGGTCAGCCGAGTGACCATCTTATCATGCTGAGCGGCGGCCTGCAGGGGAAAGAAACTGTCATTACAAATTGACATATAGTAATACTTGCGGTAAAGAGAAAAGGGAGAAATAAGAGATACCTCAGCAAGTAGCTTGCACACTTGCTCGCATGAGCCTCAGACACCGGTGATTAAAAATTTCACCTCCGAGGGGTGCCGATTTGCAGAGGACCCTAACGTGACCCTCTGAGGAACAAGAAGGAGGGGTCTTCCTTCGGAGGAGGAGGTTGGAGGCCCGACACGGTCTGGCGAAGGGGGGAGGGAGCAGCCCTTAGGTCCGAAGGAACAGGAGCTTGGAGTGACTCCACATGAGAAGGTGGAGGTGAATTTTGCGCCGAGGGGGAGGAGTGAAGAAAATGAGAAGGAGAATCCCCTCCTTGAGGAGATGGAGAATAGATAGGGGAGGTAGTACCTTCTCTTCGTGGTTCATAAATGGTGAGACCTCGTGGATCCGTTGAGGGAGATGAGCCGATGAGCTTGAGGCTCCTTTCTTAACGAGCCGCAGCCTTTTCCGGAGGTGGTGAGTCGCTGTGGGTTTGCCTCGTCACGCCTTCTTCTTCTTAGCAGCCTCGATCGACTCCCCTTCCACCAGAGCCTTCTGCATCAGATTATCTACAAAATATACTGGTAAGAAAGACGGATGACCTAAAAAGGAAGTCACATTGCAGGATAAATGTCACCCTACCTACAGCAACCGAAGTCGTCAGAGGTAGAGGAGACAATCCAAAATGGCGCAGGAGGGGAGTCTCTAGCAGATGGTTCGAACAGTAGTGTAGCTCCCCTAAAACTCTATACACCTCCAGGAAAGGACATTTGGTCCTCATTTCCCGGAAGGAAGGCAATTCGGGAAGGTCTACTTTCCAAGTATCGGAATGAGGTAAAGGCTCCGGAAGCTCTACAAAGAAGTATAGTGCTTCCCAGCCCTTGTGGGAAGTAGGCAGGTTCACCAGAAATTGGCAGTCTGAACGACTAGACAAATAGAAGAGGCCTGCCTTAGAAGACTTTAATTGGAAGAAGCAATGGAATAGTTCTGGGGTCAAAGGGAGGTTCAAATGTTGGAACACTATGTGGGCTCCTGATAGAATTCGGAAGGAGTTGGGGGTGAATTGGTTCAGGGGTAATCTGTAGAAGTCTAGGAGGTCCAAGTAGACCTGTGGTGCCGGCAAAGATAGGCCGTTAAAGAATTGTTCGGAGAAAAAGCATGTCAAACCAGGAGGAGGAGTATGGGGTCGATGCAGCTTAGTCGTGAAACAACATTTTATAGAAGGATCTATGTAGTCGTTCTTGATATTAAAGAAATAATGGTCACAATCTAACTGGGTTATGGTATGTTCATACCAGGCGGGTGGAGAGGTAGTCCTAGGAGCCATGGGTGTTAAACTAAGCAAAGCACTTACTCGGGGGTAAGGGAGAACCGTGCGAGAAGGGAAGGACTGAATCGCCGAAACGCCACCGGGGAAAATCGTGGAAGAAGAAATACAAGACTGGATTGTTAGGCACGCTAAATGATACCTAAGAGGAGAAGGCGGAGGTTTATATAGGGTTTCCCGTGACGATTCAATTTCACGAAGAGAGAAGGAGAAGCGGAGCCCATGGGCCCATCGGGCCGCCTCGGGGGCATACAAGGGAATTATAAAGGAAAAGGTGGATTCAAACGGAGGAATGAAGAATAGGGCATAAACTTTACGCACATTTGGAAAGTCAAGCTTATAACTTCGCTTGACTATTTTTCTGGTTGACTAATGATACTACCGGTACTTTTTCTACCTAATTCCCAATAGAAGAGTTAGCAGTGACGTGACTGGCCCCCAAAACACCCGGGTTCACCCAAAGGGAAAAGGAGAAACATGGGCGAAAGTTATCAAAAGCCATTGCACTGCAGGCGAGTTAGACGGGCATCGACACAAAGTAGAGTTATCGGAAGTAATCGACACGGGCGCAAGTACCAGAGGTCATCGATACGGACAAGTAGCGAGAGCCATCGGCACGGGCGAATGCTAGAAGCAAGGGACGCAGGTGGAAAAGAGGCGGAAGGCACTTCGCTAACAGAGGACTAGGAACTGGTTCAACTAGGCAATTCCAGAAGCCAATGGGATGGAGGAAGGGTCAACTCAACCTAATCGAAAAGAAGTTTGGTACGGAAAAAGGAGAATTGGTTCGGTTTAAGGAGAAACCCTAAGGCTAGGTCACCTATGGTATAGGGGCCTAAGTTAACTTCACCCAAAGCGAGAGGGTGAGGAGACTTTAACCTCGTTGCTGAAAAGTAAAGGGAAAGGTGCTACATAGCGGCAGGGGCCCCACGCAATATTCGGGGGAGTCCTCGTTCCTCATATTTGTAACAGAATTATTCTCCAGGAGGAGGTGGTGGCCACGTGTACGATGGAGATAATCCACGACGTTACGTTGAAGGAGGAGGGGAAGATAAAAGGGAGAGAGGAAGGAAAGAGAAGAGGGGGGATCGATCCGCAATCATTCGCATCCAGCAAGAGAGAAGAGGAGACGAGAGAAAAAGGAAGAACGACCTCGCCGGAGAAGGAAGACGGAGATCTGCTGTTTGTTAAGTCTCTTGTATTTTCCTCATCTTGTAACATCATTGTAAGAGGTCATTTCTCCTCCACCTTCGGAAACTTACTTTCTGTAAAGGAGGATCTTCATAGTGAAAGTGCTTAGGCACCGCATCTGGTGAGAAACCTCACCCCCGTGGAGTAGGAATCCTTATTTCGAACCACGTTACATCTCGTGTCTGAATCTCGATTGCTGGTGTCGGGTTTTCGCGTTTCGTCTACTTCATTTTCTTATTCTTTACTGATCGCTGCCGGGGGAGAATATTCCGAGACCTCCCTCATCGCTTCATCGCCTTGAAAACGGAGCGAACGGATTTTTCCCCCGCACCCGCATCATTGATCATCTTCCGAACTAGATTTACTAGTTTGTTCTCCATCTCGGAGTCTATCTCCGACTCATACTCGTCCTCTTCCTTAGGGGTGATTTGTTTACGGGCTTCTTCTTCGAACCTACAAGTAAGGCAATACCTTTCTCGGGAACCGAATTAGACTATTCATGGAGTTCAAATTCAGAAAATAATTCATCTAGTCTAATTTTTGAAAGGTCCTTAGAACCCTTGTAGGCATCGACCATGGATGCCCATAAGGTAGTCCTAGGGAAAGCATTTAAAGCATACCTTATAAGGTCTTGATTTTCGACCTTTTGTCCGATGGTGTATAGGCTATTGACGAAATCTTAAATGCGAGGTTGTAGTTGTATTGTCGTCTCGTGTTCCTGCATCTTAAGATTATATAACTTATTGAAAAGTAGGTCATGTTTACATACCTTCGCGTCGTCGGTTCCTTCGTGCAGCTCTACGAGTTTAGTCCATAGATCTTTCATGCTAATGAAGGGACCGATTCGGTTTATTCTTCTTTGGATATGCCACATTGTAAGATTTGGGTTGTCTTGGCGTCGACTTCCACTTGTCTTTTCATGGCATTAGTCCATTGATTGTAATCCAACGATTCACCCACATCATTAGTAGGAAGCATGAATCCAATTTGGATTATGATCCACATCTCGATTTGGATCTTTAGGAAACACTTCATCCGACCCTTCCAGTAACGAAAGTCATCTCCGTTGTAAAATGGAGGTCGGACGGTATTAAACCCTTCGAGATAGGCCATTTAGACAAAAGAAGGAAAACAAGTACCTCACAAAAACAAAATCAACCAAAATATACCAAGACTTTCGTCTTTGATTAGTAGTGCGGGAGAACAAATTTAAACTAAACGAAAATCTCGTAAAACAAAAAGAAAAATCTGTAAGAAATTTTCTAGATTGGTGTTTCACTAAATCGTAGCATCCCCGGCTATGATACCAATTGTTGGATCGATTTGAGCGCTAGAGGGGGTGAATAGCGCTAAGCGATTTTTCGAATTCGTTTCAATAAAACACGAGTGCACAATGGAAAGTAAGTAAAGACAATTTTGTTTTTACTTGGTTCACAGTCTTCCGACTGCTAATTCAAGGCCCTAACGATCCTAGACCATGTACAGAGGACAAATTACTAAAAACACTCCTCGTTAGAGGTAGGAGTAAGCGAGTACAAGCAAATAAGAACTCGAGATAGAGGGCACTCCTCTTCTCGTTGCGATTAAAACTCCGAAAAAAGAAAGATTACAAACTTTGGAATAAAACTTAAAATAAAACTTTTACCGACAACTTAAGGAATGGTAGATTGAGCTCGAGTTATCGTCGTTTCGGCAGTGCTTCGTCGTCAGAGTGTCGCAGCATTTCAGAAGCACTTGGAGAGCTTTTGAATGATGAAAATGGTGTGGAAAACCCCTTCTTTTATAGCCTTGAGAAACACTAATCGTTGAGATGAAGTTTATCTCCAAAAGCCACCTCACCCTAAGATAAGGGGATGAGATTTTGACTCTCCTCGAAGCTAAAATTTGAACATCAGTCGATTGATCAACCCTATCGATCGACTGATAGATGCAGCAGTCGACTGTCAACAGTCGTCAGTTGACTGTTGCTAGGGTTTCGAGCTGCAATGAAGAGTTAGCTCGAAAATGCAGTTAATATAAGTAAATTTAATGGTCATTTATCATCCGATTTCAACTTACAACTTCCATGGGAAGTCTTGGTCGGATCGTCGCCTAAGGACGTCCTCATACGGAGGACACGACCTTACTTACGCTCACACACACAAACTTACCTTTGTGATTGTAGCTTCACCTCCGGTCTCTACTTGAGTTCTTCGGCTCCCTTCGAAGTTCTCCCGGTGTCGCCCGACCACCATGGTTTCTCAACATGAGAACCTTCGGGTGTCGCCGACCTTTAGCTTAGCTACGCATTCCTGTACACTCGATTCAGCTTGTGAGATAACAAAATGAACTTAACTTTGTATATTTGTTATAATCAAAATCCAGATTCGATTCAAGTACCTACTGCACCAACATATTGATCGCGCTTAGATCGACTTGACTCTCCATCTTTGAATAGTTCACACATCAAGACTAATGCTCTAAACCATCAATCAATCAAAATCCCTATAGATCTTGTTAGTTTACCTTTTTCCGCTGTATAATTTTGGATTTAATTTCGCTTTAGAACCCAACAGAGGACTTAGTCAACACAAAGGTCATTTCAAATTATGAGACCAATCTAATCTGATCCAGTAGAGCTTGATCAACCCAAGATGTCTAATTGTCAGATCTAATGGAAGTTAGTCAGATGAGGTAGATGAATAGGCGACAACCTTTCATTTGAATAAATATAACGATTGGTATGAAGGTGTGTGTGGCATGTCATTCGATAGATTGCTCCTCAGATTGATATAAAAGAGTGTGTATGAAAGCATAACGAAGTACGATCGATAAATATATTATTGTTCTACTCTCTATTTATGTCCTACTTTCTTCATCTTCTCTTACAAAATCTAATTGTTAGATCAAATGGATCTACTCTTATTGTCAGATCCAGTGGACCTCGATCAACCCGAGAGATCTAATTGTCAGATCGAACGGAAGCCAATTAGATGAGGTTGACGAATAGGCAATAACATTTCATATGAATAAATATGACGGTTGGTATGAAGGTATGTGTGGCATGTCGTTCGATAGATTGCTCCTCAGATTGATATAAAAGAGCGTGTATGAAAGCATAAAAAAGCACGATTGATAAATACATTACTATTCTACTCTCTATTTATGTCCAACTTTCTTCATCTTCTCTTACAAAATCTAATTGTTAGATCATACGAATCTACTCTGATTATTAGATCCAGTAGAGCTCGATCAACCTGAGAGGTATGATTGTCAGATCGAATGGAAACCAATCAAATGAGGTAGATAAATATGCGACAACATTACATTTGAATAAATATGATGGTTGGTATGAAGGTGTGTGTGGTATGCCGTTTGATAGATTGCTCCTCGGATTGATATAAAAGAGTGTGCATGAAAACATAAAGGAATGCGATCAATACATACATTATTGTTCTACTCTCTATTTATGTCCTACTATCTTCATCTTCTCTTACAAAATCTGACTTGAATATCGAAAAAGCTTTGCTAAGATTTACTTTTAAATTTCCTCTTAATTCTTCGTTATTAATAGGAGGAAAGAATCGTTCATTTAAGACTCGACGGGAGTTGTAATTTTTTTTGGACCATCGACCTGAGCAATCATGGATTCGAGTACTTATCAATCCGAAACGAGGTGATCCGATAGCACAAGACTGAGATCCATTTAGTATACTCAGCCAGTTTACTGAAATAGAAAGTCCCTTGCTTAAGGAAATCTCATCCTCGGATTTCAGACCGGATCATTCTATAACATGATGTGTTTTTTTCCCTTTCGCAACGAGCAACAGGTGAAGAAGCCATGCACGGACTGGATTATTCTGACTAAATTACTATCATTTTTTAGGTTAATTACGATATAATTGGCTACATATGTAGTCATGATGAGAGGAGAGGGGGATCATCTATATATATATACATATATATATAGCGATGATCTGTTGTGCGACGTTACACTGCGTGTTTGTATGCATAGCGATCTCAGCCGTTCGATCAAGCGCCGTGATTGTGAAATGCATAGTGCACTCGACCCCCTCCGTGCCCGACCCCTCGCCGTTGTCGTTGTACCGTCCGACCACCTCCGACCGCCGGATCGGGTGCGTTGGAAGCACACCTCGTCGGCGGTCCGACCGAGCTAGCTTCCGACCGAATTACGACCATAAGTCGACACAAATCAGCCGCGATTCGACCGGATCGCGGTCGAATCACGGTCGCAAACCGATCTGGAAAGGACTGTCGACGCTAGACGATCCTTTCCCGACCAGTGTGCGGTCGTGATTCGGCCACGATTCGACCAAATCACAGCCGATTTGCGTCAGCTTTCGACCGGAAGCCGAGCTCGACCGGACCACCGGCGAGGTGCGCTTCCAATGCACCCAGTCCAGTGGTCGGACGCAGTGGCGAGGTGTCGGACGCGGAGGCACTGTGCATTTCACAATCGCATGCTTCGATCGAACGACTGAGATCGTTGTGTACACGAGCACGTAACTTCACGCAATAGATCATCACTCTCTGTGTGTATATATTTATATATATATGCTTTAAGTTAGAAAATAATTGTTCTCGTGAGAACAGAGTGATAGATACTCTTCTATTGAATAAATTATACAATTGGAAACACAATAATGTTGCAAAACTGCGGGCCGGAAACCACCCGACATCGGACGGACAGGATTCGACGGTTGGACCCACCGACGAACAAGATCATACGAGGAAACGCCAATCAAAACCGTGCCTTTCTCCTATCACCGATCCCCGAACGCGTTGTCCTACTTTCAACCATCGGATCTCCATCCGAAGGTTGAAATTGGCTATCGTTACGGGACCATATTGCCCATCCGGCGGCCCCGTCGCTGGCATTCTGTACCGTCTGGAGCAGGAGGGAGGGGCAAGTTGGTCTTTTCGTGATCGATTGACCCCTACTTGAACCTTGCAGGTGCAACCATGGACGCCGCGGTGGCGGTCTTCCCGGCGACGAAGTAGGAGACCCCGAGGATCGGATGGTGGATCTCCGCTAGGTGATGCGGCAGGATGATGAGGAGATTCTGCTCTGAGCTCTGGGGCGGCCGGAAGCCGAGCAAGCACGCTGCCAGCCGATCGTGCCACCGAAAACACGTCGAGGACGGGTAGATCGGCGGCTCGGCACCGTTCGAAGCAATCCCTTCATTATTCTTGGACGATCACGCTTGTTTTCCAACATTCTGAAAATAAAAAAAAACAAAAACAAAAAAAAAACTGAATTTTTGTAGATCGAAATGGAGGAAGTACCATCCCCGGCGCCGTCCGGGGAAGGACGGAGTGTTCTCCATGGGAGATACGAGTTAGGGAGGGTGATCGGGCAGGGTACCTTCGCGAAGGTACACCTGGCGCGGAATCTCCTCACCGGAAAGGGTGTCGCCATCAAGGTGGTGGGGAAGGAGAAGGTGATCCGGGTGGGGATGATGGAGCAGGTGAAGCGCGAGATATCGGTAATGAAGATGGTTGACCACCCCAACATCGTGGAGCTCCATGAGGTGATGGCGACGCGCACCAAGATCTACTTCGCCATGGAGCTGGTCCGCGGAGGGGAGCTGTTCTCCAAGGTGGCCCGCTCAGGTCGCCTCCGTGAGGACGCCGCCAGACACTACTTCCGCCAGCTCGTCTCCGCCGTCGACTTCTGTCATGGACGCGGCGTCTACCACCGGGATCTCAAGCTGGAGAACCTCCTTCTCGACGAGCAGGGCAACCTCAAGCTAGCCGACTTCGGACTCAGCGCCTTCGCCGAGCACGTCCGCCCCGACGGCCTCTTCCACACCGCCTGCGGCACGCCGGCGTACGTCGCGCCTGAGGTGGTAGGAAAAAAGGGCTACGATGGGGAGAAGGCCGACCTATGGTCCTGCGGCGTCATTCTCTTCGTCCTCCTTGCCGGATTCCTTCCTTTCCAGGACGAGAACATCCTCGCAATGTACAAGAAGACCCGCCGAGGGGACTTCCAGTGCCCACCGTGGTTCTCGTCGGACGCCCGACGGCTCGTCACCAAGCTCCTCGACCCAAATCCCAATACAAGAATCACGATCGAGCGGCTCACAGAAACTCCATGGTTCAAGAAATTTACGATCACCAGATCGCTGTCCGCTCCGCCGGCTTCGGCCGCCTCCTCGGACGCGGAGGAAACCAGCGACAAAGAGCGCGCAAAGAAAGACGGGGAGGAGCCCGAAAGGCTAAACGCCTTCCATTTGATATCCTTCTCAGAGGGTTTCGACCTCTCGCGGCTCTTCGTCGGCGGCAAGTGGCGGGAAGAGGAGGTCTTGCGGTTCGTGACGAGGGAGCCGGCGAGTGGCGTGGTGTTGAGACTTGAAGGCTTGGCAGCGGGGAAGTACCGGGTGACGAAGAGCTGCGCGTCGGGGGTGAAGCTGGAGGGCGAACAGCGGGGCCGGAAGGGGAAGCTGGCAGTGGCCGCAGAGATCTTCACGGTGGCGCCGTCGGTGCTCGTGGTGGCCGTCCACCGGGACGGCGGCGACGCGGCGGAGTACGAGACTTTCTGCAGCGACGAACTCCGGCCGGCGCTGCAAGACATCATCTGGACCTCATCATCCGAGGAACAAACTGTTGCAGCAGCCTGACCGTACGTGTTAATATGTTACTGTTTCGGCATGTATTGCACTGTAACTTCATGTTCATCCTTGTTCTCGTCCGCCATGAACAGTCCCGTAAGAAGCTTTACTTCATTTCATGCATGCTCAACTATTACCAGTGTTGTCCCTCTTCGGTTCATTATCCTCCACCAATGTCGTACTCGTTTCGCCTCAGCCATTGCATTCACAAAAACTACAAGTTTCGATTTTGAATTGCTTCAATGATTTGACAGCGACAGGACAATCCAGCGGTGGAGGAGATTTTGATTTTTTTTTTCCCGCTCGATCACTTGTCAGAAAATTTAGCCAGCAAGTGGAAGAACGTACTCTGCTATCGGTGAAATCTTTTGTCCCTGTGTTTTGCTTCTGCAAATAATTATCTGGAGAAAAAAATGTAGTTATTTGGGGGAAATGGGTTTGAGAAAGAATTTATCACGGATCGCAAGGGTTTGGAACAAAGGCTGATAATTGAACAAAGGGTGCTGTGGCGGAAAGGGCAGTGACCACTTGCTCACCCATTGTTTCCTTGTCGGTTCGGAGGGCTACCGACGCACCATCTCTTAGGGCTTATTTGAGAGGGGATGAAGAAAGTGTAAGTAATGAAAGAGTAAGGATAAATAAGAGAAGAAAAAAAGATTATCTTTGTTTGAAAAGAAGTGAGGGAAGGAAAAAAGAGGAGAAAGGAAGGAAAATGAAGGTGAATTTATACCCTTCCTCCTCACAAAAACTTGACTTTTCTTACACTCCAATTTGAGGTGTAAGCCTACCTTTCTCTCCCCTTATTTTCTCTTCCTTTACTAACACTCCCCTCCCTTTCTCTCAAACAAGACCTTAATTGTGAATTGAGCTCGTCATTTTCTCTTGGAGGATCAACTTATCAAATTTATTCGACTAAGATATATTTGCAGATTGAGCTCATCATTTTCTCTCGGAAGATCGACTCATCAAACTTTTCTGATTCAGACATAGTTGTTGATGGAGTTTGTCATCCTCTCTCGAAGAGTCGACTCATCAAACTCTTCCGGGTTAGGTAGAATCGTCGATTGAGTTCTTCATCAACTCATGAATTAAGCTTCATTGTCCCTAGCTAATTAGCCCCGCCTAATGTTACGAGCGGCATCATCAAACCAAAGTTTAATTTCACTTGTTGAATTTTAGACATGATCAATATCTACTTTCCTTCTAGCTTAGTTAGTAACGGTTCACTTCCATAGCCTAGTTGCTCGCTAGTTTCATTTCCAAATTTTCTCGAGCATCTTATAACTTAAAATACATCGAGAGATCTAGGCATGCTTATCGGTTCTGCGATTCCAATTCCAGTTCGATTCTGATCGATTCTGAATCCATCAACATTGGAATTTATCCAAACCGGTTCAAAACCGATTCCGAACTGGTTCCGGTTCCGAATCGGTTCCGAAACGGTTCCAGATCGATTCCGAAACGGTTCTGAACCACCTTATTCAAACTCGAGTTTTCAAATTCATCTAACGTGTTGGTGATCCTATTCTTTTTTTTTCACAAAATAATTTGGTAGAGATGTTAGTATGCTAAGAATTTTCACCTTTAAATTAGCAATCAGAATTAGATCCAAATTGGAATCGGAACCAGTTCCGAACCGATTCCAAAACGGTTTCGAACCGATTCCGAACCGATTTCAAACCGGTTGGAACCGAATCGAACCAGAATCGGAACAGTTCCGGTTCGATTCTGAAACCGCTTCATTCGAATCGATTCCGAATTTAATAAATTGATTCCAACTCGATTCCGAATTGATCCAATCCGTTAAATATGCCCGGAGAGACCCCAAGCTCACCCGAGCTTTTTATGGGCGGTCAACTTGTTGGCTCTATGAGGAAGTTGACTATTTATATGTGACTAAGTTTTCATTTTCTTTCTTGAAGGAGTTAAGCTTGGTTGCCTCTCTCCCAAGTTGATTTCGCATGGAAAGGTAAGTTTGGAAGTTCAATGACCAATGTATAAGAGCTCAAGATTGGGTAATGGTCGGAGCATTTAAAAGAGAGCAAGGTGAACAAGTGAAATTGGAAGAATGTCATCTATATTATCCCAAAAAGAAGTACAGTTAGCTCAATTTCCCTTGAGGGATACTCTCTAAGATCTTGTTTAAGATCCAACAACTCAATGGTAGTTCCCTCCACTCCCCGGTGCCCCGCAAACCCATGCTCGAAGAGGAAGGCGGAGTGGTCACCAGTAGGTCTTACAACTCAGACGACTCAAGGAAGCGACATTCTTCTTCTCACTCTATTTCTCACTCTATTGTCCCTCTTCTCTGACCTTATAATTGACTAACTTCTCCTTAGTGCATCCTAGCTCAACCAGCACAAGGGAATTGTTGTCCTTCTCCTCTGTCGTTGATCTCTCAACCTCCTGACGATGGCGTTTTGAGGTTTCTAGCTTGGCCTAAAGCTCGAGGAATCGCTTCGAGTAGAGAGCCATTTGGCTTAAGTTTCAATTAGAGCTTAACGTTGTAGTTGAGCTCGGTTCTCTACCCCTTCAACTCATAGATGGTAGTAACTCTCGGATAGCCAAGGGAGGTGGATCAGGAGTTTTCATTGCCGAGCTAGAAGTTGTGGGACAAATAGAATTAGAGTCTTGAAAATCAAACAAAAACTAGAAGAGGAAAGTGAACATATCTTAACATTTGTAGTGGTCATCTTGTTCGTTAGTGCCATTAGGGAGAGGCATTTGACGACCTCCCTCTCAGCCTCAATGATGCCCTCTAGTGTGGTGCCGGGAGTTGGTTCAGGTGAAGGTCAACAGGGGAAGACATGACCAAAGTCAAAGCCGAGTAAGGTTGACGAGCCTAAACTAGAAAGGGGAATTGGTTCTTGTGGAGGTGACGGTTGAGGCAAAGCAAGAGGATTCAATGAATGTGGAAGTAGAGGAGCTCGACTTGGTAGGGCATCACAAGTGTCGAGTTCTTTTGTGGACTCGCAGGGGATGCTCATACTCGGTGGAGGACATCGCTTGAGTGATCAGATATGTTCATGGAGTTGGCTCAGAGTGGACAAGTTCCTCGGACATGGAGGTGAAGGCACAAGGTTGTGGCTGCTTGTTGATGGAAGCTCGTTACATATTGTCCGCTGAAAAAAGGAAAAAAAAAAGAGTTAGTCATTACAGAAAGAAGATATATTTGAACTGAATACTTGAAGGAAAGACGAGCTCGATCTCCATAGAACTTAGCATAAAGGAGAAGAACAAATCTTCTTCAATCAGTAGGTTCATATCGAATTAGAGGCCTTGTAGGACCTTGGTAGTTCTTCAATGGGTTAGGTTGTTCTTAAAGCGATCTTAGGCTGTAGTGGCAACTCGATTTGCCAAGAGGTGGACCAAGTGAAAGGGAAGCTGATTGGACAAGGAAGTAATGCTCCTTCTAATACTTGTGGGAGGTAGGATAGATGAGGACCCTGGAAAGATTGGAGAATTTGAATAAGTGGTTAGTAGGTATGATTTTTGATTTTGAAGGTAGAGTTCTCAATCTCAATGCAACTGGATTGTGGTTTCAAAGAAGAACTGAATAGGAGGGTTAGAGTTCATGAAAAGTTCGATGGAAAGGAAAGTAGGAAAAAAACTTATAAGTTGGATGACGATGAAAGGCGGCAAAATGTTGTGAGTTGAGCATGCCTGAGTCCTAGTAAAAAGTTGGTGGTCGATAGAAAACCATTAGCTGTGGGTCTAGAATTCGGGTCGCATGCCTTGCCATCATATTAGACTCTAAGGTGGTGTTTGGTTGGCTAGTGGGAATATAAATGTGAATGAATTTGATAATAGACTGGAATAAAAATGAGTTTTGTTATTACAATAATATTGTTTAGTTTATAAATTGGAAATGAGAGCGATCGACGGTGCCCGACGATCAGCCATCGGCGGCGGCCAACGATCAGCGGCGGTAGGCGATCGATGGCTGTTAACGACCATCGAGTGAGCGACGGGCGACGGTGAACGAAAATAAAACTCAAACCTGCCATGTGAGATGAATTTTATTGATTCCCAATTATTTAAAATTGATTTCTAAATCCTTCTTTCTAAAATCATTAATCAAATATCATATATCATTTTCATTCTCATTCTCTCGTTTTAAATCTACTGATCAAACGTCACCTACCTGATTTGTTGGATTTGGATGTTGCAGCTCTCGAGATTTGAGGCAGTTGACGATGTTCAATAATTGATGGGATATGCAATGATGCAAGACAGAGAATCTGCGGGTTCCGAGGTCGATTTATTATGATGAGAGTGCTTCGGTTTCCAAGATAATGGCGCGATCACAAGCATAACGATGAATTTGCTGAATTCCCAAAGAGCGACTGAGTGACGAGGTCAATTTAATTCTTGAGAGAGGAACCATTTGGACTTCGACTGTAGGGATCTCAAAGATTAATTCTCTTTATTATTTGCAATCGGTCCAATTGCTTTTAGGCGCAGAGCCTTTTCTTCCACTTGTCCGCTCGGAGTACTACCAACTCGATTAGTTATCAAGCTGACTAGAACCAATCTGATAAGAAAGCACTAGATTAGCGTCTGAATCTTGTCGAATCTATTTCCAATGAATTATCTAGATCTCAGAAGGAGACTCATTCATGACTCTCAACCGGTGAATTTTTTTTTTTAATAAAGGAAGAAATATAAAAACTGGATATGGTTGAGAATTATATGTCATGTGATCAGACTGGACGTGGTCATCTCTCACTGTAGCAGAAGCAGAACCATTCAACTCAGAACAGGCTGCCAAAGTCAGACAGTTGTCCAGACACTGGAAGTTGTCAATTTATGCCGATCTTAATGATCTATTACCTACTAGAATTAATTAATTCTTTAAATATCTTCAATTATTACTTTGATCGCTATGCATTACTAGGTTTTGCATTGCATGTGTATTAGTTTATGTGCTTTGGAACTGATTAAAATCACTATCATAATCTATATCTATGAAGTATTACATCACTGTCAATATTTAGATCAATTATAATTATTTTTACGATCGTCTAAATTTATTTTTGTCTTGTTTTTCATTTTAAATTTTCACGGTTACCGGCCGCACAGAATGGTGGACTTTTTGGAGTTTGGATTTGTTTGTCCTAATCTCCAGTCTTCTCCATCAACTTGCTCATCTAACACGTTGAACGACCATAAAAATCCAATTTTTCAATCCATGAACTCGAGTACGGAGTTGGATTTTGCAGCTTGCCTTCCTCTGTTCTCTGGTCTGGATGCGTCGTCCGTCCTTCTTCTCCATCCTCTGCAACTAAGCAAGCAGCAGAATCAGAGTGGAGATTAGCCTTGCTCATCGATTCCGCCATTATCACCACCAGCACCGCAATTCATTACTCTTTCTCTGTCTCTCGTGAAACAGCAAGAAAGCTGTTCCTTTGCGTTGGCATCCATGTCGAGCAAACTTTGAGCTCACACGCGCTCTGCTCAAAAGCTCAAAAAAGACCCTTTTTTTTTCCAAGCTCAAAGCTGCAGTACGGTGGATTGGGACCCGAATGATGCTTAAAAATGGAGCCTTTGATGCATAGAGGAGCTCGTTGATCGTCCCTAATCATCTTCCGAACGTGTTCCTTTGTGTTGGACCAAGTACGAGTGTTGCAGGGATGGTGGACGGAGGAGAGGAGGGAGGGAGGAGATAAAGGTCGCGTCTTTCGGTTGGCTCTCTGTTCCTAGGCTTTCGGATCCGTTTCCATCAGATGGGCGGCGTGGGGTTCTTTGTTTTCTACCTGTCCTTTTCCCTTCTGCTGCGGCGCTCTTGGCCGCAATTGCCGCCGCCGGCGAACACGGACGCCTTCTACGTCTTTGAGTTCTTCCGGGAGATGCGAGTGCAGCCTTCCTCCAGAACCGGCAATTCTTCCGACGTTTGCTCGTGGAGAGGGATCACCTGCGACAGCGGCGGCAGCGCAGGGACGGAGAGGAGGGTGATCGCACTGGAGGTTCCTGGCTTCCAATTTACCGGTCCGATCAGCGAAACTACCATCGGGAAGATCACGGCGCTCCAATCCTTGGATCTGAGCGAGAACGCCATCACTGCCCTCCCTATGGATTTGGCGGAATTGGGCGAACTCGCCAGGCTCAACCTCTCTTCCAATAATCTCACGGGGCCGCTTCCGCTCTACATCGGCAATTTCAATCGGATGGAAAGCCTCGACCTTTCCGGCAACAGGTTCTCTGGCGAGGTCCCGGCGCAGATCAGCGCGCTTTCCAGGTTGAAATTTCTCAATCTCAGCAGGAACTCGTTGGAGATCGGCATTCCGGAAGCTTTTCTCCAATGCATCTCTCTGGTCTCCATCGACCTCTCCAGCAACAAACTAAATAGGAGTCTTCCCGCTCGATTTGGATCTGCCTTCAAAAACCTAAGCACTTTGGTTCTTTCAGATAACCAGATCAATGGAGGTTTACCAGATTTTTCAAGCTTGGATTCTCTCACATACCTCGATCTCTCAGGTAACCATTTCAATGGCAACATCTCCCAGGCTTATCATTGGTCTTCTTTAGTTCATCTCGACTTGTCCATGAATGAATTCAGTGAAGATTTTTTCACTAATCTTGCGGATCAACTTCAGTCACTGAAGCACCTTAACCTCGCATTCAATGAATTCTCTGACCAAAATTTTGATCTCATGAGACTGCCTCCTGCACTAGAATATCTGAACTTATCGAAGAGTAATCTCAATGGCCAGATTCCGACCGGGATCTCTCAGTTGCACGAGTTGAAGGTGTTAGATATTTCACAGAATCACATCGATGGCCGCATTCCTGAGCTGAGCACTGAAAACCTGCAAGTGATAGACCTTTCAGTGAACAATCTCACCGGCGAGATACCGAGCTCCTTGCAACAAAAGTTAATAAGCATGGAGAAGTTCAACTTCTCCTACAACAACCTCACTTATTGCGGCCAGAACTTCACGTTCGAAGTCATCCGATCATCTTTTGCCGGATCACAAAATGACTGCCCTATTGCAGTGAACCCGGATTGGATTAGATCCAAGGGAAGCAAAGATAGGAATCTGAAGCTAGGTTTGGCAATAGCAGTTCCACTGTTCTTGCTTGCAGCAGGGTTGATCTGGTTTGTGCTTAGTTGCAGAAAGAGGAGCAGCTTCTGGGCGGTTAAGCAAATATCTCACAGAGAGGAGAAGAAGAATGTCTCAGGCCCCTTCCACTTCCATACTGATGCAGCGACTTGGGTTGCCGATGTCAAGCACACCACATCAGTCCCTGTTGTCATCTTTGAGAAGCCATTGCTGAATTTTACATTTGCTGACCTCTTGGATTTGACTAACAATTTTGATAGAGAAACCTTGTTGGCAGAAGGGAGGTTTGGACCAGTGTACAGAGGTTTATTACCTGGAGGCATCCATGTGGCCATCAAGGTTTTGCTTCATCGATCGACAATTTCAGAAGAGGATGCTGTAAAGGAGCTAGAGAGGCTTGGTCAGATCAAGCACCCTAACTTGGTGCCCTTAACTGGCTATTGCTTGGCTGGAGGACAAAGGATTGTTATCTATGATTATATGGAGAATGGAAACCTGCAGAGCTTACTTCACGACTTGCCGTTAGGCGGGCAATCGACTGAAGAATGGACTACTGATACAACTGAAGGAACCACCACCTGGAGTTTCAGACACAACATTGCACTGGGCACTGCAAGAGCACTGGCATTCCTCCACCATGGGTGCTTCCCTCAGATAGTTCACACAGATGTAAAAGCAAGTAGCATTTATCTAGATTCAGCAATGGATCCTAGGTTAGCTGATTCCGGACTATCGAATTTCGAGGGCAATGCAGAAGAGAATGAGGTTTCACAGGGGTCACCAGGTTATGATCCTCCAGAGTTTTCAGAAGCCGAAAATGCATCGGCGACTATAAAATCCGATGTCTATGGCTTCGGAGTTGTGTTGTTTGAGCTTACTACAGGGAAGAAGCCGGTCGGAGACAATTATGCCGGAGATGGGAAGAGTGATACATTGGTCAGCTGGGCAAGAGCATTGGTGAAAAGAAATGAACTCTCAAGATTAATTGATCCAATGATCAGGGAAACAGGATCAGAGAAACAAATGGAGGAGGCATTAAGGATTGCTTACTTGTGCACAGCTGAATTGCCATCAAAGAGGCCATCCATGCAGCAGATTGTTGGCCTTCTCAAGGATATTGAACCTGTCAATTAGCACTGAATTACAAAATGTTGTCTGTGTTTTCTTTTTCTTGTCTTCTGCTTTATCCATGGGAATCGTATAGTGATCATGAGGGTGCACAAGAACTAAAGGTCTTATCTTTCATCAGCTTTCAATGAACCAAAATGAAACCTTGTTTGCATTCTCTTTGCACAGCCATGGTAGTTCTTGTTTCTATTCAGTCTGAACTCTGAAGGATGTTTTTTCAGTAGAAAGGACTGACCGTCTTTTGTCACGCTATTTGCCTTTTCGATCTCTATCTCCTCCGCTGGAGAAAGCAAAGCCTTTCGGGCTGGAGTTGATGAAATTTAAACTGAAAGTGTTTTCCAGTGGGTCAGGCCAGCAACCCTGCAAAGGTCCAATGACATGATTCATCAACTACTTCAAGGCTATTGTCATGTCAGGAAGATTGAATTTTCTTCCATAACTTTCACAGATTATGATATTAGTAAATTTCAGGCGTCGACTTTGGTGTATTAGGTTCTCGGACATATATGGTTTAGTTGGATATCGACTGTTAGGCCAAAAGGGAATCTGTCTCCTTTGACTAGCCATCATGGATGATGGGCTGAGTTCGAGCGTTGACTAATTCATAAAGCATTGCCAACGATCATCTTTGATATCAAAGATAGTGATCAGGCATGACAATGAGGATGACGGCAATTGACACCCGCATGTTTTTTCGACCAAGAAACAGAACAAACATTAGATGTTTGGCAAGTTGACAATAAGAATATTCTTGTCATTAAAAGTTTCCTTGTTAAGAAAAATAAATAAATAAATCATTATTATTAGCAGCATGATTATGAGAGTTTCATCGGCTGAGGAGGATACATGTATTATATTTTATCGTCGTAATTATACTATTTCATAATTTGATCATAAACATGCATCATATATATACACATCAGATCTGTTTATTTGAGAACGTTCGATGTACCAAGAACCTATCGTCGAGCATTTGACTTTAAAATAATGGATCATAAAAGTGATAATTTTAAGATTGAACTTTAAAAAAAATGATCCCTCGACGGATTCTCAAATTAATCAGTTGGATCAGTGACCCGTCGAGTTTCAATAACAGTGCCCTCCACACGCACAAGAAGATCATGTAATTTGGAAGACAAGATAGAAGAAAATAACTGCAAGACTAGCACTTAATTTCATAAAAGTTCGAAGATGAAATAGAAAAAGGATACAAAGGCAATGCATTAATACCAATTCAAACTGGATAGGACTACAGAATTAGCTACAAATGCAATAAAAAGAAAAAGGAAAAAAAAAATGTCACATGAGCAAGCTCGCCTCAAATTTATTTTTTCTAGATGAGACAGACAACTGCCAGGGAGAACGAGAACATAGCAAACAATTCTACCCTTTTGAACAAGCAGCATTTTTGGAACATAAAAAACATGGAGTAGAAAAAAAATCAAGTGCCTTGCGCCTAAATAAGCAGATAAACTAAGTTCCACAGTATAATTTTCTTTGAGGTAAACAACAGTAAGGGTCCTAAACTATACTCAAAAGTCAGCAGACAACTAATCTTTTCTTTGGAGAACCAATAGGCACATTTTCAATCGATCTTCACCGAGGAATAAATCAATCTTGTAAACCAAAAGCAGGCGTAGAAACCAATTGTGCCCGTCAGCACAAAAAAAGCATAGGAAGCAATCGACATGTACCCAAAGTACAGAATTCCAGAAATGAGCTTGGTTATCTCCAGTTTTGTGAAAAAATAGAATGTCGCATAAAGAAAAAGATAGAGTGCTGAGGATCCAGATGTCAGATAGGACCTCCACCACCACAGGTAATCCTCACTGCAAAGCTGGAAATAGCACAAAACGATCGTGATCTCAGCACAGGTGACAATGAGAATGATGAAGACAAGAAAGAGGAACCCAAAGATGTAGTAGAACTGATTAAGCCAAATCGAGGTAAGGATGAAGAAGAGCTCGATGAAAACAGCTCCGAATGGGAGAATGCCACCAATTATTATGGAGAAAACTGGGTTCATATACCAAGCTTGTTCTGGGATCTGTCTAGGGATCTTATTTGTTTTCACAGGATCTTCGATGGCTTGCTTCCTGAAACCCACATAACTGCCAACAAACACAAGGGGCACTGAAATACCAAACCAAAGGAATGCAAGAGCAAACATTGTGGTGAAGGGCACAGCACCAGATGACTTCTCACCCCAGATGAGAGCATTCAAGATGAAAAAGATAATTGAAACAATGCCCGGGAAAGTGAATGCTGTCTGCAAGGTAATTTTCTTCCATTCTGTCCCTTTGAACATCTTGTAAAGGCGGGCAGATGAATACCCCGCGAACAAGCCCATGAAGACCCAGAGGAGCAGCATAGCTGTCATGAGTCCACCTCTATTTGACGGAGAAAGAAATCCAAGAACTGCAAAAATCATGGTCACAAGTAGCATACCAAAGAACTGAACACCGGTTCCAACATATACACACAACAAGTCTGAGTTGTTCGGGGGTCTGAATACATCCCCATGGACTAACTTCCATCCTGTCTCTTCTTGAGCTTCTTCTTGAGTCTCAAACTGGTTGTACCTGGAGATATCCCTGTATAGTGTCCGCAGCATAATCATAGCAACCATCACAGATAGGAATAATACAATGAGGAGAGAATTGATAATAGAAAACCAGTGGATTTGGTCATCATTCATCAGAAGATAAGTGTCCCATCGAGAGGCCCACTTCACATCACTCTCCTGGAAGGAAAAGATAAAATAAAAGAAAATGATTCAACTATTTAATGAAAGCCAACTGATCAGCTAAGTAGTCATGACAGCATTAGCTACAAATGCAAAGAACGCTGTTATATAGTCATATTATCAATAGGAAAGAAATTCTGACAAACCTGAAACTCAACATCATAGGTGAATATGATATCCTTGTTCGCTGCCACCACCTGCGGGCTATCAGAGTTCCCAACTGAGCGTTTAGCATGAGGGTCACAGGTACTCAAGCGGGTCTTAACACTATTCCACTGACCTTCATATGCATGATTAACACTGCAATAGATTTAACGAATTTAAGTTCATAAAAAGAATGGCATAAATGAAGAGGAAGGGACAAACAAGGTAGGGGTAGGGTTAAGGAATAAATGAGGAAATTTCCGACCTGAATGGTTTGACCTCAAATCCCACAATCCTGAAAACGTCAAGTTCCACATTCTTGTGATATTTCACAATAAATGCTAAATGGTTGTAGATATAATACGTTGCATTCTTAACCTGCACAACAATCAAATATTCTTGATAAGTGACAAAATATCATGCTAGTGATTCTCTTACATCTGAAGTATTTATAGGATATATAGATTACTCCAGATTGATGATCTTTGACTCCAACATGAAAGCCCAGTTGATACACAGTACCACTATTCTGGTCCAGCCTTCTCATAGGTACAACAAGTGGAAGATTGTCCAAAATCCTGTCCAAAAATATGTACACTAAGCAATATTATGTGAATTGAAGATATTTAACGAAAAAACCTCAAGGACTAGTTTTGCCATACATGTTAACACGATACTCATCCTCTATTTTTTCCTTGAAATCCGTTGCATCCTTGTCAGTAGGTGTAATTTTGCAAGTAATCTTACACATCTCGGGTTCTCTCATTTCGAACTGGCATAGTTAAGAAAAGAAAAAAATTATTGGTCATTAGATCAGAAGGATCAACTAATACTAAAAGTGTCCAGCAGTCAGCAATATACCCCATAGACTGAATTCTCAATACGATCACCACGAAGAACTTCCCCAAGATTTTCTGAACTATCCACTATGTTGTTTGGACGACAGTATGGTAGAGAATAATATGAGTATGGAAGTTGCGTTTTTATTGAAGTCAGCTTGTTCACCTTCACTGCAACTGGATCTTTCTGCAGAGAAACAGTGGAAGTTTGAGGCATTAGGTTACATTATGCACAAATATAATTATCAAAATAATTTCCAATTCCATAACAAATTAGAAACAGATCTTATCCTGGAGAAAAAAAAACAGCTGAAAATTAGAATTCATATAGCATGTCGGTTGTCTGTGATTGAATCACTTCATAACATTGATGAAATATTTGCGGGAATATATAGGTGCATGTGCTCACGAAAGGGAAATGACTTAACATTAATTATATCCAGAAAATGTGGTTTTCATGTTAGCAATGCAGGAGTAATAGTTTGCACCAACCATATAAGAGAAAACAAAATGTAAATGCAATATAATAAGTTATAAATAGGCAAACCAAATGATAGATTAGTGCTTGTGCATCATATATTATGTGGAATTGGTAATCTCCTCTACAAAGCATTATCACCATTGTGCTTCTCCCAGTTATCACATTCCTCCTTAATCTAATTGTTTGAACCATGTCATTATTTATTTGTTTCTTATATGATCTACAAATGAATTTCTAGTTCATTGACTATCAAAAGCTTAACAAATCTCACATCAAGCTCGGTACTCATATTATAGCAAAGGATCCATAAAGTGTCTACCCACATCTTATCATTTTCAATCAGATCATATTTCCCTTCTCAATTTTCTTATATTTTTTAATAATTTTATTATATCAAATACACGCACATACACACTAAAATTCTTTCATACCAATATTTATAAATATAATAATTTGGGATGAACTAATAAATTAGATTGATTTTCATGAGCCAATGGAAAATGAAAGCAGCGTCAGTGTCCCATGCAGATGTAAGCAATGCAGTGAAGGAGCATGCATGAATGTGAGCTTTAACCATAACCTTGCAGATGATCTATTTAAGAAATACATAAGAAGAAACAACGAAGATCAGCATTCAATCAACAGTGATAGTCCTAGCAGGGAAAGCTAGGAATTTGGAACCTACTTAGCAACTGTAAGGCAATCATAAAAGTAGCCAAAATGGACAAAACAACAAAACCAAGACTAGGTGTAACCCTTGACAGAATAGTAATACATCATTCAATGTGGCAGCAGAAACCTAACAGATCAAAAGTTTACCGATCTTTACAAGTAGAAATATTCATCGATGCATCATAGTAAAATGTGTCTTCATGAAGGATCAAACCTACCACATCTCATATGAAAAAGCAAGGCGCAGAAGAAATTTACAACAGAATAATACATCACATAATCGAATATTACTACAACAATGTTTGCGTAGGAGCAGACAGAGGTAGAAAATTAGGGAAACTCAATTTTAGGACCACCGAGAAAGGTTGATAGTGATAGTACAGATTAAATGAACTCGAATCAAGAACATATCAAAACAATAACGAATATTGAAATGCACGCCTGCAATCCGACGAATCTGGCACATCAAACCTACCAAATCGGGTACCTAAACAATAGATCCAAAAGATCCAAGTCGAATAAAAGCAAATCCAAAGGTTTAAGATGACTAGTGCGAAGCGAAATTAACAGCCGGATCGAGGGAAAGGGGATGAAAGGACCTGGTGGAAGTCGGCCGGGGCAACTCCGGGAAGATAGAAACCATGTCCTCCGGTGGCCGAGAGGACGAGCACAAGGGCGATCCACGGAAGGATCCACTCCATCGTTGCTAGTAGGGTTCGCAGGTAAACGGGAGAGACGGTAGTGACAATCTGGGGTAGAAAATAGATACCCCAGGCAACTTGGCAAGCGGGTAACGTACCCGACCCACTCACTTTTAGACAAAAAATAACAATTAATTGATTGACCGATTGAGATCAAAAGTTGATTAATTCGAAAAGTCCGTTTTTTATAATTATTTATTATCTCGATTCATTCGATTCCATTTTAATTTTAATTTCAAATTTTAAAAATCAATTAAATTGATTTGAACAGTTGGTTTAGGCTTTTTATTTTTTATGTTAGCACAGTTCGAATTTTTATTAGGATAAGTTTGATTCTAAATTTTGAACAGACGATGATGAATAGGAGTTTGTTTTCTCGGACAAGGTATATCTTCAACGTGGAGCCTACCTTACATAGATGATGTGACTGAGCCGCAAACACTCTTATGATTTATCTTGATGGTCCGTGGAGTATATTCCATCTAAAAGTTATTTAACACCCTGTTAGAGATCTATATAATCAAATCGATCATCTTCATGGTTAATAAATCAGGTCGAAGTGATATTAGTAAAAAATAATAATAATGATTGGTTTAATTGATGTCTCCACAAATTATGTTAAATATTAAATATATAGAGAGAGAAATATTATTATACACAATTCATCTGGGAGCACCCGTGAGTACCTTCATTATCCATCGTCCGATCGAGTATGCATTATAGCTCAACCCTTGAACCCTAAGATAACATTTCTAAATGTTATCTTACGTAACTCATCCGTGAGCACTTCTATTATTCACCGTCCGATTCCCTAGAATTATACTGGGATATCTAGCCGACAGATATGTGCTCGGTTGCATTTCACAAACGCACACAATGGAAAAAATACATGATAAATTCCTAATTTATTACGACACATATATTCACACATACATAATATAACACGTGCGAACTTAACTGTAAATAAATTTTTTACGAATGAATTAAAACAAAGAATAACATTTATTATAGTTATACCTTTCGGACAATGCGGAACAGGAATGACATCAATCGCAAACTCATCGGATTTTACCTCTACTTGAGTCCACGCCAAGCTCCCTTTGGACGGCTTCCAAAGCCTGAGTTTCGTCTTCGTGAAAGGTACTAGCCTTGCGTGTGAGGACAGTATTTGTGCCCGACGGTGTGCGCAACCAAATGACACAAACGAGAAGAGAAAACTACTTGGACAAAATCTGTCCACCCGACACAAATCCAATTTTCGACGACTCTAGGCGACGGGCAATGGTTGATGTCGGTGGGGATATCGTCGGGGAAGATTCCTCCACAAGGGGGATACCGGAGGAGGGTTGTTGAAGCCTTATATGGTCGGTAGCAACAAGTTTGGATGGCGGACAGCTCGAGCGGTGGAGCAGATTTTTGGGTTGTGGTCGACGACTAGAGGAGAGAGAGGAGATGAGTTCTCTTAGGGTTTCCTCCGCACATATCTTATTTATATGTGTCTCCTATTGGGTTAATGGATCAAGTTCCAAACTCGGATTCATTGGCTCAATAGCCCAGATTAATAGCCTTTGGTTCAAAACCAAACCATTTGATTCATTGAACCATCAAACCAATTTGGTTCATTATTAAATCATCATGGGTTCAATCTGTTTTCATAAGATGTGGCTCCATCCCCGTTTCCATTCCAATGAAATTCTTTTCATCCTTGCTCTTCGTCTAGTCCAACCAGTCTCAATCTCTCTCAATCTAAAAATCCAATTCTCAAATTCGTTTTAAGTTCTTCGGGAAACAACTTGTAGCGTGTGTGACCTTATAGGTTCTCGATTTATGTTGGTCATCCATAATTAACTATTAATTATGGAACGATCATGAGTGACACCTAGTAGTACATCATGATCCCTAATTAATCAGAAAATCAACGGTTGATCTTAGAACTGCTTCTGAACTTTTCAACAGTTATAATGAGTTGTGTCTCATTCCTTTCGCTCGTCTTATACTCACTTGATTCAGGACATGGTCTATATGTCTATCTCCACTAGGCTGACTACATCACACCTAATTCAAATTATACTTCCTCATCATGCGGATTCAAATTACTCTCACATGTGTCTAAGAGTACCATACTCTTAATATGTAAAATGTTTTAGTCAAAGACTTTAAGTAACAATCCTGATAAGTGGTCATAGGATATATATCTCTTTTATAAAGAGCGATGAATCCTCTATTGGCTATTCAAATACCTTCGAATACTTCAACTTATACCTAATCATTCCAGGTCCACACCTTGAAGAGATGTTTGCTTAAGATGTCAAAGTATGTCTCCATGACCAAGATGACTTGAATACCTCAAGTCGAAGGAAACCTACAGTAAGAACTTCATAGTCATATCCATATATGTAGGGAACCATATGAAGTCTTACAGTAAGTCACTCCAATGAACTAGTTACCATAACTAGCATCCACATTTAACTCTCGACATCCCAATGTCTCCAGCCAGTGAGGACAGTTGTTTGGATAAATCAAAGAGTATAACATGTGCTAGTCTCTCATAACCGATAATATCCGAGCTCATCGCTTCATCGACAAGGAAAAATATTTCAATACATTCATAATTACACATATAGAAATATTCACTAGTTGTGATCCCATCAGAAGTTCTCTCGTGCTATGAATCATATTGCGAAGATTCAGTAAATGAGTTTAAGGTCAAATCAAATATATAATGAATGCACACTCAAATAATGAATCTACCATTTATCAAATAAATAGTATATCGGACGATGGATAATGAATGTGTTCATGGATGAGTTGTGTAAGATAAAATTTCTCATATATAGAAATATTATCCTACACAACTCATTCGTGAGCACCTCTATTATTTAATGTCCGATCCCGTAGAGTTCAAGGATTGGACTATAGTGCGCACCCAATCGGACGGTAAATAATGAAGGTACTCACTGATGAGTTGTATAAGATAATATTTCTCATATATAAAAATGTTATCCTATGTAACTCATCTGTGAGAACCTCTATTATTCACCGTCCAATCCCCCTAGGGTTCAAGGATTGAACTATAGTACGCGCCCGATCAGATGGTGGATAATAGAGGTGCTCACGGATGAGATGTGTATAATAACATTTCTCATATATAGAAATGTTATCCTACAACTCATTCATGAGCACCTCCATTATTCAATATCTGATCCCCTAAGGTTCAAAGATTGGGCTATAATGTGCACCGATCGGATGATGGATAATGAAAGTGCTCACGGATGCTCGCGGATGAATTGTATATGATAACATTTCTCATATATAGAAATATTATCCTACATAACTTATCCGTGAGCACTCATGAGCACCTCAATTATTCACTGTCCGATCCCATAAGATTCAAGGATTCAGCTATAGTGTGCATCCAATCGGACTGTAGATAATGGAGGTGCTCACGGATAAATTGTGTATGATAATATTTCTCATATATAGAAATTTTATCCTACACAATTCATCCATGAGCACCTCTGTTATTCACCATTCGATTTCCTAGGGTTCAAGGATTGGACTATAGTGTGAATCTGATCGGATGGTAAATAACGGAGGTGCTCACGGATGCTCACCGATAAATTATATATATATATATATATATATATATATATATATATATATATATATATATATATATATATATATATATATATATATATATATATATATATATATATATATATATATATATATATATATATATATATATATATATATATATATATATATATATATATATATATATATATATATATATATATATATATATCCTTTTCTCTTCCACAGTCCTATTGTCTTCGTCCTCGCAAACACAACAAGAGCAATCCCACTCTTCTTCCTCTTTTCTTATCTTTTTTATTTTCTAAGGTTTTTATTTGCACGCAAGAACAATTCTATTTTTATCTTTCCAAACTCTCTTAATATTGTTGTTGATTTCATCAAAGCTAGTCAAAGTTGCTAACGGGGAAAGTGAAATTTTTTTCATTCTCTTCTCTTTTCTTCTTCTTCATCCTCTCATTTTCCTTCCTCTCCTCCATTAAATAGTTATACTATCAGAAATCACTAATCGAACATTTCTCATAATTAAAGGCCCAAAAAGATGGAAGACCCACGAAAGGGCCACTAGGACTAAGAAGAGAAAGAGAAGAGGTAATGAGGGAAGCGGCTCGGAAGTCATGAGAGGAGGATGCGACATCCAACAACTCAAGATTCAACATGTCACTCAGCTCAGTCTCTCGGTAGCTCAGCTCCTTGGCAGCTTACTCATCTAATAACTCAACTGCACAATAACTCGATTATTTTACTGCCTACCCACTCGGCCCAGTCCGCCAAACGACAAGCCGACCACTCGGCTAGATATCAAGGTCACTGATAAGGACAACCCTTCAACTCAAGCATTTAAGGAGCCTCAACGAATATTTTTCCAAATGATTATCCCCTACTGGTCCCCTAACTAACAATAGTGATGATAAGCTTTATCTATGTGGCATGCCACAGGAAGGTTTGGTATAGAACTTGTCCCCTAACATCTTTTGGAAGTTATATAAAGGAGACAACGAGGTAATAGGGAGGAGACTCTTGGCATTTACTCTCTTTCTACGATACACTGCTCTTACTTTTTTTTTCTTCTTCTCCCTGTTTGACTTAGGCATCAGGGGGTCGTAGGAAAAATCCTAGTGGTCGTCTGACCTGTGTTTACTTTGATAGGGAACTACTGTTGCAGATCGCGAGAACTCATCCTTCTCCGAGTCTTCCGTGAAAGGAAATTGTAAGTGAGCCGCATCAATTGGCGCTATCTATGGAAACTTTCTGAGCTAGACATCAAAGATGCAACTAGAAGAAGTCTCTGCTGGCGAGGAGGTCCCCATCACCTTGACTAGGGGATAGTTAGCCGAAATGATGGAAAAAAGTGACGGAGAGGGATGTTGAGAAGGTTGTGGAGGAAATGTTGGCACAAGAACGTCGGAGGGCAGACTATCTCCAGCCTCACACTACATAGTGACCAGGAGGGGCACCCCCAGGTGGAGAAGAGGCGTGCGTCCCCTCGGCAGGTTGCTATGCACGCCCACGTGGTCATAGTGACCAGGAGGGGCGCCCCCCCAAGTGGAGAAGAGGCGCGCGTCCCCTCGGCAAGTTGCTATGCACGCCCACGTGGTCAGACCTAAGGAAGAAGGAATCGGGAATGCTGATAGACACCCCCCCCCCTTCCAGGGGGTGGGAGGGAAGAACAAGGAGAAAGTCATATCATCATCCCTCAAGTGCCACACAAACCATCTTTTTGATGAAGAAATACTCTTGGAGGAATTTCCTCCTAAGCTTCGAGTCTCTCATGTGGGTGTGTACAACGATACCACAGATCCGGAGGAGCATATTGTTGGTGCAATCAACCTCAAGTCAAGGTTGACCAAGCTCAATTGGGACTCGAGTAAAGTTTTGATGTTTGACAATATTATTGGATGACATGAGACATTCGTAGTTATATGGTGTTGTTGACCGATAAGTCAAGTAGGTCAAGGTTGACCAAAGACTTGACGGAAAAAGTCCAAGTATGGTGCTTGACAAGGAAAAATTCAAGTATGGATACTTGGTAAGAAAAGTTCAAGTATGGATACTTAGCAAGGGAAGTCCAGGTATAAATACTTGATAAGGAAAAGTCCAAGTATGAATACTTGACAAAGAAAGTCCAAGTATAGATACTTATCAAGGGAAGTCCAAGTATAGATACTTGACAATGAAAAATCCAAGTATGGATACTTGGTAAAGGAAAGTCCAAGTATAGAGACTTGATAAGGGAAAGTCCAAGTATGAAGACTTGACAATAGAAGTTCCAGAGGCGCGACTGTTAGTGCAATCGGCCCAGGTCACGATTGACCAAACTCGAGTTTGACTCGAGTGATGTTTTGATGTTTGACAAAGTGGTTTGACAAAGTGAGTTGACATTGATATTTGACATTGATGTCGGTTAATGTTTTGGGGAGATTGTTTATACAATCGACTCAGGTTATAATTGACCATACTCGAGTTTGACTCGAGGGAGACTTTGATGGTTGACTAGGGTTGACCATGTGATTATGGGAAAGTTCAAGCATGGGTTTTGGCAAGGTAAAGTCCAAGTCATGGGTACTTGGCATGGAAAGTCCAAGTGGGACACTTGACATTTGGGAAAGTTCAAGTCTTGAGTACTTGGCACAAGGGAAGTCCAAGCATGGGTCTTGGCATGGAAAGTCCAACATGTGTTGGCAAGGGAAAGTCCAAGCTTGAATCTTGGCATTTGAGAAGTCCAAGGAAAATATTGGCGGCATAAAGTCCAAGGGTAGAGTCTTGGCAGCATAAGTTCAATGGTTGGCAGCGTAAAGTCCAAGCGGAGTCTTGGCAGCGTAAGTCCAATGTGTCTTGACGGTATAAACCGACTTGTAGGGGATTTGATGCCGCTAGAGGGGGGTGAATAGTGACGTGTTCGTACGATGATGGAATTCTTTCGCGTTCGTCTCTACAAAACTCGTTATGCGCAGCGGAATAGTAATAATAAAAGCAATAACGAATTGAAACAACCACGAACACAAAGATATAATATGGTTCAGAACCGAAACGGTTCCTACTCCATGGATTGGGTTCGTACGAACCCTAGCGATGCCACAAACACCACTAAGCAATAAACTCCTTCTCGACAACAAGTCGGAGGTGGAGAAACCTCGTACAATGAATTACAACAAGTAATACAAAGTAAACAAGCAAATACAAGTGAAAATGTAAAGAACACTTTACAAACTAGGGTTTTGAGCGCTTTGCTTGTTGGTTGCTTGGATGAGGTTGAAGGGCCCTGAAATGCACCTGCAAATTGCCTTCAAATCGCCTCAAGTAAGCTCCCAAAAAACTGATGATCGAGCCTTCCACGAACAGTTGCTTTTATCCTCCATCGTGCTGGATTTTCGCCTAGCAGTCGACTGTCATAAGTCCCCAGTCGACTACCAACACTGTAGTTGTGAGACAACGGCTCAATCCACGTTGGACAAGTTCCAACGGGACTCTTGACGATCACCGGCGCCGTACCCACTACCCGATCGGCTATGGGCGTCTGTGCTCCCGACTCAAGCGGCGATCATTGCCCGACCCTTAGCGTCATTGCCGTCACATCGATCATTGCTCAATGAGAAGTCGATTGCTAGAGCAATTCCAGCTCTAAACCGACAGTCGAACTCTAGTCGACTCACGGCAGTCGAACCGACCATAATGTCATTCGACTGCCAACCTTAAACATGAGGTTTTAACCCAAGTATGGTGCCCCCATACTTGCTAGATCACCCTTAGCCTAGACCTAAGCCTTCTAGCCACCTCCATCAGCCTCTCGGATCCCTCCAAGTCATCCATGACTTGTTCATCCATCGCGCTAGCCTTCAGGTACTTCCATCGGCTATGTCATGCTAACGATGTCTACACCACCAAGGCACATTGGACTTACGCCGCCAAGACTCCCCTTGGACTTTACGCAGCCAACCATTGGACTTATGCTGCCAAGACTCCCGCTTGGACTTTACGCCGTCAATATTAAACCCCTTGGACTTCTCAAATGCCAAGACTCAAGCTTGGACTTTCCCTTGCCAACCCATGTTGAACTTTCCATTTGTCAAGACGCATGCTTGGACTTTTCCTTGCCAACCCATGTTGGACTTTCCATTTGCCAAGACCCATGCTTGGACTTTCCATTTGCCAAGACTAATGCTTGGACTTTCCATTTGCCAAGACCCATGCTTGGACTTTTCCTTGCCAACCCATGTTGGACTTTCCATTTGCCAAGACTCATGCTTGGACTTCCCATGCCAAGTACTCAAGACTTGGACTTTCCCAATAACCACATGGTCAACCCTAGTCAACCATTAAAGTCTCCCTCGAGTCAAACTCGAGTCCGGTCAATCATGACCCGGGTCGATTGCTCCAACAATCTCCCCAACATATTAACCGATATTAATGTCAAACATCAATGTCAATTCACTTTGTCAAACATCAAAATATCACTCGAGTTAAACTCGAGTCTGGTCAATCGTGACCTGGGTCGATTGCACCAACACGACTTAGCATGACATGGCCGATGGAAGCACCTGAAAACTAACGTATGGATGAACAAGTCATAGATGACTTGGAGGGATCCGATAGGCGTGAGGCTGATGGAGGTGGCTAGAAGACTTAGGTCTAGGATAAAGGTGGTCTAGCAAGTATGGGGACATCATACTTGGGTTAAAATCTCATCTTTGAGGTTGGCAAATGACTGACATTATGGCCGGTTCGACTACCGTGAGTTGACTAGAGCTCGACTGCCATTTAGGGCTGAAATTGCCTTGGCAGTCGACTGCTCATTGGAGCAGTTGACTGATGGTAGTCGACTGCCATGTATGGAAGACGACTACTGGTTTAGTCGCGAGCACAGAATGCTCCGTAGCCGACTGGGCAGTCGACTATGGGGCTGGCAGTCGACTACTGGTGAGAGTCTCGTTGGAACTTTTCCAGCGTGGATTGAGTCGTTGTCTCATAGCAACAGTGGCATCAGTCGACTGATGACTTATGGAAGTCGACTGATCGATGAAAATCCAACACAATGCAAGTTAAAAAGAGGAGCTCGTGGAGGATTTCAGCATTGGTTCGTTTGGAGCTTTCTTGTAAGATATGAAAAAAACCCTTGATAATAGAGAAATTTTCTTATATAATTTCTCAGGAGTTCACAGAAATTTTTCCGGATTCAAAAAGAGTCCATACGAGAGAGATTTAAGCTTAAATGGGTGGTTGAGTTAGCTTTGGGTCAACTTAGGCTAGCTTGGACTTAACTTAGGCTAGCTTAACCCTAAGAGACCGGTTCTTAAAGGATGAACCCGACCCGATCTGCGCCTTTCCTCTTTTTTTCCATTCTACGCCAATCCGACAGCACGACATCGTTTGCAACGGTCGTACACTCACCATCGAGAGCTTGTCGGAGCCCCATCGAATGCCAGAGATGCCGGCCACGGGCGCCTCGACAGCGATTGCCAAGCATCGAAAACCTCTAAGCCTTATTCTCTCCTTCATATTTCTTCCAATCTCACAGTGGGACGCCATGAGCTCCATTCGTGCCATCGTTGTTCTTGTGCCTTCATTGAGTGCCGCCGGAGCAGATCTCTCTTCCACCTTCAGCCGCCGTGAGTTCGAGCTGTTGTCGACCTCCCATTTGTCATCGTCAACCGCTTATTCGAAAGGCCAACTCGACGGCGTTTTCACCGGTGAAGCTCAGATCAGTCGTCGCCTTTTCGTCGCATCGCGAGGATGGTCCGGCTGCCGCTTGAACCCAACTTGTTGTGTCGACGCGAGAGGAAGCCAATCGACTCCATCGTCGCGGTGGCGGAGTTTGATCTGGATCATCGACGTTTAGAGCCAACCTTGCGTCTACAGCAGGAGATGGCGACATTGCGGACTCTGCGAAGGTTCCGATCGAGTCATCGCCACCGAGCCAGCTCTTCGTCGGCCGGTTGCATTGCCAACCCCCAAATCTCCGTTGCCTTTGTTTCCGAGCGAGCAGTGTCATCGACTCCTCTTCGTCAGCCATGTTGACAAGCTCAATTTGGCATCGCCTTTTGTTGGCGACACCCCTAGTCTTTTTCCTTCAAGCTAGCTATCGGAGGTATTCACTTGTGGTGGTTGTCGACCATTGCTTGATCTGCTGGTACCATCGACGATTTTGGCTATGTCATGGTCATCGTGAGGAAGAGGAATGCTACTGCTGTAGCTCATAGGGGATTGGGGGATTTTGTGCTACGATTTGGCTATTGTATGATTCTGTGTTTGTTGTTCTTGCAGGGTGAGCATTGATACCTGGATTTCAATTTGGTGGATGTTGATTGAGGTTTGTAATGATTCTGTTGTGTTGAAGAACTGTGCCGAGGTGATTGAGGTGGAGCTGAGAAGGCTGGTTCTGTATCAACAGTATAAGGTAACTATCAATTTGGTTGTGTTATAACTATGCAATCTGTAGTGCTTGGATATTACTCTTGGATTTAACAATGGAATGGATCAATTGATGTGGATGGGATGGTGTTGCTGAGGTGTGTTCTATTGTGTAGATGAGCTGTGGGTTTGAGAGCTTACTGTGGAATTGGCATTTGATGAAGTTGAGCAGGGAATCTGAATCAGGTAGGTTGTGATTTGATTCTGTTTTGGTAGTGAACTAGATTGTGATAGCAAAATAGTTATGATTGGATTTATGTTGATTTGAGCTGGGACACCATCATTGGACTTATGATAGACTTTGTCAATGTTTGCGTGTTGATTACAGGATGTTGATTGCAGGACTTTGATTAGTGATGCTGCTCGTAGTAGGGATGGCTAATACGAGCTACATAGCAGGTGGGTAATATCTACCTGGTCCGGTAGTTTTGACCAAATTCTAGTGCATGAATTTGGATATATATTTATACATATTTTCCTTAAATCTACTCATGTTTAATCATATGCTTGTACTGCCTTTGACCTTTGAGATATATACTCTGTTACTTCATTGATTATCTAGCACGGATAGGAACTATAAACCCTATTATGTGTTAGCTGATGGATGTTCAATAAGTACAGGTGGTTAGGGTTATCTTTGTGACCTCAGATTGGGTTACTGTGTTACATCACTAGGGTTAGGTGATGGATTGGATTATGGAGTCGATTGTTATATCATATCAGTATTAGTGGTGCATCTATGGTGGATCTAGTTGTCTATGCATAGATAAGTGTGTGGTTGTCAGTATGTGACAATGGACTAGAGGTCCTAACGTGATGGTATATCCATTATGGATTGTGTGCCTGTGTATGGTTATATAGACGGTCGATAGTATATCGCTACTGACTAGAGGTCTTAGCGTGGTTGACTGTCAGATGAGTATGACTCTTTGTGCGATAGAGAGAGTCTTGTGGATTGTAGTCCTTGCATAGTTGACTTTTGGTTGACCAGGACTCTCCGTAGAATAGGGAGTGTGGCGAGGATACATGTATGGAGCTATGCATCATTACATTGCATGCATGCTGTTGACTGGGTCTCTCTTGTGGTTGAGATGGGTCGTCAGTCATCCTGCCTCCCCGGCCACTCGGGGTAGTGGTAGCAGGGTTGAGGGCAGAGCATTGGATGTGCCGCGCTCGACCACTATAGACGGTGGTAGCTGGAGATGCGCACCTGACCACTGTGCAGAGTGGTGTTAGCACTCGCCCACTATAGACGGTGGTTGTGTGACGTGCAGTTGTCCTATGTGCGGCGCTTGTCTACTCATGGGTAGGGACGACGTGGCTTGCAGCAGGGGCCCCTAGGAGTAGTTAGCTCTTTACGCTTATACGCTACTCAGTCATACTACCCAACTCAGCCACTCGAGAGTAGTGGTAGCTGGAGTCGGGCTAGTTGTCATTGTTGTGCCGTCCTAGCCACTCTGGGGTCGTGGTTGGACGAGTCCGCAGACAGTGACCATGCATATGCACTGCTGATATATATGTATGCATGTATTTGATATATGTTTTACATATGCCTGTGAGATGCTGCATTTGATTGAGCTATGATTGTTGCACATGCTTGTACATCATGATACATGTCATTTGCATTTTATATACTGTTGTGTGTTGAGCATGATATATGTGTTGGTCTAGACTGTTATATGCATTTGATTAGTGTCATGTCATAGTGTGGTATGGACCGGGATGTTATTACATGTGATTATATACTGTTCATATGTCTGAGTGTTGATCAGGTATGGGACTGACCTGGTACGTTATATGGGTTATGTTATTGTATACCTGTTCAGGATGATATAGCATATGGTGTTGTAGACCGTCAGGTACGTTGGTACATTACTTCATGTTCAGTCGATCAGTTTAGTATATACATTGAGTATGACTATACTGTGGTTACTTGTTATCAGATTTGGATAGGATTGTATGTCTATTGGACTCATGTTGTATAGCTGTAGATCTTCACATGTTTACTTGTAGATTTCTATATCCTTATATGTTGTTCATGCACTTTCTATATATTACCCCTGAGTTTATACTCACCACCCTCGACTCGGGTTTCGTCGCCGGATAATGTAGAAGATTCCTTAGACGCTCGAGGCTCACCGGTGATCCCATCTCACACCGGACAATTGGGGTTTTTCACGTATTTACTTCCGCTGTTGTTTTGTATTATGGCCATGTATAATCAGTGTTATATTTGGCTGTTGGTTTGTATGTTGTTTTTGTGTAGTATGTTAGAGTCGCACCAGTGCGCACTTTGTGTTGTTATGGATGTATTGTTTAAATTGTCCATATATATGTCATGTTGTTGTGGGCCTACAGGCCTTGTATTAACCCGATATGTTGCCACGTACAGGGGAGATGTCGTCCGTTTGTTTTTCGGCACGGCATACTCTCGGGGCATGACAATTTTATTGGTATCAGAGCCCTAGGTTGCGAAGTCCATTTTCGGATTTTATTTCGTTCGGACATCGAGTTTTGCTTTACTCGGTTTTGGTTTTGTGAGTTATGGGATCTGGCTGTTGCGGACATCTACGAGCTACAAGGATTAAGGTATGTTAACTGTTATTACATATCCTTCTGTTGTCTATGCATTTAGTTGCTTATAACATGGATGACTTGTAGGGTGTTGGTTAGTATTCGTAACCGTGGTTTGAGTTGATAACGGGAACGACATATTGAGGTTATTAGACATGTACCTGCTATCGAAAAGGTAATTACCTTTGAGAGCCGACTGATACCGAGTCGGAAAGCAGGGGTTAGTAGTCACATCCCTTGTGGAGATCAAGGATTACAATCCTAAGGATTTTCACTAACTATTTTAGTCAGATCATTACCTATGGGGTAATGGACAAACGAGTATACTATTGCTGATGCAGATAGTAGAGGATTAGTTTGGAGATATTCATAGGGATTTTGATCCCTGAATTGGTCATTCTAGGTTGTATAACATTGGGAGTACTTTTGGAGTACTTGACTCGGGTTATACGAAGAAAGTAGTGTTAGTTGAATACCATTATCTGAATTTAGCCGGTACTTGGTGGAAGAGGTAGGAAATAGCCTTCGGGAAATCACACGTCACTTGGCCACAGTGTAGTGATGTTGTGAGAGAGTATTTCCCCATGTCATCCTCTTTGACTCATCGCCGGATAACTCTTGAGCTTCGGGCTGGGTGATCGTTTGGTAACGAAAGTACTCTACAGAGTTGTTAGACTTGCGAAGGTTACGACAACCTAATAGCCCAATGATGTGATTGGGATGGTTTTGGCCACCCACGGGTTATCGATTGACATCTTGATCAGGATGTTTGGATCTCCTACCAGATCCTACCGGAAGTCCTGAGACCGAATCATTTGTATAGAAATGACTCCGTAGCAAGTGTTTTGAGAGTTGGAGATTTGATAAGCAGACATTGCAAGTCAAATTATTGGAATCCGAAGTCTCCAAATGTTGGATAAATGGAGCGAGATTGGAGTTATGAGTCATGAGCTACTATTGGAGAGTTTTTTCGATCATAGAATACCGATTGCAGATCGTCAGCATCTTCTTATGTTTATCAGTGGAACTCAGAGGAAAGACTCCGAAAGGAGATTATGTGTGTGCAGTGCGGGTTACGACGAGACACAGAGCCAGATTATCCGATGGATCATTTTGTCCGTTTCTACTATAAGTTGTTAGTATCTACGAGGAGAGTGTGTACTATGAAGACTCAGTTGAAGACTATGGATGAAGCTTTCGAGAGGACGATCCACAACCTTGAAAGCCGAGTTCATTACAGAAGATTGGATTAGCGCATCAGGAGCGATCTACTACCTCATATTTAGTTGGAGCTCTTTGATACTTCCATCCGGGAGAAGCAAGTTACTCAACAATATCAGCAGAAGACATCTCAGAAGATTCAGACAATAACTGTTACCTTTCCAGATGACGAAAACTCTTACTTTCCCAGGCATAGTTATGATTTGTTCAGAGGAGAGAGAGTATACGACGATGGTCATATCTATGTCGTATTCTCCGGGTGTAGCTATACCTTTCACAGAGATGGAACGTGCTATGATGTTGATAGTTCTTCAGTATTATATAGCCGGATGTGTATCCTTTGCCAGTACAACAGTATTTATCATCTCCATTGCAGTTGTTTCAATTGTACCTTAGTTCTAGCAGTTGATTTCAGTTCCTCCATGATAGTCTTTGCATCTACATGAGTTCAGCCGTCCAGAACAGATGTTGGACAAGTTTACATGATTACTCGAGAAGAAGTATAGAAGATCGAAGGATTGGTCCTTCGGGGTATTACTTTAGGTTATCCTATTTGCGGATATATCGAGAGATACTGGTAGTTTACAGGTATCTTTGTCTAGAACATTCTGGGATAGGGTTCGAAGGGTTCCTATCGACTTGTGGGTTGGTGATTTTCTCTACCGTCAGGTGAGATGTTGATCAACAATCAAGAAGTCAAGGGATACCCTTAGCCTTTGCTAGACATACCTCCACTATGGACATATCCTTACAGATAGTTGGATTGTTGGAGCGTTGGTATACTAGGACTCTTGGATGTACGTATAATCCGATAGTATTCAGATATAGTTACGGATGAACTCTCGGGCTGGTCACTGCATGGGCAAGTGGAATATGCGATTGAGGTGATTTCGGAAATAGTCCTGATATTGGGGACCTTATACCGGGAGATGATTTTATGGGTATCAGTGTTGCTAAACACTATGGGAGATTTATCTGCCTCAGTGTTTCTTCTTGAGAAGACTTATAACTCTTTGTTAGAAGAGAGTCAGACCTTGAATTTATGCATCGATTATCGATGATTGGAATGCAGTTGTTGTTGTGAATGAATATCCTTCGTTGTGGATAGATGATTTGTTTAGATCAGCTAAATGACACCTGTGTATATCCTAGGGTTGGTCTACGACTGGAGGGTTGATATTGTAGTGATTTAGTGTCATACAATTATCATTGTCAGTGTGATGATTGAGCTATCATCAGCTTAGAGTAAAAGGGTGCAGGCGTATAGAAGACAATATTTCATACTTGGTATGAATTTTAGGAGATGTTGATAATGTTGTTAGACTTATCGACGATTTAGTCATTCATGGATTTGAGGAATCAAGTACTCTTGGAGTATTTGAGATCGATTGTCATCATATCTGTGGATGATATATTTTTGGGATATATTCAAAATCTTAGGGGAAATTGTGGTGTCCCTAGATTGATTTGGTATTTACCAGAGATGAGGATAGGATGTTTTAGCGATACTATATCGCCGACTTGTTGGACCAAGAAGGTGATGGAAATCACCTGGTCGGAAGTTGTGAAGCTAGGTTTCAGGGCCTAGACGATGACTGACTTTTGCATTAGTGTTAGTTAGTCCTTCCATTGGGGATGTAAGGGTACTGCACATAGATGCAACATTTTAGGGATTGGAGCTATTCCGATGCAGTTGTATGAGACATTTCTTATGCCTACGTCAGTTGAGGAACTACGAGATAAGCTGTCATATATATGACGTGGAGCTTAGCAGTTATTATCTTGAGTAGTAGATGTATAGAGCAGGAGTGCTCAGGGAGTTTTGGCTAGCTACTGGGTAGCTGCTATAGGGTTGTTAGAACACGGATAGATGCAACTGGGGAGATTAGTCATTATAGTCTTCCAGTTACTTTCAGTTCTGTGTGACAGAATGAATTTTGGACATTAGATTAATTTCTCTTGTGAGAATAAATCTCTGTCTTTGGGAAGGATAATCGTTCCCAGAGTTACATTCGCTTTAGGAAAAGTTGTTTCAGGAGACTCTTCATTCGAGAGTGATGATTTATTCGGAGTGTATCCGAAAATAGTGAGTATTGAGACGTTCCAATTGGTGGAACGATATGTGGGACATGGATGATTTCGTAGTTTGATGTTGGGTATGCCAACAAACAAAGGTGGAATATTGTGATCAATAGGGTTACGTACCGTGATGAAGTGGGAGTCTAGTACATTAGACTGTGTTGGGAGATTATCTAGAATTCGGAAAGGACTTGATAGGATTTGGGTAGTCGATGATCGATTAGCTAGGTCCGCTCATTTCCTTCTGAGCCGTAAGATGGATTTCGTTGGATCGCTTGATGGAATTATATCCATGGAGTATCCTTGAGTATCATTTCTGATAGTGATTCATGATTCACCTTACGATTCTGATAAAGTTTTCCATCAGTTACGAGTATAGAGCTCCACTTTGGTACAGTTGTTTACCTTTTTAATAGGTTGGATTAGAGTGTATTTGTAAGAGCTGGAATATAATATTCGAGCTCAGTACCCCACTTAGTCACTTGAGGTGTGTGACTTTGCTCCGGATACTTGAGATGGTTATTGTGACATCTCGTACTCGTACATGAGTTGGAAATTTGAGGACCAAATTTTTATTAGTGGGGGAGAATGTAAGATATGAAAAAAAACCCTTGATAATAGAGAAATTTTCTTATATAATTTCTCAGGAGTTCACAGAAATTTTTCCGGATTCAAAAAGAGTCCATACGAGAGAGATTTAAGCTTAAATGGGTGGTTGAGTTAGCTTTGGGTCAACTTAGGCTAGCTTAGACTTAACTTAGGCTAGCTTAGACTTAACTTAGGTTGAACCCGACCCAATCTGCGCCTTTCCTCTTTTTTCCATTCTACGCCAATCCGACAGCACGACATCATTTGCAACGGGCGCCTCGACAGCGATTGCCGGAGCCCCATCGAATGCCAGAGATGCCGGCCACGGGCGCCTCGACAGCGATTGTCGAGCATCGAAAACCTCTAAGCCTTCTTCTCTCCTTCATATTTCTTCCAATCTCACAGTGGGACACCATGAGCTCCATTCGTGCCATCGTTGTTCTTGTGCCTTCATCGAGCGCTGCCGGAGCAGATCTCTCTTCCACCTTCAGTCGCCGTGAGTTCGAGTTGCTACCGATCTCCCATCTGTCATCGTCAACCGCTTATTCGAGAGGCCAACTCGATGGCGTTTTCACCGGTGAAGCTCAGATCAGTCGCCGCCTTTTCGTCGCATCGCGAGGATGGTCCGGCTGCCGCTTGAACCCAACTTGTTGTTGATATCTCTGTCGATGACGAGGGAAGCCAGATCGACTCCATTGACATCGCAGCTGGCAGGTTGGATCTGGATCATCGACGTTTAGAGCCAACCTCGCGTCTACAGCAGGAGATGGCGACATTGCGGACTCTGCGAAGGTTCCAATCGAGTCATCGCCACCGAGCCAGCTCTTCGTCGGCCGGTTGCATCGCCAACCCCCAAATCTCCATTGCCTTTGTTTCTCGGCGAGCAGTGTCATCGACTCCTCTTCATCAGCCATGTTGACAAGCTCAATTTGGCATCGCCTTTTGTTGGCGACACCCCTAGTCTTTTTCCTTCAAGCTAGCTGTCGGAGGTATTCACTTGTGGTGGTTGTTGACCATTGCTTGATCTGTTGGTACCATCGACGATTTTGGCTATGTCATGGTCATCGTGAGGAAGAGGAATGCTACTGCTGTAGCTTATAGGGGATTGGGGGATTTTGTGCTACGATTTGGCTATTGTATGATTCTGTGTTTGTTGTTCTTGTAGGGTGAGCATTGATACCTGGATTTCAATTTGGTGGATGTTGATTGAGGTTTGTAATGGTTCTGTTGTGTTGAAGAGTTGTGCCGAGGTGATTGAGGTGGAGCTGAGAAGGCTGGTTCTGTATCAACAGTATAAGGTAACTATCAATTTGGCTGTGTTATAACTATGCAATCTGTAGTGCTTGGATATTACTCTTGGATTTAACAATGGAAGATCATTGATGTGATGTACGGCTTTATACCGTAGGATTTATACGTTAGTATCGAAATGCGGGGTTAGAGCTTAATGATCGAATCGCATTCACGGTTAGCAATACGTAACCGAACGAAAGGTTGTGATTTGATTCTGTTTTGGTAGTGAACTAGATTGTGATAGCAAAATAGTTATGATTGGATTTATGTTGATTTGAGCTGGGACACCATCATTGGACTTATGATAGACTTTGTCAATGTTTGCGTGTTGATTACAGGATGTTGATTGCAGGACTTTGATTAGTGATGTTGCTCGTAGTAGGGATGACTGATACGAGCTACATAGCAGGTGGGTAATATCTACCTGGTCCGGTAGTTTTGACCAAATTCTAGTGCATGAATTTGGATATATGTTTATACTTGTTTACCTTAAATCCACTCATGTTTAATCATATGCTTGTACTGTCTTTGACCTTTGAGATATATACTCTGTTACTTCATTGATTATCTAGCACGGATAGGAACTATAAACCCTATTATGTGTTAGCTGATGGATGTTCAGTAAGTACAGGTGGTTAGGGTTATCTTTGTGACCTCAGATTGGGTTACTGTGTTACATCACTAGGGTTAGGTGATGGATTGGATTATGGAGTCGATTGTTATATCATATCAGTATTAGTGGTGCATCTATGGTGGATCTAGTTGTCTATGCATAGATAAGTGTGTGGTGCATCTATGGTGGATCTAGTTGCCACTCGAGAGTAGTGGTAGCTGGAATTGGGCTAGTTGTCATTGTCGTGCCACCCTAGCCACTCTGGGGTCGTGGTTGGACGGGTCCGCAGACAGTGACCATGCATATGCACTGCTGATATATATGTATGCATGTATTTGATATATGTTTTACATATGCCTGTGAGATGCTGCATTTGATTGAGCTATGATTGTTGCACATGCTTGTACATCATGATACATGTCATTTGCATTTTATATACTGCTGTGTGTTGAGCATGATATATGTGTTGGTCCAGACTGTTATATGCGTTTGATTAGTGTCATGTCATAGTGTGGTATGGATCAGGATGTTATTACATGCGATTATATACTGTTCATATGTCTGAGTGTTGGTCAGGTATGAGACTGACCTGGTACGTTATATGGGTTATATTATTGTATACATGTTCAGGATGATATAGCATATGGTGTTGTAGACCGTCAGGTACGTTGGTACATTACTTCATGTTCAGTTGATCAGTTTAGTATATACATTGAGTATGACTATACTGTGGTTACTTGTTATCAGATTTGGATAGGACTGTATGTCTATTGGACTCATGTTGTATACCTGTAGATCTTCACGTGTATACTTGTAGATTTCTATATCCTTATATGTTGTTCATGCACTTTCTATATATTACTCCTGAGTTTATACTCACCACCCCTGGACCCTGGGTTTCTTGTCGCCCAGATAACAGGTAGAAGATTCCTTGGACGTTCGGAGCTCTGCCAGCTGATCCCATCTCACACCGGACAATTGGAGTTTTCCACGTATTTGCTTCCGCTGTTGTTTTGTATTATGGTCATGTATAATTGGTGTTGTATTTGGCTGTTGGTTTGTATGTTGTTTTTGTGTAGTATGTTAGAGTCGCACCGGTGCGCACTTTGTGTTGTTATGGATGTATTGTTTAATATTGTCCATATATATGTCATGTTGTTGTGGGCCTACGGGCCTTGTATTAACCCGATATGTTACCACGTACAAGGGAGATGTCGTCCGTTTGCTTTTCGGCATGGCATACTCTCGGGACGTGACATTTCTTGGGGCGATTTGCAGGTGCATTTCAGGGCCCTTCAACCTCATCTAAGCAACCAATAAGAAAAGCGCTCAAACCCTAGTTTTGTAAAGTGTTCTTTACATTTCTTTGTATTTTGCTTGTATTTTCGTGTATTGCTTTTGTAATCATTGTACGAGGTTTCTCCACCTCCGGATTGTTCCGAGGAGTTATTTGTGATTAGTGGTTGCGTGTGTATCACTATAGCTCGTTGAGCTCAATCGTGGAGTAGGAACCTTGAGGTTCTGAACCACGTTAAACAATTGTGTTTGTGATTGTGTTTTCCGTTATTGCTTTATTATCTTTGTTTCCGCTGCACTAACGAAATTTATAGATGCGAACACGAACGAATTCCATCGACGCATAACACGACGTTATTCACCCCCTTCTAGCGTCCAATCGATCTCCTACAAGTGGTATCAGAGCGAGGCCGCTCTTCAAGGTTTAACAACTAAGGGAGCACGCTAGAGGGTGAAGATGGAGTTGGAAGAACGACTAGGTTGGGACATTAACACACCGGTGCCCTACACCCTATACGGACGAGAAGGCTTTAATTCTTGAAAGAGAAGAATTAAAGATTTTATTATGATGAGAGATTTTGAGGAGTGGTCAATTTTGATGGATGGATTTGTATATCCAAAAGGACCAAAGGGTGGTTTTCTCAAGAAGAAGAAATGGAGTGAAGATCAAATCCAAGCCTTCGAGAAAAACATGAAGGTAGTAAAATTTATTTTTGATTTGATCCCTAACGATATTGTATGTATGTTAGGGGATTATATGGATGCTAAGGAGTTATGAAGCCAAGTGGCAAAGTTCCATGAAAACTCATCATCGGTCCAAGAAGAAGAAGAAGAAGAGGAGTGTTCACCCTCTCAAGCTCAAAAGGAAGCAAGTACATTGTCATCCAAAGAGCTTGAGGATTGATCGAACGATTTTTATTGTCGCAATACCGTTCCAAAATTATTTACCGAACCCCCTAACTACACTAATGCAGTATAGGACTGACTCGGGTCATCTCCCAACGAACCTAATGGCTGGACGTTTGTTTTTAAACAGAAGTAAACACTGGGGGTTTTCACAATTTATCAAAACAATTAAAATGCAAAATCAAAAGCAAACATGAGAATTAAACATGCAAGAAGTAAATCTAACTATCAAATAACAAGTAACAAGCAACTATCCTAATGCGCAAAAGTAAGCAATCACGCACCGCACTGTCACTATACGGTACAATGATCAAATAAATGTTAACAATTCAACCATGCACCACACTGTCACTATACGGCACAGTAGTCAAATAGTCACTAAAAACTAAACTAACAGACAGAAAAGAAAGCGACCAAGCACCGCACTGTCACTATACGGTACACTGATCAAACAAATGTGAGTAATTCAACCATGCACCGCACTGTCACTATACGACACAGTAGTCAAACAGTCACTAAAAACTGCAGTAAACGAAATGCAATAAACGAAAGCAATTCAACCAAACATCGCACTGTCACTATACGGTGCACTGGCCAAATGTAAATGAAACTAACCTAACAACTAAAGCATAACACAAATAAAACTCTAACTACGACTCGAATTAAACACAAGTTAGAATACAAAATAAAATACAAGGTAAACCGCAGATTAAAACACAAAGTAAAATACTAGTGAAAACACAGGTTACGAACACTAGTAAAAACACAGTTCAAGGTCACTGGTGAAAGCACATATTAAAAACACTAGCGAAAACACAATTGAAAACACTAATGCAAACACAATGTAATAACACCAGTGACAACACAAATGAAAACACAAGTGCAATACGAAGGAAAACACAAGTGCAAATACAAATGAAAACACAACATGAACCATAACTGAAATCACAAACTGAAACACAAACTAAAAATTAACCAACTCTCATCCACAACTCCCGGAAAGGAACCACCCTCTCCGGTTACCCACGATAGATTTAGACAGCTCCTACGGCTTCAATGGCACGGATCTTTCGTCAGAATAATCCTTCGACGAAAGTTGGAATTGGTGGAACGGATCACTGCTCCGGTGATGGACTTCGAGACTGCCGCTACCATGGCAGTAGAAGGGACCGAATCTGTGATCGTCTACAAGTCTTCACCGATGCTGGAAATAGGGTTCTGCCATCGGAATTTAGGAATTGAAGGGCTGCCGGAATCTGGAAATAGATGCTGCCACTACAACGACAGTAGAAGGTCACCCCCAGCCTTCTGCGACCACGTCCCACCGGGTAGCTCGGCCGGTTGGGTCAAAAACGAGGTGAAGATGGATGAAAACCCCTCTGCTCGGCAAAGCCACCGTCTGCCCAACTTCAGAACTTGACTCCGCCGACCAAGGGAAGGATCTTCGGATGGAGATGAAGGGGACGCCGCTAGAGTTGCCGGAAAACCGTCGCCGGAATCGCTGTGGAAGAAGTCGTCGCCGCCTAGCGTGAAAAAGGGGAAAAGGCGAGCTGCGCTGCGTGGAGAAGATGAGGGAGGAGGGAATGCTACCGCCAACCTTGGTGGAGGAAGGGACCGGCCGGCGGTGCTTCGGGCGGTGGCGTGGGCCGTGGAGAAGAGACGCCGGTGGCGCTCGTTGGAGAGGAGGATGCGCGGATTGGGGAAGAAAAAAACTGCGGTTCCTGTTTCTGCCCGTGAAGCTAGGTTGATTAAAGGAATTTTGTGAGTCGTCCGATCATTTCGCCCACGATCTCAGCCGTCCAAACAAGCTAGGGTTTGATGGATATATTAATTGCTTAATTAAGCTGCTCCATCCAACGGCTGAAATCAGTATGATTTGAAATGGACGGATCTGATCCGTCTGAAGGTATAATCACGATCCAACGGTCCGGATGAACGACCAAGATGTGTAGATCTTAATGTATGGGCTGGATCGCTCCAGATCCAGATGGATGACTCAGAATCAATCACTTTCCTCGGACGGTTCATAATGCTCAAATCTAAACCCTTGATTTCATTTTTCTGATCTGGATGAAGGGCTCAGATTAAATCATCTTGAAATGTCCATTATGACCCCAAATGAAGCCATATTTGATCCAACTTGAGTCTAGTCCAGTGGCTCATCTCGATCTCCTACAAACAAAGATAAAATTTACATATAAGTCCAAACTTTAGGAGCATTTACAATAAGGCCCAAAAATATATCCAACTCGTAAAACATGCAAATAATCAACAATTAAACATACAAGAGGATTAAAACGATGATATTAAGGACCGAAATAATACAACAAAATGGCAGTTATCAACTCCCCCACACTTATTCTTGCGCGTCCCGAGCAATAATAAAAATAAAGAAACACTGACTCAATCACTCATTCCCCAAACAATATCCAGATCAATAATTCAGAGATAGAAAAAATAAGTTAGGATCACCAAATAGGTCCGGATCTAGGGTAGTCAAAAGATCCAACTCCTACAACAATCAACATGTATGATGATTTACAGTCAAATCAAATAAACTAAGTCTGATACAAAACCTCCCAAAATGGATAAATGCACTGATGCTCACATAATAACGTAGGAGTGGGGTACCCTCAAAACAATATGCAATTTTGTACTACCATATGCTTGCTTATCATCTACTTCTGTACTGCTATCAATACATCTCATACATGAATCAAAAGGATTTATCAAGAATCGAAACAAGATCAAAAGTAGACTGTAGATAAAGTATGCAAAGAGTAGTACAAGACAAAGGTACAAATGAATAGGGAACAAGAGAAGAATTGAAGAAATAAACCTGATAAGTTGCTCTGTGAAATGCTCAGTAACCAGCAATATGAGAAGAGACTAGGACAATTGGAAACTTTAGAATTGGATTCAGGATCAAATGGCTCTATCCAATACATTGCAATTCCATTCTCCTGCATTACAATTGCACATTTTCTCTCTCTTTTTTTTTTATTTTTTAACAAAAGAAACATCAATGGCGCCATTTTTTTTTCTCTTTTTTTTATTTTTTATTTTGTGCAGAAACTCAAGTACTAATCACAGACAAATACATCTCAGGACCAATGACCTCTGAAAACTATGCCTTTCATATCATGTTTCCAACAAAAATAATATAGCTCCTCCCCCACACTTAAAAATTTTGTCCGTCTCGGACAATACAACCCATCAAACTATTCCTCCAACATGGAAAATAATAGATATGAAAAAGATAATCCACAGAGATACAAAGACAATGGATAGTAAATGAAGAGATATGACAAGTAAGACATGGAGGATGGAAGTATCAAGTGGATTAGACAAGCAAACCAAGTCAGAAAAGAGTCAAGAATGAAATCCTTCATCATATTCATGCAAGTAAATGTTACTGCAGTTTTGAAAAGACTCAAAGCAAGTTCTAGAGTAACAAGAATCACATGTGTTATCACACAAAAGTGGGTAGATGATAAGAATGGCTTGCAACCTCACTAGGTGAATCAAAATCAAGCTTAGTCTAGCAATAAAAAGTTCACCATCATAACAAGTGACTGTATGCAAGTGAAGTCTCCTATCATACACATAAATCCACAACTTGATGATCAAACTTAACTAATTTTTACCACCTCTGAAATGATACTAAGGCATGCATAGGGAATATTCTTTGACTCAACGAAAGACAAACAAACCTAGGTAAACAGGCAAACAAGCAATCAACCACACAAATTATTCCGAACATGAAAGGAAGAAAATAAATGCAGTAAATAAAAGAACACACTCCCCTTTCATGTTGGAGAAGAAGCATCATCATGTCCGGCCCCACCGTATTCTCCAGAATAGACTTGATCTCTTTGCTCGACACTTCATGAGTTTGTTACAAAAGTGAGACCCTTGATCGCTAATGATCGCCCTGGGAACTCTAAATCTGCAAAATATGTGAGACCTAACAAAATTCACAACAACTATAGAATCATCAGTCCTGGTGGGGATGACCTCCACCCATTTAGAAACATAATCATATGACAAAAGAATATATGAAAATCCAAAAGATACAGGAAATGGACCCATAAAATTAATACCCCAAATATCGAGAATCTCACGGAATAACAAAAGTTGTTGAGACATTTCATTTCTACGTCCTATATTCCCTATTCGTTGGCATCGCTCACAAGACTTGTAGAATTCAAAGGCATCATGAAATAAGGTGGGCCAATACAAACTAGACTATACAACTTTTCTAGCAGTTCTTTGGGGTCCAAAATACCCCCCCCCCCCCACACAAGCCAGAGAATAACAAAAAGTAAGTACGTATGGAATGAAACTCATAATCAAGTCCACATCATCTAATAATCTGATCACTACAAAAATTTCAATGATAAAGGTCATCCCATACATAATACTTAGCATCACTTTTCAATTTCTGGACTTGTGCATGAGTAAAATGTGAAGGTACAGCACGGCAACTAAATAAATAGCAAGATATGCATACCATGGTGTCTTACCCTACAGGTGAAAAAAATTGCTCATCTGGAAAAGAATCTGCTATGGGGGTGGACTCGATCTCCCCCACAATCCTGGTCAAACTGAAATATCACCTCCTTCTGCAACAAGTTGGTCAAGGGTAGAGCAATCTGACTGAAGTCTCTGATAAAATGTCTGTAGAAACCTGCATGACCTAAGACTATCCCATGCTCGACCATGAAATGACATTTCTTACAAACATCTGATGGAAGTGATTCTTGGGGCGTCGCCTGAAGAGCGCTAGTCCCTACACATTCCATATATCTGTCTACATAAAGAGGGCCCACAGATAGGTCCAATGACAAATCATTATCAACATCAGAATCAATAAAATCACAACAAAATGTAGAAGGTGCAGAGATATCCAAATGGAAAATAGACTAAGAAATAAAGTTCATGCAGTCCAACTCATCAACTATAACCATGCTAAGAATATAATGATCCTCCATCGGGTACCTCATAGTGTCCAAAATACTGAACCGAACTACAGTATCTCCTACCTTCATATCAAGAGTAAAACTTCTTGTGAACACACAGATCATTACAAAACTTGGCATACTTGGGAATCTGCTAGCTCCTGGAATTCCCTAGCTTTTTCTTCAATAACCCCCTTCCTAGGCTGGGCCTCTGAGGGAAGAGAAAAACTGTTGTATAAAACTCAAGAAGATTATCGCCTGAAGACCTAGTCATCCACACAAACAAATACAATGAGAAACAAATATAGATAATAAAAAAGACACTAATAACAAAAGAAAAAGAAAACAAACAAACAAACTACAGTTTAAAGACAAACGAACCCATTAAAGTTCCCCGGCAACGACGCCAAAATTTTGATCGAACGATTTTTATTGTCGCAATACCATTCCAAAATTATTTACCGAACCCCCTAACTACACTAATGCAGTATAGGACTGACTCGGGTCATCTCCCAACAAACCTAATGGCTGGATGTTTGTTTTTAAACAGAAGTAAACACTGGGGGTTTTCACAATTTATCAAAACAATTAAAATGCAAAATCAAAAGCAAACATGAGAATTAAACATGCAAGAAGTAAATCTAACTACCAAATAACAAGTAACATGCAACTATCCCAATGCGCAAAAGTAAGCGATCACGCACCGCACTGTCACTATACGGTACAATGATCAAATAAATGTGAACAATTCAACCATGCACTGCACTGTCACTATACGACACAGTAGTCAAATAGTCACTAAAAACTAAACTAACAGACAAAAAAGAAAGCGACCAAGCACCGCACTGTCACTATACGGTACACTGATCAAACAAATGTGAGTAATTCAACCATGCACCGATCACTATACTGACAGAGTCAAACAAATACTAAAATCGCAGAAACGAAATGCAATAAACGAAAGCAATTCAACCAAACATCGCACTGTCACTATACGGTGCACTGGCCAAATGTAAATGAAACTAACCTAACAACTAAAGCATAACACAAATAAAACTCTAACTACGACTCGAATTAAACACAAGTTAGAATACAGAATAAAATATAAGGTAAACTGCAGATTAAAACACAAAGTAAAATACTAGTGAAAACACAGGTTACGAACACTAGTAAAAACACAGTTCAAGGTCACTGGTGAAAGCACATATTAAAAACACAATTGAAAACACTAATGCAAACACAATGTAATAACACCAGTGACAACACAAATGAAAACACAAGTGCAATACGAAGGAAAACACAAGTGCAAATACAAATGAAAACACAACATGAACCATAACTGAAATCACAAACTGAAACACAAACTAAAAATTAACCAACTCTCATCCACAACTCCTGGAAAGGAACCACCCTCTCCGGTTACCCACGATAGATTTAGACAGCTGCTACGGCTTCAATGGCACGGATCTTTCGTCAGAATAATCCTTCGACGAAAGTTGGAATTGGTGGAACGGATCACTGCTCCGGTGATGGACTTCGAGACTGCCGCTACCACGGCAGTAGAAGGGACCGAATCTGTGATCGTCTACAAGTCTTCACCGATGCTGGAAATAGGGTTATGTCGTCGAAATTTAGGAATTGAAGGGTTGTCGGAATCTGGAAATAGATGCTACCGCTACCACGGCAGTAGAAGGTCACCCCCAGCCTTCTGCGACCACGTCTAGCTGGGGTAGCTCAGCTCCGGTTGCCAGGCGTCAAAAGAACGCCGGTGAAGATGGATGAAAACCCCTTTGCTCGGCAAAGCCACCGTCTGCCCAACTTCAAAACTTGACTCCGCCGACCAAGGGAAGGATCTTCGGATGGAGATGAAGGGGACGCCGCTAGAGTTGCCGGAAAACTGTCGCCGAAATCGCTGTGGAAGAAGCCGTCGCCGTCGAGCGTGAAAAAGGGGAAAAGGCGAGCTGCACTGTGTGGAGAAGATGAGGGAGGAGGGAATGCCACCGCCGGCCTTGGTGGAGGAAGGGACTAGCCGGCGGTGCTTCGGGCGGTGGCGTGGAGAAGAGACGCCGGCGGCGCTCGTTGGAGAGGAGGATGCGCGGATTGGGGAAGAAAAAAACTGCGGTTCCTGTTTCTGCCCGTGAAGCTAGGTTGATTAAAGGAATTTTGTGAGTCGTCCGATCATTTCGCCCACGATCTCAGCCGTCCAAACAAGCTAGGGTTTGATGGATATATTAATTGCTTAATTAAGCTGCTCCATCCAACGGCTGAAATCAGTATGATTTGAAATGGATGGATCTGATCCGTCTGAAGGTATAATCACGATCCAACGGTCCGGATGAACAGCCAAGATGTGTAGATCTTAATGTATGGGCCGGATCGCTCCAGATCCAGATGGATGACTCAGAATCAATCACTTTCCTCGGACGGTTCATAATGCTCAGATCTGAACCCTTGATTTCATTTATCTTCTGATCTGGATGAAGGGCTCAGATTAAATCATCTTGAAATGTCTATTATGACCCCAAATGAAGCCATATTTGATCTAACTTGAGTCTAGTCCAGTGGCTCATCTCGATCTCCTACAAACAAAGATAAAATTTACATATAAGTCCAAACTTTAGGAGCATTTACAATAAGACCCAAAAATATATCCAACTCATAAAACATGCAAATAATCAACAATTAAACATACGAGAGGATTAAAATGATGATATTAAGGACCGAAATAATACAATAAAATGACAATTATCAAGGATACGAAAGTTGATAGAGAATCAACCTCCGAATCAGTGGAAGAAGAGGAGACCTCCACCTCTAGGATTGAGGGGGAGGAGACTAGGGCATCTTCAATACCGGAGCAACAAGAAGAACCATCTACATCCGGTAGAGAGGAAGAGCAAGCTCAAGAATCCACTCCTACCACCACAACCACCCTAGGTAACTCAAACATATGTGTTAATAATAAAATACATATAATATGTTTTGAGTGTAGGGAAATCGGACACTACAAAAGCAAGTGTCCGAAACAGATTAGGAAAACTCCTCCGGCACCAAAAGTCAACACAAAGGTCAAAGATACCGGTGCCCAAAGTCAAAAGAGCAAGGAGCATGTAATATGCTTCAAGTGCAATTCAAAAGGGCATTACCGGAGTCAATGCCCAAGGGGGAAGAAGAAGGGACAAGATGGAGCATTACAAGTAGGGGGAGCCTCTAGGGCAAACCCTAAGGTATATTTAAACAATGCTCGTTCCTTAAATTATAGTAAAAAGCATACTAGAAATAATTTTAGCAATCTTGCTATTTATCACAAAGAGCATGCTAGACATAGGGAATTTTGTTTAAGAGTCAAAAATGTCTACCTTTCAAAGAAGGAGAAATTTGGGACTAATGTCCCTAGAAACGTCCTTCCTAGGTCAAACAATTCTAGACAAATCCTACCTAGGGAGACCATTAGAAAGGTACAAAAGCATCTAGGTCTCGACCCTAAATGGACTAGGCATATGCCTAGGAAGTCTCATGCCCAAAAACCAAATCAAAATTCTAAAATTGGGCAATTAGAATTAGAGAACCAAGCCTTGAGATCAAGGCTTGAAAAACTTGAGAAGACCCTTAAAATTATACAAAATCAATTTAAAGGGTCAAATGATCAAAAGTCTAGGTCCAAAAGTCAAAGTCAACACCTAGGACCTAAGAGTCAAAAGTCAACCAAGGGTAAGCAAGGTTTGGGTCACAAACTTAAGCTTGCGGTGGCTTATCATAGTGTTTTATTTGATTATGGAACACAAACTAGGTCTAGGAAGACTAAGGTTACTAGGGAAGTTATCCCTAAGAGTAACCAAGGTTTGTGTCTAGTGACTAGGGTTTCAAGGAAACCTAGGATGACCACTAAGAGGGTTATTAGGGAGGAAATCTTTAAGGTTAACCTAGGCAAGACCAAAATGACCAAGGCTACCAAGTCTAGGAGGGTCATTAGGAAGGTATCTAGAGAGGTCATCCCTAAGGAATACCTAATTAACCAAATGAGCTCAAATAGATTTTGGGTTCCTAAGGGCGTGATTGACTCACGCTAGATGGGTTAGGTCGTGTCAACCTTGATTGGATGGGTAGTTAACTCAACCATAACAAAGTTGACATTTTAGGTCATTTCCAAGGTTATGGATATCTTGGAAATAGATTTGATGATAAATCCTAAAAGATTTTAGGATGTGCCAATATCATTTAAAAAGATTGAAAAATCAATTAAATTGGCACAATTTAGGTTTAGAGGTTTGTGTGTCATTTTGGGTTTTTGGCACACATGGGAGATTAATAGTAATATGACAAAATAAACCTAATTATATCAAATGACAACTAATATTGAAATTTAGGTATTATATACCTTTATATCTTATTTGTCATACTTTGACTTGCCACATATGTCATGTCATGACATCATGCTTATTTCTATCATTTATATGTCATGACTATGCTTAGGTTTAAGGTTAATGTCATGTATGCTTAGATTTATATCTTATATCATGACATCATGATTATGAGCATGTATTTATTTATACCATCCTTAATGTCATAATCATTCATGCATCTAAATTGATTAAAATTGAGTTAAGGATTTTGGCACGACTTGGAGTTCCATTTATAAGGGAATCAAGTAGAGTTGCCTTAAAAAATGCATGAAACCCTAGATTAGGAGAATAAAATCTACATCTCACATCACATTGACTTGTGTGTGTATTTATACACCCTAGATACATGTGAGATGCTAGGATATGAGTTGAGTTCAAGGTGCATAGTTTTTGCATCTAGGTGGACTATAACTCATCTAATTTCATTGATGGATCATTGGGAAAGCTTGTATACAAGTCATGTACATAGAGCCCAAGGAATATGATCCAAAATAAGGTTTTAAAAATATTTTAAAATCAATTTAGAAAACCTTGGTGAAGTCTATCTTTTGATAGCAATCACTATTGATGAAGTTGATACAAAGTGAGCTAAAACATTGAAGTTTTTATTCACTTTTGAACTTTGTGTCAATTTTGATATTTTATGGGTAAAATATTTTTCTATCATTTTTCACCCATTGTATTGTCTATAAGTAATATACGTATGAATTTTCACGATTTTTCAAAATACGTAGAATTACTTATGATTTGTCAAAATTCGATTCTGATAGCTGAAATTCGAGAATTTCAGTTATCAGTCGACTGCCGCCTGATGGCAGTCGACTGATGGTGGGTAGTTCGACTAATAACTATAAGTAGTCGACTGCCAGGCTGATTTCGGGAAAAATAAGGTTGTTTAGCCCGTGTTCAGCTGCGGTTAAGGTCCCTAACCACTTCTAACCCTAGGATATGCTTTGGGAAGCATTATAAAGGGTGAAAATCCATTGGATATGGATTAAGAGAAGTGTTAGGTCGATGTATCAAATTTAAGGTGTGGAAAGTTCAAGTTTGAACTTTGAACTTTATTTTTGATGGTTTAGAGTTCCTATTGGCTTAGGGACTTCCCAAGGACATTGTTGGTGCAATGGTCAAGGGGGAGCAAGCCTTTAGGGGGAGGTATCCATCATAGGATGATGGATGCGTTTTTTCTTCTTGAAGGGGAGAAGTTATGGGAAGAATGTTATCAATTGAGAAAATTGATGGGATTTTGAGAAACCCAATTTGAAAATTGGGAGAGAGTATAGGATTGCCTCTCTTGAGTGATATGAGACTTATCACTAGAAAGATTGTAGACATCCTAGATATTAGTGGACCAAGGGGGAGATTGTAAGATCTCATTGGGACATGAGACATTGACCTCCTTGGAGAGAAGACCTTTTTGATGTATGTCAAAAAGGGGGAGAAGGTTAAATTACCAATTTGGAAAATTGATAAGAGAATTTGAGTTAGGGGCATAACTCAAGGTTTGTTTTGTCAAACATCAAAAAGGGGGGAGATTGTTGGTGCAATCGGCCCAGGTCACGATTGACCAGACTCGAGTTTGCCTTGAGTGATGTTTTGATGTTTGACAAAGTAGTTTGACAAAGTGAGTTGACATTGATGTCGGTTAATATTTTGGGGAGATTGTTTATACAATCGACTCAGGTTATAATTGATCAGACTCGAGTTTGACTCGAGGGAGACTTTGATGGTTGACTAGGGTTGACCATGTGATTATGGGAAAGTCCAAGCATGAGTCTTGGCAAGGTAAAGTCCAAGTCATGGGTATTTGGCATGGAAAGTCCAAGTGAGACACTTGGCATTTGGGAAAGTCCAAGTCTTGAGTACTTGGCACAAGGGAAGTCCAAGCATGGGTCTTGGCATGGAAAGTCCAACATGTGTTGGCAAAAGAAAGTCCAAGCTTGAATCTTGGCATTTGAGAAGTCCAAGGGAAATATTGGCGGCGTAAAGTCCAAGGGTGGAGTCTTGGCAGCATAAGTCCAATGGTTGGCGACGTAAAGTCCAAGCGGAGTCTTGGCAGTGTAAGTCCAATGTGTCTTGGCGGTATAGACCGACAGCATGACATGGCCGAGGAAGAACCTGAAGGCTAACGTATGGATGAATAAGTCATGGATGACTTGGAGGGATCCGATAGGCGTGAGGTTGATGGAGGTGGCTAGAAGGCTTAGGTCTAGGCTAAAGGTGGTCTAGCAAGTATGGGGACACCATACTTGGGTTAAAACCTCATCTTTGAGGTTAACAGTCGATTGACATTATGGCCGGTTTGACTGTCGTGAGTTGACTAGAGCTCGACTGTCATTTAGGGCTGAAATTGCCTTAGCGATCGCTTATCGAGCAGCTGATTGACTAATGGCGATCGCCATGTATGGCGATCAATTCTGGTTTAGTCGCGAGCACGTAATGCTCGCGTAGTCGATCGGGCGATCACGAAATTTGCGTACGGATCGGTGAGAGTCCTTGGAACTTTTCCAAAGATGGATTAGTCGTTGTCTCACAATAATGATGACATCGATCGGGTGACTTATGACAATCTACTGATCGGCAAAAATCCAACCCGATGCAGGTTAAAAAGAGGAGCTCGTGGAGGATTTCGACATTGGTTCTTTGGGAGCTTTATTGGGGCGATTTAAAGGCGATTTGCAGGTGCATTTCAGGGCCCTTCAACCTCATCCAAGCAACCAACAAGCAAAGCACTCAAACCCTAATTTTGTAAAGTGTTCTTTACATTTCTTTGTATTTTGCTTGTATTTTTGTGTATTGCTTTTGTAATCATTGTATGAGGTTTCTCCACCTCCGGATTGTTCCGAGAAGGAGTTATTTGTGATTAGTGGTTGCGTGTGCAACACTAGAGCTCGTTGAGCTCAACCGTGGAGTAGGAACCTTGAGGTTTCGAACCATGTTAAACAATTATGTTTGTGGTTGTGTTTTTCATTATTGCTTTATTATCTTTGTTTCCGTTGCGCTAACGAAATTTATAGACGCGATCACGAACGAATTCCATCGATGCATAGTACGATGCTATTCACCCCCCTCTAGCGTCCAATCGATCCCCTACAGTGACCTCTTGCCAAAGGAAGATCCGGTAGCATGACAAAGCTGAAGAAAGCACTTGGAGGCTAGCGCAAAAGGTGAGGAGTCATGGAGGACTCGGAAGCATCCTAAAGGGGCGAGGTTGATGGGAGAAGCTTGAAGGCTTAGGTCTAGATTAAAGGTAAGTGTCAAGTATGAAAGGATCATACTTGGGATATTAAATCTTAGTTTTGAGGTGTACCAATTGACTGAGACTTGTTCTAGTCAACTGGTGGGATAAATAATCGCACAGATTGTTTGGCAGATGTCTTGATCGGTCAACTGGTCGAGTGCTCGGGCGAGTAAAGTCACGATACTCGAAAAACTCCGATAGGTGCTCAGACAGTCGACTAGTGATTTGGACCAATCGACTAGTCATGGGTAGTCAGGGATGAGCCGAGTTGAGTTGAGAAATAGTGCTTCGACGAAGCAGTCAGTCGACTGACTTTAAGTGGATAGAGCACAAAATATTTCTAAGTCAACTGATGGCTCATAGTAGTCGACTGATCGATTGAAATTTGACATGAATTAAGTCATTTTGAGACAACGAATAAATGACTAGTTGACTGAGAGTAAAGCCAGTCAATTGGTAGGTGGAAATAAGCCTGACACGAAGCTTATAAAAGGAGGGTTTGGCAACATTTGGAGATGTCGATTCTTAGGGATTTTTGAAGGGAAGTATTGTTGCATTACAGGTCTTCAAAAGCATCCAAAGCAACCAAATGCAAAGATCAAGCAAAACCTTCTTGTGTAAAGTGTTTTCATTTCATTTGTATTCCGCTTTTTTCTTTACACCTGTTTTGTTGCTCTTTATTGTAAAACTCTTGTAAGAAGTTTCTCCACCTCCGGTGTAATTCTGAGAAGGAGAAAGTTGTAGTAGTGGTACATTGCTAGAGCTCGATTGTGGAGTAGAAATTAAGATTCTGAACCACATAAAATCCTAATGTTGTGTTTGTAAGTTTGTTATTTCTTTTTATATTTATTTCCACTGTGCACTAACGACTTGTAGACAAACACAAACGATTGAACAAAGAGAAGATTGAGTTCCAATGCTATTCACCCCCTCTAGCACAATACATTGGTCCCAATAATTGGTATCAGAGTGGGTCGCTCTTCTACGGTCTAACAGCTTATAAGGAGCAAAAGCTAGAGGATAATGGAGTTTAACGATGGATTGAGATACAACATCCAAGTTCCACCTTTATTCGACCGTGACGATTTTGCTTGCTTTTGCCAGAGCTTCCGCCATAGTTGTCTGTATAATGGCGTCTACAAAACAAACATGTAAATTAATACCTCTCATTGCTGCTATCATAATCCCCAGAAAAATTCTTGATCACCTATCAAAGTGGAGTCATCGAGAATGAAGGGGGATAGTCTGAAATGATCAAGCAATTGCTCAGCCAAAAGGACGTTAACGTTGTAATGATGGTCCCAAAGGATATTTTTGGCGGCGTCAAAGGGACACATCGATCGACATTCCTTTAGAGAAGGAAGATTGTGAATATCGGTCTTCCATAAATTAGAATGGGGAAGAGAGTCAGGCAACTAGGTAAAGAAGTTCACATTTTTTTCAGCCTTTTATGGAAAGAAGACATCCCTCATAGAAATTGGTAGTCGAGTCGACCGGTGAAGTAGAAGACACTCAATTCTATTATTTTTAGTTGAAAAAAACTATGGAACATCAAGGGGGAGAGTGGAAGTTGTTGATGCTAAAAAACTACGACAATCCCAGCTAGGAGTTGGAAAGCATTCGGAGCTAGTTGATTTATGGCTATTCGATAGAAATCCAAGATTTGGAGATAAATGAGAGGAATAGGTAAGCAGAGGCCACCCTCGAGTTGACCCGCAAAGAAGCAATAACAACCCGACGGAAGTCGATAGGGTCATTTGATAGGTTTTGCAAAGAACAAGCGAACAGTCTTTGGAATGTAATGTTGCAGTTGAGGGAAGAAAGGATCGGAGCGAGTTAAAGTCGATAATGTAGTTTCAAACTAGGGACAACCCGATAATCCACCCACTCTCTTAGAAGAAGACGCCATCAACGAAATGAAAGGAAGGACAAAGATAGTGCTTACTAGAACTCAAAAATTAGAGGAACTTCGAAGAAGTCGCAAGACGGAGGAGGGCATGCAAAGGCTCTCCTCTTTATAAAGATATTGTGAGAAGAAGACCAAGTCGCGCAATGATGATTGTTTATCGCGAGGAGGCGTCGCAGGGATAGCGAAGTTAAAGAAAAATCGAGTAAGCAAGAAAAAGGGTGTGTACCCGTAAAAAGATTTTAGCCCAAGGGCGACAAGGTTGAGAAGTTTAACCATCCATCACCGATGTCAATCCTTATTAATGGTCGTAACCAGTGATACTATCAGAAATTGCTAATGGGACATTCCTCAGAATGAGAGGCCCAAAAGGATGGAAGGCCCACGAAAGGGCCACCAAGACTAAGAAGAGAATGAGAAAAGGTCATGAGGGAAGCGACCCAAAAGTTAGGAGAGAAGGATGTGACATCTGACAACTCAGGATTCAACATGTCACTTAGCTTAGTCCCTTGGCAGCTTAACCTTATGACAACTCAGTCATCTAATAGCTCAGCTAGACAATAACTCAGTTATTTTATTACCTACCCACTCGACCCAATCAGCCGCAGCAAGCCGACCACTCGGCTAGATAGCAGGGTCACTGATAAGGACAATCGTTCAACTCAGGCGTTCAAGGAGCCTCAACGAATATTCTTCCAAATGATTATTCCCTACTAGTCCCCTAACTAACCACAGTGATAGCACACCACAGGGAGGTTTGGTACAGAACTTGTCCCCTAACAATCTGCCCAAAAGGTATTGTATAGAAGAGCCATGGGAGTGGAAAAGGCATCTTTTGATAGTTATATAAAGGAGACAACAAGGTAATAGGGAGGAGGGGACTCTTGACATTTACTCTCTTTTGATGATACACTGCACTTATATTTTTTTTTTCTTCTCCTTGTCTGATTTAGGCATCGGAGGGTCATAGTCAGAATTCCGACGGTCGTCTGATCTGTGTTTACTTTGATAGCGAACTACTGTTGTGAATCGTAAGAACCCATCATTCTTCGAGTCTTCCGCAGTAGGAAATCGCCACATCAAATAGCAATAGTAAAGTTGATATTTTTGATTGGCTAAACAACGCTACCATGTTGCTAATTTTTAGTCGTTAGAGCAGTGAGGCCATCAATGGAAAAAGAAGAAGATTTTCCTTCCTTTTAATCTTAAAAACTTGATTATGTGAATCATTTTCTTCTCTTTTTCTTAAACTTATAATAACTTTTCTTTTTATTTTCAGTAACCCAAGTATTTTAGCTTCTCTCCCTCAATTCCACTCATTCTCAATAGTGAGACATTTTGAATCCATGAAATAATTTAATTGGTTTACCATGTTTAATTTAAGTTTTAAGTTATTTTTTATATTGTGCTTGTAGATACAAATTCGAATGAAGTAGAATGGTCTATTAACACTTATAACTTTTGTTATAAATAAAAGTAAGTAAATTTTACCTTAGACTTATTATATATTCCTTATGTATAAATAAATTAGAAAAATAATTTATTTATGTTTATATAATTTTTTTTCAAAATTAAAATTAAAATAATATTAAAAATAATGAAATAGATTATTAAGTAATTAAACTAGGTAAATAATTAGGTCATATTCACATGTAGGAATGGATCCAATAAATTATTTCCACCCATATTCTTTAAGTTTTTAAGAATAATTTTTGTAGTAGAGACAAATGTAATAATAGTCAAAATATCTTGAGATTTTGTTTTAAAGAATTTGACAAAGAATATCTGTTATTCTCATAATTTTGTGTATTAAGTGCAAAATGAACCCAAATTCAAAATTTGTCATGTTTATGTAAATCTCTAAACTTAACTTTAGCTTTTTCCATTTGAAGAATGTTCATCAAGAACTTCAAAAACTTTATAAGTTACAACATACATACATATCAAGTTTTTTATTGAGTCATAATGAGACCTCCAATGAGTAGCTCTTGCTCACTGCAAATTACCAATCTAATTGGTCTCACTTCCAAAATTACATTCTTCAATTGTCAAAATATGCTCAATTTCATTTCTTTGTCCAGTATAGAACCCGACAACGTGTTTAGTCGAAGAAGTGACAATATTTACAATGTTATTCAAATGAGAAAAGAATTCTCAAATGACATTAACATCCTTAGCTGCAGAAATCAATGTCAATTGTAATCGATGGTCAAAACAGTGAACATAATATGCATAGAGACAATCTCTAAGAAATAACTTCTGAAATTCATTCCATGGGTCACACATATTGCTAGCACGGTCATATATTTGGTCTCTAATTTTCTTAATATGGAGATCATGATAAACAAAAATATTTGATATCTCTTTATACAAATTCAATGAGATAGTGTCACTAACACTTTTGATAGCAATTTTTTTTTGTGAAAATCCCATGACTATTCATAAATCTCAAGATAATAATCATCTGCTCCCGTCTAGATATATCTCATGTTTCATCAATAAGAATATAGAAGTATTTATCTCCAACTTCTTCCTGAATTATCCTATGGTACTCTATTAGTCATAATATGTAAAATCTCATTCTGAATTTATAGAGTAATATATTGAGCATTTTTTGGAGCATTCTCAAGTACAACTTCATCAATTTTTGTACTCTTTTTTGCAAAAATCTTTACCAATTCAAGAAAAATTTTACTATTAGATAAAGATAGAGATTCATCATTACCTCTAAAAGCACAACCTTGAAGTGTTAGCCTACGAACAACTACAATTGAGGTCCTCAAACACAAATGATTTTCCTCCTTTTCCTCTCCACATTGGGCATGCATCACAATATTATCACAATGTTGTGAGGGTCTCATAAAATTTTTAGCCCTTCTCCTAGATATAGTATGAGGCGAAGAAGTTGCATAACCAATATGGGCAAGAAATGCACACATTTTTCTTTGATTTATCATTTTTTCAATTGTCAAATTCTTCATTAACCGATGCTGAGATATTAGATGAATTAACATCATTTAAAAAAAAAAGAAAACAATAAAAACAATATGTCTTGTTTGTTAAAAGTGAATACTCTAACCAATGAAATTTTTGGAACTATTTTTTTTTTCTGAAATCGACGATTATGACTTCCAAATTTTGTACTTGAATATTCTAACATACCTAGTTGATAAAAGCTTCATCTTTAAATGTGAATGTTTTTATCTCATCTTGTTCATTAACATGATACTCATATTTTTTTTTTCCCTAGGTCTCGTTGAATACAAATAGAAGATGATTGATGGTCGTCGCTAGAAGAAAAAATTGAACTAATTTGGATACTAAGAATTGAAAGACTTTCATTAGATTGATGTTGCATTGTGGGGACGTAGAAATCGAAATGGTTTTACTCATGACTACTAGAAAAGTTATCTTTAACGATGAAATTTTAACGGCGGTATCAAATATCATCATTATTGGTGGTTCAATAACGATCAGATTTAGTGTCTGTTGTTGGTGTATACGCATTAACGACGGTATTTTTTTCGTCGTTGGTATTTTGTCATCAACGATCATTTTTTTGTTTCGGCCATTGATAACATGCCTTTAACAATGGTATTTTCTCCCATCATTGTAAGACCTTCAACGATGAGTTTTTTCTTCTGTCGTTATTATTTTTCTGATTTTTTATAAAGTCGAAACTCTAAGCCGATTTTTTTACCGGATCGAAATCTAATTTTAAAAAAATATATAAAAAACACCATCTTTAAATAATTTATGAAAATTTAATTTTATTTATATTGTTTTCATACTTTTTTTTTCCATTTTTATTTCATTAAAAAATATCTTAATTTTTATTTATATTATTTATTTCTTTTCTTATATTTTTTCCCCCAAAATCCATATCAACGTAAACTAGGTTACTTATTTAAAACGGTTCGGAAAGGAATCTGGGAATAGAATTTAGCGGCTTGCGAATCTCCACGCTAAACCCTTCCCTCGGCCAGTAGCTTCTCACCGACTTGCTCGAGATCGAAGGGGAGCGATGGTGAGCAAGAGGCAGAAGGAGGCGCGACAGAGGTTCAAGGAGGCGAATCCCCGATCGGAGGATGCCACCACTTCGATCCCCAAGGCGGAGAAGGGGACGAAGTCGAGAAATACGAAGAAGAGGAATTAAGGAGGGCAGCTTCAGGAAGAAGAGCGGAACTTCAGCTCCGAGGAACCACCCGCTCAGGGTCCAAGGAATGCGTCGCGGGGAGAGCTGCCATATCTGCAAAGCAACTGGCCACATCGCCAAGCTGTGCCCCGAGAAGGCCCTATGAGAAAGGAAGAAGGTAGTTTCTTTTCTTTTCTTTTTTTTGTATTCCCTTGTTTAACCTAACTTCTCATCTTCATTTGTTTTTTTTTTCCCACAATGTTGGGCCAGAAGTTATTGTTGGTTCGTGGCAGTTCCACGAACTGCACAGAGGCAGTTCGTGGAACCGCCTTGAGCACGCACTCCTTTCCTTAAAAGGGAAGGAGCGTGCATCTAAAGGGGTTGATCAACAATCCAGGCGATCGGTGAGGCGAAGACAGAGGAGTAGAAGTATTCAGCGGATCTTGGTTCGTGGAAACCTGAGGTAATCTCCATCTGTGATTTTTCCTCCGACACAAGAAAAACTCCAAACAGGTATAAATTTATCTACATTGGTATCAGAGCATGTAGTTTACCTGTTCAATTTGTTTCTTCTTCACCGCAACCGGAAACCTGAGAACTGAGTTTCTTCGATGGCGTGGTCACGGTCGTCGGCATCTGGTCGCTTGGAAGCGGCAGGCCAGCGCCGACGCTTCCGATCAAGGCGTCGGGCGGCGATCGCGCGCCTTAGCAGCGGCGAAGCGCTGTGGCGCCGTTAGGCGACGCGGCAGAGGCGCGAGACGGCAGCGTTAGCGTCGGCGGCCGGCGACGCAACGATGCGCCGGAGGCGCGAGGCGCCGATGCCTCGCGACGCCGTGAGCGGCAATCGCGCGATCGTGGCCGTCGAGGCCGCTCGCCGTAACCGGGGCCGTGCTAGGCGATCTCAGGAGGCGCGCTTCGCGCCGCCTCGGAGGCATCGGAGGCCCGTGGCCGCGGCAGTCGCGTCGGCCGCCGCTCGTCGAAGCGAGACGCGGGCTAGTGCTCATGATTAGCGGCGCCACCGAGGCGGAGGCGGCAGCCTGGCCGGAGCGGCAGCCATTGTAGCCGGCCAGCGCCGCGATTACGATTGTGGCGCAATGACGGAAAATTTTGCTATTTATTAAATAAAAAAAAAATTAATCTGTTTTGTACAGATGTGTTTTTTTTATTAGAATTTTTTTTTATTTATTAATCTGTTCCAAACAGATTAAATAATTGGGCCAAATTTGATGGGCTTAATCGGTAAATTGGGCTTTAAATGGGCCGAATTAATTGGGTTGCATTATTTGGGCCGAATTAATTGGGCTGCATTATTTGGGCCGAATTAATTGGGCAGAATAGAAGGGCCGAATAATTGGGCTTCAGATTTAATTGGGCCAAATTAATTGGGCAGAATTAAATGAGCTTTGAATTTAGCTTAAATGGGTCTTGAATCAAATTTTAATTGGACATGGGTTCAATTAATTTGATTTCAACAAAAGACTTAGTGTCTAATTAAATTTACACAAGAATAGTGTAAGGTTGACTTTGGTTGACTAAACTCATAACTATGGTTAGATGGATTGTTTTGGAACAATTAGAATCTGACTTGAATGACTTAAGGATAGAACTAGTTTATGGTATATGGTCAAAATTGATTGATCGATGGGATCGATTGATTATAGCCTAAAATTGAAGTTTAGTTCTTCTTGATAAATGAGTATTTGTTCGCGGTCTTGATTAATTGAAATATACCCCAGATTATTTATCTTTGGTTTTGTCGGTTATGTCTTGACATAATTTATTTCAATTTACAGATGGCGGATGTATACCACTATGACCCCGTAGCGATGTGTTCTTGTCGGTATAGGAGGCTATCGAAGATTTGGACTATGACCCTTACCATGGAGTCGTTGGACACATCGTTGGGAAGTTAGACGGTATTTTGGAAGCTCGAGATGCGAGGAGTTTCGGTGTTAGACAACTTCAGATTTGGCGTTGATTCGTTCATTGCCTGATAATCTTCTGCGATCTTGATACGACAATTTTGGGGGTTACATGAAGGGCGTGTTTCATATACCCGGTTGTGCTTGAGCGATGATAAACTACGTTGTTGTGAAGAGGATCCTCGAAGAAGATCCCATGGAGGATTTTGGTTCTCGGATAGTGAGGTCTTTGAAGGACTACGTATCGAGGCAACATGTATTTGCCTGTGAGTGTTAGTATTGTAGTTGAGTCGATCGGAGAGGACATGTCATGATTCTTTGTTGCTAGGGCTTGTCTAGTGGGAGCGATGATCGCTTATCTAATCTATTAGGAGTTGTTTTAGTTTATGAGTAGGAAGAATGTAATTTGTTACATTCTAAGTAGACTTTGTTATTTGTTAACATTTATGCATGTTTATTTTAATGATGTGTTCATTTAATGATTAGTTCGTTTGATCTTTGTTAATTCTACATGATCATGATTCTTGAGTATGTCCTTGATTAGTTCAAATGTGTATATAATGATATGTTCGTATGTAATATCATGCTGTAATAATGATTAATATCATTAAGTGGGATGTATGTAATAAAATATATAAATCTAAGTCCGATTGACACATCTGAATGATGAGTGATACTTGATTGTCACTTGATTTTATAAACCAAATCAGATTTATCTTGAGTTTATTTTGAGATTACATACATAAAAGCATCTGTTGAGTAACTAAATAATGTGTTTATTTATGTTAGGTTATAATGACTAAAACCATCATGCATTTGGCCCGACAAAGGTGAAAAAGCGAATGAGGATAACTATAAGATATGACACCTCAGATTGATATGTACTTGAGGCAAAAGTTCTAGAAATTAATCGGGTTTGATGGAACTGTTGAGTAATGTCTGATCTGAGCGTGACCTTGATACCTATAAGGTATGGAAAGGATGGATTCCATTCTTGGAATATTGATAAGTTGATGGTGGATGACTTAGTGTTAGAGTATGAGCCGTATCCTTGGCTCATGCTTTGCAGGTAGCCCTTAGAGAATCTGATGGAATAAGTGCAGTAAGCCGGCGGTAACGATCGGTTCGGCGACTCTGAAAGCGCCCGAATCTGCGATGGTTGACATCTCGGGGAGATGTCGAATATGATCGGAGTTGAAAGCTGCCGGTCGTGAGTTAGATGAACAGCGAGTTGACGGTTTATTCGTTCTCTTCCGATTCTTGGGAGACCATAAGGGACCTTAACTCGCGGTGAGAGTATTAAGACTTTCGTGATGTCTCGGCATGTTGAAATTTGGAGGTGAGAGAGTAGAATCAGCGAGATTTACGGCGACTGTATTTGGTGCGAGCTCTGTTGGATCATCTGGATCGAAAAATGGTACTGAAGGAAAGGAAAGAATAAAAGCGTTCTACTGCTGCTTTGGGAAGGATCGAATCAAGAAGAAGAAGGCGGGAAGAAACCTAAAAGCAAGTTATCTTGCTTTAATTGTGAAAGAAGGGCCACTTTGCTCAAGAGTGTCTTGAGCCAAGAAGGTAACTTCTAGTCTGTCTTGAGCATTTTGTTGTTAATCTTGTGTTGATGTGATTCTTATCCTTTGTGGATTATAGATTAGGAGCAACCAGCCATGTAGCTCGAGGCGGGTTACGTATGTAGATCGCGGGTACTGCGGGCAACAAATGGATCTATGTAGGAAACAATGCAAATTCGAAGTCGAGAAGTCGGCACTTGTAAAACCGTGGTGGAGTACTTTGTTTCTTCGTGATGTCTGTATGCTCAGGAGATTGAAGGAATCTTGTATTGTTACTTGTCTTCTTGATTTGGGATACTCTGTAAATTTTCGATCGTTGTGTAGAACTTAAGATTGACTTTGTGTCAATCGGATATGTTATTTATCTAATGGTTTTATGGTACTAGATGTGGTGCACGATGTGAATTATGCGATTGAGTTGTTTTTGAACATTGCTCTTACTAGTAATGCGGATACATCGATGAGGTTTGGCGTACTAGATTGGGACATATAGGACAAGATCGCATGAATCGATTAGCTAGAGAGGTTTATTGGGCTCTCGTGCTAAGATTAGCTTATGCGTATGTGGCGTTGTCTTCTTTGGAAAAGCAACTAGGAAACCATTTGGAAAGGCTATTAAAGCGGACTTGCCATTCTGATTGATTCGTTCGGATATTTGGTCAGATGAGTGTGAAGGCTAGGCGTGGAGCTTCTACTTCATTACATTTATTGATGATTTCACTAGGTACGGTCGTGTATTTGATTTCTCAAAAATCAGGCGTTGGATTATTTCGTTCGTTATTTGAGCGAGTTGAGAATCAAGCAGGCGTAAGGTTAAGACCTTACGCCTTGGCGTGGGGTGAATATCATGCGATTTGTTGAGCGGCGTGTAATGATAAAGGGGATTATTAGGCAACTAACGATCCGAGAACTCCGCGTGAAATGGGGTTCTTTGAAAGAAGAAATAGGACTCTTCTTGAAATGGTTAGATCTATGATGGCGCGAGGCTAATTTGCGTCTCTATTGGGGAGATGCATTACTACGGCGTATATACTTAACAAAGTGCCTTAAGTCGATTCCATTAACCCCGTATGAGCGTTGGATGGGCGGAAAACCAGATTTGAGCAATCACGAGACCACAGGGTGCCTACGTTCATAATAGTTCTCCATAAATATGGAAAACTAGGACCTAGAGGTAAGAAGTGTATCTTTATAAGATATTACGATACCTCGAGGTTACGTTTTTATAGGTGAGCAACAAGATGGAGCAATCTCGAGATTGAGTCTAGAGATGCCACTTTCCAGGCGAGTTCCCAAAGGTGAAGTTGATAAGGCAGTTCCTCTTTTGAGGAGGATGAGTGGTTATCAACAAGCAGTGTCTGATGGGATACGAACCTAGTCAAGAGTGGGAGTAATGTGCGATCACGGGGTGACTTCTCAGCATTGACTTACGGAAAAGTGTTCGTAAGATCATACCTAAAAGGAGGTTTGATATTAAGAATAAAGCGATGATGGCACTCCCAGTTGGCGAAGATGAACCTCGTCGAGTTGAGGAGCGTTGAGATGTAGAGTTAGAGATAAGTGGAAAAGTGCGATGGAAGAAGAGATGGAGTCGATGATTCGAATCAAGTTTGGGAGTTAGTGATCTTCCTCTGGCCAGGGCTATTAGGAATAAGTGGATTCTCAAAATAAAAGGAAGTCGATGGATCGATTAGCCGATACAAGGCTCGTTTGGTTGCGAAAGGATTTACCCAAAGAGGGTATTGACTTTGAAGAGACATTTTCTCCGTAGTGAAGTTTGTGTCGATCAGAGTTATTTTGGCCTTTGTGGCACATTATGACTTGGAATTACATCGAATGGATGTCAAAACCGCTTTCTTAACGGTGAGCTTGACGAGGAAATCTATATGGATTCGACGGAAGGTTTCGTTGCTTTGGCGAGAGGATAAAGTATGTAGATTGAAGAAATCTATATATGGGTTGAAGCAAGCGTCGAAATGATGGAACATAAGATTTAACAAAGTGGTTTTATCTTATGGTTTGAAATGATCGATGAGGATCATTCGTTTTCTAAAGAAGGAAAAGGAAAGTATGTCGTTTATCATTATATGTTGATGATATCTTGATAGCGAGGAAATGCATAGGTTTTATAGAAGTCGAAAAGTGATTGTCTTGGCGATTTGACCAATAGATATGGGAAAAATTTGAATACATCTTAGAGTAAAGATCGTCGGGATCGATCTAAGAGACTTTTGGGTTTGTCACGAAGTCTTATATTACTAAGATGATATTCTGACGTTTCAACGTACAATGTACATGAGCAGACACTTATTCGAAGGTCTGTTTTGAAAAGTATGAGTCCCAAGACTCCAATTTGAAATAAGCCGACATGAATAAAAAAACCTATATGATTACCATGGGTAGTTTAATGTATACTATGTTGTGTACTCGTCCGATATCACGATGATGGGCTTAGTCGGTCGGTTCGGTCGAACCAGGATCGAGACCTTGGAAGGCGGTGAAAAGGATTTTGGATATCGAAGCGACGGCAGATTATTGTCTCTGTTATCGAGGATCGGATATAAACCTTAGGGCTATTCGGATGCAGTTAGGGGGACCTAGATGATAGAAAATCGACATCGAGCTATGCGTTCTTGTTGAATGGTGGCGCCGTCTCACGAGCGACAAGAACTGTGTGGCCTTATCTACAATGGTGAATATGTGGCATGTTGTCTGAGAAGCGATCTGGTTGAGAAGGTTCTAAAGAATTTGAAGATTCTTTGAGAACGGTGGGAGTCGGTATTTGTATGATATGTCAGTGCGATAGCTTTCAGGATCCCAAATATCACGTGAGGCGTATATTGCTATAAAGTCTGACTTTATAAGGGATATTGTTCTTTAAAAGAAGGTGATTCTTGAGTATATCCTACACGAGTTATGCTTGCAGATCCTTTTACTAAACGATGACTAGAGAGTCGTTTAATGAGCATGTAAAGTCCATGGGACTTCGTAGAATGTAATAGTCTTGTAATGACAATTGAATATAATGATTTGATTGTTTTGAAATGCTAGCCATAATCTATTGATTGTATGTTATGTTACGTTCTAGTGATAAGATCTCGATAAGCATGTTGGCGGTAATGATTGGTCCTCTCACGTAGATGATCATCTTTATTTATTCGTATGAATAGAGGTAAGGCCGATGCTTATAGAATTCGACTATGTGGTTGTTAGCTTTGGAAGTGTAAAATTTGTTACATTCCTATAAGTTAGAGTCGTCTTGATATTTGTATCAAGATAAGATCATTTGTGATAAATGATCGAGTAAATGAACCCACCGTTTACTATACTGTTTTGAGCTAGATTAGGATTCGTATGTTGAATTTCTGGATTAGGCATTGAGAATGTCTAGATCGAAATCTGCGATGTTAATTTGAGAAAACATCGCTCTTTATTGGTAAAGAGGAAGACATCGTAGCATGTGAATCATATCACATGTCTTTAAGGCGACAATAAGGGTAGTAGGAGAATGGATCCCTGTTTCTCTACTATGTGAGCCCTTTGAGATTATATGTTGATCTCAAAATTTGCCCTTTGTGACTATTTAGGTGTCTACTTGAAGTTTTAATCAAGGTTTGCTACTTTAGCATGTCTATACTATGACTATGTATGATTAGGTCTATGGAACATGATTAAGAAAGCGATTGATTAAAATGAATAGATCCTAAAAGGAAGATTAAATAGATTTACATCTAATAGTATTATTCACTAGTCGACTCTTTTACATTTGTGTATGGAAATGATTGTGAATATTTGGAATATGAGACATGCTCTTGACATGATGGTCAATTTAAGGGATTAGAGATGTTCATATTGATGTAAATGAGATTATTTAATCTGGGTAAAAAGCAAGACATGGATGTTTCAGGTTATGTACCACCAGAAATATGATTTTGTATCATTTGGAAAACGATTGTGTGTCACCTGGAAAATGGCTGTGTGTCATAAGATAAATGGTTTTGTACCACCTGGAGATGACTACACATCGGAGAATGATTATGTATCATATGTAGAGTGGCTAAGTTAGGTGTAACAACTTCTCTTAGCATGCGTCACTCTATGAGCAGCTATGTAAGGTGTAACAACTTTCTTAACAATTGAACGCTCAATGTGCTTGCTGTCGCACGAACCATTTTCTAATTTGATATTTCATTTAGTCTTTGAGACTATTGATCAGTTCTATTAGTCTATTTGGGACAATAGATGATGCTTCGATTTAGTCTATGTGACTAAACACCTCTTCTAAAATGGTCTGTGTGATCATTTAGTCTATGTGAATAAATACCTCTTTCTAAAATGGTCTGTGTGATCATTTTGTCTGTGTGATCATTTTGTCTATGTGACATACCTTGGACGAGTGAGAGATGTTGGTTCGTGGCAGTTCCACGAACTGCACAGAGGCAGTTCGTGGAACCGCCTCGAGCACGCACTCCTTCCCTTAAAAGGGAAGGAGCGTGCGTCCAAAGGGGTTGATCAACAATCCAGGCGATCGGTGAGGCGAAGACAGAGGAGTAGAAGCATTCGGCGGATCTTGGTTCGTGGAAACCTGAGGTAATCTCCATCTGTGATTTTTCCTCCGACACAAGAAAAACTCCAAACAGGTATAAATTTATCTACAGTTATTGAAAAGTTACTGCTTTTCAAAAGGCCTTTGAATCAAACAGTTACTGTGTACTCCTGGTTCATAATAGAGACATGTTCTGGGAGTACATACATTTAGAGCAATCACAATAATGAATCGTGTTCTTTCCAGATATGTTTGCTTTGCCGTCAGCGGGGGCATAGTCTTAAGAATTGCCCAGAGAGTTACGGCACTAATGAGAAGAAAATGTTTTACAACTATGGAGAAGTTGGGCATTCGCTTCCGAAGTGTCCCCTGCCCATTGAAGATGGTAATTGTCTGTTCATTTCTTTGCTTAATACATGCACTAGTTGTATGCAATCAGATGACTTAATCAGATTGCGTGCATTTGCTTCTTCCAATGTCCAATAATAATAATAATAATAATGAAAAAACTTGTAGATATGCTGAAGTGACCGACTATGACGTCTAAATTGTAAATTTCCAAGTAGAAACTGATGATTCTTTGTTTAATATATGAAGGAAAAAATGGATTCCAGGCATTTCATGGTGCCATGAGTAGCTCTAAACATTATATATTGGTTTTTTATTGTTCAAGGCTATTATTGCAGCAAGTACAGTGGTAAAGGTCGTATTGCTTGTGAAATAATATAGGAATTGCATGTTACATGAACAATTTTGCATGAAGAAATTGCTCAGGGAAAGTTGTGGTACTGCCCTGTCTTTGTATTTTTTTAAGTCTCTTAATTTCGTAATACTGTTCTCAAGAGTTTATTTTGCAGTGTTCTTGGAATAATTATGGACATAAAAGGCAAGACTAAAGATCCTATTATAATAATGTATTTGTTATAGGATCATGGATTCTCAAAAGTCATCTTTGGGTGCTAATTGATTGGTATTCTCTAAAACTCTTTCTTGCTTTGTTGTAATATTATTTAATATGTTATTATAATGTCAGACAATTATTATTGTAACGTTGGAAAGTTGTTGAAATATTGATAATATGTAAAGCTTGAGGACGTGAGAAAATGAATAATATGGAATCTGAATTTAAAGCTTTTAAGGAATTGATGTTGAAGAATTTACCATCTAATGTGCAAGTGACTACATCGACTTCAGTTATTATTGAAGGTTGAATTCATTACTTTAAAATTTTAATTATTTCTTATCTATTATTTGATAATGAGAATGAGTAGTTTTGTTCATTTTGAGTTGTCAATGCTTTATAGGCACACAAGCTAGTGAGAAATAATAGAATGAAGACTCATCTTGGTGATTGATTGATATTCTCTAAAATTCTTTTTTACTTTATTGTAATGTTATTCAATATGTTGTTATAATATTAGACAACTATTGTTGTAATGTTAGAAAGTTGAACCGTTGATAATATATTTATTATTCATCTCTTGTTTTTATTATTATCTTAGTTGTTTGATGAAATTGAATGGTAGGTTTAATATTTTGTATATTAGGTTTCTAAATTCTTTTAAAGATAGTATTGTGATGCTCATTTTTTTTTGTCTATTTATTATAAGTATTGGAGATTTGCAACGAAATAGATTATTTGAAGCATTTGAGAATGCCAATATTTTGCATATGAAGACTTTGGATAAATGTCCCTTTTGATGCAAATGGATGTTGATTTTGTAAGTTTAATGATGTATATACACTTATTATGAACTACTAGATGATTTTTTAATATATATATAATGTTTTGATTTTTAATATATTGTATTTTGATTTTTATTAGTATTCATTAATATATATTGTGAATTGTGTATAAGTAATAATGACAAAATAATACTTATATAATGACCATCGTTGTTGAGAATAACTATAGTATGCTAAATCGTCGTTAAACAATTAAATGATATTAAATTTCTAACAACAGCAGATATATTTATCATTGTTGTTATTAATGACGATATAATAACCATCATCGTTATTAATGATGTATATATATTCGTCGTTGTAATTAATGATGATATATATAACTATTGTTGTTGGTATTAACAACGATACTCATCGTTACTATCAATAACGACGATATTGAATATTGTCGTTAAGCTTTATTAACGATGATACTTTTATCTCCATCGTTAAATTTTTTCTGACGAAGTCTTTTAGCGATAACTTCCTATAGTATTTAATATCGTCGTTAAAACTCATCAACGATGGAAATTAACTCTTTATTTCGTCGTTAAAAGAGTTTATTTTTAGTAGGGACTACTTGATGATCTCTCTTCTTAAAGAAGTATGATATCAATGTTTTTTTTTATAGCAAATTGATGTTTCATTTTGAAATAGTTTAAATTATGCTCCTAATAAATAATAGGATAACAATCAAATAAATAAACAAGTATAGTCAATTAATGACTCAATTATTTTATTAAATAAATTTAAATAAAATAAATATCAGTTCAATTTAACTTTTATCTTTTTTCTAAAAAATAAAAAATTTATAAAATGGAAAAAAAATCATATTGAATAATATTTTTATGATTTACTAGAATATTTATTTTACCTATAATATCTTACTCTGCTTTTCTTCCTTACTCCACCATGGTCGACAAAGTCAACTATACACACTTTTCAAGTCACAGTAAAAGAGGAGGTAAAGAGGGAAAAAAACACTTGCCAACTTGAGTATTTAAACTCAATATCTAATATGTATATTTAAATCTCAATATCTAATATGTATATTTAAAAAATTTAAATAGATAATTATATCCTTGATAAGTAGGACCAATATATAAAATTTTTAATATAATAGACATGCAATTGAAATGAATTATGGTGTAGTAATTGCTAGTGTACTGCATTAATTTTGAACACAAATTCAAAATTGAAATTATTGCATTAATTTTGAACATCAATATAAAGTTGGGTTGGGCTATAGTCTAAGATAGCTCTCATGTACATCCACTCCTATTCGCACGTGAATTTTATACCATAATTAAGATGAGAAGGGTTATTTTTAAACTTTAAAATATTAAAAGTTGACTTTACGATGATAGCAAATGAATTAATATAATTTATATTAAAAATTGATTTAGGTTGATCATTTAGATTAGTCAATAAAAAGTGAACTTAAAATTTAATAATTATGGTAAAATAAATTAATAAAAATCAAGTACAGTAAGAATATTTAAATGGTGAGAATTTAGGCTACGTTTGATACGGAATAATGTAATCAATCTTGTAATGTAATCAACTTTTGTAATGTAATGTAATGTGTATTACATTACTGTGTTTGGTTAGCGATTGATGTATAATCTTTGATTACAAAAGTGATTATATTCATTTATTTGGTATCTATATTTGTTATAAGGAATGTAATTCATATTATTATAAAATGACAAAAATACCCTTATAATTTCTTCTTAAGGTAATATAATTCTTAGTCGCTGATGGTCGATCGCTGACCATCGGTCGATCGTCGACCATCGTCAGCCGATCGTCGGTCGCCGTCGGATCGCTAGCGTGTCGTCGACAGCCGGTCGATCGTCGGCCAATCGACGATCGATCGTCGATCGTCGGTCGATCGCGGCTCGATCGTCGACTGTCAGTCGGTCGCCGTCCACTGGTCGGTCGCTGGCTGATCGTCGGTCGGTCGTCGACCGTCGGTCGATCGTCGTCAGCTGGTCGATAGCCGACGGGCACCGGCCAGTCGTCGACCGTCGGTTGGTCGCCGCCCGTCGACCGGTCATCGGCCGATTGTTGGCCGACCGGTTGCCGATCGATCGTCGGTCGTCGTTTGGCCGGGTCAATCGGTCGCGGCCGGCGTTTCGGCCGATCGTCGGTGGGGCTGGCCGCCGATCGGCCACCGACGGCCGTCGATCGATCACCGATCACCGATCGATCACCGATCGATCGATCCCGATCGTCGGCCGGTTTCGATCGTCGATCGTTTGGCCGCGTCACGGCCGACGACCATCGACGACAACCGCCGGCCGACGTACGCCGGAAGCAATAAGAAAAATAAAAGAAGGATATATTTGTCACGATAAATATTGAGTCCGTAATGTAATCGGATTACATAGTTTTTCCTTCGTAATCGAAATTACAGATTTTGACTCTTATTTTGTAATGTATTTATATTACATTATATCTTTGAAATGTTATCAAACAAAGTAAATCATCTTGTAATGTAATTCTTATTACATTACAAACCTGATTATCCCGTACTAAAGGTAGTCTTAAGGTTAACTTTTTAATAGAGCATTTAATCGTCTAAGTGAATTTTGACCGTATGAGTCACTTGCAGTCAGTATGTACTTGCACAAATAATGATATATTATTGTATTTCACTGATAAAAGAATTTTATTTTATACATCATATGATGTTATTATACTTCGAAGATACTTACTTTAGCGATTCATTTTTTAATTAATTATCAGATATATCAAATGTTGATTGAATGAAATAATAAGAATTAAAAATTCATCTTAGTCGTTGACATTAAATAATAATAATTTCTAACTCTAAATTTTAATATAAAAATACTAGATTATTATATATATATTTTTAATTATCCACTTAATAATTTATATGCTTTCTTTTATGACCTCCGATTTTACATACACAATCATCCTTTTAATATTATAATTGATTTTTATAAGCTGTTTAGATATTTTGATACGCGGATTCCTTAGTTTTGTTTCCATTTTGATGTATTTTTATTTTGTTTTATTAAAATTTTGTTGATATGGTATTGTAATAATGGTAGTAAAATATATCTATATGAATATGAATAATTTATTAAATTTTTTGAATTGCTAGGATAATATGATTCACTTTTTAATTATATTATCATCAAATGAGATACCTTTTAGTTAGAGAATACTATATTGTGTGGTATGACAAATTGATCAATTGATTACTCTATTCAGAAATCAAATAAAAAGTTGATAAGTGATCGATTGAGAAATCAAATAAAAAATTAATCAGTTGTTCAACTCAACTGTTCAATTTAAAAACCGAATAAAAAATGATTACCGAACTGCTTAACTGACTACCTAATTAAAAAATTGAATAATCGATTGTTTAATTCAAATTTCCTCGACTAATAAAATTTAAAATTAAGAACAATATATCTAACCGTTGATTGATATTTTAAAACCGAACTAATCAAGGTTTTAATATTAGATTTTAGTTAAAAAAAATTTGAGCGATTTGATTTATCTAAAAATAACGCTACATCCGTTGGTTCACCTAGAACATCAAAAAGACCCACCCGTTCCGGTCCACTCCTCTCTCACATTTTTTTTTAATCGGACTTCGCCCACTAATGTCGTTCTCTTGACTCGCTGAGCTGCTTCCTAAATATATATTTTTGTCTCTCTTGATCCAAATGTTGAAACCTTCGATCCCGATTAATCCTAAAATATATCAATCCTACGTCATGGATATTAATAAGAGAATTACGACTTCTCCCTTATTTTTTTTATTGGCATAGATCGATCTTCGAAATACTTCGTTAACAATTAAGTCAAATAAGATTGGATTTAAATAGTTTTTATCGACAATCAAAAATAAATCAGAGAAACGATCGTAATTTTTTTATAGTTCAATTCGACCTTTACAGTCACGTCATCTTTGAACGATAGTCCAATATCGAAATCGTATTCTGTCTACCGAATAAATTCCTGAATTTCAAAATCACTCGAATAATTTTTTTTTAAAATTCACTGTTAAATAATATCACAGTAAAAAATTAAATTATATTCTCCTATAAAATATCTTTTCATTTTTGCTATCCTATCGTGCTCCAAGACGACATCTCCCTGCTATCATATCGTGCTCCAAGACGTGCTCCAAGACGACATCTCCCTTATTCACTTGGATAGATATGGTAAGCGGATGCCTTGCATTTTTTTTTAAAGAAAAAATTAAGTATTTTCCGTTTTCCATTTTCTAAAAAATGGAAAATGATTTTTTTCATTTTCTAATTTTTTTAAAAATACTATTTTATTTTTTGAAAAATAGAGATAGAAATCGACAATCAAACATCATTTTCTAAAAAAATAAAAATAAAAAATTCTCCACCAACCAAACTCCCTTAAATTCTTACTCATTCTGTGGGTTCGCTTCCCTATTCAGGGATTCCCCGTTCAAGAATATCGTACAATTACTTTCATTGCTCTCAGTAAGTGATTCACGCCCAAATAAAGGAAAGCAAAGATCGACTTTGCCTTTATTTAAAAAAAAAACCATCGTAGATAGAAAAATCATTCTGTACGAAATAAATAGATCTTAGTATATTTAGTCGATTATAAACCCTCTGTTAGCTTCATACCAAGATGATTGGACACCATCTACGCTCTGATATTTATTTGCATTCACAAAATTAAGGCATACACGCTTGAAATTTTAATTATCATAATCTGAAATAAACACTGCAGGAGTGATTTTGAAATCAAGAGGCCAATCAAACACAAAAATGGCCATAGATCAGAAATAAAAGATGCAAGTTCAAATTGACAAGGAAAAGAGTTTTCTCTACATATATTGCCAATCACAAATGTCAGAAAGCTTATGGCTAGCCTGTTCACTATTTATCTTTTCTTTTTTCCCAGAACAAAAATATATCAAAGATGTCAGATAACATTATGATTTCTGACTATGTAATATATAGCTGACTCATTAACCTAATCCTAAGATCACTTATGTTATCAGCACTGATTTAACTCGATCCATCAAACAATCTACACAAGGAATGACAAACAACATCCCCAAGTTCTAAAAAGCATCATGTATAAGAAGCATCTCTAACCTTTCTTTACATAAATATTTCCATCAAACATAAATCAAATCAGTAAAGGGCTTAGATTTTTAGCCCTTTATGCGATAGAAGATTATTCTACACCCTCAAAGCTAACTGATCTTGCCATGTAATCTTTCTCTTTGACACCTTGTTTGATGATTCATTGACAACATCACGACAAATCGAAAGGTTGAGGTCATTAGCCACAGTACTGCCTTCCTCTAAAGTTTTCCTCAACTTATCAGATTTAAGAGGCTTGACACTGAAACTGGATGGATACTCCTCCGTATCCTCACCAATCTGTGCACCATGATAACATCCATTGTCGTTACAGAATGCATGATTTTGTCGCTTACCAACATCGTAATTCATTCAGTCATGTAGCATAAGAGGGGTAGTTACCGGCAACAAGACCTGGTTCAGGTCTATCAGGGCAGAAGTGCTTGGAGTAGCAGCATCTCTCAGTTTGGATCTTTGGTCTTTGGCTGGGAGTTGAGAAAATGCATTTGCATTTGAAGGTTGGCCGATCAAGAACTGACTCTGTGGTTTCTTTTTCAGCCTCAATTGTTCAGTTCCAGATGGATTCTGGGATAGGCTTTTGTATCGTCTTCGCAAGAATCTATAGCATTGCAAATAGAGCAGAGGATTACATCATTGAAAGAGTGAACATTCTAGGATTGTTTTGATTTATAACTATAGGTTTTTTGAACTCTTATACCTTCAATAATTCCAAGAATAGAGTAAGAACATAATGTAGTGTAGTTAAATTATACAATACTTCCACCAAAGAGAAAATTATATATGCCTTCCTGGTACTTCAAGGATTTCCTTGAAAAGAGAGTGAAAAATTCAGAAATGCATAAAATATTTCGAGTCGGGATAATGAAAATTTGTTGTTTCTATGGATTTTTTTTCCTTTAAAAACATTTATTTTTAAAATATTATTAAAAAAAGGTAATTTAGAATTAGAGTGCAGTACATGAAAACTAGAATAGATACTAACTTCACTTCAGCAAGAAGTTTAAGCTTCTTCTGATTAGCTATCTGCAGTTTCTTCCTCTTTGCTTCAGTTTCCTGTCACAAATTACTACGGATAAGAATTTTCTTGGAAAACGAAAAACATATAGTTATACGTGGGATGAGTATTTTCACAAGATTAACAGTGTTCATGAAATTTTGAAATGTTTTGGCTGTGATTTTTGAGATGCCTAGACTAATAGAAGCATTCTCAATAGAGAAAACAAAGAAAAAGGATTGATAGATCTAGATCAATTTGAAAGAGAAATCAAAGGAGGCAAACTTTTTAAGGGGGAACAACAAATTCTAATATCAAGAACCATAGAAAGATTTAGTACAATAATAAACGGTGTGTGGCACACCAATGATCATCTTGTAAACGCGATACTGGAAAGTTAGGGTTTTCTAGATTTCTAGAAATCCAAGTGTTTCAAGAAAGAACACAGATCTCAAATTTTTAGATTGAAAATTCTGATATCTAAAAACACAACAAGCGCCCAAATTCTCCAGAGAAAAATCCGAAGAATCAAAGAAAGGGATGAGCACCAAAGGATCTCACCTCGACCAGATCTCCATAATCCTGCAAGAGACTCTGATGCCTGATCCTTGCCTTGGCCTCCTCGCTCAACTTCTGGCCTTTCCTCATCGCGGCGGCACCACCCAAATCTCACCTTTGGAGGCGGAGGCGGAAGCGGAGCGAAACCCTATCAGGCAGGCCACACATGGGGAAAAGGCTCCTCCTTTGCAAGGGGCGATGGTAGAAGCAGACGTGGTGGGGTTTGCTCCTCCCTCAGTTTTCTGAGGTCTGACCATGACCAAAAGGCCCATATAAATTGAGCACAGGAACAGGGGAAGAGAGCTGGCAATTTGCTGCTCGGTGGAGACGGATGGAGGGTTTTCTGGGCTTCAGAGGGGCAAATCTGGCAACCTCGGAGCAGTAGCATTGTGTGTGAGAGAGAACGAGGGAGGTTCGGTTGGGTGAATGGGGGATGCACATCCGAAGACACTCGCTCGCTTCTTCATTCTCTCATTTCTCCCCCTTTTTTGATTTCTCACCTCATCTTCCTTTTTTCCCTTAGGCCTTGGTTTTCCTCCAACCTCGTATGACTCGCTCGCTCCTGGTCCAGGATGGGCCAAGCAGCCAGAGACATGGATGGAATGGACTTCCTCTTGGAGGGTGGAGATTCCTTTTGATCTGCTTCTTTGGCTTTGGTTGACAGGGAAGGGAAGGAAGAAGGGTGGAGAAGAGATGGAACGAATGAATAGTGGTTGTGCGGTGATGTTGCAGCTGTTTGCTGCTGCCTGCAATCGCCACATTAATGTCATCGCCCTATCGCACATTTTCCTTTATTGGCCTAGAAAGTTTCATTTTGCACCTCATACTTTAACCACCATATTTTCGTTAAACCTCCAATACGTTAGAATATTTTAATATACTCTTTATAGAATTGCAAATTGGCTATTGGCCCTAAATAAAACACAATGGTGATATATATTCCTTCGATAGGAAGAATAATGCGGGGACGCGTTTTGAATAACGCGTTGCAACGAACGATATAGATGTGTATATATTATCTTCTGTTATGTTGTCCTTTATACAATAAACTTCCGTTTTCCTTTCCGTTCCCGTTTCCGTTCCGGCCATCTTCGCTAACCCTAGTTTTCCGTCCTTGCGAGGCATCGATCGGTGGTGTATTGTCCGCGACATGGGCAACACGGAGAAGCTGATGAACCAGATCTTTGAGCTCAAGTTCAACTCCAAGAGCCTGCAACGGCAGGCGCGCAAGTGCGAGAAGGAGGAGAAGGCGGAGAAGCTCAAGGTGAAGAAGGCGATCGAGAAGGGCAACATGGACGGCGCCCGGATCTACGCTGAGAATGCTATACGGAAGCGCACGGAGCAGATGAATTACCTCCGCCTCGCGTCCCGTCTCGATGCCGTCGTCGCGCGCCTCGATACACAGGCCAAGATGCAGGTCATCGGAAAGTCCATGGGATCTATTGTGAAGTCGCTCGACTCCGCCCTCGCCTCCGGGAACCTCCAGAAGATGTCGGAGACCATGGACCAGTTCGAGCGGCAGTTTGTCAACATGGAGGTCCAGGCCGAGTTCATGGAGGGCGCTATGGCAGGGTCCACCAGTCTTTCCACTCCTGAGTCCGAGGTTAACAGCCTCATGCAGCAGGTTGCCGATGATTACGGTCTCGAGGTTTCCGTGGGTCTCCCTCAAGCTGCGTCGCATGCTATCCCTCCTACCAAGGAGAAGGAGTCGGTGGACGAGGATGATCTTTCAAGGCGCTTGGCTGAGCTGAAGGCAAGGGGCTAGGGTTAGCTCCACTCAAGGTGACTTTTTTATTTTGTTTAATTTATCTATTCTTTATTTGTCGACAGAAACGAAAAATTGAGAATTTATTATGAAGAATAATCATAATTTCCTAATAATGATGTGCTATATGTTTTGTCCAACCAACTATCTCTATAATTTATAGGCTTACAAGAAAAGCTGTTATCTTAATGTTAATGTCCAGCACCAAAAGACTTGAATTTAAAGATTGAAATTCTAGAAAGAGTTCAGTCAGATACCATGAGCTCTGCCTATGGCAAATGTGGAGTTTGTTTAAAATTGGAGGGAGGGAGGGCAATATGTATATTTCACATGGAGGGCCATTGGCATCACACAAAAATGTTGTCAAAGAAAATCAAATCCTTTTGTTTATTCTTAAGGAGCTGATGATTCCATCTGTTTAAATGTAATAAGACCTGCAGTTCTTTTTGCTATGCAGAGTGCATTTTCCTGACTGAATAGCAATGTCATTATTTAGTAGTTTTATAGCATTAACATATCGAGAGAACAAAAGGTGAATATTTTTGCAAAACGTGTCAACAAAAAAATAGCGTGCAAATAAACAGCAAATCGAGGTGTGCAACTCAGTTTATATATTTTTTCCATTTGAGTATAATCCATTTATGCTTTTTGATTGTTGGCGGTAGTGCATCTTTCCCGCCCCAATGAAACAGTTGCTTATACACCACTGGAGTTAGCCAACTTGTAGCAAAAATGTCACAGAGCCACTGAAAATATAACTCACACAATACTCTGTATTGTTAACACTCAAAGTGATAAAATATCCTTTGTGCTCTCCACTCTATCTATTCAGATCCTTCAATTATAAAACTTGTTGGTCACCTTTGAGTATATTCATATAATTTCAATCTATTTCTCCCACATTTTCTGATGGTATACCATTTATTATGCTAATATGATACTTAGCTGCCGATAGAACCATGTATTAGTGAATTCCCTTGCAGCCTGTGTCAAATTCTATGATTATTGAAGGTTGATGTGAATGAATTGATTCTTAATAGTATAGCGAGTTGCATATTGTAACAGAAGTACTTTGAAAATGAAGAGTTAGATTATGCATTAGAAGCTTAGAGTTGATTTTCTGGCCAAAGTATTTTGCCCTTGCTACTCTTTAGATGACATCTTATTTGTCATGAAGTTTAGCTGCTGTGACATGAAGCAGTTGGTAAATGTTGTTGTTCTTTAAATGGAGCTTCTTGTTTTTATCCAAAGTAGCTCTTCATTATACTTGTATTTATTCACACCAGTGATTCTTGAGAAAGGGAGACCCTTATTTCGACAAAAGGATGAATGTGCTGGTTAGTAGCTATATGGGCACTGATATTGATTACCATTCTATTGAACTGAAAATTTAAGACTTGCTACTGACCTGTAATATCTTAGTAGTAAGAAAACCACAGGTCTATCAGAGTATAATGCATCTGAGTTTTCACCTTTCTTTGTCTATCAAGTTTATGACTATTTATGGACAATAATAGTTCTTATGAACATAACTTTGAAGGATGTAAAGCTAGGTAAAATTAGTTGGGCATTAGATTTGTCTATTGTATATATGCCGATATGGATGTGTGTGTATACTGTGGTCATCCTGTTGGGTCACTACCAACTTTTGGGGTTGGCTACATTTTGTCCTTTGCAAAGAATGGATGTGTGCTCGTATAAATCTATGGTGATGGAAGAGGCATCTTTTGCCAAACTGTTCTCCAAATGTTTTTGACTTTGGAGACTTATGTTGACCCGTCGACTAAGGTGGTCTTTTTCAAATCCATTGCCTGAGGTTTTTCAGGCGCCTTAAGCTTAGGAGAGTTTTCTCGATTAAATAGTTGTTTTGAAATCCTCTTAGACGTGTTATTTAGTTTGCTATGATCTGTTATTCTTTCATTGCTTTCCTTCCTTATATGTTCCTCACTTGTCATGCTTGTTTTAATGTGCTATGACTAGCAGACAGAACACCAACTAAAGATATTAATCAGTACACAACTTGAACAATCCAGAAAGATTCACCCTCTGCAAGCAGTTTGATTCTCTTACTAGATTTGAGCTAGTGCATAGTGGGATTTCTTGTTTGTGAGGTGGATGCTGGCTGACAAGGCATACCCAGGAAAGGACTATTCCTACTAGCCTAATAACTAGCACTTTGCCCCTTCTGACTTTCTTATGCCTCTGGGAAAGCAGGCTGCTATCTATAAGAAGATAGGGACTATCAGCTTACTACTAGAACATAATTGTAGAATTGCTAGCTTGATTGTGATTAGTGCCAATATAGTGGCAAGTTGCTTTTTATGTACCAAACAGAAGAGCATATGTGCTATCAATTCCGCTTCTTGATGCTTGACCCTTGAAACCACTAAAGTAATGTTCTAGTCAAGTAGAGAGCAAGAGAGTAGACATGACCAATATGATTTCCAACTAAGAACCTTTCTCTCCATATTGTTTAAGATGGGTTGTTCACTTCTATTTGTATGTCCAATGCAATCAACAGTATCCATTGATTTATTTTGCCCACACTTGTGTTGTAACTTCTCTTTTGAAAATAAAAAATTGCACTGCCATTTAAACATATAAATACCTCCTATTTAAAGGAAATACAATAATCATTTGCCTTTAACTATAAGAATTAAGGATATGAATCCATCCATTAGAATGCTAACTAATGAAGAGTAAGTATTTAAAGAACTTCTGCTTTATGTGCTGCTTCCTTCTTGCTCAAGATATTGATTGGCCTGATTGGACCACTCTGTATGCTGGACTTCTCTATCCCACTACTTACCGATTGAAAGGCCTATCCTTGGCTAGGTAAGAAGTCCAGTTGCCTTTATGTTGCTTTATAAATGAAGCAATGTGCCTCGTCTTCAAACCCCTTGTCGGGGACAACCCCAAAGCTTCTTCTCCTTAACAAGGTTAGGGTATCCACATACGGTTTCATCTTTCGTTGCAAGGCAATGTATAGACGGGACGATGAGTCCCAATGCTGGACTATATGGACATTAGATACTCATGCCCGAATTGCCTAGTCCCAGTAACATAGTTAATGAGTGTGGGTGGAAACGTCATTCAAGTGACAGTGGCAGGGGTTCTTTAGTGAGAAGAAAAAGACAAACTCGTGACTATTCTCTGACCATACTGGTTACTTTTATTCCATTATAGACATGTTCTTCAGATGAATCCTTCTGTAAATTTTTTCTTCTGCTTGCTGATTGAAAAGATAGCAAATAGGTCCCTTCAAATTTTCCTTGCCCCAAACTAATCCTCTGCGCTTATAATTAACCAATCTTGTAAATCATGCTTGCCTTGGGAGGAGCTTCATGCATTTAATGACAATATTTACGAAGACGAGATCATACCTAACAAAGATGCATCAGTTAACACAAACTTCAAGCTCCTTTAATCACTCTGATGCAGATATGTTCGAGGTTCAGTTTTCGCATTGCTTCCTTTTTATTTGTAAGAACTGACAAGCCTACAAATTTTGGTTTAACCTTTCTGAATAAAGTTCCCTTTTGACTCTGGCACGTGAAAAACTTATATATAACTGTATTGCTATATGGTTTTTTCTCTCTACTCGTATCCTCCTAGAATTGTAAGCCATTCTCAATTTTCATGGTAGAGTATTTTACTTTTATGGGCTTGCACATCTCTTTGCTGTAATTTGGCGAACTGTTTTCTTTAATAGTTTGCGAGAACTATTTAGCTTGTCATGAACTGTCTGTTTGTCTGTGTGACATTTAATCATTGCTTTTTCTTCATTTCAGGTGTTGGAAATACCTTGCCGGAGCAACTGTAAGTGCATCAGCTGTGATTCTCGGTTATTACCAATAATTTTACTTGTGTAGCATGTGCAACATATTTACTGTCAGCCACATTTTTAGTATTTGAACTCAGGAAAATCAAAGATCTTGTTTGCATTTCTCATGATGAATCTAAACGCCCTGATTGAAACTTGTGACGGATTCCACCAAATAGATTGAAGCCCTAAATGTTTTCTGCAGACCAACTCAACATTACTTGAGATTCTGTTCCAACAAAGCTGCTCTGAGGTCCTCATTCGTTTGTTGGTTTGTGTCCTGAATATTTAAATATTTTTAAGTTTCTTTGGTAAAGTTAGATGTTAAATCAAGTTAAATGATGAGGTTGGTTGGCGATGCAATTTATTTATGTCCTAATTGTTTGATCCAATCTCCCATCCGTGACTTGACGCCACCAATAGAAACTTTTGTTGATCTCACCGTCAATCCCCCACATGGTTTCGTGTCGCATTAGGAAGCCAACAAATGTGTGCGATTGCACGGTGACAAGCATTAAACAAAAAGAAATTGTCTAATTACCTTCTTCACCTTTTGATAAAGGGCAACTAATGTGACTACCAATAGTCATTCTTGTCCCTCAAATAATTGGATCAGAGAAGAGCCACCATCTAGATGATAATCGTATTGGCTCATTAATATCTATTTGTTAGAATGGGTTATTTGTGTTTTCACGGGGATATATGATAGATTAAGATACAATGATATTTGTAGAAGATACATTGATTGATTTTAGAGGGAGTATACAATCTCTTTTTAAATTCAGATGATTTTCACATGTTTTAATTATCATGTCAAAATTCATAGGGTCTTTCGTAATTTAATTTTCTCACAATGACTGTAGAATAGATCGATAGAGATTATTAGATTGACAACATCGGATGGGACCATGGATACAAGACCTGTGATTAATACCCAACTGATCTAGTTTTAATTTCGGATGCTGGAATTAGAAGAGCCATGTATATATATAATCCGAGCGTCTGTCCAAAAGATATCTTCCTTTTGGGATGATTTTGTATCTGGCCAAGCGAAAGTAGAGTCAACTTGTTCGTGTAACTCGTCAGAAAATTGAATGAATACGGTCCTTTGCGTCTCTAAGATGAATCCTCCTTATTGAGTCGCTAAACATCGTCCTTGTTGAAAGAGTATGAAAAATCCTGAACTCTTATAGCATAGTAAGTTTTTTCTTTGTAACAAATTGTATCCGAGCATAGATCAACGCCATACGAACTATAAATAAATTTCTATTATTTCTTATGGCGCTATAATTTCTAGTATGGAAAATGTGCATTGATTGATATCACTTTAGTTAACTCGAAATCATTAAGATGGAAATAAAGGAAATTCATTACGACGACAAAAAAAAAAAAAAAAAAAAAAAAAGGAAATGCTAGGGGACCCATTGTTTGTTGGACAAGAAAATTCCACAGCTGTCAATATTTGCTATGATGAAGGTTTATGGTCTACATAATGGACAACTAAACCTACCAAAAGGTTAGTGGGGGATCCTACGACAGATCGTGAATCACATTAGGCAATTACAGAGTGAAGGTGAAAATTAACTATTGTAGAATCTTAATCATCGATAGATCCCTCTTTTGTATTTATCAATTGAATTTTTTATTTGTCTTCTTTATTTATAAAGATAGTCGAAAAAGACTTCTAATATAACGATTCCACATTTAATCATCGATAGTAAAGTTTAAGATCTTAGGTTATTAGTCCCACACTAGAATTGAGATGTGTTGGTGCCCTTGCCAAGCCTTAAATGTGGGCAACAGGAAAAATAGAAGAAGAATGGAGAAGTATCTCCTCGTTAGTACCATTGCCGGAGGAATTTAAGTAGCTTCTTCTCCGTCATCTAGCCAGAACTCTCAAGAGAATGTCAAAGCAGCTCGAGCAGCCTGCAGCTCTGTATGCTTCTCGGCCATTGATGGAAAATACTCAAAAATAATAATAAAATAAAATAATCTAATTGTGACGAATTTAGAATATAAATTAGTTTGGAAAAAAATATTATGAAATTTATAACGAAAATATTTTCATTGTAAATAAATTGTCGTAAAATTTTGTGACATGTAGAAATGCATTGCAAATTTCACAACAAATAAAAATTTTATCACAAAAATTGTTGCAAAATTAGCAATTAATTTTCAATGAAAAATAATTTCGTTATAAAATTTGGGATGAAAATATTTTTCTTCGTAAAATCTATGATGTAAATATTTTTTGTTACAAAATCTACAGCGGAAATTAATTTTTGTTGCAAATTCAAAATTCTTGGTGTGGCCATTGTGGTGGCTCCAAGAGATTTGATTTTGCGACGAAAATATTTTTCATCGTAGATTTTGCTACGAAAATTGATTTTATTGCAAAAATCCAAAATTTTTGTCGTCAAGACAATGGGCACTATGATCAAGTTGTGGTGACGACCAAGGCCACGACCAAATCATGGTGGATACCACAGCTAGGTCGTGGTGCCCATTGTGGTGGCCCGGATGACACCACAATAGGAATCATGACTACGTTGTGGTGCCCACTAGCGTGGACCAAACGACACCATAGTAATCTATGATCATCGTTCATGGTAGCCCTTGAGGAGTATAAAAAACAACCCCATATTATCACACATCTAACTTTATAAACAACTAATTGTTAGTGCCTATAACATTTATATATCTCCACAATTATATGATATTGTGTATTTTGAGTCTATGCCCTCATAGTTTTATTTTTGGATTATATCCAAAAGGTTTCATATCAATGGAGATATCTTTTCATCTTATTAATCGCACGACCTTTTTCATATTTTATTAATGTGAGACTTTGATTGTATTCTCAATACTCTCAACAATCCTCCCTCAAATAAAGAACCACATTGGATCCCCCTCAAGCATATATGTCCTCAAAAGACTTCCTTTGTTTGATGTATGATCTTCAATCCACCAGGTCTTCCTACCAACTATCTGGTCCTTCTGACCCAGTTGGACTTCATGTTAGTTGTCCGGTCCTTCTAATCCAACTGGATTTCCTATATGATGTTTGGTTCTCTTGATCCGGATATGGGAGTTCTCACTTCTTTTGTTCGAGGTACATGACTTGACATGAATCATGACTCTGATACCAATTATGAGTATTTATAAGATTCATATATCTCTACAATGATATAGTATTGTTCACTTTGAACCTAAGCTCTTATGATTTTATTTTTGAGTTATACTCAAAAAGCCTTGTACCAATGAAGATGTCTTTTCATCTTATAAGCACATGATCTTTTTCATGTCATATCAATATGAGTCTTTGTTTATATTTCCAATACATACTCTCAACACTAATCATCTAATAATTATCAACATTAAATTTATATTGTCTCTATTAATCAATAGAACTAACTATTCGATAAAATTAAAAAAATTAAGATTTCATTAATAAATCATCATAGTAGTAATAAATATTAACAAAGCATTATCAAGTTCTAATGTTTATATATTAAGCATCCAGAATTAAAAAAAAAAATCAATATCAAGAATATCAAATTTAACAATCAAATAATATTTATATACAACGATTTCAAATATAACCATTGCCACCATTATCGAAGAAATCAACATCATCATCACCACCATGAGTATCATCTGGAGAGATAGAGAAGGAGGAATTTGACTTGGAGCGAAGACGTACTAATTGAAGATATAACATGATTAACATTTATTGTTTGTGGAACTCGTTCATCTATTCATTGAATTCTTGGTCCCTTTGACGCTATAGTATGTGGACTTTTTGAAATTTATTGTCCTTTTATATTAGTAACTCCTTCAAATGATTAACTTTTCATTCAATTGATTTATTCTGCTCAAAGAACTCAGTCCAAATGTTCTTTACTCTTTTGGTCCACTAGTTAACTCGATCCATAAACTCATATTATCAACAGATGACTTAGATTTGATAGCATCATCATTAGCATCCGAACTTCTCTATGCTATTTCATCATATCTCTCTTGTATTATTAAATTAAACAAACTTAACCTCTTCCCTTTAGCATCATCTATCTTTAATTTTAATATTTTAAACCATATCAATATTAATTAAGCTAAACCTTAATTGAAGTTTTGAAATTACAAACCTTAATTGATCTAGCTCTCTCACCGCTTTGTAGAGATCTTATGCGAAAAACCATCGTAAAAATATAGTGGAAAATTAGATCCTTCCAGAGATTCATGTGTATACATAATAAATATGTTGTTCTTACAACTACATCTAGTCGAGGGATTATCCTTGATGGATAGTCCTTCGCAATCTCGGCATCAACCTTTTGCAATGGATCTCAGTGTGATTAGGATAATCACGCCTCTATGGTATCCACATGAACACTCACTTAGGAGAGGAAGAAGAAGTCTTTGATTGTGCTAGCAACCTCACAAAAGTTTTTTTGCCCAAAGAAAGTTTCGGCCAAGAAAACGAGGAAGAAGAACAAAAGACAATCTCACAATCCATCATCATCCAAAGACCTTTTATCCCATGAATATGAAAGTGATGGTGTTCGCTTCTTTGCCATATCAAGATCTCCTTCCCCCTTTTTGTAGATCTCTTCCGATCTGAGAACTACTAGCTAGATTTCCTTAGATTGCCTTGGATCTTTGAGATGAGAGTTGAATCTGTCACTTCACAAGAGAGTATTAGAGGTGGGTCGGTATCCCAGCACGACCCCTCCAACGCTCAAGTCAGAAACGGTAGGATGAAGAAAGTAAGAATGCAAGATGTAGAAGAAGAAGTGAGAAGAAGATCTTTGAGGTATCGAATAACGAAAAAATAATCATCCCCTTTTCCTTCATTCTCTGCTCTTTTTATAGATGATTCATCCCGCCTTCTCCTTGAAGTGAATTTGCTCTAATACTCTTGCCAAGTTGTCATATGTAATCGCTTTTTCCGCTCCTTTTCAAAATATCTCCGGTGCTACCTAATTCCTTGCCAAGTATTAATTAAATAAAATAAATGACAAATAACCAAATATCCTATATTAATCATATTTTCCATCCCAGAACTTTTTCTGCTACTCCCCATGCTCAATAATACCCCTATCTCTTCCTTTCATCGTATTTAGAAAGAATCTCATACGTGGCACGGGAAACAAGCATATTGCTTGGGAAACACATGCATGCCTCGAGAAACATACTAACTGCTTGGGAAGTATACATATTGCTCTGCCAATATAATAATTAATTCTGAATGTTATTGTCCTCTATCACCCTACTGGACCTGGAAAATACATATACTACTTGAAAAACACATAGATTACTATGTTAATGCAATACTTAACTTTGAGCCTCACTGTCCTCTGTTACCCTACTGGGTCCGAGAAATGCATATACTGCTCGAAAAATACATAGACTGTTTTGCCAATGCAATACTTAGCCTTGAGTCTCACTGCCATCTATCACCGTACTGGGCCCGGGAAATGCATATACTGCTCGAAAAATACATATACTGCTCTATCAATACAATACTTAACTCTGAGCCTTACTGTCCTCTGTCACCCTATTAGGTCCAAGAAATGCATATATTGCTCGGGAAACACATAGATTGTTCTGTCAATGCAATACTTAACTTTAAGCCTCACTATCCTCTGTCACCCTACTGGGCTCGGAAAATACATATACTGCTCGGAAAATACATAGACTGCTCTGTCAATTCAATACTTAACTCTGAGCCTCACTGCCCTCTGTCACCCTACTAGGCCCGAGAAATACATATACTACTCGGGAAACACATAGATTGCTCAAGAAAAGCATAAACTACTCTGTCAACACTATACTTAGCTCTGAGCCTTACTGCACTACTCCCCCTACTAAGCTCGGGAAACATATAGACTGCTTTGCCAATGCAATACTTAACTCTAAGCCTCACTGCTCTCTGTCACCCTACTAGCTCCGGGAAATACATATACTACTCGGAAAACACATAGACTGCTCGGGAACTATATACACAACTCAGAAAACCTTCTAACTGATCAGAAAACTCCGACCCCATCAGAAAGGTTTTGCATCTTTTTGTATTCCCTCTTCAATGCATGATTAATCCACATTAATCATGCATAATGAATTCAAATCCATTTATCTTCTTTGATTCATGATTAATCACATTAATCATGCATGATGAATCCATATTCATTCATCTTCTTCAATTGGTTTAATTTGAGTCTAACTCAAATTGATCCGACTTGAGTATAACTCAAGTTTAGGCCTAGCTATGAGTCTAACTCAACCTAGTCCATTCAATGAGCCTAATGGTTCCTTTAGTCGAACTAAATTGAATCTATCTCCAAAATAACATATTCTTTGTGTGTGACTCTATAGGTTCTCGTAACATTGACAATGTCCCTAAAAATCATTTTAGAGACATAAACAATGAGTGACATCTAACAATACATCATTACTACCGAGGTGATAAGAATGTTGAGATCCAACATAACCTTTATGTGACTATTATTTTATATGACTCAATCATTCTATCCTTGATATTTAGATTGATCAATGAGGTATAGACTGTGTCATCTTCTTATCAATCTTTGTGTTTCTTGATCTCTAAGTAGACTACTCCAATCAAATGAGTTTAATATTTCATATTGACTTATTTAAGCATGTCCATGCATTACAGTAGTCTTACTTTATTAAGGGGCCTACAGATATCACTTCCGTCATATGGAAGGGATAGATCACATCTCCATCACTCATATCCCTCCGCATAATTTATTGCATACCCAGTGATCGACTTTATAGTCCACCTTGTTACAAGTGATGTTTGTCGATATCAAAGTATACAACTCCTTATGTAGGGAACCGTAGTAATTTCAAGTCTAAGGACTATTTATATCAATAGCAACTATGAAAATATTTATGACACTCATATGACAATCTATGAAACAATCTCATGACGAATTAGTTTAGTACATATTCTCTAATATATGAAATGTGTCAACTTGATATCCTATATCCATGATTTTTGAGATTAAGTCATCAGTTGACATATATGTTAGTCTCAGTGTATTAATATTATTCTTGTATATTAATACTTGACTATGAACAATTATGAGTAGTGTTATATATATATCTACAGTATTCCATTATCAAGTCACCAACTTGATATGTTGAAGACTAGAACTAACTACACTAGGATATTATTATATTTATTCAAATGACACATCAATGAAGTAAATACAATAACCATAAAATTTATCTTTATTATGAAATATGATGCAAAAGTCTACTTACCAATCATCTCATAATTGACACTTAGAGCTAATACTAACATGCTCCACGTCTTATCTTTTTTTTAATATGTATGTGAAAATGTCTATGAATAATGACTCGATCCCTATTTCATTAACCTAAAAAACACTATTAGAATAATGAAATAGTGTGGATTAGATTAAAAAATTAGCGTTTGAAAAAATTTACCAATCTTTCTTTATATTCATCAATATTAATCGAGTCTCCCACATATGTAGCAAATGAATCCCCATAATTATAAGTTTGATCGTACCCTAATTCTACTTGATAATGTAGTTTGGATTCTTACCTGTGGCCTTTGCACAACTTAGTACGTTTCTGATGTGATCGTTAATTATATTTTTTTTCTTAAAAATTCTCCTTATTTTCAACTCTTCAATCTCATCCCAAGTGAATGTCCACTGTAATGGAAAAAATAATTTATTATATTCACTTTAATTTCACATATAAATTGATTGGATAGCTTACCTTAAACTCGTTCCGCTATAAATCTTTTATTTGTTTTGGAGTGCTTGTATAAGTAATCGAAACCCCTCCTCAATGATTATTCACTATTCTATTAAGTTCGTGAATAATATGTATAGAATTGTAAATCTAGCATAAAGTTACAAATAAATAATTAAGATAATTTAAAAATAATGTGTTTTATAAGAAAATATAAAATATAAATATTTAATAATTATGAATCTATGTGAAGGACTATCAACTCTCGACTATCTTCCCTCTCATCAAGTATTGCATTGAAGGTATTGGGGAAGATGCGTTACTAGACATTTGTTGAGGATGGGAAGGTCCTGCAACTAAAAGAAGGGGTGAAGGTACATTGCCAGCAAAGGAATGAGATTGCAAAGGTACTGAAGCAAACTGCGATGGTGGAGAGTAATCTTCAATCAATATTTCATCTAAGGTCACCATTTCAAAACTATCAACCATAATTATTAGAATGATAAAGTAAAATAATTGCATGTTCATCGGATGCATAATGAAGACATTGAAAAAATTTATCATATTTAAATTGAAATACTAAATAGGCGAAATAAGACACTAATATATCAACAAAATCTTCTAATAACCTATAGAAAAAAGATAGTACATTAATAGATAAAATATATAAATTTAAGAATGAGATAGTAAATAGACAACTATTTGAGTTATGAGATTTATAAATTTACAAATTACAACTAAACTTACTCACATGCAAAAAAAAATATCATATGTGAAGATAAATATCATATTTTTATTATATTAAGAGAATAAAACTTACTCATAATAAAAAATCAAAGTCCTCATTGTCATTGTCATCCTCATCATCTAGCTCTTCAACATCATTTTCATCATCCTTATCAATTGTCTCAAAATTAAACTTCTTATTTTTATCTTCATTAATTTTACTTGCATCAACGTCTATCACTACTCCACTGGAATCTCATAGCATTAAAATATTATATTTCTTGGTCTAAAATATGTTCACAACTTTCTCTTATTGATATGCTATGTCTTCTCAACTTTCTCAAATTTTTTTCGTGCTTTTGTTTTACAAATAACATACTAATCAATTTTGTCACATTTTAAATTAGGATATGAGACATAAAATACTTGAATTGTTTGTGCCAATATAAATAGTTCTTATCTCTTGTACAATATCTTATGATTTATTTCAACGAAATTAAACTATGGATGTACTTTCATATCTTTGACAGGGTTAAACCAACGACACATAAACAAAAAAACTCGTAATTATGGTCTAGATTACTCTACCTCTAAAATTTCATCCAACAAATCATAAAAATCATTCCATTAGATGATGAACACAAATCTTACTATTCATTGTAGTTTTTCCTATTCTATATTCGTGAGCATGAAAATTATATCCGTTTATGAAATATGTTGACCAAATTTGTACCATTGATTTTGGACCCCATGATAGATAACAAAACTTACACATAATAAAAAAAAAAAATTAAAGTCCTCATTATCATTGTCATTCTTATCCTCATCATCTGACTCTTTGACATTATTATCATCCTCATTAATTTCATTTTCATCAACGTCTATCACTACTACGCTAAGATCTCATAATATTGAAATATTATATTTCTCGATCTAAAATATGTTCGCAACTTCCTCTTGTTGATATACTATGTCTTCCCAACTTTCTTAATTTTTTTCTGTGCTTTTGTTTTACAAATAATCCATCAATCATTTTTGTCATGTTTCAAAATAGGATATTGAAGGCGATAAAATTCGCTTCCCACTTCAACTCGGTCACTTATTCATGGCGATCCCTTCTATGTCCCCGGATAAAAAAATTTATCCTTGACAAGAGGGATTACCCAAGCTACCATTTCATCGTCGTGCTATTCGATTAGAGTGGTCACTTGAACAAACTTATTGTTCAAGCAACCAACTTCTATTATAGATTAGCCGCGGAATAGACGATGTACGGATCGCCGATTTTTACGTTTGTATTCGGGGTCCAAGTTAATTTAGCCACAAAACAAAAACATACAACATGCATATAATTGAAAAACAATTATAGACATAATACAAAAGAATTTAAACAAGCGTTATACCTCTCGATCTTCTATTGTATGTCTTTCCTCCTTTTGGATGTCGTGTGGGCGATGATCTTCCAAAAGTCGAAGCCTCCTAAATCACCAATCTTCCTTTCTTTGCTCGCTCTGAACAAAAGAAAGAATAAGAAACAAAACTCTCCTCTATCTAGGACCAACCAACAAGCTCTCAACTTGAAGCTTGTCGCCGGCCTAAAGAGAGAGGAAGGTGGGCGCCGACTAAGAGCTCCAAGGAATCACCCTAACCCTTGTTTCCACCGGCCAAGGAGAAGAGAAGGAAGATCTTTGGACGCTGGCCAAAGAGAGGAGAGGAGAGGATGGGCGCCGGCCGCCGGCCACCTAAGGAAGAAGAAGGAAAGAAATTTCCTAATTTGTGGCCGCCCAACCTCCAAGCTCCTTGTCGCCCAAAACCCTAGCCCCTCCTTGCCTCCAATTGCTCTTGCCGCCCACCCTAATCTCTCTTTTTATAGAGTTAGGCTTAAGCCTTGTTTTAATTTCCACCATCGGTTCTAGAGATTTAATCTCAACCGTCGGATCTAGAGATTTAATCTCAACCGTCGGATCTAGAGATTTAATCTCTACCGTTGGATCTAGAGTTTTGTTTTCCATCATTGGATTTAGGCTCCATGAGGTTTTAATAGGCTACAATAAGGACCATGAGGAGGAGTTGGATCTTGGCCACCCAATAGATCAAGCCCACATAAAGTCCGATCCATTAATGATAATCCATTCCACTAGAGGATTATCATTGATCTACCTCACCAACCCCCATAAATTAATATGGGTTCCATATATTATTTGTATATTTTTCTCCCCATGTTTAAGATCTCGAATGTCCATCGATTAATTAATTTACTGACAATTAATTAATCAACATCTAACTCCATGAGTAGTATCACTCAACCTTATCATCATGCTGGACCAAGTCCACCTGCAGGGTTTACATGATGAACCTTATAAGCTCCTTAAGGGGACATCATCATCCTACTATATAAGACACGATTTCCTCCTATAATCAACGACACACCATATAAATAATACAATTTCCCAACTTACCGAGCCTATCGATTTACTCTATAAATCTCGCTCATTGGTAAATCAAAGAAATGAATACTAAGTATATATGCCCGTTATTATATCGGGATTAAGAGCATGTACAATATAATATCTGAGGTCTGATTCGATTATGTAGTCAGCAATAAATCGAATCACCTCTAAGTCGATCCTGCTCAATACACATAAAGTGTACTAGTGTGATTCTATGGTCAAGACAAATCAATACCAAATCACACTACAACCATTCCAATGGTTTGTCCATAACCATCTCGGTTGTGAGCCTTTACTTATACTTTACAATGAACCGATAATATGATCTCCTGTGTGATACTACACACCATGTTATCTACAATGTAATGTATCAGACAATATGCATAACCATAAATATGCAAACAATGATCATGTGATTCTTATTTCAAAAATAAAGATGTTCATACAAAAGATAGACTTTTCAGTATACATCCCAACAATCTCCCACTTATACTAAAAGACTATGTTGTCCTCAAACTGTCATACATCTGATTCTCATTCCCTCCACATGCCTATCAAAAGCTCTCGCTGGAAGAACCTTAGTGAAAGGATCTGCCACAGCAACTTCTCCTCTCTTTATGATTTCTCGTATCAGATGGTACTTACGCTCTATGTGTTTACTTGCCTTATGGGCTCGTGATTCTTTCGAGTTTGCAATTGCACCACTATTATCACAATATATTGTGATAGTTCTGGGCAAACCAGGAATCACATCCAAGTCCATCAAGAAGTTCCTGAGCCACACAGCTTCTTTGGCCGCCTCAGAGGCTGCCACATACTCAGCTTCCATGGTAGAGTCCGCCACGCATTTCTGCTTGACACTCCTCCATACAATGACTCCACCTCCCAAAGTAAACACAAAACCTGAGGTAGACTTACTGTTATACCTATTTGATTGGAAGTCGGAATATGTGTAACCCACAGGGAGTAACTGGTCTGCCTGGTAAACTAGCATATAATCTCTAGTCCTTCTCAGGTACTTCAATATATGCTTTACCGCAGTCCAATGTCCCTGTCCTGAATTACTCTGATATCTGCTGATCATGCCCACGACAAAGCAGATATCTGGTCTCGTACATAGCATCGCATACATAAGGCTTCCTACTGCCGAAGCATAAGGAACTGCCTTCATCTCCTCTATCTCCTTAGATGTTCTAGAACACATCTCCTTAGACAAAGGAACTCCATGCCTGAAAGGTAGAAAACCTTTCTTGGAGTTTTGCATGCTAAAATGATCCATAATGGTGTCTATGTATGAAGCTTGAGATAAGCACAACATCCTTTTTTTGCGATCCCTTATAACCTTGATCCCAAGGATGTGTCCCACTTCTCCCAAGTCCTTCATACCAAACTATTTGGACAATCATACCCTTACGTCCGATAACACCTTGATATTGTTGCCAATTAGTAAAATGTCATTTACGTATAGTACAAGAAATACCACTGTATTTTCGTCACATCTCTTGTATACACAAGACTCATCCGGACTTTGAATGAATCCATAAGACTGGATTACCTCATCAAAGCGGATGTTCTAAGACCTCGAAGCTTGCTTCAATCCATAAATGGACCGATTAAGCTTACACACAAGATGCTCTTTGCCCTTTGCAATGAATCCTTTTGGTTGCTTCATATAGATGTTTTCCTCAAAACTTCCATTAAGGAAAGTTGTCTTAACATCCATCTGTCATACCTCATAATCCATATGAGCAACAATGCATAAGAGAATCCGGATAGACTTAAGCATGGCTACCGACGAAAATGTCTCCTCATAATCGATACCCTCTTTCTGAGTATACCCTTTCGCAACAAGCCTTGCTTTGAAGGTCTCAACCTTCCCGTCTATTCCTCTCTTTCTTTTGTAGATCCACTTGTATCCAATAGTTTTTACACCATCGGGTGGTTCTACTAACTCCCAGACCTGATTTGAATTCATAGATTCAATCTCAACATTCATTGCACTTTGCCAAGATACTGCATCTTTATCTTGGATTATCTTGTCATATGTCCAGGGATCAGGTTCATGTTCGCCAGGGACCAAATCAAAAGATTCTCTCAAGAACATGAATCTATCATGTTGTCTAACAACCCTCCCACTACGACGAGGTATCACCTGTGTATCCTCTGTGATACGCGGTGCAGTGACTTATGGTATATCCTCTTGTACCGGTGGTACTGAAGTAGCGACTTCCCTTTTCAATTCCTCCAGAACAATCTTACTCATGAGCTTGTGGTTCATCACGTAGTCTTCCTCTAGAAATCTAGCGTTCGTGCTAACGATCACCTTCTGATCTCTAGGACTATAAAACAAATCACCTTTCGTTCCTTTAGGATAGCTAACGAACATGCACACTTCTGTACGAGGTTTCAACTTACCAGCATCTGCCTTCAGCACATGTGCTGGACTCCCCCAAATCCGAATATGTCTCAGACTAGACTTTCGCCCAGTCCACAATTCTGTGGGAGTAGAAGGCACTGATTTAGATGGAACCAAGTTCAGAATGTACACTGCCGTATCTAGAGCATATCCCCAGAATGAATCTGATAACTCAGAATAACTCATCATCGATCTAACCATCTTCATAAGAGTCCTATTCCTTCGCTCTGTTGCACCATTCTGCTGAGGTGTGCCAGGTGCAGACAATTAGGATTGAATCTCAGTCTCTGATAAGTAATTCCTAAACTCTCCCAAGAGGTACTCACCACCACGATCTGATCGTAGTGTCTTGATACTTTTACCTTGATGTTTCTCTGCATCAGCATTGAATTCTTTGAACTTGTCAAAACATTCAGACTTGCGGCGCATCAAGTAAATGTATCCATATCTTGAATAATCGTCTATAAAAGAGACGAAATACTCAAAATCACCTCTAGCTTGGATAGACATAGGACCACACAAATCAGAATGAACCAATTCCAACACATCTTTGGCTCTATACCCCTTGACCTTAAAAGGCCTCTTGGTCATTTTACCCTCCAAGCAAGATTCGCAGGTTGGGAAATCTTCCACCACTAATGAACCCAAAGGTCCATCAGCTATCAACCTTTGAATTCTACTTAGGTTAATATGACCAAGTCTTAGATGTCAAAGATATGTTTAGTTCATCTTTGAAGGTTCTTTTCTCTTATTGGAATTAGAAGATGAGTTATTAACTTCTATTTGCATCGTGGGAGCTTTTGGTTCAAGTGTATACAAATTTCCTATCAATGTACCAGAACAGATAATCTCCCTATTCCTTTTTATAATAACTCTGTCATTAAAAGAAATAGAATATCCATCCATAAATAATTTAGAAACCGAAATTAAATTCTTTCTAAATAAATGTACATAAAGGCAATTTTTAAGAACCAAAACTTTATTCCTCTCAAAAGACAAATAAACATCTCTCACTGTAATAGCCGTCACCTTTGTGGCATCGCCCAAGTATACGGTAATCTCCCCCTCAGCCAGTCGTCTGGTTTCCTGGAACCCCTGCAAAGTATTACAGACATAATCAGTGACTTTCGTATCTACACACCAGGTGTCAATAGATAACATCGCTAAACATATTTCAACGACTAGACCAAAAGATATACCTTTGTTCTGCTTGCGGTTGGGGCAGTCATTCTTCCAATGTCCTGTCTGTTTACAAGTGAAGCACTTGGCTTTCAGCTTCTTCACTCCTCCCTGAGTTCCTCCCACTGCCTTTGCCACAGCTTGTTTCTTCTTCTTCTTGTCTTTCGGTTTAAAAGTAGAAACCTTTTGGGCAACCATGACTTGCGCCTGAGCACTCTGACGAAAAAGCCTCTCTGTCGCCTGGAGTTCTGTCAGAAGCTCCGCCAACAAATACAACCTCTTGTTCATGTTGTAGTTCAGGCGAAACTGCTCAAAACTCCTAGGTAGAGACTGGAGAATGATATCGACCTGGGTTTCTCCATTGATCTCAGCTCTGAGGACTTCTAGCTCATTCAAATGAGTCATCATCTTGAGAACATAATCCCTCACGGGTGTTCCCTCGATCATGGTGGTCGTCATCAAGTTCCTCATGGCTTCCTGCCTAGCAGCCCGATTCTGGTGTCTGAAAAGCTCTTTGAGATTGAACATCATGTCATAAGCAGTGGGCATGGCTTGATGCTGATGTTGCAGTACATTTGACATAGATGCCAAAATGTAACACCGCGTCATCTCATCGGCCTTAATCCACTTCTTATAACTCTCCTTCTCCTTTTCCCCAGAATCATCCGCAGGCTTAGGAGGACACTCTTCGAGGAGTACATATTTGTATTCCTCTGCAGTCAAAACAATGTCAAGATTCCTCTTCCAATCAACATAGTTGGGTCCAGTAAGTTTATTTTCTTTCAGTATCACAGCAAGCGGGTTGAAAATCATTTTGAAAAAACCTAAGAATCACATAGATCAAAACATTATATTTCAAAAAATTATTGATTCCTCAAACAATAAAATTTTAAAATCAACCAACACCTTAAAACACTGAGAATATCGTATGCCACGATAGTATGAACGTATACGAATTCTACATTTGTAAGAGGAGGTTTTACCCATTAATTTTATTATCTTGTCAACCTAACTTTTTGACAAATAAAATTAATAGTTGGTTCCTCTTCGGCCCTACAAATAAAAACAGTGACTCCGATGGGGAGGATACTTATATTTGTATCTAAGTGTTCACCATTACTATACCAAGGTAATTATCTCGGGTTATGTGCCTTCCGATGGGGAAATACACACGCTCCTTAATAATTTTCTATAACCATATTTGACCTTGTGATCCACAAACAAACTCATCCGATGGGGAGGAAGGTACTCAGAGTCAACGCGCAAGTTTGTTTGCATCACATGTCAAATTGCAATGGAGGCCGTGAGAATTTATAAAAATATCCCTCTCCCACTTAGTAATTTAAAATTGAGGAATTTTCTAGCCTACGACATGCATATCAAACAATAAGCAATAAATATGAAAAAGAAATATTTTCCAACTATTATGGCTTTTGTCTCCAATATGCCTCTCGTCGTATCGTCATCTCATCCGCTCCTCCCTACGCCAAGTACCAGCCATCCGGAGATCCGAGCTGAGAAAAACTATTTTAATTTACATCCATCAATCCTATACTCCACGAGGGAGTGTACATGAAATCTAGATCGAAAGTAGACTAAAATAAAAGGAGTGGCTAAACAATGTCGTATCTAATTACAAAAATTAAATACTAGCCTCGTCAACCCCGAGGATTCAACAAAATATACAATTACACACATACAATCACATACACACATATGACCATAATAGTTGGATCCTATGTCTGCAACCAAAAAGTTAACCTACACACATTCTACTATTATCCGACACATATAATATATGAAAAATATATAAAAATAATTGAATCCTAAACACACAAAATCGGAAACCGTAGCTCTGATACAACTTGAAGGCGGGAAACTTCGCTTCCTACTTCAACTTGGCCGCTTGTTCATGGCGATCCCTTCTACGTCCCCGGATAAAAAAATTTATCCTTGACAAGAGGGATTACCCAAGCTACCATTTCATCGTCGTGCTATTCGATTAGAGCGGTCACTTGAACAAACTTGTTGTTCAAGCAACCAACTTCTATTCTAGATTAGCCGCGGAATAGACGATATACGGATTGTCGATTTTTGCGTTTGTATTCGGGGTCCAAGTTAATTTAGCCACAAAATAAAAACATACAACATGCATATAATTGAAAAATAATTATAGACATAATACAAAAGAATATAAACAAGCGTTATACCTCTCGATCTTTTATTGTATGTCCTTCCTCCTTTTGGACGTCGTGTGGGCGACGATCTTCCAAAAGTCGAAGCCTAGATAACCAATCTTCCTTTCTTTGCTCACTTCGAACAAAAGGAAGAATAAGAAACAAAACTCTCCTCTATCTAGGACCAACCAACAAGCTCCCAACTTGAAGCTTGCCGCCAGCCTAAAGAGAGAGGAAGGTGGGCGCTGGCCAAGAGCTCCAAGGAATCACCCTAACCCTTGTTTCCACCGGCCAAGGAGAAGAGAAAGAAGAGCTTTGGACACCGACCAAAGAGAGGAGAGGAGAGGATGGGTGCCGACCACCTAAGCAAGAAGAAGGAAAGAAATTTCCTAATTTGTGGTCGCCCAACCTCCAAGCTCCTTGCCGCCCAAAACCCTAGCCCCTCCTTGCCTCCAATTGCTCTTGCCGCCCACCCTAATCCCTCTTTTTATAGAGTTAGGCTTAAGCCTTATTTTAATCTCCACCATCGGTTCTAGGGATTTAATCTCAACCGTCAAATCTAGAGATTTAATCTCAACCGTCGGATCTAGAGATTTAATCTCTACCGTTGGATCTAGAGTTTTGTTTTCCATCATTGGATCTAGGCTCCATGAGATTTTAATAGGCTATAATAGAGACCATGAGGAGGAGTTGGATCTTGGCCACCCAATAGATCAAGCCCACATAAAGTCCGATCCATTAATGATAATCCATTCCACTAGAGGATTATCATTGATCTACCTCACCAACCCCCATAAATTAAAATGGGCTATATATATTATTTGTATATTTTTCTCTCCGTGTTTAAGATCTCGAATGTCCGTTGATTAATTAATTTATTGACAATTAATTAATCAATATCTAACTCCATGAGTAGTACCACTCAACCTTATCATCATGCCGGACCAAGTCCACCTGCAGGGTTTACATGATGAACCTTATGAGCTCCTCAAGGGGACATCATTATCCTAATATATATGACACGGTTTCCTCCTATAATCAACGACACACCATATAAATAATACTATTTTCCAACTTACCGAGTCTATCGATTTACTCTATAAATCTCGCTCATTAGTAAATCAAAGAAATGAATACTAAGTATATGTGTCCATTATTATATCGGGATTAAGAGCATGTACAATATAATATATGAGGTCCGATTCGATTATGTAGTCAGCAATAAATCGAATCACCTCTAAGTCGGTCCTGCTCAATACACACAAAGTGTACTAGTGTAATTCTATGGTCAAGACAAACCAATACCAAATCACACTACAACCATTCCAATGGTTTGTCTATAATCATCTCGGTTGTGAGCCTTTACTTATATTTTACAATGAACCGATAACATGATCTCTTGTGTGACACTACACACTATGTTATCTACAATATAATGTATCAGACAATATGCATAACCATAAATATGCAAACAATGATCATGTGATTCTTATTTCAAAAATAAAGATGTTCATACAAAAGATAGACTTTTCAGTATACATCTCAACAGATATGAATCATAAGATACTTGAATCGCTTGTTGTGTTAATACAAATATTTTATATCTCTTATATAATTTATTATTATTTATTTCAAGCAAATTGAAACTGTGGATGCACCTTCATGCCTTTAATAAGGTTAAACAAGTGACAAATAAATAAAATAACTCACAATTCTAGTGTAGGATACTCTTCCTCTAAAATTTTATCTAGTAAGTCATAAAAATAATTGTTTACATCTCCATTATTAGATACTGAACACAACCCCCACTATTCAGTATAGTTTTTTCTATTCCATATTCTTGAGTGTGAAAATTATATCGATTTATGAAATATATAGGTTAAGTCTATACCATTGATTTTGGGGCTCATGACAAATAGATTAATAATTATTGCTCAATGTCAGTTTGATTATCATGAATCTAAAGTCAAATAAATATGTATTAACGTTAAGATTTAAACAATTGATTATATAGTGCTTACATATTTTTGATCGTAGAAGTACTCAAATACATGTGTCGGAAGCTCAGAATATAAGTTTTGAAAAATCTTACCATAACAAAATTATAAAATTTAAGACATAAGAAATACATAATATAACAAATATATACTAATTCGAAATATAACATTACTTTTGGATAGTTCAGTAAAATATATGTGCGGATTGTCCGTCATTCTTGACCAGTTAAATATCTACGTGTACATGATCCACTTAGTCGACCAAGACAGTTAAAAATTAAGAATGATTTCAAATTTGGATCAATATGAACCTCACCATTTCTTCTCACTCTCCGTCTTTTGCATTGAATGTGAGACTCAAAATTATATGATGTTAAAGTTGTTACTTCCTCCACAATATATGCATTAAAGTTGTTACTACCCCGGCCCACCCCTCTGTCAGGCTAAGCAGGGGCACTACCCCCACTGCACGGGTCAATTGACCTACCCCCACTGCATGATCGTCGGATCTATGCATATCCGACGATCCATCATTGAATTTTTGCAGATTCAACAAAAAAATTTTGTCACAAATTCGTGGCACGTTTGCGATGAAAGTTAAATTCGTAGCAAAAATTGTAACGAATTTAACTTTCATCGCAAAATTTGTCATGAATTTGTATTTCGTGGCAAAATTTACGACGAATGTGGAATTCATCGCAAATTTTTGTGACAAATTCTATATTCGTCACAAATTTTTGTGATGAAATTAAATATAATTTGTCGCAAATTTTTACAACAAATTCCATATTCTTCGCAAATTTTTGTGATGAAAATGTAATTCGTTATAATTTTTTACAATAAATTCCACATTCATTGCAAAATTTGATAAGAATTTTACTTCCCTCATAAATTTTTTCGATGAATTTATGTTTCATTGCAAAATTTTGCCTTGAATTTCATTTTCATTGTAAAATATACGATAAATTTTAAATTCGTCACAAAATTTATCACGAATTTTTATTTTATCACAAAATGTTGTGACGAAAATATTATTCATAGCAAAATTTGCAATGAATCTCACTTTTGTCCCAAATTTTGTGACGAAAGTAAAACTTATTGTTTTGCAACGGATTTTGTGAAAAAAATAATTTTTATTACTATTTTTTAGATATTTTTTTGTTGTAAAATTCATTGTTGATTGACGATGATTTATTTTTTTATCGCTAATTAAATTTCAATATAAATTTGCGATGAATTATTTTCGTCCATAAATTCATTTTTTAGTGAAAGAATAACCTCCTCGACATAGAAGAAGACCAAAATAGTTCTCCTACCTCGTGTGTCACTCAGTTGCTAGAGAAGATATTCTTGCCTTTTGCTTATGTTGCGTTGTGAATTGTAATGTCATCTCTACGGGACAATCCTTGTAGCTAGCAGGAGACAGATTACTCCTAGTAAGAAAATGAGTCAAATCTCATTGGGCAAACTATATCGATTCTTTACCTCTCCCTCTTGTAAGTTTCAAAGATATTATGATTTATCTTTTTCGTATTGATTGTGAAACCAACTAGCAGAGATCCCGAAGTGAGAATTTCATCTTTTACTCCCAGTTATGAATTCTAATGTCTCAATGCAATTTTGTGTGCCAGGTACTCTTACATGGTACAATTTTAAAAAACACGATCAATACACACATAGGAATATAATACAATTAATATTATTAAACTTTACATGCCTAATAGTTATCCTTCACACCTCTACGTACTGTACGTATCAGTTTACTAAGGTTCATACGAACTAGAAGCAATTTGTGCTAATGAACTACGTACAAGCAGATTTGTCCTCAATTATATAAACTGGCATATTATGTTCATTACAACTCATATGAATTAGCTTCAGTTCGGATTAATTAAGATTTAGAATTCAAGAGAGAGAGAGAGAGAGTGAGTGAGAGGGCATGGCTGCAATATTGCAGTGGCTTCCCAATCCCAACTCACACTTTTTTTGCACGGATCTCCACTGTGGCTCAACTCTCCAAAAAACCCTAATCTAATTAATTCCTAGAACGCAATCTCTCCCTGAACAACTCAATTCCCTGCTGCCCCATGCACCTTGAACAATCAACACAATAAGAAGAAGAAGAAACAACAATCAGAAAGAAACACACTGAAGATATATAATATATACCATGCATCCAAAGTGTTTGTCGAAATGCTTCATAGGCACCACGACGACGAAGAAGAAATGGTGGAGTTTTAATTGGAGACTCAAAGCCAAGGCAGGCATCGATCTTAACAGGCGCGCCTGCCTGACTGGCCTTTATCGGGTCGGGCGCGGTGACTGCGCTTGGTGTCTGCCATTCCCACCCGACAACCCGACCTCCTTCCTCATTCACCGCTGACTTCGTCCCTTCACTAAATTCTGCATGCATTTCCATGCACGTTACTTAGTTCATTTCGTATACTAAGATTAACGATATCAATATTATAATTCTGAATCTTCCTAAAAACTAAAAAAAAAAAAGAAAAGAAAAAGTATCATAGCAAGAATATTTTGGAGAATTAGCCTTTGTTTCTGACTAGATTTGGTTGTTTTGGTCAAAATGTCTTTTCCAACACTGACAGTACTCTATTTTAATACTCTTCCAACCTCCTTAATTTCCTTAAGATATAGGAGTCAACACGAAGGAGCCCAAACATGTTGAAATTTAATTTCTTTGGAAGAAATTATATATATATATATTTGGAATAATATTTAGATTAATAACCCTATGAGCCAGCAGTGCCACAACTTCCAACATGGTCCAACCTTTTCCACAAGGACACAAAAAACCATTGCAGTACTGTCAGGACCTCTACCCTTTAAGTATTCATACTCACTCATTCATCCCATGGATTAGACTCAAAAAGCATTCAACTTTTAATGAACTCCAATGTGAATTGTACTCTGCCATCTGAACAGTGAAACCAAAAGGAAGGGAAAAAGAAAGAAAGAAAGAAAGAAAGAAAGAAAGAAAGAAAGAAAAGGGAAAAAAAAAATTGAGGTTTATATATTCTTCTTGGGATTGGCTAATGTCTTCTCCACCAACAACCCCAGAAACAAGACTTCTCTCATCTCCTCTCCTCTCCTCTATATGTATGCCTTTCTCCTCTCCTCAATTCTCATCACACTCATCAGTTTAATCTTCTCCTTTTCCTCCTCCTTCTTGATGTATAGTGTTCCATTTGCTGTGTGAATATGGCTTTCTTTGTTGTCTTCCACAGCTTTCTTGAACTGCATGCGTGCAGATACATTTATGATTTCAGTTGCAGTTCAATAAAGCTGTGGGAAATCACAGAGATGGTTAAAGAACTAGCTATCTCATTACTTCTCAAGGTCAGTGTTCCTTTTTTTTATTTTTGCTCAGTATCTCATAGATCTTGCCAAGGCAAAATGGCAGCAAAAAAATCAACACGGGCAAATTACTTATTCTCATTGCTGTATTTCTTCTTTTCAAACTGAAGAAATGACAATTAATGTTCTTTACAGTCCATGAGATCCCAAACAATGAAGGATCTTCAAAATATACAGTTAATCCAGATGTGAATTTCAGCTGTACATCGTATTTCTTTTGTTCTATATTCTACTCAATAAAGAGTTTCAGAAGATTATAGATTAATAAGCACAAGCCTGTTCCTGCTTAAAGAAGCTTGAAACTTTCAGAGGTGTTAATCGATTTCTACTCTTACTTGTTTTTGTTTTTTGCGATTGAAGTGATATATGTTGGCTTTGTTGGAAAGGGCATGCACCTGGTCCTCCCTCTTCATGGAAGGAAAGATGCTGCCTCATGATGGGATATATCAAGTCAGGCAAATTTCTATATATTTTTTTTCTTTCAAATAATAATACTAATTAACAATATAGTTTTTATTTTTACAACTTTCTTATTTATCTATTTTGTGAGTGAAGGAATATGTAATGCTCTTTTTCCTCCTTTGAAATTAACCACTTGTGGTAAAATTTCTGAACTGCAATGAAAAAGGTAGCCAAAAGTAGTCAATACGATTGATTGCACAAGAACCCTACAGAAATGTGGGAAATCTTCTGACATGGATTCCTTTCCATCCGCATTCTCCAGGCTTTACTACTGAAACTAGGGTTTCCAATCACAATCTACTGATCAACTTCTGCGTGGTGATAAACTTTTAAGTTTCCCCTTTGTTTACCATTTTCTTGTGATAAACCAAAAAAGAAAAAAAAAAACACTAGCTTCAAATATTGAACCAAATGGCTTTTTTCTTTTTCTTTTTTAAAGGCAATGCTGAAACAAGATCAATACATTTGCTTAGTCCTTTGCCTTCACACCACTTAATTAAAATTTATTTATAAGTGAAGGGTATAATATTGTTATCGTCGTTGTGTGCAAAATTATGAAAATATGAATTCTTTCGGAAATAATGAAGTGATCGTGGAGGCCCATTATTAGCTCGGCCTTCGTGATTACATCGACAAATTGGGTCAGCTCGAATTCGGCCCATCCATAAAATTTTAAACCCGGTCGAGTTGTCGTTTCCTTGGTCCGTATTCCGTAAGCATCTCGTGAATTGAGAGTCCTTTTTGCTGTCTGTGTTAAGAAAAGGAGATATATCCTATTGGAATAATTAATTAATCTATTTTAGTTGTTATAATTTTTTTTTAAAAAATATATATTTATGTAGAGATTGAAATAGATAATCTAACAATCTTTATTAATATGTTTTATGATTATTATGAAAGAGATAAATTATGAAGGAGTTCTATGGACTTTGATGTAATATTCAAAATATATGAAAATCATATGAATCTAAAAAAAATTTAGATTTCCTTTGAAATCGATCCATATCATTTTTACATCGAATGTGAAGAAAAAAAAAATCAAATATACGTTATCAGCTCAATAAAATAATACAACACTCGAATTTATTGAATATAATACGAATTTGACAGACATTTTTTCAGAATAAAATTGAAAGCGTTGAGAAATTAAGGCTTAAAAATGAAAATTATGCATATGTTTTACAATTTGCCCCCTATCCACGCAATTACGTGCCCTATTTATGAAGCGAGGACCGAGAGGGAGAGATCCTTTTCTTAAGCGATCCCTCTCTCTCCGCCCACGAAACCCTCGATCTCGTCCTCGCCGCCCTCGCCGTGGATCGATTCGCAGGCGCCCGTGCTCGATATCTTCCCGCGATCGCCTTCTCTGGATGGGTGGAGCGGCCTAAGCACCAGGAGGCGGAGGCGGCGGGGAGAAGAGGGATCCATTACGACCGCCACGAGGAGGTCCGAGAAGCTCAGGCGTGGAGTCCACGATGTCTGCCGTAGTTTGCGGGAAGAGGTCTTCTTCCATTTTCGACGAGCTCCTTACCCCGCCGCCGGCCTCCAAGAGAGTCCGCTGCTCTGCCGGCTCTTCCTCCCCCACCCCCTCCCTCCGCCTCTCTCCGTTTCGGATCTCCAACCCTTTGGATCTCGGTGACTACGGAGAAGCTCTGATCGCGCCGGATAATCTCACCCATCTGAAGTCCCTGTTTCCCGATATGGATCAGCAGGTTGAGTCTATTTCATAGCCTTTCCTGTTTTATTTTTTCGTTAGCTGACTATTGTTTATCGTCCTATTCGATGGATATACTTTGCTAATCCAAAGCATGTGATAATTTGATTTGCTTGTCATGCAATTTGTTCCATAAAAGTTTACCTTGATTTTTTTTTTTTGGATAAGTAAAAATATATATGTCAGATCCGAATACACAATAGCCTGGTACTAGAAGCAATTCAGATCCGAATACACTTCTAATGTCTTGTATACATGAATCTGCACACGCCTATAAATCCTCACACAATCCAACTGCCCTTAACAAAGAAACTACTATTACATGTCCACCATACAAGATGAATCAAACAAGACAATGCAAGATGTCTCACCTTTGTCAATAGCTGTCCACCTCTAAAAGGCTTCCTATAGACCCCGAAGTGTCTTCTGATAGGTAGTCATCTCGTCTAATGTGGAGCCAACCTCGGATCCTTCTTCATAAGTCCGCAATAGATAGACATCTGAAAAATAGATGTTCTTGCTTCTCCAACACCTGTTTAACTGAAAGTACACTGTCAGTCCGTCAAATAGTCTTGCCTGCCTCTAGTGGAAAGACATCTCTGTGCCAACATCCATAACGTAATTGCAGATTGAGTTGGATGTAGAGCTTCCACACTGTCCTCACCCAGGGTTTCTTAGGACCAGCCTGTCTAAAGAAGTCGATGGCCTTAAAAATGATCCTGCTTAAGGGAGATATAATGAAAACGTGAATTAGCGTTCCTTATGTAAGTCTTACTTTATACTATGTATATCTAGTTTCATCTTTCTTCTATGCCAATTGTGCATTCTAATGGCAACGTGATCTAACTTATAGAGTATGGTTGCTCTAATGACAGTCTTTTTCTGGTGAATTTTGATCTGTTCAAAAACTCATACTTGTTATTCAAGGAGAAAATACATGAAGCTCTTTAAGAGATCTTGATAAAATCTTTTCTAGCACTTGTTCTGCTAGATTGTGTTGGCTTGTGAAACATGCTTTCACTTCACATTCATATTTATGTTTTAATCGTACTGTTTACCCAACCAATGCAGTTTTGCATTATTTTTTTTTCCCTTTTTGCAGCCATGTTATAATATCATTCTATCGTGAAGTTGCTGATTAACACTTTTTTATTTGTTTTTGCAAACAGCCAAATTTTAGATATTCTTTTGTGATTCATACCTTGACTAACATTGGAATGAAACTTCAGCTCCTCGAACAAGCTCTTGAAGCATCTGGAAATGATTTGGATTCTGCTATAAAGAGCTTAAATGATCTTCGATTAGATTCATCATACATGTCATTGGTATCAGCTGTGGGCAAATCAGAAAATGGAACCGAAATGAATGGTCCTCTATCTAGTAAAGGTATACATGCATTAGCTAGATAGTTTATTTGTAGCTGTTTTGCCTTATGAATTTCACTGTTTTGTGTAATACTTGAAAATTGTTCAATCTGAAAAAGGAACTGCAATGAATTCCCAGCACCGTTCTGAAGGTATGTTTGCATTCAAGCAGGCAGTCTATACTTTATAAGAGTCAGTTCACTGGGGATGGGAGATGTGATGGGGAGAAGAGAAAGTGATACAAATAATGGAGCTGTATATCTAATAATTCTGTCATCATGTCTCTCCTCCCTCCACACTTTCCATTCAAAAACACAGCCCAACTGATTAGGAATATAAATGTGGTTGTGTTTTGTAATATTTGATTATATTTCTTCTTTTATCTATCTATATGTTGCTTCTTTATGACATGAAGTTTTTATGCGTATGTTGTAGGTTTTAAAACTTCTAGACTACTGGAATTTTGTTTATAAAATATATAATTAGTTTGTTTCTGAATAATGGCTATTACCTTTTTCTTAATCCAAGTTATCTGCTGTTTTTTCAACTTTAAGGTAATTCCATGACTTCTCAGATTCTTGAGAATGCATAAAATGCCATTGGGAAAATTTAACTAGGTATTTAAGTTTATGAGCTAAAGAGTTAAAAAAAAAAAGTCAATTAAATAGTAATTGATGTGTAGGTAGAAATTTGTTACTTGCCTTTGTTTTTTCTATTGCAAGAATTGTTTAATGAGGCTGAAAATTTCATAGAGGATATTCTGTTGGTGATGACTGTAACTGATCTATATTCAAACAATTCACAGTATAACACTTGCTGGATTTTCTAATTGTTCTCTGCTAAATTTCAAATTTTTACCCAACAATTTCATTGTTGTACATTGCCAATCTTTTTCTCTTTTTTCTATTCTTTTTTTCTTTTCAAATTTTGTCTTAGGTTATGGAGTTACATGCACTGGGTATACCTGCAAAAAGATGGGGCATTTTTAGTTCTAATTCCTTTCAGATTTGAACAATCTTTGTATTTACTATAATATATTTGGAAACTTGTCAGGTACATTAAAGGAAAATGGTGTTGATATTACTGGCGCTGCTGATGCAAGCTTACCTTCTGCTGATGTTCACCCTACAAATGAATGGGTAGACCTATTTGTAAGAGAGATGATGAATGCCTCCGATATAGATGATGCCAGAGCTCGTGCTTCCAGAGCTCTAGAGTTTTTTGAGAAGTCCATTATGGATCGTGCTGGTGCTGAAGTGCTGCCAAATCTGCAAAAGGTACCTTAAACTTTTTCATTTTAAAAATTTCCCTTTTAGCCTAAGAGGAAAACAACTATCACATGACAAAAGATTCCAGAAGCTCTTCTTTATCTTGACTATTCATTCTTTATCCTATTAATTATATCTCTATCAATATTCTTCTTTTGTCGAATGATAGATCCAGGATATCTAAAAGTCCACTTACATGAATTTCGTCTTTCTCAAACTTACGCTATTCCATAAAAAAAAAAAAATTCTTGTCGTTGAAATTACATTTTGTATATTCAGATTTTGTTTTACTTATTCAGACACATTCAGTTTCTAAAGCTTTTTCGGCAAAGTCAAAGTTACAATTTAATGTAATTGCTCTTGTAAATTGATATCTTATCTTAAAAGCATAGAGGATTATGCTGAATATGATTTGTTAGGTCACCTAGAAATACTGTGAATAGATAAAGGATTTAGATTTTATTCTAAACTTATTCAAACTTAAGTGGATGGCATAAATATCATTTGGACACTTTTCCCTCACTTGATTTAATATTAGCAACTACTCTATAATTCCTATATATATATATATATATATATATATTATACTTTTCAGTCTTCGAAGTCAATTTATCAATAGGATGCTTGTTAAACGTTTATAAAATTGATTTTGTCAATGGTTATTTCTTAAATTTGAATGGCAGAGATTGATGTCCTTTTTTCCTTTTAATCTGAAATAGGAAAATGTGATGCTGAAAGAACAAGTTGAAATACTACTGAGAGAGAACTCTGTGCTCAAGCGAGCTGTTTCAATCCAACATGAGCGCCAGAAAGAATTCGAAGAGAGAAGTCAAGAGTTGCAACATCTGAAACAACTTGTGGCCCAGTACCAGGAACAAGTTCGAACACTCGAGGTATTTCACCATCGCATTTCGTTTCTCACTCCATTTACTGTACTACTGATGAATTTTGGACTGATTGCCTTTGCTCTACAACGTATGATTTAATTTGCAGATCAATAATTATGCACTCACTGTGCATCTGAGACAAGCTCAACAAAGCAGCTCCATGCCAGGCCGCTTCAATCCTGATGTTTTCTGACAATCTTCCATCTCAAGTTTGGCCAAAAGAAACGGCAACGGTAGTGAGCTGCACTATTCGGTTTGCCTGATGAATAGTCTCATTCTCTTTATTTCCAGTCAAAATTATGATTATCGAACCCTATGGATGCATTTAGCCATAAATTTGTAACATGATTCTGTTTCGTTGGTTGTGTTGAGTTCAATGATAGAAGCAGTGTGTTGAGAAACTCCTACATCATTCCATTTCAATTATGATCAAAATGGTCACAAGCAATTTGTAGGATACTTGCGAGCTGGTTCATATGATGAATCTGATAGGAAATAAAATAGTTATTTCCAGGAAATGAAACAGATAAACAATTGTGGAGGATTAAATCCTTAATTCTTGAATATAATAAATGCGTCATATGTGTCATGTGTGTTGGACTACACTATAACTCGGTTTACATATGTTAATATTGGCGGATTTCTAATTATTACTTATTCACTACTATCTCTATTGCTAATAATACGCTAGAAACCAAATGGAATGACAATCCGGCGACGCCGAACCGTTGGATTATTTGTTACGAGCACTGACTAATTTATTCAGATGATTGATAAAAAGTTTTCATGAGACTGGAAGATTAGTTGGATTAAAAATATGAATATTTAATATCAATTAAAAAAAATGATACCCTAGAAACTATCGCCATCGTTTTATACTCACAAACCATTAGCCATCTCTATTACTCTTGAAATGTTTCTAATCTCTAATTGGTATATTGAATCGTTAGTTTTCGAATAAAAATATTTCAACTCTTTCCTTAACTTCATACGTTAATTTATTATTCTAATGTCTACTTAGTTAGGTTTACGTGTTATTTTTCTAATAATTTTTATTATGTTATTATAATATTAAAATTTTACACTAAAGAAACCAAGCGAATTTTAGGTTAATGATTGAGCCAAATAGAACGGTTACATGGAAAATTCAGAGGTTCATCTTTCTAATCCAATTCAATTGGAAGTGAATTAGCTGTGGATTAGATGGGCCGATCTAATTCAATTCAAAGTGAGTTATGGATTAGATGGGCAGTTCACGGATCATTAAAACAAAATAAAATATCTCTAAAATTATTCTATTAATTTTTCTAAAAATATTATTTTGAAGTGTTATTCAATCAAAGTAATTCTATTTGAAAAAAAAATAAAAGTTCAATTAAAAGTGTTTCTTTTTTTCTGTTGATTGAGTATGGTAAATTAAATTAAATTCATTTAATATAATAAATAAAGAGATAAATTAAAAATATTTTACATGAGAGAACCATTTAAAATCCATGCATGGATCGATCAATCTTGATTGTAATTCAAATAGATTGATCCGTTGAGATCTGTCAGATATTGAATTATAAAATTTTAATTAAATCCATTTAAAATATTTGATAGAATAGATCAATCCGATCCGATTCAACGAGCATAATATTTAAAGATGATCCACCTCTAAATAGGTTTATCTATTTTAAAAATTAATTGGACTGAGTAGACTTGATTATTAAAAATAAAAAAAAAACATGAAAACATGTTGTTTAAGGTAAGGCACCTTACGTGGGTCACATGGTTCAGGTCAGAGCAACCGATCCAAATAAATCCCCTTAAGTGCGTCACGTGGTTTAGAGTCCGGTCAACGAATCCAAAGAGAGCATCAAAGTTGATGGAGACAACTCATTCATCTCATGTTTCATATTCCAAAAAAACAGGAAAACAAAAATTAAAGTCAAATACATTGAGCAACAGATATTCTTCAATAGTTCAATACATATCCTTTATTCCTTATTACAATATTTGTCTCCCAATAATATATATATATATCCTTTTAACCTTTTGTGACGTTGACTCCATTAAAAAAAATATTTTATAAAAAAAAAAAACTAAAAGGGTGAATATTTTGGGACTATTTAAGGCGACGGTGGCTTTCTCAAATAGAAATAGAATCCATCGCCAATTCATATCCATTTCAGGAAAGGATTCGTCCCTGTTCTTCTCTATGGTCCCCTAGGGTATCCCATTTACCCCTTCCCCAACGGCCCAACCTGACGGTCACCCGTCACCAGATCCCAAATCGAAGGATTTATCTCGTCAGGATGCGCCCGGCCGCCGCCGAGAGAAACCAGCAGCACCAACACCGCAGCGACCGAAGGCCCCGCCCCCACCACCGACCTCCCTTTCCCTCCGGTGGCCGCCAGGAATGGGTCCTCCGCGGATCCACCTCCGCCCCCCACCCTCCCTACGCCGCCTCCTACAGTTTGCGAACCTGCGCGCCGACATAAGCACCGCCATCCCCGGCCATCTCCGCCGTGTCCTGCCGTGACGATGACGTCGGCAACCGGAACGAACCTCGCCCTGCCGCAGTTGGTCCAAGAGATTCAAGATTAGCTGGTGAATGGGACGGTCGAGTGCATGATTTGCTACGAGATGGTGCGGCGATCGGCCGCGATCTGGTCGTGCTCCAGCTGCTACTCCATCTTCCACCTTCACTGCATCCGCAAGTGGGCCCGTTCGCCTTCGTCCTCCGATGCCCCGTCCGCCGGCGATGGGGCTGGCGGCAGCGGGGGATGGCGGTGCCCTGGGTGCCAATCGGTGCAATCCATCCCCGCCAAGCAGCTATCTTATACTTGCTTCTGTGGTAGCCGACGGGATCCGCCGAATGATCTTTATCTCACCCCCCATTCCTGCGGTGAACCCTGCAGAAAGTCTCTTGATCGGACTGCTCTGGCGCCCAATAACTCTGTGGATGGTGATGACTGTTACCGTTGTCTCCACGTGTGCGTCCTGCAATGCCACCCTGGGCCATGTCCACCGTGCAAGACCTTTGCTCCAAACCGGCCTTGCCCATGTGGTAAAATGATGATTGTCCGTCGGTGCTCTGATCAAAAGAGTTCCTTCTCCTGTGGGCAGCGGTGCAATCATCTCCTTTCATGCAGCCGCCACCAGTGTGAATTGATTTGCCACACAGGTCCGTGTAGGCACTGCCTAGTCCTTGTTTCTATTGTTTGCTTTTGTAAGAAGAAGACTGAGGTTGCACTTTGTGGTGATATGGTGATAAAGGGAAACGTTGAAGGCATTCAAGATGGGGTCTTCTCGTGCAATTCGGTCTGCGGTCGTAGTCTTTCCTGAGGGAATCATTTCTGCCGAGAAAATTGCCATCCTGGGTCTTGTGGAGAGTGCATGCTGCAACCAAATGCGATAAAAAGCTGCCACTGCGGGAAGACCAAATTGGAATATGAAAGGAAAAGTTGCCTGGATTCTATCCCCACTTGTTCTGAAATTTGTGAAAGAGTTCTTCATTGCGGGATGCATAGGTGCAAGGAGACCTGCCACGAAGGAGATTGCCCTCCTTGTTCGGTACTGGATGACCAGAAATGCCGATGTCTATCTTCGAGTAGAAAAGTGGAATGCTACAAGATCTCTGAAGGAAGTGAAAATTTTCTCTGTAACAAGTCCTGTGGTATGAAAAAGACTTGTGGCAGGCATCGGTGCACTGAACGTTGCAGTCCTCTTTCTAAAAATGATGGGGAGCTTTCTGGTGGTGATTGGGATCCTCATTTGTGCTCCATGCTTTGTGGAAAAAACCTCAGACGTGGTCAACACTCTTGCCAACTGCTCTGCCACAGTGGTTACTGCTCGCCTTGTCTTGAGACTATATTCACTGATTTAACATGTGCCTGCGGGAAGACATCAATTCCACCGCCACTTCCTTGTGGTACTTCGATACCATCCTGCCCCCACCCTTGCCTGTTGCCCCAACCATGTGGTCACCCGGCCTCCCACACTTGCCATTTTGGAGATTGTCCATCATGCCCGGTGCCAATTGTGAAGGAATGTATTGGAGGCTATTTGCTGTTGAGGAACATACCTTGTGGATCCAAGGATATTAGATGCAATCAACTTTGTGGTAAGACTCGCCAATGTGGGATACATGCGTGTGTCAGGATTTGCCATCCTCCTCCATGCGATACTTCTTGTGCTTCAGCTTCTGCATCTGATTTGAGTGTGAAGCCTTCATGTGGACAGGTCTGTGGTGCGCCAAGGAGGGATTGCAAGCACACTTGTAATGCACCATGTCATCCGTTGGAGTCCTGCCCAGATCTTAAGTGTCAAGTCCTTGTTACGATAGCTTGTTCTTGTGGTAAAATTACTGCAACTGTACCTTCTGGTGCTGGAGGAAGCACCAATGGATTCTATGTTGATACTATACTAGAAGCATCCATTCTTCAGAGGCTTCCCACTCCATTGCTTCCCATGGAGGCCGTTGGAAAGAAGGTCCCTCTTGGGCAGAGGAAGCTATCTTGCGACGAAGAAGAGTGTTCTAAGATGGAAAGGAAGCGTATCCTTGCAGATGCATTCGACATAACTCCTCCCAATCTGGATGCGTTGCATTTTGGTGAAAATTCAGCATCATCTGATCTCCTTGCTGAGCTCTTTAGAAGGGAACCTAAATGGGTTTTGGCTGTGGAAGACAGGTTTAAGTTTTTGGTGCTAGGAAAGACAAAAGGTGGAATCAAAGTACATGTCTTTTGTGCTATGTTGAAAGAAAAAAGAGATGCGGTTTGGCACGTAGCAGAAAGATGGAAACTTTCAGTCCAAGCTGCAGGTTGGGAGCCAAAACGATTCTTAGTTGTTCATGTTACCCCCCAACTCAAGACCTCCAGCTGGGATATTGGGCTCCAAGCCAGGAGTGCCAGTAGCTGCTTTGCGACCTCCACACTTTGACCCAGTCGTCGACATGGATCCTCGACATGTAGTTTCAATGCTCGATTTGCCTCATGATGCAGATATCAGTGCCTTGGTGCTAAGATTTGGAGGGGAATGTGAATTGGTATGGTTAAATCGCAAAAATGCTTTAGCAGTTTTTAGTGACCCAGCAAGGGCTGCCACAGCTCTGTTGAGGTTAGATCACGGATTAGCATACCAGGGAGCAGCAGTGGTTTCAGGTTCTGCTGCGAGTAATGCATGGGGAACAAGGCCTAAAGAGGATGGAGTTTCCTCAAAGGTTAGCAATCCATGGAAGAAGGTCGTAGCCCCTGAATCAGATTCTTGGGGAGGGGATTGGTCTACTTTTAGAGTTAATGCCATAGCACCTGGTGCGAGGCCAATTGAGGCTGCACCAATCCTGGCATCAATTAATCCCTGGAATGTTCTTGGTTCTGAACTATGAATTCATTGTCTGCTGAATCAGCAGATCATGTCGTAGATTCCAGTGGCTCCACTGTGAAACATGAGAACAGTGGTGATGTGATCTCTATGAGTCAGGGTGTTGCTGCTGGTGAGAAAGAGAGAAAAGAGGTGGATGAATTGGAAGATGCTTGTACATGAAGCCTGATTTATCTTGTCCAAGTTGCTTCCCTTTATTTTTTTTTTGTCTTTCTTTTACTTTTAATCGCAATTTGTCTAAATCAGTTATGTCGATGTGAAATTTACACGTTGACCTAAATTTCATATTTTTTTCTCATCTTATATTAGTTGTTTTGGCCAAATTAGTGGGGGCGGGAGATGGGGGGTTGGGGGTGGGGGGTCTATAGTGGTTTCATACTGTATGCCCAGTTTCAACTTCTGTACAATAACCTAGAACCCTAGTTTATTTCTTTATTTAACCTTCTTATTTGTCATGTTTTACTGCAAATATGAATTTGATAAAGATCAGTATGCAACTATTCTACAAGGTATTCTTTCAAATGCAAGTCTGTCAGAGTAAAGTGTAGAGAGTAATATCTGCATTTCTAGAGCAAAGAATGACTTGTGCAAGGTCAGTCCTTGTGGAAATCAAGGGAGAACTTCAGGTGATCCTTTTACTTGTGTGTGAGAAAATCGTCCAATAGAACACGAGTATCCTCTAGGACGAACTAAATCAATGATTAGAACAATTTGATTATTCTCAGTTAATTGGAACTTTGTCAGTGAATCTAAACAAATAACTGTTGGTTCTTTATTGCATGGTTGTGCATGACTGATTGCGTGCTGCCTTAAGTTTCATATATGTTTCTTGATCTATAAACAGATACGATTTTTTTTGTTTATCATGTTTTAATATATTTTCAATTTTATACTGGAAAATTCACTTGTAACAGCTATGCTTTGAACATTCCTTCATTTCTCTTGGTTCATCTGAAAATTTGTATTTCTTTTCCAAGCCTTAAGCATGTTAAAACTTCAGGTTGTGGTGAAGTCTGGAGCTGTATATGCTCGTTATGGACTCTGGAAACCTTACGTTGCTTCACGTTACGTGTGAACTTTATCTATGGCACACAGGAGGTAAGCTGATATGCAAGTACAATGGATTTAGATCAGTCTTTCTATGCATATGATTTTTGTGCAGTTTTTTTTGTTGTGAATTATCTTTGTGCCCAATGCACACAGAAGAATGTTAATTTTGATCCCTTTTGTATTTGCATTAGGATTAATAATATATGCTACAATAAACACAAATCTCCATTTGCAAAAATTTCGTCCAAATTACATACTGCTTCAGGTTTCATATATGTTTTTCAATCTATAAACAGATACCACTTTTTTTTTTTTTTTTTTTTTGTATACCATGCTTTAATATATTTTCAGTTTATACTGGAAAATTCACTTGTAAGAGCGGCTTTCAACATTCCTTTCATTTCTCTTGGTTCATCTAGAAATTATATTTCTTGTCCAAGCTTTACACATGTTAAAACTTTAGGTTGTGTTGAAGTCTGAAGCTGCATGTGCTTGTTGTTATGAACTTTGGAAACCTTACATTGCTTCAGATTACATGTGAACTTTAACTACAATACGCAAGAGGTAAGCTTATATGCAAGTAAAATGAATTTAGATTAGTCTTTCTATGCATGTGCATGCGTTTTTTGCAGTCCCTTTTTAGAGATGTGTTTTCTGTTATATGTATTTTTAGAGATGTATTTGTTTAAGGTAGTTTATGTAGAACAATATTTAGGATTATAATTGTTAAGTGATAGATGCAAGTTTTCTTTATATTGATTTTTTAGGTTAATTTATTTGGTATAAACTCATATTAAATATCAGATGGGGACTTATTTTCTTGTCACTAGATGTTATATGTTGTCAATACAACTAATGTTGCTTCAAAAGAAAATATGGTTCGAATATGCATCGTGCATGGATCATCTGCTACGCTTACAAAACTATGTGTTGTCTATCCAATCATCACAACGAAGTCCATATAGGTATATGTATTAAATACAAATCATTATAGATTTCTTAACGCAGTAAGGCACAAGTCCACAAGGTAGCTGGAAAGGCACGTCCAACTTTAGGTTCAGTCTTATGAACAATCAACTTCATTGATATTCTGCTCCTTGTATTCAACTGGACTTGGCTAATGATACTGAAGTACAGATCTGTCAAGAAATGGTAAACCTGCTAATGGTTAAATTCTAATTGTACTTTTTTTGTGTTTAATAAATGAACATGTTAATGACTAGCCAAAAAAATCATTAACCAAAGATGGTACGCCTAAGCTTACAACTACTGATGATTCAGATTGGTTTACTTGCAAAACCTCCAAGATTTTAAAAGCAACCTAAGTGGCCACCTATATGGCAGAGTACCCATCTCATATGACATGTGGTCCTCTCTACATATTTAACTTCAATATGCAAGATTAATTAGTCTACAGGGCACATGCGGAAATCTAAAAGAAATCAAACCTAAGTCTGAGTCTCTTGTCAGATCTGGACACGATCTTTTTTCCTCATTAGAGGACCAGTTTTCTGACTGTGAATCACGGAGTTATATTGTTGTTGTTGATAACTTTTTCTATTAACATAAATGTGTATTTTGCAAGTGTGCAATGACAGGCTCTATTTGAATGCCGTTCCCAAATAATTGGGATCAACTGCTTGATGATATACATGTTAATTATGTGATATGTTCCACATTGTAGGTTAATGTAGAGATTATACTTTTTTTTATTGATGATTGCATATGTTTTTTATAGGGAACTATTGATTGATACTGTGTATTGTTATATATGTTAAGCATTTTGTAATTGTTATAAATTTTAATATATTATTTTTAAGATGTGGCAAATGCATACCTTTACTGCATATTCATAATGTAGTAGGATGATTGTATGACATGGATTGTAGGGCTATAAATAAATCAAATGTTCGTGAGTAAATTTGATGTTCGACTTGTCAATAGCTTGTTTATATTCGTTCAATATATATGCAATAACAATCAAATCTTATTCTACTAGGTGGAATTGACTATATGGATCTTTTTACGCCATTGAGTTCTATCCCCTACTATATTATCTTTTATATTTAAATGAATTTTATCTTGTTTTATCTTTAATAACCAAGTCTTCCTTTCTTCATTTAATGTATATATTTGTCATAGTTTCATATCACTTAATTGAAACATTTATTGGTTGTCTAAGTACATGTCTATACCATCTTAAATTTGTCTTCTAAAATTGTTCCTCATTGCAATCCAGACTTTTTTTTTCTAATGTTATCATTTTTTACTTTGTTCTTGGATGTTAGCAGATCCACGTTAACATTTTCATCTCTACGACTCTTAGTTTCTGTTCACGTGCTTAGTCATAGACCAATATTTAGCTCTATATAATATAGTAGGTCTAATTACTATTTAATAGAATTTCCTTTTAAGTTTTAAATGTATTTTACGATCACAAAGAATGCCTAATACTCTCTTCCATTTCAAGTATCCTATTTATATTCTATGCAAAATATCTCTTTTAATTTTTCCATCTTTTTGCAAAAATGATTCTAAATACTTAAAGCTATCAGTTACACAACTTTTCATCATCATCTTAACAATTGTCTCATTACGTCTAATATTATTAAATTTAAATTTTATAATTTTTGTCTATATTAAGCTTAAAACAACTCCGCCCATGATAAGTTAACCTTATCGTGGCCGGTCCCAAGCCCGGATAAAGGAGGAGGGTTGCGTTAGGTTGCCAGCCAGCGTTAAACTAAGGCAAATGTTCAATGAATGAATCAATCAAACTATTGTGCTAATGCTAGGTTGTTCCCCGGAAGGAACGCGTTACAGGGTCCGACTGTAATGTCTCGGCAAGGACCGCTACATTTTCAGAACTCGGGTGTAGTGAAAAATATGCTAGAGTTCACGTTGCAGGGTCCGACTGCAACGTATCGGCAAGGACCGCTACATCTCCATGAGAACTTGGGTGTAGTGTTAAATAAGCAAGAGTTCTCACACCATAGGTTGGGTAAGAATAAATATTATAGAAAAACTAGTAGTCTAAGATTTGGTACATGGAACATAGGAACCCTCACTGGTAAAACAATGGAGATAGTAGATACGATGATTAGAAGAAAAATTAATATTGTATGTGTACAAGAGATAAAATGGGTTGGTGAGAAGGCAAAGATGATAGAGAACTCGGGTTTTAAGTTATGGTATACAGGCAAGAGTAAAATAAGAAATAGAGTGGGTATTATTGTTGATAGTTCGTTAAAGGATGAAGTTGTAGGAGTAATTAGAAAGGGAGATAGAATTATAGCTCTCAAAATAGTAGTGGAGAAAGAAACTATAAACATAATTAGTGTATATACACCTCAAATAGGATTAGATGAAAATACCAAATTAAGGTTTTGGGAGGACTTGGATGAAGTATTACAAAATATTCCGTCAAATGAGATGATTTTAATAGGAGGTGATTTAAATGGGCATGTCGGAGTGAAAAATGACGAATATGAAAGGGTGCATGAGGGTTATGGGTTTGGAACAATAAATGAAGAAGGTAAAACTATATTAGATTTTGCAATAGCATATGATCTTATACTAGCTAATACATTTTTTAAGAAAAGAGAAGAACACTTAGTCACGTTCAAAAGTGGAAATAATAAATCACAAATTGACTTTCTTATGATTAGGAAGAGAGATAGAAAGATTTGTAAAGATTGTAAGGTTATTCCTGGAGAAAGTTTAACTACTCAACATAGGTTAGTAGTATTGGATATACGCCTCAAACATAGTATTAATAGAAGGAAAATATACACGACCCCTAGAATTAAGTGGTGGAAGTTAAAGGATGAGAAACTAAATATATTCAAAGAGAAGGTAGGAGTACTAGTATTAGATGACATATACAGTGACCCTAATACGACGTGGGATAAGATGGTATCAAAATTGAAAATAGTAGCTAAGAGTGTACTCGGTGAGTCAAAGAGACATGCACCACCAAGTAAAGAATCTTGGTGGTGGAATGAAAAAGTGCAAGAGAAAGTCAAGGAAAAACGAATAGCATATAAGAAATTAAATATTTGTAAAAATGAGGAAAATTTGAAAAATATACAATAGCCAAGAAAGAAGCTAAGAAAGCAGTGAATGAAGCTAAGACTGAAACTTTTGAACGGTTATATCGAAAATTAGATACAAAAGAAGGGGAAAGAGACATTTATAGAATAACTAAAGTGAGAGAGAGGAAGACAAAAGATCTTAATCAAATAAGATGTATTAAAGATGAATGCAATAGGGTACTAGTAAATGATGAAGAAATAAAAGCGGTGGAAGAGATATTTTTATCAACTTTTTAATGAAGGTTTAGGAGACCAACTTAATTTAGGTAATTTAAGTAGGTCAAATGAGTATAGAAATTTAAATTTTTATCGTAGAATTCAAATTTCAGAAGTAGAACAAGCTTTAAATGGAATGCAAAATGGAAAAGCCGTTGGACCAGATGATATTCCGATAGAGGTATGGAAGTGTCTAGGGAAACAAGGTATTGAATGACTTACAAAATTATTTAACATGATATTAAAAACAAAAAGGATGTCTGATCAATGGAGGGTAAGTATCCTAATTCCCTTATATAAGAATAAGGGAGACATACAAACTTGTGAAAACTATAGGGGTATTAAACTAATGAGTCATACCATGAAACTTTGGAAAAAAGTAATAGAAAAAAGATTAAGGAAGGAGACCATAATTCTCGAAAATCAATTTGGATTCATGCCAGGAAGGTAATGATAGAAGCTATACATCTTCTCGCATAACTAATTGAAAAGTATAAAAGCAAAAAGCGATCTACAGATATTCATTGATTTAGAAAAACATGATAGAGTTTCAAGAGAAATTATATGAAACATTTTAGAAAAAAGAGGTGTTAGTGTAACATATATTGAACTAATTAAGGATATGTATAAGAAAGTAACGACCAGAGTGAAGACTTCAGGCGGATTAACTGAAGCATTTCCAATAAAGATAGGGTTACATCAAGGATCAACTTTAAGTCCCTATCTTTTTACACTAATCATGGACGAACTCCGGACACATTCAAGACACATTACCGTAGTGCGTATTGTTTCACAGATGATATTGTTTTAGTAGATGAGACACGTGAAGGAGTAAATACTAAACTAGAATCTTGGCGAGAAACACTAGAAGTGAAAGATTTTAAACTTAGTAGAGTAAAGACAAAATATATGGAATTTAAATTTAATAATATTAGACGTAATAAGACAAATGTTAAGATAAGAGATGACGAGTTGTCTGAGATTGAGAGCTTTAAATATTTGGGATCATTTTTGCAAGATGATGGAGGGATTGAGAGAAATATCTTACATAGAATACAAGCAGGATGGTTGAAATAGAGGAAAGCGTCGAGTGTTTTATGTGATTGTAAAGTGCATCTAAAACTTAAAGGGAAGTTCTACAAAACGGCGATTAGATCTGCTATGTTATATGGAGTTGAATGTTGGGCTACGACTCGAGCACATGAGCAAAAGATGAGAGTTGCAGAGATGAGGATGTTAAGATGGATGTGCGGACATACGAGGATGGACAGAATAAGAAATGAGAGCATTAGAGAAAAAGTTGGTGTTGCATCTATTGAAGGAAAGCTCCGAGAGACACGTTTAAGGTGATACGGACATGTACTTAGACTGCCAATAAATGCTCCAGTTAGGCGATGTGAAACGATACCAAATATACACATCAAACGAGGAAGAGGAAGACCAAAAAAGACTTGGTTAGCAAGAATAAAACAAGATAAAATTTATTTAAATATAGATGATGATATAGTAGGGGATAGAGTCAAATGGCGTAGAAGGATCCATATAGCCGACCCCACCTAGTGGGATAAGACTTTATTGTTGTTGTTGTTGTTGTATTAAACTTAAAACCTTTCCTTTTAGTGTTTCCTGCTAAGATTCGAATTTAACATTCACTTTTTCACGTATCTTATCTACCAAAACAATATGCACTATCGTACATGTATTGGATATGTCGAGTAAATTTATCCATGATCAGTGTAAAAAAATAGAGATTTAGAGTTGATGCTTAATGTAATCCTATTTTTATGAGAAACGTTTCAGTTAATTCACTTGGATTCTTTACTCTTGTTATTATATTCTTATACACATCTTTAATTATTTTAATATACAATACGCTAATACCTTTTTTTTTTTAGAATTTTCATATAATTTTTTTTGAGACCTATTATAAGCTTTTTTTAGGTTGATGAATAATATGTATAAGTCTTACTTCTGTTTTCGGTACTTTTCAATTAGTTATCTAAGAAAATATATAATTTCTATTGTCGACCTTCCAATCACGAATCCAAAATAATTTTCAATTATCCTCATCTCTGTTGTTAGTCTTGTTTCATTACTCTTTTTTTAAGTTTCATAGGTTAACTCATTAGTTTAGTATCCTTATAATTTGTACAATTTTGTATATCTCCTTCCATTTTATATAAATGAACTAGAGTATTTACCCTCCACTAATTAGATAAGATTTTTATTTTTAATATCAGGTTAAATAATTTTGTAAGCTATTCAGTACTTTGCTTCCCTAGGTACTTTCATATCTTTATTGGAATATTATTTGATCCAAATATTTTTCCTTTTTGCATTCCATTTAAAACTTGATCTACTTCTGAAGTCTGAATTCTACAATAAATATTTAAATTTTTATACTCTTCTGACCTATTTAAGTTACCTAAAGTAATTACTTAAACTTTCATTAAAAAGTTGATAAAAATATCTTTTTTCATCACTCTTTTATTTCCTCACTATTTAATTCAATAGTATCTTATTGCATTCATCTTTAATGCATCCTATTTGAATAAAGTCTCTTATCTTCCTTTCTCTAGATTTAGTTATTCTATATATATTCCTTGCCTTATCTTTTTATCCAACTGTCGATATAATTATTCAAAAGTTTTATTCTTAGCTTTATTCGCCGCTTTTTTCGTTATTGTATACTTATAAAAAGTTTTCTTCATTTTTACAAGTGTATAATACTTTATAGGTAGTTTGCTTTGCCTTTGTTCTTTTTTATACTTTTTTATTTCACTATCAAGATTCTTTTTTTGGTTCCTTTTACTTAACGAGTGCACTCTTAGCTACCATTTTCAATTTTGATGTCATCTTATCTCATGTCGTATTTGAGTGACCATGTATTTCTTCTGATACTTGTATTCTTATCTTTTTATAAATATATTTTGCTTTCCATCTTTAACTTCAGCTACTTAATTTTAAGAGTCGTGCAAGTTTTTTTTCTATTGAAATTTTGCTTGAAGTTTATATCTAACATTACTTACGTGTGTTCGGTAGTTAGGCTTTCTTTTGGGATGACTTTGTAATCTTTATAATTTTTTTTTCTTACTAACCATAAGAAAGTCAATTTACTATTTATTTTTTCACCTTTGAACGTTACCAAATGTTCTCGTCTTTTCTTACAAAACGTATTAGCTAGGATAAGGTCATATGCTATCGCAAAATCCAATATAATTTTTTCTTTTTTCTTTTTTCTTTTTTATTTCAAACACATAACTCCCATGCACCCCATATCATATTTTGCAATTTTACTCTATATGTCTATTTAGATATTCTCCTATTAAAATTATTTCGTTTGGTGGAATTTTTTGTAATATCTCATTTATGTTTTTTCAAAATTTAGATTTGGTGTCTTCATTTAATTCTACTTAAAGCACATATATATTAATTACATTAATATTTTTTTTCGCTACTACTTTTGAGAGCTATAATTCTATCCCTTTTGTAATTGTCTTCTCTCCTACCTTACTTATCTTTTGTAAATACTATATTAATTCTTATCCTAATCATTATATCTACTACTTCTATTACTTTATTAGTGAACATTCTTATATTCTATGTTCTAAATCTTAGACAGGCAATTTTTCTACAATTGTTAAATACACATAAGGTCAATTAAATGAATAGGCTTGAACAACTCATTCCATTAAATGAACAAGTTTGAACACATGTGTGTTTAACTCGTTAATGTTCATGAATAAAGATTGTGAACTATTTATGAACAATATTTATGAATAATATTTATAAACTATGTTCATTAATAAACTCAACTTGGTAAATAAATAAAAAAACTTTTAAAATGAACAAACAAACTTTTATTATCAAACTCGATAATCAACCAAGCAAGTTTGAAAATGTAAAAATTTCAAACAATCAAATAAGCTTGAATTTGAACTCGATAACATTTAAACAAATTGAGCTTAAGCCAAGCTTGAACCAAACTAAGTTCATAAGAAAGAAATCAAGCTAAGCTTGAACAATCATTTCAGTGGCTTGAGTCATTTTAGATTCGGTTTGATTTGGCTCAATTACTTTATCAAACAAGTTTAAAGATCACAAAACTTGATTTGACTTGGCTCGTTTATAAGCCTAATGGATTGGTTCAACCCTGGTTCTTAAAACGCAGATAATGGTGATTGTTGTAGGCTTTCGATTCCACACATTCATTTAGTACAGTGCTCATCACTCTCACCTTTTCTTCTTCTTCCTCGTTTGTTGCCTTCTCAAATCAAAGTGGTCCACCCAGATGCTCCACCAAAAAGCAGCAATGAGCGCTCATGTAGCAGCTGGTATGAAATCACATGCTATGACCCTCAGTCTTCTCTTTCTCTGCACAAACTCTGAGAGAGAGAGAGAGAGAGAGAGAGAGAGAGAGAGATTGAAAAGGAAGGGAAAAGGAAAAAAAGAGTGGAATCAGACAAGAGGAAAGTGGTGAAAATGGCTACAAGGTTTAGGTGGATGTTGATGCGTTGAGAGCAGCCTTGCAGTTCCTAGAAAAGCTACTTGTTGCTTGTTCAGCTCCTGATACTTCCGTCAGCAGCAGTGGAAGCGAAGAAAAAGTGTTTTCTTTTTCTTTTCCTTCCTTTTTCTAAAAAATGGTCATATGGTTGTATGTTTTTCCTGACTCCCCCTCTTTGTACTTGTTTATTTGCTCAAATAAAGTTAAGGCGGTGCCTTCAAGCCATCTGAAATTATATGATTGGACTGCCCATGGTCGATGTGCTCAACAGTGGCCACTCTTGTTTTGGTTGTAAGTCCCCATCATCTTTTAAGTCTTCCCAATTGATGATGAGATGCAAGGAGAAAGGAGGCAACACCATGACAAATGGGCCCTCATTTCATTACTGAATGATCGAGATTTTTATGAATGTTATTGCTGTTGTGTAGGGTAGGAGGAGATGAGAATCCAACTATCATCATTCTAATTGGAGATTATGTTCATTGTTATTTGATGCTGGTAAGGAAATACTCACGTTTCCTAAGTCTTCTCGGAGAGCTGGTTTGTAGAGATGGTGTGTCTCACTGTAGAAAATTTCTATCCAATGTCAACACCGGTCAGAGGGCACCGGTGCTTCAGAGACACTCTTCCGATGCTTAAGTCAGACAGGAGAAGATGTAAAGGAATGTAAAATGTAGCTAGTACAATAAAAGTGTAATCAGAGAGCTTCTCTTTACCTCAATCAACCCTTATGTAGGAGCTCAGATCCCTTCGCCAACTAGGATCACCCACTAGTGGAGCTCTTTGACGGGCTATTAGGAGACAACAGTTACAAAGAATCTTCACCTGGCATACCACGTATTCCGGAGCTATCATTGAGGGGTGATTAGGAAATCAAGTATGATAGCTGTTGAGAAGAATCTCATCTGTGATCTCTGGATTCCCGACTTCTCATGATTCGGCCTTTTGAGTTCCCCACTTGAGTTTTCGACTATCAAGTTGTTGACTTTTGGTTCTTGACTTCTCTGGATCTCGTGAGACCTGAATGTCTGAGGTACTGAGCCCTCGAACTCTCGCATCCCTAAGCTCATCCTGGGTCCTACGGACCTCCTTCCTTTCCTTTCCTATCCTAGTTCTCCATGTCTACAAGTATTTAGTCGAGAACTCTTTTTCAGCGGTATTATTAGTCACCCCGAAATAATTAGACGATTCGAATAAGTATGATATCAACGGGTCATTTCTCATATATACTACACTTTAGCTCGATCGAGAACTTACGAACTGCCTCAGTCAAACGGGTGAAAATACTTCTCTTTAGACCGTTTCATAAAAGAATGCCCGAGTTGGGCTAAAAGCTTACGAATTGCTTCGGCCAAGTGGGTGAAAATACTTTTCTCCAAACTGCTTCATAAAAGGGCTCGGGGCTTACGAATTGCTTCGACTAGGTGGGTGAAAATATTTCTCTCTAAACTGCTTCATAAAAGAATGCCCGACCCGGACTGAGAGTTTACGAACTGTCTCGATCGGATGAGTGAAAATACTTCTCTTTAGACCACTTCATAAAAGAATTTTCGAGCCGAGCTGAGGGCTTACGAACTGCCTCGATGGGGCGAGTGAAAATACTTCTCTCCAGAACGCTTCATAAAAGAATGTTCGAGCTGGGCCGAAGGCTTACGAAATGCCTCGATGGAGCAGGTGAAAATACTTCACTTCGAACAACACTTCATAAAAAGGGACACTTAGGTCGGATTAAGGGTTTACGAATTGCCTCGATCGAACTAAATGGAATACTTCACTCCATAACACCATTTCGTATGAAAGCACCAAGCCGGACCGAGGACTTGCGAACCCATAACACCATTTTATTTAAAGGTATCCGAGTTGGACTGAGGGCTTATGAATTGTTTCGGTTGGTCTAAATAGAACATTTCACTCCATAACACCACTTCATTTGAAAATATACGAACTGGACCGAGGGCTTACGAGCCATTTTAGTTAGGCTAAATGGAGTACTTCACTCCATAACACCACTTCATTTGAAAGTATCTAAGCTGGATTGAGGGCTTACAAACCACCTCAGTTGGGCTAAATGGAACACTTCACTCTATAACATCACACCATTTGAAAGTACCCGAGCTGGATCGAGGACGAACTGTTTCGGCTAGACTAAATGAAATACTTCACTCTATAATACAACTCCATATGAAAGCATCCGAACTAGACCAAAGGTTTACGAATCATCTCGGCTAGACAAAATCCTCCCCGCTTCACATTTCCGAAGGAATTATGTTTCTGCGATGCATTCCAATCGGACCGAGAATTTACGAACTGCTTTGGTTGGGTAGAGTCCTCTCCGTATCACATGTCCGAAGGAATTATTCTTCTGCGAAGCGCTCCTACCGGATTGAGGGCTTACGAATTGTCTCGGCTGACTAGAGTCCTCTCTACTTCACATGTCTAGGGGAATTATGCTTCTGCGACGCAATCCAATTGGACCGAGGGATTACAAATTGCCTCAGCTGGGCAGAGTCCTCTCCGCTTCATATGTCCAAGGGAATTATGCTTCTGCGATGCACTCCAGCCGGATTAAGAGCTTATGAACTACCTCGGCTGGGCAGAGTCCTCTCTGCTTCATATGTTCAGGGGAATTATTCTTTTGTGATGTACTTCAATCGAACCGAGAGCTTACGAATTGTCTCGATTGGGCAGAGCCCTCCCCACTTCACATATTTGGGGGAATTATTCTTCTGTGATACACTCCAGCCAGATTGAGGGTTTACAACTATCTCAGCTTGGCAGAGTCTTCCCCGCTTCACATGTTCGAGGGATTTATTTTTCTGCAATGCACTTCAACCAAACCGAGGGCTTACGAACTGTCTCGGTTAGGCAGAGTCTTTCCCACTTCACATATCCGGGGGAATTATTTATCTGCACAAATTTCAGTCGGACCGAGGGCTTACGAACTCCTCGATTGGGTAGAATCCTCCCCGCTTCACATGTCTAGGAGAATTATACTTCTGCAATGAACTCCAGTCGGACCGAGGGATTATGAACTTCCTCGGCTGAGTAGTGTCCTTGTATCAAATGTCCGGGGGAATTTTTCTTCTACGATGCACTCCAGCCAGACTGAGAGTTTACGAATTGCCTCGACTGGGTAGAGTCCTCTCTGCTGTATATGTCCGAGGGAATTATTCTTCTGCGATGCACTCCAGCTAGATCGAGGGCTTACGAACCGTCTTGACTGGGCAGAGTCCTCTCTGCTTCATATGTACGAGGGAATTATTCTTTTGCGATGCACTCCAGCCGGATCGAGAATTTACAAACTGTCTTGGCTGGGCAGAGTCCTTGCTTCATATGTTAGGGGGAATTATTCTTCTGCGGCACACTTCAATCGAACCGAGGGTTTATGCACTGCCTCGGTTGGGCAGAGTTCTCCTTGGTTCATAGTCCGGGCGAATTATACTTCTGCGACACACTCTAGTCGAATCGAAGACTTACGAACTGTGTTGACAGGGCAGAGTCTTCTCCACTTCATATGTTCGGAGGAATTATTCTTTTATGACACACTCCAATCAGCTCGAGGGCTTACAAACTACCTCGGTTGGGCATAATCCTCCCCACTTCACATGTCCAGAGGAATTATTTTTCTACGACACACTCTAACCGGATCAAAGACTTACGAACTACCTTAGTTGGGCAGAGTCCTCCCCCTTCATATGTCCGGGGGAATTATTCTTCTACGATGCACTCCAGCCGGAGCAAGGGCTTACGAATTACCTCGCTTGGGTAGAGTCCTTCCTGCTTCGCATGTATGGAGGAATTATGCTTCTATGACGCACTCTAGCCGGACCGAAGACTTATGAACTGCATCGGTTTAGTAGATTCCTATTCGCTTCATATGTCTAGGGAAATTATTCTTTTGCGACACACTTCAGTCGAACTGAGGGCTTAAGAACTGCCTTGGATGGGCAGAGTCCTTTCCACTTCACATGCCCGGGAGAATTGTTATTCTGCGATGCACTCCAGTCGGACAGAAGGCATACGAACTGTCTCGGCTGGGCAGAGTCCTCCCCGCTTCACTACTTCGGGGGAATGCTAACATTTTGACTAGATCGAGGGCTTACGAACTACCTCAACTTTGCAAAGTCCTCCCTGCTTTACATGCTCGAGGGAATTATTCTTCTGCGATGCACTTTAACTGGATCGAGAGCTTACAAACTGTCATGGTTAGGTATAGTTATCCCCGCTTCATAGGTTTGGGGGAATTATTCTATTGTGACGCACTCCAACCGAATCGAGAGTTTACGAACTATCTCGGCTCGACTCTTCACTTCTCCCCGCTTCACTACTTAGGGAGGAATATTAACACTTCGATTGGACCGAGGACTTACGAACTGTCTTAGTCGGGTTGAGCTCGTCTCTTCGCTCCTCTCCGCTTCACTACTTTAGGAGAACATTAGCACTTCAATCGGACCGAAGACTTACAAACTATCTTGGTCGGGATGAGCTTGACTCCTCTCTCTGCCTTGCTTCACTACTTCAGGGGAATGGTAGCATTTTGACCGGATCAAGGACTTACGAAGTTCTCGGCTCTTTGTTCCTCCCCGCTTCACTATTTCGAGGAAATACTAGCACTTCAACAAGATTGAGGACTTACGAACTGCCTTGGCCGGACCAAACTCGACTATTTTCTCCTCCTCGCTTCACTACTTTAGGGGAATACTAACACTTCGATTGGAATTGAGGACTTACGAACTACCTCGATCGAGCCAAATTCAGCTCTTCGCTCCTCTCTCTTTCACTACTTCAGGGGAATGTTACCTCTTCAATTGAACTAAAGACTTATGAACTACCTCGGTCGGCCTGAGCTTGGCTCCTCGATTCTTCCCACTTCACTACTTCGGGGGAATACAAGTATTTTGATCGGATCGAAGACTTACGAACTGCCTCGGTCGGGATGAGGCTCGACTCTTCGCTCCTCTCCGCTTCACTACTTACGGAGAATACTAGCACTTCGACTGGACCGAGGACTTACGAACTACCTCAGTTGGGCCGAGCTCGGCTCTTCGCTCCTTCCTATTTCACTACTTCAGGGGAATACTAGCACTTCGATCATATCGATGACTTACGAACTGCTTCTGTAGGGCCAAACTCGACTCCTTGCTCTTCGCTTCATTACTTCGGAGGAATAGTAGCACTTCGATCTAATCGAGGATTTACAAACTATTTCGGCTGACCCGAGCGCGACACTTCGCTCCTCCTTGCTTCACTACTTCAAGGGAATACTAACACTTCGATTGGACCAAGGCTTACGAATTGCCTCGATCGGGCCGAGCTTAGCTTTTCGCTCCTCCCCACTTCACTACTTCAAGGGAATACTAGTATTTCTATCGGATCGAGGATTTATAAATTGTCTCGGTTGGGCTAAGCCCAACTCCTCGCTCTTTCCTACTTCACTACTTCGGGGGAATAATAACACTTCGATCGGACCAAGGATTTATGAATTGTCTCGGTCGGGCCGAGCTCGGCTCTTCGCCCTTCCCCGCTTCACTACTTCGGGGGAAACTTCATAAAAAGCACTCGGGCTAAATCAAGATCCTATGATATGTCTTGGTCCGATACGGTGAATATACTTCTTTATTAAAAACGAGATTTCACAAGCATTCATAACAAATTATAGCAATATATCACCTCCTCTGTTCCCTCTCACCCCGAGTAATTCTAGGTTGTGAAGGGTACTTGATCATTATCACTCCCATGACTTTCCCCAGGAGGTTTTTACTAAAAACAGTTTGAAGCCACCCGGTCTTGGGACTATTGACTGAGACGCGTCGCCTTTTCCGACGGAGCTTATATTTACACCTTGTCCCTTCGAGATCTGACAGACCCTTTAAGCCTTCTCTACATTAATGTACTTTTCAGCTCGACCGAGTAGTTCATCGTAGCTTCCCAAGGACTTTTTTGCTAGAGAATGAAAAAAGGCTCCATCCTTCAATCTTTGAAAAATTGCTACCATCATGACTCCAGGAGCAGCAGTGGGACCTCACCTCCAGGGCGACCCGAGTGAACCATTAGACATACCCTCTCAAGGGCTCAGTCAGATCTTGCTTTACATTAAACAGACTAAAAGTAGTCGATTTATACTTATTGCAACTAGTAAAATGTTACAGAAACGCCTCGCACAGGTTGTCGAAAGACGTCAAGGATCTTGACCATAGTGACTGACACTTCTTTTAGATTGACCCCACTAAAGTAATGATAAATACTCGACACTTGATAGTGTCCAAGTATTGATGTAGCAGTGGTACATTCTCGAACTTATAGAGATGTTTCTCCAAATCAGACTTGCCATCGTACTCTCCCAGATAGGGAGAGCGAAAATTTGAGGAAAGCACCTCCAACATAATCTCTTTTACGAAAGGAGTCAGCTTCCGTCACACCTTGTACGTTAGTAGTCGACTTTCTTCTTGCTCACAAATAAAGCGAGGAACAGCTCAGGTCGTCACTCAACACTTGGTTGCTTGATATTCTTCATGCTTCTTCCTTCTTTCCTTACCAAGGAGAGGAAAATCTTGCTCCTTTACATGGGTTAAGTTTCCTCCTCGCTCTTGCGGTGGGGGTGATGGACGGCTGGCCTTCTTGCTGCCTTGGACTAATGGCTCTTCAATTGCCTTTTGCACAATCACAGTCAGTTGACCATGGGTTAAGATTATGAGGGCCTCCTCTAAGGCGGAGACTAAAGAATGAAACTCATGAGATCGCATCGTTTATGTCTCGCTCAAGGTTTCCACAGGCGACGCCAAATGACATGATAAGGAAATAACCCCTTTCGTCGAGTTCTCTCGGAGAGTTGGTTTGCAGAGATGGTACACCTCACCATAGCAAATTCATATCCAATGTCAATACAGATAAGAGGATGTCGGTGCTCTAGCGACGCCCCTCTGATGCTTAAGTCAGACAGAAAAAGATATAAAGGAATATAAAATATAGCTAGTATAACAAAACTTTAAACAAAGAGCTTCTCGTTACCTTAACCGACCCTATATAGGAGTTCAGATTTCTTTGCCGACCAAGATCATCCACCAATGGAGTCCTTTGACGGGCTATTAAGGAATAATCGTCACAAGGAATTTCCACCTGATGATGACACCCAAACCAAGTCTCCAACAACGATGCTCAAAATTTGATGGGTGAAATCAAAGTGCACGATCATCGTCAAGCAATAAAAAATATCGATCCCACAAGGATTGGTAAATCGAGTATTGATTTACTAGGTGAATATAGATTGTTTAGATCAAATCAGTTGACTAAGAAATTAAAGCATTAAGAAGAAGAAGGATCAGAGAGATTGAGAAAGAGAGAGATGAGAATTTAGAAGAAGAATCAGAGAATGGAGAGGTTGAGAGCAGAAGGAAGCGAAAATTCAACAGGTCGGGATGATTCTAGGATATCGGTTTCACTTGAATGATTGTAAACATCGTGTCTATGTCTTGTTCCTAATTCTCAATGGTTGTTCGTGTAGGTAGGATATCCTATTTTATTCGATGTGAATTTTGGAACTACTTTGGCGTATCTACTTCAATCGATGTCTACTTTCAGAGCAATAGAGTTGAAGGATTATTTTCACAAGGAGACCTCTGTCACATAGTCTTACAATTCCTGAGTTGCCTTCTCCTACTATGTGGCCTCGACTTGGAATAAATTCATTAAGTTCTGTGATACCTTATTGGTCCTCGTGGCAGATCAATCTACTTTGGTAGCCTATTCCTCCACGTCACGGTTCTCTATAGATAAGAGGATTAGGTTCTCCTTTCGATCCATCCTCTCACCCTTAAAATATGACCTAGTGCTTTTGACATCTAACTCGGCAAACACAATAGATCCGGAATACTAGCAAACATATCATTAAACAAGAAGCAACAATAGATGCATAGCAAATGAAAACAATGTAAATAACATGAATTCACTACATACTAATGTTTACAATTCAAGGAGACTACTCTCTTATCCTAGAATCTCATAGATCTACTCCATAGAGATGGAGTTACAACCGAAATACATTGAAAAAGAAAAATCACAATCGAAAACATAAGAAAGAGAGCTTAGTCTTGATTGACGAATGTCTTCAGCTGCAATTCATGCTCAGATATGGAATTTCAACATTGTGTTCCCATGGAATCCTGACCTTGGAGCGGGAGACAGAGCCTTGGACGACATCCTTCGGTGGTTGGGGGCCCTTTGATGGCCCGCTTTGGGGTTTGGGAGCCCTATGATAGCTCCCTTCGTGATACCCTTTCCTTCTTGCGGTCTTACCTTTATATAGATATTCAAAAATCCCTAATTTCTCGAAATAGTGGCGTTGTCACATGGTTGTGTTTCATAGCACGGTCCGATCGTGTTTTCCTTTGGAAATTCTGCTTTTGTGGGGCATGGTTGTGTCATGAAATACGACATCGTCGTGCCCCTATTCTGGTGGAAAAACATGACCATGTTGTAGAACATGGCCCCTCCGTGTGTTTTTCACATGGCCATCTCTTTTTAACGCAACTTTCTTTTTGATCCGTTTCACTTCGGGGAACACACCCATGTCTTGGGACACGACCATACTATGCTCTCCAAAAATCATAACATATTCCATGGATCGAGTAATGATACCGTTGGAAATAAATTCTCTATATAAAATGCGCACGTCACTTGACATGCCACATATTCCGGAAGCTATCATTGGGAGGGGTGATTAAGAGATCGAGTATGACAGCTGTTGAGAAGAATTTCATATGTAGTCCTCGGGTTCTCGACTCCTCGTGATCCCCCCTTCCGAGTTCTCAACTTTCGAATTCTCGACCACTGAGTTCCCGACTTTCGAATTCCTGACTTTGTGTTCTTGATTTTTGAATTCCTGACTTCTCTAGATCTCACGGGATCCAAATGTCCGAGGTCTCGAGCGCCTAAACTCCTGCATCCCCGAGTTCCTCTTGGATTTCACGGACCTTCTTTCTTTTGTCCCCTATTCCAATTCTCTATGTCTATAAGTATCTAGTTGAGAATTTATTTCCAACCGTATCATTACTTTACCCATGGAATACGTTGCGATTTTTGTTTGTCTTTGTCAATTACCAACAATAGGAACTTCGATGCTTCACCTTTAAATATTGCATGTTTTCTTAGCTTATTACAATTACTATTCAGTTTACCTAAATTGCTGTATAGTCAGTAATGTTTTTAGCTTAGCTTGGGGATGTCTGGCATATGATTAATTAATGCGTAAGCAAGCATAATGATGCACTGATTTCCCCATCTTTTTTGTGTGCAGAGATGCTCATTTCTGGATGTGCAGCGTTTGACCATGGCTGATCTTTTTGAGGTACGCCTTGTTGTAAAGTGAAACAACGCAAGGACAAACAAAGGACTAGAGTGGAGGTACCATCACTTACTACTCCTTTGGCATTTCCCTCCACCTCTCTCTTCTTCCCTGCTCGGAGATCAAAGCCACAAACTTGCAGTGCCATGAGAACGCTACAAAATTAACCACCCACAGATTTTTTTTTCCCCTCAAAATTATATATTATACATATTGCCAGTCAAAAGAAGGATGAATTCTTTTCTTTTCATTAGTAGCATGAAACATTTTTTTGTTCAGTGAGTATATTAGTATGTGCATGTGATAAGATCAAGTTTTGCAACTTAGTAATTATTCCTAGTCGAAACAGCTTCACTCCAGCTCATTTAGACTATGCATATACTTGCACAAAGGTGATTGAATTTAAGTAAAGTTGCGTCTAAGTCTAAATATTTGAGGTCGACCATAGGAATCCTTGGAGACTCTCGAGTAAATCTCTTAATTACTCGAGTCAATGAAAATGTTAAACCCACTGTGGTTAGGTAGTCATGCAATGAATTAATGTAAAGTTAGGCTTACAAATTGATTCCTGTCATAGCTCTCTGGATAAAAGTTACATGGAAACCTTAACTTCACAGGGCATCTGATGGTGGCATGTGGATAATAATTCTGCTCTAGGTTTAAAGTTGGCATTGGTGGTAAAAAAAAAAAAAAATTTACAAAATTGTTGCACCTACAACATACAACCGTGACACTGTTGACTGGTTGTGAAAACCCAGAATAATAAAATCATGACATCTGCTAAAGAACTGTGATAACACTTGCTACCTGATAGTACAAATAGAATAACTGCTAAAATAGAATTATAACATACGTTAAAAAAGAACCTTGACACTTGCTACAATAGAACCAAACTGTAGTACTAGCGAAATTGAAATGACACACATTAAAATACAATCGTACATTTACCGTGGCACCACTCCCAGGGCAATGGCGCGTCGGTAAGAGCTTGGGGGGTCCCTGGAGCAAGCCATGGTTCGATCCCTGCCGGCTGCAGTTTGCGGAGGGAATTCCGCCGTTTTCCACTCGCTTGCGGGTTGCGGAGGCGGGTTCCCGTTTACCAGCGGGTTGGTGTGGGATGCGGACCCTGATTGGCGTTAAACCCCTCACGGCGACTTGGTGGCGCGTCTTCCTGATTTACCCTTGTGGGCCGGTGGAGACTCTTCGGAGTGAGTGGGGCGGGCTCGTTCGCAATCAAAAAAAAAAAAAAAAAAAAAAAAACAGAACAATAAAGCTATAGCTTTTAAGATTTGTACTGAATTATTATCCATGTATGCTGAACCAAGAAGAGCTTTATGTAAAATTTTAACTTAGTTCTCTGCAGTCAGTAGTAGTTTTACATTGCATGAACTAAGATCAAACAACCTGAACTATGCAAGAGTAGATTCCTTCCCTTAGACACAAGGGAGAACTGCTCCAAAAGGGAAGGCATCTAAAATCTAATCTTTGATATTCCCTACACAGATACTATATCCTTCAGCCATCCAAGTGACCTGCCTTGTTCTAGTCGTTTGGTCGAGTGGTGCAACAAAACAAGGCCAAAGTGGGTCCTTTGACAGCGGAGGCAATATATTCCACCACTGCAGGGCGCTATGCTCTCTTTTAGCTCGGCCTAATTGACTGGTACTCATTCTTCTGTTGCCAATTGAAAGGCAATGCTGGCATTTGAGGTGGGAATCCTGATGATGCTGCAGAATTGGCGGCCGAGAAGAAGTGAGTCGACGGTGTAGTGGCTGGTAGCCAAGTTCTGCTGTTGTTCCCCCAACCAAACCGCGTGCCATCTGTACTGCTTGCATACTGCATCGTGTGGCAAAACGATACTCATAGAAGCAGCAAAAAACCTTAGTTGAAGGAATGAGGATACCTACTTGATGAAATCTAGGAGCCGTGAGTTGCGGCGGAACGATTTCGACAAATGGAAAGGCTTCATTTCTCCTCAGAAGCTGTGAGTGCTTGCACGTCTCACTGGCACTGACGACGGTCGGCGAATGTAGATTTCTGCTTTCGTTCTCAGGAAACTAGTAATCCACAGACATGGAATTAAATGCAAATTCAGCTGAAGAAACAAGTGAAGTCGAATGGTAGGCAAGTAAACCTTTAATCTGGTGTTGCGGCCCCATTCAGGGTCTGGGCCAAGTGAAACTCCCTGGTCCTTTCCGTTTGAGTCTACATCCCTGTTGGATCCTGAGCTCCCCAAACTCAGATCCAAATTATGCTGGGCAGAAACAGCTGAAAGTTTGGGATGCAAACTTTAGAACGATGAACAGATCAACAAGAAGAGTGAACGACATAACATGTGTGAGTATATTGAAAACTCACTCTGTGGATTGAGCTCATTCGAGTAAAAGCTAAGATCGAAGTTTGTTATCGCGTCTTTGCCACTGCACTTGATTGCAGCTTTGTCATAGGCTCTGAGACGATGAAAAACTACAAGTCAACTAGTCGAAGACGACGGTGTCTGGGGGAAGCAAGCAAGAAGCCAAATCTACCCTTTAAACTAAAAATCATTCATCAAATGGAAAACATCGCGTACCTAGCAGCTTCGATTTCAGTGTCGAACAACCCGAGATACACATATCTGTTAAACAAATAATAGCCAAATGATAATAAAGGAAACCATTTTCATTTCTTTAATGCATTGGAGGAAACACTATCGTACTTCTTCCCCAAGAACTGTCCAATTCTAGCCTCCCATCTCCCACATTTGTGCAACGTGACGCCAATGTACTTGGAGTTGCCTCTCAGAAAACCCGTGCTTTGCCGTCGAAGAACATGAACAAACTCCTCCTTAGTGAGATTGCCCATCTGCAAGAAAGCCATTTACCACTTGCTATCCTAACAGAGGAAGATGAAAGTTAAGAGCAGAGCAACATGCGGAGTGAGTTTTTCACACGCCTGTTTCAGATCCTCTTCGTAATCTTCCAAGTCGAAGTTAATGTCTGCATCGATGCCACGGAACTTGATCGCTGCTCGATCGTACGCCCTGTGACAGATTAGTGGGTCGAGTGTATAAATTGGAAACTGAAGCCACAGTTTGTTTAGGAGAGAGGAGATGGTCTCACCTCGCTGCAGCATGAGCTGTGTCGAAACCACCTGTAGAGGATGATTCGGAAAATTATTGGCTTAAATTATCAGAATTCAGTGGCTTTGTGATTTGAACTCTTATTACTTACCCAAATAGATTTGTTTTCCACAATCCCTGCAGGTAAGATTAAGAAACAGAGATGAGCAAAGAAGCTCAAAAAAGCAGGTTAAAGATCCAATTTTTATGGTTTGGAAACAGGGAAAGAGGCGAGGAAACTGACCATATGTGGGACTCCCACCGGCCGGTCCTCCGGTAGAAGGTCACGCCGCGGTACTGGGAGCTCCTTGACCTTGGCCCGCGGCGGCTCTTCTTCACCGGATGCGACACCTCTGTTGGCTTCCCAACCACCACCAGCTCCGCCGAGTGGCAGAACCTGAGGCCGCCAGCCCAATGAGAGCCAGGAGGCGGCATGGGGGGCGGAGGCAGAGGACCACCTCCGCTACCCCCGACGCCGCCGCCCAAAGGAAAGAACTGCCTTGTGACGACTGCCGGCGGATCGCTCTCCTCCGCGCGGACGGAAAATCCGAAGATCTTACTGGCGCAGCAACACGCCTCGCCCTCGTCACCGACAGCTCCTCCGGAGATGGTCGCATTGTTATCGGCGTCGGCAGAGGCCACCCCGTCCGTATTGCTTTTATCCCCCTCTCCGTCGGCGGGAAACACCTCCGGCAGGTCGCCGTCGTAGTCCTCCAACGAGGCCACACGATTAAGATCCCAAAACCCTTTCATCCACCTAAAAATCCCTCCTTTATCCGACCTCAAAAATTCAATCTTTCTTCTCAAAAACACAAAAATCCCTCCTCCCTTCTACATCTCCATATTTACAACTTCCTCCTAGCCATTTCTGAGTTCTTCAAGCAATGTAGAAGAGGCAGCTTTACCAACTTGGTGCCACTCGAAGCTTAGCAGCTGGTAGAAAGGAACATACACTATCCATACAACAAAAAAGGAGTCATCTTTCACCAAAATGAAAAGTTATAAAGATGAAAATCTCCTTTCCTTTGATGCGGCAGCCATGGTGGTGGTCTACTCTCCTTGGATCTCCACTCTACTTATTCGCACATTCCTATTCTTTATCTGATCCAGTCCAACTCATCCTCTCAATGTCTTCTTCGGCTGCAGGTGGACCGTGGAACAAGGGAAAATACAGAAACCCTCTGTGCCGTCTTCACCAGTATCACCACGCTTGCTCATGTTATCGACTGTGGAAAGCACAGTCGTGTCATGTGTGCGTCCTTTCATGGAAAAAGAGCTCATTTCTGACGTGGCCAATGCGATTAGCGAGTGACCTGGAGATTGGCTTGAAATTATATCAGGAGAGGAGATGTTAGCGATGGTAGCATGCAGCAGGAGGACGTCGAGGTTAGCAACCTGTCCATTCTTGGACAAGTGATGGTGGGTGGCCAGGAAACATCCTGAGCCTTTAAAATAGTTGATCAAAAATACAAAGGTAGCCATGGTGTTTGTTAGTGGTCCTGCGTGCATGATCCCAGTTTAGGTATCTTAGGAACCGGCGGCATGCTCAAGTTGGGCCAACTTGTTGCAACTCTACCTGACTACGTTTCTGTTTGGTTCAATTTTGAGGGTCTATATCTACGTCCACTCAGAGGAACCATGTGTAAGTTCGATTTCGCCTATTACATCGATAATCGCCTAATCTGCAAAGGAGATCATTGAATCAAAATCACAGTGACAGTACCAGTGCATTTCTTTTCTTTAATACAAGTATTTCTCTTTGCACCTGTGGATATACATAGCTACACCATCAATGTAAGAAGCATAACAGCAAGCAACATCAATGGCAGACAGCCGCAAATGCATGTGAGAAATGGCCGTAAATTGTAAAACCTGCACAGGAAATTGAAGGGAAGGTCAGATGTTGCTAATTAATTAATTGCATGATCACCAACATATGACATTACCACAACTGGGAGAAAACTGGCATCTTTGCTTGGAGTAATTTGTACTGCGCCTGTCATTTGCTCCTACCTTCTTCAATGCAAAGACGACAGCAGTCGATGAACAGAGGAACAGAAAAAGTTTGAAGTGTGCAGTAAGGATTGACTTGTGGGATGTAGGTATCAGATGACTTCTTCACTTTTTTCTCATACATGGAAAAACAAACAAGAATCACATGATAAATTAATGCAGTGGCGGTCACAGAGACCTGCTCCATTTGACCACCACGGAGCTGGCTCCCCTCAAGTTGCTCTTTTTACCTACAGTGCTTATTGACTACTTACTTGACTGTAACTTAACAACACAAATAATTTCATTCTTACCAAAATCTTCTTGTGGATCATCTCCCGCTCTCAAATTTAATTAGTGGGGTCTTAAAGGTATACAACATTTGCAGAAGCGCTGTTGAGAAAGAAGTTAGCTGCAGAGATGATGCTTAAAGAACAACTTCTGGATTTCATTGAATGTCTGTGGCAGTGTGGTTATGCAAAGTTTCAGAATTTCTGAATGGTAAGACCATCTCCAATGCATACCCTATTACACCATTTTAGTGTAAAAGGAACACCATTTCTTCTCCAATGGAACACCAAAAATTGCACTAAAATGGTGCAAGTGAATAGTGTAGCACCATTTTGGTGTTGCACTATTCACTTGCACCAAAATGGTGCAAATATAGTTTATTTTAAATAATTATATTATAATATTAAATTTATATTTAAAATATACTTAAATATTATAAATTAATATTATTTAATTGAATTGAATTTATTATGTAAATTTTATATATTATAAATTTATATTAGTTATTAACTTAAATAAGTAATATTTAAAATATTTGTTATATTAATAAGATTATAAATATTTTAAAATTTATTGAGCATTTGTGGGAACAATATGGTAATTCTAATAATTAAGGTTTATAATGATGTATTTTCAATGAAATGTTATTTGTTTTGTGAAAATATTTTATCTTAATTGTTTATGATTGTGTATTGTCTTTAAATAATAGTATGTCTACTAAATTATTTTCACCAAAATTAAGAAGAAATATACTAATATTTATTTTCTTGTAATTAAAAATATAATATCATAAAAATTAGTTATTATATACTATAAAAATATTAATTTTAATAATAATCATGATCACAATAAAAATATTTAATAAATTAATATGTATGTTGAATAATAAATTATAAGATAAAAAAAAAATATTTTAAAGAATATTCCTTTTAGTGTAGGAAATGGTGTGTATTGGTTGGAGTTGAAAAAAAATTTGGTGTTGGAATGACACTAAATTGGTGTTGCAATGACACCAAAATGGGTTTTATGGTTGGAGATGGTCTAATGCAATGCAATCAAGTAGCTGGTGGCTGGAGAGGAAAGAGCACGGTGGTGGCATCTTTTCTACAATGTTTTCTGAACCTGCCATTTGGGTCAGAGAAGGCATGAAAACTGAGACTGCAGTGATTATGCAAGTTGTGTAATTGTGTTTGACTAAAAATGGGGCACACTGATGCAAGTCAAGAAAATGGCCTCTATAATCTCCAGCAGTGTCAGGTCTTATAATAAAACGGTACCAGTATCAGACAAACTCTAATTACCAATTTATAATGGAGATAATGATAAGTATGGATAAAATATTTGAAGTGCTACATTTGATACGCACAATATTGTCGTCTTCTTTTTTTTTTGTTGGGATTTTGTTTCTTTGCTCACATGTTTGGACGATTAGGGAGTGAAATTTACATAAGTTTTTGCCCTAGAACTAATTAAGGTGTTCGCTTTTATATAAAATAAAATTCTTTCCTTAGGCAGATTGGTGTCTCTTTTGGGATCTATTTGTTCTTGATAGAGTTATAGCTTTTCGATTGATAATGCACTGCCATATTTTGTTTGATCGGTATGCCATCATGGATGTATGCTTGTTTTCCTTGAGAACAACATTTCAGCATTCCCCTTAAAGGATGCTCTGAAATTTCAATTTCTTTAAGCTTAAGTAGTTGTTCTCCCAAATACGCGAATTTTCTCTACTATTTGGGAGTTCAAGGGAAAAGACTAATTGTTGTTTGTCCCTACTCATCATCATATTGACATCAAGGGAAAGATACAAACTGCACAACCATGATATATAGTTTAATGCATGCTGTGACAAAAAGGAAATGCAGATACTTTACTGCTTTGTCAAACTTCCTCATTTTTTTCTCTGATTACTGCTATGATTCCAAAACCTATATTAATGTCAATGGTCTTCTTTTATGAAAAATATCCTTTTCACCATAACGTCATGCACAGGATGATTCTTTGCACAGATTTAATGCAAACAGGCATGCATCATTCTACCTAGAAAGTCTGAGAGATTGTCTTATATGTTGTCTGCATTCAGTTTCTTATATATTTGCATTTATAAAATTAGATGCAATGGAAAGGCTTTTTTTTTTTTTTAATTTTTCTCGATCGATCATACACTTCGAACAAAAATCTGTAATATGAATTTATAGTATGTATGATCATACGTATGATTTTCTTATGAGAAATTTGTAATTATTTTTGATTTTCTTGAATTCAATTTGTGATTATTATCATTTAGTAAAATATGAATATTGAATGTATATTTATATACTTGATTGGATTAAATATTTGACTGCATATATAAAATTCTATTTTATTTTATTATTGGGTAGGTTGGTGACATGGTTTGCAAAATCACGATCCTAGATCGTAGGATCACACGATCCTACGATTCGGGATCTCAGAATGTTTCCAGATTATATAGGATCATTTTTGTTGTGGAATTGATAGGATCATACATAACTAATAGAATCGTACAGGACGTTCAGAAATCAGTGGGATCGTATCGATTTTACGTTCATAATCGGTAGGATTGTACCGGATCGTTCAAAATCATGTACTATCCTTCGGGGAGTTGAGCTATCCCTTTTTGAATCGTTCAATCTACGCAGACAAAGACAAATCGATGTCAAAAAAATAAATTGACCACAATACCTCATCCCTCCTATAAATAAAACAAATATTCATTTTTAAGATTGATTAACCTGTCGATTTCAGGTCGAAGTAATCAAACTACTTTGAAAAAGACAATAATGAAAAAAAAAAAGACGAAAAATAACAAAGTAGATAAAATAGCGAGAAGCACGTAGGCGAACTGATTTAAGACAATTGATGATGTTTAAAAGATACAAGTGAAAGAAAATGAGAAAAGAAGGTGAGTCAGCTTGGATTGGAAATAGAAAACCTCCAAGTTGGATCGTGATTTCTAGAAATTTAATTCATAGGAAAAAGGAAGTTAAAAAAAAAAGAAACAAAAAGAGAATATAATTTATAATTATGATATAAAAATAATAAATTATTTTTTGATAGTTTTATTTAGGTGGAAAGTAAATTAATATGATTATCTCTTCGACTTTCTCATTCGTATTCATTTTTGTAAAGAGAAAAAAGAATAGATTAATAATTAAAAGACTAATTGACAGTAGAGTTATTTAAAATGACCTGATGTGTGTTTTAGATTTTTTTTTTAAAGTTAGAGTGTTTAATTTAATTATGATATTTTTTTCATGTTATTTTGTTATGTATATATATTTTTTATTTTATTATGGTATTTCTTTTTTATTTTATTGTGTCTCTTCAATTTTAGAGGGTAACTAGGTCAAAATTGTTCTTTATTATTTGATGTCGAGTGTTACATGTAAATGTAAAATTATTAATTTAGGTATTATAAATTATTTTTAATTATTAATCATGTACAATTATAATAATATTTAACTATAAAATTTCAAAAGTTTTTGATGGAATCTTACGATTCTACGATCTGATCCGGATCGATCCGATCCCGACTCCAAATCGATCCTCTATAGGATCACGATCCTACAAACTATGGTTGATGATCTACCCCCAACCTCGCTAATAGGATTGGGAGGTCTATCTGAAGAAGATGTAGGAGAAAGTTATAGATAGTATGGATTGAGCAAGAAAAACTCTAGGGAAGCTTGGAAAATTTGAGCACGAAGATTAGTGCAACACTCGAAGTCATTATATAGGGATCTAGACAGCCAAGCAAGTATTTAGTCTTCCCGACATACAACGTCGCAGGAAGATCTCGCGAAGATTAAATGTTGCACCGCTGGATCATTCAACGATAAATAAGGGTCTTGGGAAGATTAAGCTACCATTGTATAATTAGATTAGACAAACACACAATCTCAATGACAATTGTTAAAGATATATTACACCATGATTCACTTAATCGCAATGGAAAATTTAAAGGTGTATCATAATTACAGGCGGCACATTTGAAATTATAGGCCAGACAAACTATCTAAAGAAGTTGCCCCTCCTTAACAACTGACCTCCATAACTTGGTTGTGTCTATGTGGCCTATTCCTGAAAAACTTTAGTTGATTCATAGGCAAATTTGGTATAGCTCAGTGATAAAGTACTCCTAGCTAGCTAGGTGACTTGGTCAGGTCAATGGTCAAATTGAGATGGAATAAGATTGAACTCGACCAAAGGAAACACGAGTCGACTCAAGTTCATCTGAGGTGCACCTCAGCTCAGTTCGACAGAATAGATCGAACTGATGTCTCAGCTCGATTTATCACCTCAGCTAAATTCGACAGAATAGATTGACCTAATGTCTTAGCTCGGCCTATCACCTCATCTTAGTTCGACAGAATAGATTAGCCCGATGTCTCAGCTCGACCTATCATCTCAGCTCAGTTCGGCAGAATAGATCGACCTGATGTCTTAGTTCAGCTTATCACCTCAACTTAGTTCAACAGAATAGATCGACCTGATGTCTCAGCTCGACCTATCACCTCGGCTCAGTTTGGCATAGTAGATCAACTTCATGTTTCAGCTCGGCCTATCACATCAATTCAAGTCGACAAACAAGTTACCTCGGCTCAGTTTGGCATAGTAGATCAACTTCATGTTTCAGTTCGACCTATCATATCAGTTCAGGTCGACAGACAAGTTACCTCAGCTCAGTTCAACAGTCAGATGGTTATGTCTCTGTCCGGAAGACATATCTCCACAGTCTCTATTATTAAGTCACATCTCCATTATAATGATGTCATACTTTCCAAAATCCCCACCATATAGTCACATCTTCATCATAATGAACACATATTTCCCAAGATCCTCTTTGTATAGTCACATTTCTATCATAATAAAATTATGCCTCCCAAAATCTCTTCTACGAAGTCAAATCTCCATCATAATGAGATCATGTCTTCCATGATCTCTTCCGTGAAATCACATCCCCATCATTTATCTTCACGACTCTCCTCCTCAAACTTCTTCAGGAGCCACATTGTCATGTCTTCTCTTCTTCTCTTCCTATATAAAGGTGAGAGAGGGGTAACACTAAAAAAGAGGGGGATAATATTTAATCTTCAACTTTGCTTTTTTAAATATTTTCTCTACTCTTCTCCACATTCTAACTTGAGTGGCGGAGGAGCTTCGCTTGGCCCTCCCTTTCTCACTCGTTTGTGAGTCTCTTTAGATTTGGATCCTTGCAACTCCATCGATATCTCTGGCGACGATTTGGATCCTAATCCTTGTGACTCCAACAACTAATCCTGGGGAAGAATAAGACATCTCAACCCGTGTTCAATCGGCCTCTTCTATCTCGATCGTGAGTACTTTGTCGAGTCATCCCATCTCGTCTTCTCAAATCGGAACACTCAGCTTCCAAGCCCTCTATTTAACTTGGTCCCTAGCTTTCAAGTATTGCAACGGCCGACTTCCATAGCACGATCAGGTTCCTTAGCCTTCTCAAAATGTGCTTCTCCAATAGTAGGCTTCCATGATTTAGTCTAATTCTCTCTTAGAAAAAAAAAAAAAAAAAAACAAGAGAAAGGGGAACCTCAAAGACAAAAATCCCTCATACTAACTCTTCTAGCGTCCATTACAATTCGATTGTTTCTTTCCGGTTGTTAACATTACTGCAGACATGCCTTTTAACGACAGCATATATAGGAGTAAGAACCAGCTACATTGTTGCCTAGTTCAACCACCCTTGCTACTGCCGCCATTAGCGAAGGAAGGGGCGAACTTGAGCAAGAACCAACCACACTATTATAGGAGTGGTTCGCTCTCTTTGGAACGATCTTCAGTTGGTTTGCTCTCGCTCCTCCTTGATGTAATATTTTCCAATTAATCCAGTGGTGGGTGTTCAACAGTATGTTGCTCTTCTTGAGTAATACCAACTGACTGACTGATCATTAATGGCATACTTAGCAAGGAGCTAGTTATTTCAATGTTCAAAGCCTGCTTACTAACAAATAAGTGGCCGGAAGAAGGATGGAATCATGGAATCAGTGGCCTGCAAGCTTCATCCGACTCCTTTGGTGGTCTCACTAATGTTGATCTCATAAACAGCTCAATCTTAGGAACTTCTGGCCAGCGTTTCCACTCTGTTGGGCTGGGCACTTGGTCCTTGTATAAACTTGAGCCGAACTTTGGGGAATGCGCCTAGTCCGTTAAAGAAGACACCTTACGCTAGATATTCAAAACAACATCGCATTAATTTTCCAGACTGTTCCAGTGATAAATATAAAAAATTAAATAAACAGAAATCAATTTTTAAAAATTTTATCATCCTAAATTATCAATCAATCTCCTCGTTTATGTTTATCAGATTTTGATTTATCTCCTCTCCCCAGATAGTGGAAGAGATTTTTTTTTTTCAAAACAACATCGCATTTATTAAAAGAAGTGCGCTAGCCCTTGTGGCAAGCACATGGAGGTATCCAATTAGAGGTCACGGGTTCGATCCCAAAGGGCTGCAGAAATTGCAACTCCCACGAATATGTACGGAAAGTTCAACGAGCAGTGTCCGGAGGGTAAACCCGTGTACGCTCCAATAGGACAGTTGAACCGTTCACCCAAAAATCCTTCGGGGTTTCTGATGAGGGGGGGTCTTCGGGTCCGGCGGCGGCAACTATAAAAAGTTTACCCATCACAGTAAACCGAAGTGCGCTAGCTCTAGTGGCAAGCGCATGGAGGTATCCAATCGGAGGTCACGGGTTCGATCCCAAAGGGCTGCAGAAATTGCAACTCCCACGAATATGTGCGGAAAGTTCAACGAGCAGTGTCCGGAGGGTAAACCCGTGTACGCTCTGATAGGGAAAGTTGTTCCGTTCACCCAAAAATCCTTCGGGGTTTCTGATGAGGGGGGTCCTTCGGGGCTGGTGGCGACAACTATAAAAAGTTTACCATCACAGTTTTACTCAACTTCTTCCTTCCATCTTAGAGAGAGATGCTCTCCCTTCTCTCTAGAAACTCTAGGGAGGGGGCGGCTGGAAGTTCGTAAGGAGGGGACGGGAGCTTGTGTGGCCGCCGGCGGCTCACGGTGGAGGTCCAAGAGGTGCTGATTGTGGTGCTTCAGCTGTGGTCAGGCGCCGGAAAGGGGTGGAGCAGATTGGTTCGTGTGGTTCTCCTGCGCTGTGAGCGCGGTGCGAAAGGGGGACGGAGATTCTCCCTCTACAGGCGCTGATCAGACTCCGGTGGCTGGGGAGGAGCTTCGAGCTCGACAAGTTGTGGAAAGGTGAGGAGCTACTCCCTGCCTCTTCTTTGAGAAGGTCCCTGTAGGTTTGGGAGTACAAGTCAACTGCGGTAGGCGGTAAGCAGCTCTCGCGCCTCGCCGGTGATCATCGGTGCTGGTTTCTTCTCGCCGGTGGCTGGAGGTGGAAGACGACAGTACAAGACAAACTGGTTGGTGGGCGACGTGGCTAGGGGACAGTTGGGAAGGCGCTGGGCTCAAGGTCTGTGCATTCCTACTTCTGGAAGGACAATTTGGCTGCAACCTGCGGCAGGCCTTGTCGTTTCTCCAAAATGGCTAAAGGCCAGCGTCAGCAAACAGGCAACACTGCTAGTGGGAACTTGGGACAAGGCAAAAAGCAGGTGGAAGCTTCGAGAGATCTGCCACTTGCAGGAACAGGCAACAGCAAAAGGGATAAAGGGAAACAGGTGATAATCGAAACAGAAATTGAGGAAAGGACAGCTGAGCTGGAGGCTGTGGAACAAGTGATACATGTGCTGGATGAGGACAAGGTCGATGACAAGGAAGGTGACAAGGCAGGGGATTCGGCTGGAGGTCAAGGGAATTGTGCGCAAAGACTGGGTCGCACAGCAGGCCCCATGCATGGCACCAAACCCCCTGTGCGCAATCCGGCTATGGCATGGACAAATCTGTTCCGCGATAACCGCAACGCTACTTCGGCAATGAAGTTGGATCAGTTCGAGAAGACGGGGTCAACAATTCAGATTGGGTTTGGCGACATAGACGCGGTTGAAACAGTGTTGGGACCATGCTTGGTAGGGTGCTTCATGGGTAAGCACCAGGGGAGGAAAGGAGTGGAATTGGCAATAAAGCGATGGGGCGTTCCGTGCAGTTTTCATCTTCACGCTAGCGGATGGGTTGTGTTCAAGTTCGATGGTGAAGAGGATAGGGAGAAAGTGCTACTTGGGGGCCCGTATCTTGTCTTTGGGACTCCGTTGTTCTTGAAGGTAATGCCGAAATGTTTCCTATTTGCGGAAGACGGAAGACACGTGCCGGCATGGGTGCAAATATATGGCCTGCCCCCGGATTGCTGGACACACAGAGTACTTAGCTGGGTTGGATCAGAGATTGGTAAACCACTATACACGGATAAGCTTACAAAGACTAGGGAGCGAATTGACTTCGCTCGCATCTTGGTGGAGGTTGACGTGCAAGGACCGAGGGTCAAGAGGATCCCGGTAGAATTCCCGACGGGTGCTAGGGCTGATTTGCGAGTATATTATGAGGAAATTCCAGATTTCTGTGAATTGTGCCAAAGGCTTGGGCACAATACTAGCAAATGCCAACAAGCTGCAAATGCTGCAACCTCCAAAGAAAATGGACAGCCGGATAAAGATGGTCAGGCAGGATATGATCCGCAATTGCAACTGGTCCCTGCTCATGAGGCACAGGGTGGGGCGGCCGCCGATGCGCTAGGCCCTGTGCAAGCAAGAGGAGGGAGATCACGATCGCGGAGGAGGTACCGTACGAGGTCTAGACAGCGGAATAATAATGCCGGAATGGAGACAATTGCCCAGCTGGAAGCTGAACAGTCCGGTGTGCCAAGAATGGATGTGCGCCAAACTCAGATAGTCGAGCTTTCTCCATCGCGTCGGGTGCAGGAAATACCCAGAATTGTCACGAGCCAGGCGCACGCAGAAACTGGCCAGGAGGCTCGATCTCAGGCGCGCAGACCGCCAGAAGCTCGAAGCCAGTCGCGGACGTTAGGGGATGGAAATGGTGTTCAGAAAGGCGCTGTTGGAGTTCGGCAATGTACAAGCACTAAGGAAACTGAAAGCACAGCGGTGAGCCAGACTCTGGGGTCAGCGGACACGGTTGAACAGCATGAAGGAGAATGTAGCAGCAGCGTGATACGGCCAACAGCGGCGGAGCAATTGGCCGAGGCGAGATGGATCCCGGTGGTTCAAAGGAAGGTGGGCAATAGACGGGTTGGAGCAGCCCGGCCGCGACGTTCATGAAGATTGCATCCTGGAACATAAGGGGCTTCCACAAGCCCCTAAAGCAAGGAGGTGTTCAGCATCTCCTTCGGAGTAGGCGGATCCAAGTGATGGCATTATTAGAGACTAAACTCACGGTGGACAGGCTTGAAACCATTCGGCAACGTTACTTTAGTGGTATGGGTTTGATACACAACTTTGATTTCTCTAATCGCGGTCGAATCTTGGTGTTATGGGACTCGCAGCTGGCCAATTTGGAGGTATTGCGTATGGAGGATCAGCTCATACATTGCAGGGTCACATGTCAAGTTACCCGGAGGCGGTTCATAATATCGTATGTGTATGGCCTTCATTCAATAGTTGCAAGACGATAGATTGGCGAAAATATGGAAGAACCATGGGCTGTAATGGGGGACTTCAATGCGGTTGCCACCATTCATGATCGATTGGGTGGGGAACCGGTAAATAACTATGAAATGAGCGATTTAAACCTCCTATTGCTATCGACGGGATTGGTGGACCTTCACTCGGTGGGATGTCTACACACATGGACGAATGGTAGGGTCTCTAGTAAACTTGATAGAGTTTTGGTGAATACACATTGGCTCACGCAGGAATTTGAGAGTGTTGCGGAGTATACGCCGCCGGGATGCTTATCCGACCATTCTTGTGCAATTGTTTCAACAAAGGATAGGGATCGAGGTGGGAAAAAGCCTTTCAAATTTTACAATATGTGGACCCTTCATAGTGATTATCAAGCAACGGTGGATGAAGCATGGAAGGAGCCGGTGGACGGGTATGCTCAGTATGTACTGAAAAAGAAATTGTGCAAGCTCAAGGGCCAATTGAGGACACTAGATCGCCTTCATTTCCAGCATATTGAGGAGACGCCCAAGCAAAGATATGCCGAGATGCAGAGATCGGCCGATTCAAGGGGCCGCGTGATCGCGGATAATGCGGGGTATGCACAATTGCGTCGTCGAGCCAACCTCTTAGCGGAAGCGGAGAAAATGTTTTATCAGCAAAGGGCCAAAGCTGCGTACATCAAAGGAAGTGACAGGCCAACAAAGTTCTTTCACGATCTAGTCAAGCGAAATAACAAGCGGAACTCAATTATATCTATAGCCACGCGTTCGGGAGAGCAAACCTCAGGGGGTGATGATATAGCGGCAGAATTCTTGCATCATTACCAGGATTTATTGGGCAGAGTTGACCGCGGCGTCCTACTCGAGGAACTTGATCTCAAAGGGCCGAAGCTGGAACCTGCGGACACTGCAGAGTTGGAGTCGGAGATCACCACAAAAGACATTTGGGATGCGGTGTTCAGTATTGGCAAGGAGAAAGCACCTGGTCCAGATGGTTTCAATGCTACGTTCTTCCGGACAAAGATGGGACACGTGCGGTGATGACTTTGTGGTCAGGTGAAGGAGTTTTTCAAATCTGGAAGATTGCTTAAAGAGTGGAATCACACGGTGATAGTTATGATACCGAAGGCTGATCATGCGCCGGAGGTTACGGATTTCAGGCCGATATCGTGCTGTACGATTTTCTATAAAGTCATCGCCAAAATTCTTGCCGGCCGGTTATCGAAGGTGATGGATAAGCTTATAGACTCAGCGCAAGCGGCGTTTGTTCCTGGACGGAACATTGGAGATAACATCAACCTAGCGCAGGAGTTGCTTAGGAAGTATGCTCGGAAAAGGGTCTCCCTGCGATGCATGATTAAAGTGGACCTAAGGAAAGCCTTTGATACGGTGGATTGGACCTTCCTTAGAGCTGTGCTTGCCGGTTATGGATTTCCCCGGCAATTCTGCTCTTGGATCACAGAGTGCATATCCACGGTGTCCTACTCGATTAGTATCAATGGAAATATGCATGGCTTCTTCAGGGGACAGCGTGGACTGAGGCAGGGGGATCCCTTATCCCCATTATTATTCGGGCTATGTTTGGAGGCCTTTTCCAGATCTATGAGAGTGGCATCACAGCAGCCGGATTTCCACTATCACCCGATGTGCGAGGGGGTGCAGCTGACTCACCTGGCTTATGCGACGACTACGATGTTCGCTAGGCAGATGCCCTCGCCGTAGAGTCATTTCGCATCGCTTATGGGACTTTGGGGATAGGGCTGGCCTTCGTGCTAACCCCCTAAAGTCCTACATCTATATGGCCGGAGTAGATCAGCGGACACGAGATGAGCTGATGCAGATTACGGGCTTCCAGCAGGGTACCTTTCCTTTCCGATATCTTGGCATTCCACTAGCTACGCAGAGGTTGCGGATAGCAGATTATTCCCCACTATTGGAGGCGGTGGCGGGAAGGTGCGCCATGGCCCAAGCACACACTTTCCTATGCCGAAGACTGAGCTCACCAGACGGCTTCTACAGGTGTGGAGTGTTATCGCTATCCATCCTCCCGATACCATGCGGGTGATAGATAAGCCGTACACCATATGCAGGCGCTTGTGTGGACCACTAGGCATCCGAGCCTCTTGAGTTCGGGCTTGTTTGGCCAAGGAGGAGGGTGGATACTGCTTAGAGACTTGCGATCGTGGAATTCAAAGATTGTTGTGCCGCACCTATGGAACATTCACGCCAAAGCTGATTCACTATGGGTGAGATGGGTTCACCACAAATACCTTCAGCATGATGACATATGGCGTGGACGCCACATGGAGATTCGCCTACGTCAAGAGGATAGCGAGATCGTGGACACCATGGTTCAAACAAGGTGTCTGATGATGATCTCATTGGTTGGTGCTTGGCATGCACAGCATGTCAATCGCAGAGGAGCGGCGACAGCTTACCATTTCTTCATGCCGCATACGGACAAGGTGCGATGGGCTCCGATGGTGTGGAGGCCGGACATTCTACCAAAGCACAGGTTTTCCTTCTGGCTCATGGCTAGAGGCAAACTACGGACTGCGAATATGGCGCCATATATAGAGGACAAGGGATGCTGTCTTTGCAAGGAGGAGCAGGAGTCAAATGATCATCTTTTCTTCAGATGCACTTGGGTGAGGCAGCTGTGGGACTTGGTTCGTGCTTGGCTCCACATTCGGCCTCAAATTCACACAGCTGGCAGATTATTCAACGCCTTAGCTAAAGAGCTGCGTGGGAGGGGGTTTGTGAGAAGAAGGAGAGACCTAGCGATATCTTGTATGGTGTTTTTGATATGGCAAGCCCGCAATCGATGTCGTTTTGAGGGTCTTGAGTCATCGATCGAGAGGTTATTCCTCAAGATCCAGATTCATGTCTACCATTTTGTAGGCATCTAGATTGTACACAGTTACACTCATCTATACATTTTACTTTTCCCCAAAAAAAAAAGAAGAAGTCCGACAGCCAGCAGTGGTCACTCGATAGCATTCCATTCCAAATTCTTTGCACTTAAATACGAGGGATCCAAATTAAATGCCACGTTGACTTGAGCATCCCAATCAAGTCTCATACAGTACACCTACTAGACTTGATTGGAAAGGAGGAGTAATGATATCTTACAGTACTAATCATAATTCAGGTCAACATGCCATACTTACACGGCTCCCTCTTAAGTTCTAAAAAATTGAGAATTTATTCAACTAACAGTCTATATTATTCGTCAATATTAATGAGAGAGAGATAAATTTCAAAGGAGGCAAAATCACTTGACACGATAATAGAATAAGAAAAAATTCATCTGAAACCAAAAGGAATTTTAAATTCCTCCTCCGATATCGAACTTAATCGATGTAAGCAAAAGGAGATTGCACACAAAGACAACCTTTCTTGTCAGGTTAACAAAGACATCACTTATAAAGATCTTAGGGAGTTTATAGTCATGTCAACGGTGAAGTCAATCTAGCTCACTACTCATACAACTCAGTCTCTTGAACTCCTTATCCAACTCAACCTTTCAGCTCCTTTGATAACTTAGCTTAATCTCCGAAGCTCCTCTGATAACTTAGTGTCGGAATTCATGCAAATTTGGCCTCCTGAACTCTCCCTGTAGCTCATAAGTAACAATTACAAAATTGAAAAAAAATATAAAAATGTCACATTAACAGTCTCCTATGATTACCGAGAAGATAAATCAAAATCTCAAATGACAAATGTAAAAGAAGAAGTTAGTCAATAATTCAGAACGATAAAATTTTCCGAAAATTGATCTCTACTCATTTAAATATTACTCCATTCACTTACCAATTAAAACATCCTTCGGAATTGACAATTGAATAGTTGAAGATGTCATGTCAAATGGAATTACAACAATTAAGGTGAGATCAATAGCAGAAAATGATGGAAATAATAATAATCATTTCTATTTTATGCAATTTTATTTTGTTATGTAAGAGACTATTTTTAAAATTCAAATTTATAATTTTTAAATCACAGTACAATAACTTTATTCCTGTAACTTTTTGATTTCTCACCGAGCCGTTTGCCAAAATGTGAGATTTTCCTCCTTTTATTGGTTGTTTGCTATTGCTAGCAACGCCCAATCACTCAACTAGTTTGCACCTATTAATTGACTGAGAGCATAAACCATTCTATTCGTTCGCAAATCTCTCAAGTTGACTCAAACATCAATCAACTGAATTGATACCTTGACTCTGGCCACTTTAAAGGTTGAGTCTTGTTATGCTAAAAGATCTCATATCTCCAAAACTTTCTCGCCTTCCCTAATACACGTCGACCTAAACTTGTTAGGATTTTCAATAACTAGATCATTTCTTTAGAACTCTATCTATTGTCTAATATTCAATCAACCTCAATTCAACTTATTAGGACTTCATCTTTTGCCTAGCCTTGCCAACCATAACCCATCAGAACTTCCAATTTCCTAGAGGTCATTTCTGTAGGACTTCATCTTTGATTTGCAACCAGTCAACCTTGATATGTTGAATATCCATCACTTGTTAAGCATCCAATTACCTCAACCAGTGAGGTCTTTATCACTAACAAACATGCAATTCCCCTTGACCTCGTTGAACTTTCACATCCAATTTCCTACTGAACTCTTTTATTTGCCAACATAGTTTTTCACTTGTCAACACTCGTTAAGCTTCTCATCTACTAACTCTGGTGCCAAATGTCAATTCCATTTGGACTTTATCCTATGGCCAACATCCGATCAACTTTAACCAAATTGACATTTCTTAATCTCACTTCAATCATATTGCCCTCAATGTAATATTATTCAAATATCAAAAACACCACTCTTAATCCACAAGCTTTAATTGCACCAACAATATCTACAATCATTAAGATGAGTTATGTAACACAGACAAGATCCATCAAGACAAAAGGTACTAAAAATTTATTTATTTATTAAAAAAAAATATTTGCTAGACACCATTAGCATTGAACAAACGTCCATGACCTATTTTTCCTGAATGAGGGAGCAATTAAACCATTAATCTTACCGTTATGCTCATTATCGGACAATAATTAGATAACTGCTGTCGTCTGCTTCTAAAAAAAACAATCACATAACAGAAGCATTTCAGGCAATAAATGCAATCTAATAGAAGTACCAAAGATTTTAGAACAATAAGAAATCAATTGCATAATTGATTACTGCAGTCAGAAATATCGATTTCAAATCTCCAAGTATAAAGCAAGATGTCTTGTGATTATGCCCAGATTCTCTTCTTAGGAAGTAGATCAGATGTCTTGATCTGATCTATTTTAGCAGCCAAAATGAAGTCGTTTGTACTCAATCCACCTGCAACGGCGAAAACATGTTAAAATGATTATCTCATCAGAATAAATGAAATGAACTTCAACAAATGGTAATTATTTTTATCCAGGTATAAAATGCCCGTAAAAGATATATCAGTCAAAAGAACAATCAATCACAATGCAAAGAACATCAGAATGATTCCACTATTGGCTAAAGTAAACTAAGTAAACATTTAACGGAGTCATACTGCATGCTATGAAATAGATAAGAGGTATGATCTTAAAACCTAGAAACTAATTATTCCAATGAAATAGTCACAATTAAAGCATTAGTTGCAACACTTAGAATAGTATGGCAGGCTGTAAAATTGTAATTAGTGTGGATATATGAGCGTTTAGAATGCAAATTTACACCCAAAACTTTAAATTGCTTCAAACGTTAAAAGGTTCATTGGATAAAGAATAGCAACTCAACGAAACGTGACATTTAGTTGCCATCTTCAACTCAAACAGCCAGTGATCAACGAGGTAGAAGTACAATGATGTAGAAAGAATCAACCAAATTAACCCACCTATTGATGCGGTCCACAGCTCTGCCCTAACTTGGTTGGGTTGTTCCAAATGAAGATTTGGAAAATGCCCTGCAGCCTCTGCAACATGATAAATCCTAGTGATGAGCTCAACTCCACATCCATAATCTCTCACCTTCCATAGGCATTGGATTCTCATTCCTCCTTCACCATCCACTAACCTCCAGCCAACCACCTATTAAAAAAAAAGTAATATCGTGGGTTAAAAGCAAGGAGAAGATTGCGAAAGCAAGCTTCAGTTCTCTTACCCAAGTCCAAAGCTTAAATTTTTCCCATAAAAATGTTGCCTTTTATTATCCAAAGATGAAATCTATGCCATTCAAGTTGCGGAATCGGTGGGAGAGTTAAGCTTACCTTTCTGAGAAGCGTCTCGGCATCCTCTGCCGAGATGGGCGGCTGCGAGGGTGAGATTTGCTCGCAGCTTATCAGGGCGAGAGAGAGGGCGGAGATCTTAGGGATCAGGATTCGGTGAAGTGTGTCGGTGTTGCCGAGGACGTTCTCGCAGAAGTTGCTCTCCACCTCCTCCGGGAAAGGGTCTCGGGCGCCAAGGTCGCCGAGCAGATCGGGGCCCTGCGCGAGCGGGAGGAGGAGGTAGCGGCGCCTTCTCCACCGTGGCGAAACGTTGTAGGCAGACGAGAAGGTGGTGTGGCGGCGGAGGATAGAGCTGGACAGCGGCGCTAGGAAAGAACAGGAAACGGACACAGTCGCCATGGAGAGCTTATCGGATAGATTTGGAGGCAAAGGACTACAGACGATGATCTACGGGCCGGGAGGAGGAACTGATGGATAAGACTCTGTGGAAGTTCGATCGGATTGATCAAAATTAGATGTTCAATTCAATTTATTCGAAAATTTAGTTTTGATTTTTAAAAATATTAATTTTTTAATTAATTCGATTCGATTTTAAATTTTGAATTAAAAAAAATCAATTTATACAATAAAATCGATTTAAAGATTATCAATCGATTGGACTATAGCATACTGTTATTGTAGTATAAGCCATCAATTTATAAAATTATGATTTTATATATTAGTTGATTGATACTTGATATTATAATCAATTGACGTTATAATCAAATTTTTTTATTGATTTGATCTATTCGATTAATTAAATAATAATAATTTAATTTATTTTGATTTAATTGATTAGATTAATAATCGATTGAAAAGTCACGGTATTAACTTTGATGGAAATGTGATAAGAAGGAAAACAAATAATGTTTACTTACATAAAAAAGCGTTAGAAAAGGAACAGATTTTTTTTTTCTTCTTTTCAATTTATTTCCATGTAAATAAGGTGAAAACGCATAAAAATATTTGTAAAGCTTATTGGCATGTATTGGATGAACAAACACATGGGTTTGATAGTGAAACCACTCTATGCTTGTTTATTCGATATGGAGGAGATGAATTTGACTAAAAACTCCTCGACTCAGAGAAGTATACGATAGGTAATAGAGATGTGTTCTCTCGTGAATAAAAAATTATTTTGTAAAATATTGAAATCGTCAATTTAACGGTCCCCATTGACCTGTCCTACGGTCATTGTGAGGGAGATAAATCACGAAGGATCCTATGAATTCAGAAAATGACTTTAGATCTCCTCTGAAATCGATTTATATTTTATCCGTAAATATCATCGTACCTTAGTCACTGTGTCATCCCGTGGAGACACATTTAATCTATGTATTTTTTATGGGCTCGATAAAGAGCTTAAGTCGAGTTTACATATATACTACTGATATATGGATGGAGTTTTACAAGGACCTGATAGAATGTACATGAAACTCTCGAAGTTTGACTTGGAGTTGTGTGTAAATCGACGAGTCCAGTTGTGTTTTGCATTTGCCTAAATTAAGGTTCGTTGGAGATGGGCAAATGATGGTACGGGGCATATGAGGCACAACAAGATGATCAGAGACGTTGAGTTACGTTGGCAAAACTATTTGAGTTTGCAAAGTTGGTGTTGATTTGATTGCTCAAGGATCAAGCCCACATGGAGGACTACAATATTGGTACAATCATGCCCAAAGTACTGATCGGGGTTTTAATGTTTAGCTAAAAGGATTAAGTTAGGTCTTACATTATGATTTAATAATGTGTGTTAGAGTTTTAACAGAAAGTTATAAGACACACATGGAGTTTGGAGAGCTTGTAACTTAATAAGTTCGAGTGGTCGATGGTGATAAATTAGTGTAGTCGAGGCAATACATTTAGTGGCTTGGAAATCCATGGAAATCGAAGAAGGTTATATGAGGCGACAAAAGTAACATGACACGAAAGCATTGAGGTTGTCTTGGAGTATCTTTTGATCACGACTTGTCACAATTAAATTGATAGTTTGGTGGCTCAAGGTCCGAAGAGATCAAAGAATGATGGAATAGGGATTCCAAGGGATTGTAGGACAAAGAGTATCATGAGCATTGTTGATGATAATTGGTGGATGTGAACTATGTAGATAAAATATAAAGAATGACACATTGAGTGAGTCCAAGTCTTGGACGCATCCTAGAGAGGAAGAGCTTGATGGGAATGACCTCGTGGCAAAGTAAAGCAATGAAGCTGTTGATGGATCTTTTTAGATCCCTCGATGGATCGTTCATCCATATATGTAATTGAAAAAAAAAAAAAAAATGATCTATACATGGAATCTTGTCGAACGATCTACAATAAGTATACGAAAATAAGACAAAAGAATGGAAGCGTAGAAGAAAACATTAAACATGTACCTGAATTCGAAGTCAGCATCGCCAGAAAAATTTGAAGTTGGAAGAAACGTCGTAGGGCTTGATCTTCCACAGGTCGAGAGGGATGACCCTGGATGCTCTGTCCAATAGGGAAAAAGAGTCGGTCGAATCATACATCTCCCGCGGGGATCACACCGTATATATAGTGTTAACCCAAAATTCATTAACATCTCATCAATGCTAACGGTACAGATTGAAGGGTTCTACACATATGAATCCAAAATCTATTAACCGACATCCAATAAGACAAATCCGTTAACTTAAAATCATAATTGTTAGATCAATTTTAATCGAATTCGAACCAATATGACACACTCAGATGTATTACGATAATCATATATAAGTCCACCATCAATAGGTGTAAGCTCTAGTCACCATAAGAGTTGAGAGACTTATATGCATGGGAGAGACTAGAATCTCAACTTGAGCACATGACTCAAGCATAAAAATGATCGGAGTTGGGTTTCAATCAACTAGAACTAAGTCCAATTGACTAGAGAGCTAAGTCGACTTAAAGTGATCAACTAGCAAAAAAAAAAATTCTATTTATGACTAAGTCAGTGGGGGCAATTGACTGAGTTAGGATCAATCGACTAATAAAGAATCTCAATCAACTAATGCTATCACAGAAAAAGCTACAAAAGTTGTTAAATCGAATAACATTGCACTACAATGCTCAGATGACCTCAGTGCTATAGTAGTTTAATCAATTAATGGCATAATCGAATTGATTTAGGTAATCATTTGTAGACCTAGGTTGATTGATAGAAAGAATTAGTCAATTCATAGGTAACTCTAGTCTACTAATTAGCAACAAATCAACTTGTAACAAGTAAAGAATGAAGAGATGTTGAAAGTTATATAGATAGAGATCGATAGAGGCTTGAAGGTTAGAAAAATATAGTTGGTCAAATTATATCAAAAGTATCTCTGTTGTAATTCTAAGTCTTCTTCTTGTATTTTTTTATGTAAACTTTGCATGTTGGAAAGGTTTTCTCCACCTCTAGTAATTGATAAGAAGGAGAAAGATAATGACTTTTAGATCGGATCATAAGACATGGAGTAGAAGTTTAGGACTACCAAATCACCTAACACATTGTTTTAGTGATTGATATGTTTGCTTTTATGTTTATTTTATTTTTGCGACACAAATCTTGTGTGATCTTGCCTATCTAATGTTAGGATTAATTAGAAGGTGGCTAGATGGGATGAATTGTCTTTTTATCTTTCATTATACAAACATGAGTGCAGGAAACAAAACAAAGCAACGAAGTCGATATGGAACATAATAAACAACAAATTATTTTTTCAAGTGATTCGATGATCCTCTTAATGACCTAGAATCCACGACCTTAATCTATAAGGTGGATCAATCCATGAAATAACTTCTAATTCTTCTCCTTCTTGGTCAACAAACAAATGAAGAAACGTTCTTATAACTCTTTTTATAATGATGAAAATTGGATTATAAAGAAAGAATGCCAGTATTTGCAAGTACGTGAATATTCAATACTCTTCTCATGCCTCCAAACCTTGGTTTATATAGAACTTTCCCTTGCTTCAAGATAAATTACCTTTCTGTAATTTTGGTCAGTATTAGTCAACCGATAAAGGGTCACCAATTGATTACTATAGTTAATTGCTATTAGATTAAAAATTCTCTATTGTTTTCAACTTCACTGTAAATAAAAATCAATTGACTACTTACTGACATTAATTGTCCAATAATAATTACTAAAGATCAAGTGATTGCTGACAACCACTGTCAACTTAACAACTTTATTTTTCAACTTTTACTATTAAACAATCGATTGGTTCTAGATGAGTGACTACCCAGTTGATTATGATTATTTTTGGATTAAATAAAAACATTCTATTATCTCCAATTTTGGCACAAGTCGACTTCCCAATTGACTGCTTTAGGAGAGTTGACTGATAATAAATTGTCAATCAACTCAATATCCTAAAGTCTAAACACCACTAGTTGAATATTTATCTAATTATTAGTTTTAAGTTTGAGGTTTTATTATTTAACTAGTAATAATTTAGCAGTCAATTGCTTCATCCAAATTCAGAATACCTTGAACAAAATATAGCATTCTATTTGTAGTTTTGGATTAATCCTTGACCAGTTGATTGATATTAACATATTAGTCGACTACTCAAGTGACTTGACTTTTATGTCCAAGATTATCTTTTCACTTCATCACAAATTTACTCATTCAAGACTTTATCATTACCTACCAAGAGGTCCTTAGTACCTTTGGGATTTCAATTTGCTAAGAAACTCTATCTTTGGGTTTTCATCTTGCTAAGAAGCTTCCTCGTGTTTTCAGGACGTCATCTATCTATGATTCGATCATCAGTTTATTAGGTCCTTATTACCTAGCATTTAGTCCTCAACCTACTAAGATTTCATTGCCTAGCATTCAATTTTGAACCAGTTGGGACTTTATTGTGAAGTGTCTATTTAGATTTTTATTATTGAACCTACAATCTATGCAAGTTTTCTTGCACTTGCATACGTGACGTTTATATAAGATCACATTTTTGTCTAAATTAAATATTTTTTCAAATATAAAACACATATTTTTAGAGCATGATTGTACCAATAATTTTTTCATTTTGAAAATCAATCAAAAATATTAAAATATTATGTCAGTTGATTGATGACATATTATAAGGCGACTGAACTAAGCAATCTATTGAACAAATACAAAGTAATTGATTAATAACTGAAAATGAAATTCTACAAATTTTCAAAAATTATGAAACTGCTTGAACATATTTAATTTATCACTCTATCATGAAAAAATAAGTTTGTATAAAAATACCCTCTATTTTTTGAAATTGACACAAAAATGAAAACTTACAAAATCTGTAGAAGTTTAACTCAACTTTGTATAATTTGAAAACCCCATTTAAATGTCTTCCTAGGATTTTCAAAAACAGTTTAAGATTTATTTTGTTTGGAATTTTTAATCATGTTTTTTTTGGCTATGTGCGTAAAATGCACAATTTCCCTCATAATTAATCAACTTAATAGTTCATATATTTAATGTTACACTCAAAATAACGGATCATAATAAGTATAATGAATTAACCACATCTTTCTAACATTTCAGGTGGTATCTAGGTTTCTCATCACAAAAAATCAAGGCATCCTAGTGTTCTTTATAAGTTGTAGCAAAGACATAATCTTAATCAACTCTATATGATCATGCATATTGATACCGATTAGAACTGACCTAGTATGACATTCTAAAGGCATTATATATCGGCTAAACCATATGACACTTTAAAGGCATTATATTTCGGCTCAACCGTATGACACTTTAAAGACATTATATCTCAGCTCAACCATATGATACTCTAAAGACATTATATCTCGGTTCAACCGTATGACACTCTAAAGGCATTATATCTTGGTCAATTTATATCTCGGCAAGTCAAGGGATGTGACAGTCATTAAAGACAAGATCTTTAATAAAACATCATTAGTCACAGGCCCCACGTGACAAAAAAAAACATATGCCCATGCCTAGCGATCGAGGGAGCATGTTTGCCGTATTAATGGAGTCTTGTTTTTCATCAATCACGCGAGCAACATTAATTACTCTCCATACATCTGCAACATTTATGAAGCTAACGCCCCCTATTACTTCTAAAAATGGTAGGAGCCATGCCATCATACATTCTGTATCACTCCACATGGATGGATCTGCTTATATAAAGTAACTTAAGGAGACCAGGAAAAAAAAAGTGGGTTCAAAATGTCTCTAATCCTTGCTCCTCGCATTCACAGCTTTCTTTTTTCTGTCAATCCCTAACTTGAGCGTCGGAGGAGTTTAGTCGAAATTTCTCTTGGTGCTCTTAATCATGTTTTCTTTACAGCTTTCCTCTTCTCGACCGTCCGTGATGCGTCATTCGGCCTCACCCGAGACAATTCGACAAATCCGCTTGGGTCAACGAATCAGCCACCTCAGCAAGTCGAGCCGCATCAACAAATAGTCCAAATCATTAAGCATCAAGCCACCTTCGCTATTGGAAACCTCCACATCTTCGCCTCAGCCGAAACACATATCTATATTCTTGAACCCAATCAACAAAACACATCCCAAGCTCTTTACAAGTGTGGTCAACTTCACTTCGAGTAGAGGCTTGTGAATATGTCAGTAATATTTGACTTTGATTTAACATATTAAGTATTATGTCTTCTTTTGTCAAATAGTCTCTAATGAATTTATATTTTTCACTTCAATATGCTTTGTTCTTAAGTGATGCATGGATGACTAGTATAATCAATGATATTCTTTTAGTTTTCCTATTATATTATGAGGCGACTTAAATTGATCACATTTAGGTTGATCTTGCAAATGAAAATATTCTGTTTGCTAACAAACTATCTTAAGTTGACCCAACCATTAAAGTATTAAATTTAACCTTCAATAGACTAAATAATCGACTCTAACCAATTATAAAGTTGAGTTCTCACCTAAGTCAAATCTATCTAACACATAAAGTACAAATAACTTATACATTTTTGTCTCACTTAGACTTTCCTATTAAGAGGTCATACCTCTAGGACTTTCTATTCCAAAATACTTATCTCTTGGACTTCCTCATATACTTAATATTAATCAATCTTGATTTACTAAGACTTCAATTTGCAAAGAAACCTTGCCTTTTAAGACTTTCAGTTGCTAAGAGGTGTTGCCTTTGAGAATTTCACAATTACCAAGAAACTTTTTTCCCCGAACTTCAACTTACAGAGTCTTAAGTCTACTTTGCTTCACATAGACTTTCACTAGCTCAATCTTTGGTCCACCTTGACTTATTAAGATTTTCATTTGTCCACCTTTAGATCCACCTTAACTCTCTAAGGCTTCCATATATGCCAACACCTATTAAACTTTTTCTTTGTCGACACCTATTGGATTACATCTGTTATTAACACATGTTGGACTTTCTCCATTGTTGCCACATGTTGAACTTCTTAACTACTAAGTTTCAATTAAACATACCTTTGACCAAGCCAATAGCTAAATATCAAAACACCTTAATCTAATAGGACTAGGACCAAGCTGGAGCATTATTACAAACATTTGATTAAAAGAGTTTCAAAATGTTTCCTTGCAACCTATTGAGGCTTAGGGCTCTCCAATCAACTTCTCAAACCTTTAGTCTATTAGAAGTCATATTCAAATGAATGGTACTTCAATATAAATATTTCTTCCATCAAAACCTTTCATTTAGCTAGTTATATTCACTTTCAAACAACTTAGTTAAGTCGAGGATCCCTTCTTTACTTGGCTTACAAATAACGAATTAGGATCACTTAAGCGGAGGTAGAGTTATCAAGTTGGATTAAGTCCATCGGGTTGGCCCACCCCGCCAAATAATTTAAACGGATTGGATTTAAATTTTATCAACCCGCCATTTTGACGGGTTTAAACGGATCGATCTGCGTGGGTTGCAAGTCTAGATGGGTTGGCTCGCCGTGGCACGGGTTAGTCCGCGGGTTGAAAAATATCAAAAGATGGAACATTTGAAAATAAAATTGTATAAATTTTTTGACCAATATTTTAATGTTAATAAGACAAATTTTTCACCATCACAATCTTCTTCTATCACGCATACATCTCAACAAAGTATAAAAGAAGTTAATAGGAAAGAACAAAAGAATATTTTTTATACTCAAATTTTTTTATATTATCTTGTCACTATTATTCTAATCAATATAGAAAATAATAACATATCAAAATCAAATAATTATTCAGGCTAGAAAATCTCAATTGAATTTCTATTTGGAAGAATAAAAATTTATATTTACATATTATCAAGATTTGAGTATTTTAGAATATTAGAAAGGAATAAAAAACATCGGTAGGTCAATAATTGAATCTCAATTATAAAATTTTAGTTACTTCAGATGCTTATTTTTTTAATCATGGTACTCCATCTATCTTACAGATCATTGCCTTAAGCCCTCAACACCTCAGTAATTTTAGATATATTTTTTAAATTTGTGTGGCCCGCAGGTTGATCCGCCTAACCCACAATCCTCCTTAGGTTGGGTTGGATTAAAAATTTCTCAACCCGTCGAGATGACGAGTTGGCCCGTCTCTCTCTGTTAAATATTAGATTTACGACGGATTGACCCGTCCCGTCATGGATCGATCCGTTTGACAGTTCTAAGCGGAGGACCCTAAAGTCAACAAATCATGACTTGGGATTAATAGCCCCCCGATCAAAGGCTTTAATCAAACTATAATAAACTCTACCTAGCTAAGTGCATCATCCTCAATGATATTGCTCAAAGACAAACGTCTTAGTGATTCATTTCACCCTCTTATGCTCCTTGTATTAATCCATCTCTCACGACCTCCGATCCACCAACTAGACCAAGCTACTCGAGCTAGTTTCAAGTCAACCTATTTTCTATTCCTTTGAATTCACCTCATTCTGAATCACCCTAGAGTCCACTTTAGGCCTTCAATACATCACAGCTATACACTAAATTTCGTTAAGTGTTCATAATCATGCAGTAAATCTGGCCGTAAGATTCAGAGACAATTGGAGGTTTCAAACATTCTCCAAAAGACAATTGCTGTGCTTGCCATCCTACCTACTCGACTACAAAAATTCTCACACCCAACCGAAGAAAGGTGCTCAATAAATCATGGAGTATGCACATTAAACCAAAAATTTTTAAATAAGATACTACAGGTTAGTCAGAAGTAATTTATCACATCCTCTGCATCTCAATTCATATTCATGTAAACGAGCTACATCGATATAAATGAGTTCATAATAAGACATCTATGCTCCAATACAATGTTGTCTGCTCTCCCTGCTAAATGATTGAAAACTCTGATTGGTAAGACAAAAAACTAGGGCACTTTTTTGGCAATAATAATACAAAATCAATCTTGTTATCCGGGGGCCATAACCACGAACCAGAGTTGTCGAATGTCTTCTATACAGTAAGCAATTGGCAACTGAAACTGGCAACTTGAACCCCCATGGCGAGAAATAGAAAGTACATGCTACAACAGTGTTCTTCGTGCTACAAATATAGAGATGCAGCAAAAACAATGTCTCGCTTAATTTTAGTCACAGCATCTTCGAACTTGGATTCCATTTCAATCTCTCCAATAGACTTTGAGGCCAAAATTAGTTGTTGCAGAAGTTCCTCCAGCCTTCTTATAGCCCTGATTAAGCTGCCTTCAAATACTTGAGATAGTTCCATGATTTCATAAAATTTTGATCCTTTTGTCCATGAATATACAGCTTCCATGATGTCCGAGCGAAAAGAATTTACAAATTTTTCCACGTCAATTTGGATCTGTAAACAGATCATTAGCTACATAGTTATCAAATTAATTAACTGATGAACAGGAGGAAAAAAAAGCCAAAATAGATGGGCAGGCACCTTGCATTCAAGTTGAATGTTTCCAACCCTTTTCGCAATCTCTTGTAGCTGAGAGTGTAGGAGATCAAGAGATTCCCTTGGCTTTGGAGCATCTTGGAGTTTCTCCTGCCACACCAAACAAGAAAGCAGAGCTACCATCTCTTCCAAATTAACATCCTTCAAGATCCCAGTAAACATTAGCTCAGTAAGTGTCAGTTCATCAGCTGTGCTTATCTCACAGGCCACCTTGCCCTTCAACTCTACTACATCCTCACTGGTAATGTAACTGCAATGAGTAAAAGGGCAAAGCTCAGCATAAGCCCAAATAAACAAATAAATCAAATGTCAAGTCTATAGACATGAGTTCTACAAGCATAAATGTTATTAAACAGTATGCCATCATATTTGTTGCTTCTAGGGTTCATATTAAACAAGTAATACATACTGTCAAAGTAATCTACGTCTCCCAACTCTTGAATCCATATTTGAATTGGATGAGCAATGTTCAATCAATGTTTATTTCAAACCATTAGAAAAACTTGATATATCACTCATTAAAGGAGCATAGTGTAATAGATTAATTTGACGAATTACTGGGTAAAAACTCTCATGTTTTGATCTCTATAGTATGTTATCGATCTAAACAAATCTAACCTGAATGGTTGGAATACCTAATTCAGTTTTCTCAAATCCATATAGGTTGAATTAAAAAAATAGGAAAATTACCCAAGCCTACGAAGAACTCGTTTCCTTGCTTTGAGCTCATCTTTGAAGGCAAGGGCGGTTGAAGCCTGCTTTGCTTTTTTTAGTGACTTGATTCTGGCAGTTAACTCTTGCTTGGTATGTAAAACCTTCAGCTTTTGTTCAATAAGCGGCGACTTCCTTACTTCATGCCTATCAAATAAGCTTTCCAGTGCCTCAATCCTTCTAACAGCTTTTTTATATGACTTAGATTGAACCTGTATAGGAGAGGCTTTTAATTGAAAAGATTAGACAAGATAACTAAAAGGAAAAGAGAAAATAATGATCCTCACTTTCATATCTTCCTCAGGATCTAAAAGAGGCACCCCATCTTTGGCAAACCTTGAAAGAACTTCCGATACTTTTTTCAGTGTATTCTCCCGAGCTTCTAGTGGAAAAAGATCTTTAGGGATGAAGAGACGAATGCTGCTTAAGCTATCAACCTGTTAGACAATGCATCCTACTTGAGGACTAAACCATCACTAGAAGAATAACCATGAACAGTAATAAAAGATATCTTCAGTGATTTTGTTTAAGTTTAAAAGATATCTTCAGCAAATGTTTGAGACTAAACTGAATAAAAAAGGTATCAGTGACCTGTGACAGAGGTAGCGGCACAACAACAGATTCTCCACGTTCATGTAATGGAATAATCCTTGTAGATTTCTTCATGTCCCCCTTGTTCACAGCACACCTCGTGAGAACATCAAGTTTGTAATTGGCATCTTCAGGTCTTTTATCTGGCACGACATAGAAAAACAATTTAAAATTACATGCAAAACCCTGAAAATGTGGGTACCAAAACATCTTAATGGTATGGCAGTGTCACTTGCCTTCAGCTGAGCCTTTTACCCTCTCAAAATTAAGTATTACTCCCCATGTCACCCGTTCCTCAGTTGAGAATGACGGCATTTTATCATCACCAAGAAGTCGAATTTTCACAAGCCTGCCAGGCTGTAAAAAGGGTAAGCAATACTTTGGGGAGAATACAATATCACGGACATCATTCTTTAGGCTTTGGTACTGCTGTAATAGATTGTAGTAATCCTTCAAACTCTCCTCCTCTTCAATCACCATAGAGTCTCTCTCAATTTTCAATTCCTTTAATTGTCTCTGCAGGAAATGTAGACAAATTACGTTTGGAATAAAGCAACAGCATAACATGGTATATGCACACTTTAGGCCATACTCATTAAGAACCAGACCACACAAACCTCAGTCAAGTCTGATATCACTAATCGAATAGCAAAACAGCTGATCCAAGGCATTTTATTAAAACATATTAATAGACAAATAAAATATACATTAATTGATAAAAAAAAATATTAGAAGGAATGATATATATATATATATATCTGAAGTGACATGGATGGAGACTAAAAGGTTATTGTTCTAAGTCTCTAAGCTGCTAGACATCTTAACATATGTATTAGCATCATGCAAATTAGATTTGGATACAAAAAAGTTGATCTTATTATTCCAAGAAATCAACAACCAATAGATACCCTACAGAAGAAAGTTTTTAAATAATTTAACACGGGTTTTCTTTATATTTTAGTCATAAATAATTAGTCTAAAAAGACAATTTGTACAATGTTTCTTTCCAACAATTTTGGAATATCTCTAATTTTCTAATCTGGATAATTATAAAAAATTAAAGCTTAAACCTTTTCTTTCTCATCCACTTGTAAACATCGACATTGGATAATTACCATACCCATCAAACCATTAAATATTTTATCATTATCAAACAATCTAATTTTGACATAATCTTCAACGAGCCTTTCTTATGGCTCTTTCTTAGGAAAGTTGACATCAATCAGATTTAGTTCTTTCTTAAGCTTAAAATTCAAATATGGATTTTATTTTAATTATTTTTAACTGTTAAACCATTCTTTTACAGAATTGCATTGCTCTATGACTGCAAAACAATAATTACACAACAAAGAGCTATCTCACATGATCAAGGAGTAGGCCATCGGTGGTCAAATAACTATAAATTGTGTAGATTAACCTATTCATTTAGGTCTTGCAAAACTTATTTCGACTACAATTTTTGCAAAATTGTTTACCCTCTCACTTAAGGAGAATGCATGCTTCACTTGATGATCTTGGAAAAAAGAAAGAGACTATGAAACATAAAAATTATTTAAAGTGTTGAATCAGCAGAACAATAAGATAAAGGCCTCTCTCCTAGGCTTTTATGATAACCCAGCTCATGAAAGCTCACAAAATAGACTAGGTATTAGGTGTTTTGGAAATGGTTTTATAGAAATAAAATAAAATACTATTCAGGACTATCTAAAGTAAAATACAATGAAAAACAGCATATTATTTTATTCAAAAATATGTCATTTTTCCTCCTTTTTGCTTTGGTATTATCCTATTTTTCTACTTGATTAAAAGTGTTGTCTTTGCCTTTACTGTTGACTGATATTTAGCATATAAGACCATAGTTCCCTTGCACTGTGCGGTTGTGTATCAACATGACTGATAGAAAATAAGTAAACCAGTAGTAAAATAGGGTAGGCCACGTTATTCTTAAGGGAGGTTAGACTGCATGGATGGCCAACATTCATAGTTTTGAATAAGAATATAAAATGACACTTGCTTTTAAAAAAAAAAATCCCATCAAAGTTACGGGTAGATAAAAGTTGCCAATTGCAGAAATGTACTTAAAGTGTTTACTGATTTTTAGTATATAAGACCGTAGTTCCCTTACGAAATGTGTCTGTATTAATATGACTAAATAAAATAAGTAAATTAGCAGTAAAATAGGGTAGGCTAAGTTATGTTGGAGGATCGGTAGCTGACTAGAGGGGGGTGAATAGCCTTTCTTGTACGATGATGGAAATTGTTCTCTTAATCGTCTACAATTAGAGTTAGCACAACAAAATATTTGCTAAACAAAAACAATTAAGCTAATGCAAAAGACAAAGAGAAAACAAATGAAAAACACCGAAGACGTAACGTGGTTCACGACCCTTGCCGCTAATCCACAACCCGATTCGTTTCAGGTGAATCACACGTAAACCAATCACTAATCTCTCCTTAAAGGTGGAGGTAAACCTTTCTTTTACAAGAATCACTCCTCTTACAATATGATTGAAATAAACTCAAGGAAGAGGAGTAGAAATCGTATTGGGCACTTGGGAGACGTTTAGAGGTTAAGCATTAACCTCCCAAAGTGAACCAAGGCCTCTTCTTATAGGGAAGAGGTCATTCTTTCCGTTGGACACTGAACAGTCAACTGATGCAGTCATCAGTCGACTGCTGGTGTAGTCGTTGCCTCGCAACGATCTTATCCACGTTGGCTTCCAGCCAACGGCTCCCACATCAATCGACTGATAATCCCCATCAGTCGATTGATGGAGCCAACAGTCGAGTGATCAGGCCGATCAGTCGACTCTCAAATTTTCTGTGCCCGCAACCACCTTAATTAGTCGACTGTCATCCCTTGACAGTCGACTGTCGTCCCTTGGCAGTCAACTGATAGGTCAGAAATCAGACTCGAACACCAATCGAGTCTTCAGTCGACTTAGAGCAGTTGACTGCTATAAAACCTCAAACCAACTTTGGTTGAGCATTCGACACTTAGCCATTTGGCCAAGTTCACCTATCAGCTACCCTGTTTGGGGTTACAATCGCTCACACTCATCTTCCTTGGAGTCCCTCGCCTCGAAGCTCTCTTCGTCCGGCCACGTCCCTCGGATGCACCAAGCGTACGGCTTCGCAATGTCATCCTTCGCGTCTCGCCCTGAAGTTTGCTTCTTTGGCTTCACTCCAATGCTCCTTGTCCGGCGGTCCCTCAGATGCACCAAGCGTACGGCTTCCGCAATGTCATCCTTCACCGACTCAAGGATCGAGTCATGAGATGGTGAACTCACCAATGCTATCACCATGTGTGAATTACTAAGTCCTACATGACTTCAACACACATATCAAATCCATAAACATCCTAACTTAAACCTTTGCCACATACATCAAAATCACATCATACATGGGTTGATTGCCCTAACAATTTCTCCATTTTTGATGTGTGGCAACCATATTTAAGTTAGGTAAAACATTAACATAAAATATAAGGCAAGAAAGCATGTAAATAAATATGAGTATCAAACTCCCCCTTAATACATGCAACTCCCCCTTAACACATGCTAATTTCTCCCCCTAACATGATTAACTTAAACTTAACCATTTCTCCTCCTTTGACACCATAAAAAACATCTATCATATGTTATATAAGCATGACATCAAGTCTAAGGGAATAAAATCACCAAAACAGCATTAAAACCTGATAAAATCTATCGTGTTGCAGAAGAGTACATCAATCGACCGCATCGTGATCAAGAATGATCGCACAAGAATTCAATTTCAACTTCAACCCAATTTCAGAAATGCACCAGAAATTATAAAAAATCTAAAAATCATGAAATTTGGGGAACATATTTCTCATAAGTTCATTTATCAGTGAAAAATGATTTTTCATGAAAATTCATCCTATTTTCGAAAATTAGGTAAAAACTCAAAAGTGTTGAAAAGCACTAAAATTTTTATCAACTTGAAAACCTAATTTTACCTTGAATTGTTTTAAAACATGAACTTGCAGTTTATAAAACATAAAATGGTTTTAAAACATTTGAAATATTCAACCATGATCTTTAGACAATATGTCTATGAATTAAATATATGTTTTCCCCATGATTGGTCTATGATTGCTATCATGATACCTATAATGACTCATCAAAATGTTATAATCATAAGTGAGTCATTTGTATCATCCTAACATCTCACCCATACTATGTTTTCAATCAAGTTAGCCTATAGTGAGTGTGAGATATACCTAAGGGTGTGTTTGGTTGGGAGTTTTTGTTGATAACCTTGTTAGGTTATCAACAAAAACCTTGTTTGGTTTAGGTTATAAACAATTACCTGGTAATTGTTCATTACCTGGTTATGAACAAAAAACTTTTTAGGGGGAATCGGAAAACCATGGAGAACCAAGGTTTTTGTTGATTCCTGGGGTTAAGAAAACTTTTTTCCAATATTACCCCTAGCAATATATTAAATCTTAATTTGTCAAAACTCAATCAATTTGTCGTTCGTCGCCGGCCGCGCTTATCGGCCGGCCGCTTGCCGCCGCCGCCGCCGCCATCATCGCGGCCGCCGCTTATCATCGCCGGCCGCCGCTTCGCCGCTAACCGCTGCCGCCACCACTGCCGGCCGCCGCCGCCACGTCGCGCCGCATCGCCGTCGTCGGCCGATCGCCATACCGCAATAATCGCCGCGATCGCCGCCGTCGTCGTCGCCCATCGTTGTCGCCGCCGGTCGACCGATCGTCGTTGCCGCTGCCGATCGGTTGACCACCATCGTCACCCCCGGTCGGTCGACCATCGTCGTCGGCGATCAATCACCACTGTCGCCGGTCGGTCGTTGGTCGGTCACCGCCACCGCCAGTCGGCCGGACACTGCTGATGGCAGATCGCTGTCGTCGTCATTAATATTTCTGTTGTCGTCATTGAATTGATTGAGCAAAGATAAAGGATAATTTAGTAAAATGTTAAACTGAGTTATATATTAAAACCTCCAACCAAACAAGATTTTTATCTAAGGTTATACTTTATTCCAAGGTTATGTTTTATTCCCTGGTAATCAAATAACCAAGGTTATGTATGATTACTTGAACCAAACGCACCCTAAAGGTATTTATACTTAACCAAAGTTTCATGCAATTCTACCCAAGATTAAGTATCATGTATAAACCCCATTATAATCATAACACAATATTATCATTTAATTTGCATATTATGATCATACACCAAATATTATCATCCAAATCATAAATCATGATTATTTATCAAGTATAAAATCAACCATAAATCATGATTTAAGCATTCAATTCATGGGTTACACATTATCATCACCCAACACTAAGTTAGAAATTTATCACCCACACAATCCTAAGTCAACCATTTAATTTGATATAAATAAAGTCCAATTATAGTTGACTATCCTAGGTTCTCCTAACCCTTAAGGATGGACTTGGGAACCCAATATAGATTCTTTCCAATGGGGTTCACCAAATACTCCTTTGGAATCTATTTCCTAGCTACCATTGTTGTTTTTGTTTGTCCCCTAGCAATCAAACAATGATAGGCCTTCTCATTTTTGGTTCCCTTATAACCTAGGCCTTTCTCGTTGAAACTTGCTCTTTAGCTCCCAATGATCATATTTAGGGTGTTGGAGCCCATGGTAAATTTTTCTAAGGCCTTTGTAAGAAATTCTACCTTTTCCCTTAAAGTCTTATTTTCCTCAACTAAGCATACATCATTTACACTAGAAGCAATATCATTAACATGTGAGCATGCATTTTTCAATTTTTCTTCTAGGACTTTAATTTCATTAAACATGTATTTATTTTTCTTTTTAGCCCTAAACAAATCCCTAGTAAGACTTGAAATCATTGAAACAATTTCTTGAGTAGGAAGATTTCTTACCATACTCACCATATCTTCTTGTGATGCCGATGAGGATGAAGATGAAGCTGCCCTTCACTTGAGCTTGTTTCTTCTTTTTCGGAGGAGGTGGAGTCCAAGTCTTCTATAGTCATAAGTGCAAGACTTGTAAATGCTTGTTCTCTCTCCGATGATGATGAAGGATCATCCCACGTGGCTTTGTGTGCCTTGGCCTTCCCTTTTTCTTTCTTCTTCTTTCTTCTTGCTCCACTTCTTCTTGTCTTCTTTCTTTTTCTTTTCTTTCTTGCTTTTGTTCAAGAGGGGACAATCATCTCTTATATGTCCCTCTCCTTGGCAATTATAGCAAATCACTTTTCTCCTTGGCCTTCTTCCCCTATCATGAGACTTGTTAAATCTAAAAATTTTCAATGCACGTCTCACCTTTCTTACCATGTAGGCCTCCTCATTGCTATCCATTGAGGAAGAAGATGATTCATCGGATGAAGAGGGTAGAATCTCCTTCTTCTTCTTTCCTTTTTCCGCTACTAGTGTCACTCCCCTTGATGGCTTGATTGGATCTATGCTTTCAAGCCTAGTCTCATGTAATTCCATAGTGGAGAAAAATTCATTTAGAGTACTTACCTCTAGATTCTTTGAGATATAAAAGAAGTCCACCATAGAGCTTCATTTTGATGACCGAGGGAATGCATCTATTGCCTTCATTACCATGTCCCAGTTTGAAAGCTTTTCTCCTACACTTGTCAAGTCGTTAATTATCTCTTTAAAACGAGAATGTAATGATAATACCTTTTCCCCTTTGTCAAGCTTGATGTTGTTTAATTGAGAGCGGAGGAGATCCCTTCTTGCAAGCTTTGCCTCAGAGGTGCCCTCATGAAGTTCTACAAGATTTTCCCACATCTCCTTGGCGCTCGTGCACTCTCCAATTCGGTTGATCTCTTGTTGGGGGAGCACATTGAAGAGGTGGTGTTTTGCTTTTGAATTCGCAAGGTGCTCCTCTCTTTGCTTCTTTGTCCACCTTGACTTTTCTATAGGCTTCCCCTCTTCATCCCTAGGTATATTGAAACCGGATTCCATTATTAACATGATATCGAAGTCGATCTCGAAAAATACCTCCATTCGCTTTTTCCACCAAATGAACTCGCCCTCAAACTTGGGTGGATGAATATTAGAGCCGACCATCTCTTGTCGTGCTTGTGTTGGCGATTAGTCCGCGACAAGCTCCTTGCTCTGATACCACTTGTTAGAGGATCGGCGACCGGCTAGAGAGGGGTGAATAACCCTTCGTGTACGATGATTGAAATTGCTCTCTTAATCATCTACAATTAAAGTTAGCGCAACGGAATATTTGCTAAACAAAAACAATTAAGCTAATGCAAAAAACAAAGAGAAAACAAATGCAAAACACCGAAGACGTAACGTGGTTCATAGCCCTTGCCGCTAATCCACGATCCGATTCGTTCCAGGTGAATCACGCCTAAACCAATCACTAATCTCTCCTTAAAGGTGGAGGTAAATCTTTCTTTTACAATAATCACTCCTCTTACAATATGATTGAAATAAACTCAAGGAAGAGGAGTAGAAATCGTATTGGGCACTTGGAAGACGTTTAGAGGTTAAACATTAACCTCCCAAAGTGACCCAAGGCCTCTTCTTATAGAGAAGAAGTCATTCTTCACGTTGGGCACCGAGCAGTCGACTGATGCATTCATCAATCGACTGCTGCTGTAGCCGTTGCCTCGCAACGACCTTACCCATGTTGGCTTCCAGCCAACGGCTCCCACATCAATCGACTGATAATCCCCATCAGTTGACTGATGGAGCCAACAGTCGAGTGATCAGGTCAATCACACCGACTTCAAACTTTCGCGCGAATCACCTTAATCCGGCCGATCACAACCTCGGCGATCGGTGGTGCCGCATTGACCGCCGCCCTCGGCGATCGATAGGCCAGAAACCAAACTCGAACACTAGTCGAGTCTTCAATCGATTTGGAGCAATCGACTGTCATATCATGGCAGTCGACTGATATCGGGTAAAATCTCAAACCAACTTTGGTTGAGCATCCGACACTCAGTCATTTGGCCAAGTTCACCTATGAGCTACCCCGTCCCGGATTACAATCACTCACACTCATCTCCCTTGGAGTCCCTCGCCTCGAAGCTCTCTTTGTCCGGCCACGTCCCTCGAATGCACCAAGCGCACGGCTTCGCAATGTCATCCTTCGCGTCTCGCCCTGAAGTCTGCTTCCTTGGCTTCACTCCAATGCTCCTCGTCCGACGGTCCCTCGAATGCACCAAGCGTCCGACTTCCGCAATGTCATCCTTCACCAACTCAAGGACCGAGTTATGAGATGGTGAACTCACCAATGCTATCAACATGTGTGAATTACTAAGTCCTGCACGACTTCAACACATATCAAATCCATAAACATCCTAACTTAAACCTTTGCCACACATATCAAAACCATATCATACATGGATTGATTGCCCTAACAAGTTATTGTTTAGGAAGGTAGGTTGCATTGGTTGTCAACATTCATAGTTTTGAATAAGAATACAAAACATCACTTACTTTTAAAAAATTTCCAATGGAAGTTATGGGTAGATAGAAGTCGTCAATCACAAAAATTTGCTTAAGTGTCTAATGGGTGAAAATAAAAAAATTAAAATTTTGCTTGCCATTTGCAAATTTGTCTATAATAATTAGGCTGTTAGCCCGTGTCAAAACATAGACAAATGTTATGTATGAATTGTCAAACTATTACACGCTAGGATGCTCTCTAGAAGAAACATGTTACAAAATCCGGCTGCAATGTCTTCACAAAGACATTATAGGAATATTGATTATCTTAAATTTAGAACATAGAACATAAGAATGCTCATTAACAAAGTTGTTATTTCGTAAAAAATACGAATCAACTTATTACATGAAAGCAGCCCTATTTATATCCAAAATTAGGGTCTATTCAAAGGGATAAATCAAAACTCTATCCTAAGAATAAATCAAACTCTATCCTAGAAAACAAATAATTATCCCTAACATATTTACAATATTCTAACACTCCCCCTCAAGCGGGAGCATATAAATTATATGCACTCAGCTTGTTACATATGTAGTCAATTCGGGGACCTCTCAGAGACTTAGTAAACATATCTGCTAGTTGATCATGCGAGTTAACAAAACTAGTAGATATTTCTCCAGATATGACTTTCTCTCTGACAAAGTGACTGACTTCAATACGCTTCTTCCTTCGCTTAAAAACCTGGATTCGACGCGATATGCATGACTACGGTTATCACATACGAGTGACATTTGTAACATCTCCAAACTCGAGCTCGGCAATTGCTTGAGCCATATAAGCTCTTGACTGGCTATAGCCATAGCTCGATACTCTGCCTCCGCACTGGATCTTGTCACAACATTCTGCTTTTTGCTTTTCCAAGATACAAGGTTTCCTCCGACAAATATACAAAAACCAGAGGTGAATCTCTTATCAATCGAGATCCCGCCTAATCAGACGTAATACTCTACGACTCGAGTACGATTTTGTTTTCAAACAAAAGACCTTTTCCCGAGCGCTTTGATATATCGAATAACGCGAATCACAACATCTCAACGCTTCATACGGAGAGTCGAAACCGACTTACTACACTTACTGTAAACGAGATATCCGACGAGTAATGAAGGTAGCTTAGTCTCCTACTAATCGCTCAGATCGTCGATCTGCAGAGTAGGCTCCTCGATTCGGGCAGAGCTTAACATTAGGATTCATAGGTCACAACTGCTCGAGTTTAACATTCCTATTTCTTCTGTAATATCCATCGTGATACTTCCTTCGGGATATAATGATCCCATTTCGATCGCGCTACTTCTATTCCCAAGAAATATTCGAGCTCACGAGATCTTTTGTCAAAATGTTCAAAAGATGTTTCACCAAATCCCAAGACGATCACCGTCGCATGACAATAATATCATCAACATAAACCACTAGATAGATGCAACCAGTAGATGAGTGGCGATAAAAGATGTAATGATCACGCCCGAGTCACGCCGAATCGTCAATTACAATATCAATCTACCAACCATGCTCGTGATCGCTGAGACCATATAAAGATTTTCGCAAGCTATACAAGACCTAAGACTTCTAAGCAATAAAACACGGAGGTCGCTCCACGTAGACTTCTTCGAGCAAGTCACCATGTAAGAACGCATTCTCGATGCCTAATCGATAAAGAGGCTAGTGTCAATCGCAAAGAATGGACATAAATAGCGATCAAGACATCTTAGCAACAGGGAAAAAGTATCCTCATAATCCAATCCAAAGATTCGAGTATAGCCTTTCGCAACAAGACGAGCCTTAAGTCTTTCAACCGTTCCGTCTGGACCAACCTTCACCGATATACCCATCGATGTACCAACAACCGATTTTCTGGTGGTAGGGACGAGGTCCCAAGTCCCACAAATTCAGAAGACACTCATTTCGCCCAAAGATAGCCTGCTTCATCCTGGATGGGCAAATACATCTCCCGCAGCTTTCTAAGAGAAACAGCATTTACAAGGAGGAAAGACAAGAATAATAGGAAGAAGAAAGGCGATGATAACTCAAAGACACATAACGAGGAGAAGGATTACGATTACGAGTCAACGATACTCAAGTCGCAAATGGGAATATCGATTCGTAAGATCAGACGAGGAGGAAGGGCGGAGGATCCGCTCGCACATGATTCCACTCAGAGAGTCGGTGTTGGCGGCACAACAGTCAAGACGACGCCGATAAACTCCGCAACGGAGGAGAAATCAAGTCGGGGTGATAGAGAGTCCTCCGAGGATAAAAGATCGACGTAGATACGTGGAGAGGAAACTCCTGACGACGATTCTCAAGGTCCAAAGAAAGGAACCGAATCAAAGAACGCGACATCAGAGAGAGATGAAATAATCGACGAGAGTAGGAGAATAACACTTGCATTCTTTCTAAGACCGTGGGTACCCAAGAAAACACATTTACGCGAGGAGAGAGTTTATCAATGTCGTGATCAAGAGTACGAGCAAAACATATGTAACCAAAGACCTTAGTGGTAAAGGATTTAAAGGACCGATTCGGATAAAGTATACGATGAGGTATTCACCTGAGAAAGCAGAGGAAGGTACGCGATCGATAAGATAACATACAGAAGTACAACTTCACCCCAAAAACGAAGAGGAATACGAGAGTGATGGAGAAGAGTTCATGGTCTCAAGACGGCGATTCTCAAGGCTCGCAACTCCATTCTCTTGGGAGTATGAGGACAAACGTCCGGCCGAATACGCCCGAGATGCTAAGAAGGTCCAAACGGAGTAGATAGATACTCACGTGTATCATTACTCAGAAGGATCAAGAGGGATACTAAATCAGTTTTCAATTTCATTAAAAAGATCGAAAATAAAACACTCAACGATCCTTCATCGATATAACCAAGTGCAACGAAAAATCGTCATGAAGGTAACAAAATATCGTGACCAATGTAGAAGAAACACGACTAACCCCAAATATCGGAATGAACCAAAGCAAAAGGAGACGAGTCCGACTTATAATGCGAGGAGAAAACGAACTACGAATACGCCGCTTAATCGATACGACTTACAAGATAAAGACTTTAAGTGAGAAAGACTAGATGTAATTGTTTTAACTTATCAAGACTAGACGCCTAACCGAGCATGAATAACAAGTGGAGACGCCACTACAACCAACAAAAGAGGTACGGTGAAATCGTATAGTCACGAGACTCATATCCGCCAATCATCCTCCCTGCATCTCTCCTCAGAATGATACGTAAGATTTAGTAAACGAGACGACGCAATCAAGTGACTTATTGATCAACAAATTAAAGGGGCTCGAACATAAAAAACATTATGAATGGAAAGAGACGGAGAAGGATTTAACAATACCAATACTCGAGATCGACTGAGAACCATTCGCCACGGTGACAAAGGGTAAATAACCTAAGTATATAGTGAAGAAAAAAGAGATTTATTACCAATGATATGATCAGTGGCCCAGAGTCAAGTACCCAAGGACTCAAGAGCGAGATATACCAAGAAAGGAATTACCAACTTACAGTGTAATTCAAGAAGAAGGGAATTAACTCCATCGATCCTCATACCATCGTAAAGTCATCATAGAAGGCGATGGAGGCGAATCCGTGTCAACGGCAAGAAGTCCTCGTGGGGATTATAAAGACGCCGATCGCTGAATTTCGGGCGCCATACTCGCCGCCCTCGCCAAAGGCACTCGAACCGCCATTCGAGCTCTCGCGGTATTCCTAGAATTCTAGCGCTACGGTGGAAACTGCACCTTCTTCACGAACGAGAAAGGCGGCGGTCGGGAAGGAACCGAGGAAGGATCGTGCAGAGGGGCGTTAGGTCCGGTCGAGCGGAAGGGCTCCGGCGGATGGCGCTGAGGGGGCGAGGGGATAGCGCATAAGCGGTGGAGAAGCAGCGGCGGAGGCAGGAGATGCGAGTAGTCGATCGAGGAGATGCACGGCGGCGAGGAAAGGAGCGGCGGAGAGGCTGCGTCCTTGCGCTGGAGAGCGATGGTGCCGACGAAAGAAAGGCGAGGAGCAGCACGCGCGATCGCGGCGCTGTACCAACGAGAGAAGGAAGCGGATGGCCGCCGCGCGCGATCTTCACTCGCGAGCGTTTTCTCACCGGTCCGGCGATGATCTTGAGGCCGGCAGGTGGTGAAGCCGATCGCGAGGCGCGTCTCGCATGCGCCGGAAAAAGAACGGTAGCGAGAAGGAACGCCAGGCGCGTCTGCGTGGAGAAACTGCTCGCGAAGGCAAGGGACGCGAGCAGCGACGAAAATGTAAAAAAAAAAACAAAAAAACGCAAACAGTGGAAACCTAACGCTCTGATACCATGTTATTTCGTAAAAAATACGAATCAACTAATTACATGAAAGCAGCCCTATTTATATCCAAAATTAGGGCCTATTCAAAGGGATAAATCAAAACTCTATCCTAAGAATAAATCAAACTCTATCCTAGAAAACAAATAATTATCCCTAACATATTTACAATATTCTAACAGAAGTAATGGAGATAGTGATGCAGGGGCATCTAATAGCAAACGCGATCTAGATGCACTAAAATAAGGTTTTGACTTTTTCTGTTAAAGTTTATTTATTTATTTTTTTTACTTTCTTACTTATTAAGAAATTTCTGTTAAAGTTAATTTATTTTTTTTAGCATTAAGAAATTTTATCTTCCTCTAAGCCTATTTAAACATAGGTTTAGACTCTTGTAAGTCATTCAGTTTTGATTAATAATATTTCTTTTCGTTTAAACTAAGAGGCGTCCCTCTTTCTTAGCAAAACCCCTCCTCCTCTGACTCTTTTTCCCTCCTCTTTTCTAACTACGCACAATTAGCGCCCATTCCGCTATCCGCCTGCGTCAGATAGTAGATACGAAGACTAAAAGAAGACTTAGTAATGTATTTACAAAAGACAAAATGAGCAAGGAAGAAGACAAGATAATAGACAACTCAAATTTTAAATTTTAATACATAGGAAAGGCAAAAAGGGTGCATGGAAGGCTTTGGTTTTGGAACAAAAAATAAAAAAAGGAAAGATTATATAACCAACCTCCTGGAAGCCAGTTCCAACTTTTTCCAGTTAGTATGAGGGCAAGAACCATAATAGAAAAGAAAACAAAATTAAAGAAATTAAGATTTAGTTGGCATCAACTTACCTCTAGATTAGGAAGAGCTTGATCTGATTGAAATTGATAAAATGAATTCCTAAGAAGTTTTTCTGGATCACCATCTTCACATCTCATTTGATTCAAGAGCATGTTATAGCTTAGGTGGAAGGCACTGTGAATAAGAGTTGCATGAGAAAGCAGTTTAGAGTCCCTCATACAATAGTATAGAACAAGAAGAACGCGCACAAACAAATGTTCAGAAATCCTTCAAGCTGTTGTTACCATGCCCAAAAAAAAACAATAAAACCCAATATAATTCTGGATAAACTTCCTAAATAGATTTACTGACAATCAGACAGTATTAACTTGGGTTTAAGCTAAAATTATGCCTCATAATGACATCATAAAATCTTTAGGGAGCGTTTGGTTCGTAATTTTTTTTTCATTTTTCATTTTCATTTTCTAAGAAAACAAGAAAATGCAGGAAATGATGTTTAGTTGACGTTTTCCACCTTTGTTTTTCAGAAAATAAAAGAGCATTTTCTGGAAACTAAAAAACGCAAAAAAATCATTTTCTATTTTTTGGAAAAAGGAAAATGAAAACGGAAAATGAAAAATTTTCTACGAACCAAATGCTACCTTAGTTTCTTGATAATCAAATATAGGTTTATTCTCTAGATTTGGGCATCTAAGTGAGTATCAAAATTTGAATAAGGGAAAGGGGAAATGATGTATTATATTAGAATAGTGAATCCAATAAACCAAATGAGATCTTACAATAAGGATGGAGAAATCAATGGAATTTAAACCCCAAAACAAGAATGAAACTGGAGCAATGGAAGAGGGTTATAGAGGATAATAGTTGCAGCAATTGCCATAATATGAGCTGAAAAGCAATTGAAATGAACGAAGAAGTATAATATGGTTGGAGGAGAACCTCAAACACAATTTCTAAATTATGTCCTACTACATTTTTTGTATATAGCTGAGGAAGTAACAACCAGAGTGAAGGCTTCAGATGGATTAACCAAAGCATTTCCAATAAAGATAGAGTTACATCGAGGATCAATTCTAAGTCCTTATCTTTTTACATTAATCATGAACGAACTAACTGGACACATTCAAGATATAGTACTACAGTGTATGTTATTTACAAATGATTGTTTTGATAAATGAGATACGTAAAAGAGTAAATGGTAAACTAGAATTTTGACGGGAAATACTAAAAGTGAAAAGTTTTAGGCTTAGTAGAGTAAAAATAGAATAAATGAAATTTATGTTTAGCAATATTCGATATAATGAGACAAGTGTTAAGATAGGAGATAACAAGTTGTCTAAAACTGGGAGCTTTAAGTATTTAAGATCATTTTTTCAAGACGATGGAGGGATTGAGAGAGATATTTTATATAGAATACAAGCAGCATAGTTGAAATGGAGAAAAATATTGAGTGTTTTATGTGATCGTAAAGTACCTTTAAATCTTAAAAGGGAGTTCTACAAAACAATGGTTAGGTCTGCTATGTTATATGACGTTAAATGTTAGACTACGACTCGAGCACATGAATAAAAGGTGAGAATTACAGAGATGAGGATGTTAAGATGAATATGTGAACATAGAGAATGGACAAAATAAAAAATGAAAGATTAGAGATAAAGTTGGAATTGCATCTATTGAGAAAAAACTTCGAGAGGCATGTTTAAGATGGTATGGACATGTATTTAGATGATTAATAAATGTTCCAGTGAAACTATGACAAATACATATATCAAACGAGGAAGAGGAAGATCAAAAAAAGACTTGATTAGCAACAATAAAATAAGATAAAATTTATTTAAGTATAGATGATAATATAGTAAGGGATAGAGCCAATGACATAGAAAGATCCATATAACCAACCCCACCTAATAGGATAAAACTTGGTTGTGGTTGTTGTTGTGTTTTTTACATATAGCACTTCTATCACAACTTCACCAAAAACTATAAAAATCACTTTTCTGCAAAAAATCTTAGCAAAAACAGAATAGTCTTCCAGCAACTGCTCCCTCATTGCTGCAACTAAACATTATGTCAAACTAAGCCTATCTCAGTAATCCACATGAATATGAATCTTGCATGAATTCAAAACCATATTTGTTCAAGGTCATTACCAACAATCTAGCCTTGTGTAGAGTACAATAGCAAGATATCCATTCAATTAGTCAATTCCAAATAGCTGGAATACAAGAATTATAAAAAACACAACATTTATTTTGGTTACTAGTTTCTACCACTGCCTAGACCTTAGTTGAGAAACATCTACTAATTTATGCAATGTTGTATGATTGCCTTATTTTGAGTTGCAAACAAAATAAACCAAAAACCGATAGATCTACTATATTTTTCACAAAAAATATTTCTAGTTTGAAGAACAGTGCCTTTGACATTGTTGGTACAAAAGCATGGATCAGCAATGCATCAAGATCATATCAATTGGTCAGCCCGAAAACAATGACCAAATTTATATTAGAATATGGTTACACATTTAATCTATCCAAAGTTATGTAATAAACTGAAGTCTTTAATCACATTTAATTAGTAATACAAACGTTTCAAAAACCACATGTAGCTACTGAGCATATGCAATATGACAATATGATGGCACAAATGGATCAATATTAAGATATTAAATAAATATTTATATAGATAACGATGAGTGAATATACACAATTATGTATAATAATATTATCTAATTTCACTCTAATAATATTTTCTTATTTCTCATTTCTAGTAACATCAGATTGATCCTAGCATTTTCATGAACATGAAAGAACTTCCAGGGAGAACATATATTCTTCAATGGATATTTGCAGAATTTGCACAACATTTCATGAGGACCAAGAAAGTAAAGTCGACGGTCTGGAAATTTTGATATTAAAGCCAAATTATAAAATTGTGGAGTAATAATCAAAAAATTGGTTAAGTATTTAGCTAGAACAAAGAAATGTTCCATGTAATCAAATTGAATAAAAATAAAATCATAAAATATGAAAGAATATCTTGTACCTATTTAAACTATCAGCACTGCCTTTAAGCATTAATTTAGCAGTAGAAGGTTCCATCTTCTCATCCACCATTAAGATACAGATGCCTCGTTCGTCTATGCCACGGCGGCCCGCACGCCCACTCATTTGAATATATTCACCACTGGAAATCCACCGAAACTTATCGCCGTCATATTTGCGTACATTTGTAAAAACTACTGTCTTTGCAGGCATGTTCAAACCTATGCTGAAGGTTTCTGTTGCAAACAAACACTAAAGGAGAAAGTTCAAAAACTCAGAAAGAGGAAAATAGAAGTAACTCCAAATAACCAGAAAAGAATAAAATACCTGAACAACTGAATGAAAGTGATAACCATTAAGTAAAATAATCTTAAATGAAACAAGGTTATGCAAACCCATGTGCTTTTAATGGTAAACTGGTGCATAGTGACAAAACCTAAAGAATCACAGGACAGCAAGAGTAGGGAAAACCAGATCCCTAGACTACCAGGACTTGTGCTGCAATTGGTTTAGGAAAATCTTTAGTGTTCCAACAATGATCCCAATCTAATCTCAATTATATTGGATTCATGGACTGGAATAAGAGGCTATGCAAACCCAAGTGTTTTAATGGTAAACTGGTGCATAGTGACAAAACCTAATGAATCACAGGACAGCAAGAGTAGGGAAAACCGGATCCCTAGACTACCAGGACTTATGCTGCAATTGGCTTAGGAAAATCTTTAGTGTTCGATAAATGGTCCAAATCTAATCTCAATTATATTGGATTCATGGACTGGAATAAGACAAAAGAATAATTTTAAACTAAAAGAAATATAAGGGAATAAAGTGAAAATAATATAACATTAATTTTCAAATAGTTTGTGTTACAAGATAACATTTTATAATTTCTTTAATAAAATATTTTTCAATATTTATACCCAACATATTATTGATATTGTATTATCTATAGAAGTCCTTTAATGGCACATCTATGGAGCTATTATCATATACTAGTTAGTATAGACAATTATTTAAATAAAATAAGATAAATAAATTGAATACATTTATCTGCTAGTTTATTCTAATAGTTAACTAAAAAAATAATGTCCTTAAATTGAATATCTATTTCATACATTTAAAATAGTTAATCAATATTATAATATTAATATCTAATATAATCATTTAATCAATTTTATACATTGATGCAAATCTGCCACCTGATGATCATAGCGGCACACTCATGTACAATATGTCAAGGCTTATTGAAAAATCACTTATTTTAAGAAAAGCTCACATTGCTAGAAAATGGACCAATTTACATATATATTGCCTATACTCCCTCTTCATGTGTGGTTGGGTATATTTCTCTAGATTGACTCAAACACAGCACATGATTTGATGATATATTATTTTCCTCCATGCATCATATTAAAATTGATTGGCTAACCATTTATTCTAAAATCTTGAAATCTTAGGGAAAAAAAGACCACTTTATATATCTATATCATTAATAGGGTACAGATCGATCTAAATTTATTTATTATTACACATCTGCTACTATTACACATTGATAGTGCCAAAGTAGGTTCTTGATTGGTTGTTAACTAGTTTTCTAGCCAACTTCACACTTGAAATTTTGCACCTTGTCACACTCTCACAGTGTGGCACTTAGACAGCTTTGTTGCGAGTCCAAACCGCACAACTCCACTAGACAACTCCACTTCATAAATGTAATAAATTATTTCATCATGCTTGAGGTTCCAACTTGCACAATGAACGTTTGTATTAAATTATTGCGTGGCTCACCTCCCTTAGTAGTGGTTTAACTTCTTTCCAAGTTGCCCACAAGTTCTAAGAAAGATGATGTTTTGATAAAGCAAAAAAAATTAAAATATAATGATTTTTTAATATGGATTTATTAGTAAAAGCCTTCGCCCAATCTTGATTTGTCAAAATATGAACCACATTAGAATCAAGCTTTAAAATTTTAAGCCTAAGCCCCCGAGCCTAGTCCAATTGATAAGTGCAAAGGGGTAACTTTTAAGTGGGCAGGGGTCAATTCCCGGAGAGGTCATGACTTTGGGCTATCGACCGATCCCCTCCTTTGCACTTGCTACCTAGGTTCCTGATTTACCTCCTCCACCGGTAGGGGCAGTCAGAGGGGGTCACTAATGTGGCGGTTCCACTTTTTTTTTTTTTAATTTTAAGCCTAGCCCCAGGGATAACTCAATTGGTAAGTGCAAAGGGGTATGTCCGTAGTGGATAGGGATCGATTCCTAGGGAGTTCACCGTCTTGGGCTCTCAAAGTCTCCCTTCATTTGCACTTACCAATTAGGATCCTGATTTCCTCCCTCCAATGGCTAGGGACAACCATGGGGGGCCACTAATGTGGCAGTTCCACTTTTTTTTTCCTTTTTAATTTCAAGCCATATTGGAGTTTTAATCTATGATCAGAACAATGTAACTTTGGTATTATATCGTGTTATGCCAATATAGTTTTGGTACTTTTTAAATTTGAAATATGTGTATATTAATTAAAAATATTATTTCCATTTATATTTGATTGCAATAGACGTTGACTATTGAATTTATGTTTCAGGACCTATTGAGTTCATGTTTCAGTGCTACTTTGTGATATGTTTGGTGCCTGTTAAATCTTCTGCAGCAGCTATTAGGTGTAAATTTAATACTTATTATTATTGCATATAATAAAATTTGAGAAAGTTCAAATCTAAACTCTTCTAAATTACTTCAATATTTATTATAGAGATTACTTAATTTCTTCCTGAGATAAGAGTGACTGTTCTACTACTATTTTAAGCCGCCTGAGATCTTGCATCTAGATTGATCATCGACATTGATCTCCAAATTCACTATCTCAAGATATTCAATAAATCCAAATTGCCATAGGTTTGACATTTTGATGATCATGGGAATTGCTTATGTTACATTTATATGAATGTCTCAACCTTAGATTATTGATGAAATTTAATCTAGATTGAATTTCAAGAATTTCTAAAAGTGTTATTTAAATTTAGCTTAAGAATGTAGATGAAATTAGATTTGCCATTGTATAGTGAGAGGATAATGGCTTTAGCTTATTGATATATTGTCTAAATTATATATATGCTAATTTTTTGATAAATGAGTGCTCACCCTATAGTCTTTTATTTTTTTATTTAAAGCCTCTCTAAATAAGTGATTTTTATTAGTAGCCTTGGTCATTAATTATGTATATCATTGTACTCTTAATATTACACTTCTAAGGACCACTAGGAGATCAACATTTGTGGCTAAACTATATTGGTAGATTGAGATAATAATCTAAACTAATTAAATATGTATTATATCAATAATCAATGTTAAAATTTCCTTATTATTAAAAAAAATTGTATAGCTGTCAAATGAATATCTTTTCCCCATTTACTGGTGTCCCATCTTACAATGGTTATATCAGCATAATATTAATAATTGGATAGGAATGGTAGGCTCTTTTTAGTTTCTTCTTCTGTTTCGTAAATTAAGTGGAAGAGATTGGTCATTTGCAGATCCTTATCCATGTTTTAATATTGCACAAAACAACGTTCGAGGCCTCCACTATCATAAGAATCTAATGTAGTCCTAAAATATCTAACAAATACAACAATCTTTTTGCTAGAGCACCTAGAGGATTCTTATTTCCAAAAGTGAAAATGGACTTCACTTCAAGGTATTAAATGCCAATCCGTCCCACAGAAACGGATGAAATTTTTCGTTCCCATGTGGAACCGGCATCGGCACGCATGCGAGACGGTGAGACGGCGACGCGGCGGCGACGAAGGCGCGATCGGCGACAGCATCGATCGCAAACACGATCGCACTGCGGAATCGCGAACGCGATTGCGTTCTCGATCCTGCTGCAGGAACATGATCGCATTCCCAATCGCACAGCTTGATCGGGAACACGATTGTGATCGCGGATCGTGAGCGCGATCGCGAATCGCGAGTGCGATCGCGGATCGCGAGCGGTGAGAAATTTTCTAAATTTAATAAATATATAAATTATAATTAAAAAATATATTAATTAAAAATTTATATATATAATATAAATTAATTAAACTGTAAAATTTAATTAAATAAATTATTAATCAATTTATATAATTATATAAATTTATATTTTTATTTCAAAAAATAAAAGATATTTTAATTAAAATTCTAAATTCGAATTTATAATTTATTTAAAATTAAATCTTAAATTCTTTTTTAAAAATTAACTAAAATTTTAAAAAAAATCAAATAATTAAATATTAATGTTTAAAAAAAAAGAAAAAAAATACCGAAATAGTATCGGCACAGACGATACAGTACTGAAACCGTATCGTTCCGATCGCAGGCCGAAATCTCGATACGGGTCGAGATTTTAAACCTTGCTTCACTTTTCTTTAGGACAATAACTGTCACTTTAACATTGCAAACCTAGTTGCTCACGGTTATCTTCCGGTCAATAAATTTTCTCATTAATCTATGAACCTAATAATTATTATAAATAAATTGTCAATGATTGTCTCTTCACAACTTTCTTTATCATATTGACTTTAGAAATGTCAGTCATCATGTCCAAAATAATATTAAAAGTTCTTGCTCCAATAGCTCTTCAACCGTCTTGAAATTGACACTATTGCTCGTACCCACTGCACTGTGTTCTGCACATCTTTTGAATTATCCTATTTATTATGCAATATATATAAGATGTATCATGATGTTCCACAATAGCATCACTAGATTTGTGAAATATTATATTTTTTATTACATCAAAATAGAAAGTTAATAATTCTCATCCACGAAGTTGTGTCCAACTATTGCAAATCAATATATCCGTATATAGTCTCCATTGCTTCTTGCATGATAGGAATCATATCTTGATCTCCTCCACTTGTTTATCTAAGTGCAAATTGATAATTTCATACATGACTAAAGGTTAGATACTAGGATTATACTTTTGTATGTTGGACACTACAACAATAGTACGCATTGTTTATTGCATGAGGAATTCAGTTGAACTAAAAAAAAATGATAATACATCAGACGTCAATTTCTTCTTCTTCCTTGTGTAAGTATCTCAATCCTAGTCTAGTCTGTCTACTAGCTTAGTTTAGGAAATCAATCAAATTATATTAGAAATATCATTTGCACTCACTCCTCCCCCAATGTTGATCTAATGATTACACCACTTCCATTGGCACCAGCTATGTCACACCCATAGTTGTTGAAGGCGAGCGCCTCTCGCCTCAAGGCGAGAAGCGCCACCAGGCACTGCTGTTGTGCCTAGAGTCATCCCAGGCGCAGCAGGTAGTCGAGTGAGCCAGTGCGTGCGAAGGTCATTCAAGGTCGCGCATTGAATTATTATTTATTCAATAATCAATATAAAAAGCTTAGGTTCGCGCCCTAACCCTCTGATCCAACATAAAAGAAGAGCAGACGCAGCGCAAAAGAAAATTATACGAAGAAGATAGCAAGCGAAGGAAAAGGCTCGAAAAGGTTCCAAGTAAGAAATTTTTTTATCAAGGTCAATCATTTGATTAGCAATGTAGGATGCCAGCGCGGTCGTCGTGTCGTGTCCTCGCGCACTCTGCGGAGGCCGGTGAGGTGTTGCGCGGCCTCCGCGTTGGTCGCGCGACGTCGTCGTGACGCAGCTGCGGCCTCTGCATTGGCAGTGTGACGTCACTGCAACCCTCCCAGAGGACGCACGACGCCGCCGCGGCCCTCGTGGAGGGCAGGCGACGTCGCCGCGGCCCTCGCAGAGGACGCGTGACGCCGCCACGACCTCCACGTGGAGCGAGGTAGCTCCGCAGGGCGCAGCAACTCCGCGGGGAGTGTTGCAGCGGAGAGGTTTGCATAGTGATTTTAATAATAAACTCTCCAAACTACAGTTCAACTATATGAAAAAATAATTAAAATTTAATAAATTTATCTTATTAATTTAAAAATATTTCATAAATTATTTTAAAATTTATTTTATTAATTTATATATTATGAATAATAATTTTATTATTATCAAAATTTATTTTATTTTTTAATATTAAAAGACAAAGACGATTGGTTCACTTGATTATTTCTTTGTCAATAATATGGATCAAGTTGTGAATCAAGGAAAGCAAAAAGGCACAAAAGATTCAAAGAAATATGATGAATGTAAGAAAAAAGTGAGACTCTTGTGGTGCAGTATTTTGCCAAATGGATGTGTGATGCACGTATTTCATTCAACGCCGTAAAGTATGATAGTTTTAAGGAATTTTGTAGCGTTGCATCTTATTGTACTCATGATTGGAAGCCGCCAAGTTACCATGAAGTTAGGGTAACTTATTTAAATAAGAAATACAAAGTACGAAAAATTTTTTGAAAGAGTTCAAGGCCGACTATAAAAAATATGGATGCTCATTAATGGCTGATGGATGGACTGATGGAAAAAATAGAACTTTGATTAATTTTTCTGATGAACGGTCCAAGAGAGACAATATTTCTAGAATCTGCAAATGCCTCCGACTTTTCTCATACAGGTATCAAGTTGTTTGACTTAAAAAGTATGTGGAGTAAATCGGTCCAAAGAATGTTGTTCAAGTGGTTACAGATAATGCCTTTGCAAATGTTTCAGCAGCTATGAAATATGAATTCAAGTGGTTACTTTCTAATAAGTATTAGATTTGTTACTCATAAGTAATAACATAAATCTTTAATATGTAGGGAAGTATTTAATATTAAGATTTCCACATATATTTTGGACTCCGTGTGTTGCTCATTGTCTGGATTTAATGCTTGAAGATTTGTTCAAAATTCCCGTACTTAAGAAGGTTTATGAGAGGGGTATGATGGTGAATGGCTATATATATAATATACCACAAGTCTTGAACATGATGAGAGAATTCACAGGTCAAAAAGAAATGATTAGGGCTGGAAAAACTCATTTTGCCACTGCTTTTTTGACATTGAAGAGGTTTCAAAAGCAAAAGGTAAATTTAAGAAAGATGTTCACTTTAGAAAAGTGGAGCGCGAGTCAATTTGCAAAGGAGGTAGAAGGTAAACATGCTACAGAGATTATATTGATGCCTTCATTTTGGAATCATATTGTTTATGTCATTAAAGTTGGTGGCCCACTAGTTAAAGTGCTTCGATTAGTTGACGGTGAAAAAAATTTTGCAATGGGGTACATATACAAGGCTACGGATCGAGCTGAGGCGGCAATTGCTTTGGCTTTCCACAACAATGAAGAGAAGTACAAAAAGATTTTTGAAATCATTGATAAAAGGTGGACGGATCAATTTCATAAGCTTTTGCATGCAGTCGGTTACTTTTTGAACCCGAAATTCTTTTATGTAAATCCCGAGATAGAAAAAGATGCTGAAGTTATGAAAGGATTGTACGAATGTGCTGAAAAGATGTGTGAAGATATTGACCTTCAAGATAAAGTCACACATCAACTCTCAAAATATAAAAATGTTAATGGGCTTTTTGGCAGTTCTATGGTCATTCAACATAGAAATAAATTATCACCGGATGTGTGTTGTTTTTTATTTCAAGATCATAAGTTTATAACATATTATTGAAAACTTAGTATTTGAATCTTGAAATTTTGGATATCTCATTTGACAGCTGAATGGGGGTCGACTTATGGTTCTACGACCACACAATTGCTAGATTTTGCTGTGAGAATTCTCAACCTTACATGCAGTGCTTTTGGTTGTAAGCGGAATTGGAGTATGTTTCAACATGTAAGTATTTAAATTTTAGCATTGTATAGTTGACTTTTGAGTCTTGAATCTTGATATATTAATTATAATTATTATTATGAACAATTAATGAAGAATGAATTTATTTTAAAATTTTCGCAGCTTCATTTGAAAAGAAAAAATAGGTTGGCACAGAAGCGTTAGAATGATCTGATCTTCATTAAATATAACAGGGCAGTGAAACGTCGATATGATTTGCTTGACAAAATTGATCCTATTCATTGGATGATATCGATAATAGCAATAAATGGTTAATGGGAGGATTCGACAATGAAGAAAATAATTTAGTCTTTGAGGATGATGATTTGACATGGGAAGTAGTGTGTCTGGGGTTGGTAAATAGATTTACGATTTTAAATCTCGTATTTCATCTTCTTCAAATGAAGTGAGGGAATCTACATCCAAAACAACCAGAAAAAGACCGATTTCACATCTTTTGGATGAAGAGGAAGAAGAAATCGATGTTGATCAAGAAAGTGATGACGACCAAGAAGAATACAAGTCCAAAAGTTATGGGGACTCAGATGATTCAATGAAGAAGATGAACTTGATTTGGATGATTGAAGAATTTGAATCATGTTACTAATTACTGTGGATTTATTAATTATTTTTTGTTTTGTGTGACATTGCAACTTAATTATTTCAGTTTTTAATATATTTATTCTAAGGTAAAATATTTTTTAAACACATTTAAAAATGTGTGCCTTGCTTCGGTAAGGCGCGTGTCTCACCTTGAGCCTGCGCCTCAGGCTCTAGGGCCTTTGTGCACCTCGGTGTACCTTGCACCCTTGACAACTTCACACCACGTTGCCTTTGTTGCTAATACTCATATTCAGCTCAAGAAATACGAAGATCAGTTAGAAATTCATACTCATTTTGGGATATCATCACCTTTATCATAGTCAGGTTCCTCAAAGGCTTGTATATTAAAATTTTTACTAGTTTGTTATGCATTTTCACGACAGATTTCTTAAGGAACTTTAAGATGGTTGGAAACATCCAAATAACCATTTTGGTTGAGGCAAATAACATACCGTCAGGTTCAATCATATCACAATGTAAAATCTACACAGTTAGCATAGCATGTATCTTCAAATTTGATCATAAAATTGTTGTTTTAGTGCTATTTGTTTGCCCAAGTTAAAGTATAAAAAAATCATAAAATCATTTACAACAAATAAATATATTAACATACCTATCTCACTATCTATATCAAGTAAATTAAATATAATAAATTTTAATTAATACTCAAATTTGTCTTATTATTAATTAATCAATTAATACAAATACTATAAATATTAATCATAAATTAAATAATTAACTATTACATAAAAGTATAAATATAATAATTAAATAATTTTATTATATAATTGTTATTTATATAACTAATATAATATATATCAACACTAAACCAGTTAATATAACTATTGTTTATATATATATATAGAGAAATATTATCCTACACAACTCATTCGTGAGCACTCGTGCACCCCTCCATTATCCACCGTCCGATCCCCTAGGATTCAAAGATTGGACTATAGTGTGTAACTGATCGGATGGTGAATAATAGATGTGTGTACAAATAGTCACGGATGAGTTATGTAGGATAACATTTTTCTATATATATATACTAACATATATATAAACTAATATAATATATATGTTATTATGTATAACTGATATTATATATATGTTATAATACATATAGTTGATATAATATATATAATATACATTATGTGTATAATATATATTATTATTATATAAATACTGATATAAAAAACTAGTTATAATCATCCTACTTAGTTAATAACATTTCAAAATTGCAATTTCTTGTGATCTCAACCTAGGTGATTGTCGTTCCTACCTCTAATTGTTGCTTCTATCAAACCCACACACTTCCAACCACTCCTTGGCTCCTTACCTAAACCTTCCATGTGTCACATTAGCCCTCTAATTCTCTACTGCTTTGATGCCAAAAGCCTCCACGCTAATGCTTGTCGATAATGGTTGATGCCCAGCGAAGTTTAAAACTTTAAGCCATGTCATATTTTCAATTTAACTCTACCAATGATAAATTAACTCTGTCATGGCCAGTCAGTCCGAATAAAGAGGAGGATTACGTTAGGTTGTCAGTCAGCATTAAACTAAGATAAATATTCAATGAATTGATTCATTAAATTATTGTGCCAATGTTAGATTGTTCTCCGAAAAGAATGCACTGTAGGGTCCGACTATAATATCTCTACAAGGACCGCTACATCTCTAGACCTCAGGTGTAATGATAAATATGTAAGAGTTCGCATTACAAAGTCCGACTGTAACGTACCAGCAAGAACCACTATATCTTCATGAGAACTTGAGTGTAATGTTAAATAGGCAAGAATTCTCTCCGCATAAATTGTGTAAAAATAAATATTATAGGAAAACTAATAGTTTAAGATTTGAAAAATGGAATATAGAAATCCTTACCGGTAAAACAATGGAGGTAGTAGATACAATGATTAAGAAAATAATTAATATTTTGTGTGTACAAGATACAAAATGGAAGGGGAGTCTTAGCGCAACGGTAAATTTGCTGCCTTGTGACATAGAGGTCACGAGTTCAAATCCTGAAAACCTCTTGCAAAACAAAGTAAGACTGTGTACAATGGATCCTTTCTCGGGATCTCGCATGGTGGAAGCTTCATGCACCGAACTGCCCGTGTACAAGAGATAAAATGGATAGGCGAGAAGGCAAAGATAATAGAGAACTCGAGTTTTAAGTTATGGTACACAGTAAAGAGTAAAACAAGAAATGCAATAGATATTGTTGTAGATAGTTCGGTAAAGGATGAAGTTGTAAGAATAGTTAGAAAGGGGAATAGAATTATAGCTCTTAAGATAGTAGTGAGAAAGAAACTATGAACGTAATTAACATATATACACCTCAAGAAGAGTTAGATGAAGATACCAAATCAAGATTTTGGAACAACCTAAATCATGAAAATTGAGGAATATGAGAGGGTGCATGAGGGTTATGGATTTGGAATAAAAAATGAAGAAGGTAAAACTATATTAGATTTTACGATAAAATATGACTTTATATATGTTTTTTTAAAAATAAAAGAACACTTGGCTTGGTCACGTTTAAAAGTGAAAATAATAAATCGCAAATTTACTTTTTATGGTCAAAAGAGGAATAGAAAAATTTGTAAAGATCGCAAAGTCATCCCTGGAGAAAACCTAACTGCCCAACATAAGTTTGCAGTATTGGATATATGCCTCAAGCATAGTATCAATTGAAGAAAAATATACACGACTTCTAGAATTTAGTGGTGTAAGTTAAGGGATGAAAAACAAAATATATTTAAGGAGAAAGTAGAAATACAAATATTAGATGAAATATACGGTGACTCTAATACGAAATGGGATAAGATGATATCAAAGGGCACACACCACCAGATAGGGAATCTTGATGGTGGAATGAGAAAATACAAGAAAAAATGAAGGAAAAACGAACCATCTATAAGAAATTATATATTTGTAAGACCGAGGAAAATTTTAAAAAATATATAATAACCAAAAAAGAGGCTATAGTGAATGAAGCTAATAATGAAACTTTTGAACGGTTATATCGACAATTGAATACAAAAGAAGAAGAAAGATATATTTATAGAATAGCTAAAGTGAGAGAGAGGAAGACAAAAAAATCTTATTCAAATAAAATATATTAAAGATGAATGCAATAGAGTACCAGTAAATGATTGAGAAATAAAAGAGCGGTGGAAAAGGTATTTTCATCAACTTTTAATGAAAATTTAGGTGACCAACTTAACTTAAGTAATTTAAGTAAGTCAAATGAATATAGAAATTTAAAATTTTATCGTAGAATTCAAATTTTAAAAGTAAAATAATTTTTAAATGGGATGCAAAATAGAAAAGTCGTTGGACCAAATGATATTCTGATAGATGTATGAAAGTGTCTAAGAAAACAAGGTATTGAATGACTTATGAAATTATTTAACATGATATTAAAAACAAAATAATGTCTGATCAATGAAGGATAAGTACTATAATTTCTTTATATAAGAATAAGGGGGGCATATAAACTTATGCAAACTATAGGGGTATTAAACTAATAAGTCATACCATGTAACTTTGAGAAAAAGTAATAGAAAAAAGATTAGCAAAGGAGACCACGGTTTCCGAAAATCAATTTAAATTTATGCTTGAAAGGTCGATAATAAAAGATATACATCTTCTCAAACTAATTGAAAAGTATCGGGAGCAAAAGCATAATCTACATATGGTATTCATTGGCTTAGAAAAAGATTATGATAAAGCCCCAAGAAAAATTATATGGATAATTCTAGAAAAAAAGTGTTAACGTAGTATATATTAAAATAATTAAGGATATGTATGAGAAAGTAACGACCAGAGTGAATACTTCAAACGGATTAACTGAAGTATTTCTAATAAAGATAGGGTTACATCAAGGATAAGCTCTAAATCTCTATCTTTTTACACTAATCATGGACGAGCTCACTTGACACATTCAAGACACAGTACCATGGTACATGATAGATGAGATACTTGAAAGAGTAAATGTTAAACTATAATCTAGGTGAAAAACACCCATGGCCAACCATAAGAATGTGTTATCTTGTACACATATTGATTCAAGTTTTATCTTGTACAAATTATAAGCACATGTGTTGAGCCAAGACCACCCGTGGCCAACCATAGGAATAACTATGTAGTATGGGTGGCCCCTACGCCAATATGTTTCGTGTGCCAACACCATATTGGAACAAAATTTTCCAGCCATGTATGACAATCACAACTTGGTATTTATATCTTGATTGGAACTTTTGACTGATTTATCTAATTTTTCAGCTGGCATAAACCTGTTTCGAGTCAATTTCAAATGGATTTATTATGATTTCCAGATTTTGAAAATTTTCTAAATGATTTCCGTGAGCACATAACCTATTGGCAAATATCAGATCACTATAACTCATCCCAACATTATGGGTTTCAAAACTTAGAAATAATCAACAAATTGGGATAGACAAGAAATACAATTGATCTTTGGGCATGTAAAGATAACCCTTTATGCCTAGTGTATAGATAAGGTCATTAAAGAAAAAGTTAGCAAGTAAATAGCAGAAGATCCCTATGATTTTACCAATTGGCTATCTTAAGTGGATATTTATACAGGCAATACAAGCGCATTGACAACATTAAAACAAAACATCCATTATTAATGGGTTACACGTAGTAAGAGGAAAATATCAATTGTAGGCATGAAGAATAACAGTTCCAATACTCAGTAACTTCTCTTCTCAGCAATAAAGAAAAGAGCCAAGCCACCAAGTAATTAAACATTGTTAAACCAATTAACAAATATGAAATAAAACATGTCAGCAAAAGCAATTATCCAAAAGTGAAGGCATTTTAACAAACCTTGATAAGTCCCTCCTGAAAAAGTATTTCAATTACTTCTTTGAGAATGGGAAGTAGACCAGAATGGTGCACACCAATTCCCCGTTTTAGCAAAGGTAGCATGTTTGTCACCTGTTTAAAAATATATACAAAACAAATTCAGCAAATGACTACTAAGAAAATATCTACAACCACAACAAGGGCATCAAACAGCAAGTCCAAATTATCTTTGGCAATGTAATAAAATTACTCATCTCACGAATTACTTTAAATAACAAATATAAATATAACTTTGGGAAAGATAGGAAGAAAAATATTTAGAATCTCTTAGTTAAAAATTTCAATAAATTCCAGACAAACAGAGTGAGGTCCTCAGATTACCAGATCATGGAATATGTTGATCATAATCTCCTTTGACTTCATGAATATTTGGACTAAAATATTGGTAATTGTATGGTTAGCAACAATTCAAATAGTCATCCAGAGAGTATCCATGAAGATTCCAGCCATTTCATAAAAAAATTTATTATTGCATTGAAATCAACCCACTGCAACCCGCTCAGTGTCAATCCAAGCATTCAGAGCTACCTATAATCAGTGGGGATGGGCATTGAAACTGAAAACCATAACCATAATACCACATCTGACCAATCCAACCATAAAAAATCAGTTTATCAGGTTTGGTTTTGGTTTGGCAACTAGGAAATATTTCACTATTGTTCAATCTCAGCTTGTGTAGTAGAAACTTGTGTGTATATGTATACCAGATAAAAGCACGTGCTGTGGGTAGTTGATATTGGAAATAAAATGTTGAAAATATTATGAACTAAACCTAGAATAACTTTTAATAAAAGAAAATTAGTGTCAATTATCTGGACTTATGCTGTTATTAACTGGTTATAAGCATGTTTGTCAAAAACTCAGGACTTAAAGATATGGATAGCTGTCCTTTTCAGTCATAAAAAAAGAGAGGTAACTTCAAGCAGTAACAAAGTGCACCAAATCCATACATAGAGTTTTCTATTAGCATCATGAATCTTATAAATAAATATATTATTCTACTACCGCTAGAATTATAGGAAATATTAATATTAAAAGAGATACGTAGTTAGGTACTTAAAATCTTGCATAATATATTCAATTAATTATTTTATTATTTACTTGTTACAAAACAAAATAGTAAAACTACCCTCATGTTTTTAACAAATATGTTTAAAAAAAATAAGCTCAGTGCACGAAGTTTCCGCCAATACGGGATATGAAGGGTCAGATCACATTTGATCTATTGTACGTATTCTTACCTTATATTGCACGAGACTATTTTCAAGACTTGAATCCGTGACCTCAAGATCACATGACAACAACTTTACTGTTATGCCAAAACTTCCTTTTTTTAAGGGATATGTTTCTAACCAAAATTTTGAAATGTTTAAATAACATTACAAAATGATATATATTGGAGGATAAATTCATACACATGATGATACTCATTATCTTGTTTAACATAGATTTCTTAATAGATATATATATACACATTGGATATACAACGAAATTTAATAAATCATATAATGGTTTTTAAATATACTTTTTTATTTCAGTTTAAATTGAATCAAACCAATCAGCAATGTCATTTTCATTCTTATGGCGCAGGGACCTGATTGACCAACAACCAACAGGATAAGAGAAACTTAGGATAGGACCAATTAGCCCGCCTCCCAAAAGAAATTTGCAATCTAACATGGTTAATCCAAGTTGAACCAATTGTCACATCCAAATAGATAGACCAAAGAAGAACCACCGACTTAAAAGTTCCATGTCCCATTTAAATTTTTTGTTGATATTTAATAAAGGAGTATTATAATACAGTTGTCAATGTTAGAGTTACAAAAAGAGTAACAAATGATCTTCTTTTATACTTGTAGGTTTAAGTTAAGAAAAATTTTGTCCATAAAAATTCTAGGCATCTTGAATCGATTAGCCCAATAAAATATATTAATAAATATATCAATAAATGGACAGTGGATGATACAAGGAGCTTTTGATTAAAAGAATTTTTACAAGACTTATCTTAGGGCAGGCATACTGTTGCTTATATATATGGCAGATTCAGATCCAGTTTGGCCAATTTAGATCAAAATCCCCAAAATAAAATTTTTATTTTCAAGAAATCAGATATCATTAAAGAATCAATTAGGATGAGATAAAACATATGGCAAGATCATTAGAACATAACATAGAAATTGATAAGATCATCATGGAAGAAGAATTGAACCCTCCAAAATGAGTTTGAGAAAGAAATACAGATCAAAAAAAGAAGCTTCAACAACTTTAACAGGGTTTCAATAAAAATTCTTTATCATAATTGCAATTCGTGTTGTTAATTCAATCTCTTCACGGCAAATCATGTTGGGATGAGCCTGTGAAAAATACAAGAAAAAACTCTAAGAACCTCATCTTAGTCCTATTACCTAAGAATGTTAAGATGGATCTACAGTAGAGTTCGAAATCTTCAGCCGAGCCAAGACAAGATTTCAATCTCCGACCGGCTTGACATGGTATTGTATCGATGTCGGAGGTGTGCTGAAGGAGAAAGGAAAAAGAGACAAGGAATAATATGGGTGTTAGAGGAAGAGGAAGAAGATGAGTAGGAGACAAGAAGAAAAGGAAAAGGATTAGGAAGAGGAGAGGGAAGAAGACTTTCCTAAAATCCCTAGTTGAGTCAGACTCATTCCTCCTTTCACCACCAAATCAGAGTTATGTTGCCAAATCACCATGAAGCATGAAGTTGTTCTATTGCCAAACCGAACACCACTTCGGTAAAGCGATGTTGAACCATAGTAGTTCAATTGTTGAATCGGAGTCATTTTGTCAGCTAATCATATGCTAATCATGTAAAAGCTAAAGTTGTGTCATCAAGTGTCATAGAGTAGTGTTTCAAGTGATGTCGAGTTGCAACAAATGTTGTATCAAGTAGGTCGTGTTTTCACGCCTCGATATGAGGTTGATGGTTGAATGTTGTCTAGGGTGTTACCTAATAGTTGAATTCGTTGGCTCGAGTGTTATCACATATTAGTCATAAAACGAAACGGGAAATTTCAATTGTTCGAGCTAGCATAGAGCAATATTTTAAATTGAGATCTATAACACAAATTAGAAAATACTAATAAGAGCAATTAGATGTAGCTTTTATAGGGAAAAATTTAAGATGGTATAGATAAGTTCAAAGATGACTAATAAATTTTATACTTAGGTGAGTTGTATGACGCAGAGCAGAAGGAGGCTACAATAATTAGTAATTGTAATTTGAATATTTCTAATCATACAATAATTAGCCTAGTATAAAGGTCAATTAAGGGATATGGTCAACATAGTAGATCTCAGATAGTTGGGATAAAAATGCTATAATAATGACGATGATGTCTTCTCTTCTAGGAAGCTAGAAGGTCTTAATTCCCAAAGTAGACTATTCCATACGCATTTAGTGAATGTAAAGATCATTTGATTAATCTCATTAGTGCAAGAATAAGTGGAGGATAGTTAAAGAGTATATCAGCTAGCCAGCCAAATTACAATAAATAAAATGTAGAGGATAGCCAAATGTAATTCATCTATTCAAATTATAATGAATAAAAAGAGGGGGGTGATCAAATAGTAATTCAGCTATCCAAATTGCAAAAACTAGACATTGATTACATCACCAAATTCACATTCATCACTAAAAACAAACAAAAAACGCATAATGAGCTTAAATATCCGATAACACTCAAAGGAGAGAAAACTAAGGATTCAAATCAAAGAAGAATAATCGACAACAACCAAGTCTTATCCCACTAGGCGGGGTTGGCTATATGAATCCTCCTATGTTATTGGACTCTATCTCCTACTATATCATCATTTATATTCAAATAAATTTTATCTTGTTTTATCGTTGTTAACTAAGTCTTCTTTAGTATTTCTTTCTAGTTTGATTTGTATATTTGTAATAGTTTCACATCGCCTAACTGAAAGTACATGTCCTTAAACGTGTCTCCCGAAATTTTCCTTCAATAGTTGCAACCTCAACTTTCGCTCTAATGTTCTCATTTCTTATTTTATCCATCCTCGTAAATCTACTCATCCATTTTAATATTTTTATCTCTACAACTCTTATCTTCTACTCATGTACTCAAGTTATAACTCAACATTCAGCTCCACATAACATAGCAGGTCTAGCTACTATTTTATAAAATTTCCCTTTTAAGTTTTAAAGGTACTTTACGACCACAAAGAATATCCGATATTCTCCTCCATTTCAACCATCCTACTTGTATTCTATATAAGATATCTCTCTTAACCCCTCCATCCTTTTGCAAAAATGATCCTAAATATTTAAAATTTTCCATCACAAACAACTCATTATCTCCTAACTTAACAATTGTCTCATTGTATCTAGCATTACTAAATTTAAATTCCATATATTCTGTCTTTACTCTACTAAGTGTAAGACCTTTCACTTCTAATATTTCTTTTCAAAACTCAAGTTTAGAATTTACTCTTTCACGTGTCTAATCTACCAAGACAATATCATCTGCAAATAACAAGCACTATGGTACTATATTTTAAATGTGTCTAGTGAGTTCATCTATAATTAATATAAAAAGATAGACTTAAAACTGATCTTTGATGTGATCCTATCTTCATGAGAAACACTTTGGTTAATCCTCCTGACATTTTCATTCTTGTCATTGCATCCTCATACATATTCTTAATTATTTTAATATATGTTATGCTAACACATTTCTTTTCTAGAATTTTCTACACAATTTCCCTTAAGACTTTATCATAAACTTTTTCGAGATCAATAAATATCATGTGTAAGTCTTGTTTTCATTCTCAATATTTTTTAATTAGTTGTCAAGAAGATGTATAACTTCTATTGTCGATCTTTCTAACATAAATCCAAATTAATTTTTTATCAATGTGGTTTGCTTCCTTAATTTTTTTTTATTACTTTTTTCCATAGTTTCATGATATGACTCATTAGTTTAATACTCCTATAATTTACACAATTTTGTATGTTTTCTTTGTTTTTATATAAAGGAACTAAAGAACTTATCCTTCACTAATCAAACCTTTTTTTTCTTTTCAATATTAAGTTGAATAACTTTGTAGTCATTCAATATCATGCTTGCCTAGACATTTTCATACATCTATCGAAATATTATTTGGTCCAACTACTTTTTCATTTTTCATCCCATTTAAAGTTTGTTAAGGTTGAATTCTACGATAAAAATTTAAATTTCTATATTATGTCAACCTACTTAAATTACCTAAGTTGAATTGAGGTTTTATGATAAAAATTTAAATTTCTATATTCCTTTAACCTACTTAAATAATCTAAGTTTAATTGAGGTTGAATTATACGATAAAAATTTAAATTTCTATATTCCTTTAACATACATAAATTATCTAAGTTAAATTGATCACCTAAACCGTCATTAAAAAATTGATGAAAATACCTTTTTCATCACTCTTTTATTTTCTCATTGTCCAATAGTACCTAAATTAAAGACGAATAATAAGAACAAAAAAAAAGTCATCAAAATTGGTTTGAATGGAGTGAGAATTTGTGATAAGGAGGAAAAATAGGGATATAAAAAATTAATATTTGGTTTAAAATAAAGTAAATAGTTTAATTTTAATATCTGACTAGGATAATGATGAGACAAATAAGAATTGTTCAGGAAATAACACGCAAATTTGTTAGTTAAAAATTCTGTTTATAGTTTTAATTTATAAAATTTATGGGAAAATGTTTAGAAGTTAGAACTGTAGGCAAGTTTTTTTACCCATACTATTTAGTAACCTTGTACATCCATTTCAGAGATAATTTGTTAATAGGTGCCACAAATGCATAAAAAAATGTGAATACAAGGGAAACATGCCGTTTACACCCTTGAAAAAGCATTTTGAGATCTTATTGACATTATCTGAGAAAAAAGAAAAAGAGGAGAACAAAGCAGATCAAGAGTGCACCAACACTAAACTAAAGGAGTCATCATTCTATGATATTGAATCTTACCTGAGGCAGCTTCTTGTCATCATCAGAAAGTATATCCATGGCACTCCAAAATATCGTTTCAATGTTAACTTTTTCATCTTCTTCATTCAAGTCCAACTTTGCCATCTACATTTAAATAAGAGCGCAATTTTTCTTACAAAATAATTAAAATGTACACCTCCATCTATTACAAAATAATAAAATGATTTAATTAATTTGAATATTTGCGAGTGAAATAGCACTGCATGAGTTTGATAGCAGGGTAAGTTCCAAGTAGCTAATCTTCAGTGGTTGGGACAAACATGGCTTAATCAGACAACAAGAAAATGATAATGTGCTTAAATGATGTTAAGAAGAAGTATCAAGGCATAGAAAATAATTCTAATTCAATTGAAGCAGTGAAATAAACATTCCAATGAAATTTGTCGCATAAATCATAGAGATGTCTTTATCTATGTAAATTGTAAAAACAAGTAACAATTTAAGAATAAGTGTTAAGAGTCTCCTTCTGATTCATAATGAAATCAAATTAGAACATAAAGTCAAATGAACATCATTCAAAAGTTTGATATATTAAAAAGGCTTGTGAATAACTGTGATAATCAAATACGACTAGTTGGTGCATACTAAGGTTCTACTGCTAGCAAATATCAAACAAGCTAATACATGGATAGTCACAAACTCACAGAAAGTACAGCTGGCTACCTGCATCGCAAGAAACTCACACTCCCTTTTGCTAAAGCTGAAAAGTATAACAGGATCGTATTGTCGCTGAATTATCATCTTGACCATCTTGAAGATATCACTATCTTCGCGAGGTTTTCCAACTAGTAATTCCTTCTGCCATTTCATATTATTCCGTTTGGACCCTTCATCTGGAACAAGAGCATTTAAAGCTTTTTGAAAACTGTCCTCTCTAAACTTTCCCTTGTCATCCACTACCAAGTATAGGCCATTGCCTCCAGAAGGAAAAATATAATGCTGAAGTGGAGTAGGTCGATAATCTGTATAGACAATATGACAAGGTTGTTTATGAACCTGAAACCAAAAAAAAAAAAAAGTCATCAAGCATATATACGAGCCATCAAGAGATTTGACTAGCAAAATTTATGATACCTAATCCTCTTTTTCTTAAAAAAGAACAGAATTGCAAATGCTGTACAAATAGTCAATGCTTGGAAAATTCTGTTAACAGTTTTCATGAAAGAAAGAAACATAATTTTACACAATCACAACAATTCATAATCCTCATATCATAGAGTTAAGTAAATAAAAAAAAAAGGGAAAAAACCTTTGCAACCCAATCAGCAAACTCTTTAGAATTAGGAACTGTAGCTGACAGGAACACAAATCTTGAGTTTCTAGGAGCCATGACTATGCTTTCTTCCCAAACAACACCTCTTTCTCTATCACGCATATAATGGACTTCATCAAAAATAATCCAAGCCACCTCCCTCATAACTTCTGATCCTTTATACTGCATACTACGCCAAATTTCTGTAGTCATGACCTGGAATGGAACAAAAGCAATCAATGATATATTACTGATGACAACAAACTAAAGATATTGTGATCTCATAAATCTACCAAGCAAGAAGCATTAGGTTCTATGGTGACATCCCCAGTCATAAGACCAACATCAGAAAATTCTTCCTTAAATTCTCTGTACTTCTGGTTGCTGAGAGCTTTGATAGGTGAGGTATAGATAACGCGTTGTTGATCTCGCAAAGACATAGCAATTGCATACAATGCAACAACAGTCTTCCCTGCTGATGTATGTGCTGAAACCTAGAAGACCATGACAATGAGCAAATCACATCTCAATCAAAGAAAATAAATAGTTCAAAGTTCAAACGGCAATAAATCAAAAAATTGATCATCAAATTTATCAAAAGGTACACTAATATAGTTTAGAGATCATGAAAAAAATACAAATTAAAGAGGATTACACAATACTAAAGTACAGATGACCAAAAAAATTGTTATCTACAAGAAAGGATGTTGATCTTATACATGGGAAAGTCTGAAAAAGAATGGACAAACGACCTGCACGCAAGAACACGCAACTGATATTGAGCAAGTGAAACGGGACTAAGACACTTGCATGAATTAACTTCATCGATGAGACAGTCGTAGCACATACATATCCACATGCCAAAGGCAAACAATCTATAAATGAAAACATGATCATTATGAAATTTATAAAATTGAGCGACCGCAGTCACTTAGATTTACAACCATATATCCGAAGGAAAGGGGAAAAAATTAAAAGCGTGTTATGGAGGAGCAAATCTGAGTAGCCAGGAGGAAAGGCAGACAGCCATACCATCACGGATTGACCAGCATCGAGGCACTTGATAGCTTCGCGCTGGAAGGGGTCGAGTTCGAAGGGGAACTCCCGAGCTGGAGGCTTCCGCTTGTCATCATCGAGGCGAGGCTGCGGCAGGGAAGCGTAACCGTCAGGAAAGGAGACGTCATGGAGACAAGTTGCGCACTCGTCGATGCGGATGGAAGACGCCTCCCTCGGAATTTTTGAGGGCAGTACGGTGTCCGGATTCGCATCTTCTGTAGCTCTTCTCTTCAACGACGTCATATTGGAGGCGGGAAGCAACGCAGAATGAAACCTAAACTGTCACAAACCAGATGGAAGGGGAGAAGAGACCAGAAGATTTATTAAACCCTAGTTTCGGACTTAAAAGATTTATTTACAATTTAGATTTGAATTTCCATTTTCTCTCCAAAAGCCCTTCTTCTTATTATTATTATTATTTTTATTTTACCTCGTCACTATCTCAATTTCATGTGTCTAAATATTTCAAAATTTATATTTTGTTCGCGAGATACCCTTTAAATATAGAGTCTTTGTTTTAATATCATTTTATATATTTTTTATATTCTCGAAAATTAAGATTAAAATAAGTTTTTTTTTTGTATATTTTAACCTAAGTGATAAATGAAAAGTAACTATTTTATCAATTAGATTCTCCATCGCAACGCTGTCATCAGATATTTGTCAATAGGTTCTTCCGTATGCTAAGAAATTTTACTCTTCGATTTACTGTGCTAACAAAAAATTATGAAATAGTCATACTACAAAATAAATAAATCAAAAAATACTCGCGCAGTTAGTCTCGACAACCTCTACATTCATGATTTGATATTCCATTTTTATAAATTTATCATAATTAAAAATCGAATCATGGATATCTTAAAAATCAAACAGACGTACCATAGCTCCGAAGTACCTTTGAGTGTTATTTATTAGGCATTTAATTATCCCTAATTTATTAGGACTGTTAGCTATTATACATTTAGTCCCTTTTAATTTATTTGGATTTTTATTTATTAAGTATTTTGGTACTCGATCCATTTCAAAGAAACGTTTAGTTAATTTTAAGGCGCTTGAACTTTATTGATTGCACCTATAATATCATTGTCAACTTAGATATGCACATTTGACAAAACATATCACTAATCACAGTATAAGTCTAGCTTAAATATTTACCCAAATATATAAAATATTAGGTCAAACTCAAACGCTCAAGTATGATACTAACCTCTTCATTGTCTTATTCTCCCTAAGTATCACTCAATTTGATTAAACTCGACCACTTATATAATTGCACTGATAATTTCTCTCATTCTAACACCAAAAAAAAAAACAATACAAATATAAAGATAAATTGATTGTGCAAACTAGATCAAGGTGGGAAACTAAATGTAATTTGCTTGTACTAATTGTAATTAGTCCTCCTCTTAGTATGCTAGCTTTTCTCCTTGTTGTAGGCTTCTCGTAAAATTAAAAAAAAAAAAAAGATAATTCTCCTTCTTAAAACACGCTGGTCATTTTCTCAAATGACACACTTGTTTTTTGGATTTCCCGAAGGACGCGCCATATTTTGATTTTTACTATAAAAAGATACTAATTCTCGTAATATTTTTTCTGTCTATTTCAGTTCTAAATTTGAGTAAAAAATTAGTTTTTTTTAATTTAAACCAAACTAAAATGAGTTGAATCGAATGGGATCAGGAAATAAAAATAAAAATTTAATTATTTCATCAAATAGAAAAATTATTATGATCCTAAAAATACTCAAATTTAAAAAAAAATACATGATGTATGTTCCTGCAAATAAAATTTATACATATTTACAATGATATAATATTATACACTTTAAAATTTTCATGATTTTATTTTTAAATTTTGTTTAAAAGATCTCACTAGTTATTTTATTGAACATTTTAATATAAAAATAATCGACAAACTTAAAAATCTAAAATTCATGTCAACATTTTTAATTTTTATTAAAGCTACAAAACTGAAAAAAAAATATGAAAAAAAAATCATTGTGAATTTAATGACAAATTTAAAAAAATTGAGACTTTCAGTATCATCAATGGTTTTTTACGAAACTTATTGATAAATAATTAAGTTTTTTTTTTATTCATGATCGGATTTAATTCAGTTCAATTTCATTCGTTTAAAATACGAAAAATCATTTTCTTTTTTTAGATCGGCGAACTTTCGATCCAATTAATCTCTGAAAGCGATCGGCCCTATTCCACGAACCTTCGAGACGACTCACTAATAACTAAGTCAGGTAAGGTCGGAGTCCAAATAGTCTTCACCGATCACCAAGAGTAAATTATAGAAGTGTTCATAGTTTTTTCATAGTTCAGATCGAACTCCGCAGTTGCATCATCCCTGAACGACGGTCCAACATTGAAGTCGTACTTCGTCTACCAATCAAACTCCTAGGTCTTAGGGTAGTCTGAATAAATTTTTTCTAAATTCATCGTCAAATGATATCGTAGCAGAAAATCAAATTACGTTCTTCTATAGGCCCCAATGCTTTTGGCGTTGCACCGTAACTGAAGACTGAGACGCAGGCAACCGATTTAGCTCCTCCTGGCCTCTCGGTACTTCACCGCAAATTTGAAGCGGCGATCCAGATCGACGAAGGTCGCAACCTCACAGGGCGGATGATCAGAGAGAAGAGGTCGAAGGCAGAGTCACAATCTCGCAGAGAGGCGGAGGAGACCTGCAGCATGTAGGGTTTCTACGAGAGACAGCGAGTCGACGAGAGAGGGAAGGAATAAGGGATTTCGATTTTCGAGGCTTTCGCGAATCACGATTTCACTTGCGCGCTCCGCCGCTCCATGTGGCCCTCGGCGGGTGGTCAACCTAACTCATGGTGGTCACCGCGGCCATGTCACACCATCGGTTGATTAATTTAAGTCCGCCAAAAAATAAATGGATAAAATTTCAACTCAACCCGTTGAAATTTTTTGATAGGGCAGGCCAATCCGACGGATCCAATTGACCGTTCTAACCGTACCCTATGAGCACGAAAAATCATTTTGTTACTTCAATTTAGGATTGAAATAATCAAGAAGGGTATTTTGAAAATTAAGCACGCTCTTTTATAAAAGCTAAAGTATGATGCATCCTTGCTTCATGGGTACAGTACAATGGTAAAAAAGAAATATCTTATAGAATAATACAATTCAATATTTTTACTGTAATATCGTTCAATAATGAATTTATAAAAAATCTATTCGGGGTCCCGAGGTCTATGAGTTTATCCGGTAGATGGAGTACGATTTCAGTGTTAAATTGTGGTTCAGAAATGACACGACTACAGAGTCCGAATTGAATCGTAAAAAAACTACGAGCGATTATCTGATTTATCCTTAGTGGCCGATACAGTTCAATCTTCTATTGCGATATCGTTCAACAATGAATTTAAGAAAAATTCATTCAGGGGCCTGAGGCCCATGAGTTTGTTCCGTAGATGGAGTACGATTTCGGTGTTGGATTGTAATTCAAGAATGACGCGATTACGGAGTCCAAATTGAACCGTAAAAAAACTACGAGCGCTTATCTGATTTATCCTTAATGACCGATGAAGCCCATTAAAATTCCGATTTTATCCGGTTAAGTTGTTGGTGAGATATTCTGAAGGTCCATGGGGCAGAGCGAGATACTTTCAGGAATTAATCGGATCAAAGATTCGGATACGAAAGTATCAATAAAAAAAATAAAGTACGATGCATCCTTTAGTAAAAATCAAGTATGACACTCTGTTGAGAAATTCAAAAAGTTGAGTGTACCCGTTGGGAAAATGCCCAAACATGTTTCTCTACCTTTACGTTAGAACGCATGTTTTCCGTCGCCTTTATGTTTTGCCTCGTGTATATGGTACAACAGTAAAAATAAAAAGATATTCTATGAAAAAATATAGCTCGATTTTTATTAAAAAATATTCGATGATAAATTTGAAAAAAAATTATGGGCATGACTCTCTGTACAGAAATTTATCCGATAAATAGAGTAAGACTTCGACATTGAATAATTTTTCAGAGATGACATACTACAAGTCTATGCTGGACTGTCAAAATTATGAGTGTTTCCCTGATATACTTAAATAGTTAGTGGAGATCTGCAAAGATTTCGATTTCTTTCGGCTTAATTGTTGAAGAGGCATCCTCATAGTATCATAGGACAAGATTGATCATCCTCAAAGATTAGTCGGCCGAACACCATGATGTTAATAAAAAATCAAAATCTAGACATGACATTAATAAAATTTCTAAATACTATTGTTATAGATCTAGCAAGGTTACGCGAGTTAGCTTGATATTAAAAACAATCGCATATAAACATATATCATTTAACACATGGCTTTGAAATCCCTAATCTCCTATTCTAGGGCTATAATATGTTGGTAAATCACTCTAAAAATGCTCTTTCATGATCAAGTATTGTAAATGGAGAAATCTCTTCCATTGGAATAACGCATTGATATATACGGTATAAATTTATATCAATGAGCAAGAATCGATCCTCGCTACTGGATGAAAATATCAATCGGGATGTCTTACCTTCCACTGTACTAGTCAATTCATGCTACTACATCCAAAAGCTATCCTTGGTTTACCTTCGCTAATTTATAAACTATTTAATTAATTATGTATCAAGCAAGAATAGCAACTGAAGTTTAATTCGGTTCTTAAATTAGCGATCAAATTTAATTTCGTCATTAATTTAAAGACCGAATCAAATTTCGATCACTAAATAGAGATAAAATCTAAATATTCATCGTTAAATTAGCAACGGAATTTAATTCGATCGTTAAATAGCAACGAAATTTAAATTTCTGTTGCTAAATTATAAACTATTTAATTAATTATGTATCAAGTTTTTCTTTAATTAATTTTGTATTAAGTAAGAAATAACGATCAAAGTTAATTTTAAATTAGCTACTAAATTAAACTTTGGTTGCTAAAGCGATGAAATTTAAATATCCGTCACTTAAATTAGGGATGAAATATAATTCGATCGCTAAATAACGACGAAATTTAAATTTCCATTGCTAATTTTTAAAATATTTAATTAATTATACATCGAGTAAGAATAGTGATCAAAATTAACTCGATCGCTAAATTAGCAATCAAATTTAATTTTGTCGCTAATTTAGTAATTAATGACGGAAATTAAATTTTCATTGATAATTTATAAACTATTTAATTAATTCTGTATCAATCAAGAATGGTGATGAAGTTTAATTCGATCATTAAATTACTGAACGAAAATAATTCCGTCGCTAAATTAATGATTAAATTTTAAATTTCATTGTTAAAATTAACTGTTAAATATTAAATTCAATCACTAATTTAATATAGTTATCTCCTTTTCTACTCACATTGCCGTGACATATGGCATGGTCGATTCTTTCTGAACTGTCTCTTATGTCTTATTCAGGGCCGGAACTCCTATGAGGCCAATGAGGCAGCCGTCTCAGGCCCAATTTGAGAAGGGGCCCATAGAAAAAATTTGTAAAAGACTTAATTATAATTCTTAAAATATTATGAGATTTTTTTATAATGTTATAAAAAAAATTTAAAGTGTTCATTTAAAAAAACTTCCACCGGCTTTTATCTTTGCATGGGAAAAATATTTTAAAGGGTTTGATTGTAATTTTTAAAACATTATAAGAGTTTTTATAATATTACTAAATAAAGCACAACAATTTAATTCCTAATTTAATTTCTCCCCTATGCTTTTCCGCCGCCCACTTTAGCCGCCCTCTTTAGGTTTTCTTTCTCCCAATTTCTAAAATCCATCTCCGTTTTGATCTCTAGACCTCCGTGCTAAGTAAAGTTTACGAATCTGCAACCAAGATCCCGATCATTGGTACCGTGATTCATAAACTTTTAGTACTTAGTGAGGTCTAGAGTTCAACTCTGGGAAGGCAAAACCCACTTCCAGGTGAAAAGTCCAGGAGTAACGACGGCCATCAGGCGTGGCCGCCGACTAATAGGGTCACGACCAATTCCGCCAATAGGGGCCAGGTCGACCAATAGTGCATGCCGTGCCAATGACATGGTCACCCCTGACGCCAGTCAGCCGCCTCACATGCAATGGTGAAGCCGAGTGGGTAGGGCTATGATAATCGCACTCGCCATCATCGCCTCCCGAGTGACCGAGGGATGTGGATGCCGAGTACACCTATCCTCCTGCCCCAAACATAGTGGGGGAGCTAAGCTCTCATCTCCCGGTGTCATAGACCAGAGGAGGGATCCCTGCCCGCTACCACGCTGGCTCATCGCTAGCCATGAGCGGACGGCAATGAGCTCGACAGAGCAATCAGACACACCCTCTCGATGTACCACTAACCCATGAGTGGCGGCAGTGTGAAAGATGAATCGGGTCATGCTCAATAATAATGGAACCGTCTACCAAAGATGCAATCATGCAAAAATGGTGCATGATACTAAAGCATGGAAATCCTACTCAAAACATCTATCCAAATAATATGTACAATCAATATGTACATATCCCTAATCCATGTACTATGATCCAAACCAAACAGGGAAATATAATCATATCCTATCACATGCATGTATCTAGTAGGCACAGAAAACATACTAGGCATATAAACATGAAAAAATTATTGTAAGCTATCCTAACTAGCATATCAACAATGACTATCTAAAAGATAAGTCAAAATACCCGCCTGAATATATATCCGCAAGAATAAGAACCAAATCGTCATGACTGGGGACCTGCCTCATGACCGAAACTTGCATATAACATAATTATAGTCAAGCATAAAATATACAATTCAACGACAAATCGAATACTTAATCGATTTCCTTTATAACCCAATTGCCCCAAATCAATTTCCAATTCTCCCAAATATCATACCGATCAACCGAATAACTCCGGAATCAACCCAAATCGACCAATCAAGCTCACCCGCCCTAGGAATTCCATCCACAGCCGATACCAACCCAATCGCACAACACCCTTCAAATAAAACCCTCACAACCCCTCTCAGTCGGCCCCAATTCCTTCCCTACTGCCCTATTCAATCAATTTAATTAATCCGATTAAACTACCAATCCAAATTAATTAAACTCTTAATTAATCCAATACATAATTACAGTTATCTCACCATGTAAACAGGGGTGGTGATCCCTTTCACTGCCGATCGCAGAGAAGACTCAGGGACGAGAAGAAACTGCCGAGAAGGAGAAACGGCGAGCCAAGGCGGCGGTGCTGCGGCGGCGGTGGCGCTCGCGGAGGGAGAGGGGCGTCGGCAGTCCTGTGGTAGAGGAGCCGACGGCGGATGGTCGCAGAGGGGGCGGCGGCCTGGTCGTTGGCGAGGGCGGCTCGAGCGGCAACGACACGGTCGACGAAGGACAGCACGCGTCGGGGCGGCGGCGGTGCTCGCGTCGGGCGAAATCCCTTGCTGCCGCGCAAGTGAAGGAGCCCCGGTGGCTTCGGCCTGGTCCTCGGCGGAGAGAAGACTGGCGGCGGGAAGAATAGGACACCGACGTTGGGCTGCTGGCAGCGTCGGGCGGAAGCGGCTCGCGCAAGAGAAATTGCCGAGGGGAATAGGTGTCGCGGCGGGGAAAAAGAAAATAGAAAAATAAAAACTTAGGGTTTCCGGTTTAGGTTAATACCCCTTAAATAAAGTCTATCTATTTTATCCCCGAAAAAAAAATCTCGTACAGAGTCCGTTTAAATCCAGAAAAATTCCAGAAAAATTCCTAAAATTCCCTAAAAATCCCGAGATATTTCCAGGATTATTTCCTTAATTATTTGTCCATTTAATTTACTATTTTAAATCCCTGTATTTAACATTCTCCCCCACTAATAAAAATTTGGTTCCCAAATTTCCTACTCAGATGCACAACGAGTAAGAAATACCACAAGTACTGAAAATATACCTCCCGTACCTCAAGTAAACAAGTGGGGGTATTGAGCTCTGATCTTTTCCTCGAGCTCCCAAGTAGCCTCCTCGTCGGTGTGGTGACTCCACAAGTCGCACAACCTTGTTCCGAACTGCTGCCTTGAGAATCCAAAATCACTAAACCTCTGCGTAAGTAGCATCAGTTGAATGGAACCCGATACATCCGATAGAATATGTGTAAAATCCGCACATACTTCTCAAAGATAGACACATGGAATACATCATGTATACTCGTCAAAGATGGGGGTAGCGCTAGACGATAAGCAACTGCTCTGATCTTCTCCAAAATCTTAAACGGACCGATATATCTAGGAGCTAGCTTACCACGGAGTCCAAACCTCTTCACCCCTTTCGTGGGTGAAACTCGCAGGAATACATGATCACCAATAGAGAACTCCAAAGGTCTCCATCTATGATCTGCATAACTCTTCTGGCGATCCTGCGCCTCTGCCATCCTACGTCTGATGGTACGGACCAACTCTGCCTCATGCTGAGCTCTCTGGGGTCCTAGCAACTGGGCCTCCCCAACCTCCTCCCAAAGGGTGGGTGTACGACACTGCCTACCATACAATGCCTCATACGGGGCCATTTGGATAGCCGAATGATAACTGTTATTGTAGGCGAATTCCACTAATGGTAAATGATCCTCCCAGTTGCCTCCGAAATCTATAACACAGGACCTCAACAAATCCTCTAGTGTCTGAATGGTCCGCTCAGACTGTCCATCTGTCTGCGGATGGAATGCAGTACTAAACCGAAGCTGTGTGCCTAACGCCTGCTGCAGACTCTGCCAGAACCTAGACGTGAAACGGGGATCTCTATCTGATATAATGCTCAAAGGAACACCATGCAATCTGATGATCTCCCGACAATATAGCTCTGCCAACCGATCCAGAGAGTCGGTCTTCCGAATCGATAAGAAGTGCGCGGATTTGATTAGTCGATCTACGACTACCCAAATCGCGTCATGGCCTTGACGTGTCCTAGGCAATCCCATCACAAAATCCATAGTAATATGATCCCACTTCCACTCAGGAATAGGAATCCTCTGAAGTAATCCACCGGTCTCTCGTGCTCACCGACTGGCCGACAAATCAGACATCTAGCTACAAAATCCGCGATGTCTTTCTTCATACCGTTCCACCAATACAAACGCTTTAAATCTCGATACATGCGGGTTCCGCCTGGGTGGATCGCAAATCGAGAGCGATGAGCCTCCTGTAGTAACTCCTCCATAACCGGGTGAGGCTGAGGTACACATAATCTGCCTCGGAAATATATAATACCCTCATCATCGCGGGTGAACTCATCCGTCTGGTTATCCGACTACCAATGAATCAGAATGCCGATCATCGCTCGAGCCTCCCGGACTCTCGTCCGGATAGACGACTGAGCAACCATGGTAACCAGAACGCTCGCTGTTTGGCCCCTCGCTCCTCTAAGCTCAACTCGAGAAAACCCCGAATCAAATCCGTGACTAACACTCTGGAAGGAAGCTAAAGTCCCTCGACTTCCGGCTATGCGCCAGAACCACATTGGCTTTCCCGGGTGGTAGCCGATGGTACAAATATAATCCTTCAGAACTCCATTTATCTCCTCTGTCGGAGATTGAGTTCCTTCAGTAAATGCAGATATTTCGAGACTCTTATGATCAAGAAGAATCTCAAACGTAATACCATATAAATGATGCCTCCAAATCTTCAAGGCATAAATAATAGCGCAAACTCTAAATCATGAATCGGGTAGTTTTTCTCATGATCCTTCAATCGTAGAAGCATAAGAGACTACCCTACCGTGTTGCATCAATATCGCGCTAAACCTCAGAGACGATTCAGATAAAGAACGAAACCGCGCCCCTCGATGGTAATACTCGTGATCGGCCGACACCAATCTCCTCTTCAACTCCTGAAAACTAGTCTCGCACGCCTCTGTCCACGTGAACTTCACGCCCTTCCTAGTAAGGCGTGTCAATGGCATAGCAATGCTCGAGAAACCCTCAACGAACCGTCTGTAATAACCGGCCAAACCTAGGAAACTGCGAACCTCCTGAACTGATTTCGGCTGCTCCCAACTGGTGACAACCTCGATCTTCTGGGGGTCAACTGAAATACCTCTACTCGAAACCACATGTCCCAGAAAACCGACTGAGTGTAACCAAAATGCGCACTTATTAAACTTCGCATATAGCCGCTTCTGTCGGAGCCTATCGAGAACAAGACGAAGATGCTGCGCGTGTTCCTCCTCGGAATGAGAATAAACCAGAATGTCATCGATAAAAACAATGACGAACCGATCTAGAAAATCTATAAATTCATGGTTCATCAAATCCATAATACTGCTGGAGCATTGGTAAGCCCAAATGACATTACCAAAAACTCATAATGTCCATATCTGGTACGGAACGTTGTCTTCTGAATGTCAGAATCTCTAACCCTTAATTGATGATATCCGGACCGCAGATCAATCTTAGAATAGACTGATGTACCTCTGAGCTGATCAAACAAGTCCTCAATACGTGGCAGGGGATATTTATTTTTGATAGTGGCGGATTCAATTGCACATGGTCGATCTGCGATCTCATCGAACCATCTTTCTTCTTCACGAAGAGAACTGGAGAACCCCAGGGTGATGCACTAGGGCGAATAAAACCTCTGTCCAAAAGTTCCTGGAGCTGAACCTTTAACTCATCCAACTCTCTCGGGGCCATACGATAAGGAGCTTTCGATGCCGGCGCCGTCCCAGGTATTAACTCAATCATAAACTCCACTTGCCTTCTGGGAGGCAGACCCGGTAACTCCTCTGGAAAGACATCTGAATACTCTCGGACAATAGGGATGTCCGCGATCTGAGAGTCACCACTGTCTTCTACATTGATCATCGATAATAGAAAGCCACAGCCAGTGCAATAAAAGCTTACGAGCTGAATCGCGAAATGGTCGCTATCTGATATCCGGATGCGGTGAAATCCCACGAGGTTGGTTCGGAGGTCGGAATGTGACCACCCTCGTCGCAATCGTGGCATGATATCGCGGACGGCCAATCCATGCGAGGATAATATCGAACTCAACCATGTCGGTACCAATAAATCTCGTAAGAATGATGTTACCAAAATCTAAGGGACAACCTCGGACCTCCTGGGTAACATCCAATGTATCGCCCGATGGTAGGGAGACGACTAATCTCTGTGATCTAATAGCCGATAGTCTACCAATCTCTCTCATAAAAGTACGAGAAATAAACGAATGCGAACTACCAGTATCAACTAGCATAATAGCTGAAAATGTATATAGTGAAACCATACCGCGAAATACGGATTCGTTGGCTCACTGCGCATCCTCTCTGGTAATCGCATGAATCCGCCCAGTCTCCGGTGGCGGTGGAGGTGGTATCACTGCCAAAGGTGGGTGGCTCGAGCACAGGCCCGTCGAAGGTGAGGCGTGGTACGAGGGCCGATACGAAGACTGTACAGATCGAATCGTATGCACGGTAGCCGCGATCGTCTCAATGGCGGGCGGTAATCACTGAGCATCAGACGCTCGCTGCTGCGAATGGTATCTTATCGCTGTGGTTGGGACCGCATCGATCGCGTCTCTGGCAACCTGTGACACCATACGGGCACTGGTATACTCCTGTCCATGTATGCCATAGGCGACTCCTGCAGGGAGAGCTGTCCTCTACAAGAGTTGCGAAGGTCTGGCTGTCTGACCCCCTCTCTGAGTCCCAGACTGACGCAACAGTCCTTCCTGAATAGAAACCCCGGAAGTCACATGTTGAGCGTTCAATGAACAATCTCGGCTCAGATGTCCAGGTAGTTTGCAATAATAGGCCGTCCCAAGGTGCGTGAGACAATATGCTCTTTCGATCCACAACGAGTACAGTAGGTGTCACTAGTGGGCGGCCTCCGGCTCTGCTGAAAAGACCGGGAGGGCCCAGCTTAAGATAAATCGCCCCGATTTCGAGGCCAGATGCCCCTAATGACTCGACCGGTTGATCGCGCCACTCTGGCGATGTCGAGGTCTGCGGGTCGCAGGTCGACTGTGGTTCTTTCAGTTTGTTTCCTCTTCCTGTCTGTATTGACCCTCTGTTGAGCCGACTCGATCAACAAAGCTCTATCCAACGCCTCTCGGTAGGAAGAACTACCAAATCCACGCCATCGACCTATAGATGCCCATCTAGTCACGAACAAACTGCATCATCCGACCTATCCTCAACAACTAACTCGACAAAACCTCGCTAACCGATTAAATTCGTATTATACTCCATCAGCGGCGATTATTGCAAGACTCAGAAAATCCTGACGTCGCATCATCTGATATGCCCGTGGGAAATACTGACTCTCAAAAGCCTCTCTAAATCTCGCCCAGGTAACTGCGCCGAATAATCGAGCGTTGCATGTCCCACCAGATCTCGGCCTCGCCTCGTAAATGGAAGAAGGTCGCCAACTCGCCTTCTCCCACTCGAGCGACCATATAGTAGAAGGTACGCTCCATCGTCTCGATCCAAGGCGAGCTACGATCGGATCAGTCTCTCATTGAATAAAGTGAACCGCTTTTCATTGACTTTGCTAATCCGGAATCGAATCAGGCTCGCAGCATTCAAATCGAGGATAAGTAGGGGCCGATCTTGAGTGAGCCGACGGGCTCATCGATGGGCTGTCAGTCTGCAGAGTAACATGTCCTACTGGCGGGGGTGTCTGATGTGTAGCAGCAGGGTCTCCCGCTGGTACATCGGATGCCCCAGCAGTGGGTATCTCGAGAGGAGGATCCGTCGAGGACTGAGGATCCACTACTCCCGCAGCACCCTGTGGAATCTGACCCTGATCAATATGCTCACCCTCAGTAGATCTCTCCGGCAAGTCTGTCGCCAAAGATCTCTGGGTCCTCTGGCGTGGCCGTCCCACACCACGTCTCGGCGCAGAAGCACGCCCACCTCGTCTCATATCTGTTAAATGAATACAGGTATTACCACAAATAAAAACATATCAAATTTATCATCATACCTATTTCACCGTCAGGAGAGGTCCAGTAGTCGCCAAAACCCCATATTAATCTCGTCAAAAATCCTCGAATTTCCGAAACATAAAAATCATCAGAAATCCATACCAAATCCAAAATTTCCAGATTGCCTCGCAAAAACCTGCCAATACATGGCGAACTCCGAAAAATCCAAAAACCCCTAGGAACTTGAAAACCTAAGCGCTCTGATACCAAATAAATTATCATGCCCCGAAAGAGACCCCGCCAGACGAAAATCTGGCCGCATCTCCCCTGTACGGGTGACAATCTCAATTTACATACAAGGCCTACACGACCACTATACATCGGTCAACACAACCGGAATCCAAACTCACACGCAGTTATATAATTTGGCCTCAGGCCATCAACCAAAATAAATGATAAACAGTCTACCATAAATCGACTTACCCCTTCTGCCATCTGGGTAGGAATACTCACCAAAATCCAATCAAACCAAAATCCGAATAAGGTCCATACGGACACCAAAAATCCAAGTACAAAATCAATCTCCAAACCTATACATGTCCTCTAACCAAAATATCCAAACCATAAAGCAAATATCCAAAATAAAACATTCACGACGAGTGGTCCTTTGCACTCTCCTGACAGCTTCATCCTAAAATAGATATAAATCAACGGGGTGAGTTCAAAGAACTCTGCGGGTATAGTAGATATGCAAAATAAGGTATAGCTAACAATAAAAATATCATGCCAGTACAGTCTCACATAAATAGGGTATGCAAGCAAGAAATACAAAATGATTGTACTTACCTGAATCTCCTACCCTGATATAAGAGCATGTGCCTGACTAGAAGTAATAGAGTCCTGACCATATATAAACATGTATCCTGTATGCATGACAATCATATGCACATCCAAGGCATCAATAAAAATGCAGCAAACACAATACAAAATGCAATCCGTGCAAATGCATGCCGTGCCAATGACATGGTCACCCCTGACGCCAGTCAGCCGCCTCACACGCGATGGTGAAGCCGAGTGGGTAGGGCTATGATAACTGTGCACTCTGCCATCACTGCTCCTGAGTGACCGAGTGGACAGGATGCTTTCGGAGTACACCTATCCTCCTGCCCCAAACATAGTGGGGGAGCTAAGCTCTCATCTCCCGGTGTCATAGACCAGAGGAGGGATCCCTGCCCGCTACCACGCTGGCTCATCGCTAGCCATGAGCGGACCAGCGGAGCCTGACAGAGCAACTGCACACACCCTCCTGATGTACCACTAACCCATGAGTGGCAGTGTGTGCAGGTCATGTAACTGGCTGCGGGCTCAACAATAATGGAACCCCGTCCAGCCAGCATGCAATCATGCAAAAATGGTGCATGATACTAAAGCATGGAAATCCTACTCAAAACATCTATCCAAATAATATGTACAATCAATATGTACATATCCCTAATCCATGTACTATGATCCAAACCAAACAGGGAAATATAATCATATCCTATCACATGCATGTATCTAGTAGGCACAGAAAACATACTAGGCATATAAACATGAAAAAATTATTGTAAGCTATTCTAACTAGCATATCAACAATGACTATCTAAAAGATAAGTCAAAATACCCGCCTGAATATATATCCGCAAGAATAAGAACCAAATCGTCACGACTGGGGACCTGCCTCGTGACCGAAACATGCATATAGCATAATTATAGTCAAGCACAAAATATACAATTCAACGACAAATCGAATACTTAATCGATTTCCTTTATAACCCGATTGCCCCAAATCAATTTCCAATTCTCCCAAATATCATACCGATCAACAGAATAACTCCGGAATCAACCCAAATCGACCAATCAAGCTCACCCGCCCTAGGAATTCCATCCACAGCCGATACCAACCCAATCGCACAACACCCTCCAAATAAAACCCTCACATCCCCTCTCAGCCGGCCCCAATTCCTTCCCTACTGCCCTATTCAATCAATTTAATTAATCCGATTAAACTACCAATCCAAATTAATTAAACTCTTAATTAATCCAATACATAATTACAGTTATCTCACCATGTAAACAGGGGTGGTGATCCCTTTCACTGCCGATCGCAGAGAAGACTCAGGGACGAGAAGAAACTGCCGAGAAGGAGAAACGACGAGCCAAGGCGGCGGTGCTGCGGCGACGGTGGCGCTCGCGGAGGGAGAGGCGTCAGCGATCTGTGGTAGAGAGGAGCCGATGCGGATGGTCGCAGAGGGCGCGGCACAGTCCGTCGCGAGGGCGGCTCGAGCGGCAACGATACGGTCGGCGAAGGATAGCACGCGTCGGGGCGGCGGCGGTGCTCGCGTCGGGCGAAATCCCTTGCTGCCGCGCGAGTGAAGGAGCCCCGGTGGCTTCGGCCTGGTCCTCGGCGGAGAGAAGACCGGCGGCGGGAAGAATAGGACGCCGACGCCGTCGCGCTGGCGGTGGCGGCGCTCGCAAGAGAAGACGAGGGAATAGGTGTCGCGGCGGGGAAAAAGAAAATAGAAAAATAAAAACTTAGGGTTTCCGGTTTAGGTTAATACCCCTTAAATAAAGTCTATCTATTTTATCCCCGAAAAAAAAAACCTCGTACAGAGTCCGTTTAAATCCAGAAAAATTCTTAAAATTCCCTAAAAATCCCGAGATATTTCCAGGATTATTTCCTTAATTATTTGGCCATTTAATTTACTATTTTAAATCCTTGTATTTAACATTTGTTGCCATCTTCATCACCGTTGTCATCACTGTTTACCGTTCGTCGTCACATTGTGATTGCTAGTGTTGTCGTCATCTCGCGTTGCATTAAAATTGATCATTGAGGATTTGAGGTGGAGGTATTTTTCTTAATTTATTTTCAGAATCATCTTGAATGATAATTTATTTTTTGAAAAAAATATGACTTTGTTAGTTCACTAGTTGTTACTTATTAGTTTTGTTATTCTTTAGATGAAAATTTACATTGGTAATAGAGAGAATCAATAATTTTAATCCTAATTTTTGAGAATATATTTTACATTTAAATAATTCAATTTGTTGATAATATAATCGATTTTCTTAATCCTTTTGTAAATTCAACTTTCTCAAACAGAATGCTCCACTCATATCATCCTTTCATTGATAAATAAATTTCTTTGATGATCAAACTTAACTTGTAGAGTTTGTAGAACATTGGAGGGATTTTTTACCTAGAATGCTCCTAAACTGAATTATTGAGCATATGATACACCTTTTTTACAAACCATCAAATTAATAAAAAAAATTAAGCTCTTGTTGAAATGGTCAAAAATTAACCATTGAATAATGGTTATTTTTTATTTTTATTTTTTATTTTAGTCCATGTTCAATGTTTAATTTTTATTTTAACTATTGTAAAATATAAATAAATAGTGAGATTCATAAAAAAAATTATTAGAGGATTTTTTTTAATAGTGGAGAGATACCAGATGAATAAATTTTTTATTTTTGATATGATCATACAAAAAAACTTCTTGGTCAAGTCAATTTGTATTTTATAATAAAAATGATATTTTATTATCATTTTAATTTAATTATTGCTCTTTAGATGAATTTATAGGCACACTATTTTTTTTAAAAAAAATTATATAGACTGTTTGTAATTTAATTAATTTCATTATGACATTGCAACTTATATATTCATTTTTAATAATTTGTAGGTGTAATAGAAGAACATTTAAAATGCCTCCTAAATATTTATCTGGAGCTCAAAAGAGAAAAATGAAACAAAGGGAAGATGCATTAATTCAAAGTCAAGCCGGTGATATTAACAAATATTTTAGAAGAAATAACAGAACAGAAAGAGAGGAATTAAGAGATAATTTGATGATTGAAGAACAAAGTCACTGTGAAGATGAAGAATTGAATGAGACTGCTAATTTGACCGAGTCGAATAAGAACTTAGAAGAAGACTCTCATCATGAAAAATTAAATTTGACTCTGAATTTGGAGGATCCTGGAAATTGGAATAACATTTGTCAAAAGCTCAGAGACTACTTAGTAGAAATGGGCCCAAAAAGAGTGGATGATATTTTGTTTCCTAAAGATAGTAACAATAGACATTTTGATTCATCGCATTATACACGGGTAATGACTAATGGACAAACATTGGATAGAAGATGGGTTGTGTATTCTATTTCATTAGATAGAATATTTTGCTTATGTTGCAAATTGTTCAAGACTGAACAAATGATGAGTAGAATGGGGAATTTGGGTAATGATGGATACAAAGACTGGCGTAATATGCATAGAAGTCATAGACATCATGAAGCTAGTAGAGACCATATGGATTGCATGATTGCTTGGGTTGAATTAGAAAAGAGGCTAAAAAAAATCAAATAATTGATAACAGTATGCAACTTCAAATCAACAAAGAAAGGCAACATTGGAGGCAAATGTTAATAAGAATAATCTCCATTGTGAAAACACTTGCCAAAAATAATTTGGTCTTTCGAGGAGATGATGAGAAATTTTATGTCAAGAACAATGGATTATTTTTGCAAATGATAGAAATGGTTGCTGAGTTTGATCCAGTGATGGAGGAGCATGTTCAACGTTGTGAAGCAAAAGAATTTCAGTATACATATTTTAGTCCCAAAATTCAGAATGAATGGATAGAGACTTTGGCAAACAAAGTGAAAAGAACAATTATTGCAAAAGTTAAACATGCAAAATATTTTTCAGTAATATTTGATTGTACTCCAGATGCAAAGTTATCAAGAACAAATGTCGCTAGTGTTACGATGCTTGGATGATTCAACAAACACACCAAAAATAGAAGAATATTGGGTTGAATTTTTGAAGGTGGATGACACATCAGATCTTGGGTTATCAAGTGAACTTTTGAATGCATTAACTAGAGTTGGGCTTGATATTGATGACATAAGAGGATAGGGGTATGACAATGGGTCTAACATGAGTGGAAGACACAAAGGTGTAGAAAAAAGATTACTTGAAATAAATCCTAGAGCTTTTTACACGCCATGTGGTTCTCACAGTCTTAATTTGACTTTAGTTGATATGGTGGAATGTTGTCCTAAAGCCAAGTCTTTTTTTGGAGTGGTGTAACGCATCTACACATTGTTTTCTTCCTCTACAAAGAGATGGAAAATTTTTAAAGATAAGGTGTCTGGTTTGACCGTTAAGCCATTGTCACATACCCGTTGGGAAAGCCATGTTGAAAGCGTAAAAGCTATAAAAGAACAAATTGTACATATAAGAGATGCTTTACTTGTCAAGATTCTAAAACAAAGAGTGATGCTGAGACCTTAGCACTATATGATATTGAGAGTTTTGAGTTCTTGCTTGGAATGGTAATCTGATATAACTTATTACGAGCAATAAATACTGTGAGTAAGTTTATTCAATCTGAAGATATGGATATAAATATTGCGATCAATCTCTTACAAGGACTTGATCAATTCCTTGATAAGTTTAGAGAAGAGGGGTTTGCTAGTGCCATGAATGAAGCTATATAAATGGCAAGTGAAATGAGGATTGAACCTAAATTTCGAGAAAAATGCAACATTCGAAGAAAGAAACAATTTGATGAAAGTGACAATGATGATGTGACACAATCAGGTGAAGAATCTTTTAGAGTTGAATATTTTCTATTTATAATTGATCAAGCTCGATCTTCTCTCTAAATTCGGTTTGAACAATTTAAGCAATATCAAGAGATTTTTGGGTTTTTATTAAATTTGGAGAAGCTAAAGAGTGAGCATTCAAGCAGCTTGATGAAGTCTTGTATGAATCTTCAACAATTTTTAAGTCATGATGGACGTTCAGACGTTGATGGTGATGAGTTGTGTTTGGAGTTGATGGTTGTGAGATTCTATTTAACAAATGAAAAAAGAGCAATTGATATGGTTCAATGTCTGGCAAAATTGAATGGTTTATTCTCAAATACTTACATTGCCTATAAAATTTTGTTGACCATACCAGTAACAGTTGCATCGACAGAAAGAAGTTTCTCGAAGTTGAAGTTAATCAAGAATTATCTTCGATCAACAATGTCACAGGATAGACTAAATGGACTAGCAATGTTGTCAATTGAAAAAGAAATGGTTCAACAGTTGAATTATACATATTTTATAAATATTTTTGTCTCTAAAATAGCTAGACGAGTAGTGTTTATGTAATTATTTCAAGTATTTGTTAACTTTTTATTGGTGAAATATACTATTTCTGATTTATTTATGTGTTTAGTATATTTGCTATTTGCAAACTGAATTTTACAGTAATTTATTGTAACAAAAGGATCTACTTTTTAGTATTCGCTTCAAGCCCCATTCAATACAGGTACGGCTCTGGTCTTATTTGGGAGGAGGTGAGGGAAGGGTAAGTATGACGAAGGGAAGAGAAGAAAATTTTTACTCTTATTTGAGGAGGGGTGAGGAAAGAGTAAGTAAGAGAAGAGAAAATTTTATTCTTCCTTGGAAAAAACTGAGAGAAGTGGAAGGAAAAATAAGGAAGGATAAATTTAATTGTTTTTTTACCTCTCTTCCCCTTCCGCTCCTTATACCTTTCACCCTTTCTTCTCCTCTCCTCTCTTCCCTTTCTCTCCATTCCTTTTCCTTTCCTTCCCTCTCCGTTACTTACACTCTTCTCATCTCCTTTCAAACAAACCTTAGGAACACGGATGTGATGTACACCACGTCTGGATTGACCAATTTAATAATCAATCACTAAGTTCGATTAATTAGCTAGGGGCATTTGGTTTGTAAATTTTTTTTCATTTTCATTTTCTAAAAAAATACAGGAAATGATATTTGGTTGACGTTTTTTATTTTCGTTTTCTAGAAAATAAAAGAGTATTTTCTGAAAAACTAAAAAACACAAAAAAATTATTTTCCGTTTCTATTTTCATTTTCCAAAAAATAAAGGAGTATTTTCTGGAAATTGAAAAATACAAAAAAAATCATTTTTTATTTTCTAGAAAAGGAAAAATGAAAATAGAAAATGAAAAATTTTCTACTAAGCATTTGGTTTGTGGAGAATTTTCATTTTCTTTTTTCTGTTTTTCTTTTTTAGAAAATAGAAAATGTTTTTTTTTTAATTTTTTAAAAAATATTCTTTTATTTTTTGAAAAACAAAAATGAAAACAGAAAATGATTTTTTTATATTTTTTATTTTTTCAAAAAATACTCTTTTATTTTTTGAAAAACAGAGATGAAAAATACTAACTAAATACATTATTTTATTTTCTCAAAAAATAAAAACGAAAAATAAAAAATTTTCTACCTACCAAACAGGACAGCTGTTTGGGTCAGATGGGAAGCGGTTCGAGCACCTCTCCTTTATAAACTGAGCACGGAACGTGGTTTGCCTCGCGTGGTTGTTTATAAGTATGCTCATTGCTGATTTGTGTGTCCTTGTTGATTTGTAGCGATGTGAAGTTGTTTATTGTTTCATTTTGGTTCAGGTATGATTAATTGGACAGCGAAAAAATTGTGGTCGAAGAGTTTGTCTGGGGGAGCTCCATTACGGAGCTACTGGAGCTCGAGCATCAATATTTAGCTATGGGAATTGAAGCTCTTAAGTATTTGTTTGCTAGCTTCTAATTCATATAATTATTTTCATGTCCGTTGGCTAAGGGCGTTATAGTCTAATTAGTTAAGTTATGAATTTAGCCACTGCATGTTAGTATCTTAGCAGTGATAACTCATGCAGCCCCGGAGCTAATCCATTTGATAAGTATAAAAGAGTAATTTTTAAATGGACAGAGATCAATTTCTGAAGAGATCATGATTCTGGACCATCAATCGATCCCTCTTTTATATTTACCATATGGATTCTGATTTATCTCCTCTACCGGTAGGAACAGTCAGAGGAGCTACTAATGTGACAGTTTCACATTTTTTAGTAGTGATAACTCAGCCTCAGGACTAATCTAATTGATAAATACAAAGGGTAATTCTTAAATGAATATGAATCAATTTTTGAGAAGGTCATAACTCTGGACTATCGACGAACCCCCTTTGCACTTGTCATTTAAGTCCTGATTTACTTTCTTCATCAGTAAAGATAGTCGAAGGAAGCCACTAATGTAACAATTCCATATTTATTTTTTTATAGTGAAAACTCATGTGTAATACACAGGAAATAAGTGTAGCCTTTTTCAACAAATTATATATTAGATAGAGATATGTTCTATATGATGCTTTAAAATTTTTTTTCTGTAAAATATTTAATGTGACTAGAATGATAAAGACTTGATGTTCGATGTCTACCAGAGGAATTGTGGAAGTGAACAAAAAGGAGAACCCTTTAACAACAAATTACACATTTTTTTTTAACATGCTCTTATAATTAAATGAAATACAACAATTTCTAACCTATTCATTTAATTCAAAAGATGCTGCTTAGTTCCCATTTGTAAATTCTTTTTTGGGTGCTTCTCTAGTACGTTTTTTCCCCCTTGTTCGTATCATGAATGGATGAAGTATTAACCTTATGAAAACTTCTTAATTGCTTTATTGTTTTATGCCACTTGATTATAAACTGATAAGAATATTGAGTTGGTTTACAACAGGTGTTGGAAAAGTCTATGTAGGCAGTTGAGATACTCCACACGTGGTACATGGGTGCAGCCCATGCCCACTATCTCTGGGCGTAGGCATGCTAGACGTGCACAACGACGTCGGAGATTAACTGCCTCATGCATTATAACATCCAAGTGAGAGGAAGTAGAAGAAGAGGAGAGCACCGTCAGGCTACCCGAGTGCGTTGCTGAAAGCATTATCGGAGAACAGAGAGATTTGAGAACACCCAAGAGATTGTCGGATCTTGGTTTGTGAAAGAGCAGTGACAGTTCATTTATAATCATCCTTCTGACGGTGAGCAAGAGATCGAGAGATCTTTCCCTGGAGGACTTGCTTCATCCATCGACGACAATTCAAGGAAATCGACGAAACTCAAAAATCACTGTAAGTTTTATTTACAACATTTAAATTCACACAATGGTTACCTGGGACCATCATTGTTATCAGAGCACAGGTTTGTAACCTAATTGCTGAATTTTTCTTTAAAATTGGTCGATTCCGATTTTGGTTACTATTCACACTACAAGAATAATAGTCTATTTGTCGTGATTTCTCTCGAACACACGAGTTTCTCCTACTATGCTCAGGATTGCCTAATGGTGGTAGGCTAGCACAAGAGGTGCTCGGCCAGATCTAATGGTGCTCGGGCATAGGAGGGAAAAACAGTGCGAAACGCTATTGGTGCTCGGCCAGAGCACATGGTGCTCGATTTTACTATATAGTGTTTGGGCAGAGCACTAGGTGCTCGGAAAACACATATGATATTCAACCAGAGCACAGGGTGCTCAGAAAACACATATAGTGTTCAACCAAAGAACTGGGTGTTCGGGAAACACATGGTGTTCGACCAAAACACTGGGTGTTTGGGAAGCACATATGGTGCTCGACCAGACCTAATAGTGGTCGGCTAGCACACGAGGTGCTCGCCCATACCTAATGGTGGTCGGCTAGCATATATGATGCTTGGGCAGACCAAATGGGTGCTCGGATTTTCCTACGGGTGCTTGGATTTCCTAAGGGTGCTTGGATTTTCCATAGGGTGCTCGACCAAAGCACAGGGTGCTCGGCCAACACACATATGTGCTCGGATATAACACATAAGTGTTCATAAAGAGCACAGTGTTGAAACTCGACTGAGGAGAGCTAGGCTCGGTACTCGACTGAGTGAGCAAAGTGCAAAGTAGTCGACATTGGTTGACTTGCTTAAGTTTGTAGAAGATCGATGACTATGCTAGGGAGGGGATGAATAACAGTTTCTTTGCTTCAATAGATTGTGTTCATATTTATCTACAAAATTTGTTATGCGCAGTGGATATAATAAAGCATAAACTAAAAACAAAGACAAACACTCACACAAGACAAGCGATATAATGTGGTTCGAAACCTAGGGTTCCTACTCCACGGGTCGAGCTGAAGTGAGCTCTAGTGATGTACACTACCACTATCAAACTTCTCCTTTTCGGTGACACACCGGAGGTGGAGAACCTCTTACAATAGTTTTTACAATAATAAGAGATAAATACAAGCAAATACAATGAAATATAAGTAAAGAAAACTTTACAAAAGAGATCGCTTTTGCTTGCTTGTTTGGTTGATTGGACTGCTCTGAAATGCAACAACACTTTGCCTCAAATCGCCCCAAGAAATCTCTCAAGAACCATTGCTGAAATCCTCCATGAACTGCTCCTTTTATGACCTGCATTGAGCTGATTTTGCGCTTGACAGTCGACTATCTACAGTGTCGTTGTCTCACAACAGACTTGATCCACGTTAGCACTTCAGCCACACTCGACTAATTGATTGGTACATCTCAACCGTAAGGTTTAACCCAAATATGATCCCCTTATACTTGATAGACCACCCTTAGCCTAGACCTAAGCATTCTAGCCATCTCCATCAATTTTACGCCTATCGGATCCCTCCAAGTCCTTCATGACTTGTTCATCCATACGTTGGTCTTCAGGTGCTTCCATTATCTATTGTCATGCTAACCGGGTCTACTTTGCCAAGGTACATTTGGACTTATGTCGCTAAGACAATACTTGGACTTTACGCTACCAAACATTGGACTTATGCTGCCAATACTACATGCTTGGACTTTACGCTGCAAATATCAGACCCTTGACTTCCCAATTGCCAAGTACCCATGACTTGGACTTTCATCGCCAAGACTATACACTTGGACTTACGTGGCTAAGACTACACCCTTGGACTTTCCAATTGTCAAGTACCCATGACTAGGACTTTCACCGCCAAGATTACACACTTGAACTTATGTGACCAAGACTACACCCTTGGACTTTTACAATTGCCAAGTACCCATGACTTGGACTTTCCATGCCAAGTATCCAAGAATTGGACTTTCCATGCCAAGACCCATGCTTGGACTTTTCATGTCAAGTATCCAAAACTTGGACTTTCCCTCGAGTCTTACTCGAGCTAGGTCAACCTTAACCTGAGGTCGATTGCTTCACCAATGTCCCCATAAAGTAATCTCCTCATATAGTCAAACCCATGTCAACCATATGATCAACCCATTGTCATACAATGATCAAACTCAATGACAATCCAATTGTCAAACATCAAAATCCTACTCGAGTCCACTCGAGTTTGGTCAATTGTGACCTGGACCGATTGCACCAACAATCTGTTGGTGCAACAATGCTCCAAGCATTTATATGTTTTGATGTTTGGCTAATCATCTAAGTTAGGCAATATCTTGTGATCTAATTACGAATGTGTTTAAGTGACAGGGAAATCCAAGGATGAAGACTTGGTAAAAGGAAGTCCAAGTATGATCTTGGCAAAGGAAGTCCAAGGGATGGACTTGGCAGTATAAGACCAAGCTTGTAGTCTTGGCAGCATAAAGTCCAAAGTGAACCTTGACAAAGGAAGTCCAAAGTAAAGTCTTGGCAGCATAAGTCCAAGCTTGTAGTCTTGGCGGCGTAAAGTCCAAGCATTTGACAACCCAAGACATGACGAAACCGAAGGAAGCTCTTGGAAGCAAAGCGCAAAGGATGAACAAGTCGCGGACTCGGAGGGATCCTGAAGGCGCAAGGCTTATTGAGGAGCTAGAAGGTTGAGTCTAGGTCTAGGGTATAAAATCAAGTATGAATTACTCATACTTGATGAGTATCGATCGATACGATGTATCGATCGGCCCAGTCGAGCGTTCGGCCCGAGTCGGTAAAACCACGACCATCGGTCAGCCTTGGTCGAGCGATCGTGATCTTGTGATCGATCGTGCCGAGGGCATCGATCGGCCCGATCAAGGGAAATATCGCCACGAATGCGGTCTCACTCATTGCCGCCTTGATCACTCGGTGATCACCCCATCGATCGGCGATGGAGGATCGATCGGATGATCACTGGCCGTTGGAAATACGGCTACGAATCTCCGCGAGATCGCGTTTGGCCGTTAGCCCGGCGATCGGTGATGGTATGCATCGGTCGGTGATCGGCATAGAAAACAGCCCCTCTTCTATAAAAAGGGGCCATGGGGAGCTTAGGTGAAGCTAGTGCTCTTGCTCCTAACTATACTCTCGTGCTCACCAAGCCTTCCAAGTGTTTTTAGTGATTTAAATCCTCCTCTTCTCTTGTTCTTGATCATCCATCATTGTAAAGAAGAGGAGAGCATTGTAAGAAAGGTTTCTCCACCTTGGTTCATCCAATGGAGGTTCTAGTGAAGGTTGATTAGGGCTAATCCACCTTACGGATTGCCCGTGGAGTAGGGCGTCATCTCCGAACCACGTACATCAGTGTTAGCTTTGTTCTTGCCTTGATTTGTGTTTATATTTTGTATTGCTTCCTAATATTTCTTGTAGAAAAGAAGAAAGGCTAATCACCCCCTCTAGCCATTCGAGGTCCTAACAAGTGGTATCGAGCAGGATAGCTTGGAAGATCTCACCATCAACCAAGACATCAATGGCTCTTCAAGAGGATATAACATCGCCAAGCCACCGCTTTTAGGGGAGTCATTTTGCGTATTGGAAAGGTAGGATGAAGTACTATCTTATGAGTAATATTGAAATTTGGCATAGTGTTGTAGATGGCTTCGAGGAACCGTGGATGAACATGGACATCCTATTCAAGCAAGGATTGGACAAGAGAAATAAACAAGAAATTTGAATCAAATGCAAAGGCTGTCCTCACCATCCAATGCCGTCACAATGGAGCAACTCAACAAGGTGGGGCCTTTTGAATCCGCCAAGGAGCTATGGGAAAAGCTCATTGAGCTAAATGAAGGTTCAAGGAATCAAAGAGGGCCAAGAAGGACCTATTAATTGGACAACTTCAAGCCTTCCAAATGAAGATGCATGAAACCGTAAGTCAAATGCATGGAAGGTTCAAGGAAATTGTAAACGGACTCCATATCATAGGTGGCGAGTTGACAACCGGGATTTGGTAAGGTATATTTTACAAGCATTTCCTAGAAATTCTTTATGGACTTCAATAGTTGATGCCATTAAGGTAACTAGGGATTTATCTCAAATTAAAATTGATGAATTATTTTGTGAGTTTGAATTACATGAGCAAACTAACATGTCCTCTAAGGAAAAGGGTTTAGCTCTATTTATTGAAAAGAAGGACAAGAAAGAAAAGAAGAAGAAGGAAAGAAAAGAAGCATCATCATCATCCGAGTCGGAGGATGAGTCAAGTAGCGATGGGGACTCATCTAGTGAAATGGCAAATTTAAATCGAAGCTTTATAGAAAGTCAAGAGAGTTCAAGAATAGAGAAGCAAGGAAGGGGTCTCATTCCTCAAAAGGTAAATTTAATGGTAATTCAAGTTTTAGCAATAATGTGATTTGCCATGCTTGCAATAAGAAGGGCATATAAAGCCCGAATTGGGAGCTAAAGAAGAAGGAGGAAAAGGAAAAGAAAAAGAAGGACAAGAAGGAAAAGAAGAAGAAGGTGCCATGGTGGCTCAAACCACATGGGACACACCAAGTGTTGAAGACTCTTCATCCGATGATGAGCTTTGCCACATCACACGCCATGTGACACTCATGGCATTAGAAGATGATTCCGGCACATCAAGTCAAGAAGACTCTTCAAGTGATGAATCGTCATCTAGTGACGATGAGGTAATGAATTCTCCCAAGGTTATGCTTCTCTATAAATCAATTGCTTATCTTAAAGAAGCTCTAGATAAGTCAAAATCTAAGGTTAAGAGCATGAAGGTAGAACTAAAGGCCATTAGGAATGAAAAGCCTTCACATATTGACTCTTGCATGCTTAGGGAAGAAAATGACAAACTTAAGGATGAGGTTAGTGACTTGAAAGCATGTTTAGAAAATTTTTCAAATGGCTCAAAGTGTTTTGATATGATTCTTAGTAGACAAAGAGCAGTTTATAACAAGGCCGGGTTAGGATATAAGCCAAAAGAAAAAGAAGTTGCTTATATTTCATTAATTAATAGGAAAGCAACCATTAAGGGTAAGGTTAAGAAAGCTTGGGTACCTAAGAAGTTTTTACTTAATGTTACCGGTCTAAATGTTTGGATACCAAAAGCTTGTGTTTTTCATGTGATTTAGGTAGGAGAGCGAGGTATGTGGATTGTGGATAGCGGTTGCTCAACACATATGACCGGGGATGTGAGCAAGTTCTCCACAATTAAATATGTGAAGAAGGGAGTGGTGTCTTTTGGGAATAGTGGAAAACTCAAGATATTAGGAAGAGGTACAATTGAGGTATCCTCTAAAATTGTTATTCACAAAGTATTGCTAGTTGAAAATATGAAATTTAATTTATTAAGTGTTAATCAACTTTGTGATGCAAACTATCATGTTGTTTTTGAATCCTCTAAATGCATGATTAGACACAAGGAATTAAATGATTGTATGTTAGTTGGATATAGGAAATCAAACATCTATTATGTTGATCTTTCATATGCTTCTAACATTTCTACTAGGTGTTTTGTTGCAAAAGAAGAGGAAAGTTGGCTATGGCATAGAAGATTGGGGCATATCAACATGAAAAACATAGCCAAGGTAGCTAAGATGGAGTTGGTCAAAGGGCTACCAAAGATCAAGTATGTCAAGAACAAATTGTGTGATGCATGCCAAGAAGGAAAACAAATAAAGGCATCACACAAAGGTAAAACCCTAACCAATACCTCTTTACCATTAGAATTATTGCATCTTAACTTATTTGATTGCCATAGTACTCCATCTTTAAATGGTAATAAATATTGTTTGGTTATAGTAGATGATTTTTCTAAGGTATCATCCTTATGTTTCATAAAATAGACCCGACATTTTATTTGCGGTAGGTATGTGTGCAAGATACCAATCTTGTGCCAAAGAATCACATTTGGTAGCCGTCAAAAGAATATTAAGGTATATTAAAGGCACCCTAAATGTAGGACTTTGGTATCCTAGGACTAGGTCATTTGAATTACTTGGTTATACCGATTCCGATTATGCCGGGTGCAAATTGGATAGGAAAAGTACTAGTGGTGGATGTCAATTTCTTGGGTCCTCCCTAGTTAGTTGGAGTAGTAGGAAGCAACATTGTGTTGCTTTATCAACCACCGAAGCCGAATATGTGGCTATGGGTGGTTGTGTAGCTCAATTACTTTGGATGAGGCATACTCTTGTGGACTATGAGCTACACTACTCTAACATTAAAGTTTATTGTGATAATGTGAGTACCATCAACTTGACCAAAAATCCGGTACATCACTCTAGGACCAAGCACATTGAAGTGAAACATCACTTCATAAGAGATCATGTGGCAAGAGGGGACATCGAACTTAATTATGTAGAATCTAAGTCCAACCTTACCGATATCTTTACCAAAGCTCTTCCCGAAAATGAATTTTCATCTTTAAGGAGAGAGCTTGGTATGTGCTTTGTAGAGTAAAATTCTAGGTTTGCATGATCCCATGTTTATATGTTATCTTTATACCTTGATACATCTCACAAAAAGCCTTAAGAAACCTTGATTTTTGTATTGAGATACTTAGAACCATGTGAGATGATAGGGAAGGTGTACTTGGCTCATCATGCTTGTTATGATGCATTACTATGAGCCAATGACACACCTAGAGACATAAATACCTTATGGACCAACCATTGGGAAGACTTGTATTCAAGTAATGAGTACATAGCTCTAAGAACATGGTTGGAAATTCCAAATCATATATATTTTAAACTATGTTCATTATATTTTGGAAAACAGTTTTCAAGTGAATCACAAAAGTGATACAAAGTTTGAAAATTCTTTAGAATTTTTGTAAGTTTCCAAATTTGTATCAATCTTGAAATCTGGAAAACATATATTTTTCAAATTATTTTTCCTTAATAAAGTATGATTTCAGAAATGTGTATGCAAAATTTCGTGATTTTTCGAGATTTTTGGAATTTCTACCGCATTTCTGAAAATGGGATGAAAAGGCTGAAATTTCGATTTCAGGCGTAGCAGTCGACTGGTTCAGATATCAGTCGACTGATACACTGGGTTTTTTTGATAATAAGCTCCATTTTCTGATATTTGGTGTATTTTTGATGTCCTAACACTCTAGTATGATAATATTGCGTATAAACGGGTTTTAGGACTGCTTAATACAGTTGTTTAGGGGGAGTTTCAATAAATTCTATCATTTTATCCCCAAAACCATTGTTGGTGCAAAGTTAGGATTTAACTTTTGAATTTTAGATTATGCTTTGCTTCAAATGTAATTTACATCCTATCTTGGATTAAGGGGGAGCTTAATTTCAATCTAATACCTTAGTCCAAGATCCAACATTCTTAATTCTTTCATCCTTCTCTTTTTGATGTATGTCAAAGGGGGAGAAGGAATGCTTAAGTTAGATGATTATGTGTGTATCTTTAAAGACCTAACTTAAATGATTGTCAAACATCAAAAAGGGGGAGATTGTTGGTGCAACAATGCTCCAAGCATATATATGCATTGATGTTTGGATAATCAACTAAGTTAGGCAATATCTTGTGATCTAATTACGAATGTGTTTAAGTGACGAAATCAAGGATGAAGACTTGGTAAAAGGAAGTCAAGTATGATCTTGGCAAAGGAAGTCAAGGGATGGACTTGGCGGCATAAGACCAAGCTTGTAGTCTTGGCGATAAAGTCAAAGTGAACCTTGGCAAAGGAAGTCCAAAGTAAAGTCTTGGCGATAAGTCCAAGCTTGTAGTCTTGGCGTAAAGTCCAAGCATTTGGCAACCCAAGACATGGCGAACCGAAGGAAGCTCTTGGAAGCAAAGCGCAAGGATGAACAAGTCGCGGACTCGGAGGGATCCACGAAGGCACAAGGCTTATTGAGGAGCTAGAAGGTTGAGTCTAGGTCTAGGGTATAAAATCAAGTATGAATTACTCATACTTGATGAGTATCGATCGGCGATACGATGTATCACCGACCGTCAGCGCTCGATCGAGTCGGTGAAACCTAACCATCGATCGACCGCCTTGGTCGAGCGTGATCGATCTTCGCGATCGATCGATCGCTAAGGGCATCGGATCGATCGAAATATCGCCACGAGAATGCGTCTCACTCATTGCGCCTTGATCACTGATCGATCACCCCATCACGATCGATGGAGGATCGATCGTGATCACTGGCCGTTGGAAATTGCGGCTGAATCTCCGCGAGATCGCATTTTGGCCGTTAAGCGGCGATGATCGTGATGGTATGCATCAGTCGACTGATCGACGCCCAACGGGAAAAACAGCCCCTCTTCTATAAAAAGGGGCCATGGGGAGCTTGGTGAAGCTAGTGCTCTTGCTCCTAACTATACTCTCGTGCTCACCAAGCCTTCCAAGTGTTTTTAGCGATTTAAATCCTCCTCTTCTCTTGTTCTTGATCATCCATCATTGTAAAGAAGAGGAGAGCATTGTAAGAAAGGTTTCTCCACCTTGGTTCATCCAAAGGAGGTTCTAGTGAAGGTTGATTAGGGCTAATCCACCTTACGGATTGCCGTGGAGTAGGAGCGTCATCTCCGAACCACGTACATCGGGTGTTAGCTTTGTTCTTGCCTTGATTTGTGTTTATATTTTGTATTGCTTCCGCTAATATTTCTTGTAGAAAAGAAGAAAGGCTAATCACCCCCCCTCTAGCCATTCCAAGGGTCCTAACACAATCTCCTCCTTTTTTATATTTGACAAAACCTTTGAGTTAGGCTACCTAACTCAAGCCATCAATTCTCCCCCTTTTTGACATACATCAAAAAGTCTCCTCCAAGGGTATCCATGTCTCATATCCCAATGAGATAACTCAATCTCTCCCTTGGTCCAAAATTATCATTATTCATGTCTCATATCTCAATGAGATAACTCAATCTCTCCCTTGGTTCAAAATTATCATTAATGTCTTCATTTTCCCTAGTGACACTCCCTTATCACTAAATGCAAGACATTTTCTCCTTTCTCCAACTCTCCCCCTTTGAGGAAAAATTCATCCATCATCCCTTGATGGATAATCTTCCCCTAAAGGCTTGCTCCCCCTTGACCATTGCACCAATAATGTCCTTGGAGAGATCATAAGCTAATAGGAACACTATACCATCAAAATTAAGGGCAAAAGTTCAAACTTGAACTTTTACACACCTTAAAATTTGATTCTCCACCCAAACCACCTCTCTTAATCCATTTCCAATGAATTTTCACCCTTTCAATCCTTTCCAAAGTATATCTTAGGGTTAGAAGACGTTAGGGTAACCAAAAGTGGTTGATATTGGGCTAAACAAACATTGTTCACCCGAAATCAAACCCATCAGTTGATTGAAATCAAATATTAGTCAACTGCCCAAAGCGACAGTCGACTGATTTCTACAAGTTCTGAAATCAGTTGAATTTCAGCAAAATTCAGAAATGCATAAGTAATTCTATAAAATTCAAAAATCATGAAACTTCATGATCATATTACTTATGCTAAATACAATGGGTGAAAAATAGTATTATGATAAAATACCCATTAAATTATGAGATTGATATAAAGTTCAAAACCACTGATAACTTCAATATTTTAAGTCTACTTTGTATCAACTTCATCAATGGTGATTGCTATCAAAAGATAGACTTCACCAAGGTTTTTCAAAATGATTTTGAAATGATTTTAAAATATTATTTTGAATCATGGTCTATGGGCTAGATGTATGATTTGTACATTAGCTTTCCTCATGATTCATTAATGTCATATGATGAGTTTAAGTTCATCTAGATGCAACATCTATGCACCTTGAACTTAACTCATTTTCCTAACATCTCACATATGTTTAGGGTGTATCAATACACACACATGTCAATTTAAAGTGAGATGTGAGTTTTTGTTTATAGTCTAAGGTCTCATGCATTTTAATTAGGTAACTCTATTTGATTCCCTTATAATGGGACTTCAAATCATGCCATTGTCCTTAAATCAATTTCAATTAACCTAAATACATGAATGATGATCAGACATATGTGATAGCATAAATGAAGTATTGCCAATAATCATGATGTCATGACATGAAAATAAACCTAAGCATAAACATGACATTTTATATAATTAAATGAAATATGGTTGTTAGTGCATATAAGATTCACATATCTCCACAATGGTATGATATTGTCTACTTTGGGCCTAAGCCCTTATGGTTTTATTTTTGGGCTTTACCCAAAAGGTCTCATACCAATGGAGATACATTTTCATCTTATAAGCACATAATCTTTTCCATGTCTTATCAATGTGGGACTTTGATTGTATTCCCATACTCCCAACAATGGTATCATGACATGACATATGACAAATAAATCATGACAATTTTACAATATTAAGGTATAGAAATACCTAAGTTTTAAGCCTAATTTCGATTTCCTAGAATTAAATCTAAAATTTGCCATAATGACCAAATTCTCAAGTGTGCCAAAAATCCAAAATGACACACCATTGCCTCTAAATCTAATTGTTCCAATTATGATTGATTTTTCATACTTCTCAAATTTTTTTGGCACACCCTAAACTACTTTAGGATCAAATATCATATTATTTTCAAGGTACCCGATAACCTTGAAAATGTCTTAATGTACCGACTTTGCTATGGTTAGGTTAACTACCTTACCAATTCAAGTTGACACACTCTAACCCATCTAATGTGAGAGAATCACACTCCTAGAAATCCAATATCTATTGGAGCTCCTTGGGTTTACTAGGTACTCACTAGGAATAACTTCCCTAAGTACCTTCCTAATGACTCTCCTAAGCTTTGAAGCCTTGGTCATTTGGATTTTGCCTAGGCCAACTCTTGGAATGACTTTCCTTGTAACATTCTTAGTAGTTTTCCTAGGTTTCTTTGAAACCTTGGTCACTAGGCACCTACCATGGTTAATCGTAGGGATGACTTCCCTAGTAACCTTAGTTTTCTTAGACCTATGAGTGGTTCAATAGTCAAATGGAACACTATTATAGGTCTCCTTGGGCTAAGGTTTGTGACCCAAATCTTTCTTGCCTCTAGATGGTTTTTGCCTCCTAGACCCTAATTTTTGATCATTAGACTCATTAATTGAATTTGTAGTTCTTCTAAGGGTCTTTTTCAATTTCTCAAGCCTTGACTTCAAGACTTGATTTTCTAATTCTAATTTCTCAATTTTTGAATTTTCATTCATCTTTTGGAAATTGTTCTTCCTAGGTATATGTCTATAATTCTTAGGATTATTGCCTAGATTGTTGATATTCTTAGGTGGGAAATTCGTTGCGTCGGATGGAAATTGATCATGTTTTTCTACAAATCGTGTTAGCGTAGCGGAAATAATAATAACAAGAATAAAATACGACAATCACAAGACCAATACACTAAGATGTAACGTGGTTCGGAACCTCAAGGTTTTTACTCCACAGGTTAGGCTCGAATGAGCCCTAGCGATGTCAAACATCACTAAACAATAAACACTCCTTCTCGGAACAATCTGAAGGTGGAGGAAATATCTTACAATAGTTCTTACAACAATAAAAAATGAATACAAGCTAATATAAGTAAACTATACAAATACAAGTAAAGAAAATTTTACACAATGTGAACTTGAGTTCTTGCTTTTGGTTGCTTGAGAGTAGCCTTGAAGGTCTAGATTGCAGCAACAAATCACCTCCAAATCGCCTCAAAGAACCATGCCAAAATCCTTCTCCACGAGCTCCTTTTAAAGCTTCACCTCGAGCTGAATTCCGCTTAGCAGTCGACTGATCGAGACCATCAGTCGACTGCTCCTGTAGCCATTGTCTCACAACGGCCCGAGCCACATTGGATAAGTTCCAACGGATAGACCATCAGTCGACTGATCATGCCCATCAGTCGACTGATCTAGCCATCACCGATCATTAAACCAGAATAGCGATCGACACGTAAACTTTCGAAAACTCAACCAACAATCGATCGTTTATCCATGGCAAATGATCGCTCAAACCATCGATCGATTACCCAATGCCGGGTTGATCGCTAGGCTAATTCATGCGATAACACGGTGGAAATCCAAGTGTAAAGACACGGCAAAGGAAAGTCCAAGTATGATCTTGGCAAAAGAAGTCCAAGGGAAGGTCTTGCCGGCGTAAGACCAAGCATGTAGTCTTGGCGGCGTAAAGTCCAAGCGAACCTTGGCAAAGGAAGACCAAAAGCAAGGTCTTGGCAGCGTAAGTCCAATCATATAGTTTTGGCGGCGTAAAGTCCAAGCGGTCCTTTGGTAAAAGAGAAACTCAAGACATGACGAAACCGATGGAAGCTCTTGGAAGCAAGAACAAGGATGAAGGAGTCGCGGACTCGGAGGGATCCTGGAGGCGCAAGGATGAAGGAAGAGCTAGAAGGTTGAGTCTAGGTCTAGGGAGTTGACTTCAAGCATGAATTTATCATACTTGAAGTGTGCCAGTCGACTGGTGACTTGTTCTAGTCGACTGATCAGTCACTCGACTAAAGACGGCTAATTTTGTGGTTGAACAGTCGACTGCTATACCCTAGCAGTCGACTGCTATAAGTGGACGTCGGCACAGAAGGTTCTCCAGTCGAGTGATCGCTTGGAGCACTCGACTGGTTACTCAATCAGTCGACTGATCGACTTCTCGTTGGGTAGTGACGATCACGAATCTGGCTTGTCAGAAGCCATTGGATTGCTTCGGCTACAGCAGCAGTCAATTGATGGAGACCATCAGTCGACTGATTGAGGCTCAACGGGAAAATCATCCTCTTCTCTATAAAAAGAGGCCATGGGGTGCTTGATGAGGCTAGTGCTTACATTTATACTCATATTCTCAAGCTCCCCAAGTGTTCTAAGTGATTTCTAACCTCTTCTTCTCTAATTTCATTTCTATCATTTGTAAGAAGAGAGGTTCATTTGTAAAGAAGGCTTCTCCACCTCAAAGGAGTTCTTAGTGAAGATTGGCTTGGGTTGATCCACCTTATGGATCACCGTGGAGTAGGAGCTTAATCTCCGAACCACGTAAATTATCTTTGTTAGCGCTTGTCTTTGTTTCTTTAGTATTTTTATTTTTGATTCCGCTAACCATTTGTGTAGAAACAAAAAGAGGCTATTCATCCCCCCTCTAGCCTTCCAAAGATCCCCTACAAGTGGTACCAGAGCCCGGATCGCGTCGGAAGATCTAACAATCAACTGGAGCACGATGACATTTCAAGAGGGGTATAGCACGGTGAGGCCTCCATTCTTCGACGGTAACGACTTTGGATATTGGAAAGGTAGGATGAAATATTACCTTATGAACGATATTGACAATTGATTTAGTATTGTAAATGGGTTCGAGAAGCTGGTCGATGAGTTTGGAGCGCCACTACCAACCAAGGATTGGACAAGGGAAATGGCAAAGAAGGCGTAAGCAAATGCAAAAGCAACGACCACACTCCAATGTGATCTATCAAAGGAGCAACTATCTAAAGTAGGACCCTTTGAATCCGCAAAGGATTTTTGGGAGAAGCTCATCGAACTAAATGAAGGGTCAAAGGAGACAAGAAGAGCAAAGAGGGACATTTTGATAGGTCAACTCTAAAGTTTCAACATGAAGACCAACGAGACCGTGAGCCAAATACACGGTCGCTTCAAGGAAGTAGTCAACGGACTACATATAATAGGTGAGAAGGTCGAGGGTTTGCCAAAAAGTCAAGTATCTCAAGGACAAGATGTGTGATGCATGTTAAGAAGGAAAACAATCAAAGTCATTACACAAAGGTAAAACCTTAATTAATACGTCTTTACCTTTAAAACTTTTGCATTTAGATTTATTTGATTATCATAGTACTCTTTCTTTAAATGGTAGTAAATATTGCTTAGTTACAGTTGATGATTTTTCTAGATTTACATGGGTATATTTTATGAAACATAAGGATGAAACCCTAGAAATAATCATAGGTTTTAGTAAAAGAGTAGAGAATGAAAGAAGTCTCAAAATCAACCGGATCCATAGTGATCATGGTGGAGAATTTGAGAATTCTAATTTCTCCAAAAAATTTTTAGAACAAGGGTACAAGCATGAATTCTCTTGTCCTAGAACACCCCAACAAAATGGGGTAGTGGAAAGGAGAAATCGTGCCCTACAAGAGGCGGCTAGGACTATGCTTAATGCATATTCACTTCCTAGCTACTTGTGGGCGGAAGCGGTTAATACTGCTTGCAATATTCAAAATAGAGTTTTCATACATAGGTTTTTAGGAAAAACACCCTTTGAATTATGGAATGGCATAATTCCTACAATTCACTATTTTAAGGTCTTTGGATGCAAAGTCTACATCTTAAATACCAAAGACAATTTAGGTAAATTTGAATCCAAAGCGGATGAGAGAATCCTAGTTGGATACTCATCCACTAGTAGAGGATATAAAATTTATAACAAGAGAACTCAAAAGGTTGAGGAATCCTCAAATGTTCAATTTGATGAAACCTCTACCACTTACCCTAGGAAATCCCCCATTGATAATGATATCAATGACAAAAATCAAGAGATTACCCAAAAATTTCAAGACTTGACCTTAGGGGGTAATAATCAAGGGGGAGGATTAGTGAGTAATAATCAAGGAGGAGCAAGAGGAAATTCGAATGATTAAAGGAGAATTGAGGATAACCAAGATCAAAATCAATTTAGTACACCTCCTAGAACATTAAGAATTAATCAAAATCATCCTCTTGACGAAGTTGTAGGAGAATTATTCCAAGGTGTTAGAACTAGGTCCCTCCATAGAGCTCTCTTTAGTCAAATATCTCTTATCTCTCAAATTGAGCCCAAATCAATCAATGATGCATTGGTTGATCCGGATTGGATCTTAGCAATGCAAGATGAATTGACTCAATTTGAAAGGAGTCAAGTATAGGAGCTAGTTCCTAGACCCAATGATAGCATCATTATTAGGTTAGAATCTATTAGAATTGTATTAGGATATGCCTCTTACATGAGCTTTGAACTCCATCAAATAGATGTAAAATCGACATTCCTAAATGAGTTCATTAAGGAAAAAGTATATGTAGAGAAACCTCCCAGGTTTGAAAATATAGATTATCTAAACCATGTATATAAGCTTAGAAAAGTTTTATATGGGTTAAAACAATCTTCCCGGGCTTGGTATGAAAGATTGTCATCTTTCTTAGTTTCTAAGGGATTTAGAAGGGGTTAAGTAGATCAAACTCTCTTTATTAAATCAAAGTCTAAGGATATCTTTGTGACCCAAGTATATGTAGATGACATTATTTTTCGGTCAACAAATGATGAACTCCTATAAGACTTTATAAAAAATATGGAGAATTAGTTTAAAATGAGTCTAGTTGGAGAATTAAAATTCTTCTTAAGATTACAAGTCAAACAAACTAATGAAGGAACTTATGTATACCAAACCAAATATATTAAAGAAATGATCAAGAAATTTGGTTTGGAAAATGCTAAGGTAGTTTCAACTCCTATGACAACCAATACAAAAATAGATAATGATCACGAAGGAAAATCAATTGATCTTAAACTTTATAGGAGTATGATTGGTAGCTTATTATATCTAACCGCTAGTAGACCCGATATATTATTTATGGTAGGTATGTGTGCTAGGTATCAATTATGTGCCAAAGAGTCTCATTTAGTGGTCGTTAAGAGAATTTTAAGATATATCAAAGGCACATTAAATGTAGGACTTTAGTACCCTAGGACAAAATCTTTTGATTTGGTTGGGTATACCGATTCCGACTATGTTGGTTGCAAGTTGGATAGGAAGAGTACTAGTGGTGGATGACAATTTCTTGGATCCTCCCTAGTGAGTTGGAGTAGTAGAAAGCAACCTTGTGTTGCTTTATTTACCACCGAGGCCGAATATGTGGCTATGGGTGGGTGTGTAGCTCAATTACTTTGGATGAGACACACATTAGAGGATTATGAGCTACAATACTCTAACATTAAAGTCTATTGTGATAATGTGAGTACCATAAATTTGACCAAAAATCCGGCACATCACTCTAGGACTAAGCACATTGAAGTGAAGCATCACTTCATTAGAGATCATGTGACAAAGGGGGACATTAAACTCAATTACATAAAATCCAAGTCCAACCTAGCTGACATATTCACCAAGGCTCTCCCCGAAATGGATTATTCATCACTTAGGAGAGAACTTGGAATGTGCTTAGTAGAATAGAGGTCTAAGTTTGCATGATCCTATAGAAAATCTAGGACTATACCTCTAAGCATCTTACAAATACCTAAGAAATCATAATTTTTGTATTGAGCCACTTAGATAATATGTGAGATGTTAGGAAGATGCATTTGGTTCATCATGCTTGTTATGATGCATTACTATGAACCAAAATATCATCTAGCGATATTAATCCTTCATTGGACTAATCATTGGGAAGACTTATGTACAATTAATGTGCATATAGCTCTAAGAACATGATTGGAAATGTCAACCAAAATATATTTTAAACTATGTTTATCATAATTTGAAAAACAGTTTTCATTTGCTAGGCAAAGGTGATACAAAGTTTGCAAAATTCTTAAAGCTTTTGCTAATTTTCAAAATTGTATCTTTTTCGAAATTTGAAAAGCATATATTTTTCAAATTATTTTTCCTTGATAGAAAATGATTTCATAAATGTGTACACAAAATTTCGTAATTTTTCGATGTTTCTAGAATTTTTGGCGTATTTCTGAAGTTAGGATAAAAACTCAGAAAATGGTGTTTCAGGTTTTGCAATCGACTGATTCAGTATTCAGTCGACTGCCACTCTGATTTTTTTGCAAATCATCCTTCTTTCTTGATTTAAGTGTAATCTTAAGTGTCCTAACCCTATGGTATGATAATTCAAGTAATTAAAAGGGTATAGGACTAATTGATGAATTGTTTTAGGGGGAGCTTCATAGTGAAATCTTTTCATCCCCTAAATTTATATTGTTGGTGCAAAGTTAGGACATAGTTTCATATCTCTTGTTTATGCTTTTCTCTACATGTTATTCACACATCATGAACCATATCTTGGATTAAGGGGGAGCCCCATATCTATCTTATATCTTAGTTCAAGACATAACCAATTCAATTCTTTCATGAACTTATTATTATATGAATCCTTTTCTTTTTGATGTATGTCAAAGGGGGAGAAGGAAACTTTAAGTTAGAATTCATATTGGAAATATGATGTTTTCATTATGTGCATATGTTAAGACCTAACTTAAATGATTTCCAAACATCAAAAAGGGGGAGATTGTTGGTGCAACAATGCCCCAAACATTTATATGTTTTGATGTTTGGATAATCATCTATAGTTAGACAATGTTTTGTGATCTAACCGTGAACGTGTTAAGTGACAGGAAATCCAAGTGTAAAGACTTGGCAAAGGAAATTCCAAGTATGATCTTGGCAAAAGAAGTCCAAGGGAAGATCTTGGCGGCGTAAGACCAAGCATGAAGTCTTGGCGACGTAAAGTCCAAGCGAACCTTAGCAAAGGAAGACCAAAGGCAAGGTCTTAGCAGCGTAAGTCCAAGCATATAGTCTTGGCGATGTAAAGTCCAAGCGGTCCTTTGGCAAAAGAGAAACCCAAGACATGATGAAACCGATGGAAGCTCTTGGAAGCAAGCGCAAGGATGAAGGAGTCGCGGACTCGGAGGGATCCTGGAGGCGCAAGGCTGAAGGAAGAGCTAGAAGGTTGAGTCTAGGTCTAGGGAGTTGACTTCAAGCATGAATTTATCATACTTGAAGTGTGCTGATCAGTAACTTATTCCCCGATCGATCACACTGATCAAGACGCCGATTGCGGGTCAATGGCAATGATCGCTAGGGTTCGACAATGACCGATCCACCCATCACCGATCATGCTATACCCTAGTAGTCGACTGCTATAAGTGGACGTCGACACAGAAGGTTTTCCAGTCGAGTGATCGCTTGGAGCACTCGACTGGTTACTCAATCAGTCGACTGATCGGCTTCCCATCGGGTAGTGACGATCACGAATCCGACTTGTCAGAAGTCGTTGGATTGCTTTGACTACAATAACAATCAGTTGATTGAGACCATCAGTCGACTGATCGAGACTCAATGGGAAAATCAACCTCTTCTCTATAAAAAGAGGCCATGGGGTACTTGATGAGACTAGTGCTTACATTCATACTCATACTCTCAAGCTCCCCAAGTGTTCTAAAGCTTTCTAAGTGATTTCTAACCTCTTCTTCTCTAATTTCATTTCTATCATTTGTAAGAAGAGAGGTTCATTTGTAAAGAAGGCTTCTCCACCTCAAAGGAGTTCTTAGTGAAGATTGACTTGGGTTGATCCACCTTACGGATCGCCGTGGAGTAGGAGCTTAATCTCCGAACCACATAAATTGTCTTTGTTAGCGCTTGTCTTTGTTTCTTTAGTATTTTTGTTTTTTCTTCCGCTAACCATTTGTGTAGGAAAAAAAAAGAGACTATTCACCCCCCCTCTAGCCTTCCAAAGATCCCCTACATTATGCTGTCAAGACTCCCGCTTGGACTTTACGTCGTCAATATCACCCCTTGGACTTTCCTTGCCAATCCATGTTGGACTTTCCATTTGCCAAGACTCAAGCTTGGACTTTCCCTTGCCAAGACCCAAGCTTGGACTTTCCATGCCAAGTACCCATGACTTGGACTTTTCCATTGCCAAGTGTCCCACTTGTACTTTCCATGCCAAGTACACGAGACTTGGACTTCTCCATCATATGGTCAACCCCATATCAAACATATAGTCAAACAATGGTCAAACCATCGTCAAGCATCAAAATACCACTCGAGTCAAACTCGAGTCCGGTCAATCATGACTCGGGTCGATTGCACCAACAATCTTCCCAAAACATTATCAAACATCAAAACACTACTCTAGTCAAACTCGAGTTCGGTTAATCGTGACCTGAGCCGATTGCACCAACAATCTCCCCTTTTTGATGTTTGACAAAAACCACAAAACCATTGAGTTAGGTTACCTAACTCAAATCTCCTTACCGATTCTCCCAAATTGGTAATTTCATAAATTCTCTCCCTTTTTGACATACATTAAAAAGGTTCTCTTCAAGGAGGTCAACCTCTCATATCCCAATGAGATCTTACAATCTCTCCCTTGGTCCAAAAACACCTAGGATGCCTTCACTCTTTCTAGTGATAAGTTTCATATCACTCAAGAGAGACTTCCTATAAACTCTCTCAATTTCCATTTTGGGCATCTCACATTCTCCCAAAAGTCTCCCCCTCATGAGGAAGAACACATCCATCATCCCATGATGAATACCTCTCCCTAAAGGCTTGCTCCCCCTTGACCATTGTACCAGCAATGTCCTTGGAGAGTCCCTAAGCCTATAGGAACACTAAACCATCAAAATTAAGGGCAAAAGTTCAAACATGAACTCTCACACACCTTAAAATTGATACACACCCTAAACAACTCTTCTAATCCATATCCAATGGATTTTCACCCTTTCTAATGCTTTCCAAAGCATATCCTAGGGTTAGGAGCAGTTAGGGTAACCTAACATAACTGAAATCTGGCTAAACAAATCTTGTTTACCCGAATCACTCGGCAATGACTTCATATTACCAATCATTGCTGATGTTAAATGATCGATTTCTATAAATACAGAAATCAAAATTTAGAAGTAATTATACATAATACGAAAAATCATGAAAATTCATATGTATAATACTTATGACAAATACAATGGGTGAAAAATATTTGAAAATTAATTTACCCATAAAATTAGGAGATTGACACGAAGTTCAAAACCATTGAAAAGTTCAATGTTTTGACCCTACTTTGTATCAACTCCATCAATGGTGATTGCTATCAAAAGATAGACTTCACCAAGGTTTTCTAAAATTATTTTAAAATATTTTTGAAAACCTATATTGGATCATGATCAATGGGCTCAATGCACATGACTTGAACATTACCTTTCCCCATGATCCACCATGGTATCAGATGAGTTTGAGTTCATCTAGATGCAAGAACTATGCACCTTGAACTTAACTCATTTCCTAGCATCTCACATGTATCTAGGGTGTTTGAAAACACACACATGTTAATGTGATGTGAGATGTGAGTTATGGTTCATCTTAAACTAGGGCCTCATGCATTTCCTAGCAACACTACTTGATTCCCTTATACATGGGACTTCAAGTCATGTCATAGTCCTTAACTCAATTTTATTAATGCATGAAATGATCATGACATAAATATAATATAAATAAGCATGACCAATGATCATGCTGTCATGACATAAATATAAATCTAAGTACACATGATATAAAAGAAAATCCTAAGCATAATCATGATATTTATATGATAAAAATAAATATGATGTCATGACATGTTATATGACAATCAAAGTATGACAAATAAAAGGTATAGGTATAACAATACCTAAATTTTAGTGTTAATTATCATTTGTTATTATTAAGTCTATTTTGCCATATAATCAATTATCCCTCAAGTGTGCCAAAAATCCAAAATGACACACCATGACCTCTAAATCTAGTTTGTTCCAATTTGATTGATTTTTCATAATTCTCAAAATGTATTGGCACATCCTAAAATTTTTTAGGATATAAGTTCAAACATATTTCCAAGGTATCCATAACCTTGAAAATGATCTAAGGTGCCACCTTTACCATAGTTAGGTTAACTACCCATCCATTTAAAGTTGGCACACCCTAACCCATTTAGCGTGAATCGATCACGCTCCTAGGAACCTAAAACCTATTTGAGCTCCTTGGGTTTACTAGGTATTCCTTAGGGATAACTTCCCTAGATATCTTCCTAATGACCCTTCTAGGCTTGGTAGCCTTGGTCATTTGAGTCTTGCCTTGGTTAACTCTAGGGGTGACTCCCCTTGTAACCTTCTTAGTGGCTTCCCTAGGTTTCTTCGAAACCCTAGCCACTAGGCATTTGTCATGGTTAACCTTAGGGATGACTTCCCTAGTAACCATGACCTTCCTAGACCTAGGTTTAGTTCCATAGTCAAATGGAATATTATGATAAGTCTCCTTAGGTTTAGGTTTGTGACCCAAACCTTGCTTGCCCTTGGATGATTCTTGTTTCCTAGGCCTTAGATTTTGACCATTTGACCCTTGTATTTTATTTTGCATAATCCTAAGGGTCTTCTCCAACTTCTTAAGCCTTGACCTCAAGGCTTGATTTTCTAACTCTAATTGCCCAATTTTTGAATTTTGATTTAGTCTTTGGGCATTGTTCCATTTCTTAGGCATATGCCTACCCTTCTTAGGGTTAATGCCTAAATGGTTTTCTACCATTTTAATGGACTCCCTAGCTAAAATGGATCTAGAGTTATTATTCCTAGATTTTTCCTTAGATACATTAATATACTTAGCACCTAAACAATAAAATCTATTATTTCTACTAGCATGCTTTTCATGAGCAATGACAAGAGTACTAAAAGCATGTTTTTTTAACCCTAGAACTTGAAGGTGCATTAATAGATTTTACCTTAGGATTTGCCTTAGAGACTCCCCCTACATGTGTAGCTCCTTCTTGCCCCTTCTTTTTCCCTCTAGGGCATTGACTCCTATAGTGTCTCGGTTGTTGGCATTTGAAGCAAATGACATGCTCCTTGCTCTTTTTAGCGAGAATGCCGACATCCTTGACCTTAGGCACCAGTGGAGCCTTCTTGACCTTCTTAGGACACTTGCTTTTATAGTGCCCATATTCCCTATACTCAAAACACATAATATGATTTTTATTATTAAAGTGTTTGAGTTACCTAGGGTGGTGGAAGTTTGGACTTCTTCATCTTCTTGATCGGAGGTAGATGGTTCCTCTTCTTCTTGCTCCGGCATGGAAGATGACCTAATCTCCTCCCCCTCAATCCTAGAGGTGGAGACTTCTTCTACTTCTACCTCTTCTTCCATCGATCCGGAAGTTGGCTCCCTCTCAACTTCCAACTCCTCACTTTCTTATGAGGAAGAGATTTTTTCTTCTTGGGTAGGTTTGGATTTTTCATGAAGCATTGTCAATTTTCTCCATAGATCCTTGGCATCTTGAAATTCACCTATCTTGGGCAATAACTCGTTAGGTATTAAATCAACTACCATATTGATTACCTTGTCATTTGTTTCGGATTTTTGTAGTTGATCTTGAGTCCATCTCTTCTTCTTAAGATATCCTCCCTTTGGCCCTCTTGGCAATTCAAAGCCTTCTATCAAGGCGGACCATAGCTCAATGTCCATCATCATCATGAAGTCCTCCATTGCTCAAAACCTTCTTGCCTATAGAAGGTGTACGGGACTGGAGTGTTGATGTCCCATCCTAGTCTTTCTTCAAATTCCATCTTCTTCCCTCTAGCGTGCTCCCTCGGATGTGAATCTGGTGAAGAGTGACCCGCTCTGATACCACTTGTTGGGGAATTAATCATTGCTAGAGGGGGGGGGGGGTGAATAGCGATTCATTGCGTCAGTTGAAAATTGATCGTTTATTTCTTCAAATCGTGTTAGTGCAGCGGAAATAATAATAACAAGAATAAAACACGACAATCACAAGACCAATACACCAAAATGTAACGTGGTTCGGAACCTTAAGGTTCCTACTCCACGGGTTGGGATAAAATGAGCCCTAGCGATGTCAAACACCACTAAATAATAAACACTCCTTCTCAGAACAATTCGGAGGTGGAGGAAACCTCTTACAATAGTTCTTACAACAATAAGAAATGAACATAAGCTAAACAAGTAAACTACACAAATACAAGTAAAGAAAACTTTACACAATGTGAACTTGAGTGCTTGCTTTTGTTTGCTTGAGAGTAACCTTGAAGGTCTTGATTGTAGTAGCAAATTCTCTCCAAATCGCCTCAAAGAATCATGCTAAAATCCTTTTCCACGAGCTCCTTTTAAAGCTTCACCTTGAGCTGGATTCTGCCTAGCAGTCGACTGATCGAGACCATCAGTCGGCTGTTCCTATAGCCATTGTCTCACAACGGCTCGAGCCACGTTGGATAAGTTCCAACGGATAGACCATAAGTCGACTGATCATGCCCATCAATCGACTGATCTAGCCATCACTCGACTATCAAACCCTAACAGTCGACTCAGAAACTTTCTGTTCCAAAAAACTCGACCAAGAGTCGACTGCCCATCAATGGCAGTCGATAGCCCAATCAGCCGCAATGATCGCTAGGATAATTCCCGCAATGAACACTGGGCCGAGTCATATCGACCGGTGATCATAATCGTCGATCAAAACCTCATCCATGAGGTTTTAACACCAAGTATGATGCCCTCATCCTTGCTAGACCACCCTTAGCCTAGACCTAAGCCTTCTAGCCACCTCCATCAGCCTCACGCCTATCGGATCCCTCCAAGTCATTCATGACTTATTCATCCATACGCTAGCCTTCAGGTGATTCCATCGGCTATTGTCATGCTAAGTTGGTCTATACCGCCAAAGCACATTGGGCTTACACTGCCAAGACTTTTGCTTGGACTTTACGCCGCCAACCATTGGACTTATGTTGCCAAGACTCTCACTTGGACTTTACACCACCAACCATTGGACTTATGCTGCCAAGACTCCCGCTTGGACTTTACGCTGCCAATATCATCCCTTGGACTTTCCTTGCCAACCCATGTTGGACTTTCCATTTACCAAGACTCAAGCTTGGACTTTCCCTTGATAAGACCCATGCTTGGACTTTCCATGCCAAGTACCCATGACTTGGACTTTCCCATTGCCAAGTATCCTACTTGGACTTTCCATGCCAAGTACACAAGACTTGGACTTCTCTATCATATGGTCAACCCCATGTCAACCATATAGTCAAACAATGGTTAAACCATCATCAAACATCAAAATACCACTCGAGTCAAACTCGAGTCCGATCAATCATGACCCTGGTCGATTGCACCAATAATCTCCCCAAAACATTGTCAAACATCAAAACACTACTCTAGTCAAACTCGAGTCCAGTCAATCGTGACCTGGGCCGATTGCACTAACAGGCTAGATCTTGAATTATCCTTAGACCTAAATTCATAACTTTTAGCACCCAAACAAAAGTATTTATTGCTAGCATGCCTTTTATCATTATGAACAATATCAAGGGCATTAAAATTATTTCTAGCATGCTTCTTGATACTAAAATTTGAAGGTGCATTAATAAATGATATCTTAGGGGTTGCTTTAGAAGCCCCCCTACATTTGTAGCTCCTTTCTTGTCCTTCTTGGAGTGACTCCCCCTAGGACATTGAGTCTAGTAGTGTCCTCGTTGTTGGCATTTGAAGTACACCACGTGCTCCTTGCTCTTCCTAACGGGAACTCCGATTTCCTTGGTCTTTGGCACCACTCGTGCCATCTTCTTGACCCTTTTTGGACACTTACTTTTGTAATACCCATTTTCCCTACACTCAAAATACGTTATATGTTTTTTTATCTTAATACACGTATTTGAGTTACCTTCATGAATGGTAGGAGAATTTTGGATTTCTTCTTCAATTCTCCCGGATGTAGATTGTTCACCTTGTTCTTGCTCCGACATTGAAGGTCTAATCTCCTCCCCCTCAATCCTTGAGGTGGAGGCTTCTCTAACCTCCTCTACCGTCTTGGATATTGAGCTTCTCTCAACTTCTGAATCCTCACACTCTTGGGATAATGATGATGTGCTTTCTTCTTCGGATGTTGAGCATCTCTTAACTTCTGAGTCTTCTTGAGCTTGAGATAATGAACACTCCTCGTCAACTTTCTTGAATTCTTCTTCACTTAGGGCCATTGAGGGGTTATCGTGGAACTTGATCAACTTGTTCCACAACTCCTTTGTATCCTTATAATTTCCTAGTCTAGACAAAATGTCATCAAGTATCAAATTTATCAACATTTTAGTTATCTTGATGGTTGTTTTGAATTTTTGTCATTGCTCCTTGGTCCACCTCTTCATTTTGAGCATTTCTCCCTTCTTTTCCCTTGGGGCATCGAATCCTATAATAACAACAAACCAATTTTAGATGTTGGACATTAGGAAATATTCTATCCTACCTTTCCAGTATGCAAAATCTTCGCGGTCGAAGGCAGGTGGAATCGTGATGTCGTCGCCCAATCTCTCGCAGAGATCCATCTTCCTCTAGAGCTACTCTCACAACTGTGAATCCAGTGAAGAACAACTTGCTTTGATACCACTTGTAGAAAATCGATGACCGCGTTAGAAGGGGGGTGAATAGCGATATCTTCGCTTTGATGGATTGCGTTCATATTCGTCTACAAAACTTGTTTTGCGCAACAGAAATAATAAGGCATAAACTAAAAACAAAGATAAACACACACAAGATAAATGATATAACATGGTTCGGAACATAGGGTTCCTACTCCACGGATTAAGCTCAAGTGAGCTCTAGTGATGCACACCACCACTATCAAACTTTTCCTTCTCGGTGACACACCGGAGATGGAGAAATCTCTTACAATAGTTCTTACAACAATAAGAGATAAATATAAGCAAATACAATGAAATATAAGTAAAGAAAACTTTACAAAGGAGATCACTTTTGCTTGCTTGTTTAGTTGCTTGGACTGCTCTTGAAGACCTTGAAATGTACCAACACTTCGCCTCAAATCACCCCAAGAAACCTCTCAAGAACCATTGCCAAAATCCTCCACGAACTACTCCTTTTATGACTTGCATCAGGATGATTTTGTGCCTAATAGTCGACTTCCAAAAGGTCCCAGTCGACTGCCTACAATGTCGTTGTCTCACAACGGACTTGATCCACATTGACATTCCAACCAATGGATACATCAACAGTCGACTATCCTTACTTGCAATCGACTACTGTCAATAGTCGACAGGCCAGTTAACTATAAAAGTTCCTATGCCCGTGTCCACAAGTGCTAATCGACTGCCATCCTTGACAGTCGACTGCCCAAGGGCAGTCGACTGGAATAACCTCTAGTTGACTGCCAAAGACACAAAGTAGCAGTTGAGCCTTTAGTCGACTACTGACCAGTCATAATTCTAATCGACTGCCAGAGTTGACTAGGCTTTGAGTGCTTATGCACTTGACCAGTCGACTGACCAAAGCCATCAATCGACTGGTACATCTTAACCATGAGGTTTAACCTAAATATGATCCCTTCATACTTGATAGACCACCCTTAGCCTATACCTAAGCCTTCTAGCCATCTCCATCAGCCTCACATCAGATCCCTCCAAGTCCTTGATGACTTGTTCATCTTTACGCTAGCATTCAGGTGCTTCTATCGGCTATTATCATTCTAACAGAGTCTACTTTGCTAAGGTACATTTGGACTTTTGCCGCCAAAATAAACGCTTGGACTTTACGTTGCTAAACATTGGATTTATGCTGCAAAGACTACATGCTTAGACTTTATGGCGCCAATATCACACCTTTGGACTTCCCAATTGCCAAGTACCCATGACTTGGACTTTCACTGCCAAAACTACACACTTGGACTTACGTGGCTAATACTACACCCTTGGACTTTCCAATTGCCAAGTACCCATGACTTGGACTTTCACAGCCAAGACTACACACTTGGACTTACGTGGCCAAGACTACACCCTTGGACTTTTACAATTGCTAAGTACCCATGACTTGGACTTTCCATGCCAAATACCCAAGACTTGGACTTTCCATGCCAAGACCCATGCTTGGACTTTTCATGCCAAGAATCCAAAACTTGGACTTTCCTTCGAGTCTCACTCGAGCTAGGTCAACCTTGACTTGAGGACGATTGCTTCATCAATCTCCCCATAAAACTATCTCCTTATATGGTCAAATTCATGTCAATCATATGATCAATGTTAGGAACGTTGCGCTCGCTAGAGGGGGGGGGGTGAATAGCGTTGTCGTCGCTCGATGGAATTCGTTCGCGATCGTATGCTTGCTACAATTGTATTAGTACGCAGCGGAAATAATAGGAAATACAATACAAATGCAAATACACAGGCACAAGACCAAATATAATGTGGTTCAGAACCGAATGGTTCATACTCCACGGATCGGGATCTAAAACCCCTAGCAATGCAAATACGCACTACTAATCACAAATACTCCTTCTCAGAACAATCCGGAGGTGGAGAAACCTCATACAAATGATCTTACAACAGTAAGAAAAAAATACAAGCAATTATAATAATGAAATGTATTACAAGTAAAGGAAAAAAACTTTGCAATTGCTCTTTTGATTGCTTGCTTTGTGGTTGCTTGAATTGCACTTAGAGGCCCTAATTTGCAGCAACAAATCACACCAAAACTTCTCAAGAACCGGTGCTAAATCCCTCCTCCACGAGCTCCATTTAAAACTGCTGCCTGGGGTGGATTTCGCCTATCAGTCGACTGCTTGGGGCCATCAGTCGACTGGTACCACTGTTGTTGTGAGACAACGGCTAGATCCACGCTGGAAAAATCCAACGGATACACCATCAATCGACTAACCATACCCATCAGTCGATTGATGGCTCAATCAGTCGAGTGGTCGGGCCGATCACTCGACTGGAGAACCTTCTGTGCTCGAGATCTAGACCAGATCGCTTCACCTCCGTAGTCGCGCCAGTGGCACTTCCCGCAGTCAAACTCTAGTTGACTCACACAAGTCGACTGACCCATGGTCCCAGTCGACTGATACACCTCAAACATGAGATATTAACCCAAGTATGGTGCCCTCATACTTGCTAGACCACCCGTAGCCTAGACCTAAGCTTTCTAGCCACCTCCGTCAGTCTCGCGCCTATTGGATCCCTCCAAGTCATCCATGACTTGTTCATCCATACGCTAGCCTTCAGGTGCTTCCATCGGATATTGTCATGCTAACGGTGTCTACACCGCCAAGGCACATTGGACTTACGCCGCCAAGACTCCCACTTGGACTTTACGCCGCCAACCATTGGACTTATGTTGTCAAGACTCCACCCTTGGACTTTCCAAATGCCAAGACTCAAGCTTGGACTTTCCCTTGCCAAGACCATGCTTGGACTTTCCTTGCCAACCCATGTTGGACTTTTTCTTGCCAAGACCCATGCTTGGACTTTACATGCCAAATACTCAAGACTTGGACTTTCCAAATGCCAAGTGTCCGCTTGGACTTTCCATGACAATGGTCAAACCATCGTCAACATCAAATACTAACCTGGGTCGATTGCTCCAATCTCCCCAACACATGTCAGACATCAATATCAAATATCAAAACACTACTCGAGTTAAACTCGAGTTTGGTCAATCGTGACCTGGGTCGATTGCACCAACAATCTCCCTCTTTTTGATGTTTGACAAAAATACCCTTGAGTTAGGTCCCTAACTCAAATTCCCTTACCAATTTTCCAAATCAGTAACTCTAACATTCTCCCCCTTTTTGACATACATCAAAAAGGTTCTCCCAAGGAGGTCAATGTCTCATGTCCCAATGAGATCTTATAATTTCTCCCTTGGTCCAAAAATACCTAGGATGTCTACAATCTTCCCAGTGATAAGTTCCATATCACTCAAGAGAGGCACTCCTATAAACTCTTCTAATTTCCAAATTGGATATCTCAAAATCCCATTCCTCCTCCTCATGAGGAAAAATAACATCCATCATCTCATGATAGATACCTCTCCCTAAAGGCTTGCTCCCCCTTGACCATTGCACCAATAATGTCCTTGGGAAGTTCCTAAGCCAATCGGAACTCTAAACTATCAAAAATAAGGTTCAAAGTTCAACATTGAACTTTTTCACACCTTAAAATTGATACATCACCCTAACAACTCTCCTAATCCATATCCAATGTGTCACGCCCCGAGGGAGTCCCCGCCAGACGAAAATCCGACAGCATCTCCCCTGTATGGGTGACAATACCAATCTTGCATACAAGGCCTACACGACCACTATACATCGGTCAACACGACCGGAACAAAACTACACACGCAGGTCATAAATAGGCCTTAGGCCAACAATCAAAGTAAATAAAATATCTACAATATCTAGACCTACCTCTTCTGCCATCTGAGCAGGAACACACAACCAAAACCATATTGAATACAAGTCCGAATAAAAGTCCAAAACACCAGTCTTACACGTCCTCTAATCAATGTCAATATAACCGAAAACATAAAACCAAATAAAAATGAAGCCATTACGACGAGGGGGATTGACAGCTGGACTCTCCTGGCAGTTTCATCCTGAAAAAAAATATAATGCAACGGGATAAGTTCAATGAACTCAGCGGATAATAGTCGATATGCATAGTAAGATATAACTAATAATAACAATCATGTCAATACAATCTCATATATAGGATATGCAAGAAAGAAATACGAAAAGACTGTACTTACCTGAATCTCCTATCCTGATATAGGAGCATGTGCCATACTAGCAGAAATAAAGTCGTCAAACCAAATACAAATATGTATCCTGTATGCATGGCAATCATATGCAACATCCAAGGCAGCAATCAAAATGCAGCAAACACAATACAAATGCCATCCATGCAATATACATGCGATGCAAATGACATGGTCACCCCTGACGCCAGTCAGCTGCCTCACACGCGATGGTGAAGCCGAGTGGGTAGGGCTATGACAATTGTGCACTTTGCCATCACTACTCCTGAGTGACCGAGTGGACAGGATGTTGTCGGAGTACACCTATCCTCCTGCCCCAAACAGAGTGGGGGAGCAAAGCTCTCATCTCCTGTGTCGAGACTGAGAGGAGGGATCCCCGCTCACACCACGCTTCATCGCTACCTACGAGCGATCACTGGAGCTCGACAGAGCAATCAGACACACCTCCCGATGTACCACTAACCCATGAGTGGCGCGCAGAGACTATGAATCGCCACTGCTCAACTACAAAGGAACCCCTTCCAACCAGCATGCAATCATGCAAGATGGTGCATGACACTAACACATGTAATACCAACTAAAATATGTCTCCAAATAATATGCACAACAACTAGGTACATATCAATGATCTAAGTAAAATAGGAAAGATATAACTACAAGCTGATCAAATGCATGAATCAAGTAGGCACAAAATCATACAAGGCAGTTAAACATAAAAATTATTGCAAGCTATAACTAACTAGCATATCAACATGACTATATCTAAAAGATAAGTCAAAATACCCGCCTGCTATGAAGACTATCAACTGTCTTTACGCCCGTAGACCTGTCTCGTGACCGAAACCTGCATATAACATGATTACCATCAAATCTAAGCACAAAACAACGTGCTAAATTTCTACTTTATAGTTTCTATATTCGCATTCTTTTATCGATTACGAATTAGAAACTCTCACTTGTACATCTAACCAAATCCCATTAGGATTTCCATATTAACTCACCTTCCAGATTTACAACTCCCTAACTCATGCACCATAATCAAATCTTTGCATCAATCCCTATTGACCATTAAGCAAATTAACAACATATTATGCATTTATAAACACCCATATATGAACTTACCAATTTTTCGTCTTAAATCTCACAGCCAACAACTATGGGTTAATTTAGGACTCACCTTAAGCCCATCAGCCTCTACAACCTACTCTCACTCAGCCCCGACCGAGCAACACCCATTCACACCCGAACAAAACCCTCACAGCCAGCACAATCGACCAACCCAAATTCACAAAATCCCAATTTTACAACAGTAACCACAGAATCTAGTAATTACTGCCAAAAGATAGAGGATTGATCAAACTTACCATTCGTTGCACTCCACTCGACAACCATCTTCCTGTCATCCCCTGTTCATCGGCAATCGGCGCTCACGAACCTCCTGCCCTAATCAACCTACCTCATGTTCAATGAAGGAAACCCCATTAAGAACTCAGATCTTGTTCGAAGCAAGAAGGAAAAAAAATCAGCCCTTACCTAACTCCGGCGACCACCGACCGTAAAACCCCCCCTCAATCCGGCGGTGGAAGGGCGCTACGGTGGTGGAAGCTCTTGCTCGCGAGGTAGGACATGAGGCAGAGACGCTGCGGCGTCAATGGCAGAGAGGGCTATGGCGACGGGGCGATAGGAGATCTCTCGCGGTGGCGGCGAGTGGCGCGGCTTGAGTTGCGATGATGAAGAGGGCAACGGGCAGTGGCAGCAAGTGCGCGCGCGCAGAAGGAAACGATGAGGGAGAAAAGGCGACCGGTGCAGGGTGCAGAGACGGGCGTAGAGAAAAAGGAACCGGACGACATCACATGGAAACGGATCGCGAGAGAAAAGAACTGCCTGCAGCGCGTGGAGAAAAAGATCGGGAAATTAGGAAGTTAAAACCTAGGTTCCTATTAACTAATCCAAACAGGCCCTTTAAAGGCCTGTTTTTCTTATCCCCGTAAAAATCTCTTACATGCTCCGTTTAAATCCAGAAAAATTCTGGAAAAACTCCTAAAATTCTCCAAAAATCCCGAAATAATTCCCAGGTTTATTTTTCCTAAATTTTGGCCATAAAATTCTATATTTTAAATTTTCCATTTTTAACACAATGAATTTTCATCCTTTATAATGCTTCCTAAAGTATATCCTAGGGTTAGGAGTAGTTAGGGAATCCTAACATAGCTGAAAATGGGCTAAACATACCTTATTTTCTCGAAATCAGCTTGACAGTCGACTTTATCAGGCAACAGTCTACTGTCTTGCTCATCAGTCGACTGCCAATAGGTGGCAGTCGACTGATAACTAAAATTCTGAATTTCAACTATCAGAATCGAATTTCAGAAATTCATAAATAATTATACGTAATTTGAAAAATTATGAAACTTCATACGTATAATACTTATGACCAATATAATGGGTGAAAAATATTTTACCTATAAAATAGCGAAATTGACACAAAGTTCAAAAGTGAAGAAAAACTTCAATGTTTGAGTCTACTTTATATCAACTTCATCAATGGTGATTACTATCAAAAGATAGACTTCGCCAAGGTTTTCTAAAATAATTTTAAAATATTTTTAAAACCTTATATTGGATCATGTTCTTTGGGCTCAATGCACATGACTTGCACATTCGCTTTCCCAATGATCCACCACATGATTTTAGATGAGTTCGAGTTCATCTAGATGCAAAAACTATGCACCTTGAATTTAACTCATATCCTATCATCTCACATGTATTTAGGGTGTATAAATACACATACATGTCAATTTAGATGTGAGATGTGGGTTTTGGTTTATCTTAAACTAAGGCCTTGTGCATTTTCTAAGGCAACACTACTTGATTCCCTTATAAATGAGACTTCAAGTCATGCCATTGTCCTTAACTCAATTTTAATCAAATTAAATACGTGAATGATCATGGAATTAATGATGATATAAATAAACACATGCTCATAATCATGATGTCATGGCATAAGATGGAATTTAAGCATACATGACATTTTACCTTAATCCTAAACATGATCATGACATATTAAATAATTAAAAATAAATATGATGTCATTACATGTTATATGATAAACAAAGCATGGCAAATAAAATGTATAGGTATAATAATACCTAAATTTTAATATTAATTGCCATTTGTTATGATTAATCTCATTTTGCCATATTATCAATTATTCCCTAAGTATGCCAAAAATTCAAAATGGCACACTAAGACCTCTAAACCTAAATTGTGCCAATTTGATTGATTTTTCATAATTCCCAAAATATATTGGCACATATTAAAATCTTTTAGGATATAAGATCAAACTTATTTCCAAGATACCCATAACCTTGGAAATGACCTAAAGTGTCACCTTTACTATGGTTAGGTTAACTACCCATCCATTCAAGGTTGACACACCTAAATCCATTTAGCGTGAATCGATCATACTCTTAGGAATCCAAAATCTATTTGAGCTCCTTGGGTTCACTAAGTATTCCTTAGGGATAACTTCCCTATATACCTTCCTAATGACCCTCATAGGCTTAGAAGCCTTGGTCATCTTGGTCTTGCCTAGGTTAACTCTAGGGGTGACTCCCCTTGTAATCTTCTTAGTGACGTCCCTAGGTTTCCTTGAAACCCTAGCCACTAGGCACATACCTTGGTTACCCTTAGGGATGACTTCCCTAGTAACCTTGGTTTTCCTAGACCTAGGTTTAATTCTATAGTCAAATGGAACACTATGGTAGGTCTTTTTGGGCTTAGGCTTGCCCTTGGATGGTTTTTGTTTCCTAGGTCTTTGACTTTGACTTCTAGACCCTAGGCTTTGACCATTTGACCCTTTAATTGAATTTTATATATTCCTAAGGGTCTTCTCTAATTTCTCAAGCCTTGACCTCAAGGCTTGATTTTCTAACTCTAATTTCCCAATTTTTGATTTTTCATTTGGTCTTTGGACATTACCATTTCCTCTAGGCATATGCCTACCCTTCTTAGGGTTAATGCCTAAATGATTTTCTATTTTCCTAATGCTTTCCTTAGGAAGAGTTTTTCTAGGGATATTAGTCTCAAATTTCTCTTTATTTCTAAAATGAACATTTTTAGCTCCTAGGCAAAGGTGTCTATTATTTCTAACATGCTCTTTATGATAGATAGCAAGATTGCTAACATTATTTCTAGCATGCTTTTGATGACTAAATGAAGAAGAAGCATACTTAATAGTTACCTTAGGGTTTGCCTTAGCTCCCCCTGTAGGGAATTCTTTATGCCAAATGGCATATGCGCAACGGAAAAATTAGGATCCCTTCCAAGTGATCCATGCGAAAGCAAACTCGTATAAAATAAATTTCTCTAAACCAAGCCTATCTTATAGGAGAGGATTACCTTTGTTGTGTGCCCTTGTTAATCCCGCTTTTTCCTTTTGTTTGTTGGATCTTTAGCACGTTCAAGTGTCTGTGCCTCTATATGTATCCACACGAGCAAGTTCTTGTCTCACAAAAGAAAACTAGAGGAGCTCTCCTTTACTTCTTGCTAGAGAAGTCCCTAAAGGAGAGGAAGCTAGGGAAAAAGAGAAGGGAAGAAGAAGACTACTCTTCTTGCTACACTCACAAAAGCCACACAACAATAAGCTCTCAAGCTCTCTCCAAGCCTCAAGCTCCCAACAACCACACCTACAAAATTGCTTTGGCCGGCCACTCCATGGGGTCTTTTATAGGGTTGGAAAAACCCTTTCACCTCCACACATTCAATGCAATCCATTGCATTGGGACATTTGTTTGGCCGGCCACTTAAGGAGACAAAACCATTTTGTTTCCTTCCACCTTATCTAGCTTAGGTGGATGCTTAGGTGGCATGCTTATGTGGCATTCTTATGTGGCATTCATGCATGTTGAATTAATCTTATTAATTGATTAAACATGTTATCATATTGAATTAATCTTATTAATTCAATTAAGCTTATGTTATCATATTGAATTAATCTTATTAATTCAATTAAGCTTATGTTATCATATTGAATTAATCTTATTAAATCAATGAGGTAACATATTGAATTAATCTCATTAAATCAATTAGCTAAAATTCTCATTAAGCTTAAAGTCCAAAAACCATTTTGTACTTAAGCTTATTCCCAAATTATTCTAGTCAAACTAGAATACTCTAATTCCTCTAATCATCATGCTCTTTGTGTGTGACCATAGGCTCTCATGCGTTGGCGGTGGACCTAAACTCTTTTAGATACACAAGCGATAGGCGGCATCTAGCAATACATCATTGCTACCCAAGTTATGAGATAAGTCGAGATCAGGCTAACCTTTTCGTGACTACTATAATATATGACCGTGTCCTTCTATCCTTGATATCAGATTGATCAATGAGGCATAGACCGTGTCATCCTCGATCAATCTATGTGTTTCTTGATCCCTGAGTAAACTAACTCAAAAAAATGAGCTCAATATCTCATATTGACTCATTCGAGCATGGCCATGCGTTTTAGTAGTTCTACTCAATCAAGGGGCCCACCGATATCACTCTCGTCATATGAGAGGGATAGATCCCATCTACATCACTCACATCCCTCCGCATAATTTGTTATATACCCAAGAATCGCTTTATGGTCCACCCTGCTACGGTGACGCTCGACGATACCAAAGTACATAACTCCATGTAGGGAACCGTAGTGACTTCGTGTCCGAGGACTATTCATACCAATAGTCACATGAGAAAGTTTATGACACTCATATAACGATCCATGAAACTTTCTCATGGCGGGTCATTTAGTATATATTCTCTAATATATACCCATGTGTCAACTTGATATCATATATCCATGACTTGTGAGATCAAGTCATCAATCGACCTACATGTTAGTCTTTATGTATTAATATTGCCCTTGCATATTAATACTTGACTAGGAACATTTAGGAAAGTGTTCTCATACCTCTCATAATCAATTCGCCAATTGATGTGTCAGAGATAAGAACCTACTTTTCTAGGCATTACTATATTTAATTTAATGCACAAGCAAGACTTAAATATAATAACCAATCCTTTGCCTTTATAGAATATGATACAAAATGTTCCCTATTCAACCATCACATGATTGGTTCTAGGGCTATAACTAACAATCTCCCACTAGCACTAGTACCAATCACTATGATATCTAATACCTAGTGACCTAGTGACCATCATGCTTCCTCCTCGTACAAAGCCTTGGTCAATGGATCCGCAATGTTAGCTTCGTTTGCAGATCAGATATCCTTACATCTCCTCTATCGATGATCTCTCGAATGAGATGGAAGCGCCCGCAAGATGTGTTTGGTCCGTGATGCGATCGAGGTTCCTTAGCTCGCGCAATAGCCCCATTGTTGTCACAATAGAGGTCTATTGGATCTGCAATGCTAGGAACTACCCCAAGTTCACTGATGAACTTACGGAGCCAAACTCCTTCACGCATCGATGCAAGAATATACTCTTCGCAGAATCAAGAATCGTGTCCTCGCTTTGAACTCTTCCACCACACCCACCATTCAGCAAAACACGCACTCGATGCGATCTATAGTCATCCTTGTCTGCTTGGAAGCTTACATCAACGTAACCCTTTACATCTAGCTCCTCATTGCCTTCCAAATATCGTGAAATATTCTTCGCTCTTCGTAAGTATTTAAGAATATTTTGACTGCTATCCAGTGACTTTCACCTGGATCCGACTGGTATCTACTCGTCATGCTCAAAGCATACGAGACGTCAGGACGAGTACAAAGCATGGCGTACATGATAGACCCTATGGCAGACGCATAAGGGATCTTATCCATGCGATCTCTCTCCTCCTTAGAAGAGGGACATTGAGTCTTCGAAAGACTCACACCATGTGATAAAGGCAGAAATCCTTTCTTGGAATTTTGCATAGCAAAACGATCTAGCACTTTATCAATGTATGTACTCTGACTTAGGCCAAGTAATCTTTTAGATCTATCTCTATAGATCTTGATGCCTAGAATATAGGCAAATTTCACCTAAGTCTTTCATCGAGAAACAATTCCCTAACCACATCTTCACAGATTGGAGTGAGGGAATATCATTTCCGATGAGAAGTATGTCATCTACATACAAGACAAGAAATACAACTGTGCTCCCACTATTTCTCTTGTAGACACAAGGTTCATCTTCATTCTTGATGAAACCAAACTCTTTGATTGCATCATCGAATCGAAGATTCCAGCTTCGAGAGGCTTGCTTTAGTCCATAAATGGACCTTTGCGCTTGCAGATACCTTTCCAGATGCTTTGATCTTCAAAACCCTCAGCCGTGTGTCATGTACACATCCTCGAGTAGCTTTCATTCGTAAAAGCGGTTTTGACATCCATCCGCCAGATCTCATAATCGTGGTAGGTCGCAATAGCAAGTATGATCCGAATGGATTTAAGCATCGCAATCGTGAAAAGGTTTCATCATAGTCAATACCATGAATTTGTTTCAATCCTTTAGCCACCAATCTACCTTTATAGGTATGCTTATTACCATCCATGTCCTTTACTTTAAAGACCCACTTACACCCAATGGGTTTTACCTTCGTGGATCAACCAAGGTCCATACTTGGTTAGTGTACATGGATTCCATTTCGATCTCATGGCCTCTAGCCATTTCTAACTGGCTCATCATAGCTTCTGATAGGATGTAGGCTCGCCAAGATCGACAAGCAATACATCACCATTGTCACCAAGAGAAAAGAATATCTCTCGGGTCGACGACGGATCCTATCGATCTACGAAGAGGTTGGTCTACTTGAATGTGTTTGTTCCACAACTCGGGCAACAATTTCTCATCCACAACACTTTGTGGTTCCTGCTCATTTTCCATCAAGCCTTAGTGTTATCGCTTCATCTTGAACTTCTTCAAGATGAATTTTACTCCCACTAGTTTTTCTAGAAATAAATTCTCTTTCTAGAAAGACAGCATTTCTGGCAACAAACACCTTGCCAAGTGTGGGATTGTAAAAGTAATATCCCTTAGTTTCCTTGGGATATCCTAAAATAACACTTATCCGATTTGGGTCCTAGTTTATCCGAGACTTGACGCCTTACATAAGCTTCACAACCCCAAATCTTTATAAAAGACATTTTGGGACTCTTCCCACCCATATCGATATGGTGTCTTTTCTACGGCTTTTGATGGGACGCGATTAAGTGTGAAAGCTACTGCCTCTAGAGCTAGTCCCCAAAAGGAAGTAGGTAGATCACCTGCTCATCATCGATCGTACCATATCTAATAGAGTGATTTCTCCTCTCAGATACACCATTCCATTGTGGTGTTCCAGGGGAGTGAGTTGGGATATTATCCCACACTCACCAGTGATCACGAAACTCGACTAAGGTATTCACCACCTCGATCCGATCAAGTAGCTTATACGCGTTGGTTTTGTACTCATTCTTGGAATGCTTTTGAACTTTTCAAAGGATTACGACTTATGTCTCATCAAATATAAGTAGCCAAATCTACTCATATCATCGGTGAAAGTAATAAAGTACTTATAGCCTCTCTGCGCCCGACATTGAAAGGCCCACATACATCGGTATGTATGAGTCCTAACAAGTCCGTCGCTCTCTCTCCATGTCCACTAAATGGAGTTTTAGTCATCTTTCCTAAAAGGCAAGATTCGCATACCTCATATGATTCAAAATCAAATGAGTCAATAATCCATCTTTATGGAGTTGGGATATCGTTTTTCATTTATGTGACCTAGCGTGATGCGAGAGATATGTTTGGTTCAAATCATTCGATTTGAACCGTTTAGTATTTACGTTATAAATTGGGTTTTCTAAATCTAGAACATAGAGACCATTCATAAGTGGTGCATTACAATAGAACATTTCATTGAAATAAATGGAACAACATTTGTCCTTTATTATAAAAGAAAAGTTTTTCTTGTCTAAACAAGATACAGAAATTATGTTCTTTGTCAATGCAGGTACATATAAGCACTCCTCTAGTTCTAAGATAAGCCCAATGGGCAAAGACAAAGAATATGTTCCTACACTCTGTGACAACTTTTGCGCCATTGCCTACTCGTGTAGGTCTACTTCGCCTTTGTCATTTGTCTACTATTTCGATCCTGCACATTATTACAAATGTGAGATGCACATCCGGTATCTAATACCCATGTAGAAGAAATAGATAGATTAACTTCTATAAGCGTGTATACAGCGAAGTCCCACTTCATTATTCTTTACTTCCTCAAGGTAGACTTTGCGATTCCGCTTCCGGTGTCGATCTCACCGCAATGAAGCGGTCCCTTCCTTAGGTACTTTACCTTTACCCTTTGAAGTGGATGAATTGGCCTTGCCTTTGGCTTGGGTCTTACCCTTGCCTTTGCGCTTACCTTTGCCCTTCTTGACCATTAGTACGTTGCTAACTTTCTTTTTGAGATTGGTTGTGATTCTTAACATCTTTGAGAATCTCGAGCAAAGGTTTATCAATTTCATTCATGTTATAATTCATGGCGAATTGATTATATGCTTAAACGCGATTGCGAGGATAACATCGATTGCCAATTCTTGGCTCGATGGAAAACCTAGTCTTTGAGGTTCTCAGCGTACCCAATCATTTTGAGTCGTGAGTTCCTACAGTGTTCCTTCTTGCATCTTGCATGCAAGAGCCTTAGACACTTCAAAACGCTCGTGCCTAGCTTGTCCTTGATATAGTTGTTTCAAATGCTCAACCATATCATAGGCATCCATGTTCTCATGTTGCTTAAAGCTCGAGTTCATGGTGGCAAGCATAAGACATGACACATCTAATCGTCATCTTGATGCTTCTTATAAGCATCCTTTTGTACAGTGGCGCATGGTAGTGTTTGAGGTAGCGCTCTAGGACATACAATTTGCGTTCTTGTTTGAGGATAATCCTCAAGTTCCTATACCGATCAGAAAGTTCGCTCCATTGCTTGTCCTTCTCAAGGGACGGATCATGAGTTGAGGGGTGTTGTTAGATGTCATGGTGATCTACAACATTAAAATGCAAAGTTAAGTATCATACCTAAATCATTTAATTAGGCCTTTAATTAAATGAGGCTCCCACTAAATTCTCATAGCTACTATTTAGCTATAAATTTATATGGGATAAAGATCCACATTATAATTAGTCTTGAGTTAGCTTTGGCTAATCGCCCAAGGCGTAGTATAATTAGGTAGGCAATCTTTTGCCAATTACATCTGATGTAACTCTTTAATAGCTTTGGTTAAGTTTTAGATTAGTTTAGTGTTTATTCCTAAACCGACTTCGGTAGTGGCGAGACACGAGGCCTTCTTGGATATCGAACAACGACCACTTCTAAGACAAAGTGATGTTCAAATCACATAAAACTAATTTTAAAACTTATGTTCAAGCTAATATATGCCTCTACTTTCTTAACTAATTAAGAAAACTTAATTAAGTCTTAACCAAGTTTGATAGCGGGACATCACGATTGTCCACTCGCACTCTTCAAGATAAAATGCATTGCTTTGCTTTGTAGACCCAATAACAAATGATCGAGAAGTAGTGAGTACCACTTTAGTAGGCATATCGTTTTGACTTATTAAGAAATAAACATGTATCATATACATATTAGCATACATCACATATAAGCTAAACTAATCATGCATCACATACAAGCTAAACTAACATGCATCACATACATATTAAACTAAGCGTGTCATGGTTATGACCCTTATTCTACAATCTTCTCAAGCCAATGAAAAGATTGATTGGTCAACCTAGGGATAGCATCTTCTCCTAAGTGCTTCCTTTTGGTTGTCTTGTGTGTTGACTTCCTCCTTGTAACCTCATCTTCCAATGGACCCTCCATCTTTGTTTTGTACATTACAAAGGAGAAATACTCGAGTTACATTCGAGTCTAAAACTAATTTTACAACAGGAATTTTAGGAGGAAGGCACGACCACAGCCGTATTTAAGAATTACAACACACACACATTCACAAACCTTTTGGGACTAGGCCATAACCATGCACCATGTCATTTTAACTTTTAAAAGACATTGGATATTTTATTATGTTTGACAATTGCTAATGCAATTATCAACTCATAATAAAATTTATCCTACTTCTATATCACATATAAAATAGAGAAAACCTATTTTATACGATCTTTCGCAAGTGGCTCTGATACCACTGTAGGGAATTCTTTATGCCAAATGGCATATGCGCAACGGAAAAATTAGGATCCCTTCCAAGTGATCCATGCGAAAGCAAACTCGTATAAAATAAATTTCTCTAAACCAAACCTATCTTATAGGAGAGGATTACCTTTGTTGTGTGCCCTTGTTAATCCCGCTTTTTCCTTTTGTTTGTTGGATCTTTAGCACGTTCAAGTGTCTGTGCCTCTATATGTATCCACACGAGCAAGTTCTTGTCTCACAAAAGAAAACTAGAGGAGCTCTCCTTTACTTCTTGCTAGAGAAGTCCCTAAAGGAGAGGAAGCTAGGGAAAAAGGAGAAAGGAAGAAGAAGACTCCTCTTCTTGCACCACTCACAAAAAGCCACACAACAATAAGGCTCTCAAGCTCTCCAAGCCTCAAGCTCCCAACAACCACACCTACAAAATTGCTTTGGCGCCACTCCACGGGTCTTTTATAGTTTGGGAAAAACCCTTTCACCTCCTAACATTCAATGGAATCCATTGCATTGGGACATTTGTTTGGCCGGCCACTTAAGGAGACAAAACCATTTTGTTTCCTTCCACCTTATCTAGCTTAGGTGGATGCTTAGGTGGCATGCTTATGTGGCATGCTTATGTGGCATTCTTATGTGGCATTCATGCATGTTGAATTAATCTTATTAATTCAATTAAGCTTATGTTATCATATTGAATTAATCTTATTAATTCAATTAAGCTTATGTTATCATATTGAATTAATCTTATTAAATCAATAAGGTAACATATTGAATTAATCTCATTAAATCAATTAGCTAAAATTCTCATTAAGCTTAAAGTCCAAAAACCATTTTGTACTTAAGCTTATTCCCATATTATTCTAGTCAAACTAGAATACTCTAATTCCTCTAATCATCATGCTCTTTGTGTGTGACCCTATAGGCTCTCATAACGCGTTGGCGGTGGACCTAAACTCTTTTAGATACACAAGCAATGAGCGGCATCTAGCAATACATCATTGCTACCCAAGTTATGAGATAAGTCAAGATCCGTAACCTTCCGTGACTACTATAATATATGACCGTGTCCTTCTATCCTTGATATCGATTGATCGATGAGGCATAGGCGCGTGCGATCAATCTATGTGTTTCTTGATCCGAGTAAACTAACTCAAACAAATGAGCTCAATATCTCATATTGACTCATTCGAGCATGGTCATGCGCTTTTAGTAGTTCTACTCAATCAAGGGGCCCACCGATATCACTCTCGTCGCTATATGAGAGGGATAGATCCCATCTACATCACTCACATCCTCTCCTCGTAATTTGTTATATACCCAGAATCGCTTTATGGTCCACCCTGTTGGAGAACGCTTGTTTGGATACCAAAGTACATAACTCACTCTCATGTAGGGAACCGTAGTGACTTCGTGTCCGAGGACTATTCATACCAATAGTCACATGAGAAAGTTTATGACACTCATATAACGATCCATGAAACTTTCTCATGGCGGGTCAGTTCAGTATATATTCTCTAATATATACCCATGTGTCAACTTGATATCATATATCCATGACTTGTGAGATCAAGTCATCAATTGACCTACATGCTAGTCTTTATGTATTAATATTGCCCTTGCATATTAATACTTGACTAGGAACATTTAGAAAGTGTTCTCTACAGCCTCTCATAATCAATTCTGCCAATTGATGTGTTGTAGATAAGAACCTACTTTTCTAGGGCATTACTATATTTAATTTAGCTGGCACAAGCAAGACTTAAATATAATAACCAATCCTTTGCCTTTATAGAATATGATACAAAATGTTCCCTATTCAACCATCACATGATTGGTTCTTAGGGATATAACTAACACCCCCTACATGTGTAGCTCCCTCTTGAGTCTTTTTCCTCCCCTTGGAGCATTGACTCAGGTAGTGTCCCTTTTAGTGGCACTTGAAGCACGCCACATGCTCCTTGCCCTTCATGGTTGAGGCTCCGGTCTCCTTGACTTTTGGCACCGGTGGAGCCTTCTTAATCTTCTTTGGGCACTTACTCTTGTAATGGTCAGCTTCTTTACACTCAAAGCATATTATGTGATTTTTATTATTAATCGACATGCTTGAGTTACCTAGGTCAATGCCGGCCGGATTTTGAGCTTCTTCATCTTGGCCGGATGTTGAAGGCTCTTCTTCTTGCTCCAAAATGGAAGGTGATCTCTCCTCCCCCTCAATTCTAGAGGTGGAGGGTTCCTCTACTTCTTCTACCTTCTCTTCCTCCTCGGATGTCGAACATTCCTCGACCTTCGAATCCTCACTTTCTTGTGAGGATGAGCTCTCTTCCCCCTCTTCCTTATCTTCTTGGATTGAGTGAGGCTCTTCATGGAATTTTGCTAATTTGTTCCATATCTCCTTGACATCTTTGTAATCTCCTATCTTGATTAAAATATCATTAGGAATTATATTAAGCAAAATACCCATTACCTTATTATTGATGTTGTAATATCGGAGTTGGTCTTAGCTCCAATTCTTCTTCTTGATTTTTCTTCCTTCTTCGTCTTTTGGAGTGTTGAAGCCTACTAAGACACTAATCCAATTGTCAAAGTCACACATTAAAAAGTGCATCATTCTATCTTTCCAATATGCGAGATCTTCGCGGTTGAAGGAAGGCGGAACATTGATGTCGTCACCCAATCTTTCTTGAAGATCCATCTTCTTCCCTCTAGTGTGCTCCCTCGGATGTGAAGTCGGTGAAGAGCTCCTTGTTTTGATACAAATTGTTAGGAATGTTGTACCCGCTAGAGGGGGGGGGGGTGAATAGCGTTGTCGTCGCTCGATGGAATTCGTTCACGATCGTGTGCTTGCTACAATTATATTAGTACGCAGCGGAAATAATAGGAAATACAATACAAATGCAAATACACAGGCACAAGACCAAATATAATGTGGTTCGGAACCGAATGGTTCCTACTCCATGGATCGGGCTCTAAAAGCCCTAGCGATGCAAACACATACTACTAATCACAAATACTTCTTCTCGGAACAATCCGGAGGTGGAGAAACCTCGTACAAATGATCTTACAACAGTAAGAAATAAATACAAGCAATTACAATAATGAAATGCACTACAAGTAAAAGAAAAACACTTTACAATTGCTCTTTTGATTGCTTGCTTTGTGGTTGCTTGAATTGCACTTGGAGACCCTGATTTGCAGCAGCAAATCGCCTCAAAACTTCTCAAGAACCGGTGCCAAATCCCTCCTCCACGAGCTCCATTTAAAGCTGTTGCCTGGGCTAGATTTTGCCTATTAGTCGACTGCTCGAGACCATCAGTTGACTAGTGCCACTGTTGTCGTGAGACAACGGCTAGATCCATGCTGGAAAAATCCAATGGATACACCATCAATCGACTGACCATACCCATCAGTCGACTGATGGATCAATCAGTCGAGTGTTCGGGCCGATCACTCGACTGGAGAACCTTCTGTGCCCGAGATCCCGGCCATCAGTCGACTGATCACCAGATTAGTCGACTGCTCAGGCCAACAGTCGACTGTCCACCTCTGACAGTCGACTGCCAGGGCACTTCTCGCAATCAAACCCTAGTTGACTCACACTAGTCGACTAACCCATGGTCCCAGTCGACTGATACACCTCAGACATGAGGTTTTAACCCAAGTATGGTGCCCCCATACTTGCTAGACCACCCGTAGCCTAGACCTAAGCCTTCTAGCCACCTCCATCAGCCTCGCGCCTATCGGATTCCTCCAAGTCATCCATGACTTGTTCATCCATATGCTAGCCTTCAAGTGCTTTCATCGGCTATTGTCATACTAACAGTGTCTACACCGCCAAGGCACATTGGACTTACTCCGCCAAGACTCTCGCTTGGACCTTACGCCGCCAACCATTGGACTTATGCTGCCAAGACTCCACCCTTGGACTTTACACCACCAATATTCCCCTTGGACTTTCCAAATGTCAAGACTCAAGCTTGGACTTTCCCTTTCCAAGACCATGCTTGGACTTTCCTTGCCAACCCATCTTGGACTTTTCCTTGCCAAGACCCATGCTTGGACTTTACATGCTAAGTACTCAAGACTTGGACTTTCCAAATGCCAAGTGTCCGCTTGGACTTTCCATGACAATGGTCAAACCATCGTCAACATCAAATACTAACTTGGGTCAATTGCTCCAATCTCCCCAACACATGTCAGACATCAATGTCAAACATCAAAACACTACTTGAGTCAAACTCGAGTTTGGTTAATCATGATCTGGATCGATTGCACTAACAATCAACTCATTGTCAAACAATAGTTAAATTCATTAACAATCCAATTGTCAAACATCAAAATCCTACTCGAGTCCACTCGAGTCTGGTCAATCGTGATCTGGGCCAATTGCACCAATAAAGTTGACAATGGTCAACTCAATCTCATAACTAGACATTGTTGAGTAGTTGTTTGGAACAACTTGTACTCGGAAAACAATACGAAATAGGTTTAGTAAACTAGGGTTGTCGGCTAGGGATGTTGAGAAGATAGAACACCACCCATGGTGCTAGAGTACCTAGGGTACTTGGAGCTAATTGTGTGGTGTTCGGGTTTTCACAAATCACTGCCAAATTGAGTCTTCATGGTACTAGTCAACTAAACTGAAATGACAATCGAATGATAAAAGTGTCAATCAATTAGTCAATGAATCAGTCGACTGAAGCTCCTGAAAATTAAGAAGATTAGTTTTTCATTATTAATTGTGTTGGTTCTATACCTGTATAAATTGAATTAAATCAGTTTCTGTACTGGTAAGTCGGTTTCGTACTAACTTATTTAATTTCAATTTTTTCAAATGGTGTGGATGATTATTACCATGAGTCGTCGCGATTTTTTATGCAATAAGTTGAGAGAAGCTATCGAAGGGATAGAGTACAACCCTGCTTATGGAGTCGGTGGGCACATAGGGAGGCTTGATTCGCTATTCTGGAGACTCGAGATGTTAGAGCTTCTGATTCTGGATAACCACAGGATTTGGGCTTTTGTTTGTTCATTGTTGGAAAACCTGAGTGATGTTGCATATTATATATGGGGGTGCTATGAGGGGCGTATCACATATACATAGTTGTGTACAGAGTTGCTTCACTATACAGAGTGTGAAGAAGATATAGAAGAACCTGAAGAGAACTTTTATGTGGGTTCTTTAAAGGTGTCTGTGACTTGGTATCATCCTAAGAGTGTCCTAGTCGAGAGTGCCTTAGTCAAGCCTAAAATGATAGGACATGTTTGGATTACTACTGCACTAGTACTTGCCCTAGTGAGAGTAGTAATTGTCTATCTAGTTTATTGGAGTTGTTTTAGTTTTGAGTAGTAAGAATGTTATGTATAACTTTCTTAGTAGAGTTTGTTATGTGTTAACAATGTGCAACATATTTATGTTAATGATATGTTCATTCAAAATGATTTGTTCATTTTATGTTGTTTACTCTGCATGATATTTGTTTATTGCAATATACTCTTTGATTAATTCATTATGAGTATAATAATAAATGATTAGTTCATTTGATATTAAATATCATGATTGTATAATGATTAAGTTTGTTAGATGGGATGCATATAATAGAATAAATCAATGTAAGTCAGATTGACACATACAAATGATGAGTGGAAACGTAGTTGTCAATTGATTTTGCAAACCAACTCAGATTTATATTGAGTCTATCGGAGATTACATATATAGAATATACACTGAATAACTAAATAATATATTTATTTATGGTTGATTATGACAATGAAAAATATTATAGTTGAACTCAACATGGGTGAGAAACTTAATAGGGGAAATTACAAGATGTGACACCTCAAGATACAGTATATTCTTGAGGAACAAAAAGTTCTAGAGGCTATACATCATGTTATGGTAGAACCTGTCGAGGGTCCCACTGCACATTACAAACGAGACCTTGATGCCTACAAGGCATGGAAAAAAGAAGAATTCCAATGCTAAGGGTATATTGATAAGTTCATTGGTTGATGACCTAATTTTTTAGTATGAGTCATATTCTTCGGCTCATACAGTCTGGGTAGTCCTTAGGGATAGATACAGTGGAATGAGTCTGAGCAAGCTTCGGCAGCTGACGATCAGGTTCGACAACTATAAGAAGCGCCCGAATGTTTTGATTGTTTGACATCTCTGGGAGATGTCGAACATGATTCAGAAGCTTAAAACTGCTGGTCATGAGTTGACTGATGAACAACAGGTTCAGACAGTTATTCATTCCCTTCTAGATTCTTGGGAGACCATGAAACAGACCCTGACTCACAGTGAGAATATCAAGACTTTTACTAATGTCTCACTCCATGTGGAACTAGAAGCGGAGAGAGTCGAATCCATGAGGATTTCTGGACAAGCCTATGTGGCTTTTGGTTATGCTGGACTATTTGGATCCAAGAAAAAGAAATGGAACAAAAAGGAAAAGGGAAAGAAGAAGGAAGTTGTTACTACGGGAGTGGGAGAAGGCCCAATCAAGAAGGGAAAGAAGACTGGGAAGAAACCTAAAAATAAGATGACTTGCTTTAACTGTGGCAAGAAGGGCCACTTTGCTCGGGAGTGTACTGAGCTGAAAAAGTTAACTTCGAGTTTGTCTTCTGAGCATTTTGTTGCTAGTTCAATGTTATTGGTTGATTCTTATCCTCTGTGGATTATAGATTCGGGAGCAACCAACCATGTAGCTCGGAAGCGGTAACATATGTGGAGTATCGCTGAATAACAACTTACAACAAATGGATCTATGTAGGAAACAATGCAAGAGTTGAAGTCAAAGGAGTCGACACTTACAAACTCAACCTTCGTGATGGTAGTACCAACAAGGGCAAGCATATAGCTATAAAATATAACATTGTGAGGGATATTGTTGCTAAGAAGAAGGTGATTCTTGAATATATCCCTACACGTGTTATGCTTGTAGATCCTTTTACTAAGCCAATAACTAGAGAGTCATTTAATGAGCATGTAAATTCTATGTGACTTTAGAGAATGTAACAATGTTGTAATTGACAATCAAATATTATAATTTGATTGTATGAAATGTCATAATCTATTCAGTGTATGCGAAATGTTATATTCTGGTGATAATATCTCAGTGAGCATATTGGCAGGTAGTGATTGGTCCTGTCACATGGACAATCATTTCTATTTATTATGTATGAATAGGAGTAAGATCGGTGTTTATAGGTCATCTTATGTAGTTGTAAAATTGTTATATTCCTATAAGTTGGGGTCGCCTTGATATTTGTATCAAGATGAGATCATTTATAGAGCAATGATCATAGTAAATGATCTCACCATTTACTATTATTTTGAGCCAGATTAGAATTCATATGTTGAATTCTTAATAGACATTGGGAATGTCTAGATCGAAATCTGTACGATGTTGATTTGAGGAAAACATACGCTCTTTATTGGTAAAGAGGATAATATCGTAACATGTGATTCATACCACATGTGTTAAGACGACAATAATAGAAGTAGGAGAATGGATCTCTATTTTTCTACGATGTGAGCCCTTTGAGATTATATGCCGATCTCAACATTTTCCCTAAGGGCATCTCCAACCCATACACCAAAACACCAAATTTGAGGTTAAAACCATACCAAATCCCTCCAACTCATACACCATTTTCTTACACCAAATATGGTGCTATGAATAGTGCCACACAATTTTTGGTGTTCCCTCCAGAATGCAATTTTACATGTTCCAGAGGTAAAAGTGCATGCAAACTCTTTGTGATAATTGTTGTTCTTGTAATGTTGTTTCTATTAGCATGCCTACTCAAGGCTTCTGTTGATTTTTAGATGTCATGTAAGGAGATACGGAAAGCTGATATGGTCATTCCTTCATCTAGTGGCTCAGATACTAGCTATATCGAAACTATACCTGGTATATCTGTCGGTGATCTTTGTTTTAGTGTTGAACTAAAGGATGCAATTATTCCACCATGGGTTGTGTATGGCATTTAGTCTGTGATGAGCTCTGAGGGCAACAGCAAGTGCTCTTGTTCAACGTCTTTTAATAGGACAAAATCATCTTTAGTTACGAATAACGATTCGTGTGATAGAGGCTATGATTATGCAAAGGTTTTAGCCAATTCAGAATACGATTGTACTTTAAGTTTCCTATAAATGAGATTTGTATTTATCAGTTTATCGTCGATTGATATTTTTTATTTTCCTTTGCTTTCCTTTATGTAAGCTCAATTTTTTTAAATTTGTTTGTGGCCCGCGGGTTGGCCTGCCTAATCCGCAACCCGCCCTGGGTTGGGTTGGGTTGGGAATTTTTTAACCCGCTGAAAAGGCGGGCTGGCCCGCCCATCTCCATTAAATATTAAATTTATAACGGGTTGATCCGCCCCGCCGCGGGTTGACCCATTTGACAGCTCTACTGATCGCTCAGGTGATTTCTACCAATAATCAAATGATCTTCAATTATCTCAACGAAGAAAATAACCAAAGCATGCATCGAGGGTCAATTCCTGGTCACAACGTGATCAATCGTAATCGTGAAGCTGCTGATCGTAATCTATTCAATGATTATTTCGTCGAAAATCTATTGTATAATGATGCAATGTTTTGACGAAGATTTCGAATGGGACGAAATTTATTTATGCATATCTGTGATGCTGTTAGTAATCATGACAACTGTTTTATACAGAAAAGAGATGGGCTTGGAAGACTTGGTTTGTTTAGCTTGTAAAAAATAATAGCTGCATTTCGGATATTGGCGTACAATGTATCGAAAGATGCTACTGATGAGTATATTAAAATAGAAGAATCAACGACCATTGAAAGTGTGAAATGATTTTGTCGTACTGTTGTTGAAGTTTTTGGAGGGCAGTAGTTACGATCTTCAAACACTCAAGATGTTGCTAGGCTACTCGAGATTGGTGAGCAACGAGGTTTTCCAATTATGTTAGGTAGCCTAGATTGCATGCACTGGAGATGGAAAAATTGTCCAACAGCATGGGCAGGACAATATTCTAGACGTAGTGGAAAGCCAACAATTATTCTAGAAGTTGTAGCTGATTATGATCTATGGATCTGGCATGCACATTTTGGGTTGCCCGGATCGAACAATGATAGTAATGTACTTGAGTCTTCTCATCTTTTTGCTAATCTTGCAGAAGATATTACTGCTCCTGCTCATTATGTCATTCAAGGAAAAGAGTACAATATGGGTTATTATTTAGCTGATGGTATATACCCAAAATGGTCAACACTCGTTCAAACGATTCATGATCCACAAAGTCGAAAGAATAAATTATTTGCAATGAGGCAAGAAGCGTGTAGAAAGGATGTTGAGCGAGCATTTGGCGTGCTCTAATCATGCTTTGTAATTATTACAGGAGCTTCACGTTTTTGGCGAAAAAAAGTTTTACATGATATAATGACATCATGTATTATTATGCATAATATGATAATTGAAGATGAACATGATTTAAATGCAGCAATCGTGGAAGACTTCGAGGTGGCAACTCTAGATGTTGAGGTAGCAGGAGATGATAATACTCGATTTGAAGAGTTTTTAGCCTGATACAGACAAATCAAAGACAAAAAAGCTCATATTGCCCTTCGAAATGCATTAATTGAGCATTTATGGGAACAATATAGTAATTCTGAAAGTTAAAGTCCCATAATATTGTATTTTCAATTAAGTGTTATTGTTTGTTTTTAATAAAAATTAGTAAAATATTTTATTCTAATTGTGTGTGATTTTATAATATTTTTAACATATATTTATACTTGAACAATTATATAATAAAAAAATAAAAATGGAAAATCATAATTTTTTATATATATTAGTTGGAGGCAAAATTAAAAAAAATAATATATTAATGATGTATTAATTTTAAATATAATAATTATTATATATAAATATTAATAAATTAAAATGTATATTGATAGTTATATTACAAATAAGAAAAATAGAATATTCTAATGAATATTCCTTTTTAGTGTGATATGGTGTGAGTGGGTTGGAGTTGAAATAGTATTTGGTGTTAAAATTGCACCATTTTGGTGTCAAAACTACACCAAATTTGGTGTTTGTGGTTGGAGATGGTCTAAGTGACTATTTAACTATCTGCTTGAGGTTTTAATTAGGGTTTGCTAGTTTAGCATGTAAACCTATGACTATAGATGATTCGATCTATGGAACATGACTAGGAAAGTGACTGATTAAAATGAATGAATTCGAGCTAGAAAGGAAGATTACATACGTTTACATCTTTTGATGTTATTCACTGGTCGATCCATTTATGTTATGTATAAAAATAATTATGAATATTGAGAATATGAAACATACTGTTGACATGATGGTCATTATGAGGGATTAGATATGTTCATATTGATGTAAATGAAGATTATTTAATCTGGATAAATAGCAAAATATGATTGTATCAACAAAAATTGTTATATACCACCAGGAGAACGGTCGTGTATCACTTGGAGAACGATTGTGTACCACTTGGAGAATGATTGTGTCATTCAGAAAATAGTTATGTACCATTCGGTGAGTGGCTAAGTAAGGTGTAATAACTTTTTTGGCATTGATCGCTCATTGAGCAGCTATGTAAGGTGTAACAACTTTCTTAATAGTGGATGCTCAATATGCTCACTGTCGCACGAACCATTTTCCTAAGTATAAATTGGATGTTCTATTAGTATTTGTGTCTTATTGGTCTTTATGACCATTGACCTCTGTTCTATTAGTCTATGTGACTATGGACTTTGGCTCTATTTAGTCTATATGACTAAATACCTTTTATTGGTCTATGTGACCATTTGCCTTTGTGGCTTCATTTGGATGAGTGAGAGATGTAGACAGTTGAGATACTCCACACACATTGCATGGGGTGCAATGGGTGCCCACTATCTCTGGGCATGGGCAGCTGGACGTGCACGACGACACCGGAGATTAACTGCCTCATGCATTATAAATGCATGAGCGTCTATGAAGACTAGTCTATGCATTATAAATGCATTAATATAATCAAACCTGACTCATATTGAGTTATTAATTATGCACATATTGTGTCGACCCAAAGGGAGACACATTGTGTGACAAATTAAATATTTGGAGTTAGGATTAGAGAGTATCACTAATGAGTTGTAATTTAATCTAAAGATTAATTGTAATGTTGTATTTAGTATCTCATAAAGGGACCCATTATAAGAGCATATATTCTAGTGTTACTTTATATTGCTGTTTGTATATATGCATGTTTATAATTATTAATGTGAGCATTTTGTTCAGTTCTTTCTTTTGTCTTATAACATAAATGATTTCTGTCAATAAAAATAACATTCCATCAACTTTACTTTTAGAAATCACTGAATATAAAAAGACTATTATGAGTAAGGGTATTAAAACTGTTGTGTCTGGTAATGAACTTCACAGCTTGGTTAGTTCAGAAATCAATTTTATCACTGTGCCTATTAACACTTGGTGGATAGCCACTTTGACTACCACTCATATTAGTGTCACTGAACATAGTTGTTTTAATAGTCGATTGCTTACTGACGGTGAAAGATACATCTATACTGGTATTGACAAGAAGGTTAGAGCGATTGCTATATGTGTTTTTCTACTTTATCTAGGAGTCAATGTATTTTTTGATTTGGAGAATACATTTATTGTTTCATCCTTTACGAGGAACTTAATTTTCATTTCTTCTTTGGATAAATTAGGATATACTTGTTCATTTAGAAATGAAATATCTAATATTTTCCAAAATTCAATATTTATTGGTACAAATTTTCTAGTTGATAAGCTATATAGATTAAACATCATAACTTTCATGGACAATATAATAATGTACAGTATAGGTACGAAGAACAATTTGACTGACGAAAATTTATCTATGTTGTGGCATAGGAATTTAGGATATATATCTAAACAATATCTAGAAAGGTTAATGTAATAAGAAATTCTCTATTCTCTTGACATGTCAGACTTTAATATTTGCATACAGTGTGTCAAAGGAAAAATTACTAACAAAAGGAATAAATGTGCAAGTCAATATAGTAGGACTTTAAAACTGATACATACAGATATATGTGAACCATTCCCTAAGACATCTTAGAATGAACAAACATATTTTATCAATTTTTTTGATGATTATTTCCGATATATCTACTTGTACCTTTTGCATGAGAAGTCACAGTCCTTGGATATTTTCAAGATCTTCAAAGTTGAAGTTGAAAATCAACTAGGTAATAAGATCAAAGCTATAAGATCTGACCGTGGAGATGAATATTATGGTCGTTATGATGAATCTAGTGAACAACATCCATGATCTTTTGTCAATTACCTTTCTAAGTATGAGATTATGACTCAATATATCATGTTTGGTACTCTTCATCAAATGGTATAATTGAGCGAAGGAATTGAATCCTAAAGAATATGATAAGAAGTATGATGTCTTTCACTTCTTTACTGGAGTCCTTGTGGGGTCAAGCACTAAAGACTACAATTTACTTACTTAATAGAGTCTTCAATACGACAATGAGTAAATTCTCGTATAAGCCATAGATAGGTAAGAAACTTAGCATTAAACATTTATACGTTTGAGGTTGTCCAATTGAGACTAGACCTTATAAGCCTAATAAAAGGAAATTAGATTCAAGGATGATTATTTGTAATCATTCGCTAATTTCATTTAGCTATCGAATATGCCATCGTTAATGAATGGTTTTCTTGTGGTGAAAGATCGTTGGGTGCTAACAGTGCTCCAAAAATAAAAATAATAATTGCATTTAGGCATCCTAGAAATTTCTTTAATTATTAGGGAGGTTAAACTACTCAGAAAAACAACTAAAACAAATTATTCATGTTGTTTTTGACTAATCTCAATAAATTAAAATGCCCATTTAGTCAATTACATATAGTGATCGTCAATTATCATTGTCTCAATCAACTGAATCCTCGGTCAAACTTATAAGATTCTCTAAATACTCTATGTATGTTAATGAATCATAATAGTCCCTCCGAGACGATCTGATGGCTAGAGCGATATAGATACTATTACAAGTGTATAGAATTCAATTCCGGAGGAGGTAAAAAACCTTTCCTGAACTCAACAGAACTTTCGTCATTTCTAGTTACTAGGTCAAGGGTCAATAGATTCGCCCTTGATTTAATTTTTTTCACCATCATCGAAGAATCGACGATGAAAAATACTGAGAGCGAACGTTAATTATCACTTTTTATTTGTCACAAGTTAATGAATCATAATAATTTGGAGGGGCATAGGATGCTGTGAAATATATCAAGGAAAAAAAATTTTCATGAAAAATACTTCATAATTTTAGAAATTAGTATAAAGATGAAATATTAAATTTTTTTTTAGTGTTTCAATCCAACTTCGTATCAAAAGATTCTTTAGCAATAAATTAATATGCCTAACTTTTCCAAAAATTTTTTTGGTAAAATATTATAAGGGAATTTCCAATCAAGATCACGCGAACTATTTACATATTATCTTTTCTCATGATTGAACAAACAAAGATTGAGTTCGATTTTGCTAAGATTTACTCTGTAACTATTTATAATCATATCTAACTATTTTGACCCTTATGTGAATTTTCTCGGAGTCATTTTTAAATCTACGATTTACCTTAGCACTATCGATCACTCGCAACATATTTTATGCTTTTTTTTGGATTAGTTTGTCAGTGCAAATAACCTTGTCAAGGATGACCAAATTCAAATTGAATTTAAGTTGAATTTTGATATTTAACTAATATATGATGATAATTGAGCGATACTCTCTAAAGAAATATTGTTGGCTAAGGGTAATCAAGTTTAGTGTAGAAAAAGAAATTATTAGAAGAGAAAGATTGTGGGGTAATTGACTTTGATGATTAAATATGAAATTCAAATGAGTCAGGTTGATTGGACACTTGATAATCAAAAGTCCAATAAAGAATTAGCAAGTGGAAGTTCAAGTGAGTTAAGAAGTATCGGACACGTGACATGAGAGGTGAAAACTAAGTGGATCACAAAAGACAAAAAAATTTAGCATGAGATGAGAAGAAAAAATCCAAGTGGATCAAAGAGCACTCTTCGCAAATTATGGAAGTCTTAATAGATCATAGAGAACCAAATATTAGACATGCGGATGGAAACTCTAATAGATCAGGAAGGATTAGATGTTAGCTGTGAAATGGAAAGCCTAGATAAGTTAATGAGAATCGAATATTTGACAATTATGAAGTCTCAATAGGTCAAGGTTAACCAGATGCTTTGTATGAAAATTGAAATCCAAACATATTAAGGAGAATTGAATATTTGGTGAGGACGAAGTCTTGGCATATCAAGGCTGACCAAATATTAGGAGGGTGAAGTCCTAGTAGGTCAAGGTTGACCAAATACTAGACGAGTAAAGTCCTAACAGATCATGAGTGATCATATGTTAGACGAGAGAAATCATGAGTGGTTGAAGTCATCTTGATACTACGCAAAGTGAGAATTCAGTCATCATAAGGCTGGATAAGAGGTATCAATTGATTGGCAGGCCTAAAACTTCGAGATTAGAGTTTAAGAGGATTTACAACATGATCTATCGATTAATGAGTAATAACAATCGACTAATCAATCAGTTGAGTGATCACTCGACTGATCCATTAAGAGAATAGAATATTTAAAGCTCAACTATTCAATTTGATTGATCGTCATTAGTAGATTAATGGAGAAAAGCAGTCAATTGATAGCATTGTAATAACATACAGAAGGTTTAATAGTCGATTGGGGAGCTCGACTAATGGTAATGATCAATTGATTGATGTTAGTCAAAATTGAGCTTGAAGAGCCATTTTGTAGGTGTAATGTTCGGATTTATGGTGGAGCAATCGATTAATGAATTTTACTAGTTGATTATTGGGCATAACTTAACCTGATGTGCAACTTATAAAAAAGGGCTTCAAGGATATTTAAAATAGCTAGTTCTTAAAGACTTTAAAGAGAAACTATTGATGCATTCCAAACCTTCAAGAAGCATTCAAAAACAACTGAAGGTTGTTGGTGCAATAAGGCCCAAATGATGTTTTGGTATTTGACAAAGGTTTAAGTTAAGATGATAATAATGTGTTATCTCATACGGTTGGTTGAGATGTATTTTTAGAAAATTCCTTATAGGTCGAGGACCGAATGCAAGGTGGAAAGTCCTGAACGAGAGTCTTGGCAAATGAAGACTAGGACGGAAGTCTTGGCAAATGAAGTCCCAGACGAGAGTCTTGGTAAGCGAATACACGAACGGAAGTCTTGGCAAATGAAGTCCCAGACGAAAGTCTTGACAAATGAAGTCCCGGAAGCAATTCTTGGCATGGAAGACCTATGAACAAGTGGTTCATAGGCATCAGGTGAAGGGTATTGAGTAGACTCTCTCTTAGGCATAGTTTTGGCCTTAGACGAGCTGAAACAGACAAGGGTCGAGGTAGCACTTCGACTGCCTACCTTATCAGTCAAGGCGGCACCACGACTGATACTCGGCTAACTCGGGAAGCATGAGTCGACACTTGGTATTCGGGTAGTCACAGTGCTCGAAGCTCGGGATGCATCCAAACCTTACCCAGTCGAGGTAACACCTCGACTGAAGGTGGTCAGTGCTCGAGTCGAGTCGCGGTACTCCTTGGGACACGTCAGTCTTACTTAGTTGAGGTGTCACCTCGACTGGTAGTATACACAATTGGACAGAAGCAAGGTGAGCTTAACTGCCACCTCGACTAATGCCATGACTTTAAGCAGAATCCCATCTCAGTCGAAGCGACACCTCGAGTAATGCCATGTTCAGTTGAACAAAAATGAGGTAAGCTCAACCGAGAGCTCGACTGGGGTTATCAGTCGAGGCGGTGATTGATCACCTCGATTGGACCTAAGTTACAATGGCTGATAAGTTAAAATTGAGGGGGAAAACTTACCATTAGCAACATTAATCAAACTCCAGTCAAGGCGCTAATCAAGGCAACTCGACTGCGCATGCAGAAAAAGCCCTAAATGGGTTCGTTATAAAGGGGGTTTCTCTGGCTCACTTCAAAAAGAAATTGATTCTACTATTCATGAAACCTCCACAAGCTGTTCTCCTACGTTTTGCCTTCATCCTCCAAGCTCAAATCATCCTTAAAGGCAATCAAGGGAGTAAAGAGAAGGAAACCCTAGCTACTAATTGCATATCTATAAACATCTTCTTCTCAAACTATTTTTGCTGTAAGTTTTATTTGTAATCCCTGAAAGTTGTATCAAGAGGTTTCTCCACCTCTAGAGCTTTTTTGAGAAGGAGAAAGAGTAGAGGTAGGCCTTGGATGTGTAGAGGAATCGTTCGTCACGCTAGAGGGGGGTGAATAGCTATTTCTTACGATTTCGTCGTTTGATCGCGTGCTCGTCTACAACAATATTAGTGTGCTGCAGAATATACAAGAATAAATAGCACAAAATAAAATACAAGCACAATCACACATAATACACGATATTTTATGTGGTTCGAAACTAGGGTTCTTACTCTACGGTCGAGCTCTAGTGATGCACACACTACTATCAACTTCTCCTTCTTGGAAATGATATGAAGGTGGAGAAACCTCGAACAACAAGTTTATACAATGAAATACAACCAAAAAAAAACAAATGAAAGAGTACAAAACTAAAACACTTTATAAGTGAACTTTTGATTGCTTTGAAAGGTTTTGAAGACCTGGAATGCAACAACAATTCCTACTCAAAAGCTCCAAGAACCAACTTCCATCTTCTCCCTCTTGAGCTCCTTATAAAGCTGCAACTCGGGCTGATTTCTGCCTTCCAATTAACTACTCTTACCCATCAGTTGACTGGTCACTTAGTCGTTTCCTTACATCGACAATCCACGTCAGATTAGGACACACCAATCAACCGCTCTAAGCTCAGTAGCTAACAGTCGACTGCACAATATTCTGTACCCTGACCACTTAATTACAGTCAACTTCTCAACCATAGCAGTCAACTGACAAAGCCACATATCAGTAGTTGAGCCTTTAGTCGACTACTGATCAGTCGATTGGTCATAATCCCAGTCGTTTGCTTCGAGTCAACTAGGTTGTCGAGTGTCAAATACTCAGCCAATCGATTGATCCATAATCTTAGTCGAATGGTAAACCTCAAACATGAGGTTTAACCCTAGTATGATCCCCTCATACTTGATCCTCACCCATAGTCTAGACCTAATCCTTCTAGCCACCTCCATCAGCCTCATGCCTCTCGGATCCCTCGAGTTCGCGACTCTTTATTCTCCATGTTAGCCTTCAGGTGCTTCCATTGGCTATGTCATACTAACCAAGTCCTTTTTCAAAGTTCATTTAGACTTATGCCGCCAAGAACCATGCTTGGACTTTTTGCCGCCAAAACCTTACCCTTGGCCTTTATTGCCAAGATCCATTTGGACTTACACCGTCAAGACCCATGCTTGGACTTTACGCCGCCAAACCTACCAACTTGGACTTTCCTTTTGCCAAGACCATGCTTGGACTTTCCATGCCAAGATCAGGCTTGGACTTTCCTTGCCAACTCCATATTGGACTTTCCAATTGCTAAAGTTCACTTGGACTTTACGCCGTCAAGACTACACACTTGGACTTATGCCACCAATACTATACCTTTGGACTTTACCATTGCCAAGTACTCATGACTTGGACTTTCCTTGTCAAGACCATTCTTGGACTTTCCAATTGCCAAGACCATGCTTCTACTTTTCCATGCCAAGTATCCAAACTTGGGCTTCTGAGGTTGATTGCTTCAACAATCTTCCCCAAATAATCTCTCCCATATGACTTTAGATATCCCAAACATCCGTTAGTCATATGGTCAACATATGGTCAAACCATATTGTCAAACAATGGTCAAACTCATTGTCAAACATCAAAACACTACTCGAGTCCCACTCGAGTTTGGTCAACATTGACCCGGGGACTATTGCACCAACAATCTCTCTATTTTTTATGTTTGATAATACCTTTAAGTTAGGCTAACAATTACTCAACTTAACTCTTCCAATGCCAAAGCATAGTGACGGTTTACCTAACTTAAATCTCACTTCTCTCCCTTTGGCATCCATCAAAAAGACTCCCAAGAGTATCCATGTCTCATATCCCATTGAGATCTTACAGTCTCCTCCTTGGTTTAAAAACATCTTGGATGCCTTCACTCTTCCTAGTGATAACTCTCATATCACTAAGTGAGAGGCAATCCTCACTTCTCCATTTCTCCCCCTTTGGTGAGCAAATGAGGGTTTCAAACCCTTCATTTTTCCCCATTTGAGAAATACTCATCCATCATCCCTTGATGGATAACCTCCCCCTAAATGCTTCCTCCCCCTTGACCATTGCACCAACAATGTGCTTGGAGAGTTCCTAAGTCAATAGGAAACTTAAACCATCGAAAATAAAGGTAATAGTTCAAACTTAAACTTTCACAACCCTTAAAAATCGATACTCTACCATAAACACCTCTCCTAATCATTTTCAATGATATTTCATCTTTCCTATGCTTTCCAAAGCATATTCTAAGGTTAGAAAATGTTAGGGTAACCTAGGGTACCTGATACATGGCTAAACAAACCTTGTTTAGTCCTGACTAGATCAACAACCCGATCGTTTAACAATCAATGATCGCTCAAGAATGATCGTTTCTGCAAATGCAGAAAATTAGTTTTCATATACGAAATTTGATAAATCATAAGTAAATATATGTATTTTGAAAATTTATAAAAATTCATACGTATATTACTTACATGAAATACAATGGGTGAAAAATAATTTTAAATTAAAATACCTATTAAATTATGAAATTGATACAAATTTCAAATCCATTGAAAACTTCAATGTTTTTGCCTAACTTTGTACCAACTTATTCAATCGCAATTGCTATCAAAAGATAGACTTCACCAAGGTTTTTAAAAATAATTTAAAAATATTTTTAAAATATTATATTGAACCATGATTTATGGGCTAGATGTACATGACTTGTACATATGCTTTCCTTATGATTTCTCAATGCTATATTATGAGTTTGAGTTCATCTATATGCAAGAACTATGCACATTGAACTTAACTTATTTTCCTAACATCTCATATGTGTCTAGGGTGTATCAATACACACACATGTCAATTTAATATTTTTTGTGAGATGTGAGTTTTGGTTCTTCCCTAATCTAGGGTCTCATGCTTTTCATCTAGACAACTCTATTTGATTCCCTTATCATGAGACTTCAAATCATGTCATTGTCCTTAATTCAATTTTAATTATCCTAAATGCATGAATATGATCATGGAATAATAATGATAGCATAAATTAAATCATAGCCAATAATCATGATGTCATGACATAAGAATGACCTAAATACAACCATGACATATTTAACCTAAATATTATCATGACACTTTATTAATATGAAGCAAGATGTCATGGCATGACATGGCAAGACAAACAAAGCATGATAAATATATAAAATACCAAGATATGGAATACCTAAGTTTTAAATAAAATTGTTATTTTCTAAAGTTATATGAATTTTGCCTTAATACCAATTTTCTCTCAAGTGTGTCAAGAAATCAAAATGACACACTATTGACTCTAAATCTATCTTGTGCCAATTATGATTGATTTTTTTTTTTCAAACTTCATAAATTCTATTGGCACATCACTCATTTTCACGGCATTTCATAACCTTGAAAATGTCCTAAAGTATCAACTCTATAATGGCTAGGTTAACTACCCATCCATTTAGGGTTGACACACCGTAATCCATCTAGTGTGAAGGGATTATGCTCCTAGGAATCCAATACCTATTGGAGCTCCTTGGGTTAACTAGGTACTCACTAGGGATATCTTCCCTTAGTACATTCCTAATGACCCTTCTAGGTTTGGAAGCCTTGGTCATTGTGGTCTTGTCTAGGTTAACCTTAGAGGTAACTCCCCTTGTAACCTTCTTAGCGACCATCCTAGGTTTCTTGGAAACCTTTGCCACTAGACATCTACCATGGTCAAATCTAGGGATGACTTTCCTTGTGACCTTGGTTTTTCTAGACCTTCTATAGTCAAATGGAACACTAGGATAGGATGACTTATCTACCTTGGACATCGACTTGTAACCTAAGCCTTTCTTGTCCTTAGACAATGATTGCCTCCTAACACCTAAGGTTTGCCCATTAGATCCTAAAATTATATTTTCCATTTTCTCAAGCTTTGACCTCAAAGCTTGATTTTTCATTTCCAATTTCCAAATTTTTGATTTTTCATTAACCTTTTGGGAATTTCTCTTCTTCCTAGGCATGTGCCTAAATTTCTTGGGATTTATGCCTAGGTTCTTGTCATCTTTAGGTGGGATTGACATAGAATTGTCCTTAGGCAAAATAACATGTTTAGCACCTAAACAAAAGTATTTATTACTACTAGCATGCTTCTTTTGATCATGAACAATAGCAAGTGCATTAAAATTATTCCTAGCATACTTTTTATCCTTACATAAAAAAGAGCATTATTAAAATATACCTTAGAGTTTGCTTTAGCTCCCCATACATTTGAGCTCTTCCTTTTGTCCTTGGTAAGGTGACTCCCCCTAGGACATTGACTTCTATAGTGTCCTTTTTGTTGCCACTTGAAGCACACCACGTGCTCCTTGCTCTTCCTTAGCGGGGTTCCGACCTCTTTGGCTTTCTCCTTCCCCTTAAGTGTCGGTTGAGTCTTCTTGACTTTTTTTGGATACTTACTCTTGTAATGCCCTTGCTCCCTACATTAAAAACATGTTATATGTTTTTTATTTTTATTTTGCATGCTTGAATTACCTTCTTTGGTAGGGGAATTTTGGATCTCTTCTTTATTTCTCCCGAAGGTAGATGGTTCCTCTTGCTCTTGCTCCGATTGAGGATGGTCTCTCCTCCCCCTCAATCATTGAAGTGGAAACTTCCAAGACCTCCTCTACTGACCCGGATGTTGAGCATATCTCAATTTTTGAATTCTCAAACTCTTGGGATGATGGTGCACTTTCTTCTTGAGCTTGAGAGGATGAGCACTCCTCTTCTTCGAGCTCCTTCTCTACTTGTGCTGGTGAGGAATTTTCATGGAACTTGACTAATTCGCTCCAAAACTCCTTGGCATCCTTATAGTCACATAATTTGGACAAGACATCATCAAGAATTAAATTATTTAGCATTTTGATTTCCTTAATATTTTTCTTGAATTTCTTGAGTTGCTCTTTGGTCTATTTCTCCATCTTGAGGATTCCTCTCTTCTTGGCCTTTGGAAATTCACAACCTTCTAACAAGACGGACCATAGCTTGATGTCCATCATCAGGAAATTCACAATCTTCGCCTTCCATTGGTCGAACCCTCCAAATCCATCACCCCATCTTTCTTAAAACTCCATCTTCTTCTCCTCTAGTGCATTGCTCTTTTGGCGGTTAGTCCTTTGAAAAGCGGCCTTGCTCTGATACTAATTGTAGAGGAATCATTCGTCGCGCTAGAGGGGGGTGAATAGCGATTTCTTGCAATTTCATCGTTCGATCGCGTGCTCGTCTACAACAATATTAGTGCGCAGCGGAATATACAAGAATAAATAGCACAACATAAAATACTAACACAATCACATGCAATACATGATATTTTATGTAGTTCAGAACTAGGGTTCCTACTCCACGACCGAGCTCTAGTGATGCATACACCACTATCAACTTCTCATTCTCGGAAATGATCCGAAGGTGGAGAAACCTCGTACAACAAGTTTATACAATGAAATACAACCAAATACAAAGTAAATGAAAGAGTACAAAACTAAAACACTTTATAAGTGAACTTTTAATTACTTGATCTTTTAGTTGCTTTGAAAGGCATTGAAGACCTGGAATGCAGCAGTACTTCCTTCCCAAAAGCTCCAAGAATCGACTTCCATCTTCTCCCTCTCGATCTTCTTATAAAGCTGCAACTCGGGCTGATTTATGTCTTCCAATCGACTGCTCTTACCCAACAATCAATTGGTCACTTAGTCATTGCTTCACAACGATTTAATCCACGTCAGATTAGGGCACACCAATCGACTACTCTGACCATCAGTCGATTGCTCTGAGCTAACAGTTGACTGCACAATATTTTGTGCCCTAACTACTTAATTACAATCGACTTCTCTATCCTAGCAGTCGACTGTTGTGGATGAGTCGAATGCTCAACCCTAGTAGTTGACTGACAGAGCCTCAGATCAACAATCGAGCCTCCAATCGACTACTGACCAGTCGATTGGTCATAACCCCAGTCGACTGCTCTGAGAAACTAGGTTATCGAGTGTCAAACACTCGGCTAGTCGACTAGTCGGCTAGTCCATGACCCTAGTCAACTGATAAACGTTAAACATGAGGTTTAACCCAAGTATGATCCCCTCATACTTGATCCTCACCTATATCCTAGACCTAAGTCTTCTAGCCACCTTCATCAGCCTCACGCCTCTCGGATCCCTCGAGTTCGTGACTCTTCTGTTAGTGCCTATAAGAATCATATATCTCCACAATGGCATAATATTGTCCACTTTGGGCCCAAATTCTCATGGTTTTATTTTTGAGTTTTACCCAAAAGGCCTCATACCAATGGAGATATCTTTTCATCTTATAAGCACATGATCTTTTCTATGTCTTATCAATGTGGGACTTTGATTGCATTCCCAATACTCCAACAATCCCCCCCCTCAAACGAAGGACTACATTGACCCCCCCCTCAAGCCTATCCGTCCTCGTAGGACATCCTCTGCTTGTTGTCCGATCTCAACCCACCAGGACTTCCTGCCAACTGTCTGATCCTCCTGACCCAGCTGGACTTTCTGTAGTTGTCCAGCTCTTCTGGCCCAACTGAACTTTCTGCCAGTTGTTCGGTCCTCTTGACCCAATTGGACTTCCTGCCTGGTGTCTGGTTCTCTTGATCCGGACATGGGAGCTCAACTTCCTTCGTTCGAGGTTCATGGCTTGACATGGATCATGGCTGTTAAATACGGAAAATTTAAAAATACCAAAAATAAATGGTCAAAAATTTAGAGAAATACTACTGGAAATTTTTCGGGATTTTTAGGGAATTTTAGGAATTTTTCTAGAATTTTTCTAGAATTAAAAGGGGCTTGTATGGGGATAATAAAAACAGGCTTTTAAAGGGTCTGTTTTAACTATTTGATAGGGATAATTACCCTAAGTTACAAGGTGAACCGGTTATTATTTTCCCGATCCTCTTCTCTCATTTTCTTCGGCGCCGTTCCACACGAAACCGGGCCATTCCTCTTTTTTTCACTCGCGCATCTTCTCCCTCGCGACATCTCTTCACGGCAAGCTACGGACGAGCGAGCAACGTAGTCTGGGGGTCGACTACCGAAGATTTGGCTGCTCCTTCCACGGGGCGATCGCAAAGACTGCCCACCAAGGTTACCTGCAGCATCACGTGAGCTCCCGCCAAGAGTCGCGCCTCGTGGCGCTGCAATTTCCCATCCGGCGGCCATCCTCCTGACTCCTGGCCACCACCGAAGCGTCGTAGCCTTTCCGGTGCCTGGTCACCGACGCCATGGTGACAACCACGCCGCGCATCGACCTGGACCGACGTCGCCCCGTCTGTAGCCACCACGACCACCGCCACGGTCATGGCGCCGATGTCGTCGCCGATGTCGCCGCGCCCTCCCACTTGCGCCACGCCGTGCTCCGAAGGGAGATTCGACCGGAAGGAAGGAGAGCTACCGAGGGGGGGGGTTCCACTGCCGATTTTCATCAGAAATAGGTAAGTGCCGATTTCCTCCTTACGTTGGATGATATCTAGGTTCAAGATGGAATTTTGTTCCTTCATTGAGTTTGATTTGTCAGTAGGGGCAGTAATCCGGCGTTGATGAATAGAGGATAGGAGGAAGAGGGCTGCCGAGAGATTTCCAAGGCTGGTAAGTTTGAGCTAGCCTCTCTTTTAGCTGTAAAATTGTTAGATTTTTTAGTGGTTGTGTTGTGGTAATGGTGGATAGATCTAGGAGTGGTTTGTTTATGGGCAACGAGTAGATTGGGGTTGTTTTTCCCCTGTGCCATATCTGATTTCAGGCAAATCCGTCGATTTCCCTATTAGTAGGATTAGGGTTTAGAGTTAGTGGTTTTGAACAGATGGTTATAGTCGACGTGATTACTGGTTGAGGGATGAGTTGGTGAATCAGCCAGTGAATTTCATATAACCTAATCATCGGATTTCTTGTTGATCCGAACGGATCTTTGTAAAGGGAATAAGAACTGATGGCTGTGAGTTTATCGTTAGGTGAGTTGTTAACGACTATAAATGGATTGTGGATGACATGTTGTGGGAGCCAAGTGTTGGATCGTGTTTGAGGTAAGGATTGGTTGAGTCGTGTGTATGTCACCTAGAGTTAGGTTGGATTTATATTTATGATCGGTTCTGTAATTATGTATGGAGGATTGATTAGGTTGAATAGGATAATTAAATCAATCTAGTGGATCGGATATGAGGTCGATGTAGGATTCAATTCGATCATTTGTTGTGAGATGGATAATATTTTCATATGATGAGTATTGATCATGGTGAGATTAATTGCAAGGATATGATTTTGTATCGAAGAGTTAATCACAATTTATGACCTACGGGTTGAGGGTCTACTTGGGGATACATAGTAGTAATTTAGCACGTTGTCATGTGCTGGGATTTGATGGATTTACTTTGGATTAATTGGTTATGGAAGGAATCAATTAAGTATTCTTGGTTATGGAAGGAATCGATTAAGTATTTGATTTGTCGGTGAATGGTATTTTGTACTTAACAATAGTTATGCATTATGCAGGTTTTGGTCACGAGGCAGGTCCCCGGTCGTGACGATCTGGTTCTTTTGCGGATATATTATCAGGCGGGTATTTTGACTTATCTTTTAGATATAGTCAAATTGATATGCTAGTTAGGATAGCTTGCAATAATTTTCATGTTTATATGCCTAGTATGTTTTTAGTGCCTACTTGATACATGCATGTGATAGGTTATGATTATACCTTCCCTGTTTTATTTGGATCATAGTTACTTGGATTATGGATATGTACATATTGATTGTGCATATTATTCGGATAGGTGTATTTAGTTGGATTTACATGCTTTAGTATCATGCACAATCTTGCATGATTGCATGTTGTCAAGTTCCTTTTATTAAGCCCCGCACGCCATGGCTCGCATCGCTCATGGGTTAGTGGTACATCGGAGGGTGTGTGCTTGCTCTGTCGAGCTTCTTTGTCCGCCATGGGTAGCGATGAGGCAGCGTGGTAGCGGGCAGGGATCCCTCCTCTAGTCTATAACACCGGGAGATGAGAGCTTAGCTCCCCCACTCTGTTTGGGGTAGGAGGATAGGTGACAAAGATCCCCGCCCCACTCACTCACTCAGGAGCAGTGATGGCTGAGTGCACAGTTGTCATAGCCCTACCTACTCGGCTTCACCATCGCGTGTGAGGCGGCTGACTGGCGTCAGGGGTGACCATGTCATTTGCACGACATGCACTTTGCACGGATCGCATTTGTATTGTGTTTGTTGCATTATTTTATTGATGCCTTGGATGTTGCATATGATTGTCATGCATACAGGATTCATATTCGTATATGGTGATGACTTTATCTCTTATAGTAGGGCACATGCTATCTATCGTAGGAGATTCAGGTGAGTATAGTCCTTTTGCATTTATTTCTTGCTTACCCTATATGTGAGACTGTACTGGCATGATTTTTATTATTAGCTATATCTTACTTTGCATATCGACTATACCCGCTGAGTTCTTTGAACTTACCCCATTGATTTATATCTATTTTAGGATGAAGTTGTCAGGAGAGTCTAGCTGCCAAACCCCACTCGTTGTGAAAGTTCTATTTGTTATATGTGTTTACGGTTTTGGGTATTTTGATTAGAATATATGTTTAGGACTGGAGTTGGATATTTGTACCTGTGGATGTTTTGGTATGTCCTTAGGGACCTTTGATCGGATTTATTTCGATTAGTTTTGGTTGGGTATTCCTGCACAAATGGCAGAAGGGGTAAGTCTAGTTATGTAGACTGTTTACCTTTTTATTTGATAGTTGGCCAGAGGCCTAATTTATTATCTGCGTGGGTTGTTTGGATTTCGGTCGTGTTGACCGATATATAGTGGCCGTGTAGGCCTTGTATGTAAATTGGTATTGTCACCCGTACAGGGGAGGTGCTGTCGGATTTTTGTCTGGCGGAGACTCCATCGGGGTGTGACAATTTATTTGGTATCAGAGCGTAGGTTCTGAGTTCCTTAGGGTCTTTGGGTTTTTTTTTTGGAGTTCGCCAAGTTTGGCAGGTTAACTGGGGTATTTTCGGATTGGTACGGATTTCCGATGATTTTTATGTTTCAGAAATTCGAGGTATTAATGACGAGGTCAATTTGGGGATTTGGCAGCGACGGGACCTCTCCTGTGGCGAAATAGGTATGCTGAATTTTTTTTATATATTTTATGTTCTAGTAACATCTGTAATAATTTAACAGATATGAGACGAGGTGAGCGTGCTCTTGCTTCGAGACATGGTGCAGGGTAACCACGCAAGAGGACAGTGAGATCTCTGGCTATGGAGTTGTCAGAAGGGTCTAAAGAGTTTTGACTCATGTACAGACTCATAGTAGGGGTCGCCCACCAAGGTGACCAGCCAGAGTTGTCGTAGTATTTATACTCCTGGTTAGATTGACTATGTGTTTAGTGGATAACAGGAAATAACATTTAGAGTGTTGGTCACTATTCATAATCGTAGATGGAGTTGACCACGTGAACAACTTGTTCAGTCTGTGAGTCTTGAACCTGTGTCGAAAAGGTGAATTTCCTTTGAGAGCTGACTGATACCGAGTCAGAAAGCAGGGGTCAAGTCGTCACATTTGTTGTGGAAATCAAGGACTACAGTGTTAGGGATTTACACTAATTATGCTAGTCAGATTATTACCCTGGTGGGTAAGGGACAAGGAATGTATACTATTGTTGATACAGACAAAGGAGGTTTAAGTTACGAAGTTCCATAGGGATTTTGATCCTTGAGATGCTTGAGCTTAGATCGATAACGTTGAAGGTACTGTTAAGTACCTAACTGGTATTTATATAGGGGGAGTGGAGTTAGTTTCTTACTATGGTAATGATCAAGTTGTTACTTGGTGGAATATGTAGAAGAAATTTATTTGGGGAAATAACCCATTATGGGATCACGGGTTCAGGATGTTTTCGGGAGGCAATATTTCCCCATGTTATTTTGTATGACTCATTGTTGGAGAATTCTTGAGCCTTTAGTTGAGTCATAAATTGTTAATGGAGTTCACTATAGAGTTTATTAGACTTGCAGAGTTTACCCCCACTTAATGGCTCAAGATAGTGATTGAGTTGTTTTCGATCACCCACAATTTATTGGCTTACATTTGGATTAGGATAGTTGGATCTTCCATCAGTTCCTATCGGGAGGCAATTAGGGTGAGTCATATTTATAAAAATGACACTGCAGCAAGTGTCTCAAGATAATAGTGTAGTCAATCTAGTGTTAATAACATACACTTCTGATGAGGCAACCGTAGAAGTCGTGAACGTGCTCTTCTAGCTGGATTCACGTTGCATTATTTCACTCCCATGTTGATGTTCGATATTGATTATGTCGGTTGCTAGAGATGGTAACTTGATGTTGATGATGGAGGTTTACAACCTCTTGAGTGATTGAGGGTTTAGTTGGAATTTTAGTTTATTTTGGTGGTGATCAAGGCTCTGTCCCGGGAATGAAAGATTGATGAAACACCTCATTTCCCAGTGGAAAATAGGAATATGGATTAAAACTTTCTCCTCAGATTTATGTGGCTATCAGAAGTGGTTTGTGCACTTGTGGAGATATGAGGCAGGTTGTATGGTTCTTGAAGAAAATGATAGGAAGAGGTGTATACACCTAGATGCATACAGTTACTGAATTCTTATTCTAGGTCACTGTGAAATAGGGAATCCGTTAAGAGCAGAACTTGGATGAGTTTGCATCTTTACTCGAGAGGAGTTGTAGATGGTTGAAGGATTGATCATTGAGGCATTACTATAGTTTACCTTGCTTGATGATATATTGAGAGATACCGGTATTTACAGATATCTGTGGTTAAAACATGTACAGATAGGATTAAAAGGATTTCTATATTTGGATCATGTGGATTAATAGTGTTTCCACTGACAGGTGAGATGTTGAGATGATTACTGTGATGATTATCAGAGGGGTATGTAATTGATTTTTGGATGTTTAGAGGATGATTGATGGAAATGTTATAGTATGGTGAAAGAGTTGACTTAGTTAAGTTATAGTTAACTTGGTTGATATGATGTGGATATCTGGAGATTATCTTGGAGGATATGATTATGACATGATAGTATAAGAATGTCTCTCGGATGACTGTTTAATTCGAGAGTAATCAGATGTAGTGTCGGATGAACTTCTAGGCTTGCCACTGTATAGGCAAGTAGAGTAGGCGACCGAAGTGATTTCGGAAATAGTTTTCGATATCGAAGATCCCCTACTGGGTGATAATTTATTTGGTACTGAGGTAATGATATTTTACGAGCCAAAGGTTGTACTTATGGTGCGTTAGCTGAGGGCTAGTGTAAAGCGCACAAGGTTGTTGAAGCTCGTGATATACTCAAGGCAATGTCATCCAATTGGCTGAGTGCCAAATCGAGTTGCTTAGATACCCTCATCGATCGGTCTTTCAAAGTTGGCAAGGTTGATGATGCCGAGAGGTATTTGATAGAATGACGATTTTTCCAGGGGATAATTCAGTTGGTATCAGTGTTGCTTAACACTATGGGAATTGAAAGAATCTAAGTTCCAATTATAGGAGGTGTTGGATAGGATATTTGGTTGTCCCAGTATTTTATTTCTTGAGAAGCTCTGGAATTCGTTGTTCAAAGAGAGATGAACCTTTGAGGTTATACATCGATTATCGATGATGGAATGCAGTAATGGTAGAAGGAAATGAATATCCTTCATGGTGGATCGAGGATCTATTGAGATCAGCTATAGGACATCTGTGTATACTCTAGGATTGATTTATGATTGGTGTGTTAATATTGTAGTGACAGGGTGTCATACAATTATCAAAGTCGTAGGGATGATTGATATATCATCAGCCTAGAGTAAAGAGGATGCAGGTGTGTAGCGATGACAATCTCATACTTGATATGAATTGCATGAGGTTTGATTATTTTGTTAGACTTATGACGACTTAGTCGTCCAGGGATTTGGGAAATCGTGTATTCTGGACACGATTGGATCATTTGTGATGGTGGTAGTTGGAGTTGAGCACTCGACCACCGTAGATGATGGTTTTCTGGTGTTGATTTGATTATTACCATAGATATGGATAGGATGCTCTAGTGGTTCTACACCGCTGATTGGTGATGGAATTTACTTGGTCTGAAGCTTGTGAAACTAGTTTAAGGGCTCAGACGATGGTTGACTTTTACACAGTGATGTTTGATCATTCTTGGGTGGAAGGAAGGGTATTGTATGTGGATGCAATGTTTTAGAGAATGGAGCATTTCTGATGTAGTTGATCAAGACGTATCCCATGTTTACGTCAAATGAGGAACTACGAGATGGATTGTCATATATATGACGTGAATGTAGCAGTGATTATGTTGTTTTGTATAGGTGAGGAGCCGAAATACTCATGGGATTTTGGCTAGCTACTGGGTAGCTGCACAGAGTTGTTAGAACACGGATAGTTGCAACTGGAGAGATTGATCAGTAAAGTTTTTCAGTCACCTTCCGTTCTGTGTGATAGAATGGATTTTTGATAGTAGATGACTCTTGTGAGGAAATATTTCTCTGTCTCCGAGAAGAATGGTGGGTTACATAGTTACATTCGAATTTAGGAAGAGTTACTATTGATTCAGGAACAACAGATATATTCCTGTTGGGATGATAGAGAGCATCTACCATAGAGTTATACCCTTGCTCTACTGGTTCGGAGTAAGTGTTAGTCGAATTCGTATGTCGTCTGTGGCTAGATATCTACCTGACATCTTGACTGGCTACGAGTCCCGGTCGTGGTAGCATGTCGTTGCCTGCAGATAGTGCCTTTTTCATTACCCCGAGAACCATGAGGCCTGGTCACGATATATTGATAAGTATTGCTGGTAGATTGCAATAGGTTCTATATGTTGCAGATGTATTCGGATTGTATCCGAAAAGTAGTAAATATTGAAACGTTCTCAATGGTGGAACGACATGCTGAACATAGTTGATTTGGAAGTCTGGTGTTCATTGTGTCAACTAGTAAAGGTGGTATATAAATAATCAGCAAGGTTCTGTACCGAGATGGACGTGAAAGCCTAGTATGAGGGACAATGTTGAGAGATTATTTGGAATTCGGAAAGGACTTAGTATGATTAGCTAAGTCCACTCATTTTCGTCCGATCCATATGATGAGTTTGTTGGATTGCTGGATAGGTTATGCTATGGAGATTTTCAGTTCATGGAATATCTTTGAGTATCGTATGCGATAGCGATTCAGGATTTACCTTAGGATTATGGTAAAGTCTTTAACAGGTCACGGATATAGAGTTCCACTCTGGTACAGTTAGGTACTTTTTGATAGGTGGTCAATATGAAGATACTATTCATACTTTGGAAGGGCTGCTAGAAGCAGGTGTGATTTGATTTTAGGGGATATCAGTAACCCCACTTGGTCACTTGAGGTATGACTTGTCTCTAGATGCTTGAGATAGTTGTTGTGACATCTCGTACTCATACATGAGTAGGAAATTTGGGGACCAAATTTTTATAAGTGGGGGAGAATGTTAAATACGAAAAATTTAAAAATACCAAAAATAAATGGCCAAACATTTAGAGAAATACTCTTGGAAATTTTTCAAGATTTTTAGGGATTTTTAGGAATTTTTCCAGAATTTTTCTGGAATTAAAAGGGGCTTGTATGGGGATAATAAAAATAGGCTTTTAAAGGGTCTGTTTTAACTATTTAATAGGGATAATTACCCTAAGTTACAAGGTGAACCGGTTATTATTTTCCCGATCCTCTTCTCTCATTTTCTTCGGCGACGTTCGCCGCGGCAAGGTCGTTCCTCTTTTAACTCGCCGCGATCTTCTCCCTTATGCGACATCCCTTCGCGGTGCCGTGACAAACAGCAGCGAGTTTGGTCGGGTGGAAGATTTCACCGTCTCCTTCCACGGGCGATCGCAGCACCATCCAGTCGTTGCCCCATGCATCGCGCGAGCCCGGCCAGTAGTCGCGACCTTTGTGCGCTCGCCACCCCCATCCGCGGCCATCCTCCGGTGAATCCTCGGCCACTGACGCCGCAGCCTTTCCCGGTGCCCAGGTCGGCGACGCCATGGGTGACAGCCACGTCGCCGCATCGACCCTGCCTGCCCGCGTCGCCCCTATTCGTGTAGCGCCCACCGACTCCGCTCGTGGTGCGCTTTGATGTCATCGCGTGCACACTGTCCTCCCACTGCCCACGCCTCATTCCGAAGGGAGATTCGACCGGAAGGAAGGAGAGCTGCCGAGGGGGGGGTTCCACTGCCAATTTTCATCAGAAATAGGTAAGTGCCGATTTCCTCCTTACTTTGGATGATATCTAGGTTCAAGATGGAATTTTGTTCCTTCATTGAGTTTGATTTTTCAGTAAGGGCAGTGATCCGGCGTTGATGAATAGAGGATAGGAGGAAGAGGGCTGCTGAGAGATTTCCAAGGCTGGTAAGTTTGAGCTAGCCTCTCTTTTAGCTGTAAAATTGTTAGATTTTTTAGTGGTTGTGTTGTGGTAATGGTGGATAGATCTAGGAGTGGTTTGTTTATGGGCAGCGAGTAGATTGGGGTTGTTTTTCCCCTGTGCCATATCTGATTTCAGGTAAATTTGTCGATTTCCCTATTAGTAGATTAGGGTTTAGAGTTAGTGGTTTTGGACAGATGGTTATAGTCGACGTGATTACTGGTTGAGGGATGAGTTGGTGAATCAGCCAGTGAATTTCATATAACCTAATCATCGGATTTCTTGTTGATCTGAACGGATCTTTGTAAAGGGAATAAGAATTGATGGCTGTGAGTTTATCGTTGGGTGAGTTGTTAACGGCTGTAAATGGATTGTGGGTGACAAGTTGTGGGAGCCAAGTGTTGGATCGTGTTTGAGGTAAGGATTGGTTGAGTCGTGTGTATGTCACCTAGAGTTAGGTTGGATTCATATTTATGATCGGTTCTGTAATTATGTATGGAGGATTGATTAGGTTGAATAGGATAATTAAATCAATCTAGTGGATCGGATATGAGGTCGATGTAGGATTCGATTCGATCATTTGTTGTGAGATGGATAATATTTTCATATGATGAGTATTGATCATGGTGAGATTAATTGCAAGGATATGATTTTGGATTGAAGAGTTAATCACAATTTATGACCTACGGGTTGAGGGTCTACTTGGGGATACATAGTAGTAATTTAGCACGTTGTCGTGTGCTGAGATTTGATGGATTTACTTTGGATTAATTGGTTATGGAAGGAATCGATTAAGTATTCTTGGTTATGGAAGGAATCGATTAAGTATTCGATTTGTCGGTGAATGATATTTTGTGCTTAACAATAGTTATGCATTATGTAGGTTTTGGTCACGAGGCAGGTCCCCGGTCGTGACGATCTGGTTCTTTTGCGGATATATTATCAGGCGGGTATTTTGACTTATCTTTTAGATATAGTCAAGTTGATATGCTAGTTAGGATAGCTTGCAATAATTTTCATGTTTATATGCCTAGTATGTTTTTGGTGCCTACTTGATACATGCATGTGATAGGTTATGATTATACCTTCCCTGTTTTATTTGGATCATAGTTACTTGGATTATGGATATGTACATATTGATTGTGCATATTATTCGGATAGGCGTATTTAGTTGGATTTACATGCTTTAGTATCATGCACCATCTTGCATGATTGCATGTTGGCTGGACGGGGTCCCTTTATCATTGAGCCCAGCCTGCCATACGACTCGCACACACCGCCACTCATGGGTTAGTGGTACTCGTGAGGGTGTGTGAGCTCTGTCAGCCCGCCTAGTCCGCCATGGGTAGCGATGAGACAAACAGAGTAGCGCAGGTGATCCCTCCTCCGGTCTACATGACACCGGAGATGAGAGCTTAGCTCCCACTGCTTGGGGCAGGAGGATAGGTGTACTCGACAAAGATCCTCGTCCACTCGGCCACTCGAGCAGCGATGACAGAGTGCACAGTTGTCATAGCCCTACCCACTCGGCTTCACCATCGCGTGTGAGGCGGCTGACTGGCGTCAGGGGTGACCATGTCATTTGCACGGCATGCACTTTGTACGGATCGCATTTGTATCGTGTTTGCTGCATTATTTTATTGATGCCTTGGATGTTGCATATGATTGTCATGCATACAGGATTCATATTCGTATATGGTGATGACTTTATCTCTTATAGTAGGGCACATGCTCCTATATCAGGATAGGAGATTTAGGTGAGTACAGTCCTTTTGCATTTATTTCTTGCTTACCCCATATGTGAGACTGTACTGACATGATTTTTATTGTTAGCTATATCTTACTTTGCATATCGACTATACCCGATGAGTTTTTTGAACTTACCCCGTTGATTTATATCTATTTCAGGATGAAACTGTCAAAAGAGTCCAGCTGCCAAACCCCACTCGTTGTGAAAGTTCTATTTGTTATCTGTGTTTACGGTTTTGGGTATTTTGATTAGAATATATGTTTAGGACTGGAGTTGGATATTTGTACCTGTGGATGTTTTGGTATGTCCTTAGGGACCTTTGATCGGATTTATTTCGATTGGTTTTGGTTGGGTATTCCTGCCCAAATGGCAGAAGGGGTAAATCTAGTTATGTAGACTGTTTACCTTTTTCTTTGATAGTTGGCCAAAGGCCTAATTTATTATCTGTGTGGGTTGTTTGGATTCCGGTCATGTTGACCGATGTATAGTGGCCGTGTAGGCCTTGTATGTAAATTGGTATTGTCACCCGTACAGGGGAGGTGCTGCCGGATTTTTGTCTGGCGGAGACTTCATCAGGGTGTGACAATGGCTCTGATACTAATTGTTAGTGCCTATAAGAATCATATATCTCCACAATGACATAATATTGTCCACTTTGGGCCCAAGCCCTCATGGTTTTATTTTTGGGTTTTACCCAAAAGGCCTCATACCAATGGAGATATCTTTTCATCTTATAAGCATATGATCTTTTCTATGTCTTACCAATGTGAGACTTTGATTGTATTCCCAATACTCTAACATCTTCATCCTCCGCGTTAGCCTTCAGGTACTTCCATCGGCTATGTCATGCTAACCGGGTCCTTTGCTAAAGTTCATTTAAACTTATGCCGCTAAGATCCATGCTTGAAGTTTTTGCCACCAAAACCTCACCATTGGACTTTATTGCCCAGATCCATTTGGACTTATGCCACCAAGACCTATGCTTGGACTTTACACCTCCAAACCTACCCTTTGACTTCCCAATTGTCAAGATCCATTTGGAATTATGCCGCCAAGACCCATGCTTAGACTTTATGCTGCCAAACCTACTAACTTGGACTTTCTCTTTGCCGAGACCATGCTTGAACTTTCCATGCCAAGACCTTTCTTGGACTTTCCTTGCCAACTACATGTTGGACTTTTCAATTTCCAAAGTTCATTTGGACTTTACGCCGTAAAGACTACGCACTTGGACTTATGCCGCCAAGACTATACCTTTGAACTTTACCATTGCCAAGTACCCATGACTTGGATTTTCCAATTGCCAAGACCATGCTTTGACTTTTCCATGCCAAGTATCCAAACTTAGACTTTCCATGCCAAGTATCCAAACTTGGACTTCCGAGGTTGATTGCTCCAACAATCTTCCCCAAATAATCTCTCCCATATGTATGACTTTGGATATCCCAAACATCTGTTAGTCATATGGTCAAACCATATTGTCAAACAATGGTCAAATCCATTATCAACCCATTGCCAAACATCAAAACACTACTCGAGTCCTACTCGAGTTTGGTCAACATTGACCTGAGGCCTATTGCACTAACAGGACGTAGCAGTTCGGGGGGGGGCTGTGAATCAAGTAAAAAAATTGATAGTGTGTAGATGTATTATCTTTGTTTCCGCTGTTAATTGTCAAGCTAGTCCTTCTCGATGTGCAACTCTGATTGATGACAATCGACACTATTCACCCCCCTCTAGCGATGCTAATATTCCTACAAGTGGTATCAGAGAAAGGTGCTCTTCTCCGGACTCACAGCCAGAAGAGCAAGCTCAAATGATAATGCACGAGGGCTACAACACCACTCGACCTCCCTTCTTCGACGGAACAAACTTTCAGTACTGGCGGAGCCGATTGGAGTACTATCTCATGACTGAGATAGAAATGTGGTTCTCCATCATGGAAGGCTTCACACCACGAGTGAATGCAGAAGGAAGGGTTTTCGAATCTGCACAATGGACTAATGAACAAAAATGCAAGGTGCAAGCTAATGCAAAGGCCACCGTAACCCTACGGTGTGGCTTAGCAAATAACCAACTCAATAAAATCGGGTCGTTCAACAACACTCAAGATCTCTAGAACAAGCCAATAGAGCTTAATGAAGGCACAAGGGACTCAAGAATAGCGAAACGAGATCTCTACATGAACCAACTACAAAACTTCACTATGAAGGACAATGAAATGGTAAGTAAATTACACGGGAGGTTTAAGAAACTCCTAAATGATCTTCACTCGATTGGAGAAAGTCTAGAAAATTGAGACACCATAAGATAAGTTCTAAAATCCTTCCCCCAAAATGCTTTGTGATCATCTATGTTAGATGCCTACAAAGTGTCAAGGGAACTTTAAACAGTAAAATTAGATGAATTATTTTGTGAAATGGAACTACATGAACAAGCTAATAAGGGTCCAAAAGAGAAGGGTATTTCTTTTATTGAGGGTGAGCGATGCAAGGGGGACAAGAAAAAAGAGAAGAAGAAAGAGTCATCTTTATCATCATTCGAGTCGAGTAGTGATGGCGATGATGAATCCTCCTCCAGTGAGATAACTAACTTTGTGAGGAGAATTATGAGGAGAAGCAGAAAGTACAACAAGAAGGACGTGAAGAAAATCTTCACTGACAAGAAAGGTAAGGCAATAGCTAAATTCAAAGGTAAAACTAATGTGTGGTATGCTTTAAATGTAGAAGAAAGAGGGCAAATCGAGAACAAATAATGTTTTGAAGGTGACATGGGGCGAGTCCTCTTCTAGCTCCTCAGAGGAAGAAGTTGAAGAAAAAGGAGCCAAGCACATTGCTCTAATGACTCTCGATAATTCAAATTTAGAGGAAGATAAGAGTAAGACCAAAACATCACCAGAAGGCACATCATCATCATCATCAGATGATGATGAGGTAACTTCTCCTAAATTTGATAAGTTATATGAAACAATTGCATGTTTGACCAATGCTTTAAGTAGATCCAAAAGTAAGGTTAAAGATTTGAAAACTGAGATGGAAAAACTTAGGAAGCTTAATTCATTTTATGAAGTAAACAGGACAAATATTTCTCAGGTTGAGGAACTCAAAGAAGAGAACAACACCTTGAGAGAACAGGTTGACAATCTCAAGTGTACACTCGAGAAGTTCACAACCAGCTCTAAAACTGTAACACCCCCTAGTCTTTCCACTCTCTACCAGGGGAGATGTCACTACTTCACTGTCTTATTATTAAATTCATGCAATATACTAACAACTAACATGATCATAAGGACCTTGACATCACTTAAATAATAACTATTTCAAGATCTTCACATGACATGCAAGTATTAAGACTAACCCAACATGACTCTAGCATTCTTTGGCCTCAACCATAAGCAATCCAGTTGAACTTCAACAATATAAAAAAGAAAACAATTAAAAACTAAAAACACCATGTAATTGGGTTAGACATATGCACTTAGGATCTTTTATTTCCACTGTTCCGTCGCCACACACACCAAGCACTTCGTCTGCCATGCCACCTCACTGAAACTTTTCTTTACCTTTATCTGCAGTATAAGGAAATGCAAACTATAAGCAATAACACTTAGTAAGTACTTTCTATGCTCATAAAAATATGCACTTTATGAAATCATGCAACTAGTTCTCTTGTCCTGGATACATTGATACACATGCAAACATAACTGGAAATCATAACTCTGATTACTTGTCTCTTGTATAAATCATGCTCTTAAGTATTTTAAAACTTGTCAACAGTCTATCTGAATTAGAATGATTAACTTTGAAAACTTTTACTTATACTTATACTTCAAAATAATAATCATCCTGGATATGGGCCCGACATAGTACCAATGCGCGCTTTCCTAATAGGCCGGGGTGGCCAACCACCGAACCTACCAGGGTAACTGAGACTGAGGGCCTTGACCCGTGGGCGAAACTGATGCCCGGTACATGCCCTGTTAAAAGTAAAATACTTCCTTTATAATTATATTCTTATACATACTGAAAAAAAATACTCTTAATCCCCTAAACCACGAATGGGGAGCACCATAAAGATCATTATGCTCTTGACCCCCAAAACTGAAGTGGGGAGCATACTGAAGATCGTTGTGCTCTTAATCCCCAATTCAAACGGGGAGCATCTTTAAATTTTTCTTTATAATGGAAATATTTTTACATCTTACTTTACCTCATGCATATAATTGTAAGCTACAACTCATCTACAACATGCATGATCATAAATCACATTCTTATCATGGATCTAAACATGATGCTGAATTACCCATAACATAACGGTAAAATCACGTAACTGAAAACACCATGCATAACTGAAAATAACATGCATCATAAAGAGAAAACCTTCTACGTGTTCCTTTGCTTTAGCGTGACACTCTATCAAGTCCTTGCGGAGATTCTTCTTGAAAATCTCCTCTTGAATTAACCCACGGTGAAAAAAATTATAGAGGCTCTTCTTTTTTTTCTCTTTTGTTTTTCTCGGTGGAAGAACGAGAGAGAGAGATGAGAGTTCGGCGACCGGAAAAAAAATGAGAGGGAGAGAGAGAGAAGCGGCCGGAAAACAACGAGAGGGAGAAAGAGAGAAGCGACTGGAAAACAACGAGAGGGAGAAAGAGAGAGGGGTGGCGTGAGGGAGAGAAGAGGAGGAGGCGTGAGATTTAAAGAGATATGGGAAAAATATATATATATAAATTAGAATTTTTCTTAACCTAATTACCCCTTTAAATAATTAGTCAAATCAATCAATCTTTTTTTTTCGCCTATAGATATATTTTGTTATATCCTACTCATTGGTAATCTTATGACTTAGTGGTGGGAACCCTATTCTCCTAAACCAACGGTTCATGGTTCAAGCCTCGGCTAACGAACTATTTATTTGATTTTTTTTCTTAATTCCTATTCTTAATTATTTCTATTTATTATTATTATTATTATTCTATTCCTATTTTTATTATTTCTATTCTTATTCTTATTTCGATTTTTCTCTAATAAAAATATAGGAACTAAAATTTGGGTTGTTACAATCCCTTATACCTTATAAAAGTTTCGTCCTCGAAACTTAAAACAGCTCGGGATACTTTTGCTTCATGTCATCCTCACGTTCCCAGGTTACTTCTTCAAACCTTTGACTTTGCCATAAGACTTTTACTAACGATATTTCTTTATTTCTTAGTTTCCTGACTGCTCGATCTATTATCTGAATAGGTCGACTTTCATAATTTAGATCTGTCTGAATCTGTACCGTCTATGGCTCAATCACTTGGTTGGTGTCTGGGACGTGCTTCTTAAGCATTGAAACATGAAATACATTGTGGATAGCTGACATTTTCTGTGGTAGCTCTAGCTCATAAGCTACCTTACCAACTCTCTTGGTGATCAGGTAGGGGCCTACATATCTGGGACTTAACTTGCCTTTCTTCCCAAATCTCATTACCCTTTTCATAGGAGCTACCTTAATGAATACTGAATCTCCGACTTGGAACTCTAGGGGTCTGCGTCGGACATCGGCGTAACTCTTCTGCGGACTCTGGGCAGTCTCTATCCTTTGACATATGTTTTTTATAGCTTTGGTGGCGTCATCTATAAAATCAATCTTGAGTCCCATTTCTTTCTTCTCGCCACCCTCATACCAACAGATAGGCGATCTGCATCTCCTTCCATACAAGGCTTTATAAGGTGTCATTCCAATTGTTGTTTGATAACTATTATTATAGGCAAACTCTGCCAAACACAAATATTTGCACCAGCTTCCTTTAAAATCTAAGGCACAAGCTCTGAGCATGTCCTCCAAAATCTGATTCACTCTTTCTGTTTGCCCATCTATCTGAAGATGAAATGCAGTGCTGAATCGTAGCTTAGTGCCGAGGGCTGTCTGAACACACTCCCAGAAGTGTGAAGTGAAGCGACTGTCTCTATCAGAGATAATGGTCTTAGGTACTCCATGCAGTCTAATCACTTCCTTGACATATAACTGGGCTAACTGTTCCATGGAGTATGATATTCTGATAGGCAAGAAGTGAGTAGACTTTGTCAATCTATCGACAACTACCCAAATAGAATCGTAGCCATTGGTTGTTTTGGGCAGTCCTACTATGAAATCCATGGCTAGTTCCTCCCACTTCCATTCTGGAATCTGGATAGGTTGTAGAACTCCTCCTGGTCTCTGGTGTTCGGCTTTCACTCTCTGACATGTCAGGCAAGTGCTAACATACTTAGCCACGTCCCTCTTCATACCAAGCCACTAGAATTTCCCTTTCATATCTTGATACATCTTGGTGGATCCAGGATGCATCAAATATAGGGTCCCATGAGCTTCTTCTAGGATCTTCTTTCTTAAGTCTGGGTCGTTGGGGATACATAGGCGTTCACCCAAATATAATACCCCACTATCAGAGACATCCTTAATTCCTTCCCTTGGATCTCTTGCTTGATCCTTTGGATGCTAGGATCTTTGTCCTGTCTCGCTAATATATCCTCAAATAGTGTAGGTACTATGGTCAAGGCGGAGAGCTGTCCAGAAATGATCTCAACTCCAAAATTCGTTATCTCTTTCTCCAGTGGTTGGGATAGTGTTGCTAGGGACATCAAGGTGGCGCATGATTTTCTACTCAGCGCGTCTACTACTTTGTTTGCCTTTCCAGGATGGTAGTGGATTTCACAGTCATAGTCCTTTACTAGCTCAAGTCATCTGCGCTGTCGCATATTCAAATCCTTTTGAGTGAAGAAGTACTTGGACTACGGTGATCTGTAAATCTTGCATTGGACTCCGTATAAGTAATGTCTCGAACTTTGGAGCAAAGACCACTGCTGCCAACTCAAGGTCATGAGTGGAGTAATTCTTTTCATAGTCCTTGAGTCGTCTAGATGCATAAGCAATGACTTTACCCTTCTGCATAAGCACTACTCCGAGTCACATCTTGGATGCATCACTATACAGGTCAAATCCCTCATTACTTTCTGGAAGGGTAAGCACTGGAGCACTTGTGAGTCTCCTCTTTAATTCAAGGAAACTCTTTTCACAATCTTCGGTCCATTCAAACTTCTTATTCTTTACGGTAAGAACCCAATGGTGAAGCTATCCTTGAGAAGTTTTCCACAAACTTTTCGATAGTACCTGCTAATCAGAAACTTGACTTCAGACATTCTTTGGTTGACCCGATTCTTGCTTTTATCTTTGTCGGGTCTACCATAACTCCATCTTTGAAATAACATGACCGAACGATATTCGATCAAGCCAAAACTCACACTTGGAGAACTTTGCATATAATTATCTTTCTTTGAAGGGTCTGCAAGACCTGTCTTCAAGTATTCGACATGTTCTTCCTGGGTTCTCGAGTAGATAAGGATGTCGTCAATGAAAACGACCACAAACTTATCAAGGTACTCCTTAAATATCCGATTCATCAAGTCCATAAACAAAGCGGGTGCATTTGTCACTCCGAAGGGCATAACCACGAACTCATAGTGTCCATACCTTATAGTTGGTTATTTTCATATCATCCTCTTTAACTCTTACTGATGATAACTTTGGACCGTAAGTCAATCTTGAGAAAAGCGTGGCTCCCCTCGATTGATCGAATAAATCCTCTATCCTTGGCAGAGGATATCTGCTTGATCGTCACTTGATTCAAGGCTCGGTAGTCTATGCACATCCTCTAGATCCATCTTTCTTTTCACGAACAACCGAGCTCCCACGGGAATGACTAGGGCGAATGAATCTCTTATCTAATAACTCCTGTAATTGTTCCTGAAGCTCTTTCAATTCAGCTGGAGTCATACGATAGGGTGCTTTTGAGATTGGGTTGGTACCAGGAATAAGCTTAATCTCAAACTCAACTTCCCTTCTAGGTGTTAGTCCTGGTAGCTCGTCAGGAAATACTTCTGGGTAGTCACATACGATTGGGACTTCTTCTAGTCTTTGGCTTCTTTCTTGCTTAGTATCAACTATATGTGCTAAATACCCAGTGCATCCACTAGCTAGCATCTTTCGAGCTTCCATGGCGGACAAGAACTTCTTAGTCTTCTTTCTTAGTTCTCCAATAAACTCAAATTTGGCCTCGGTCTCGGGTTGGAATACTACCCTTCGCTTACGACACTCAATGGAAGCACCGTACTTGCTGTCACGCCCCGAGGGAGTCCCCGCCAGACAGAAATCCGGCAGCATCTCCCCTGTACGGGTGACAATACCAATTTTCATACAAGGCCTACACGGCCACTATACATCGGTTAACACGACCGGAATCCAAACACACACGTAGGTAATAAAATAGGCCTCTGGCCAACTATCACAGAAAATGGTAACCAGTGGGCAGGAATACCGAACCAAATCCAATCGAAACAAAACCGAATAAAGGTCCATAAGGACACCAAAAATCCACGAATACAAATATCCAACTCCCATCCTAAACATGTCTTCTAATCAAAATATCTAAACCATAGAAACAAATAACAAATAAAAACTTTCACGATGAGTGGGGTTTGGAAATGGACTCTCTGCGACCGTCCTAAAATAGATATAATCAATGAGGTAAGTTGAAAAACTCGGTAGGTATAGTCGATATCACGAAGTAAGATATAGTTAACGATAAAAATTATGCGATGCAGTCTACAGCGTATAGGGTAAGCAGAAATAAATGCTGAAAAAATTTGTACTGCATGAATCTCTACCCACGATATAGGAAGCGTGTGTCTCTTATAAGAGATAAGTCATCCTATCTGAATATGAATCATCTTGTATGCATGGCAATCATATGCAACATCCAAGGCATCAATACAATAATGCAGCAAACACAATACAATGCGTCTGCAAGTGCATGCCGCGTCTGAAATGACATAGGTCACCCTTCGACGCTAATCGGTAGCCTCGCACACGATGGTGAAGCCGAGTGGGTAGTGGCTATGACAATGTGCACTCGCCATCATCGCTCTGAGTGGCCGAGTGGAGGATCTTTGTCGAGTACACCTATCCTCCCGCCCCAAACAGTGGGAGCTAAGCTCTCATCTCCGGTGTCATGTACTGCAGGAGGGATCTCTGCGCTACCACGCCTCATCGCTACCTACGAGCGAACCGAGCCTAGCGAGCAATCGCACACACCCTTACGTACCACTAACCCATGAGCGGCTGCGGCAGCTATGTAATCGTCATGCTCAACTATAAAGGAACTCCGTCCAGCCATCATGCAATCATGCAAGATGGTGCATGATACTAAAGCATGTAAATCAAACTAAATACACCTATCCGAATAATATGCACAATCAATATGTATATATTCATAATCCAAGTAACTATGATCCAAATAAAACAGGGAAGGTATAATCATAACCTATCACATGCATGTATCAAGTAGGCACCAAAAATATACTAGGCATATAATCATGAAAATTATTGCAAGCTATCCTAACTAGCATATCAACTTAACTATATCTAAAAGATAAGTCAAAATACCCGCCTGCTAAAATGACCGTAATAATGAAATCTTCACGCCCGTGGACCTGTCTCGTATCCACGTCCTACATACAACATAATTACCATTAAGTTCTAGCATACAACAAATGATCGAATCAAATCCTACATCAACCTCATATCCGATCCACTGGATTGATTTAGTTATCCTATTTAACCTGATCAATACTCCATATATAATGACAGAACCGATTAACATCATACCGAAATCAACAACCCAGCCAACTATAGATCACTCAGAACTAACTCACACCCAATCATATAACCAAAGTACCGACAACCACTGTCAATAACCTGTAATTAAATTAAAATCATCATGTATATAATCCAACCAATCAATCACAGCCCCACAATAGCTCACCAACAGGACATCACAATTAGACCTCCAATTTCATACCGTGAATCCAATCCACTTACCCAGTACAACTCCTTTGATCCGAGTATAGGTATCAAATATGGACCAATTAGATTGTTTTGCAAACAATCCCTATTCGGACCACCTTCCTCACCTAGAAATCACAATATATAACCAGCTCTAACAAGATCCTTACCCATTCATAATCAAGAACAAAGCATCACCCAGCGTATTCCACAACCCACCGATTACATAACTCAAAGTCCTAATCCACCCTATTTAGAATCCTCTGCTTAACCCATCTCCATCCTAAATCTCATAGCCAACAATCCTACTCCACAAAATACGCACAGCCACCCCTCCGGTAGGCACCATCGACAGCAATACATCACGTTGATGCACAAGGATCACATAGAAATTAACAGATGATAAAGAATAGGTAATTGAAGCCTCGCCTTAGGAATCCTCACGCCAATCCTTCCCAAATCTGCTCACCGAATTCTGTTCTTGCGCCTAGCACCCACACGGAGATCTTGCTTCGACGATAAGCAACCGTGACACCCTCAATCCGATGGTGTGGCGCCGCGGTGGCACGATGGTGAGCCGCGGAGGATGGTCGTGGATGGGGCGACGCGGTGCGTCTCGGCGCAGCGGCGGATCGTGGTCGCCAGCAGTACGGCGACGCGCGAGGTCGCCGCGCGCGCGCAACGTCTGGCAGCGGTGGCGGACGATCGGGAGAGGGTGGCGAGCAACAACCAAGGCGAGCACGCAGCCGCGTGTTCACGTGGCGGCCGACGCGCGCGCGACCTCGGTGTCGGACGATGAAGGGGAGAGCGACTCGCAACGGCTGACGATCGCGACGAAGGAGAAGGCGATGGATGTGGTGAACGCTTGCTGCGACGCGGTGGAGGAAAAGAAAGAGGGCGAGGCGCCGGGAGAAGAAAGAAGCGATGGTTTGAGGGCTACGGGCGCGAGAAGGGGAAGACTCGGGAAAAAGGGGCGCTGCCGCAGAAAGTCGCGAGGAAGAAGTTCGTGCGCGACGTGGAAAGAAAGAAATCCTGAAATTAGGAAATAGAAAACCTAGACTTATACCTAGGGTAAATTTATCCTATTTACTCATTTAAACAGACCCTTTAAAAACATGTTTTTCCTATCCCCGTAATTATCTCGTACGACCTCCGTTTAAATCCAGAAAAATTCTGGAAAAATTCCTAAAATTTCCTAAAAATCCCAAAAAATTTCCAAGATTATTTTTCTTAATTCTTTGGCCATTTAATTTAATATTTTAAATTTTCAGTATTTAACATTCTCCCCTACTAATAAAAATTTGGTCCCCAAATTTCCTGCTTATGTACGAATACGAGATGTCACAACAACCATCTCAGATATCTGGAGACAAGTCACACACCACAAGTAACTAAGTGGGGTATTGAGCTCTAATATTTTCCTCAAGCTCCCAAGTTGCCTCCTCATCTGTGAGGTGCCTCTACCCGACCTTGACAAATCGCACAATCTTGTTCCGCAATTATCGTTCCTAGTGATCTAGAATCCGTGCCGGAACCTCTACGTAATTAGCATCAGGTTGAATGGAACCTGACACATCTGACAGAATGTGTAGAGTATGACACATACTTCCTCAACATGGAGACATGAAACACATCATGAATACCCGTCAAGGACGGTGGTAGCGCTAGGTGGTAAGTGACTGCTCCGATCCTCTCCAAAATCTCAAACGGACCAATGTATCTAAGAGCTAGCTTACCACAGAGGTCAAATCTCTTCACCCCTTGGTGATACTCGAAGGAATACCTGGTCACCAATAGAGAACTTCAGAGGTCTCCATCTCCGATCCGTATAACTCTTCTGACGATCCTGCGTTTCGGCCATCCTTTGTCTGATAGTACAGACCAACCCTGCCTCATACTGAGCTCTCTGGGGTCCTAGCAACAGGGCCTCCCCAACCTACTCCCAAAAGGTGGGTATCCGATACTAACTACCATATGGGGCCATTTGGATAGCCGAATGATAGCTGTTATTGTAGGCAAATTCCACTAACGGCAAGTGGTCCTCCCAGTTGCTCCAGAAATCTATAACACAGGACCTCAGCAAATCCTCTAGTATCTGAATGGTCCGCTCAGACTGTCCATCTGTCTGTGGATGGAAAGAAATACTAAAACGAAGCTGCGTGCCTAAGGCCTGCTGCAGACTCTGTCATAACCGAGACGTGAACCGGGGATCTCTATTGGATATAATGCTCAAAGGAACACCATGCAATCTGATGATCTCCCAATAATATAACTCTGCCAAATGATCCAAAGAGTCAGTCTTTCGAATCGCTAAGAAGTGCGCGGATTTTGTTAGTCGGTCAACGACTACCCAAATTGCGTCATGGCCTTGATGTGTCCTAGGCAAACCCACCACAACATCTATAATAATACACTTTCACTTCCATTCCGAAATCAGAATTTCCTGAAACATCAGTTCCTTAAACTAATGCAACTCCGGAAACCATTATCCTCCTCGGAGTCAGAGACGGTAGTCCATCTAACATCTAAAATCCACTCCACAACACACTCTGTAAGTGCATGGGAGGCTATTGCGACCAAACTTCCTTGTTACAACCATTCGTGTTCCAGCTACTCTATAGTAGCTATCCAGTAGCTAGCCAAAACTCCATGAGCATTTCTGCTCCTCACCTCTTCTAAACAATATAATAACTGCGAAGTCCACGTCATATATATGACGGCTTATCTCACAGTCCTTTATCTGTCGTAAGCTTAGGATACGTCTTATTCAATAGCATCGAAATCGCTCCGATCCCTGAAATGATGCATCCATATACACTACCCTTCCATCCACACCAGAATAATTAATCAACACTGGCGTAAAAGTCAACCATCGTCTGAGCCCTGAAACTAGTTTAACAAGCTACAGACCAAGTAAATTTCATCACCTTCCTGGTCCAACCAGTCAGTGATGTAGTATCGCTAGAGCATCCTATCCATATCTATGGTAATAATCAAATCAATACCAAGAAAACTACCATCAACGGTGATCGAGTGCGTAACTCCAAACTACCACCTTCAACAGTAGCCAAGTTACGCAATCCAACAACCACAACTGAGCCAATCGTGTCCAGAATACACGACTTCCCAAATCCTTGGACAACTAAGTCGTCAATAAGTCTAATAAGATAATCACAAGCTCATACAATTCATACCAAGTATGAAATTGTCGTCGCTATACAACTGCATTCTCTTTACTCTAGGCTGATGATATAACAATCATCACAACGACAATGATAATTGTATGACACCACGTCACTATAATATCATCACACCAGTCATAGATCAATCATAGAGTATACACCAGTGTCCTATAGCTGATCTAAATAGATCCTCTATCCACAATGAAGGATATTCATTTCCTTCCACAACTACCGCATTCTATCATCGATAATCGATGCATAACCTCAAAGGTCCATCTCTCCTTTAACAAAGAGTTCCCGATCTTTTCTAAAAAAAAAATACTGGGACAGATAAATATCCCATCCAACACCTATAATATAAGGTAAAACGATCTTTCATCGTCTTGACCAATGTAGGCATACACACCTTATTTATAACCAAATCAATAAAAGTAGGAACTGATATTCTCTGAGGGTTTACTCCTTGTCCTTCCAATTGGTGACTAGCAGGCCAAATCTCTAGCTTCCTAGTTCGACATCAGTCGCCACCTCTAAAGAGTCCGTACTTTCGAAATCATCGTTAGGTTCCGCAAGGTCAATACGTCATCAACCTTGTCCCCGACCATGAGTAGGGGCGATTTCACTAAGTCAATACTTTTCCTATAGCACAGAGATATCCTTCAACTTGCTTGGTTCCAAAACACATGAACTCCCAAAAATCCAAGGGATAGAAATCCTCAAAACACAAAACCCACAAACCAAAACCGCAAACCAATAAAATTGTCACATCCTGAGGGCATATCCGTCATCCAAATGACCGAGGAGCCTCTTAGTGACAATATTCCGAATACCTGGACCAGATCTGATAAAAACCTCGAAATAATTATAGAAATATCAATATTTTATTAACTGCATGCATGCATGACTAAACATATATCACTTAAAGTAAAATAGTTTTATGACCCCAAATCAAATTGCGACCAAAAATCCAAAGTGCATAAACAAAATGCAACACCGATAAAGTAGATCAAGCAACATCTCGACGATGCAGGGGAGAAAGCACGGCAAGGAACTCTCTGAGCGACACGAAGGTAGGTCAACAGGATACGTCCTCCATCAGTTAACCTAAAGGATAAGTGAGGAGGGGATAAGTCCAACCACTCAGTGAATGGATAGACCATAGTGCATACTCATAATGCACATAATGGAAGTCAAAGGAAACAACTAGAGTAACCCAACCCTCAGAGTACCAATATCAGTCTGCAATTATCCTGATCAGCAGTATAACAAATATACCCGCAACATACACAACCACTGCAACAAGCAGTGCTCGTCCGGATACCATGACAAAGCCTCGTGGCTCTCGCACACAAAGGGAACTGTCTATGAGCTACCGCAAACGGTATTCATGGGTTGACAATCAATATGCTAAGCACTGTCTACGCGCAACTACATGCTACCACGAATGAAACTCATGGGTAGATAGGCAGTAGAAAGACTCGGTGTTTGTGACAACGACATGCTACCACGAATGGGTCTCATGGACAGACCGCGTATATAGATATCTAGTTATTGACTGCTCACTACTGCATGCTACCTCTAACGGGTTGCGGGGGTAGTCGATTATCCTAGGTTGTTAAGCCTAGCGTTATCCAATACATCCAACATAAAATGACTATCAAATTCGATAAAGATCACCGATCTACAATTAAACCCATTGAGGCGGTCAAGCGAGGGTTTCAACACCTCTAATACGAACTGTTTACCAAAGTCGGTAAAGATCATCGACTTATAAATAAATAAGTCGAGATGGTTAAGTCTAGGGTTCCAACACTTCTAACATGATCGGTTATCAAAGTCGATAAAAATCACAAGTCCCCTAACAAACACGTCGAGACGATTGATCATAGAGTTTCGTCCCCAGCTACCAGGAAACATCTATCAAGGCCAATAAGGACAACAAATCTACTAACAAGCCCGGCAAGAGGGTTAAGCCTAAATTATATCATCCTACCAGTTCAATCATGTATGCCCCAACCTGCTACCACGAACATATCTCGTGGGTACTTAAGACGTAAAGTAGCTATCTAGCTATCAGCGTCATACGAATCCGATTATTACCAACTCCGAACGAATAACGCAAGAATATAACCTTACAGTAGGTCATCTCAACCATGATTGGGAGGCATGATTGACCACATGTATATAAAGCACCTACCTATAGAGAGACTCTACTGCAGACTCTCTCTCTCAACCAAGAATTGTTAGGGATCGTTTGGAACGGCTAGAGGGGGGTGAATAGCGCTTTGCTCGTTCGTAGATGAAATTTAATTGTGTGTTCGTCTCTACAATTTCGTTAGTACGCAGCGGAATAGAAATGAAAGTAATAACGATAACGAAATGAACAACACGCTAACACAAGGATATAACGTGGTTCGAAACCGAATGGTTCCTACTCCACGGATCGGGTTCGTACGAACCCTAGCGATGCCAATCACACACCACTATAATAAACACTCCTTCTCGGAACAATCCGGAGGTGGAGAAACCTCGTACAAGCTGATTACAACAATAATCAAAAGCTACAAGCAAATACAATGAAATACAAAGCAAAACTAGTAAAGAAAAACACTTTACAAATGCTCTTGAATGCTTAATCGCTAGGTTGATCGAGTAGCACTTGGAGACCCTGAATTGCAATAGCAACTCGCCCCAAATCGCCTCAAAGAACCATACCATTTTCCTCCATCACGAGCTCCTTATAAAGCTTCAACCTGTGCTGGAAATAGTCGATCAGTCGACTGATCGGGACCATCAGTCGACTGATGCCACTGTTGTCATGAGACAACGGCTAGATCCACGTTGGATAAGTCCAACGGATCTACCATCAGTCGACTGATCATACCCATCAGTCGACTGATGGAGTCCTCACTCGACCAGTCGAGTCTCGACTCCATTCTATGGCCGATTTCTCAAGCACCAGTCGACTGATCACACGATCGGGCCGATCGCTGAGCCATCACCGACCGCCCACCTGCAATGATCACGCTAGGCCATAACCCGCAGTCAAACCCTAGTTGACTCGGTCCAGTCGACTGCCACATGACACCAGTCGATTGGCACACCTCAAACATGAGGTTTTAACTCAAGTATGGTTCCCCCATACTTGCTAGACCACCCTTAGCCTAAACCTAAGCCTTCTAGCCACCTCCATCAGCCTCACGCCTCTCGGATCCCTCCAAGTCATCCATGACTTGTTCATCCATCGCGCTAGCCTTCGTGTGCTTCCCATCTGGCTATGTCATGCTAACTAGCGGTGTCTACACCGCCAAGGCACATGGACTTACGCCGCCAAGACTCGCTGACTTTACGCCGCCAACCATTGGACTTATCGCCAAGACTCTGAACTTTACGCCGCCAATATCAATCCTTCGACTTTCTCTTGCACCCATGTTGGACTTTCCATGCCAAGACCATGCTTGGACTTTCCTCGCAACCCATGTTGGACTGTCCATGCCAAGTACTCATGACTGGGACTTGACCCTGATAATTACATTGTCATATGTTTTTGTCGAACATCAAAACATCACTCGAGTCAAACTCGAGTCCTGGTCAATCGTGACCTAGGCCGATTGCACCAACAATCTCCCCCTTTTTGATGTTTGACAAAAACCAAACAAATTATTGAGTTAGAACACTAACTCAAATCCCTTACCAATTATCCCAAATTGGTAAACACTCACCAAATGTTCTCCCCCAAACATTCTCCCCCTTTTTGTCTAACATCAAAAAGGTTTCCTCTCCAAGGAGGTCAATGTCTCATGTGGCAATGAGATCTTACAATCTCTCCTCGTCCAACAATACTTAGGATGCCTACCATCTTCCTAGTGATAAGTCCAATATCACTCAAGAGAAGCAATCCCATTTACTCTCCCAATTTCCAAATCGTCTCTCAAAGTCCCATCAATTTCCCGATTGATGTCATATTCTCCCAATAACTTCTCCTCTTCAAGGAGAAAAACACATCCATCATCCCAAGATGGATACCTCCCTTAAAGGCTTGCTCCTCCATTGCACCAACAATGTCCTTGGGAAGTCCCTAAGCCAATAGGAACTCTAAACCATCAAAATTAAGGTTAGAAATTCAACATTGAACTTTCCAACACCTTAAAATTGATACAAACCCTAAATACTTCTCCTACTCCATATCCAATGGATTTTCACCCTTTATAATGCTTCCCAAAGCATATCCTAGGGTTAGGAGTGATTAGAGACCATAACCATAGCTGAAATCGGATTAAACAACCTTGTTTACCCCGAAATCAGGCTACCAGTCGAGTGATTCAGAAATCACCGATCGGCACCTTCAACAATGACCGACACCAATGGCGTTGATCGATAACCAAATTTCCGAATTTCAGTTATCAGAGTTGAATTTCAAAAAATCATAAATAATTATACGTATATCAAAAAATCACAAAATTTGATATGTATAATACCTATGACCAATACAATGGGTGAAAAATGTTTAAAAATTATTTTACCCATAAAATACTGAAATTGGCACAAAGTTCAAAACCATTGAAATTTTCAATGTTTTGGTCCTACTTTGTATCAACTTCATCAATGGTGATTACTATCAAAAGATAGACTTCACCAAGGTTTTCTAAACTGATTTTAAAATGTTTTCAAAACTTTATCTTGGATCATATTCCTTGGGCTCTATGTACATGACTTGTACACATGCTCTCCCAATGATCCACCTGTTGGGTTAATATGAATTTGAGTTCAACTAGATGCAACAACTATGCACCTTGAACTTAACTCATATCCTAGCTTCTCACATGTATCTAGGGTGTATAAATACACATACATGTCAATTGGATGTGAGATGTGGGTTTTGGTTCATTTAAACTAGGGTTTCATGCATCTTCTAAGGCAACCCTATTTGATTCCCTTATAAATGGGACTCCAAGTCATGTCATTGTCCTTAGTTCAATTTTAATCAATTAAATGCATGAAATGATCATGGCATAAAGATAGCAATAATTAAGCATGACCAATGATCATGATGTCATGGCATATGATAAAATCTAAAAACACATGACACTTAAATCCTTAACCTAAGTATATTCATGACATATAAAATGATTAAGAATAAGCATGATTGTTGGTGCAATCGGCCCAGGTCACGATTGACCAGGACTCGAGTTTGACTCGAGTGATGTTTTGATGTTTGACAAAGTGGTTTGACATTGATGTTTGACATTGATGTCGGTTAATATATTGGGGAGATTGTTTATACAATCGATCCAGGTTATAGTTGACTAGACTCGAGTTTGACTCGAGGGAGACTTTGATGGTTGACTGGGGTTGACCATGTGATTATGGGAAAGTCCAAGCATGGGTCTTGGCAAGGTAAAGTCCAAGTCATGGGTACTTGGCATGGAAAGTCCAAGTGGGACATTTGGCAATTGGGAAGGTTCAAGTCTTGTGTATTTGGCATGAGAAGTCCAAGCATGGGTCTTGGCAAATGAGAAGTCCAAGCATGGGTCTTGGCAAATGGAAAGTCCAAGCATGGGTCTTGGCATGTAAAGTCCAACATGGGTTGGCAAGGGAAAGTCCAAGCTTGAGTCTTGGCATTTGGAAGTCCAAGGGGATTGATATTGGCAGCGTAAAGTCCAAGCGGAGTCTTGGCGGCGTAAGTCCAATGTGCCTTGGCAGTGTAAACACCGTTAGCATGACATAGCCGAGGGAAGCACCTGGAGGCTAGCGCGATGGATGAACAAGTCGTGGATGACTTGGAGGGATCCGAGAGGCGTGAGGCTGATGGAGGTGGCTAGAAGGCTTAGGTCTAGGCTAAGGGTGGTCTAGCAAGTATGGGGGCACCATATTTGGGTTTAAACCTCATGTTTGAGGTTGGCGGTCGGACCGCATTATGGGCGATTCGTCGTGAGTCGACGAGTTCGAGCGGTTTGAGTTGAAAACTACTCTCTGGCGATCATTGCTCGATGGAAGCGATCGGTGTCAATAACGACCGCTGCAAGGGACGGGCGATCGCTAGTTCATCCGCGAGCACGTAATGCTCAGTGGCCGGGTTAGGCGATCGACTACGCGGTGGCGATCGCCAATATTGGCGATCATTCGCCAGAGATCCGTTGGAGTTTTTCCAGTGGATCGACCGTTGTCTCACGACAACGATGGCATCGATCACCGTGACTTATGGCGGCGATCGATAAGGAAATCCAGGTCGCGCGGAAGGATAAAAGGAGCTCGACGGGAGGATTTTTGGCTATGGTTTCTTGAGCATCTTTGGGGCGATTTGTTCTGTAAATCGAGTCTCGAGGCCACTCTTCAAGCAACCAAAAGCAAGCAATCCAAAGTATTTGTAAAGTGTTTTCTTTACTTGTATTGCATTATTCTTCATTGTATTTGCTTGTTGCTTTTAGATTATTGTTGTAATCTATTGTAAGAGGTTTCTCCACCTCCGACTTGTGTCGAGAAGGAGTATTTATCATAGTGGTGTGTGATTGGCATCACTAGGGTTCGTACGAACCCAATCCGTGGAGTAGGAACCATTTCGGTTCCGAACCACGTTATATCTCGTGTTGTGCTTGTGTTCGTGATTGTATCTTTTCGTTATTGCTTTGATTATTTCTATTCCGCTGCGCATAACGAGTTTTGTAGAGACGATCACGAACGAATTCCATCTACGTACGGTCAACGCTATTCACCCCCCCTCTAGCGGTGTCAAATCTCTAACAATTGGTATCAGAGCCCGGGGCTCTTCTACGGACTAACCGCCGGGAGCTAGGACAAAGAAGCTAGAGGGTTAAGATGGAAGAACAATTGGGATGGAATATTAACACACCGATCCCTTACTCCTTCTATGGACAAGAAGGGTTTAAGCAATGGAAGTCAAGAATTGAAGACTTCCTAATGATGAGGGACTTCAAAGAATGGTCTATCTTAATGGAAGGATATAGCTATCCAAGAGGACCAAAAGGTGGATTCCTCAAGAAGAGATGGGAATGAAGAAGCGAGTCAAGCCTTGAAGAAGAATGAAGGTAATGAAGTTAAATTGATTTAATACCTAACAATATCTTGTGTATGTTAGGTAATTATGTAGATGCAAATGATCTATGGAGCCAAGTGGCCTAAGCTCCATGAAAGCCCATCAATGGTCCAAGAGGAAGAGACCAAGAGAGGCTAATGCATCACCTCACAAGGAAGTGAGGACTGGAGGTTGAGAGATCATCAACATCCAAAGAGGAAGAGGAAGTAGAATCGAAAGTTGATAGGAGTCAATTTGGTGGAGGAAGTGGAAGAAGCATCCACTTCTAGGATTGAGGAGGAGATTAGAGTTTCCTCAACACCAGAGCATCAAGAAGAAGCTTCTACATCCAGTCAAGATGAAGAAGTGTCAATTCCGAACTCCACCACTAACCTAGGTAACTTAAACACTCTAATTTCAAATAAAAATAATATTATGTGTTTTGAGTGTAGGGAATTTGGGCACTATAAGAGCAAGTGCCCAAAGAAGATTAGGAAAGCTCCACTGGCACCAAAAGTCAAGGATGCCGATTCCCCAACACCTAAAGGCAAGGAGCACATCATATGCTTCAAGTGCAATTCAAAGGGGCATTATCGGAGTCAATGCCCTAGGGGGAAGAAGAAAGGGCAAGGAGAAGCATCACAAGTAGGGGGAGCTTCTATAGCTAACCCTAAGGTATATTTTAATAATGCACCTTCCAAATTTAAAAGTCAAAAGCATGCTAGAAATTTTAATTCTCTTGCAATTCACCATGAAAAGCATGCTAGAGATAAATATATTTGTTTAGGAGCTAAAAGCGTTAACTTCAAAAGTAGGGAGAAATTTGGGACTAATGTCCCTAAAAACAACTTATTTAAGGACAAACCTAGGTCATATAACTCAAGATCAATTTTACCTAGTGAGACAATTAGAAAGGTGCAAGAGCACCTAGGTCTAAACCCTAAATGGACTAGGCATATGCCTAGGAGGTCCAATGCCCAAGATTTAAATCAAAATTCTAAAATTGGGCAATTAGAAAAGGAAAATCAAGTCTTGAGGTCAAGGCTTGAAAAACTTGAAAAGACCCTAAATAAGATACAAAATCAATTTAAAGGGTCTAATGGTCAAAGTCAACACCAAGGACCTAAGAGTCAAAAGTCAACCAAGGGAAAGCAAGGTTTGGGTCACAAACCTAAGCCTAAAGTGGCTTATTATAGTGTTCCATTTGACTATGGAACACAAACTAGGTCTAGGAAGACCAAGGTCAATAGGGAAGTCATCCCTAGAGTTGACCAAAGGGTGTGCCTAGTGGCTAGGGTTTCTAGGAAACCTAGGGTGGCCACTAAGAAGGTTACAAGGGGAGTTACCCCTAGAGTCAACCTAGATAAGACCCAAATGACCAAGGCTAACAAGCCTAGGAGGGTCATTAGGAAGGTATCTAGGGAGGTTATCCCTAAGGAATACCTAATTAACCCTAGGAGCTCAAATCGGTTTTGGGTTCCTAAGAGCGTGATTGATTCACGCTAAGATAGGTTTAGGGTGTGTCAACCTTGATTGGATGGGTAGTTAACTCAACCATGGCAAAGGTGGCATGTTAGGTCATTTTCAAGGTTTTGGTTACCTTGGGATGTGGTTAGATTTGAATTCTAAAGGATTTTAGGATGTGCCAATATTAATTGAGAAGTTTTGATAAAATGATCAAATTGGCACAAGTTGGGTTTAGAGGTTAGTGTGCCATTTTGGGTTCTTGGCACACTAGGGAGATTAGGTTAATATGGAAAAATATATCTAATTATATCAAATGTCAATTAATATTAAAGTTTAGGTATTACTATACCTATATATTTTATATGCCATGCTTTGATTGTCATATGTCATGTCATGACATCATGCCTATTTCTATGATTTTATATGTCATGAGTATGCTTAGGTTTTAGGTTAATGTCATGTATGCTTAGTTTTATATCATATGCCATGACATCATGATTATGAGCATATGCTTATTTATATCATTTCTAATGCCATAATCATTCATGCATTTAAGACAATTTGGTTGAAATTGATTTAAGGACTATGGCATGACTTGAAGTCCCATTTATAAGGGAATCAAGTAGGGTTGCCTAGGAAATGCATGAAACCCTAGATTAGGATGAACAAAACCCACATCTCACATTAAATTGACATGTATGTGTATTTTATACACCCTAGATACATGTGAGATGCTAGGATATGAGTTAAGTTCAAGGTGCATAGGTTTTGCATCTAGATGAACTCAAACTCATCTTATATGATTAGTGGATCATTGGGAGAGCATGTGTACAAGTCATGTACATAGAGCCCAAGGAATATGATCCAAAATAAGGTTTTGAAAACATTTTAAAATCAATTTAGAAAACCTTGGTAATGTCTATCTTTTGATAGCAATCACCATTGATAGAGTTGATACAAAATAGGGCCAAAACATTGAAAATTTCAATGGTTTTGAGTTTTTGTATCAAACTCACTATTTTATGGGTAAAATAATTTTCAAATATTTTTCTATGTATAATTATTTATGAATTTCTAAAATTCATTTCTGATAGTTGAAAATCGAGATTTTATTATCGATCGGCTTAATGTGGCGTGATCGGTGATGTGGCAATGTGATCGACATCGTCGAGTCATCGCTTGCCGATTTCAGGTTAACAAGGTTTGTTTAGCCCGTGTTCAGCTATGAAAAAGGTTCTTAATCACTCTTAACCCTAGGATATGCTTTAGGAAGCATTATAAAGGGTGAAAATCCATTGGATATGGATTAGGAGCTGTGTTAGGTCAAAGTATCAAATTTAGGGTGAGTGAAAGTTCTATGTTGAACTTAGAACCTTAATTTTGATGGTTTAGAATTCCTATTGGCTTAGGGGCTTTCCAAGGACATTGTTGGTGCAATGGTCAAGGGGGAGCAAGTCTTTAGGGGGAGGTATCCATCTTGGGATGATGGATGTGTTTTTCTCCTTGAAGAGGAGAAGTTATTGGGAGAGTATCATCAATTGGGAAAATTGATGGGTTTTTGATACCCAATTTGGAAATTGGGAGAGAGTATAGGATTGTCTCTCTTGAGTGATGTGTGAATTATAACTAGGAAGATGGTAGGCATCCTAGGTATTTATTTTTGGATCAAGGGGAAGATTGTAAGATTTCATTGGGACATGAGACATTGACCTCCTTGGAGAGAAAACCTTTTTGATGTTAGTCAAAAAGGGGGAGAATGTTTGGGGGAGAACATTTGGAGAGTGTTTACCAATTTGGGCTAATTGGTAAGGGATTTGAGTTGGTAGTCTAACTCAAATGATTTGTTTGGTTTTTGTCAAACATCAAAAAGGGGGAGATTGTTGGTGCAATTGGCCCAGGTCACGATTGACCAGGACTCGAGTTTGACTCGAGTGATGTTTTGATGTTTGACAAAGTGGTTTGACATTGATGTTTGACATTGATGTCGGTTAATATATTGGGGAGATTATTTATACAATCGATCCAGGTTATAGTTGACTAGACTCGAGTTTGACTCGAGGGAGACTTTGATGGTTGACTGGGGTTGACCATGTGATTATGGGAAAGTCCAAGCATGGGTCTTGGCAAGGTAAAGTCCAAGTCATGGGTACTTGGCATGGAAAGTCCAAGTGGGACACTTGGCAATTGGGAAGGTCCAAATCTTGTGTATTTGGCATGAGAAGTCCAAGCATGGGTCTTGGCAAATGAGAAGTCCAAGCATGGGTCTTGGCAAATGGAAAGTCCAAGCATGGGTCTTGGCATGGAAAGTCCAACATGGGTTGGCAAGGGAAAGTCCAAGCATGAGTCTTGGCATTTGGAAGTCCGAGGATTGATATTGGCGTAAAGTCAGCGGAGTCTTGGCGGCGTAAGTCCAATGTGCCTTGGCGGTGTAGACACCGATTAGCATGCATAGCCGAGGAAGCACACGGAGGCTAAGCGCGATGGATGAAACAAGTCATGGATGACTTGGAGGGATCCGAGAGGCGTGAGGTGATGGAGGTGGCTGAAGGCTTAGGTCTAGGCTAAGGGTGGTCTACAGCAAGTACGGGGCACCATATTTGGATTTAAACCTCATGTTTGAGGTTGGCGGTCGACCGGGCATTATGGCGGCTCGACGTGAAAGTCGACTTGAGTTCGATTGATTTAGCCGAATCGCTCTCAGCGATCGCTCATTGGAGCATTCGAGTGTCGGCAATGATCGGCAGTGTCGCGCAGCGATCGCATTGCAGCCGATCGCTAGTTCATCCGCGAGCACGAGAATGCTCTGAGCCGTAGGCGATTACGCTCTGGGCGATCACAATATTGGCGATCGCCAAGAGATCCGTTGGAGTTTTTCCAGCGTGGATCGACCCGTTGTCTCACGACAACAGTGGCATCAGTCGACTGGTGACTTATGGCAGTCGACTGATAGGCGGAAATCTAGGTCGCGCGGAAGGATAAAAGGAGCTCGACGGGAGGATTTTTGGTTATGGTTTCTTGAGCATCTTTGGGGCGATTTGTTCAAATCGTAGTCTCGAGGCTACTCTTAAACCAAAAGCAAGCAATCCAAAGCATTTGTAAAGTGTTTTCTTTACTTGTATTGCATTATTCTTCATTGTATTTGCTTGTTGCTTTTAGATTATTGTTGTAATCTATTGTAAGAGGTTTCTCCACCTCCGACTTGTGTCGAGAAGGAGTATTTATCATAGTGGTGTGTGATTGGCATCGCTAGGGTTCGTACGAACCCAATCCGTGGAGTAGGAACCGTTTCGGTTCCAAACCACGTTATATCTCGTGTTGTGCTTGTGTTCGTGATTGTATCTTTTCGTTATTGCTTTGATTATTTCTATTCCACTGCGCATAACGAGTTTTGTAGACACGATCGCGAACGAATTCCATCTACGTACGGTCAACGCTATTCACCCCCCCTCTAGCGGCGTCAAATCTCTAACAATGATGTCATGGCATGTCATATGGCAAACAAAGCATGGCATATAAAATATATAGGTATAATAATACCTAAATTTTAATATTAGTTGCTATTTGTTGTGATTAAATATATTTTGCCACATTATCACTAGTTTCCCTAGTGTGCCAAAAACCCAAAATGGCACACTAACCGCTAAACCTAAATTGTGCCAATTTGATCACTTTATCAAACTTCATAATTAATATTGGCACATCCTAAGATCTTTTTAGGATTAGAGCTCAAATGTATTTTTAAGGTAACCATAACCTTGAAAATATCCTAAAGTGCCACCTTTACCATGGTTGAGTTAACTACTCATCCAATCAAGGTTGGCACACCCTAAACCCACCTAGCGTGAATCAATCACGCTCTTAGGAACCCAAAACCGATTTGAGCTCCTAGGGTTAATTAGGTATTCCTTAGGGATAACCTCCCTAGATACCTTCCTAATGACCCTCCTAGGCTTATTAGTCTTAGTCATTTTGGTCTTACCTAGGTTGACTCTAGGGGTAACTCCCCTTGCAACCTTCTTAGTGGCCACCCTAGGTTTCTTACCAACCTTGGCCACTAGGCACAACCCTTGATCAACTCTAGGGATGACTTCCCTATTGACCTTAGTTTTCCTAGGTTTAGTTCCATAATCAAATGGAACATTGTGATAGGTTTCCTTGGGCTTAGGTTTGCCCTTGGATGAATCTAATTTCCTAGGTCTTGATTTTTGACCATTTGACTCTAGGCTTTGACTTCTAGACCCTACATGTTGACCTCTTGACCCTTGAAATAGATTTTGCATTTTTGCAAGGGTCTTTTCCATCTTTTCAAGCCTTGACCTCAAGACTTGATTTTCCTTTTCTAGTTGCCCAATTTTAGAATTTTGATTTAATCCTTGGGCATTTGACATCCTAGGCATATACCTAGTCCATTTAGGATTGAAACCTAGGTGTTCTCCTATTTTCTTGATAGATTCCCTAGGTAAAATATTTTTAGGGACATTAGTCCCAAATTTCTTCTTATTTCCTAAGTGGACACTCTTAGCACCTAAACAAATATGTTTATTATTTCTAGCATGCTTTTCATGTACAATAGCAAGACTATTAAAATTATTCCTAGCATGCTTCTTATCCCTAGAAATTGAAGGTGCATTAATAAATTTTACCTTAGGGTTTGCCTTGGAGGCTCCCCCTACTTGTGTTGCTCCTTCTTGCCCTTTCTTCTTCCCCCTTGGGCAATGACTCATAATGCCCCTTTGAGTTGCACTTGAAGCATATGATGTGCTCCTTGCCTTTAGATGTCGGGGAACCCATCCTTGACTTTTGGTGCCGGTTGAGCCTTCTTTACCCTTTTGGGCATTTACTCAGAGTGCCCGGATTCCCTACACTCAAAGCAAATTATATGATTTTTGTTTAAAACCGAATTGCTTGAGTTACCTAGAGTAGTCAGAGGCCCGAGTGGATTCTTTATCTCTCCGGTGGATGACTCCTCTTGAGATTGCCGGTGTGGAGGATGGTCTCTCCTCCTCAATCCTAAGTGGATGCTTCTTCCACTTCTTCCACCTTTCTTTCTCCGATCCTAAGTTGACTCCATCTCAACTTCCGATTCCTCACTTTCACTTGAGGATGAACTCTCTTCTACATCCTCCTCTTCCAAGTCTTCTTTGACCGATGATGAGTTTTCATGGAGCTTTGCCACTTGGCTCCATAACTCCTTAGCATCCATAAAGTCCCCTACCATACACACAATATCATTAGGGACCAAATCAAAAATAAAATTTACTACCTTTACGTTTTGCTCGAAGGCTTGAATTTGATCTTCACTCCATCTCTTCCTTTTGAGGAATCCACCTTTTGGTCCTCTTGGAAACTCAAATCCTTCCATTAATAGGGACCACCCCTCAAAATCTTTCATCATCAAAAAGTCTTCAATCCTTTTCTTCCAAGAATTGAAGCCTTCTCGTCCATAGGATGAATAAGGGACCGGTGTGTTGATGTCTCATCCTAATTGTTCTTGGACTTCCATCTTTACCCTCTAGCTTTTTGTCTTAGCTCCGGGCGGTTAGTCCGTAGAAGAACCCCAGGCTCTGATACCACTTGTTAGGGATCGTTTGGAACGGCTAGAGGGGGGTGAATAGCGCTTTGCTCGTTCGTAGATGAAATTTGATTGCGTGTTCGTCTCTACAATTTCGTTAGTACGCAGCGGAATAGAAATGAAAGTAATAACGATAACGAAATGAACAACACGCTAACACAAGGATATAACGTGGTTCGGAACCGAATGGTTCATACTCCACGGATCGAGTTCGTACGAACCCTAGCGATGTCAATCACACACCACTATAATAAACACTCCTTCTCGGAACAATCCGGAGGTGGAGAAACCTCGTACAAGATGATTACAACAATAATCAAAAGCTACAAGAAAATACAATGAAATACAAAGCAAAACTAGTAAAGAAAAATACTTTACAAATGCTCTTGAATGCTTAATCGCTAGGTTGATCGAGTAGCACTTGGAGACCCTGAATTGCAGCAGCAACTCGCCCCAAATTGCCTCAAAGAACCATACCATTTTCCTCCATCACGAGCTCCTTATAAAGATTCAACCTGTGCTGGAAAAAGTCGATCAGTCGACTGATGCCACTGTTGTCGTGACACAACGGCTAGATCCACGTTGGATAAGTCCAACGAATCTACCATCAGTCGACTGATCATACCCATCAGTCGAATGATGGAGTCCTCACTCGACCAGTCGAGTCTCGACTCCATTCTGTGGTCGATTTCTCGAGCACCAGTCGACTGATCACACGATCAGTCGACTGCTCGAGCCATCAATCGACTGCCCACCTCGCGGTCACTAGGCGTAACCCACCAAACCCTAGATTGACTCGGTTGATCGCCACATGGCACTGGTCGCGCACACCTCAAACATGAGGTTTTAACCCAAGTATGGTTCCCATACTTGCTAGACCACCCTTAGCCTAGACCTAAGCCTCTAGCCACCTCCATCACCTCACGCCTGAGCCCTCCAAGTCATCCATGACTTGTTCATCCATCGCTAGCGTGCTTCCATCGGCTATGTCATGCTAATCTGTCTACCGCCAAGGCACATTGGACTTACGCCGCCAAGACTCCGCTTGGACTTTACGCCGCCAACCATTGGACTTATGCTGCCAAGACTCCCGCTTGGACTTTACGCCGCCAATATCAATCCCCTTGGACTTTCTCTTGCCAACCCATGTTGGACTTTCCATGCCAAGTACTCAAGACTTTCCATGCCAACCCATGTTGGACTTTCCTTGCCAACCCATGTTGGACTTTCCATGCCAAGTACTCAAGACTTGGACTTCCCTATGACAATTACATTGTCATATGTTTTTGTCGAACATCAAAACATCACTCGAGTCAAACTCGAGTCCTGGTCAATCGTGACCTGGACCGATTGCACCAACAAGAATAGGAGATATAGTAAAGATTAATCGCATCCTAACCATACAACTCTACTAGTCCGATCACCATATCATCGAAACAGTAAATGGATAAACATATTTCATTTAACCCATCCGGGTTATTACACCTAGGGTTCCCACACCTAGGGTTCTACTAAAATTTGTTTCATTCCTGAAATCCGCTCCTACAGAATAACCTCATCTAAGTTATTCTATCTCTACTAGTCTTAATCATGGTATCCACCGCAAAAACACATAACCATATACAACATATAACACACTGTCTAATAAACGACAGCATAGTCTTACCAATGGCAATTAATGGCTGAAATTAATTAGGGTATAACTAAAGGGTCATGCCAGAACAAAGTCATGGCAATACTAAATAAAACATCAGATGTCTACATATTCCCTAAACTATGTAAGCAATGTAATCATGACATCATGCACTAGGATCTAGAGAGTCAAAGAACCTATATGTATACCTTCTACGAATTTATCCATCTTAGTCATATCATTCAACTAGTCTAATCCCAATATTAGTCCAATCCTAATACTAGTCCAAAAAGTAAGAGGTAAACATCTACCAATAATATCTAATCATTTATATCACCATGATAACTAGCTACGTATAGCAGTAATAACAATTAATAACCATATGCCAACGATAAACCAGCAACCTAAAAATTTAACAGTCTAACTGATATAAGGTTAAAACAATACCAGACAAAACATGATACCACCGCATAACCAATATAACCAATACGAATATGCACTAAATCTAGAAAATTTTCTAGAATTTATTTACCTGTTAGCCATCTGGAGATGTCCTGTTGCTTCCAAATCCCCCATATTGACCTCGTCAATAATACCTTGAATTTCCGAAACATAAAAATCGTCGGAAATCCGTACAACTCCAAAAATACCCAGTTAACCTGCCAAACGTGGCAAACTCCGAAAACCCAAAGACCCTAAGGAAACTCGAAACCTATGCTCTGATACCAAATAAATTGTCACGCCTCGAGGGAGTCCCCGCCAGACAAAAATTCGACAGCATCTTCCCTGTACGGATGACAATACCAATTTTCATACAAGGCCTACACGGCCACTATACATCGGTCAACACGACCGGAATCCAAACACACACGCAGATAATAAAATAGGCCTTTGGCCAACTATCACAGTAAATGGTAACCAGTCCACAATAACTAGACTTACCCCTTCTGCCATCTGGGCAGGAATATTGAACCAAATCCAATCAAAACAAAACCGAATAAAGGTCCATAAGGACACTAAAAATCCACGAATACAAATATCCAACTCCCATCCTAAACATGTCTTCTAATCAAAATATCTAAACTATAGAAACAAATAACAAATAAAAACTTTCACGACGAGTGAGGTTTGGAAGCTGGACTCTCCTGACGGCTTTATCCTGAAATAGATATAAATCAACGGGGTAAGTTCAAAGAACTCAGCGGGTATAGTCGATATGCAAAGTAAGATATAGCTAACAATAAAAATTATGCCAAGATAGTCTACATATAGGTAAGCAAGAAATAAATAAATGCAAAAGGATCAGACTCACTCTAAATCTCCTACTCGATATAGGAGCGTACTACTATAAGAGATAAAGTCATCACCATATACGAATATGAATCTCAGATGCATGTGATCATCGTATGCACATCCAAGGCATCAATACAATAACGCAAAGAACACAATACAAATGCAATCCGTGCAGCGCGTATGTCTGTAAATGGCGGTCACCCCGACGCTACCACCGCCACACGAATGGTGAAGTCGAGTGGGTAGAGGCTATGACAATCGCGTGCACTCATCATCGCTCTGAGTGATCGAGCGATGTGGATCTTTGTAGGAGTACACCTATCCTCCGCCCCAAACAGAGCGGGAGCTAAGCTCTCATCTCGGTTATGTATGTAGCAGGAGGGATCCTCGCTCGCTACCACGCGCTCATCTACCCATGAGCGAACCAATGAGCTTAACAGAGCAATCGTGCACACCCTCCCGATGTACACTAACCACGAGTGGCGTGTGTGTATGGAATCGTCCGAGCTCAACTATAAAGGAACTCATTCACCAAGATAATCATGCAAGATGGTGCATGATACTAAAGCATGTAAATCCAACTAAATACACCTATCCGAATAATATGCACAATCAATATGTACATATCCATAATCCAAGTAACTATGATCCAAATAAAACAGGGAAGGTATAATCATAACCTATCACATGCATGTATCAAGTAGGCACCAAAAACATACTAGGCATATAATCATGAAAATTATTGCAAGCTATCCTAACTAGCATATCAACTTGACTATATCTAAAAGATAAGTCAAAATACCCGCCTGCTAAAATGACCGTAATAATAAAATCTTCACGCCCGCGGACCTATCTCGTATCCACGTCCTGTATACAACATAATTACCATTAAGTTCTAGCATACAACAAATGATCGAATCGAATCCTACATCGACCTCATATCCGATCCACTGGATTGATTTAGTTATCCTATTTAACCTGATCAATCCTCCATATATAATGATAGAACCGATTAACATCATACCGAAATCAACAACCCAGCCAACTATAGATCACTCAGAACTAACTCACACCCAATCATATAACCAAAGTACCGACAACCACTGTCAATAACCTGTAATTAAATTAAAATCATCATGTATATAATCCAACCAATCAATCACAACCCCACAACAGCTCACCAACAGGACATCACAATTAGACCTCCAATTTCATACCGTGAATCCAATCCACTTACCCAGTACAACTCCTTTGATCCGAGTATAGGTATCAAATCTGGACCAATTAGATTTTTTTGCAAACAATCCCTATTCGAACCACCTTCCTCACCTAGAAATCACAATATATAACCAGCTCTAACAAGATCCTTACCCATTCACAATCAAGAACAAAGCATCACCCAGCGTATTCCACAACCCACCGATTACACAACTCAAAGGCCTAATCCACCCTATTTAGAATCCTCTGCTTAACCCATCTCCATCCTAAATCTCATAGCCAACAATCCTACTCCACAAAATACGCACAGCCACCCCTCCGATAGGCACCATCGACAGCAATACATCACGTTGATGCACAAGGATCACATAGAAATTAACAGATGATAAAGAATAGGTAATTGAAGCTTACCGGCCTTAGGAATCCCTCGACAGCAATCCTTCCCAAATCTCTGTTCACCGGAATTCCTGTTGCTGCCCTAGCACCCCACACGGAGATCTTGCTTCGACGACAAGCAACCGTGACACCCCCCCCTCAATCCGACAGTGGCTGGCGCTGCGGCGGCGACAGTGGCAGAGGAGCCGGCGGAGGATGGTCGTGGATGGGGGTGGCGTGTGCGTCTCGGGCGAGCGGCGACGGTGACTGTGGGCTGCCAGCAGGCGTGGGCGACGAACGTGCATAGGTCGCCGCATGCGTACAACGTACAGAAGCGGCGGCGAGCTTGCATTGGCGGCGAAGTGGCGATCAGAAGAGGGGCGGCAGAGCAACGGCCGAAGGCGAGCACGCAGCGTGTTTGCGTGAGCAGCGACGGTGACGCGACCTCGATGTCGGACGGCGAAGGGGAGAGCGACTCGCAGCGGCCGACGATCGCGACGAAGGAGAAGGCGATGGCTGTGGCGGACGCTTGCTGCGGCGCGGTGGAGGAAAAGAAAGAGGGCGAGGCGCCGAGAGAAGAAAGAAGCGACGGTTTGAGGGCTACGGGCGCGAGAAGGGGAAGACTCGGGAAAAAGGGGCGTCGTCGCAGAAAGTCGCGAGGAAGAAGTTCGTGCGCGACGTGGAAAGAAAGAAATCCCGAAATTAGGAAATAAAAACCTAGACTTATACCTAGGGTAAATTTATCCTATTTACTCATCTAAATAGGCCCTTTAAAAACCTGTTTTCTCTATCCCCGTAATTATCTCGTACGACCTCCTTTTAAATCCAGAAAAATTCCTAAAAATCCCTAAAAATTTCTAAGATTATTTTTCTTAATTCTTTGGCCATTTAATTTAATATTTTAAATTTTCAGTATTTAACACTTGCTAAGAAAGTCCATTCCGAAGATGACATCATAGTCGTGCATGTCCAGCAAGATCAAATCACTATAAAGCTCTCTGTCTGAAATTCTGACCGGCACGGCACGCAACCAGTGTGTAGATGTCATTGTTTCACCCGAAGGTAGGGTTATTAAAAACTGAATATCTAAGATATCCAGAGTTATATCTATCTTCTTAACAAATGTCATAAACATGAAAGAATGGGTTGCCCCAGTATCAAATAGTACGGTAGCATGCTGACTAAGGATAGGTATCTGACTTGTGACCACCGTAGAAGCATTTGCTACCTCTTCCTTGGTGAGGGAGAAGATCCGGGCATTATGTGTAACTGATGGGGCCTCTAATCTTCCTTGGCTGATGTAAGGACCCTCCAGTGCTCCTTGCATCTGATGTAGCTGGGCTGGTCTACCTCCATACTGAATAGACTGTGGCGGAGGCAGATTGGTCTTAGTGGGGCACTGTTTGGCGAAGTGTCCCTCGACACCACATATATAACACCCGCTCACTCCCTGGCGGCAAACTCTTGGATGCTTCCTCCCACACTTAGAACATGTAGGATACGTAGGTTGCTTACTGGCTGAACCTCCCTTTGCATTATTCCATTGCTTCCTCTTGCCATTGTTGTTTCGCTTCCAGTTCGAATTACCGCTCTGAGGTTTCTAACCTCCTGAACTTCCCTGGCTTTTGCTTTCTATCGAGGCTAGCTTCTGGTGCTTGATACTATTCATGTAATGCTCCGTGATTAGCGCACTACTGATTAGCTCTTTAGTAGTCTGTGGTCTATTAATTCCACCAGCCACATTCAGAGCTATCTCCGGTCTCAACATCTTTAGTATCAACCTAACTTTTTTCTTCTCAGTACTGACCAGTTTCGAGCATAAACGAGCCAACCTATTGAACTTCTTCACCGCTTCATCTACTGATAAATCTCCTTGTCGGAACTCCGTGAACTCATCATAATGCTTATTGGTGACTCGCATATGGAAGAACTCCTCGAAGAACTCCGTCTCAAAGTTCGTCCATGACATTTGGTTCACCACCCTCTTGGCCTTTACTCGCTCCCACCACATTCTGGCATCTCCAGTCAGACAGAACGAGGCACACTTGACTTTCTCATTCTCAGGCCAGTTCAGCAGTTCCACTATGCTCTCTACTGTATTGAACCATGCCTGAGCATCCCATGGTTCATTGGCACAGGCAAAACTCTCTGGCTTCAGCTTTTGCCATTGAATCAGATACGACTCTTGCCTCACCCCTCCCACTGGAGCTGTTGGTGGGACTAGTGGGGCGGAAGATGTAGTTGGAATGACATTCTGAGTCCCGGGTTGAGTAACAGGATTTTCTCGTTGATTCGTCATCAAGGTATTGATGACCTGCTGCTGCTCTGCCACTTGTTGTTGGAGCTGAGTGACTATCTGCATCCAGGCAGGTGGTGGTACTTCTTCATTCATTCCTTGTCCTCTACAGGGTCTTCCTCGAGGCATTTCTTGCTCTTCATAAGATGATAAAGTGAAACCACTATAAGACTATTATCACTACTTTTTATCATCTTCACATACATATCTAGCTATGCTTTATTACTTACTGTCTATCATCTTCATATATATATATATATGCAAGCATGTTTAACTCAAAGAGAACATTCTAGGTGAGCAGGTTTAACTTAAAAGAAGCATTCCATACTACTCATAAAATAAATAAAGCAGATAAATACTTGCTTACTTGGAGGCGGCAGGACTGATGCTCGATATGTGTGTGACGGAAGGGCGGAACCTCGCTCTGATACCATCTTGTAACACCCCCCTAGTCTTTCCACTCTCTACCAGGGGAGATGTCACTACTTCACTGTCTTATTCTTAAATTCATGCAATATACTAACGCAATATGCTAACAACTAACATGATCATAAGGACCTTGACATCACTTAAATAATAATCATTTCAAGATCTTCACATGACATGCAAGTATTAAGACTAACCCAACATGACTCTAGCATTCTTTGGTCTCAACCATAAGCAATCCAGTTGAACTTTAACAATATAAAAAAGAAAACAATTAAAAACTAAAAACACCATGTAACTGGGTTAGACATATGCACTTAGGATCTTTTATTTCCACTGTTTCGTCGCCACACACACCAAACACTTCGTCCGCCATGCCACCTCACTGAAACTTTTCTTTACCTTTATCTGCAGTATAAGGAAATGCAAACTATAAGCAATAACACTTAGTAAATACTTTCTATGCTCACAAAAATATGCACTTTATGAAATCATGCAACTAGTTCTCTTGTCCTGGATACATTGATACACATGCAAACATAACTGGAAATCATAACTCTGATTACTTATCTCTTGTATAAATCATGCTCTTAAGTATTTTAAAACTTGTCAACAGTCTATCTGAACTGGAATGATTAACTTTGAAAACTTTTACTTATACTTATACTGATACTTCAAAATAATAATCATCCTGGATATGGGCCCGGTATAGTACCAATGCGCGCTTTCCTAATAGGCCGGGGTGACCAACCACCGAACCTACTAGGGTAACTGAGACTGAGGGCCTTGGACCGTGGGCGAAATTGATGCCCGGTACATGCCCTGTTAAAAGTAAAATACTTCCTTTATAATTATATTCTTATACATACTGAAAAAAATGCTCTTAATCCCCTAAACCACGAATGGGGAGCACCATAAAGATCATTATGCTCTTGACCCCCAAAACTAAAGTGGGGAGCATACTGAAGATCGTTGTGCTCTTAATCCCCAATTCGAACGGGGAGCATCTTTAAATTTTCTTTATAATAGAAATATATTTACATCTTACTTTACCTCATGCATATAATTGTAAGCTACAACTCATCTACAACATGCATGATCATAAATCACATTCTTATCATGGATCTAAACATGATGCTGAATTACCCATAACATAATGGTAAAATCACGTAACTGAAAACACCATGCATAACTGAAAATAACATGCATCGTAAAGAGAAAACCTTCTGCGTGTTCCTTTGCTTTAGCGTGACACTCTACCAAGTCCTTGAGGAGATTCTTCTTGAAAATCTCCTCTTGAATTATCCCACGGTGAAAAAAAAATTTTCTTGGTGGAAGAACGAGAGAGAGAGATGAGAGTTCGGCGGCCGGAAAAAAAAATGAGAGGGAGAGAGAGAGAGAAGCAGCTGGAAAACAACGAGAGGGAGAAAGAGAGAGGGGCGGCGTGAGGGAGAGAAGAGGAGGAGGCGTGAGATTTAAAGAGATATGGGAAAAATATATATATATAAATTAGAATTTTTCTTAACCTAATTACCCCTTTAAATAATTAGTCAAATCAATCAATCTCTTTTTTTTTTGCCTATAGATATATTTTGTTATATCCTACTCATTGGTAATCTTATGACTTAGTGGTGGGAAGCCTATTCTCCTAAACCAATGGTTCATGGTTCAAGCCTCGGCTAATGAACTATTTATTCAATTTTTTTTCTTAATTATTTCTATTTATTATTATTATTATTATTATTATTCTATTCCTATTTTTATTATTTCTATTCTTATTCTTATTTTGATTTTTCTCTAATAAAAATATAGGAACTAAAATTTGGGTTGTTACAAAAACTCTCAATATGATTTTGGATGCTCAAAGGGAAGTCTATAACAAAGCTGGAATAGGACATAAATCGAAACAAAAGGAATTTAGCTTCATACCTTTAGTTAATAGAACTCATGTTGGTAAAGCTAAAGTAACTAAGGCATGGATACCTAAACAATATGTTGTGGATGCTAAAGGACCCAAAATCTGGGTTCCAAAAGATCTTGTGTTTTGTATTTGAACAGGTATCGGTCAAGGGGGAGTGTCCAATGATATGGTTTGTCGATAGTGGATGCTTCAAACACATGACCGGGGACTCATCAAAATTTATTACAATCAAAAATAGAAATAGAGGCACTATTGATTTTGGAAATAGTGGTAAATTAAAGGTCATAGGAGTAGGAGACATTGTTATCTCTGAACAATTTAGGATTAAAGGTGTCCTGCTAGTTAAGGGAATGACTTTTAATCTTCTGAGTGTTAGTCAATTATGTGATGAAGGGTACAGAGTTGAATTTTATTCAACTCAATGCCTAATTAAACATAATGAATCCAACACTACCATGTTAGTAGGAACTAGAAAGGAGAATATCTATCAAATTCAATTTAGTAGTGCTACTAATTAACATGCATGTAAAGTGTCTCTTATCCAAAGAAGATGAATCATGGCTATGACATCGAAGATTTGCACACGTCAACATGAAGAACATGAAAAAGTTGGCTAAGAAGGAGCTTGTGCGAGGACTGCCTTTGCTCAAATACGAGAAAGACAAACTTTGTGATGCATGCCAGAAAGGCAAACAAACAAAAGCATCACACAAAAGCAAAAATATTGTGAGTACGTCAAATTCTTTAGATTTACTGTATATGGATTTGTTTGATAGTAGTTCAACTAAATCTCTAGATGGTAGTAGATATTACTTGGCAATAGTAGACGATTATACAATATACACATGGACTTTCTTTCGCAAACATAAGGATCAAACACTAGAAATTTTTATTTCTTTTTTAGAAGAATTGAGAATGAGAAAAAAGCAACAATTAAGATAATTAGGAGTGATCATGGAGGTGAATTTGAAAACACAAGGTTTAAGGATTTTTGTTTAGAAAAGGGTACAAACATGAATTCTCCACCCCTAAAACACCATAACAAAATGGTGTTGTAGAAAGGAAGAATAGGGCTTTACAAGAAGTTGTGAGGAGTATGCTCAATGAGTATGTTCTTCCTAGCTATTTGTGGGCCGAAGCTATTAACATTGCATGCTATGTTCAAAACAGGGTTTTGATACATAGATTCTTAGAAAAAATATCTCACGAACTATGGTTTGAAAACTCACCAACAATCAAACACCTTAAGGTATTTGGTTGTAAGGTGTTTATTTTAAACACTAAGGATCATCTAGGAAAATTTACTATTAAAGTGGATGAAGGTATCCTTATAGGATATTCCTTCACAAGAGGCTTATCGTGTTTATAACAAAAGAAAGAATTTGGTGGAGGAATCATCAAATGTAGTTTTTGAAAAAAGTAAAGTGCAAATTGATTCTAAGGAAGAGAGTGATGAAGTCATGTTTGAACTCAAGAGATTGAGTTTGAATGAGAACACCAATGTAGGGGGAGTTAGACTTGACTTCTATAGTGAAAGACCTAGGTTAGAAGGGTTCTCGCTCGAGCATGTGCCAAATGATGAGGTACAAACATCTCGAGTACCAAGATCCACTAGGATGGTCTCTAGTCATCCCCTAGATCAAGTTGTTGGAGACATCCATCATGGGGCAAGGATTAGATCATTCTTTAGGAATGAAGTGAATCAAGTAGCTTTAATTTCCGAAATTGAGCCAAATGTAATTGATGAAGCCTTGCTTGATCCGGACTGGATCATAGCAATGCAAGATGAATTAGGACAATTTGAGAGAAGTCAAATTTGAGATTTATTCCCAAAGCTTGAATAAGCCACCATAAGTGGCACAAAATGGGTATTTAAAAATAAAATTAATTATAAAGGATAAATTGTTAGAAACAAGGCTAGATTGGTTGCCAAAGGTTACAATTAAGTTGAGAGATTGGATTACAATGAGACTTATGCACCCGTAGCTAGATTAGAGTTCATAAGAATTATGCTAGTATTTGTAGCATATAAAGGCTTCAAGTTATATCAAATGGATGGGAAGTCAGTATTTTTGAATGAACTTATTAAAGAGGAAGTCTATGTTAAACAATCATCGGGGTTTGAAAGTTTTGAATTTCTAAACCACGTGTATAAGCTTAAGAAGGCTCTTTATGGGCTGAAATAAGCACTTCGTGCTTAGTACGAAAGGTTGTCAACCTTCCTAGTTGAAAGAGGTTTTAAAAGAGGTCAAATTGATTCCATACTATTTTTGAAAATAAATGGTGAAAGTATATTTGTAGCTTAGATTTATGTTGATGACATAATATGTGGCTCAAACAATAGGGATTATCTCAATGAATTCATAGCACACACAGAAAGTGAGTTTGAGATGAGTCTAATAGATGAATTGACTTTTTTTCTTGGGTTGCAAATCAAACAAACTAAAGAAGGAATTCATATCTATCAATAAAAATATGCCATGAAATTGCTCAAGAGATTTAACATGAAAAATGTGAAGGAGGTTTCCACTCCGATGGCACAAAACACTCACTTAGACAGTGATGTAAATGGAAAATCAGTTAATTTGAAACTCTATAGGAGTGCCAAGATAGCCTTTTATACCTTACAATGAGTAGATCTAACATTGTATTTGTAGTGGGTATGTGTGCACGATACTAATCATGTGCGAAAGAGTCTTATTAGGTTACGGTTAAAAAGATCATGAGATATTTTAAGACAACCATAATAGTTGGATTGTGATATCCTTGAACTAAATCTTTTGATTTAGTAGGCTATACTGATTCTGATTATGTTGGATGCAAATTGAATAGGAAATGCACTAATGGGGGTTGCAATTCCCAGGATCAACATTAGTTAGTTGGTCGAGTCGAAAGCAACATTGTGTCGCTCTCTCCACGACTGAGACTGAGTATGGGAGAGCGTATATCACAATTATTATGGATGACACATATCCTAAAGGATTATGGTTTTCGTATAAAAATGTGTAATTGCTTTGTGATAACATTAACACGATAAATTTGACGAAAAATCAAATCCATCATTCCAGAATGAAACACAATGAAGTGAGGCATCACTTCATTAGGGACCATATAGCAAGAGGAGATATCGTGCTCAATTATATTGGGTCGAAGTCTAATCTTGCTGATATTTTCACAAAACATCTTCCATAAATGAATTTAGCTATTTAAGAAGAGAATTAGGGATGTGTGTTGCTGAATGAAAACTCTCCATGATCTTAAGAGCATAGAGATGACTCGGATAATCTCCCAACGAGTGTAATCGGTAGAATGGTTTCCTTAGGATTATTTTCATTATTGTTTTAGATTTTCTAATATAAATGGGGGTTTTGGATTTGAAAGTCTAAAACTACAATTGTGAGGTAATTAAAAGTCTAATCTAACAAGGCAAGTAAATGAAATATTCAACAAGTAAAACATTGCGAGTAATAAAAACTGGTAGAGAAATTAAAACAAACACTTAATGTGCACAACTAAAATTAACCTAAACATTAACCTAAACAGAGTAATTCAAATGTAAGGGCAAATTGATAAATATTGATATGTAAAAAATTAATCTAAGCTAAATAAAAAGATAAATGATCTAATCAACCCAAGATGTGTCCCGTGTATGAATAAGTTCCTCCAACTAAGTTCAACGGAGCTCGAGCCTCCGAATGCAGCGGTGGATGTGGGATGGCGAAAACTCATGAATCCAGAAGCTTGATGGATGCTCCGAATTCTTCTGGATCCATTTGAGCTCGGAGAAATGTCGTCGAGGCGGAACTTCTCGAATCCGCAGGAGAAGGTAGAAGAGATGGAAGATGGAGGACGTTGTCAGAATCTCTTGATGAAGCGGTTCCTCCTCAAGTCCGAAGGAGGAAAATCGGTGGAGGGTGGTGGAGGGCGGCTGCTAGGGCTTGAGGGAAGAATAGATCCCTTCAAATCCATTCAAGGAGCTATTTATATCGACTCTCAGCTAATGCCAAGGACGCCACACGATTGTGTCTTTTTGGCACGACCGACCATGTGTGCTTTTGATTTGTTCTTAGCATGACCCCATCATGTGTTTTTTTGGAGGTCGTTCTCCTTCGTCTTCTTCATCTCTATTACTTGGGAATCAGCCTAACCACGTTTGGAACCATGATAAGCTCCAGTATTTTTAATTTTACAAATAACAACATAAGTATATACTATATTTAATAATTTAGACCTTTTCTATTGTTACCCGCAGAAAGATTATATCCATGTTGCCTAAGCAATCGAAATCTAAGAGAAGTTTCATAAAGGCCATAGTTCTCGTCGTCAACGTCAAAGATCAAGTTTAATGCATGATCTATTTCTTCTTCAAAATGATAGTGCAGTCTAAGAAGTTGGACTGAATCATCAATCAAATTCGTAAGTTGTAGTATGTCACTGCTGGTGTCCCTGAACATGCTCTTTACTTGCAACTTTAATTATTCAACTCTCTCTATCGACCTTTGAGTGGACTCCTGCAGCATCATCCGAATTCTTAGATAATATAATATATATCCAATAATATATATTTAATCAGGACCTATATATATTGTCATTTAATTTGTATGTAGCAAATAAGACATTAATTTTTAAGAACTCATCCAGAAATATCGAATAAATGTGAGCAGATCAAAACCTGTGTTCGAAAGGATCTTCGGATGAAAAAAATACCCCAAACGCTTGGATGAAATTGTGTGAAGTTGCTCCAGGGCGATAACGCATTGGTTAATTACGAGACTCTCCTCTGTATTTCTAAGGGTTGACTCCCCCTTCAACAGTATATGTTGTACGGGTGATAGTACTCGATGTCCCTTCGTCTCAGCGTGGTCGATCCTTCTTGATGTAGCATGGATTTTCAATATGCATTGGTCACACGTCATCCTGATTCAACCTCATCAACCGGTGGCACTAGCACTATGGGACTGGGCCGATTGGTCATCAGAATAAGTAGGGAAGAAAAATCATATTTGATATTGATATCTGATGTAAATAAAAAAAAAAATGGTGCGAAGTTATGAACCGCACGTACTTATCATCAGCAAAAGTTGGTGATGGCTTCTCCATCTTCATTATTAATTGTGATCTTGGCTACCCTTCTCTTGGTATTTATAGGTTCAATTTTTTTTTACTATTCCAGCATTCTTTTTTTTGCCAATTTTTCTTCTTCTTAATTAATATAGAGGAATTTGAGTGACTAAATATGTTGATCTTTCGCTCTATCTAATTAAGCTGAGCCATCGTTGAATTTCATTGAGCACCCGTTCAAATTTCAATTTAGATTCATTGCAAATTATTCTATTATGTGATATTTCTAAATAAAAATCTATTATCTGAATTCCTTTCAATTTAGGATGATCAAAAATTAAGACATTACATAAACTTACTCGAGAATTTAACCAACAACAAATTAAAAGTTAACTTGGCTTGTAAAAAATAATGATTTTGAATTGAAGTGTTATAAATAATTTTACAGAAATTATTATTTTTAACTCTTTTGGAATTTCGAAATTGAATTTCAACACCACTTAAAATTGATTTTGAATCCCAAAACACTCCCAAAAAAATATCCTTTTTTTTTTTGAATTTTTTTCTATATAAAAAAAATCAATTTGTAATCCAAAAATGATTTTAAAAATTAACCTTGAGTATGTGAATTGTGAATTGATGATGCAAGGATTTTAAAATCAATTTCCAAAGCCATGATTTTCTGCGTTGACGGTTCAAACTTGGGATGCAGCTGCAGAAGGATTTCTATGCATTGTCCACCTCCGTGGTCGAAAAGTATCCTTAATTTACCAATTTGTGCATAAGCTTCATTGCACGGAACCACCAAATCAATTTAATAACATTCAAATTAGACCAAGTCGTTTTTAAGTCACATTGTCTAATGTTAGACAACACTTATTTGATAACATCTATGGTCATTGACATTCACCAGACCACACTTAATTTTAATCAATTTTATAAATCGTTTAGTTTATAAGTCACATCATCGATTGTCCCTAGAGTCACAATTAAATTCGAACTTTGTTATCGGGTAAAATATTATAGAATTTTTTGTACTTGTGTTCATCCAATTTCGTTAAGCGTCAATCAAGTGTGTACCTTTGTGTTCCATAGTATGCTGCTTCTGTATACCGTGCTTTATATGATGTCTATAGAGTATAATTTGTGTTCTATGTTTTTTTTTTTAACTAATTAAGCTTGTCTTTGTTCCACTTTGTCTAGCTAGGGTATCATTTTAGATCGATGTATACCGATTAAAGTGGTGTGTTGTCGGTGAATTGTAAAATGTTGAATGATCCTCGATCGGTCATTAGGCGATAATGAATTCCCTCTAAAATACCATTCTGAAGATCAAGTTCTGTATTATGGTGCAATGCATCAGTCCCTTAATTAGATGTATAGCTAGTAAGGATAATTAACAAGCTCATGGACATAAATTTATGTGTCGAATTAACTATATATTAAATGTGTATTCTACCAGTTTTAACATCTCAGAGTACATGTTCTATAAATGCTAACTGATAAAAGTACTTACCAGTTGAGTTCATTAGTAGGTGCCTTAAGTTTTGTGGCAAGACTAACAATCAAATTCTCTAAGCCTCAATATGAGCTTAGTCCAATTTATGTTCCATATCTATGAACTATTGAAATGCAACAAATAGGTCTGTTTCAAAACAAGTATTCAGATTTTTTTGCTACTTCTCGGATCCAGAACTATGGTTTCCAGATCAACAAGTGATGGTGTAAGTGATTGAGCAAGAGAGGTATGGTGGCCATAGAAGTCGAGGAGTTTAAAATTAATAATTCATTCAAATGTTCCACAAATAATCCTGTTTATTAAGCAAAAAAAAAAAGAAAAGAAAAAAATAGTGACCAAGGCCATAAATTTGTTACACATTAATTCCAAGCAAAAGTGCAAATTTTATTAAGCAAGTTACTTAAGATATCACTACATATCAATTACAACATGAGCTTCCTTTATTCAAACTTAACATTGATGGGGCATTCTCAGACTGCAGTATCATGCATGCTCTTCCCACTGAGCTATATATGATTTTAATTTATTGAATGAGTGACACTTTTATATAGGAACTGGTTCGACCAACACCAAAGAGATATTATCTTTCATCTTATTATCGGAAATGGTGTACTCATCGGTGTACCTATATACGTCTTCCATTGATACTGAAAAGCTGAGTATTCTTTCAATTATAGGTCGAGCTACTGGTGTTGGGTCGAGACGTTCCTCATTTAGATCCTTCCATGATTTCTCCACTATCTCTCGTAGCTTCTTGCATGCAACTTTGACATCTACACCATGCTCTTTCATGTAACTTTGCACCGTAGAGGCAAAATGGTCCCTCTCTTGCTCCGTCTAAAAATAAAATTTGTTTAATTGATACTATCAAACATTAATTAATTGTCGATCGATAAACTATACATTGTATCAAAGGAATTGTGAGTAAATTGATTATATACCTCATGTGATCTTATATCATTGAGGAGTCTACCAAGTACACGACAAGCTTCCACCGGCTTGGGAGAAGTAGAATACCAGTCGAATACCTCTTTTGTTGCCACTTCTCCCATACCTAAATACATGGAACAAATGACGAAAGAACATGCACAGGAGATCAACGAAACACACAAGTGTTCATCGAGCGATGGCACATATCGCTCTACACCCCACTTGGATTCTTCAAAATATGATGTGGCTACGATTATAAACTGTGTCGATTAAGAAAATAAAATAAAATTAGTCGACAATTTTTAGGATATATAATAGAAGCCAAATCTCTTTCCTATTAACGTATACGTACTTCATTTCGAAGGTATTGCACACGATACTTCTCGTTAGGTTCCAATTCTGCTTCAAATTCTTCTAAACTCTTTAATAGCTTCAGATAAAAATCTTTTATATATTCTGATAAAGAACAATCAACAGCTTCACGATTCCACCTAAATGTGTACGAAAATAGGAGCAAATAGGTGGTCATGCATGATACTGGTATATATAAGAATGGATATGAGAACTTATTATAATTATATATCATTTAAGATGAATTTGTTTTACAATATTTTAATCCCATCACGTATGACTTTACCACAACAATATTAAAGGAATTAATTAAACACAAAACTATTAAAATTTGAATGTGCTAAAAACAAACCTCTTCATTGCCTCAGTTAATAGTCTACGCTCTTCGAATGTGCTATAATTGTCATAAATATCATCCATAATTGATAAAAGACAAAATGCTTTGGTGCACATCACTCGTGCACGAGAATATTGAGGCTCGTAATACATGCCAAGAACCCAATAATAGCCTTCCGCAATTCGATCGCGAATAAAACTTTGAGATTTAGCAAGTGCTAAATCATTCCACCATCTTTAAATTAGCATATCATCCATGAGAAATAAAACAATTAGTTTATATATACCACAAATATAAATAAAACACAAATTACTTAAAATTAGGCAAATAGAACTGACCAAATAAGATAATGTATGAAATTTATGTGAGATTTTTAACATTAGTCGAACTTGTGTAATTAATATTATAGTTATTAAAGTTCATGTAAAAAAATTTCAAGTGCTACGATAGTACTTCTATAACTATAAAGCAATAATTTTGAAATTTCGTCTTACTATATTTATATATTGATATTAAACAAATGCGAAAGATTATGTCGTTTGTGCATGCATATTCACATATATTATTAAAAAAAATCTATACAAAAGATAATTTAAATTTACTTACATTGAAACTTTCTTCAATTCTTCTTGATGAAGAGATTGTAGTATATTGAAATCCAACTTTGCAAGTTCTAATACGACATCATTTCGCAATGCATCCTTTTGATAAATAGGTATATATATTCTTGCCAAGAGACTTTTAATCCTTCGACATAGCGGTACCTCAAGGAAAAGTGTCACTTGTGCCGCTAAAGGTTGTTCAAGTTCACTCAATAAGGATACTAGCTGAGACTTTGTAAAATAATTGGCTTCATCAAGTATAGTCTCTCCATGTGTTGCGAGGTAAGACGCATTATATAAGCTTAGTAATCCCTTTGCATCTCCATTCAAGGTAGATATAAACCTTCCATTATCACCTTTGAACTGCTTAAAAGTATCTACAAGAGCGAATATATAACCAATCAATAATAAATGTTCATAAAAATAGTAATTAGTTAATATTACCATATTGTATCAAACTATTTAAATAGTTTTATACTTCTTTTAAAAAATATAAAATCAATGAAAGTGGGATTTCATGATAATTTTAAATCTCCAACCATATAGCATAGCAACAATTTAGCTTTTAACAATATGGTAAGTTTCTTTTTTTTTTTAAAAAAATTATTCTTTTACTAGGACAGCATATAAAATTCTTATCAAGCCACCTACATAAAACTAATACAAGTAATCAAAATGAAAATTTTTGATAAATGATCGATGAAAATATTTATTTTTATCAAGTAAAGAAAGACAAATTAAAATTATATTGATTTTCAATTTTTATTATATATTTTTAAATTTTACAGATAACAACATAAGTATATATATTAATTATTTAATAATTTTAACTTGTTTCTACTGTTACGTACCTGCAGAAAGATTATACCCATGTTGCCTAAGCAATCGAAATCTAAGAGAAGTTTCATAAAGTCCATAGTTCTCGTCATCAGCCTCAAAAATCAATTTTAATGCATCATCTATTTCATCTTCAAAATGATAGTCCAGTCTAAGAAGTTGGACTGAATCAATCAAATTCATAAGTTGCAGTATGTCACTGTTGGTGTCCCTGAACATGCTCTTTACTTGCAACTTTAATTCTTCAACTCTCTCTATCGACCTTTGAGTGGACTTCTGCTGCATCACCAAAATTCTTAGATAATATATATCCAACGACATATATTTAATCAGGATATATTGTCATTTGTATGTAGCAAATAAGACTTCAATTTGCAAGAACTCATTCAGGAATATCGAATAATGTAAGAAGATGAATACCTGTGTTTGCGAGCGAAAGGATCTTTGGATGAAAAAATCACCCCAAACGCTTGGATGATATTGTGTAAATTTACGAGCCACCAATACTTCATTATCACCACCAAAAGTTAGTGATGGCTTCTCCATCTTAATTAATTATGAGTTGTGATCTTTGCCTACCCTTCTCTTGGTATTTATAGGCTTAATTTTTTTACTATTAATTCCAGCCATGATTCTTCCTTTGTCAGTATTCTTAATTTTAAATTTAGAGGAATTTGAGATGGAATTGAGTGTTGTCAGTATTCTTAATTTTAAATTTAGAGGAATTTGAGATGGAATTGAGTGAACAAATTAAGCTGTTGATTTTTTTCCCCATCTTTGAAATGTGTTGCTCCTAATATTTTAAGAATTTTTTCTTTGGATCTATCCAAGTTTCATATTGAAAAGATATAAAAAAGATTATAGATTTATAAAATGAAAAGATATTTCTATTTAATTTGTACGAGATCTTTTGGATATAATTCAAAAATAAAATCATAAGAGAGTTTATATCCAAAGTGAACAATATCTTATTATTGTGGAATATATGAATCTTATTTGTATCAGAATCAATGGTATATATTGAGTTATAAATCTCGAACGAAAGAAGTAGGATTTCTATGTCCTGAATAAGAGAACCATAACCAAAATAAGACAAGAAGTTCAGTTGGATTAGAAGGACCAGACAACTGACAATAAATTCAGCTGGGTCAAAAGGACCAGACAGTTAGTAGGAAGATATGATGGGTCGAGGATCGAACATCAAACAAAGGTAGTTCTTCGAGGAAGGATGGACTTGAGAGGGAGATCCTGTTAGTGCAGGGGCACCAGATGATCGAATCTGTGTTTTGATTATGGCAAAAGACACAAAGTTAAGATTGCATCGTTATCTCACGAGCTTAATCGAGTGTGTAGAAAAGTGCAAAAGTTGAAGCTAAAGGCTAGCGACACCCGGAGGAAGCCGCGGTAGTCGGGCGACACTCGAGTGACTTCGGAGGGAGCCGAAGGAATCGAGTGGAAGGTCAGAAGCGAAAGCTACAAAGTAAGTATCGAGGTAAGCTCGTGTGTGTGAACGTAAGTGAGGTCGTATCCTCCTTACGAGGATGGTCTTAAGCGTAGATCCGACCAAAGAGAGCCCATGGATGGTCTAGGTCAAGATCGAAGGGTCAGTGGCCATCGAAATTATATTTTTGTTAAGCTAACTTGTGATTTCAGCTAGCATCAGTCGACTGCCCACAAGAGCCACTCGACTGCCTTAAATCAGTTGACTGCTGAGTGTTGCGACTCGACTGGTGCTGCCATCAGTCGACTGATGATGACCATTAGTCAACTGATGGTCAAGGATCATCTTCGAGGAGGCAAGCCTTATCACCTCATTCCAAGGAGCTTTGTGCCTAGTTTTGATTGGTTGAAGACTCATTCGATGAGGGGCTCAAAAGCTATAAAATGAGGGTTTCTCTAAGGATTTTTCATCAATTCTAAAAGCCTCCAAGTTCTTCCGATACGCTACAACTCTCCGACATCCCTACGATGAAGCGATGCAGACACGACGACTAGAGCTCCATCTTCTTCAGCTACGAGTCGTCGGTAAAAGTTTTTTTTAGTTTCAATCTGTACTTAAGTTCTTTGTATCGTGCTTTTATCGTAACGAGAAGAGGGGGAGTGTCCCTCTATCTCGATCTTTTCGTGTTTTTGTATTCGATTAACTCCTACCTCCAACGAGGAGTAGTTCGTTAGTGATTTGCACTCCGTGTGTGATCAAGGATCACTAGAGCCTTGGAGTAGTAGCCGAAGGCTACGAACCAAGTAAAAAACTCTCATGTCTTTTTTTATTTTTATATTGTTTAATTCTTTCCGCTGCGTAACTCAAGTATCGAAATGAACGCAAGTTTTTATCGCTATTCACCCCCCTCTAGCGATCCGCTCGATCCAACAATTGGTATTAGAGTCGGGGGCACTAAGATTTGGTGAAACCACCAATCTAGCCTTTTTTACAGATTTGTTTTTGAATTTTATGAATTTTTTTTCATCCATTTAAATTTTCTCCTGCACTACTAATCCAAGACGAAGTCTTGGTACTCTTCTTTTGGTTTTGTTTTGCAAGTATTCGCTTTTGGAGTAGCCGACGGTAAAACGGGTATAACTTTTCGTACAAGTTGACCTACGAAACAGACTACCTACCAAAACGAAGCTCTCTGAGAGATATACACTTCTTATGAGGGTGTACCCTCGTAACAAGCTATCTTCATCCCCAAAAACTAATGTTTAATATCCTTTCGGGGACATCGAAGGTTGTAAGTGCTCATCTTTTATTTTAGTTGGTTATTTCTCGTTTATTCCTTTTGTTTCTTTTCATTTCCTACATTGCTAATCCAAGGAAAAGCCTTTGAACCTTTTTCGTGTTTTTTTTATTATTTTGTGTGCAAGGTTTTCCTTCTAAATGACCCACATTGAGGGGTACAATACCACCCGACCTCCGTTCTTTAACGGAGATGATTTTCGTTATTGGAAAGGTCGGATGGAGTGTTTTCTAAAAACACAAGTCGAGACTTGGATAATCATCCAAACTGGCTTTGCTCTACCCACCAATGATCAAGGCGAGCCCTTGGACTTCGACAAGTGGACCAATGCAACCAAGAGACAAATCGAAGTCGATGCAAAGGCAACCCAAATGTTGCAGTGCGGTCTGTCCAAAGAGGAGCTCAACCGCATCGGACCCTTCATCAGCGCAAAGGACTTGTGGAACAAATTAATCGAGCTACACGAAGGAACGTCCGATGCTAAGGTATGTAAACGTGACCTTCTTTTTAATAAGTTGTATAACCTTAAGATGCAGGAACACGAGACGGCGACGCAACTACACACCCGCATCCAGGACATTGTCAACGGCCTGCACACCATCGGACACAAGATCGAAAACCGCGAACTCCTAAGGTACGTTCTTAATTCATTTCCTAGGACTACCTTGTGGGCATTCATGGTCGATGCCTACAAGGTCTCTAAGGACCTTTCGAAGCTTACGTTAGACGAATTATTTTTCGAGTTTGAACTTCACGAGCAGACTAACGTGGTCCGGGCCGAGAGAGGTATTGCTCTACTTGCAGGACAAAGAAGCAAGCCACCTACCAGGCAAGAAGATGGACTCGAATCCGAAGATGAATCAGAGTCCAAATCCGAAGAGGTGGAAGCAATAGTGAACGTAGTGCGGAAGATCGTTTGGAGGGAAAGGAGGCTACTAAAGAACCAAAAGAGGGCAAAATTCAAATCAAATCAAAAGAAGACTTTTCATGCAACATGGGACAATGAAGAAGGCATCGACATAGAGTGTATGGCAAGACCCGAAGAGTTCGAGTCATAGTCCGAATCCAAATCCAACTACAACACCGACTCCGAACTCGAGGACTACTTCGAGAAGCAACTCAAAGCTAGATCGGAAGGGAAAATTAAAATTAGCCGCTCACTAATTCATACGCTTTACAATACAATTAAATTGCTAACTAGGAAATTAGCTAAATCCGAGTCTAGGGTCGAGTCCTTGGTTGAGGAGGTTGAAACCCTCAAACAAGAGACACCCCTAAACTCTTCGACTAGCCGAATTCAAGAGGAGGACTCAACTCGAGTTGAAAAATTCGAAGAAGAGAACTCTCTCTTGAAAGGACGAGTCAAAGAGCTCGGAGCTCGGTTAAACAAGTTCTCGACGGGGTCCAAGAATCTTAACCGACTTCTTAGAACTTAGAGATCCGTGTACAACAGAGCCAGACTCGGATATAGCTCAAAGACTACGAATAGATCTTACATGTCTATCGTAAACCGTGGTCATCATCGAGTCCAAGCGTATGTCCCGAAAACTTTATTAAACTCACATATAAGGACCAATACGTTTTGGATTCCCCAGGATCAAGTTCATTACTTGACCAGACCATATTGGTTCAATGATCCAAGGGGAGTTAATACCAAAATAGTATATCCGGTAACCTAAATTTTTTTTTATGGTTAGATAGGACTATAACTCGTCAATGCTTGATAACATAGTACCAGGACACGGTGAGATGATAGTACGCTAAGAAAATGGAGTCTCGTGTATTCAGGCTAGATAAGGCGTATCTAGTTCGGTTCACTTGATCAAGTGGAACTAGCTAAAGCTACTTCACCATATCCTAGACTAGTTAGGCCAGGAAGTGGTCTTAGGTGAGTCAAGTTACTATTTTCTCGAAATTGGCTTTGTCTAAGGAAGTGATCATTTTTTCGATCAAAGAAAGCCCCTGTGTCTCGCCACGACTTGGAAGCCAAGATCTTGAAAAGGTAACTTGATGAGCTTAGGGTCAAATCTGAATCTAACGCAAGGTTGACCAGTTTCAAATCATTAAATTTAATCAAGATAAAATTGGAATAATCCCACATAACATATAAGGTGAACCAATTCTAAGACACTTAGAATGGGTGAGATGAATAAGGAACAATTTCAATTTACATAATCCTTTCAAAAATGTTATCTATTTTTCAAACTATCGAGTTGAAACGTTTACTTATACTCGGATAAAACTCTAAATATACAACCTTCTAGGTCAATGTTTAGCGCCCCCTAACTCTTCTATACCTTATATACTTGATTAAGGGGGAGAGCAAACTAACCCTAAGGGTTATATACTTTCAAAAGTTATTAGCGTATAAGTATTTTGAAACTCAAAGCTAATTTTATAAGTATTTTTGAAAATCAAATTAGTCTCAAGACTTATATTGTTGATGCAGAGGATTATACCTCGAACCAAAGTAAATCGAGACACATGCTTGGACTCATGTTAGATAATCTTTATGCATGCTACTTTTTTTTTGTTAAAAACCCCTACTTTTTATATACAACCCCAAATCTTTTTTTATTTATGGCAAAAGGGGGAGAAGAACACAAGTTAAGGGGGAGAACAAAAATTTAAAATTTTTAAGATTAACCTCACCTAAAGTTAAGGGGGAATTGATTATAATGAGTGCATCATTTACATTTACTCATTTTCCACATTATATTTTTCCTTAACTTTGCGTAAGTTTGCCATAGATCAAAAAGGGGGAGATTGTTGGTGCAGGGGCACCAGATGATCGAACCTGTATTTTGATTATGGAAAAAGACGCAAAGTTAATATTACATCGTTATCTCATGAGCTTAATCGAGTGTGCAAAAAAGTACAAAAGCTGAAGCTGAAGGCTAGCGACACCCGGAGGAAGCCACGGTGGTCGGGCGACACTCGAGTGACTTCGGAGGGAGCCGAAGGAATCGAGTGGAAGGCCGGAAGCGAAAGCTACAAAGTAAGTATCAAGGTAAGCTCGTGTGTGTGAGCGTAAGTGAGGTCGTATCCTCCTTATGAGGATGATCTTAAGCATAGATCTGACCAAAGACATCTCATGGATGGTCTAGGTCGAGATCGGACGGTCGGTGACCATCAAAATTATGTTTTTGTTAAGCTAACTTGTGATTTCAGCTAGCATCAGTCGACTGCCCACAAGAGTCACTCGACTGCCTTAAATCACCGATCGCGAGTGTTGCGACTCGATCAGACGCCATCACCGATCGATGATGGTCATCAGTCGACTGATGGTCAAGGATCAACTTCGAGGAGTCAAGCCTTATCACCTCATTCCAAGGAGCTTTGTGCCTAGTTTTGATTGGTTGAAGACTCATTCGATGAGGGGCTCAAAAGCTATAAAAGGAGGGCTTCTCTAAGGGTTTTTCATCAATTCTAAAAGCCTCCAAGTGCTTCCGATACGCTACAACTCTCCGACATCCGTATGATGAAGCGCTGTAGACACGACGACTAGAGCTCCATCTTCTTCATCTAGAGTCATCGGTAAACATTTTTTTTGTTTCAATCTGTACTTAAGTTCTTTGTATCGTGCTTTTATCGTAACGAGAAGAGGGGGAGTGTCCCTCTATCTCAATCCTTTTCGTGTTTTTGTATTCGATTAACTCCTACCTCCAACGAGGAGGAGTTCGTTAGTTATTTGCCTTCCGTGCGTGGTCAAGGATCATTAGGGCCTTGAAATAGTAGCCGAAGGCTACGAAACAAGTAAAAAACTCTCGTGTCTTTTTTATTTTTATATTGTTTAATTCTTTCCACTGCGTAACTCAAGTATCGAAACGAACGAAAGTTTTTATCGCTATTCACCCTCCCCCAGCGATCCGCTCGATCCAACAGATCCAATGTAGTCTTTAGTTTGAGGAAGAGATTGTTAGAAGAACAATCAAAGGTCTATATGGGAAAGATATAGAAAAAATTATAGAATATATGAGACCTTCTTAATATAATCAAAAAAATAAAATCAGGAGCTGATGCAAATTATCCTATATATTACGTGATATTTGTAAATAAAAATCTATTATGATAAAAAAGAGATATTTCTCACTGCATAAACTTACTTAGATTTAACCAATTCAACAAATTAAAAGTTACCTTGGCTAGAATGTGCTGAAAATGATAATAAGACACACTAATTAAGTTTGAGTGAGAAATAATGAATGAAAGTAATTTGTGATCATTAAATATTTGTATGAGATAGAGAGAAGAGCCTCAATGGAATTATCACCTTAAATGCTAGGATGATATTTTTCTAACGACTGTTTACCCATCTTAATTATGAATTATGCAAAATTTTCAAACGATGCTAATTCATTTATTTCTACATTTGTCTTGAGTACCACTGATATGTAAAAAAACCAATGTTCTAAAAAGCGCTAGACGGTAGGCGGGCGGTCACTCGCCGCCTAGCGCCTAGGCGGCTAGGCGGTCGCCTAGGCGATTTCTAGGCGGTCGATTTTTTTAATATTTTAAATATAATAATGTATAAAAAAATTAATATATTAGGGGCACTCAAAAGTCAAAACTCACTTTATAGCCTCCACATGCATGTAAGTTGTAACAAATAACAATTAACAACTAACAACAACTCAATAAATAACAAGAATATTAAAAACGTTTAAGATTGTAAACAATAAAAATTGCAAAATATAAGAATTAAAAATATAATTGCAAACAATATTAAAAATCCATTGGAAATGTGCAAGTCAAATGTGCGACACGCCTTTGGCATGGGCGTGTCGCATATTTCTCATTGGCGCGACACGCCTGTGCCCTCATTTGGCACGGGCGTGTCGCACCTTTCTCACGCGCGACACGCCTGTGCCCTCATTTGGCATGGGCGTGTCGCACGTTTCCACCGGCGCGACACGCCTGTGGCATGGGCGTGTCGATTGCTGTTGAGCGCTGGAACTCCTGGTTGATCGCCCCGATTAACGTCGATTAATCGCTCTGGACGCCGATTAAAGCGGCGACGCCGCCGATTAATGCGGCGACGCCTAGCGGCGTCGCCTCTGTGAATGTCGGGGCGGTGGACGAGCATCCACCGCCTAGGCGCCGCCTAATCGGACAAAATCGCCGATTTTTAGAACACTGAAAAAAACCTTAAATGTCCAAATGATTTTTAAAAATCAAGTATTCAAGCTTTTCGTCCGACTAATTTTGAAGATGGACAGTTTGATCCTATAGAAATTTCACACTGATCATTTGGATAAATCGGAGAGCGTTCGCAACGGACAATCCAACAGTCCAACGTTCACAGATTATTACTCCATTTGAGAGAAATTTTTCATAAATATATCGGAATTAAAGATTGATTTTTGATGTCTAATTTTATACCATTGATATTCTGTCACTTGTCATTGTATCATAGTTGGGGACTCGAGCATGTGAATTGTGAATTTATGATGCAAGGTTTTGAAAATCAATTTCCCGGGTCTAAGAATTACAAAGCATTGTCCGCCTCAATGGTTGAAATTCTATTTACAAAATCATTTACCCGGCCACGTGTTCGGAAGCGCCCTTGCATGGAACCACCAAATCAATTTGATAACATTAAAAATTCGACCAAGACGTTTTTAAGTTGTTAATTGGAAAGTCATTGACATTCACAAGACCGCACTTAATTTTAATCAATTTTATAAATCCGTTAGATATAAGTCACATCATCTGTTGTTCCTAAATTCATTAATTAAATTTGAACTTTGTTATATATATAACTTTAATTTTCTTTTTTTCTTTAAGGATATTTTATCAATTTTCTTTTTTTTATTGACACCGATGGAGTATCCAGATCGAAGACCTAACTAATCCTAAGGGCAACTAGTTCAGTCCCATAAAAAATTTTCACTGTTGGTCGTCAAAGTAAATCGAAAAATGCTGACAACAGATGGCCCAGGAGTCATTAGCATTCAAAGGTTTGTCATTCTACTGGCAGTTAGGGATCAAATCCGAGATGTACCTTGTTGCTGCACCATAGTATCGGCGGCATAAATTTTCTTTTCTTATTTTTATATGCAGCATCATCTATAAATATGTTGGTACAATATCAATATAATTTTAATTTACAATATAATATCAAAACTAGCTTATATTATCAAACAATGATCAAATCCATATTGTCAAATAATGATCAAATCATTGGGGATCGTGGCTTAGAGGGTGATGTCACGCCCGGGAGTCCGTCGACGACGAAAATCCGACAAAGATCTCCTCGTGGGTGACAATACTAATTTTTCATACAAGGTCTACACGGCCACTATACATCGGGCAACACGACCGGAATCCAAACAACCCACGCAGGTAATAACTAGGCTTCAGGCCATCAATCAAAGTAAATAAATAAAATCTATCACCTCTTGACTTACCCTTTCTGCCATCTGGGCAGGAATACTCATCCAAAATCCAATCCAAAATAAAATCCGAATAAAGATCCATAAGGACACCAAAAATCCACGAGTACATAAATCCAACTCCAGTCCTAAACATATATTCTAATCATAATATCCAAAACCATAAAACAAATAATTAATAAACTTTCGCGACGAGGGGGTTTGGCAACTGGACTCTCCTGACAGCTTCATCCTGAAATAGATATAAATCAACGGAGTAAGTTCAAAGAACTCAGCGGATATAGTCGATATGCAAGGTAAGAAATAACTAACAATAACAATCATGTCAGTACAGTCTCATATATATAGGGTATACAAGAAAGAAATACAAAAGGATTGTACTTACCTGATTCTTCTACCCTGATATAGGAGCATGTGTCATTCTAGAAGAAATCAAGTCATCACCATAAACAAATATGTATCCTGTATGCATGGCAATCATATGCAACATCCAAGGTAGCAATAAAAATGCAGCAAACACAATACAAATGCTATCCATGCAAAATGCATGTCGTGCCAATGACATGGTCACCCTTGACGCCAGTCAGCCGCCTCACACGCGATGGTGAAGCCGAGTGGGTAGGGCTATGACAATTGTGCACTCTGCCATCACTGCTCCTGAGTGACCGAGTGGACAGAATGCTGTCGGAGTACACCTATCCTCCTGCCCCAAACAAAGTGGGGGAGCAAAGCTCTCATCTCCCGGTGTCGTAGACCAGAGGAGGGATCCCTGCCCGCTACCACACTACCTCATCGCTACCCATGAGCGGACCAGCGGAGCCTGACAGAGCAACTGCACACACCCTCATGATGTACCACTAACCCATGAGTGGCAGCGTGTGCAGACCATGTAACTGGCTGCGGGTTCAACTATAAAGGAACCCCGTCCAGCCAGCATGCAATCATGCAAGATGGTGCATGATACTAAAGCATGTAAATACCAACTAAAATATATATCCGAATAATATGCACAACCAATAAGTACATATCAATGATCCAAATAAACCAGGGAAGATATAATCATAACCGATCAAATGCATGTATCAAGTAGACACAAAAACATACTAGGCATATAAACATGAAAATTATTGCAAGCTATCCTAACTAGCATATCAACATGACTATATCTAAGAGATAAGTCAAAATACCCGCCTGATAAAATGCTCGAGAAAACAACGAAATCGTCACGACTGTGGACCTGCCTCGTGACCGAAACCTTGCTCCGATTGAGACTCACCACTCCTGAACAGTACAGAACGGAACACTGTCGGTGCACGCTCCAAGCTGCTGCCCTAAATCCCAACTTAGTACACTTGCTCCGGCAGAGGCTGTGACTCCCGTATAGAACACAGGGAAACTGCTGCCGACTGCCCTAAATCACTAGCTCCGACGACGGTCCGGTGGCTGCAGGCGCGCTGGGGAAAAAGAAGCAGCGGCGGCCCGTGGTTGCAGGCACGCTGATGAAGAAGAAGCAGCGGCGCCGCAACCTCGAGCGACGTCGTCTGTGACAGAGGAGGCCGACACGTGAGGCGGTGGACGGCGAGCACGCGACGCGCCGGCGGCGATGCTTGCGGGAATAGGTGCTCACGGAAAAAGGGAAAAGTGGCGCACGGCGGTCAGCGATGAGGAGGACGGCGCACGAGAACCCGAGAGAGAGAAGAAGAAAAGGCTACGACGATGCAGCGAGTGGAGAGGAAAATCGGGATTAGGGGGGAAAAGAGTGTGTTGCGAGAGAGAAGACAATGAGGAGGAACTGCCCACGGTGCGTGGAGAAACCGAGAGGAAGGATAAAAAAAATCATGACCGGGAATAATCTTAGGTTTAGGTATTTGAAACTTTAGGTTAATGTCGCCAATTAACCCCCTTAAATAAATTCCATCAAAGCCTATTTATTTTATCCCCGTAATTATCTCGTACGGACTCTGTTTAAATCCAGAAAAATTTCTAAAATTCCCTAAAAAAATCTCAAAAAATTTCCAGGATTATTTTTCTTAAATTTTTGGCCATTAAATTTAGTATTTAAATTTTTCGTATTTAACAGGTGAATAGTCCAATTCAATGGATGATGGCATTCGATCGCTTCTTGATTGTTTACGATTAGATTAGCGCAGCGGAAATATGCTAAACAAAGTAATTAAGACAAAACAAAAGAAGTAAAAGAAAGAATAATGCTAACAAATAATATAACGTGGTTCACGATCCTTGTCGCTAATCCACAGACTGATTCGTTCCAGGTGAATCACTCCTAAACCTTCACTAGTCTCTCCTTTTGCCCAAGCAAAGTGGAGGTAACCCTTCTTACAACAAACACTCCTTCTTACAATAGGATTGAAATAAAAGTAAGAAGAAGGAATAGGAATCGTGTGGAGCACTTAGGGGATACTTGGGAGCGTGAACATTAACCTCCCTAAAGCTCACACCCTCTCTTTTTATAGAGAGAGCTAATTTCTTTCCGTTGGGCATACAGCAGTCGACTGTCACCTTTGCAACGACTTCTAACGACGTTTGATCCACGATCGTCATCGTCCAACGGAAACCTTGGCAGTCGACTAATGACTTCATCAGTCAACTAATGACCTCGTAGCCGACTGATCAGTCAACTATGAAGCGTTCTGTGCTCGTGCCACTTTCGGCAGTCGACTTCCACCTTTGGCAGTCGACTGCTGATCGGACAATTCAGCCGAACACTAGTCAAACTCAAGTCAACTTGGAGTAGTTCGACTGTCAATACTTGGCAGTCGACTGATGTCGGATAAACCTTAAACAAATGGCTTGTTTGAGCATTCGACGGTCGGGTAAAACCTCAACCCACTCTGTTGAGCATCCGACACTCCCATTCGTTGGGTAAAACCTCAAACTAATGTTTTAGCATCCGACTTAACCATACGTCGGGAAAAACCTTAAACCCTAGTTTGAGCATCCAACTTGTCGGGTAAACCTCAACCCACTCGGTTGAGCATCCGACTCTTGACTTAGTCATTCAGCCAAGTTCACCTATGAGCTACGTTACACTTCACTCATTCTCTCATCTCCCTTGAAGTCCCTCGCCGAAGTTCTCTTCGTCCGGCCATATCCATCGGATGCACCAAGTGCACGGCTTCGCAATGTCATTCTTCACGTATCACCCTGAAGTCTACTTCCTTAGCTTGACTCCAATGATGCTTGTCCGGCGGTCCCTCAAATGCACAAAGCGCACGACTTTGCAATGTCGTCCTTCACCGACTCAAAGACCCGAGCCATGAGATGGTGAACCCACCAATGCTTTCGTCAAGCCAACACATGTGTGAATTACTAAGTCCTGCACGACTTCAATATACATATCAAATCACATAAACATCCTAACTCAAACCTTTGCCACACACATCAAAACCTTAAACCATACTTAGGTTGATTGCCCTAACAATCTTCCTCTTTTTGATGTGCAACAACCATGTTTAAGTTAGGTAAACCATTAAGGCAGGAAAGCATGTAAAAAAACATGAGTATCAAACACTCCCCCTAAATACATGCAACTCCCCCTTAACACATGCTAATTCTCTTTCCCTAGCATAATTAACTTACACACACATATTTCTCCCCCGACCCTTTGACACAATTAAAAACATTAACATATGTTATATAACATGACACCAAAGTCTAAAGGACAAAAAACACCAAAATTAGCCTTAAAACCTGATAAAATAAGTTACTGTACTCGTGCACAGTTCAATAGTCGACTGTTATCAGATGACAGTCGACTGGCACACTGAAAATCCAAATTCTGATTTCTGAACCCAAGTTCAAAAATGCACCAGAAATTATAGAAAATTCAAAAAATCATGGAAATTTGAAAACACATTTCTTGTAAGTCCCTTTATCAATGAAAAATAAGTTTTCATGAAAATTCATTCAATTTTACAACATTTGGCAAAAACTTAAAAGTTTTAAAAACCTTCAAAGTTTTATCAATTTGAGAACCTAGTTTTGCCTTGAAATGATTTAAAACACGAATACACAAATTATAAGACAAGAAATGGTTTTGAAAAAATTTGAAATATCCAACCATGATCTTTGGGCAATATGCATGTCTATGAATTAAACATATGTTTTCCCCATGATTGGTCTATTATTGCCATCATGATACTTGTAAATGACCATCTAAATGCCATAAGCATTAGTGAACCATTTGTATCAACCTAACATCTCACTCATGCTATGTTTTCAGTCAAGTTAACCTATAGTGAGTGTGAGATGTACCTAAAGTATTGTACTTAACCATCAATTTCATGCAATTTCTACCAAGGTTATGTTGGGGATTCGATGACCGCTAGAGGGGGGGTGAATAGCGGGTTTCGATGCATCGATGAAATTCGTTCGCATTTGATCGTCTACAATCTTATTAACACAGCGGAATAGTAATAACAAAAAGAAATAACAAGAAACACAATCATGAAAACACGATAATATAACGTGGTTCGGAACCGAACGATTCCTACTCTACGGATCAAGCTTAACGAGCTCTAGCGATGCAACCACACACCACTAATCAAGAATAACTCCTTCTCGGAACAATCCGAAGGTGGAGAAACCTCGTACAATGTATACAACAGTAATACAATAAAAATACAAGCAAATACAATGGAATGCAAGTAAAGAAAACTTTACAAAGAGCTTGCTTGTTGATTGCTTGAATCGTGATTGAAGAGCCTGATTTGTACCAACAAATCGCCTCAAGAATGTCCAAGAAATCACTGCCAAAATCCCTCTTCCGAGCTGCTTTTATAACCTGCAATCGGGCTGAATTTTTGCCTATCAGTCGACTGCACGGGACCATCAGTCGACTGATGCCACTGTTGTCGTGAGACAACGGCTACATCCATGCTGGAAAAATTCAACGGATACACCATCAGTCGACTGATGAATAGGCAGTTGAGTTGTTGGTCGAGCATGCCTCGCGTCTGTGGCTTTTCCACAACATTAGTCGACTAATCCCAATTTTCAGTCGATTGATGGTCCAGTTGAGGCGCCGCCTCGACTAGAGCCTTATAGTTTTGGCCGCTAACTGGCGCCTCGACTGGGCCTCCAGTCGAGGCGCCCTTGCGTCTGTGGCCGCCGCTCAATCGTAGTCACTCACACCAGTCGACCGATAATGATATCATTCGACTGATAACCTCGTCCATGATGTTTTAACCCCAAGTATGGTGCCCCCATACTTGCTAGACCACCTTTAGTCTAGACCTAAGCCTTCTAGCCACCTCCGTCAGCCTCACACCTATCGGATCCCTCCAAGTCATCCATGACTTGTTCATCCATATGCTAGCCTTCAGGTGCTTTCATCAGCTATTGTCATGCTAATGATGTCTACACCGCCAAGGCACATTGGACTTACGCTGCCAAGACTCCGCTTGGGCTTTACGCCGTCAACCATTGGACTTATGCTGCCAAGACTTCACCCTTGGACTTTACGCCGTCAATATTCCCCTTGGACTTCTCAAATGCCAAGACTCAAGCTTGGACTTTCCCTTGCCAACCCATGTTGGACTTTCCATGTCAAGACCCATGCTTGGACTTTTCCTTGCCAAGACTCATGCTTGGACTTTACATGTCAAGTACTCAAGACTTGGACTTTCCATGACATGGTCAACCCTAGTCAACCATCAAAATCCCCCTCGAGTCAAACTCGAGTCCGGTCAATCATGACCCGGGTCGATTGCACCAACAATCTCCACAAAACATTATCATACATCAATGTCAAACCTTCATGTCAAACATCAAAATATCGCTCGAGTCAAACTCGAGTCCGGTCAATCGTGACCTGGGACGATTGCACCAACAATCTCTCCCTTTTTGATGTTTGACAAAAACAACCTTGAGTTAGGCCCCTAACTCAAATTCCCTTACCAATTATCCCAAATTGATAATTTTAACATTCTCCCCTAACTTCTCCTTATAACTTCTCCATAACTTCTCCCCCTTTTTGACTAACATCAAAAAGGCCACTATGGTTAATCATGTCTCATTTTACAATGAGATTCTTCCTTCTCCTCCTTGTTCAAAAATCATCTCCTTAGTGATCTATCACTAGATGAAAAGCGAACTTCCAATTTCCCCCCTTTTCATAAACCATCACCCATCATACCTAGATAATATTCCACTAAAAGCTTACTCCCCCTAGATCAGGGCAGTTTCACAGGTTTCTAGGGCAGTCAGGGAGGTTTCACATGCTTCCAGGGCAGTTTCGCTTAATTCCAGGGTATTTTGCCAAGGCAGTTTTGCCAGGGCAATTTGGCCAGGGCAGTTTGGCCAGAGCAGTTTTGCCAGGGCAGTTTAGCCAAGGTAGTTTTGCTCCCAATCCTAAACTTTAAACACTTAAACTTAAACTTCACTTATCTCTCCCCCTTTTGACTCCCTCTAAAGACTTGCTCCCCCTTGACCATTGCACCAACAATGTCCTTGAGAAGTCATCAAAAATAAGGTTAAAAGTTCAAACTTGAACTTTCCCTTCACCTTAAATTTGATACATCACCCTAACAACTCTCTTAATCCATATCCAATGGATTTTCACCCTTTCTAATGCTTTTAAAACATATCCCAGGGTTAGGAGCAGTTAGGGTAGCCTAACATAATTAAAATCAGACTAAACAAATCTTGTTTACCCGAAATCTGGCCCGGCAGTCGACTGGGTCAGTTAACAGTCGACTACCCTATGCATCAATCGACTGAAAAGAGCTTCCAGTCGAGTGAAGACGGCTCCAGTCGAGGCGCCGCTTCAACTGGTTTCTGATTTTGTCGAAATTTGAATTTCAGACCATATTCAAAAATGCATAAGTAATTCTAGAAGATTCGATAAATCGTAAAATTTTGACCACACATTACTTGTGTCAAACACTATAAGGGGAAAATATTTGAAAAATAATACACCCATAAAATAGTGAAATTGATACAAAGTTCAAAACCATTGAAATTTTCAATGTTTTGGCTCTACTTTGTATCAACTTCATCAATGATGATTGCTATCAAAAGATAGACTTCACTAAGGTTTTCTAAAATGATTTTAAAATATTTTTGAAAACCTATATTGGATCATGTTCTTTGGGTTTAGTGTACATGGCTTGAACATAAGCTTTCCCAATGATCCAAATTGATATTAGATGAGTTTGAGTTCATCTATATACAAAAACTATGTACCTTGAACTTAACTCATATCCTAGCATCTCACATGTATCTAGGATGTATAAATACACATACATGTCAATTTAAATGTGAGATGTGGGTTTTGTTCATCTAAACTAGGGTCTCATGTATTTTCTAAGGCAACCCTACTTGATTTCTTTATAAATGAGACTTCAAGTCATGTCACATGTCCTTAAATCAATTTTAATTATTTTAAATGCATGAGATGATCATGGCATAAATAATAATATAAATAAACACATGCTCATAATTATGATGTCATGGCATAAGATAGAATTTAAGCATACGTGACATTTTAATCTTAATCCTAAACATGATCATGACATATTAAATAATTAAAAATAGATATGATGTCATGGTATGTTATATGGCAAACAAAGCATGACAAATAAAATGTATATGTATATAATACCTAAATTTTAGCATTAATTACCATTTGATATTATTTTGTCCATTTTGTCATATTATTACTTATTTCTCAAAGTGTGCCAAAAACTCAAAATGACACACTAAGACCTCTAAATCTAAATTGTGTCAACTTAATTGATTTTTCATAATTTCAAAAGTATATTGACACATCCTAAAATCTTTTAGGATATAAAAATCAAACCTATTTCCAAGGTATCCATACCCTTGAAAATAACCTAAAGTGTCACTTTTGCCATGGTTAGGTTAACTACCCTTCTATTTAAAATTGGCACACCTAAACCCATCTAGCGTGAATCGATCACGATCCTAGGAACCCAATACCTATTGGAGCTCCTTGGGTTAATTAGGTATTCCTTAGGGATAACCTCCCTAGATACCCTCCTAATAAGCCTTCTAAGCTTGTTAACCTTGGTCATTTGGGTCTTGCCATGGTTAACCTTAGGAATTGCCTCCCTAGTAACCTTCTTAGTGGTCTTCCTAGGTTTCATAGAAACCTTGGCCACTAAGCACCTACCTTGGTCAACCTTAGGGATGACTTTCCTATTGATCTTGGTCTTCCTAGACTTAGTTTGTGTTCCATAATCAAATGGAACACTATGGTAAGCCTCCTTAGGCTTAGGTTTGTGACCCAAACCTTTCTTGCCTTTGGATGACTCTTGTCTCTTATGCCCTAGGTGTTGACTCTTTGACCTAGATTTTTGATCATTTGACCCTTTAGATTGATTTTGTATATTCCTAAGGGTCTTTTCCATTTTCTCAAGCCTTGACCTCAAGACTTGATTTTCCTTTTCTAATTGCTCAATTTTTGAATTTTGATCTAATCCTTGGGCATGGTTCTTCCTAGGCATATGTCTAGTCCATTTGGGGTTAAAACCTAGGTGGTCCTCAATTTTCTTAATGCTTTCCCTAGGTAAAGTCTTTCTAGGGACATTAGTCCCAAATTTCTCCTTATTTGAAAAATTAACACTCTTAGAACCTAGACAAAAATATTTATTGTTCCTAGCATGCTTTTCATGATAAATTGCAAGAGAATTAAATTTTCTAGCATGCTTTTTGACATTTAAACTAGAAGATGCATACTTAAAGGTTACCTTAGGGTTTGCCTTAGCTCCCCCTACTTGTGATGCTTCTTCTTTTCTCCTAGGGCATTGGCTCCTATAGTGTCCCGATTGTCGGCATTTGAAGCACACCACGTGCTCCTTGCTCTTCTTGGTGGGGAGATCGGCATCCTTGACTTTTTTGTTGACTTTTGGTGCCAGAGGAGCTTTCCTTACTCTTTTCAGACACTTACTCTTGTAGTGTCCGGATTCCCTACACTCAAAATATATGATATGATTTTTATTATGAATTGATATGTTTGAGTTACCTAAGGTGGTGGTAGGTGTTGGAGTTTGAGCTTCTTCATCTTGACCGGATGTGGAAGGCTCTTCTTGATGCTCCGGAGTGGAAAGTCTAATCTCCTCCCCCTCAATCCTAGAAGTGGAGGCTTCTTCCAAATCCACCTCATCTTCCTCTTTCGATTGGGATCCGGATGTTGATTCCCTATCAACTTCCGAATCCTCACTTGCTTGTGAGGAAGAGCTTTCTTCTTCTTGTGCCAAGTGAGACTCCTCATGGAATCTTGCCAACTTGCTCCATAGCTCCTTGGCATCCATGTAATCCCCTAGTTTGCACAAAATGTCATTAGGTATCAAATCTTCTAAAAGTTTTGTTACCTTGACTTCGGTCTTGAACTTGAGACGTTGCTCTTGTGTCCACTTCTTCAACTTCAAGACATTTCTCTTCTTATCTCTAGGAGGTTCAAAGCCTTCCATGATGATGAACAAATCTTCTATGTCCATCATCAAGAAGTTCTCCATTCTTGCCCTCCATGCCGAAAAATCCTCTTGGTCGTATGGTGTCGGTGTGTGGATGTCCCATCCTAATTTTCCTTCAAATTCCATCTTGTTCCCTCTAGCGTGCTCCCTCGGATATGAAGTCGTAGAAGAGCCCCGGGCTCTGATACCAATTGTTGGGGATTCGGTGACCGCTAGAGGGGGGTGAATAGCGGGTTTCGATGCGTCGATGAAATTCGTTCGCGTTTGATCATCTACAATCTTGTTAGCACATCGGAATAGTAATAACAAAAAGAAATAACAAGAAACATAATCACACAAACACGATAATATAACGTGGTTCAGAACCGAACGGTTCCTACTCCACGAATCGAGCTCAATGAGCTCTAGCGATGCAATCACACACCACTAATCAAGAATAACTCCTTCTCGGAATAATCCGGAGGTGGAGAAATCTCGTACAATATATACAATAGTAATACAATAAAAATACAAGCAAATACAATGGAATGCAAGTGAAGAAAACTTTACAAAGAGCTTGCTTGTTGATTGCTTGAATCGTGGTTGAAGACTCTGATTTGCACCAGCAAATCACCTCAAGAATGTCCAAGAAATCGCTGCCAAAATCCCTCTTCCGAGATGCTTTTATAACCTGCAATCGGACTGGATTTTCACCTATCAGTCGACTGAACGGGACCATCAGTCGACTGATGCCACTGTTGTCATGAGACAACGGCTACATCTACACTGGAAAAATCCAACGGATACACCATCAATCGACTAATGAATAGGCAGTCGAGTTGATGGTCGAGCCTGCCTCGCGTCTGTGGCTTTTCCACAACATCAGTCTACTGATCCCAATTTTTAATCGACTGATGGTCCAGTCGAGGCACTGCCTCGACTGGAGCCTTATAGTTTTGGTCGCTAATTGAAGCCAATCAAGGTGCCGCCTCGACTGGGCCTCCAGTCGAGGCGCCCTTGCGTCTGTGGTCGCCGCTCAGTCGTAGTCATTCACACCAGTCGACCGATAATGATATCAGTCGACTGATAACCTCATCCATGAGGTTTTTACCCCAAGTATGGTGCCCCCATACTTGCTAGATCACCTTTAGCATAGACCTAAGCCTTTTAGCCACCTCCGTCAGCCTCACGCCTATCGGATCCCTCTAAGTCATTCATGACTTGTTCATCCATATACTAGCCTTCAGGTGCTTCTATCAGCTATTGTCATGCTAACGGTGTCTACACCGCTAAGGTACATTGGACTTATACTGCCAAGACTCCGCTTGGACTTTACGCCGCCAACCATTGGACTTATGCTGCCAAGACTTTACCTTTGGACTTTACGCCGCCAATATTCCCCTTGGACTTCTCAAATGCCAAGACTCAAGCTTGGACTTTCCTTTGCCAACCCATGTTGGGCTTTCCATGTCAAGACCCATGCTTGAACTTTTCCTTGCCAAGACCCATGCTTGGACTTTACATGTCAAGTACTCAAGAGTGACATGGTCAACCCTAGTCAACCATCAAAATCCTCCTCGAGTCAAACTCGAGTCCGATCAATCATGACCCGGGTCGATTGCACCAACAATCTCCCCAAAACATTATCAGACATCAATGTCAAACATCACATCACTCGAGTCCATCAGGACTGGGCCGATTGCACCAACAGTTAAGTGTAACGACCGGGCCCTCATAAATTCGTGACCCTATTGGTCAACGCATCGCCGCTCCTTGTTGGGCGGAATTCGATGACCCTATTGGTCAACGCATCGCCGCCTCGGCGTCTGCCGTTACTCACCTGGACTTCCCACCCCTGGAAGTGGGTTTTTGCCTTCCCCAGGATTCGAACTCTAGACCTCCAGGCTAAGTACTAAAGTTTATGAATCCTGATAACCAAGTGATCCTGGATCAATCTGTTGTTCCTATCATCACAACAGGAATCTATCTGTTGTTCCTGAATCAATAGTAACTCTTCCTAAATTCAAATGCAACTACACAGTAGTTAGCTAAAACTTCATAAGCATTTCTGCTCCTCACCTCTACAAAACAATATAACAACTCCTGCTAGGTCCACGTCATATATATATATGACAACCCATCTCGTAGTTCCTCATTTGACGTAACCATGGGATACGTCTCAATCAACTAAATCAGAAACGCTCCCTTCTCTGAAACATTGCATCCGCATACAATACCCTTCCTTCCACCCGAGAATGATCAACTCGTGTAAAAGTCAACCATCGTCGAGCCACAAACTAGTTTCACAAGCTTCAGACCAAGTAAATTTCATCACCAATCAGCGGTGTAATACCGCTAGAGCATCATATCCATATCTATGGTAATAATCAAATCCATACGAGAAAACCATCATCATAGGTGGCCGAGTGCTCAACTCCAACTGCCACCATCATAAATGATCCAATCGTGTCCAGAATACACGATTTCCTAAATCCCTGGACGACAAGTCATCATCAGTCAAACAAGATAATCAAACCTCGTACAATTCATACCAAGTATGAAATTGTCATCGCTACACACCTGCATCTTCTTTACTCTAGGCTGATGATATATCAATCATCCCTATGACTTTGATAATTGTATGACTCCCTGTCACTACAATATCAACACATCAATCATAAATCAATCCTAGAGTATACACAGGTGTCCTATAGTTGATCTAAATAGATCCTCGATCCTCCATGAAGGATATTCTTTTCCTTCTACCACTACCGCATTCCATCATCAATAATTGATGTATAACCTCAAAGGTTCATATCTCTTTGAACAACAAGTTCCAGAGCTTCTCAAGAAATAAAATACTGGGATAACAAATATCCCATCCAATACCTCCTTTAATTGGAACTTAGATTCTTCCAATTCCCATAGTGTTAAGCAACACTGATACCAACTAACTTATCCCCTGAAAAATCGTCATTCTAACAAATATCTCTTGGCATCATCAACCTTGCCAATTCTGAAAGACCGATCGATGACGGTATCTAAGCAACTCGATTGGCTTACAGCCAATTGAATGACATTGCCTTGAGTACATCACGAGCTTTAACAACCTTGTGCGCTTTACACTAGCCCTCAGCCAACGCACCATAAGTAAAAATATTAGCTCGTAAAAATAACATTACCTCGACAAATAAATTATCTCACGAGGGGATCTTCGATATCGAAACTATTTTGAAATCCTCCGATCGCCTACTCTACTTGCCTATCTGTGCAAGCTTAGAAGTTCCTCCAACACTACATCTGATTACTCTCGAATTATACAGGCATCCGAGAGACCTTCTTATACCATCATGTCACAAGCATAACCTCCAAGTTAATATCCAGATATCCACATCATATCAACCAAGTCAACTATAAAACAACTAAGTCAACTCTCTCACCATAATATAACATTTCCATCAATCAACCTCTAAACATCCAAAATCATTTTCATACCCCTGTGATAATCATCACAGTAATCATCTCAACATCTCACCTGTCGGTGGAAACACAATTAATCCATATGATCCAAATATAAAAATCCTTTTAATCCTATCTGTACATGTTTTAACCATAGATATTTGTAAACACCTATACCTCTCAATATATCATCAAGGTAAATTAGTCAATGATCAATCCTTCAACCATCTACAATTCCTTTCGAGTAAAAATGTAAACTCATCCAAGTTCTGCTCTTAACGGATTCCCTATTTCACAGTAATCTAGAAAAAGAATTCGATAACTGTATGCATCTAGGTGTATACACCTCTTCCTATCATTTTCTTCAAGAACCATACAACCAGCCTCATATCTCCACAAGTGCACAAACCACTTCTGATAGCGACATATATCTGAGGAGAAAACTTAAATCCATATTCCTGTTTTCCGCTGGGAAATGAGATGTTTCATCAATCTTTCATTCCCGCGACAAAGCCTGGATCACTACCAAAATAAATTAAAATTCCAACTAATCCCTCGATCACTCAAGAGATTGTTACTTTCATCACCAACATCAAATTACCATCTCTAGCCACAGACCTGATCAATATCGTGCAACAACATGGGAACGAAATAATGCCACGTGAATCCAGCTAGAAGAGCACGTTCATGACTTCTACGGTTGCCTTATCCATAGTGTAGGTTATTATCACTAGGTTGACTACGCTATTTTCTGGAGACACTTACTGCAGTGTCATTTTCATAATTATGACTCACCTTAATGCCTCCCGATAGGAACTAATGGAAGATCCACTATCCTAATCCCAAGGTAAGCCAATAAATCGTGGTGATCGAAAACAACTCAATCACTAACTTGAGCCGTTAAGTGGGGGTAAACTCTATAGTGAACTCCATTAACAATTGATCACTCAACTTAAGGCTCAAGCATTTCTCAACAATGAGTCATACAAAATAACCTGGAGAAATATTGTCTCTCGAAAACATCCTGAACCCATGATCCCGTAATGGGTTATTTCCTCAAATAAATTCCTTCTACATATTCCACTAAGTAACAACTTGATCATTGTCATAATAAGAAACTAACTCCACTCTCCCTATATAAATACCAATTAGGTACTTAACAGTACCCTCAATGTTATTACTCTAAGGCTCAAGCTGCTCAAGGATCAAAATCCCTATGGAACTTCGTAACTGAAACCTCCAATGTCTGCATCAACAATAGTATACAGTCCTCATCTCCCGGTGTCATAGGCCAGAGGAGGGATGGCCTATGACACCGGGAGATGAGAGCTTAGCTCCCCCACTATGTTTGGGGCAGGAGGATAGGTGTACTCCGACAGCATCCTGTCCACTCGGTCACTCAGGAGCAGTGATGACAGAGTGCACAGTTGTCATAGCCCTACCCACTCGGCTTCACCATTGCGTGTGAGGCGGCTGACTGGCGTCAGGGGTGACCATGTCATTGGCACGGCATGCACTTTGCACGGATTGCATTTGTATTGTGTTTGCTGCATTTTTATTGATGCCTTGGATGTGCATATGATTGTCATGCATACAGGATACATGTTTATATATGGTCAGGACTTTATTACTTCTAGTCAGGCACATGCTCCTATATCAGGGTAGGAGATTCAGGTAAGTACAGTCATTTTGTATTTCTTGCTTTCATACCCTATTTATGTGAGACTGTACTGGCATGATATTTTTATTGTTAGCTATACCTTACTTTGCATATCTACTATACATGAGTTCTTTGAACTCACCCGTTGATTTATATCTATTTAGGGATGAAGTTTGTCGGAGAGTCACATTCTGGACCCCCACTCGTCGTGAATGTTTTATTTTGGATATTTGCTTTATGGTTTGGATATTTTGGTTAGAGGACATGTATAGGTTTGGAGATTGATTTTGTATTTGGATTTTTGGTGTTCGTATGGACCTTATTCGGATTTTGGTTTGATTGGATTTTGGTGAGTATTCCTGCCCAGATGGCAGAAGGGGTAAGTCGATTTATGGTAGACTGTTTATCATTTATTTTGGTTGATGGCCTGAGGCCAAATTATATAACTGCGTGTGAGTTTGGATTCCGGTCGTGTTGACCGATGTATAGTGGTCGTGTAGACCTTATATGTAAATTGGGATTGTCACCCGTACAGGGGAGATGCTGCCGGATTTTTGTCTGGCAGGGTCTCCTTCGGGGCGTGACATTAAGTATCAACAAGCATGACCATGAATTCAAGTATTATCCTTAACTACACATCATGATAAATCAAATATATCATTCAATTCATAGGTCACACATTATCATCACCCAACACTACCATCCAAATCAGGAATCATGATTATAAACATGTATATCAAGTATATCAAGTATCATGATTTAAACATTATACTCACATCATCCACCATGCTCATAATTCAAATATCACTACCCACATCATCCTAAGTTAACCATTTATCATGATATAAATTAAGTCCACTTATGGTTGACTATTTTAAGTTCCTCTAACCCTTGAGGATTGACTTGGGAACCCAATACAAATTCTTTCCTATGGAGTTCACCAAGTATTCCTTTGGGATCCATTTTCTAGCTACCATTGTAGTTGTTTTGGCTTGACCCCTTGCAATTAAATAATGGTATTCTTTCTCATTCTTGGATCCCTTATAACCTAGGCCTTTCTTGTTGAAACTAGCCCTTTGGCTCCCAATTATCATGTTAAGGCAATTTGAGCCAATAGTAAATTTTTCTAAGGCCTTGGTAAGAAATTCTACCTTTTCCCTTAAAGCCTTATTTTCTTCTACTAAGCATGCATCATTTACACTAGAAGAAATATCATTTTCATGTGAACATGCATTTTTCAATTTTTCTTCTAGTTCCTTAATTTCATTTTGCATGCTTTTGTTCTTCCTCTTATCCCTAAATAAGTCCCTAGTTAAGCTAGTTATCATAGAAACAACATCATTGGAGGGTAGTTTAGTTACCTTACTTATCCAATCCCCTTCCGATGATGATGATGATGAGACTCCCCCTTCACTCGAGCTCTCCTCTTCACTTGAGCTTGTTTCTCCTTTTTCCGAGGAGGTGGAGTCCAAGTCATTTATCGCCATTAATGCAAGGCTTGTGAAGGCTTCTGATGATGATGATGATGATGATGGATCATTCCACGTCACCGCTTTAAGGTTGTGGGCTTTTGTCTTCCCTTTTTCTTTGGATTTCTTTTCTTCTTTCCTCTTTCCTTTCTTCTTGTGTTTCTTCTTGTCTTCCTTGCTTTTGTTCAATAAGGGACACTCATCCCTCATATGTCCCTCTCCTTGGCAATTATAGCAAATGACCTTTCTCCTTGGCCTTCTTCCCCTATCATGAGATTTATTAAACTTAAAATTCTTTAAAGCACGTCTTACCTTCCTTACCATATATGCTTCCTCATTGCTATTCATTGATTAGGAGGAAGAATCTTCATCGGATGAGGAGGGTGTCGTATCCTTCTTCTTCTTTCCCTTGTCGGCCATGAGTGCTAATCCTCTTGATAGCTTGATTGACTCTTCTACTATTCCTTCAAGCCTAGTTTCATGTAATTCCACAGTTGAAAAGAATTCTTCTAGAGTACTTACCTCTAGATTCTTGGAGATGTAAGAAGAGTCCACCATGGAGCTCCATTTTGAAGACCGGGGGAATGCATCTATCACCTTCATTATCATATCCCGGTTTGATAGTTTCTCTCCTACACTTAATAAATCGGTTATTATTTCTTTAAAGCGTGAATGTAAAGATAATACCTTCTCTTCCTTTTCTAACTTGATGTTACTCAATTGTGATCGAAGGAAGTCTCTTCTTGCAAGCTTCGCCTCGAAAGTGCCTTCATGAAGCTCTATAAGCTTTTCCCATATTTCCTTGGCACTTGTGAATTCTCCAATTTGGTTGATTTCTTGTTGAGGTAGCACATTGAATAGATGATGTTTGGCCTTTGAATTCGCCAAGTGCTCCTCTTTTCGCTTCTTTGTCCACCTTGACTTTTCAATTAGCTTATCCTCTTCATCCCTGGGCAACTCAAAATCATTTTTCATAATAAGCATTATATCAAAACCAGTTTTAAAAAATATCTCCATTCACTTTTTCCACCAAGAGAATTCTCCTTCGAATTTTGGCAGATGAATATTGGAGCCGACCATTTCTTGTCGTGCTTGTGTTGGCGATGAGTCCTCGACAAGCTCCTCGCTCTGATACCACTTGTTGGGGGATCGATGGCTGGCTAGAGGGGGTGAATAGCCCAATTCGATGGATGATGGCGTTTGATCGCTTCTTGATTGTCTATAATTAGGTTAACATAGCGGAAATATGCTGAACAAAGTAATTAAGACAAAACACAAAAAGTAAAAGAAAGAACAATGCTAACAAACAATGTAACGTGATTCATGGCCCTTGCCACTAATCCATAGACCGATTCGTTCCAAGTGAATCACTTCTAAACCTTCATTAGTCTCTCCTTTTACCCAAGCAAGGTGGAGGTAACCCTTCTTATAACAAACACTCCTTCTTACAATAGGATTGAAATAAAAGCAAGAAGGAGTAGGAATCGTGTGGAGCGCTTAGGGGATACTTGGGAGCATGAACATTAACCTCCTTAAAGCTCACACTCTCTCTTTTTATAGAGAGAGCTGATTTCTTCCCGTTGGGCATGTAGCAGTCGACTGCTGCATGCCAGCAGTCGATTGCCGCCTTTGCAATGACTTCTGACGACATTTGATCCGCGATAGTCACCAATCAGCGAAACTTTGTCGGCGATCGATGACCTCGTGCCGACCGATCGATCGGCTACTGGCGTTACGTGCGTGCCACTTTCGACCGATCGCCACCGCTTGTGATACCCATCTGCGTCGGGCAATTCAGCCGAACTCAAGTCGACTTGGAGCAGTTCGACTGCCAATACTTGACAGTCGACTGATGTCGGGTAAACCTCAAACAAATGGTTTGTTTGAGCATCCGACGGTCGGGTAAAATCTCAACCCACTCGGTTGAGCATCCGACACTCACATTCGTCGGGTAAAACCTCAAACTAATGTTTGAGCATCCGACTTAACCATACGTCGGGTAAAACCTCAAACCCTAGTTTGAGCATCCGACTTGTCGGGTAAACCTCAACCCACTCGATTGAGCATCCGACTCTTGACTTAGTCATTCGGTCAAGTTCACCTATGAGCTACGTTACACTTCGCTCATTCTCTTATTTCCCTTGAAGTCCCTCGCCGAATTTCTCTTCGTTCGGCCATGTCCCTCGGATGCACTAAGCGCACGGCTTCACAATGACATCCTTCGTATCTCGCCCTGAAGTCTACTTTCTTGGCTTCACTCCAATGCTGCTTGTCCTGCGGTCCCTTGGATGCACCAAGCGCACGGCTTCGCAATGTCGTCCTTCACCGACTCAAAGACCCGAGCCATGAGATGGTGAACCCACCAATACTTTCGTCAAGTCAACACATGTGAATTATTAAGTCTTGCACGACTTCAACACACATATCAAATCACATAAACATCCTAACTTAAACCTTTGTCACACACATCAAAATCTTAAACCATACTTGGATTGATTGCCCTAACAAAATCCTTTGTCAAACACATTTTCAAACATCAAAATTCTACTCGAGTCTAACTCGAATCTAGTCAGTCATGATCTAGACCGATTGTACCAACAATGTATTTCCAAAGCAACTTCTACTCCTATCACTTTAGGTTGAACAATCTAAGATGAGTCTTCTGATATTTTTGTTTTCCTACTAGTGAAATGGTGCAAGAATGTTGAGTTAAATTCCTTAAGAAGATTAAATGACGTTTGACTTTAACATGTTAAACCATTACTACATGCAAAGTCGGCCAAGGTCGTTAGAAAGATTTGGTACTTCACTCTATCTATCCAAAAGTTGGGAATCTGCCCAACTAGCAGTCCCCTGCCACCCGTCCCAGGGCTGCGGCGAGAGGGAGGTAAATCACGGGGGGACTATGTCCCTTGACACGGTGGCAAGGCAGTGGGGGGGTCATCTGAGCCCAGGGGGGATTTTAGACCCCCTCCGAAATCGACCCCACTCCATATCCAAAGCAACCACACTACCTTACCACCCCGTCATCCCCGTGGGGACTACTTCACTCTATCTAGTTATTAGTACGTATAGGAAGGCGGTGTTCAATTCTCATATTTATACAAATGATCTTCTAGATTGGAGGAATAATTGTACTCTTCCACTTGTAGTAGCCTAAAATTTGTAACTCCTCAAGTATGCTTTGGAAGATCCCCTTGATATCTCTACAAACTTAGTTGCATAAGGCCCCCTAAAGCTTTGGACCATGGCTCCCTAGGCAGAGTGGGTCCTGATTTTCAAATTTAATCTTAGGACCCTTGACGAAATTGAAAATTTAGATTCTATTTTTACTATAAAATTTAAAAAATTGAGATCTATAAACCTTAAAAAAAAATTGGGCCCTGAGCAAGAGCCTCAACAGTCCTCCCCCAGAGCCGACTCCGTCCCTAGGGTGTTTTGGCTCAAGACTCTAATTCCTTTGTGCAGAAGGAGTTGCATGTTGCTCGAGAACCTCTGCCACCATAGCAGTGATAAACTATATATATATATATTAGCTACCATAAGGCGATGGATCTCACTACCATTTCCAAGGCATTAGGTACAGGTTGGCAGTGTGTCTTGTAGAGGATTCCTACTCCTTTGAATTGTTCTTTTGTGTGCTCGCCATCCTTAATATATTAGCAAAAGTGTTCCATTTAGAATTTGTCTGATCATTGGATGCTAATGTGGAAGCCTCGTCTATGGGTGAAAATAAACTATCATAGATTAACATATGTCAGAGGATGCCTTCTGGTGCTTAAGTTACACGTGTGTGGATGTAGGAAGAATGCAACCGCTATAAAAATCATTGAATTTTGCGATGAATTTTACGATAAATTTTAATTTAAAATTCATTGTAAAATTATTTTGCAACCAAATTTATAACGAAACTATTTTCGTTGTAAACAAGTCGTCGCAAATTTTTGCAACGAAATTTGATTTTCGTCGCAAATTTTGCGACGAAATTTGATTTTTATTGCCAAATTTTCGTGATGAAATTTGATTTTAATCACAAAAATTTACGATGAAATTTGATTTTCTTGCCAAATTTTGCGACGAAATTTGATTTTCATCGTCAAATTTTTGCGACAAAATTTGATTTTCGTCGCAAATGTTTGCGACGAAATTTGATTTTCACTGCAAAAATTTGGATTTTACATCGGATGTTTTATGTTATCGTAAAGTGTCTCTAAAACTTAAAGGGAAGTTCTACAAAATGATGATTAGACCTGCTATGTTATATGACGTTGAGTGTTGGGCTACAACTCGAGCACATGAGCAAAAGACGAGGATTGCAGAGATCAGAATGTTATGGTGGATGTGCGGACATATGAAGATGGACAGAATAAGAAATGAGAGTGATACTGCTATCTTTTCTCATAAGTAAGGTGAAAAGACCCGTGCGTAGGGCACTGCCCGAACCAGATAGCTAGTTCGGCGGAAGGAGTCTGAGAAGAACGATTCGGGCGCATAAATTTGAGGAAAGTGGCTAGGGAGGATGGTTCAAGAGGGTTGGCACGGTCGAACGGATTCGGAGATTGGTTCGATACGAGAAGGAGAGGAATCGGCTCGGTCGAATAGGCCTGGAGGTGATTCGGTACGGGAAGGATAGAAGTTGGTTCGAGTTATCGGAAAAAGTCTAAGAGCTACGTTACACGTGAGTGATAGGTCTAGGCTAGATTTACAGAAGGTAAGTGGGTGAAAAGGATGGGCTAGAATATTTTTCGAAATATAGATAAAAAGTTTGTTACACAACAAATAGAGACCCCGCATAATATTCGGAGGAGCCTTCACTCCTCATGTCTGTAACAGAATGATTCTCCAAATAAGCAATGTGGTCACGTGTACGATGGAGGAGATTCGTGGTGCAACAGCTTGTCAGAGGAAGGGGGATAAAAGGGAGAAGAAGAGCAAGAGGAAGGGGATCCATATTTTTTCCAAGAGCAAGAGACAAAGGCACATTCGAAGGGGAGAGCAACCACATCGCCGGAGAAGGAGACCAGGAGAGTAGTGAGCTCCATTCCTTCGATATTTGTTGTACTGAACTAACTGTAAGAGGTTTTCTTCTCCACATCCGGAAGTTTTTTCCGCGAAAGAGAAAGTTCATAGTGAAAGTGCTTTGGCACCGTAGCTCGTGGGAGAGCTCACCCTCGTGGAGTAGGAATCTTCATTCCGAACCACGTTACATCTTGTGTCTATGTTCTATGCTTGTGTTGCGTGCATTTTTTCTTCTTCATACTTCATTAATGTTGCGGCCGGAGAGAACCCCCCAAGCTTCCTGCACGCTCCCCGGCGTTGAAAGGAAGCTAGAAAATCCTTCTACGACCGCATCAGAGAGCATTAGAGAAAAAGTTGATGTTGCATCTATTGAAGGAAAGCTCCGAGAGACAGTTTAAGGTGGTACGAACATGTACTTAGACAACCAATAAATACACCAATTAGGCGATGTGAAAGATGTCAATATACACATCAAAACGAGGGAGAGAAAGACCAAAAAAGACTTGGTTAGCAATAATAAAATAAGATAAAATTTATTTAAATATAGATGATATAGTAGTGGATAGAGTTCAATGGCGTAGGAGGATTCATATAGCCGACCCCACCTAGTGGAATAAAGCTTTGTTGTTGTTGTTGTTGCATCGAAATATATTTTCGTTGTAAAATTCGATAAATATGCATGGTGACTATTTACCGAATTTTGCGACGAAAAAATTTTTCGTCCCCAAATTTGCGATGAAAAATAATTTCGTCGCCAACTCCAGAAAAATAGGTGTACTTTCTGCAAAATAGAGATTTTGCAATGAGTATTTTTTCATTGCTAAATTGACAACAAAAATACATTTTTGTCACAATCTAGCCCATCAATCGACTGTCTATGGCCATCAGTCGACTGCCAAATGACTAGTTGACTGATCAGTCGACTAAAAAACTTTCTGTTGGTTGCTACAATACCACCATTCGACTGGCGTCTTCCATCAGTCGACTGTTGGAGCACAATCTTTTCACAGACTGAGTATCAATCGACTGCTAGTTTAGACCAGTCAACTGATCATTTGGCAGTTGACTGGTGGATTAAATTTTGCGACGAAAATGTATTTTTATTAGAGATTTAGCGACGAAAAAATATTTCGCCGCAAAATCTGAAAAAATAACAAAAAAAAAACTCCACGGTCTAGCCGTAGAACTTGCTGTTTGCAACCAAAACATCTAAAATAATTTAATAATAAATCAACATATAATTATCTAAAATAATTCACACATCAAACTTCATAAATATCATCTAAAATAATTCACACATCAAATTCTTGGTTGTGTTTCATTCAAGAATCTGAAAACATCATTCAGTACAAAGTATCCTCCAACTTCTTGAGCAAGGAAAAATGACTGCAAATTTCTTTCGAATATTATCCTGTCCAGTAAATGATCCAGTAACTACAATAAGCAACCCACTCTGGTATGAGATTTGTGAATCTACAGTCTCAATCTCGGTGAAACAATTTCTGAAATCCAACGCCATAATCTTCTCTTTGATGGCCTGCTCCATGTAAAACAAAGGTAACATAGATTGTTATTTGATAGGAAAATGTAGATAGAGCTTCGCCAATGATAGAAAATCAAATTGATATCAATTAGAATAAAGCAGGTTAAGAGAACCCAACTGAGAAATACAGATGAATAATAAAAAGGAAAATATTGAATACAAATACATTTGGATTCATTTCATACAAAGCTTGAATAACAAAAAACTAATGAATGCAACTTTACAATAAGACCTCAGGCATTCCAAAGAACAAATATCATAAAATCTAATTACAAAATAGTAAGAAACTAATTTTCAATGTCTAATTTCTTTATGCAAACAAATGGGAGAATTTCAACATCAATGCAACATTCATTTATATAATATATATATGTGTGTATTATTTATACCATGGCGACCAACTTGAGGTCTATATCATAAATAATTTCAGTGAGTTTCGGAATTGCTAGTCAGATTAAATCATAAAATACACATGTGAGCTAAAAAGTTATAAAATAAGTTAAAAGAAATTCCAAACTTACTTGAAATTTTACAATTGATCTAAATTCCTAACTCACTAGGACAATAATTTCCATTCCAAAATATATTAAAAAACATGTATGATCTGATCACAGATCATATTGATCATAATCCATCAACAAAAAATATATATTAAAATCTTGCTCGATTAAGACATTAAAAAAAACTCGTTTACTTCAGTTTAGAGGTTAAATGAAATGGACGACAACATGTCACCATTATTTCTATCTAACAATTTTTTAGTAGCGTATTCTTATCGCATTGGCAAAGGGATGCGCAATGAGATGAAACATCTTTGTCACTTTATTTTAGTAGATGAAGATAAGACCTTTTTGGACTCGTTTTAATTTGAGAGCAGCATGTCCCTTCTAATAACATCTAGACATTACTTATTAGTATATTAGTACCAAAAGCATGAAGAAGTGAATCATACACCTCATGATATTCAAATTAATTAGTACTTAAAATGAAAATAAATAAATAAAAGAAAAATCAGGATATAAGCTTTTGACCCACAAAACTTAGTGGGATAAACCCTTATACTTTAGTTATGACATAGTATTGATTCCCTACGACTTTGACTTTGAGGCAAAAGCATGCCGTATTGTCGATACATTTACAAATATGATGCAACTTACCTATAGACCAAGGCAAATCTATTGCAGATTTATGTTTTATAGTAGCATACTTTCATTTCATGGAAGAATTTAAATTAGAAAAAAAAATTCAACCAAGAAAAGAGAAATAGACATAAGTAATGAGCCTTCATGCTTGTAAAATTGACAACAATTCTTACTTGAGAAGATGTAGGGGGTAGGTACTCTATTCGTAGCAAAAGGCAGCAAGCAATCATCTTTCAGTCTTTTCCGATATTCTAACTCTCTTTCCAGCACTAATTCATAGTTTATTCTTCCTTCACATAGCCCATGAGTTTCATGTACATAATTTGCACCTGATTCTCTTTGTATATTTTCCTGTGCAATTTCTCTTTGGAGAAGATGCGGATACGGTACTACATCAAGTTCATCAAGAGTAGAAGAAATGGGTACCGTTGTATATGAATCTGGCAGTCTATCCATCTTACTATCAGAACTGCACCGCATTTATTAAACAAATCTAACAAACCAAATGGATGTGAGGCGTGGAATTCTCACATAATCCTGCACTTTTATAAATGCCCTCAATGTCAAATGTCAAATTTAGAACTAAGCAGCAACTACAGACAAATCATAGGTAAAGGCGTTAACTAAAATACCCTAGTAAAGAATGATAAATATCATTCAGCTCACAAGAATATGGTTCACAGGGAATCTGCTGCTCCAGAAACAAAAGCATGAACATAACATTTCACATGCTTCAGCGACAGGAAATAAAGAAAACAAAAGGATGTGGTTCACAAGGAACCTGACGCTAAAGAAAAACATAAACCTACCATCTAACACCCTTCAGCAACAGGACAAGAAGGTACAACGAAGTGAAATTGAATTCACAGTTCAAACCTACTGACATCTGTTTATTGTACTATAAAAGAGACTTCTCTATGGTGCAAGTTAACATGAATCGTTAATGTTTCAAATGAAATGGTATTACAATATATATTCATAAAAGTTAACAACCAGGTGCATTTACTTCGATGTACAAAAGTGAGTTCGTAAGTATTCTACCTTCATCAAATATGATTTAAGGATTTTTTTTTTATAAAATACTTTGCTAACTTTTTGAAGATTGACAAACTGAATTTCATACAAAAGAAACGATAAAAAAAAGTGTTGTGTTAAAACCTTTAAGTGCAGATGGAGGATGCCCAAGATAAAATTCACAGTGTGGTATTTCATGTGCACAAATATGGATAAACAATACTATAAAATCATACATTGACTAATATCAGAAAAGATAAGAAGCATAACTAAGAGGTAAACCACGTCCTCCCATAGCAGAACAAGACCCTCCTATTCCGTGCTTGAGGCTCATTTAGAATGTATAACAATATGAATAGACATAGGGCCCTGCGATATACTTCCATTCCATGCTTCTGTCAGTGTTCCTGGGCTACTAAACTATTCAATGGGAAATTCTTTGTTCATTGTGATTCTGTAAATACTTGCATTCTTCGCCAAAAGCATGTGTGGTTTACATAAGTTTACTAATCAAGAAAAAGGATGCACGATATAACTACCCTGAGACTATCTTCTTCAAGTAAATGCATTAGTCATCTGAGTCATACTATTACGCCCCACAAATACGTCAACGAAGTAAAACTCTTGACTACAAATAAAACCACTACTGACTCTCACGTCTCTGCTCTCTCCAGTGGCTTATTTCTCAAAGCTAAAATTGCTGGAAAAAGTGATCTAATCCTCGATGTTGTCCTTCTATTTCACATAACCATATCTCCGTAATAATAAAGTGAAATCAAAGGAATTTAATGAGAGATGACATGGAAGGAAATATCGTAGAGGTGGGTAAGAAAGAGAAGGTCTAACCAAAGCGTGGCGTTCGTCGGCCTGGAAAGAGGCCTTCTGTTGGTTCATGGCTTGCGTATAGAGCTGCGAGAGCGAGTTGGCAGCGCCGCAGAAGGTGGAATACATCGCCCGATCCACCTCGTCGAGCCGCGTCGCCTCCGTTGTTCGCTTCTTGGACATGATACCTAGGCGCAAAAGACCCGAAAGGCCACCAACCAACGCAATCGACCGGTAGGCACTAGGCACCGTGTCACCTGGCAATCGTGCATGATGTCCGGATCGGGGTTGCGACAGTGTCGGCGGGCACAGACATGGCCATGGAGTGCGGATCGGGAATTCGAATTTTTAAAATATCGATAATGCGGGCCATTCGTGATCGATTACGGTCCGGATTATGGAACCGTCGATTCCGATCCAGATCCGGGTTTGATTTGGATTCGGATCCGGTCTGATTAATCGCCGTCTTAGTTAAATAAATAAAAATTTAATGAATGATATAAATAATTAAAATAAAAAAAATTATACAATTTAATTTATAAAAACTCTATCAAATATTTCATTATCTCAATAAAAAATATATTACATCTCAAATTTCCACACCTTGGACTTAAATAAAAAACCTATTACAATAAAAAAAAAATCAATCACATTTCAATTTTCATTATATTCAATCAATTTCAGTCATATTCAGTATTTCCTCTCGTCGTCGTAGTTCCGGATGTTCCCTCTGTTTCGTCTTGGTCTTCTTCGTCACTTTTAATATATTGAGTTCGACTTGCAGCTTTTGCCCAATCATTGAGTAAACATTGCACTTCTAAATTTTTCGACCTTAAGCTAGAACGTCTCTCGTCCAATGTATTTCCTCCAATACTAAAAACTTATTCCACTGCAACCATTGAAATTGGACAAGCTAGAATTTCTTTTGTCATTATAGATAAGATTGAAAATATTTGAGTTCTTTGCGACCATCATTTTAGAATGTCGAAACATTCTTCATCTGCATCACTAAAATCAAAAGAAGTGGTAAAATAATTCTCAAGTTCCTAACTGAAACTTGAGGATCCTCGTGGACGTTTAGTCCGTTCCCTTAATAACAGTTGTGCTTTAGTGAGTTTAGAAGTAATAATACTAGTTGTAGTGTATTAATGTGTTTCATGTTTAATAGTTTGTTCACCATATTTAATGTTATATTCATTATAAATATCATGTGAATGAGTTTTAATATTAAACAAAATCAAAAAAATATTAGGAGCAGTTTCGGTAATAGGGCTTAAAGATTCATAATATAATGCTAACATATCTTGCAAACCATCTAATTTAAGTCTAGGATCTAAAACAAAAGCACATAAAAATATTTCAAGAATGTTTAAGAAATATTTTTTCCATTTTTCTTTCATTACATAAATACATTGAGATAAATAATTATCATTTGATTGAATATGTTAATTAAAAATACATGCAATATTATAACAATGTATTAAAATTAAATGTGAAGTTGGATAATAAACACCGGATAATTGGTCACTAGCATCACTAAAAACTTTTAAAATTTCACAAATACTAGTGCATATATTCCATTGATTTGAAAACAAATAAATATCACGTGATTGAACATGTTGATGAAAAAATATACATAATAAATCTTTGTATTCAAAAGTAGATAACAACAATTTGTAAGTAGAATTCCAACGAGTTGGGACGTCACGTGCAAACCATTTAGGCTTCATACCATTTATTTTGCAAAATTTTCTTCATTCTTTCATAACTTGAGGATGTGTCCATAAATAATGAATTGCACTCCTAATTGGTTGAATATATGATCCTAAATTTTTAAGTCCATCTTGAACACACAAATTTAAAATGTGACATGTACACCTAATATGAAAAAATCTTCCAACTATTGATGGTTTACATGTATCAATAAACTCACTAATACTAGAGGTATTTGCACTAGCATTATCAAAAGAAATTGAAAAAACTTTAGAAGTTAGACCATATTCTTCTAAAATAACAAAGATAAGTTATGAAATATTTTGTGTCGTGTGTGTTTCGTTAAAACATTTATATGCTAGCAATCTTTTTTGAATGTTCCAATTATTATCAGTCCAATGACAAGTAATATCCATATATGAACAACTTTGCCAATGATCACTCCAAATATCGGAACACAAAGAAATTTTACTATTTAAACTAGAAAATTCTGTAATCAATTCTTTTTTTTTTGTTCTAAGACTAATTTTAAAAGTGTGTGTTTTAGAGTATTTCTTGGGATACGTTTAATAGAAGGATTTGCACTTGTAGAAAGTCAATTTTCAAAAGATAATTTATCACTAAAACTAAAAGAAAGTTGTTCAATCGCACAAAATTTAGCAGTTTCTTCTCTAAATCTAGATTCGCTAAATTTAAAAAGTTTAAATTCGTTACCCTAATCTGATTGAGAAGAGAATGTCGAAATTTGAGTTTGAGAACGATCGATACCAATTTCCACCGGATGATTTCTCTCCACATGTCGAGTAAGAGTTCCGTAACCTCCTCCTTGTTGAAATTTGTAACATTTCGAACAATATTTGCATTTTTCTTGCATATCACCAGAAGAGAGCGTTACTTTATCGAAATGTTTGGTGAAGATATCGGATGCCAGGTGAGACACTCGAGTTGGTCTTGTAGTCGTAGAACCCGCCATCGTACTGGATGTATTGCTCCTACTTTCTTGACTTTGATGATGATGACGTATTTGATATTCATCACCGGAAATATTAAGATCATAGTCACCGATATCGAATTGAGGTGAATCACCGCCTTGCTTGAACTCGGACTCGGGCGGTGGTGGCATTATGCTCTTTCCCTTTCCTTTGGCACCGCCCGCACCCTTACGACTTGATCCGGCCCCAGACATTTGTAAAAATATGACTTGAAACTTGAGAGCAAATGAGGCAATGAGAATTAGAGAAGAGAAGTTGTGATTTGTGAAAAGATGAAAGGGAGTGGAGGAGAATTTATAGGGAAAAAAAGCATTAAAAAAAATTACAACGGTCGACCCGGCGGGTCCGCCGTTGCACAACGACCATGATTTCGTTAACCGGTTAACTGGACCGTTGACCACGGTCCGGTTCCGGGTCGGGTCCGGGTCCGACCCGGACCTTGGCCGGGTCTAGGCGGGTGTGTCTGCAGGGGTCATGCACAAGGCCTGAGTGGTCGTGCCGGCGCAGGGAGGCGCACGAGAGTGTAGGTGGTCGTGCGAGGGCTATTGAGCATATGGGCGCAAGGAGTTGTGCGGGCGTGCCACCCCCCCGGTGCGGGGGTCGATGGGTGTGCTGCAGGGGGATGCGCGATCGTGCCCTCGCAGGTGTTGTCTCCGTCGTGCGACCGCTCGAGCATTGCTCCCGCGTCGGCCTGCACAGGGGTGATCTCGATCCGGCGATCCACTGATGGATCTACATAGATCCGGCGGTGGATCGTCGGGTTTTGTGTGTGTGTGTGTGTGTGTGTGAGAGAGAGAGAGAGAGAGAGACGAGCTATGTTCGGCGGGATCGATCGAGTAAAGACTCGACGAACTTTATATTCATCTCAAATTTTGCGACAAATTTTAAATTCATCTTAAATTCTACGACGAAAGTTAAAATTTATCACTAATTTAATGACGAATATGAAATTTGATACAAAATTTATGTTTGATAATTCCGCGCTTTCAGCAAAATATAATCATGTAAATAATTGAAAAACAACGATGATAATATTTATTAGAATATTTGCAACGAATTTTGGATTCGTTGCAAAATTTACGACTAAAATGAAATTTGTCGCAAAATTTATAATGAATTCCATTTTCATCACAGAGTTTGCAATAAATTCCATATTCGTCGCAAAATTTTGCATTGGATGACGCTTTCCCTCTTGTGGCAACCACCGTATTTTTTCAAAATTAATTAAAAAGCTACGATGAATATGAAATTCGTCGCAAAATTTTGCAACGAATATCATATTCATCGCAAAATTAAGCGTTGGATGACACTTTCCCTCTTACGGTAACCCGTATTTTTTCAAAAATTAATTAAAAATAAGCGACGACAATTTTTCGTTGGAAATTTCATTGCATATTTTGCGACGAATTTGATTTTCAATGCAAAATTTGCGACAAATCCATTTTCGTCGCAAAGTTTGCAATGATTTTGATTTTTCGTCGTAAATTTGGTGACGATAGTTATATTCGTCACAAATTTTGCAACAAAAATTTATTTGTTGCAAAATCTGGGATGAATAAATAATTTGTTGCTATTTTGTGACAAAATATTTTTTGTTGCTAATTTGTTGTTGATTTGCAATGATTTAATAATTCGTTGCCAAATTCATTGCAAATTTACAATGAATTTTTTCGTCGCTAAAATTTATTGCAATTTTAGTGTATTTTTGTAATGAACAAAGCAATTAAAGAGGGAGTGAATGTGTCACGCCCTGAGAGTATGCCGAGCCAAAAATAATCGGACAACATCTCCCCTGTATGTGATACAATTCCCTGATATACATAAAGTCTTTCGACCACAATCACATAACAATTATATGGACGTAATCTATAAAACACAGCGGAATATACTGACAAATAATAATAATACAAATGACTCAACTATGCACTCCGGAGTGACTTTGACACAACAAGAATCATAATAGAAGCCACATCGAAAGTTAAATACATACAACACATCTGTAGCCACAAATACGGAAACGATATAGGATGAAATCCCAAAACAACAATCCAATAGAATACAACAATGTGGAAATAATATCCAACCGTTCGGTGTGAGATGGGATCAGTTGGCGGAGCTCCGAACATCCAAGGAATTTTCTACCTGTTACCTGGGCGACAGGAAACCCAGGGTCTGTGGCGGTGAGTATAAACTCAGGGGTAATATGTAGAAAGTGCATGAACAATATATAAGGATATAGAGATCTACAAGTATACATGTGAAGATCTACAGGTATACAGAAGAGTCCAACAGACATACAGTCCTATATGTAATAATCAATAACCACCAGTATAGTCATACTCAATGCATATACTAAACTGATCAACTGAACATGAAATAATGTACTAACGTACCTGACGGTCTGCAACATCATAAGCTATATCATCCTGAACAGGTATACAATATCATAACCCATATAACGTACAAGGTCAATCCCACACTTAACCAGCACTCAGACATATGAACAGTATATAATCACATGTAATAACATCCCGGTCCATACTACACTATGACATAACGCTAATCAAATGCATACAATAGTCAGGTTTAATACATATATCATGCTCAACACACAGCAGTATAAAATATACAAATGACATGTATCATGATGTACAAACATATGCAGCAAACAAATACAGCATCTCACAGGCATATGTAAAACATATATCGAATACATGTATACATATATATCAACAATGCATATGCATGGTCATATCTGCGGACCCATCCAACCACGCCCCTAGTATGGCCTGGGTGGCACGATATGAAAACTATCCCGACTCCAGCCGCCACCACTCTCGAGTGGCCGAGTTGGGTAGTATGAAATAGTAGCTAGCCACCATAGAGATATATGCTACTCACACGAGGGTCCCTGCTACTAGCCGCTCCATCCCTACCCATGAGTAAATGAGCACCGCACCCAGGACAACTTCACATCACACGACCACCATCTATAGTGGGTGAGTGCGCTAACTACCACTCCGCACAGTGGCCAAGTGCGCATCTCCAGCTACCACCATCCATAGTAGCCGAGAACGGCACACACAACAATGTTCTGCACTCAACCCTGCTACCACTACCCCGAGTGCCCGGGGAGGTAGGATGACTAGCGATCCTCTCAACCACAAGGGAGACCTAATCGCCAACATGCATGCAATGTAATGATGCATAGCTCCATACATGTATCCTCGCAACACTCCCTATCCCACGAGAAGTCCTGGTCAACCAAAAGTCAACTATGCAAGGACTACTAATCCACAAGACTCTCTCTCTCTATCACACAGAGAGTCATACACATCTGACAGTCAACCACGCTAAGACCTCCAGTCCATAGCGAGATACTGTCGACCATCTATATAACCATATGTAGTCACACGATTCATAATGGATATATAATCATGCAAGGCCCTCTAGTCCTTAGCCACATACTGACAACCACACACACTTATCTATGCACTGATGACTAGATCCATCATAGATGCACAACTAATATGTGTACAATACAACAATCGACTTCATAATCTGATCCATCACCTAACCCTAGTGATGTGACCCGGTAACCCAATCTGAGTTCACAATGGTAACCCTAATCACAAGTACTTAACTGAACATCTATCAGCTAACACACCATAGGGTTTGTAATTCATATCCATGATAGATAATCAATGAAGTAACAGCAATATATCTCAAAGGTCAAAGGCAGTACAAGCATATGATTAAATAAGAATGGATTTAAGATCAAAGATATTATCATAAGTCTAATTTCATGCACCCGAAATAAGTCAAAACTACTTGACCAGGGTAGATATTACCCACCTGATACGAAGCTCGAACTAATCCTTACGGCCGTGGACTGGCTTCGTATCCCAAACCTGCACATAATAGCAAACTATGATTAAGTACAAGTATCCAACAAATACACAACTTAATTACTACGTCGTTCCTATGTTCTCATCCTTTCCTCGTCTATGAGTTAAAAATCCTGATTATCCCAATATGATACACCATAACCAAACTCACAATAGATCACCAACATCCAAAGATCCATTAAAGTAAATAGATCTAAACACACTCAAATCAACCTCACCACAACTCCATCATCTACTTCATTTACATCTCCACAGAACAACACATTTCACCCTAATGCATCCAATCAACATCTAAAATAGGGTTACAATTGTAACTCACCTTCTCGTCTTATACACACACAGATCGGCCACCACCCGAATAGAGCCCGATCACCGATCCCCCAGCTGCAAGCTCACTGGAACGATGACAGAAAAATCCCCCCAACTCACCAATGTGTTCTTCACTCACCTCTAGCCGCTCAACCTCCAAAATCGAACACGAGCAGCTTTCTCCACCGAGAAAATCCACACTCTAGATCAAAACACATCGGCAATCAACTAACAATAACAGAAACACTGAACAACACCCAAATCAAACAACTACCACTCCAATCGCAGCCTAAATTTCCACAATCCTTTGATAGAAACCCATCGGATTCCATAAGCATAGACACCATGAAAATACATCAATCATTGAAACAATAAAGGGTAACAAGCTTACCAGTCTTAGATCTCCACCGGCAACCCCCCTTCCTCGATCTCTATTCACTGACGCCATCTAAGCTCCGATCACTGCTCAAACCATGGATCCAAGCTCCATTAGCAATCCACAGCTAGATCTCAACTCTCATCTCAAAGGAGAAGGAAAACGACCCCTTACCCAGCTCCGACGACGATCGGCGGTGAGATCCCTCCCTCACAGCCGCTCACCACCGCAGCGCTCTCAGCTCCCAAATCAGCCTCCAATCGATTCCAGCTGCACGATGCCTCTCCCAACGGCCAGATCTTCCACTGTCGGCAGCAGTTGCCGGCTCGCGAAGAAAGAAGAGATGGAGCCGAAGTCGCGAGAGAGGGGAGGAAGGAATTGCGCGATCGAGAGAATGAGGAAGGAATCGGTTGGAAAGTTGGTTTCGAGTATTAAGGTCAAACGGTTCAGTTGGCTAGCTCAAGCTTGACTCAAAGCTAACCTAGGTTAAGTCTGAGTTAACTCAAGTCACCCAACTCTCATTTAAGCTTAAATCTTCCTCGTATGGACTCCTTTTGAATCCAGAAAATTTTTTATGAATTTCTGTAAAATTATATAAGATAATTTCTCAATTTAACAAGGGGTATTTTATTTTATTTTTTATTTTATATATTTTTTTCCAGTATCTTATAGGGATCTCCTTTTGTATTGATATACTTAGGTATTTATAAGTAGATATAGGTGGAGACTGTTAGATGATATCTTCTATTGAAAATGTTTTATTGGAGATATAGGGAAAATATAAATTTATATACTCATAAAAATTAATTCAGACTTATTTGTTAAGATGAAACCTTCTTGGTTGAGTGAATGAGTTTGTTAAGTGGATGAGTATCTGAGCTAGCTAAGTGATTGAACTATCAATTATCAAGCTGCCTGAGTAACCGAGTTAGCTAAGTGTGTTGGTGCCTATAAGAATCATATATCTCCACAATGTCATGATATTGTCCACTTTGGGCCTAACCCCTCATGGATTTATTTTTGGGCTTTACCCAAAAGGTCTCATACTAATGGAGATATCTTTTCATCTTATAAGCAAATGATCTTTTCCATGTCTTACCAATCTGGGACTTTGATTGTATTTCCAATACTCCAACAATCTCCCCCTTAAACGAAGGACCACATTAACTCTCCCCCTTAAGCCTATCTGTCCTCGAAGGACATCCTTTGCTTGATGTTCGATCCTCAACCCACCAGGACTTCCTGCCAACTGTCTGGTCCTCCTGACCCAACTGGACTTTCTACCAATTGTCCAACCCTTCTTGCCCAACTGGACTTCCTGTCAGTTGTTTGGTCCTCCCGACCCAACTGGACTTCCTGCCTGATATCTGGTTCTCTTGATCCGGACATGGGAGCTCAACTTTCTTCGTTCGAGGTTCATGGCTTGACATGGACCATGACTCTGATACCAATTAAATTGTCATGCCTCGAGAGGGGGTACTTGTCTGACAAAAATCGAACAACACCTCCCTTGTACTGCGGACAATTGAAACATGTATACAAGGCCCACACGGCCCACTATACATCAGCTAACATGGCCGGAACATAACACGACAATACATATAATATATGAGCCTCAGGCCTACAACCAAAGTAAATAAAAGGTCTAAAACCTCTAGACTTACCCCTTCTGCCATCTGAGCAGGAAAATACAACCACACACATAACCAAAACAACCCGAACAAAAAGTCCACAAAGGCTTAAACAAGTACCACCAAACAACCACGAGTATAAAATACTATAAGTTTGAAACATAGAGTACTAGAGACAACAAAAAAAACATGCGGAAGCCTGAAAACCAAATATCAGAGTCTTCAGATCAGGGGACTGACAACTGGACCCTCCGAAAGGCTTCATCCTAAAATAAAAAGATATCAACGGAGTAAGTAAAACTCAGCGAATATCTAATAGTCATGCATAGTAAACTATAAGTAGCAATAATAATCATGTTGGTACAGTTTCTCAACAAAAATACATACTTGGAACTGTACATACCAGAATCACCTAAGCTGACATAAAATACATCCACGCAAGTAAATGTAAAATCACCAAAACAAACAAACGTAATACCTCCTGTATGTGCATGACAATCATATGCAACAACCAAAAGTGCAACAATCAATGCATATAATAAAAACCTATGCACATGATGCAATCACCTGTGTCACCCCTGATGCCAGTCTAGCCACCGACATGTCATGTGTGTCGGTCGAGTGGGTAGGGGTGTGACAACTGTACACTCTGCCATCACTATACTTATGTGACTGAGTGGATAGGATACTGGCGGAGTATCACCCTCCTACCCCATGTATGTATATGGGGGACATCACCTCGTCTTATCTCCTCGTCTCATGACAAAGGAGGGATCCCTGTCTGCTACCACGTCGTAAAACAAATCACCTGAGCGACCACCGTGGGGCCCTGACAGAGCAACTACACACACCTGCAATACCACTAACCCACGAGTGGTTGTGTGTGTAGGTAATGTGACTGACGATGGGCTCAACTACCAAGTAGTATCACCTCCTACCGAGGAGCCGATGATCGCCAGTCATGCAATAATGCAAGATGGTGCATGTTACTAATGCACGATGCACCTATCATGTAAAATACCGGAGGAAATATATATATATATATATATATATATATATATATATATATATATATATATATATATATATTCCTCGGTAATTGATAAAATACCTTATGAAATTTTTCAAAAATTTTTAGAAATTTTTCTGGATTTAAACGGAGGTTTTACGGATATTTCATGGGGATAAAATAGATAGGCTTTTGTAAAGCCTATTTCGACTATCTGTGATAGAGGAATTATTGTTTTATAAAAATCAGTTAACGAGAGATGATTAGGGCTAAATTAAAGTTACCCTAAGTTTAAAAAGGGATAGGATCTTCTTCTTTCGTGGATCCGTTTCTCCCACCATAACCCGTGTCTTCATTTCCCTTCCAAAAACACCCGATTTCTCTCTTCCAAAAACACCCGACTCCTCTTCTTCCCAATGTTTCTTCTTCCTCTCCTACACGCAGGCACGATTCTTCTACTCGATCGGCCTTCCTCCCGTTTTTACATTCTTCTCGTGCTCGTCGCCCCAAACTACGCGCCACCCTCCTCGCCGAGCACACATCTCTGACCGCTCGTCGGCCCGCCTCCAGATGACGCAAGATCCAACCGACGCGATCGCCGATGCCCGAGTCAGCGCCCGATGTCGCTCTTGGCCGTCGTCTGCGCTCGAGCTCGCCCTTCGCTAGCACCGTGATCTCCGTCGCGCCGCTGCTCACTTGTCGCCGCTCAAGCCTAAGCTTGATCTCTGCAATACAAGAACTCATCGCCGCGTTGCGTGCCGCTTGATCCGGGAGCCAGCTCGGTGGGATTGTCACCGACATCGCTGGCCGCCCGCAACCATTCATCACCTCCGACCCATCACCGTCGCTCCTCTTTCTCTGCCTCGAGTCCACCGGAGCGATCTATTGCTGCCGCCACCTGAGCTCGCTGCGTCGGCAGAGAAGGGGTGCGCTGCGGGGAGACTGTGTCGGCAGGAAGTTGATTTGGGGGATTTTCTCTGTCGATTGTCACTGGAGTGATGTTAGGGCAGCAGGATTTCCGACGAACGGGTGGATTTGGGGGTTTGCTCTGCCGATTCAGATGGTAGCAAACTCCAACAGCCTTCCCTCTCCCTTTCCTGTGTTGCCTCAACCCGAGCAGTGTCGACCAGCAGTTGGCATTTGTTCAAATAGCAACGGTGATTTAGCTTGGTCTCTTCTATCGATCAGCCATAGTGATTTTCCAGTGATCTACAATTACGCACTTGGGTAATTCCTAATACATATATTTGTTTCTTGGATTGTAGCTATGAGCTGGAATAGAGTTACATTGGGTGTGATGTCTTACAGTGATCAGGTTATCAGAGGGGTTCTTTTTGCTCTAATGCAACGGTTTGAATCACTTTCATTACTCTGTGTTTGGATCAGAGGACTTTGTGATTGAAGCTGTGCTAGGGATGAGGATATTGGAATTTGGAACGATTTTCCTCTTATTCAGCTGAGATTTGATACCACAACTTTGGATTGAACTATTTTGCAACGGAGTCTAAACTTGGTAAGTCCATAATTAGATGTTTATGTATGCATACTGTCGTTACAATTGATTTGGTAATTAATGAATGGTATGAGATTGTACAACTATGGGATTTAGTTGATCGATCAGGGATTAGGATTGGATTAGACTCCTACTCCTATAGATTGATTATGTTAGTGTTGAGTTATGTTTGTATGTTAAATTGCAGGACCTGAATTCAGGATGGCCTTTTGGATGTGAAGATTCTTCGATTGGTGTCTACAAAGCAGGTGGGTAATTTCCTACCTGGTCCGGGTAGATGTATTGCATTCATATTTAGTCATAGATATGAGCATGTTAGGTGTTCATATTATCTTGACCCTGCTCTTTTTATCGTATGCTTGATCCTTTACCGTTGGCTATTAACTCCATTGCTGATATCATGTTATTTTACCATGATTAGGAGTTATACATATAGGTGATGTAAGTAACTTAGAATTTGTTTAAGTTAAGTGAAAATAGTAAAGTCCGGATGACAACCTGATTGTACATTGGGCAAAAAGGTCATCCGCATTTAGATAATGTCTTGAACCTAGGGCTAGTTCTAGTACCCTTAGGTTGCATGTTACCACCGACCATATATTGTGTAAATGGTCAGGGGAATGATACTTAGTGTGTCGCTACGGACCGATGGTCCTAGCTTGTTATAATCAGATGAGTACGATTCTCTACAAGATAGAGAATGCGTCCATCAGTGGAGTACGACTCTTTACAAGATAAAGAGTGCGTCGATTAGATCGGTATGACTCTCTACATGATAGAGAGTATTATGATCAGTTGAGTACGACTCTCTGTAGGATAGAGAGTGCGTTGATCTGGTTAGTATGATTCTCTGTAGAATAGAGAGTCTATGGTGAATGTCTGTATGTGAGACATTGCATTCATGCATTTGCATGCACGCTGGCGACGAGGTCTCCCTTGTGGTTGAGAGTGTCGCCAGTCATCCTGCCTCCACGGTTACTCATAGGAGGAGTCACCCGTGTGAGGGCAGAGCATTGTGGTGTCGCACTCTACCACTATAGACGGTGGTAGTTGGATTTGCGTGTCGTAGTCCTGCGTGTGTGGCACTCGACCACTCATGGATAGTGACTGTCGGAGTGGCCAACAACAGGGACCCCCATCGTGTAGCTTGCTCTTTACGTTTATATGCTACTCGATCATACTGTCCACTCGGCCACTCGAGAGTAGTGGTTGGTGTTGAGTTGGGACAGTTGTCATGCTCGAACCACCGAGGCCACACTGGGGTCGTGGTAGCTTTAGGGTGAGCCGACATGACCATGCATGTTGCATTGCCGACTTATGGCATTTTGCATATTGCCATATATATACATATATGCATGTATATATATATATATATATATATATATGGATGATTGTGATTAGTATACATATATAGATGCAGTCTATATATATATGCTTATTGTGATGTTGCATTTGATTGTATTATGCTTGCTGTATTTGTTTGTACATCATATTCATACATGCTTCTTGCATTTATTATACGGTGGTGTCGGATATTTGTATATGTGTTAGACAGACCATTAGGTACCTTGACTGGTAGTATGGTGAGTTGGTATTACTCTTCCTGTTATATATATGTTGGATATATGTTCAGGTTGGATCAGAGTAGCGTAGCAGACTTCAGGTATGTCTGCATTTTACATTGTTCATTTGCTTAGATGGTATATGCTTGTATTTATTTACGATGCTGATATATCTGTTGCACCTTTAGATTATGTTGTTGAAATACATGTGATATTACATATATACATGTTTTTCTATTACCTGCTGAGTTTTACTCACCACCCCCCGCGGACCTTGGGTTTTCTGTCGCCCAGGTAACAGGTAGAAGACTTCGTGATGGCATTGGAGCACCGCCGGCTGACATCATCTCATCTCACCTCCGAGGCTCCCGTGTTTTGTTTTGGGCCTTCCGTCCGCCGTGTTATGTATTCGGAGTTTTCGTGATGTATATATAGTATATTCAGATTTTGTCGAGATTTTGTGTTGTTGTGGTGTGTTAGTCATACCGGTATGCATGTGTGGAATTATTGTATTGTTGTGGTATGTTTCCGTTGTGTTTTTGTGTAGTTGTTGTTTTGATATATCTATATATTGTTGTTATTGTGGGCCTACGAGCCTTGTATTAATCCGAAATGTTGCCATGTACAGGGGAGGTGTCGTCCGTTTGATTTTTGGCTCGGCATGCTCTCGGGGCGTGACAACTTTAGTGGTATTAGAGCCCAAGGTTCTACGATGTCATACAATGTTGTTTTGTGTCGAGTCTTGGATTCTCGGGAGTCGATTTATTCGGTTTTGGTTTTCTGAGATGAGATGGACAGCGGCCTGAGCTCCAAGAAGCACGAGGTAAGAATTCCTGAAAAACTTATGGTTTAGTAGATATTTATCTATACTTGATTAGTAGGTGTATACAATAGAGTTATGACACCTGTGCAGACTTGTAGTAGGGGTCATCCATCGAGGCGACCAACCGGAGTGACCTTTAGGGTTTATACTCCCGGTTATGTTGGCTATGCATTTAGATGCTTATACCAGGGAATAACCTGTATTGTGTTGGTTATTATTCGGAACCGTGGTATGAGTTGACCATGAGAACGACCTGTTAAGTCTGTGAGTCTTGAACCTGTGTCGAAAAGGTGATTTACCTTTGAGAGCCGACTGATACCGAGTCGGAAAATAGGGGTCAAGTCATCACATTTCTCTTAGAGATTTTGACTAATTAAGCTAGTCAGATCATTACCTATTGGGTAATGGACAAGAAAAATTGTCTATTGTTGATGCAGATAGCAGAAGGCTAGGTTACGGTATTTTATAGGGATTTTGATCCCTGAGGTTGTTCGTACTGGGTTGTATAACTTTGAGAGTACTTTTGAGTACTTAACTCATGTTATACCGAGAAAGAAGAGTTGTTTGCATACCATTATCGGGATCAAGCCGGTATTTGGTGATAAATGTAGAAAATAATTTTCGAGAAATAATATAACACTTGATCATGGATTAGTGATGTTGGAAGAGTGTATTTCCCCGTGTCACTTTTAGTGACACATTGTAAGGAATTCTTGAGCTTCAAGAAAGGGTGATCGGTTAGTAATAGTGTACTATGCAGAGTCGTGAGACTTGTAGAGGTTACGACCACCTAATAGCTCAAGGAGATGAATGGATGATTTAAGCCGCCCAGAGTTATTGGCTTATAGTTGGATAAGGATGCCGGGATCTTCTATTAGATCCTGCCGGAAGACGTTGGATTGAGACAGGAGTTTAGAAATGACTCCGTACAATGGTTTAAGAGTTGGAGACCCATAAGCAAATATTGCAGGTCAACTTAATAGAGTCAGAAGTCTCCGACTGTTGGATAAAAGGAGCAAGATCGGAGTTATAGACTTTGCGCTATTTTCCGATTATAGAAGACCAATCGTAGATCATCAGGATGTTCTCATGGATATCAGCAAAAGCAGAACAAAGACTTCGAAGGGATTATGTGCGTGCAGTGCAGATCATGAAGACACGCGAAGTCAGATTATCCGTTGGAGCAGTTCAACTGTTGCTATTGTTGAGCAACCAGTACAGTGGAGGAGGTGTACCTTGAAGATTCAGTTGAAGACTATCGATGGTGTTCCGGGAGGAAGATGCATCGTCTCGACAGCAAAGATCAGCACAGAAGATTGAGTTATCTCAACAGCAACAACCTACTACCTCAGGCGTGGTTGGAGTTCCTTGATACTCCCCTTCAGCAGAGATCAACACAGAAGCAGCGTCAGCAGAAGACATCGTGGAAGACTCATGCAAACAACAGTTACCCCCAGATATGATTTGATTAGTATAGCGGAGAGAGTATACGACGATAGTCGTATCTATTTTGTATTCTACAGTTGTAGCTCGTAGATTTAAGGGATAGGATCAGATGATCTAGGAAAAATCCTTGGATCATTCATCGCAAAAATGCGATCGTTTTGTCGCAGACTGTTGGATCTGATCTTGTTCTCTTCGGAGAAAGGCGGAGACCTGCGGGGAGCCTTTGGATCGGATCGACAGATATTTGATCGTCCAGGGTATTACTCTAGTTTACCCTCTGAGTTAATATATTGAGAGATACTTGTAGTTTACGGGTATCTTAGTCTAGAACATTCTTTGTTTGGAGTGGAAGGGTCCTTTACATCGACTTGTAGGTTGGTGGTATCTCTACCGTCAGGTGAGAAGTGGACCAACAATTAAGAAGTCAAGGGAGGTCCTTAGACTTTGATAGACATACTTTTATTAGACATATCCTTACGGATGGTCAAATTGTTGGAAGTATGGTACGATATGCTCTCGGATGTGCGTATAATTTGAGAGTATTCGGATGTAATTTTGGATGAACTCCTAGACTTGCCGCTGCATAGGCAAGTGGAGTAGGCAATCGAAATGATTGCGAAAATAGTTCGGTATCGAAGATCACATATCGAGTGATATTTTTATTGGTATCAGTGTTGTTAAACACTATAAAAGAATTGGAATAATGTGAGTTGCGATTATAGGAGATGTTGGAGGGGATATTTATCTATCCCAGTATTCCTCCTTGAGAAGATCCGGAACTCTTTGTTGAAAGAGAGATGGACCTTTGATAGTATGCATCGATTATCGATGATGGAATATAGTAGTGTTGTAAATGAAGATCCTTCGTTGTGGATAAATGATCTGTTTAGATCAGCAAAGGACACTTGTGTATACTCTAAGGTTGATTTGTGACGGGAGTGTTGATATTGTAGTGACATGGAGTCATACAATTATCATTGTCGTTGTGATGATTAATATATATCATCAGCGTAGAGTAAAGAGGATGCAGGTGTGTAAAGACGACAATTTCATACTTGGTATGAATTGTATGAATTTCGATTAAGTTGCTAGACTAATTAACGATTTAGTCATCACTGGATTTGAGAATCGTGTATCCTGAACACGATTGGATCCTTTTGTAGTTGTTGGAATTGCATAACCTGGCCACTGTTGATCGTGGTAGTTGGAGTTGCGCACTCGACCACCGTAGATGGTGGTTTATCTTGTATGTTTTGGTTAGTACTGTAGATGTGGATAGAATGTCTTAGCATTACTATACCACATACTTGTTTGACAGAGGTGATGTTGGAAATCATTTAGTCGGAAGCTAGTGAAACCAGTTTATAGGACCTAGATGGCGGTTAACTTTACGCAAGTATTAGTTAATCCTTCCGGAGTGGATAAAAGGATGATGTACGCAGATGCGTCGTTTTAGGGATCGGAACTATTCCGATGCAGTTGAATGAGGCATATCTTATGCCTACGTCAGTTAAAAAACTACGAGATAGTCTGTCATATACATGATGAGGCTTTAGTAGTTATTGTTTGAATTTGTAGTGATATGGAGCTGAAGTGCTAATGGAGTTTTAACTAGCTACTGGGTAGCTACTATTGTTAAATACCGAAATTTAAAATATTAAATTAAATGGCCAAGGAATTAAGGAAAATAATCCTAGAAATTTTTTGGGATTTTTGGGAATTTTTCCAGAATTTTTCTGGATTTAAACGGGGCTTGTACGAGATATTTACGAGGATAAGAAAAACAGGCTTTTAAAAGGCCTGTTTGGTTTATCAGTATTGAGGGGTTATTAACCTAAAAACCTAAGTTTATCTATTTCCCTTTTTCTTTTTCCCCGCCGCAACTCCTTCCCCTCGGCAGTTTCTCTGCGCGAGCCACTTTCGCCGGCGACGCTTTCTTCTCCGGCCGAGCCTTCTCTCCCCCACCGCAGCCCTCGTTTGCACTCCCGCGAGCATCGCCGCCCAACGCCGTGAGTTCGCCGTCCACCGCCGTGCGTGCCCGAGCCAGCCTTGTCGATTTGCCGCGGCGACAGGATCGCGCCGAGGCTTCCTCGCCTCGGCCGTCGCCTTCCGGTGCCGGCCGGATCCTCGCCTCTGTTTTCCCCTTTCCTTTATCGTCGTTCTGCGTAAACTTCCACTGCCCGTGCCATGCCGCCATGCACCGCCGCCTTGACCAAGAGCTGGTGCCGTCCTTCTGATCGAGGAAGAAGCAAAGCCATGGTGGAGACGAGGCAACCCTCTTTCGGACTGTTTCCCTTCGTCTTCGAAACGATCGAAGGAGGATGCAGGGCTCTTGCCCAAGGGGCAGCAGGAGTAGTCCAATAAAGGCTCGACACCAACGGTTGAACTCCGATCAGCCTGGTAAGGACCCCTCGACAGGGGCCGTTCTCAAACTAGTCTGGACGAGCCGTCGGTGAGGTATCAGTCGCTGGTATGTCGCGATCTGCCTCTTTCTCTTCATCCGTTCTTTGTTTGATTTACGTGTTTTGTCCATGTTTATGGGCCTGATGCGTTCTTTGTCGACTATGTGTTTGTATTAGGTCTACCGTGAAGGTGGCGCGAGTTGGCCGTGGAAGCCGTGGCACACCGTGTGGGTGGACAAAGTGCATGGTGAAAGGGTTGTCGATGGATTGGTATTGCTTAGTAAGCTTGATCTATCTTCTCTTTTTATTAGCTGTAAATTGATATATGATGGGTTATTGATTTCGGTGTGAGGTTGATCGGTTTCGTAATTATTTATAGAGGATTGATTAGGTTAAATGAGATAACTAGAACAATCTAGTTGACTGGGATTTTATTAAGCATTTGGGTTAATTGGTTTAAATCCGAAATCGGCTTAGGATTAGATTTGACAGTGGATCATATTTTTGTGCTTGACTATAATTACGCTATATGCAGGTTTCGGTCACGAGGCAGGTTCCCAGTCGTGACGATTTGATTCTTATTCTTGTGGATATATATTCAGGCGGGTATTTTGACTTATCTTTTAGATATAGTCAAGTTGATATGATAGTTAGGATAGCTTTCAATAATTTTCATGCTTATATGTCTGGTATGTTTTTGTGCCTATTGATACATGCATTGGATAGGATATGATTTCTATCTTCCCTGATTTATTTGGATCATTGTTCCTTGGATCATGATCGCACTTATTATTGTCGTATTATTCAGATAGATATTTTTGGTAGGATTTACATGCTTTAGTATCATGCACCATTTTTGCATGATTGCATGCTGGCTGGACGGGGTTCCATTATTGTTGAGCCCGCAGCCAGTTACATGGCCTGCACACACTGCCACTCATGGGTTAGTGGTACATCAGGAGGGTGTGTGCAGTTGCTCTGTCAGGCTCCGCTGGTCCGCTCATGGGTAGCGATGAGGCAGCGTGGTAGCGGGCAGGGATCCCTCCTCTGGTCTATGACACCAGGAGATGAGAGCTTAGCTCCCCCACTCTGTTTGGGGCAGGAGGATAGGTGTACTCCGACAGCATCCTGTCCACTCGGTCACTCAGGAGCAGTGATGGCAGAGTGCACAGTTGTCATAGCCCTACCCACTCGGCTTCACCATCGCGTGTGAGGCGGCTGACTGGCGTCAGGGGTGACCATGTCATTTGCACGAATTGCTTTTGTATTGTGTTTGCTGCATTATTGTATTGATGTCTTGGATGTTGCATATGATTGCCATGCATACAGGATACATGTTTGTATATGGTGATGACTCTTATTGTAGGGCACTTGCTCCTATATCAGGGTAGGAGATTCAAGTGAGTACAGTCCTTTTGCATTTAGTTCTTGCTTACCATATATATGAGACTGTACTGGCATGATTAGTATTGTTAGTTATATCTTGCTATTTATATCGACTAATATCCGCTAAGTTCTTTGAACTTACCCCGTGGTTTTATTTTTATTTCGTGAGATGAAGGTCGGGAGAGTCCAGGTTGCATATCCCTCGTAGTGACAGTTTATTAGCTGTTTGAGTTATGGTTTGAATTTTGTATAGAAGATATGTTTAGGCTTGGAAATGGATTTATGTACTCGTGGATTTTTGGGGTTCCTGTGGACCATTGGTCGGATCTTATTTTGATTGGTTTGGTTGTATGTTCCTGCTCAGATGGCAGAAGGGGTAGGTTGATGGCCTGAGGCCTCATATTATGTATATTGTGTTGTGATTGGATTCCGGTCGTGTTGACAGATGTATAGTGGCCGTGTAGGCCTTGTATAAAAATTGGTATTATGCGCCGTGCATGAGAGTCTTTGTCGGATTTTTCATGAGACTCCTGGCGTGACAATTTATTTGCAGTATCAGGTGTAGGTTTCCGAGTTCCTTAGGGTCTTTGGGTTTTGGAGTTCGCCATTTGGCAGTTAACTAGGTATTTTGAGTTATGCAGATTTAGATGATTTTTATGTTTCGGAAATTCGAAGTATTATTGATGAGGTCAATATGGGGGATTTGGCGGCGACAGGACATCTCCAGACGACTAACAGGTAAATAAATTCTAGAAAATTTTCTAGATTTGGTACATATTTATATTGGTTATATTTGGTTATGCGGTGATATCATGTTTTATCTAGTATTGCTTTAACTTGATATCTGTTAGACTGTTAGATTTTAGGTTGCTGGTTTATCGTTAGCATATGGTTATTAACTGCTATTACTGCTATACGTAGTTAGTTATCATTGTGATATAAATGATTAGATTGGTAGATGTTTACATCTTACTTTTTGGACTAGTATTTGGATTGGACTAGTATTAGGATTAGACTAGTTGAATAATATGACTAAGATGGATAAATTCGTAGAAGGTATACATAGAGGTTCTTTGACTTTCTAGATCCTAGTGCATGAGGACATGATTACATTGCTTACGTAGTTTAGGGTATATATAGGCACCTGATGGTTTATTGAGTATCACCTTGACTTTGTTCTGGCATGACCCTTTAGTTATACCCTAATAAATTTCCGCCATTGATTGCCATTAGTATGATTATGCTGACGTTTATTAGACAGTGTGTTATATGTTTTTATGGTTATATGTTTTTGCGGTGGATACCATGATTAAGACTAGTAGAGGTAGAATAACTTTGATGAGGTTATTCTGTAGGAGCGGATTTCAGGAATGAAACAATATTAGTGGAACCCTAGGTGTTGGAACCCTAGGCGTAATAACCCGGATGTGCTTAATGATATATGGTTATCCATTTACTGTTTCAGTGATATGGTGATCGGACTAGTAGAGTTCGTATGGTTAGGATGCGATTAATTCTTACTATATCTCTCATTCTTGGTTGAGAGAGAGTCTGCAGTAGAGTCTCTCTATAGGTAGGTGCTTTATATACATGTGGTCAATCATGCCTCCCAATCATGGTGGAGATGACCTATTGTAAGGTTATATTCTTACGTTATTCGTTCGGAGTTGGTAATAATCGGATTCGTATGACGCTGGTAGCTAGATAGCTACTTTACGTCTTAAGTACCCACGAGATATGTTCGTGGTAGCAGGTTGGGGTATGCATGATTGAACTGGTAGGACGATATAATTTAGGCTTAACCCTCTTGAAGGGCTTGATAGTAGATTTGTGGTCTTTATTGGCCTTGAAAGGCGTTTCCTGTTAGTTGGGATGAAATCCTATGATTACTCGTCTCAACGAGTTTATTAGTGGACATATGACTTTGATCGACCTTGATACCGATCATGTTAGAAGGGTTGGAATGCTAGATTTAATCATCTCGACTTATTTATTTATAAGTTGATGATCTTTACCGAATTTGATAAACATTTCGTATTAGAGGTGTTGAAACCCTCGCTTGACCGCCTCAATGGGTTTAATTATAGATCGATGATCGTTGTCGACGTCAATGGTCGTTTTATATTGGATGTATTGGATAACCCGAGGTTTAACAACCTAGGATAATCGACTGCTCATGCGATCTATTGGTGATAGTATGCTAATGCCTGCAGTCGATAACTAGATATTTATATACTGTCTGTCTATCCACGAGTCTCATTCGTGGTAGCATATAGTTGCGCGTTGATCGTGCAATTGATTGTCGGCCCATGGGTTACGTTCGCGGTAGCTCATAGATAGATCCCTTTTTTGTGCGAGAGCCACGAGGCTTTGTCGTGGTATCCGGATGTGCACTGCTTGTTGCAGTGGTTGTGTATGTTGCAGGTATATTTATTATACTGCTGATTAGGTTGGTTGCAGACTGATATTGGTAGGTTGGGTTACTCTAGCTTGTTCCCAGTGACTTCCATTATGTGCATTATGATTATGCACTATTGTCTATACATCCACAGAGTGGTTGTACTTATCCCCTCCTCACTTATCCTCTAGGTTAACTAATGGAGGACGTGTCATGTCGACCTACTTTGGTGTCGCTCAGAGAGTTCCTTGTCATGCTTGTCCCACTGCATCGTCGAGATGCCGCTTTATTTACCTTATCGGTGTTGCATTTTATTATGCACTTTGGATTTTGTCGCAGTTTGATTTGGTGTCATAAAACTACTTTACTTTAATGGATATATGTTTAGTCGTGCATGCATGCAGTTATTAAAATACTAGTATTTCTATAATTATTTTGAGGTTTTGACCAGATTTGGTCTATGTATTTCGGAATATTGTCACTAAGGGGCTCCTCTATTATTTGGATGACGGATATGCCCCCAGGACGTGACAATTGTATTGGTTTACGGTTTTGGTTTGTGGATTTTGTGTTTCGAGGATTTGATTTTCCTTGGATTTTTGGGAGTTCTCGGGTTTTGGGACCAGGCGAGCTGAAGGATATCTCTGAGCTATAGGAAAAGTATTGTCTTTAGTGGTTACTGTACTATAATGGTTAGGAAAAGTATTGACCTAGTGAAATTGCCCCTACTCATGGTCGGGGACGAGGTCGATGATGTATTGACCCTGCGGAACCTAACGATGATTTCAGAAGTACAAACTCTTTAGAGGTGTCGACTGATGTCGAATTGGGAAGCTAGGGTTTTGGCCTGCTAGCCACTAATTTGAAGGACAAGGAGTAAACCCTCAGAAAATATCAGTCCCTACTAAAAGTAATTTAGTTATGGATAAGGCGTGTATGCCTACACTGGTCAAGACGATGAAAGATCGTTTTACCTTATTATAGGAGGTGTTGGATGGGATATTTATCTGTCCCAGAATTTCTTCCAGAGAAGATCCGGAACTCTTTGTTAAAAGAGAGATGGACCTTTGAGATTATGCATCGATTAACGATGATAGAATGTAGTAGTTGTGGAAGGAAATGAATATCCTTCATTGTGGATAGAGGATCTATTTAGATCAACTATAGGGCATCGGTGTATGCTCTAAGATTGATTTATGACTGATGGGTTGATATTGTAGTGACATGATGTCATACAATTATCATGGTCGTTGTGATGATTGTTATATCATCAACCTAGAGTAAAGAGAATGCAGGTGTGTAGCGACGACAATTTCATACTTGGTATGAATTGTATGAGCGTTTGATTTTCTTATTAGACTTACTGGTGACTTAGTCGTCCAGGGATTTGGGAAGTCGTGTATTTTGGACACGTCGGTATTTTGGACACGATTGGGTCAATGGTAGTTGGAGTTGCACACTCGACCACCGTAGATGGTGGTTTTCTTGGTATTGATTTGATTATTATCATATATATGGATAGGATGCTCTAGCGGTACTACATCGCTGACTGGTTGGATCAGGAAGGTGATGAAATTTACTTGGTCTGCAGCTTGTGAAACTAGTTTCAGGGCTCAGACGATGGTTGACTTTTACGCCAGTGTTAATTAATTATTCTGGTGTGGATGGAAGGGTAGTGTATATGGATGCAACCTTTCGGGGATCGGAGCAATTCCGATGCTATAGAATAGGACGTATCCTAACCTTACGGCAGTTAAAGCACTGCGAGATAAGCCGTCATATATATGGCGTGAACTTAGTAGTTAATAGGTTGTTTTGAAGAGGTAAGGAGCAGAAATGCTCATGGAGTTTTAGCTAGTTACTGGATAGCTACTATAGAGTAGCTGGAACACAAACGGTTGTAACAAGGAAGTTTGGTCGAGATAGCCTCCCATGCACTTACAGAGTGTGTGGTGGAGTGGATGTTGGACGGTAGATGGACTCATCGCTCTCGACCGAGGAGGATAATGGTTTACGAAGTTGCATTAGTTTAAGGAAGCAGATGCTTGTGAAATTCGATTTCGGAATGGAAGTGGAAGCATATTATTATAGATGTTGTGGTGGGTTTGCCTAGGACACATCAAGGCCATGACGCGATTTGGGTAGTCGTTGACCAACTAACCAAATCCGCGCACTTCTTAGCGATTCGGAAGACTGACTCTTTGGATCGTTTGACAGAGTTATATTGTCGGGATATCATCAAATTGCATGGTGTCCTTTGAGCATTATATCAGATAGAGATCCCTGGTTCACGTCTCGGTTTTGGCAGAGTCTGCAGCAGGCCTTAGGCATGTAGCTTCGTTTTAGTACTGCATTCCATCCGCAGACAGATGGACAGTCTGAGCGGGCCATTTAAGACACTAGAGGACTTGCTGAGGTCCTGTGTTATGGATTTCGGGGCCAACTGGGAGGACCAGTTGCTAGGACTCATAGAGCTCAGTATGAGGCAGGGTTGGTCCGTATTATCAGACGTAGGATGAAAGAGACGCAGGAACGTCGGAAGAGTTATGCCGATCGGAGACAGAGACCTCTAGAGTTCTCTATTGGTGATCATGTATTCTTGTGAGTCTCACCCATGAAAGGGGTGAAGAGATTTGACCTCCGTGGTAAGCAAGCTAGCTCCTAGATATATTGATTCATTTGAGATTTTGGAGAGGATCGGAGCAGTCGCTTATCGACTAGCGCTACCACCATCCTTGGCTGGTATCCATGATGTGTTTCAGGTATCCATGCTGAGGAAGTATGTGTCATACCCTACACATATTCGGTCAGATGTGTCAGGTTCCATTCAACCTGATGCTACTTGCGAAGAGGTTCCGGTACGGATTTTGGATCACAAGGAACGACGGTTGTTGAATAAGATTGTGCGACTTGTCAAGGTCGGGTGAAGTCACCTCACCAATGAGGAGGCTACTTGGGAGCTTGAGGAAAAGATCAAAGCTCAATATCCCCACTTGTTTACTTAAGGTACGTGAGATATATTTTCAGGACTGGTGGTATCTCTTACTCATTCGGCATTTGAGTAGAAAATTTGGGGACCAAATTTTTATTAGTGGGGGAGAATGTTAAATACCAAAATTTAAAATATTAAATTAAATGGCCAAGGAATTAAGGAAAATAATCCTAGAAATTTTTCGGGATTTTTGGGAATTTTTCCAGAATTTTTCTGGATTTAAACGGGGCTTGTACGAGATATTTACGGGGATAAGAAAAATAGGCTTTTAAAAGGCCTGTTTGGTTTATCAGTATTGAGGGGTTATTAACCTAAAAACCTAAGTTTATCTATTTCCCTTTTTCTTTTTCCCCACATGACTCCTTCCCTAGCTCTGAGCCACTTTCGCCGGCAACGCTTTCTTCTCCGACCGAGCCTTCTCTCCCCCACCGCAGCCCTCGTTTGCACTCCCGCGAGCATCGCCGCCCGACGTCGTGAGTTCGCCGTCCACCGCCGTGCGCGCCTGAGCCAACCTTGTCGATTTGCCGCGGCGACAGGATCGCACCGGAGACTGTTCCTCGCCTCTGACCGTCGCCTTCCCGGTGCCCCGGGCCACCGGATCCTCGCCTCTATTTTCCCCTTTCACTGCCGTAGCCGACTTCAGGCTCTGCCGCGCATGCCGCTGTGCACCGGCAAAGCCATGGTGGAGACGAGGCAACCCTCTTTCGGACTGTTTCCCTTTGTCTTCGAAATGATCGAAGGAGGATGCAGGGCTCTTGCCCAAGGGGCAGCGGGAGTAGTCCAATAAAGGCTCGGCACCAACGGTTGAACGGTTGAACTCCGATCAGCCTGGTAAGGACCCCTCGACAGGGGCCGTTCTCAAACTAGTCTGGACGAGCCGTCGGTGAGGTATCAGTCGCTGGTATGTCGCGATCTGCCTCTTTCTCTTCATCCGTTGCTGTTTGATTTCTGTGTTTTGTCCATGTTTATGGGTCGGATGCGTTGCTGTCGACTATGTGTTTGTATTAGGTCGGCTGTGAAGGTGGCAGTGAGTTGGCCGGCTGTGGAAGCTGTGAACAGCTGTGGGTGGACAGTGCATGGCTGTGAAAGGGTTGTCGATGGATTGGTATTGGCCAAAGCTTATAGCTTGGTAAGCTTGATCTATCTTCTCTTTTTATTAGCTGTAAATTGATATATGATGGGTTATTGATTTCGGTGTGAGGTTGATCGGTTTCGTAATTATTTATAGAGGATTGATTAGGTTAAATGAGATAACTAGATCAATCTAGTTGACTGGGATTTTATTAAGCATTTGGGTTAATTGGTTTAAATCCGAAATCGGCTTAGGATTCGATTTGACAGTGGATCATATTTTTGTGCTTGACTATAATTACGCTATATGCAGGTTTCGGTCACGAGGCAGGTTCCCAGTCGTGACGATTTGATTCTTATTCTTGCGGATATATATTCAGGCGGGTATTTTGATTTATCTTTTAGATATAGTCAAGTTGATATGATAGTTAGGATAGCTTTCAATAATTTTCATGCTTATATGTCTGGTATGTTTTTGTGCCTATTGATACATGCATTGGATAGGATATGATTTCTATCTTCCCTGATTTATTTGGATCATTGTTCCTTGGATCATAGATACGCACTTATTGACTGTGCGTATTATTCGGATAGATATTTTTGGTAGGATTTACATGCTTTAGTATCATGCACCATTTTTGCATGATTGCATGCTGGTTGGACGGGGTTCCATTATTGTTGAGCCCGCAGCCAGTTACATGACCTGCACACACTGCCACTCATGGGTTAGTGGTACATCAGGAGGGTGTGTGCAGTTGCTCTGTCAGGCTCCGCTGGTCCGCTCATGAGTAGCGATGAGGCAGCGTGGTAGCGGGCAGGAGGATAGGTGTACTCCGACAGCATCCTGTCCACTCGGTCACTCAGAAGCAGTGATGGCAGAGTGCAAAGTTGTCATAGCCCTACCCACTCGGCTTCACCATCGCGTGTGAGGCGGCTGACTGGCGTCAGGGGTGACCATGTCATTTGCACGGCATGCATTTTGCACGGATTGCATTTGTATTGTGTTTGCTGCATTATTGTATTGATGCCTTGGATGTTGCATATGATTGCCATGCATACAGGATACATGTTTGTATATGGTGATGACTCTTATTGTAAGGCACTTGCTCCTATATCATGGTAGGAGATTCAGGTGAGTACAGTCCTTTTGCATTTAGTTCTTGCTTACCATATATATGAGACTGTACTGGCATGATTAGTATTGTTAGCTATATCTTGCTATTCATATCGACTAATATCCGCTAAGTTCTTTGAACTTACCCCGTGGTTTTATTTTTATTTCAGGATGAAGCTGTCAGAAGAGTCCAGTTGCCATTTCCTCTCGTAGTGACAGCTTTATTAGGGTTTGAATTTTGTATAGAAGATATGTTTAGGCTTGGAAATGGATTTATGTACTCGTGGATTTTTGGGGTTCCTGTGGACCATTGGTCGGATCTTATTTTGATTGGTTTGGTTGTATGTTCCTGCTCAGATGGCAGAAGGGGTAGGTTGATGGCCTGAGGCCTCATATTATGTATATTGTGTTGTGATTGGATTTCGGTCGTGTTGATCGATGTATAGTGGTCGTGTAGGCCTTGTATAAAAATTGGTATTGTCACCCGTACAGGGGAGGTGCTGTCGGACTTTCGTCTGGCGGAGACTCCCTCGGGGCGTGACAACTATAGAGTTGTTGGTATGCGAACAATTGCAAATTTGAGAGATTGATCGCTATAGTCTTCCATGCACTTACAGAGTGTGTGGTAGAGTGGATTTTGGATGGTAGATGGACTTATTTTGTGAGAAGATAATTTTTCGTCTCTAATATGGATATGTGTTCTGGACACGCATCCAGTTAAGGAAGAGTTGCTACAGGAGACACATTATTTGAGATTTACTATACATCCTGGTGGTATTGAGATGTATCGAGAGTTGAAATGCTTATGCTGGTGGAATGGTATGAAGAGAGATACCACAGACTTTGTTGCTGGGTATTTAGTATACCAGCAGGTGAAAGTTGAACATTAGAAACCCGCTAGATTGCTCCAGGAAATTCCAATTTCGGAATGGAAGTGGGAGCATATCACTATTGATTTCATTACAGGATTGCTTAGAACCCGTAAAAGACATGATGTGATTTGGGTGATCATGGATCGACTGACCAAATCAGCTCATTTCCTTCCTATTCGTGGGTCGTACTTGTTGGATCATTCGGTAGAGTTGTATTACCGAAAGATTATCAGATTGCGTGGGGTACTCTTAAGTACCATATCAGATAGAGATTCGCGATATACCTCGCGATTTTGACAGAGTCTGCACCCGACTGTGGGCACAGAGCTTCGGCTTAGGGCAATGTTTCATCCGTAGGCAAATGAACAGTCTGAGTGTATCATTTAGACGTTGGAGGATCTATTCAGATCTTGTGTCGTGGATTATGGAGGTGTAGCTTATCGGTTGGCTTTACCTCCGACACTTGCGGGTGTTCACAACGTATTCCATGTTTCTACGCTGAGGAAATATGATCCGCATTCAGAGAATGTTCTGAAGAAGATAGCAATTCCACCTCAGTCTAATGTGACTTACGAGGAAATTCCAGGGTGGAGCCTGGGTCGCAAGGAGCGACAATAGTGGGACGAAAACTATCCGACTCGCAAAGGTTGGATGACAGCATCATACCGATGAGGAGGCTATGTGGGAGCTGGAAGATACTTTCCGGGCTCGATAGTCTCATCTGTTCACTTGAGGAAAGTATGTGGTCCTTTCGGAAACTTGCTTGAAGTAATTTTGCTTGTTAGTACGGAATTTGGGGACCAAATTTTTATAAGTGGGGGAGAATGTAAAATACCGGAGGAAAATATATATATATATATATTCCTCGGTAATTGATAAAATACCTTATGAAATTTTTCAGGAATTTTTAGAAATTTTTCTGGATTTAAACGGAGGTTTTACAGATATTTCATGGGGATAAAACATATAGGCTTTTGTAAAGCCTGTTTCGACTATCTGTGATAGAGGAATTATTGTTTTATAAAAATCAGTTAACGAGAGATGATTAGGGCTAAATTAAAGTTACCCTAAGTTTAAAAATGGATCGGATCTTCTTCTTTCGTGGATCCGTTTCTCCCACCATAACCCGTGTCTTCATTTCCCTTTCGAAAACGCTCGATTTCTCTCTTCCAAAAACGCCCGACTCCTCTTCTTCCCGATGTTTCTTCTTCCTCTCCAGCTCTCCTCCACGCATGCGCGATTCTTCTACTCGATCGGCCTTCCTCCCATTTTTACATTCTTCTCGTGCTCGTCGCCCCAAATTGCGCGCCACCCTCCTCGCCGAGCACACATCTCCGACCGCTCGTCGGCTCGCCTCCAGACGACGCAAGCTCCAACCGACGCGATCGCCGATGCCCGAGCCATTGCCGCCACTGATGGCCGCCTCTTCGAGCCGCGCGTCGCAAACTTCAGGTATGTCTGCATTTTACATTGTTCATTTGGTTAGATGGTATATACTTGTATTTATTTACGATGTTGATATACCTGTTGCACCTTTAGATTATGTTGTTGAAATACATGTGATATTACATATATACATATTTTTCTATTACCTGCTGAGTTTTACTGACCACCCCCCATGAAACCTGGGTTTTCTGTCGCCCAGGTAACAGGTAGAAGACTTCGTGATGGCATTGGAGCACCGCCGACTGACATCATCTCATCTAACCTCCGAGGCTCCCATGTTTTGTTTTGGGCCTTCCGTCCGTTGTGTTATGTATTCAGAGTTTTCGTGATGTATATGTAGTATATTCAGATTTTGTCGAGATTTCGTGTTGTTGTGGTGTGTTAGTCATACCGGTATGCATGTGTGGGATTGTTGTATTGTTATGGTATGTTTCCGCTGTGTTTTTGTGTAGTTGTTGTTTTGATATATCTATATATTGTTGTTATTGTGGGCCTACGGGCCTTGTATTAACCCGAAATGTTGCCACGTACAAGGGAGGTGCCGTCCGTTTGATTTTCGGCTCGGCATGCTCTCGGGGCGTGACATATCAATCCATGGCTACCTATGGTATGTACTAATAGGAGCCCATATCAAATAACCTAAGTACATAAGTCTATGTACACACGCAAGATATATTCATTATTCATACAATGCCCAGTACGTAAGGTATATCACTACTCTAGTGCTAAATAAATAAATAACAAGTATCAAAGTGATAGAGCATAGTATAACAAGCATATGAAAAGACTACAACATGTACTAGGTAATGACATACCAGGGGCAGTTAACAAGCACAGAAAACTACTACTAGCTATAGTAAACAATGCACCGCAAGATGACAATATCTAAAAGAAGATAAGTCACAGATACCCACCTGCTATGAAGAATGTCAACTGTCTCTATGCTCGTGGACCTGTCTCGTGGCCGAAACCTGCATAAAACATAATTACCATCAAATCCAAGCACACGACAACGTGCTAAATTACTACTATATAGTTTCTATATTCGCATCCCTTTATCGAATAAGAATTTGAAACCCCCTACTGACCCTCAGCTTGTATATTTAATACATTCACACCACGAAACCTAAAATAGGCAACTTAACTACTTAATCCATCAAATCCACCATCCATAGACCGGATCAAAACCCAAATAGCTACATTACATATTAAAACACATCTAAACCATTCACAACTCACTTAAACTACCAATTACGATCGTACAACCAACATCAAACCCAATCACAGCCACATCATAACCCTCCACAGCCCTCACCTACACCCTCCATTCAACACAGCCGGCCAACTCAAACGCATAACTGACAACAATGTTATATTCAACACATCGATCCAAACTGCTATGAACAGAACACCCCAAGCTCAACATCATAATTATAAAACCTTACCACAGAATTTATCCCACACCACCGATCACAATACCTTAACATACAACAAAATCCAAAAATTCACCAATGAGAGAAAAAGGGTAGATAAGCGTACCAGCCCTAAAACTTCACCGGCAGCCTCCCTCCTGATTCCTCAATCCTCTGTTCACCAGCACAGTTTTCCCACAAGCCTGCCCTGTTTGCCGGAACAGCCACTACCCCCAAATCACAAAGCAACCTCAGCGCAAGACAACCCCTACAACACCTAAATTCCGTCCTAGGTAAGAACAAACGACCCTTACCTAGCTCCGACGATCATCGGCGAAAATATGTTGCCTCGAGCAGAACAAGGAGTAGCCACCGTCGGTGAAATTTCCCGGCCACACGCACACTCCCGTCGGCTCGTCCGTGGGAATGTCGACAGGTCCAGTCGAGGGCTCGTTCGCCGCAGAGAAGGGAACGACTGGGCAAGGGGAAATGGGAGCGACGACGCCTCGGCGGCTTGTGCTAGCCGATCGTGGCGATGTTGTGCGTGGCGACGACCTGGTCATCGGCGACACGCAAGGAGAGGCGTCGGTGGAGAGGCGATCGCGAGGAAACCGTCAGCGAAGGAGAGGGAACCGCGAAGGAAACCGTCGCAAGGGGGAAAAAATCGCGGAGAGAAGGTCGCGAGGAAGAAATCGACGCGGTAGGGGAAAAATTGGATGAGTCGAAAAGTTAACCGGATTACCCCCTTTATAACTAAATCAAAACCTAGGTTTTAATTAACACCTCATTAATTTAATTATACCCTTATATCTTCTGTACAACCCTGTTTAATTTCAGAAAAATTCCTAAAAATTCCTGAAAAATTACCTAAAATAATTTCTCAAGTAAAAATAGGTATTTTTATTTTTATTTCAGTATCTCACAAAGTGGCTAAGTTGTCAAGTGTCAATCTATTTGAGTAGTTAAGCTAACTAAGTGGTTGAGTCGTTCGAGTGGTCGAGTCACTCGAGTGGCCAAATCACCGAGTCACAGAGTAGTTGGGTCATCGAGTCGCCTAAGTGGCCAAGTCACTGGTAGCCCCAAATGATTGAGTTGTCGAGTGACTAAATCACCAAGTTATCAAATGGAAAGTGATGTTGAGGCTTGTGTTTGATATAATTTTTTTAAAATAGATTCATTTCCTCTAGTGGTGCTTTGAGATTACAATAGACAACTATTTTTCAGGATACAATAGTATAACTGTGTATACAAGCAAGTATGGATTTTTCAAGACAAACTGAGAATGCTTCCAAATATTATCACAGAAAAATTGTTGAGCAGGTTACTCAACAAGGAGAAAGAAAATGCATAACAGTAAAGTTAAATGGAGACCTCATCTATGTTATGTTATTTTTTGCTCGAGATCGTAGCTTCCTTATATAGACTCTGAGATATATCATTCAATTAATTATCGAGCAAAGACCAATCGCTACAAGAAAAACCTTAATTTGAGACCGATTTAAACTCAATGTTTAATTAGAGACCGATTTAGAAATCGATCTCTAATTTAGAGACGGATTTCTAAATCACTCTCTAATTAGAGACCGATTTTTTAATCGGTCTCTAATTTGAATTTTTCATTTTCGAATTTTGATAATTTTAAAGAAGGCTTCAAAGAAATAATTAGGATTCTTATGGTTTCTAATTTTTCTAAAAAAATTCTAAAATAGAGACTAAAATAAATTGGTCTAGAGATCGATTTTAAAAATTGATCTCTAACCAGTGTTCTAAAAATTGGCGATTTTGTCCGATTAGTGGCGCAGGCGGTGGGGCGCCGTCCACCGCCGATTCACTGAGGCGGCGACGCTGCGCCGCCGCTATCGGCGCCGAGCGATTAATCGGCGTTAATCGAGGCGATCAACCGATTAACGAGTTACTGGCCTTCAGCAAAGAATCGACACGCCCGTACCACAGCGCGTGTCGCCCGATGAAGCGTCGACACGCCCGTGCCAAATGAGGGCACAGGCGTGTCGTGGCGTGAAAGGTGCGACACGCCGCGCCAAATGAGAGCAGCAGCGTATCGTGGGCCGTGAAAATGCGCGCCATGCGCGTGTCGCCATTCGACTCGCATATTTCCAATGGATTTTTAATATTGTTTGCAATTATATTTTTAATTCTTATATTTTGCAATTTTTATTGTTTACAATCTTAAATGTTTTTAATATTCTTGTTATTTATTGAGTTGTTGTTAGTTGTTGTTAATCATTTATTCTGACAACTACGTGTATGGATTTATAAAGTGAGTTTTTTTGAGTACTTTAATATATTAATTTTTTTATATATTATTATATTTAAAATATTAAAAATCGACCACTTTAGCGACCGCCTACTGCCAGCGTTAGCGACGAATAACCCTAACTAATTAATTCTTAAAATTTATCACTTCCCCCTTTTTTTTTTACTTCTCCTCCATGTCTTCTTCTGACGCGTCGGCTGCTAGGGTTCCCATCTTTCTCCTCTGTCTCTTTTCCTCATGCCACGGCTGCTAGGTTTCTCCTCTTTCTTCTCTATCTCTTTTCCTCACGCACCGACAGCTAGGTTTACCCTCTTCTCCTTCCAATTTGAGGCAGCGACAACACCCCGATGCTAGGTTGGCCACAGTAAGGCTGCGACGCGGCCTGGCTACGCCTTTGCGGTGAGGTGGGTTGGCCACGACAAGGCAGTAAGACGTTGCAGGGCAGCCTAGCCCTCATCCTTTCACCTTTCCCTCCCGCGGATCAACGGTGCATCCTCACGGAGACATCGTGACCTTGCTGCGACACAACCTAGCCGCGGGAACCCCGCGACACGGCCTAGCCCTGGCAACGCTGCGTCAAGGCCCTGGCATCGGCAGCGCCTCGATGGACCTAGGCGTGGCATGATTGCGATGTGCCCTGGGTACGACACGGTTGCTATGTGGCCTGGGTGTGACAGGGTTGCGCAGCGACGAGTCCCGGCCATGACGACATATTCCAATTTTCTTTTATTCACTATCTCGTAGCAATTTAGTTCACTGAACTCATGCATCTTTCTCTTACTTATGGATTAATTTTGTGCAAATGACAACATTGCCTCAGAAGGCTAAACAGTCTAGCAGGTAGTCTCCATCATTGTCTTTAATTATTTACTGATTTTGTTGCATTTTCTATATGATAATGTTGACATCTTTTTCTTTTTTATTTGTTAAATAATTGATCAGTAATAACTATCTCATTTGGTCTAAAGTTATATATGAGTCACTTGTTAAAATGATATATTCAGAATTTTTAATTTAGTGATTTTGTTGCATTTTCTATATGATAATGTTGACATCTTTTTCTTTTTTATTTGTTAAATAATTGATCAGTAATACCTATCTCATTTGATCTAAAGTTATATATGAGTCACTTGTTAAAATGATATATTCAGAATTTTTAATTTACTGATTTTGTTGCATTTTCTATATGATAATGTTGACATCTTTTTCTTTTTTATTTGTTAAATAATTGATCAGTAATACCTATCTCATTTGATCTAAAGTTATATATGAGTCACTTGTTAAAATGATATATTCAGAATTTTTAATTTGACTGCATATATCGGTCAGTTATGAAAATGATTAGAGGTTAGAAACAGTGTGTATGCTCTTTGCTTGGAGATACACAATTTCTTAATGAATTTTAGTCACAAGCAAGAAATTTTTGATTATACCATGTTAGTTAGTGATTTGATTATTATGAGATTTGTGCTAACTCATATTGATAGATTATATGAATCAATATCATTATGCCATGCTATAGACTCTGAACTTCTAAGGGCTCTCTAAGGTTAGTATTTGTTTTCCAAGTTAACTGATTGACAAACCCTTTTGTGTTTTAGGTGGAGATTCAAGAAGCGATTCTTTGGAAGCTTTCGGAGAGTTGCGATTATGTGGAATTATTGTGCCACGAAAAAGAAGAGAGATTGTTAAATATGGAAAATTTAAAATAGCAAAATAAAATGGCCAAAGAATTAAGAAATTTATCCTGGAAATTTTTCGGGATTTTTTAGGGAATTTTAGGAATTTGTTCAGAATTTTTATGGATTTAAACGGAGCCTGTACGAGATAATTATGGGGATAAGAAAAACAGGCTTTTAAAAGGGTCTGTTTAGATGCGTAAATAGGATAAATTAACCTAAGTTATAATTATTTAACCTAGGTTTATATTTTCTCTCAATTTTCTTCGGCGCCGCTTCACACGACACGACCATTCCTCTTTTGTTTTTCCACTTGCGATTTCCCCGATTCTTCTTCTTCCCAAATCTTGCCGAACCCTTCTGTTCCTCGTTCTCTCTCGCGATCTTCTTTGCTGCGACGTGGCTCGTCGACTCCATCCACCTTTCGTTCCGTTTCCTCACGGCAGGCGGCGGCCGGTGGCTGGGACGGTCTCTGCAGACAAGCTAGAAGCGTGATGGCGGGCTAAGGTCGCATCGGCCAGTGCGCGCGGCGCGTGTCGACGGTGTTTCTAGCATCGGCGAGATTCCCAGCATTCATCTAGCTCGCGCGTGACCTTGGCGGGTGGAATCGACGACCATCGTTGCCACGGGAGGGTGTGCGTGGCCCATTCATTCACGGATCAAGGTGAGGTGGTATTCTTCTTCCCTATTTTGAATGAGCCCTCTAACCGCAACCCTTGTCTTTCGAATTGCTCATCAACCGGTGGTTTAGGCGTGCAGGTGTTCCGTCGTGAATAGGGCATCTTGGAGGAGCCGTGTAGCCTTAAGAGCTGGTAAATCTCAACCCATTCCCTTCTTTTTATCTGTTGATTGTTCGATGCAATTGATTGTTGAGGGTGTTCTGATCTGGATGGGGGGAGTTCCTCAGGTGGAGAAGGCTGGTTGGAGTTTGACGACCAGTGGTGGGTTTGAGAAATTTGAGGGCCGAGAAGGCTATGTCTGGGTGACTCGATCGTGGGTGACCGCTCTTGAGTAAGATTCTTCATCTATTGGACTAATTGTTAAATGATTGATACTGTGTAAATGAGGTAATTAGGGAGGGTGTTGTGATTACTCTGTTTGTGATTTGTGATGGAACTGGGAAGGTGGTTTAAAAAGTTAGAGAGTTGTGTTGGTTTGTGAACCATTCTATCAATATAGGAATTGGTGTATGGAGTTGAAGGTTGTAGGTTAGCATATTTGCTAGTTGGAAAATGGTGGGTTTTATTATGGTGTTAAATGTATAATTTGGGGGTTTAAATTCGTATTCAATATAAGGATGCGAATATAGAAACTATATAGTAGTGAGTTAGCACGTTATTGTGTGCTAGAACTTAATCATAATGGTTGTTATATGCAGGTTTCGGTCACGAGGCAAGTCCACGGTCGTGATGGTTTCATTTTATATTTTGCGGGCATTTTATCAGGCGGGTATTTTGACTTATCTCCTAGATATAGTCATGTTGATATGCTAGTTAGGATAACTTGCAATAATTTTCATATTTATATGCATAGTGTGTTTTTGTGCATACTAGATACATGCATTTGATCAGTATGATTATATCTTCCCTGTTTTATTTGGATCATAGTTACTTGGATCATAGATATGCACTTATTGATTGTGCATATTATTCGGATAGGTATTTTTAGTTGGATTTACATGCTTTAGTATCATGCACCATCTTGCATGATTGTATGCTGGCTGGACGGGGTTCCTTTATAGTTGAGCCCGTAGCGATTCATACGACCGCACACAGCCGCTCGTGGGTTAGTGGTACATCAGAGGTGTGTGCAGATTGCTCTGTCGAGCTCATTGGTCCGCTCACGGGTAGCGATGAGGCGTGGTAATGGCGAGGATCCTCCTCCTGCCTACGACACCGGAGATGAGAGCTTAGCTCTCCACTCTGTGCAAGAGGATAGGTGTACTCCGGACAAAGATCCTGTCCACTCGGCGCTCGGGAAGCGATGGCAGAGTGCATGGTTGTCATAGTCTTACCCACTGACTTCACCATCGCGTGTAGGCGGTGGTAGCGTCGAGGTGACCATGTCGTTTACGGCATGCATTTTGCATGGATAACATTTGTATTGTGTTCTTTGCATTTTTATTGATGCCTTGGATGTCAGATATGATTTCCATGCATACAGATTCATATTGTATATAGTGATTTGACTTTATCTCTTATAGTATGACCACGCCTCAGACGTAGGCGGGAGATTGAGTAAATCTGATCCTTTTTGGTATTTCTTGCCATACCCTATTTATATGACGATCTTGTCATGTGATTCTTATTGTTAGCTATATCTTGCTATGCATATCGACTATTATCTGCTAAGTTCTTTGAACTTACCCCGTTGCTTTACATCTGTTTCAGGTTGAAATTGCCAGGAGAGTCCAGCTGCCAATCCCCCCTCGTCGAAATGGATAGGTTTTATTGGTCTTATGGTTTTGTTTTTTTTAACTAGATGAAGTGTGTAGGATTTGTGTTTGTTTTGGTTTAGGGTCTTTGGGTTTTTGGAGTTCACCAAGTTTGGCAGGTTAATTAGGGTATTTTCGGATTTGTATGGATTTCCGACGATTTTTATGTTTCGGAAATTCAAGGTATTATTGACGAGGTCAATTTGGGGATTTGGCGGCGACAGGACATCTCCAAACAGCTAACAGGTAAATAAATTCTAGAATTTTCTAGATTTAGTGCATATTTATATTGGTTATGCGGTGATATCATGTTTTGTCTAGTCTTGTTTTAACCTTATATCTGTTAGACTGTTAGATCATTAGGTTGCTGGTTTATCATTAGCATATGGTTATTAATTGTTATTACTGCTATACGTAGCTAGTTACCATTGTGATATAAATGATTAGATATAATTGGTAGATGTTTACCTATTACTATTTGGACTAGTATTAGGATTGGACTAGTTGAATAATATGAATAAGATGAATAAATTCGTAGAAGGTATATATATAGATTCTTTGACTCTCAGATCCTAGTGCATGAGGACAAGATTACATTGCTTACGTAGTTTAGGGTATATATAGGCACCTGATGTTTTATTTAGTATTGCCTTGACTTTGTTCTGGCATGACCCTTTAGTTATACCCTAATTAATTTCAGCCATTGATTCCCGTTAGTATGACTATGCTGTCATTTATTAGACAGTGTGTTATGTGGTTATATGGTTATGTGTTTTTTTTCGATGGATACCATGATTTAGACCAGTAGAGATAGAATAACTTAGATGAGGTTATTCTGTAGGAGTGGATCTTAGGAATGAAACAACATTAGTAGAACCCTAGGTGTTGGAACCCTAGGTGTAATAACCCGGATGTGCTTAATGGGTTATCCATTTACTGTTTCAGTGATATGGTGATCGGACTAGTAGAATTCGTATGGTAAGGATGCGATTAATCCTTACTATATCTCCCATTCTTGGTTGAGAGAGAGTCTGCAGTAGAGTCTCTCTATAGATAGGTGCTTTGTATACATGTGATCAATCATGCCTCCCAATCATGGTTGAGATGACCTACTGTAAGGTTATATTCTTGCGTTATTCGTTCGGAGTTGGTGATAATCGGATTCGTATGACGTCTGTAGCTAGATAGCTACTTTACATCTTAAGTACCCATGAGATTTGTTCGTGGTAGCATGTTGTAGCATGCATGATTGAACTGGTAGAATGGTATAATTTAGGCTTAACCCTCTTGACGGGCTTGATAGTAGATTTGTTGTTCATATTGGCCTTGATACGCGTTTCTTGTTAGCTGGGACGAAACCCTAGGATCAATCGTCTCGACGTGTTTATGAGTGGATTGGACTTATGATTTTTATCGACCATGATAACCGTTCATGTTAGAAGGGTTGGAACGCTAGATTTAACCATCTCGACTTATTTATTTATAAGTCGATGTTCTTTGCCGACTTTGGTAAACATTTCATTTTAGAGGTGTTGAAACCCTCGCTTGACCGCCTCAATGGGTTAATGGTAGATCGATGATCTTTGTCGACGTTGATGGTCGTTTTATGCTAGATGTACTGGATAACTCTAGGCTTAACAACCTAGGATAATCGACTGCTCATGCGACATATTAGTGGTAGTACGCTAGTGCGTGCAGTCAATAATTAGATATCTATATACTGCCTATCTATCCACGAGTCTCATTCGTGGTAGCATATAGTTGCGTGTAGACCATGCTATTAATTGTTGGCCCATGGGTTATATTCGCGGTAGCTCATAGATAGTTCTCTTTTTGTGCGAGAGCCACGAGGCTTTGTCGTGGTATCCGGATGTGCACTGCTTGTTGCAGTGGTAGTGTATGTTACGTGTATATTTGTTATACTGCTGATCAGGATAGTTGCAGACTGATATTGGTACTCTGAGGGTTGGGTTACTCTAGCTTGTTCCCTGTGACTTCCATTATGTGCATTATGATTATGCACTATTGTCTATACATCCACAGAGTGGTTGTACTTACCTCCTCATCCTTCAGGTTAATTGATGGAGGACGTGTCCTGTTGACCTACCTTTGTGTCGCTCAGAGAGTTCCTTGTCGTGCTTGTCTCCCTGCATCGTCGGGATGTCCCTTTATTTACTTTATCGGTATTGCATTTTGTTATGCACTTTGGATTTTGTCGCAGTTTAATTTGGTGTCATAAAACTATTTTACTTTAATTGATATATGTTTAGTCGTGCATGCATGCAGTTAATTAAAATATTTGTATATCTATTAATATTTTGAGGTTTTTACCCGATCTGGTCCATGTATTTCTGAATATTGTCACTAAGGGGCTCCTCCGTCACTTGGATGACGGATATGCCCCCAGGACGTGACAATTTTATCGGTTTGCGATTTTGGTTTGTGGGTTTTGTGTTTCGAGGATTTTCTTTTCTTTGGATTTTTGGGAGTTCTCGTGTTTTAGGGACCAGGCAAGCTGAAGGATATCTCTGAGCTATAGGAAGAGTATTGTCTTTAGTGGTTACGGTACTTTAGTGGTTAGGAAAAGTATTGACCTAATGAATTGCCCCTACTCATGGTCGGAGACGAGGTCGATGACGTATTGACCTTGTGGAACCTAACGATGATTTCAGAAGTACGGACTCTGTAGAGGTGTCGATTGATGTCGAATTAGGAAGCTATGGATTTGGCATACTAGTCACCAATTTGAAGGACAAGGAGTAAACCCTCAGAAAAATATCAGTCCCTACTAATAGTGATTTGGTTATGGATAAGGCGTGTATGCCTACATTGGTCAAGACGATGAAAGATCGTTTTACCTTATTATAGGAGTGGGATGGGATATTTATTTGTCCCAGAATTTCTTCCAGAAAAGATCCGGAACTCTTTGTTAAAAGGGAGATGGACCTTTGAGGTTATGCATCGATTATCGATGATAGAATACGGTAGTTGTAGAAGGAAATGAATATCCTTCATTGTGGATAGAGGATCTGTTTAGATCGACCTTAGGACACTGTGTGTACTTTAGGATTGATTTATGGTGGCTTGTTGATATTGCGGTGACATAGTGTCATACATTATCATTATCGTGGTGATGGTTGTTATATCATCGACCTAGTAAAGAGAATCGCATTGTATAAGCGGCACAATTTTATACGTGGTATGAATTGTATGAGCTTATGATTACCTTATTAGACTTATTGACGACTTAGTCGTCCAGGGATTTGGGAAGTCATGTATTTTGGACACGATTGGATTAGTTGTGGTCGTTGGAGTTGCGTAACTTGGCCACTGTTGATGGTGGTAGTTGGAGTTGCGCACTCGACCACCGTAGATGGTGGTTTTTCTGGTATTGATTTGATTATTACCATAGATATGGATAGGATGCTCTAGCGGTACTACATCGCTGACTGGTTGGATCAGGAAGGGGATGGAATTTACTTGGTCTGAAGCTTGTGAAACTAGTTTCAAAGGTCAGACGATGATTGACCTTTACGCCAGTGTTGATTAATCATTCTGGTGTGGATGGAAGGGTAGTGTACATGGATGCGTCATTTCGGGGATCGTAGCGATTCCGATGCTATTGAATAAGACGTATCCTAAGCTTACGGCAGTTAAAGAACTGCGAGGTAAGCCGTCATATATATGACGTGGACTTAGCAGTTATTATGTTGTTTTGTAGAGGTGAGGGGCAGGAATGCTCATGGGGTTTTGGCTAGCTACTGGATAGCTACTATAGAGTAGCTGGAACACGAACGGTTGTAACAAGGGAGTTTGGTCGCTATAGCCTCCCATTCTTCTTCTTCCCAAATCTCGCCGAACCCTTCTGTTCCTCGTTCTCTCTCGCGATCTTCTCTGCTGCGACGTGGCTCGCCGACTCCATCCACCTTTTGTTCCGTTTCCTCACGGCAGGCGGCGGCCGGTGGCTGGGACGGTCTCTGCAGACAAGCTAGGGCGGCGGTGAGCGGCTGGAAGCTGGCATCGGCGGCGAGTGCGTGCGTGTGTCGACGGTGTTTCTATCATCGGCGAGATTCCGACAGTTTCTGTCCTAGCTCTCGCCGGCAACCTTGAGCGGGTGGAATCGATGACCATCGTTGCCACAGGAGGGTGTGGCGCTGTCCATTCATTGCCGGATCAAGGTGAGGTGGTATTCTTCTTCCCCTATTTCGGAATGAGCCCTCTCTAATCGCAACCCTTGTCTTTCGAATTGCTCATCAACCGGTGGTTTAGAGGCGCGGGTGTTCACGTGAATAGGGCATCTTGGAGGGGAGCTACTGGTGTAGCCTTAAGAGCTGGTAAATCTCGACCCATTCCCTTCGTTTTATCTATTGATTGTTCGATGCAATTGATTGTTGAGGGTGTTCTGATCTGGAAGGGGAGTTCCTCAAAGTGGAGAAGGTGGTTGAGTTTGACGACCGTGAGTGGGTTGAGGGCCGCGAGGATGAGAAGGCTATGTACGGCTGTGGGTGACCCGATCAGTGGGTGACCAAGATACCGAGTAAGATTCTTCATCTATTGGACTAATTGTTAAATGATTGATACTGTGTAAATGAGGTAATTAGGGAGGGTGTTGTGATTGCTCTGTTTGTGATTTGTGATGGAACTGGGAAGGTGGTTTAAAAAGTTAGAGAGTTGTGTTGGTTTGTGAACCATTCTATCAATATAGGAATTGGTGTATGGAGTTGAAGGTTGTAGGTTAGCATATTTGCTAGTTGGAAAATGGTGGGTTTTATTATGGTGTTAAATGTATAATTTGGGGGTTTAAATTCGTATTCAATATAAGGATGCGAATATAGAAACTATATAGTAGTGAGTTAGCACGTTGTTGTGTGCTAGAACTTAATCATAATGGTTGTTATATGCAGGTTTCGATCACGAGGTAGGTCCACGGTCGTGACGGTTTCATTTCATATTTTGCGGGCATTTTATCAGGCGGGTATTGTGACTTATCTCCTAGATATAGTCATGTTGATATGTTAGTTAGGATAACTTGGAATAATTTTCATGTTTATATGCCTAGTATGTTTTTGTGCCTACTAGATACATGCATTTGATCAGTATGATTATATCTTCTCTGTTTTATTTGGATCATAGTTACTTGGATCATAGATATGCACTTATTGATTGTGTATATTATTCGGATAGGTATTTTTAGTTGGATTTATATGCTTTAGTATCATGTACCATCTTGCATGATTGCATGTTGGCTGGACGGGGTTCTTTTATAGTTGAGCCCATGCGATTACATAACTCGCACACGCCACTCATGGGTTAGTGGTACATCGTGGGCGTGTCTTCTGTCAGTTCGTCCATTGGTCCGCTAGGTAGCGATGAGGCGTGGTAGCGGACGAGGATCCCTCCTGATCATGACAGGAGATGAGAGCTTAGCTCCCCACTCTGTTTGGGGCGGGAGGATAGGTGTACTCCGACAACATCCCCGCCCACTCGATCGCTGGAGCGATGATGGCGAGTGCTTGTCATAGCTCTATCCACCACCATTTGCATGGATAGCATTTGTATTGTGTTTGCTGCATTTTTATTAATGCCTTGGATGTTGCATATGATTGTCATGCATACATGATTCATATTTGTATATGGTGATGACTTTATCTCTTGTAGTATAACACATGCTCCTGTATCAGGGCAGGAGATTCAGGTAAGTACAGTCCTTTTGGTATTTCTTGCTTGCATACCCTATTTATATGAGACTGTACTGACATGATTCTTATTGTTAGTTATATCTTGCTATGCATATCGACTATTATCCGCTAAGTTCTTTGAACTTACCCCGTTGCTTTACATCTGTTTCAGGTTGAAATTGCCAGGAGAGTCCAACTGCCAATCCCCCCTCGTCGAAATGGATAGGTTTTATTGGTCTTATGGTTTTGTTTTTTTTTAACTAGATGAAGTGTGTAGGATTTGTGTTTGTTTTGGTTATGTACTTGTGGAGGTTTGGAGATATTTGTTGTGTCCGTATGGACTATTCGATTGGTTTGGTTGTATATTCCTGCTCAGATGGCAGAAGGGGTAAGTCTAGATATAGTAGACTGTTGCTATTTACCTGGATTGATGACCTGAGACCAATTTATTATCTGCGTGTGTAGTTTTTGTTCCGGTCGTGTTGACCGATGTATAGTGGCTGTGTAGGTCTTGTATGCAAGTTCTATATTGTTGTCCGTACAGGAGAGATGTTGTCGGATTTTCGTATGACAGAGACTCCCCCGGGGCATGACAGAGATTGCTAGAATCTTTGATAGGGTTGTCAATTAGTCTATACATTTAGATCACTATTTTGATGTTAGCTATAAGCACCTATTTCCACTGTTCTTTTTCTTGAGAGTTGAATTTAATTAGAATGCAACATTTGCTTTTGTCTAGTTTATTCACAGATTTAGTGATTGAACAATGATGCCTTGTTCAAGTATTATAATTAATTGGAATTTGATTGTGAAGGATTTTAATTAGATTGATACTAGCAGGTTTTAGTGTAGCGCATATTGTTTTCAAGTGTTGTTGGTCCTATTTTCATTAATCTATATATACATGAATGTAATAGCAAATCTACAATATGGTTTCATAAATTGATGGATAGTAGCTAATTAAGGTTGTGAACTAGAGGAATTTATCCATTGACAAATGTAGAGACTAGTTGGTTTTAGATCTTCCCCATATGTATTCTTTGATTATTCCTTTTGCAAACTAATTTTTGAATATAGGAATCTTATTCATTGGCTTACTTTTTTGCATATACGGTTGTCTCTTTGTCATGGGTTAAATATGACTGTTACGCTTTTCTATGCTCGTAAGAATGACTGTTACACTTTCCTGTGATCGTAAGAAATTTGCCTCGTCTTTGTTGGATTTGTTTGATGTTACGTAGAACACATGAACTTCTTGTTTGGTGAAATAGTAGGAACATATTTTGTAATAACTATTTGTTCAAAAATGTGCATAGCCTTTGTCTATAGTTAAAAGGCTCAACGCAGTGAGATAAAAATGTGAATACTGAGTGTCTTTTTAAGTATTTTGTTAACAATTTTGTTAACCTTTCTTTCTGCTTTGATAGACACAAATAAGAATGCCATTTTGAGATATGGATAGACAAGACTTGAACTTTTGCTTTTCTCTTGTACATTGAATGCCTTGCTAGATGAAGGGATATCTTTACAACCTTTAAATATATCCATTGATGAGCAATGCACATATATCGGAGAAGTTCTAAAAATACTGGTCAGGTTATAAAGTAGCCAAGCAAAAAATATATTGCATTACTAATAATTACTTATTATTGTTATGGTCATTATCAATTTGACATATATGTATATATATATCCTATTAGAAGTATGTGCAATATCTTGATAAGACTTTGTAATTTCTTTGGTGATAGATATATGCTAGTTTCGTTGTATATATTTTTTTTATTAATATAAGTCACCTTGTCATATTTGTCAGTATTTTTATGATTAATATTCACATTATCATATTTGTCAATATTTTATGATTAATATTGTTCATATTTATTATTTTCTTGATTGTTGATCCTGTTTCACTCTTCTGTGCATTTGTTGTTGAAAAATTATCAGATGTTTTTTTATTTTTCTCTACGTATACCTGTATAGCTATTGTCTTCACTCTGTATCTGAGTATTTCTTCACCTATGTATTTATCAAGGTTTTGACTGCTATAGTGAAGTTGTTTTTCAAAAAACATATATCTAATGTTCTTGTTTTGTGATTAATATTGTTCATATTGTCGCATTCTTCATCTATGTTTTCTATTAAATTTTATTTCCATGTGATGCTTAACATAATGTCGCATTTTATCCTAGTAGGGTGGTAACTTTTCATCTTTATTTAGAAATTTTTTTTTTTTTTCTCTTAGATATTTGGTCTTGAATTTACACGGTCAATCATGTACTAATAGAGGTATAATCTTCTTTATAGGCGAAATGGGATATGGATCAGTGACTAAGAAGTTCTTGCACTATAGAAGGGATAATTTTTCCATTACTTAATTAAGGATTTTATGACATAAGTGCATTATTATTTCTTTCACTGATTTATGGACTTGTGAAGTTATAAGTGTTGTTATTTTTTACCGGCCTTTGTTTAAGTTGTTGTCAAATAGTTAATGATTATTTTTACGATATTATTTGTAGTTTACATGAAAAGTTTTTTTTTATGTTAATCTTGTTCATGTATTTTTTCATTAATTTTTATTTTCATGTAGTACTTGACATAATAGTTATTTTGGCGGGATAGTGATTTTTCAAGATGTGATGGGAATGTAATAATGTCCATGGTCTAGTAGTGGAGCTCACTACGATCGTAGATCCCACTGGATGTGCCTCGGATTTAGTGCAAGAGGGATGAATTTCAATGCTTATATTGTAATTGTGTATATGTGTATATCAATAATATTAAATTTGATTAGTATTTATATTGTAATGGTGTACATTTGAATATTAATAAAATTAAATTTGATTAGTATTTATATTGCAATTGTGTGTGTTTGGATGTTGTTAATAAATTTTAAAGTTAATATTTATTATTGAAATAATGTATTCTAAATCGATTTAAATTTTAATATTTATATTTAGAGTTCGTTTGAAAAAATCGATTTCTAATTTAGAGACCGATTGAAAAAATTGATCTCTAAATTTAGAGACCGATTGAAAAATCGATCTCTAAATTTAGAGACCGATTGAAAAATCGATTTCTAAATTAGAGATCGAAATTTAAATCGTTCTCTAAATTAGAGATTGAATTTTATAATCGGTCTTTAAAATTAGGGACCAGAGATTTAGTGACAAAAAATTTTGGTTTTTAACGAGAGGTTATGGGTTCAAATCCTAAAAATAATCTCTTGCAAAAAAATAAGGATTCCTTCTCCGGTACTCCACGTGAAGAGAGCTTCGTGCATCGGATTGTAATTTTTTTAAACAGTTTCTTATAGCTTTAGAGGTCGATTTTCGATCACTAAATCGATCTCTAAAATGGAGTTTTTTTTAGTGAACTATTGTCTTTGCCTACCCAATTCGAAGTGCATGTTCCATATGAACTATTTGAAATGCATCTAATAGGTCTATTTCAAAACGAGTATTCATCTTATCAAAGTACTATGGTTTCGAAATCAGATGAAAGGGTGAGGATGTGAATGGGAACACAAGTGATGGAGTAAGTTTAAAATTAATAATTCATTCAACTGTTCTACAAATAATCCTGTTTATTAAGCAAAAAGGAAAAAGGAAAAAAATAGTGAACAAAGCCATAAATTTGTTACACATTAATTCCAAGCAAAAGTACAAATTTTTCAAGCAAGTTACTTAAGATATCACTAGATATCAATTATAACATGAGCTTCCTTTATTCAAACTTAACATTGATGGGTCATTCTCAGACTGTAACATGCTCTTCCCACTAAGCTATGTATATATATATATATAATTTAATTTATTGAATGAGTGACACTTTTATATAGGAACTGGTTCGACCAACACCAAAGAGATATTATCTTTCATCTTATTATTGGAAATGGTGTACTCATCGGTGTACCTATATACGTCTTCCATTGATACTGAAAAGCTAAGTATTCTTTCAATTATAGGTCGAGCTACTGATGTTGGGTCGAGACATTCCTCATTTAGATCCTTCCATGATTTCTCCACTATCTCTCGTAGCTTCTTGCATGCAACATTGACATCTACGTCATGCTCTTTCATGTAACTTTGCACCGTAGAGGCAAAATGGTCCCTCTCTTGCTCCGTCTAAAAATAAAATTTGTTTAATTGGTACTATCAAACATTAATTAATTGTCGATCGATAAACTATACATTGTATCAAAGGAATTGTGAGTAAATTGTTTATATACCTCATGTGATCTTATATCATTGAGGAGTCTACCAAGTACACGACAAGCTTCCACCGGCTTGGGAGAAGTAGAATACCAGTCGAATACCTCTTTTGTTGCCACTTCTCCCATACCTAATACATGGAACAAATGACGAAAGAGCATGCACAGGAGATCAACGAAACACGCAAGTGTTCATCGAGCGATGGCACATATCGCTCTACACCCCACTTGGATTCTTCAAAATATGATGTGGCTATGATTATAAACTGTGTCGATTAAGAAAATAAAATAAAATTAGTCAACAATTTTTAGGATATATAATAGAAGCCAAATCTCTTTCCTATTAACGTATACGTACTTCATTTCGAAGGTATTGCACACGATACTTCTCGTTAGGTTCCAATTCCGCTTCAAATTCTTCTAAACTCTTTAATAGCTTCAGATAAAAATCTTTTATATATTCTGATAAAGAACAATCGACAGCTTCACGATTCCACCTAAATATGTACGAAAATAGGAGCAAATAGATGGTCATGCATGATACTGGTATATATAAGAATGGATATGAGAACTTATTATAATTATATATCATTTAAGATGAATTTGTTTTACAATATTTTAGTCCCATCACGTATGACTTTACCACAACAATATTAAAGGAATTAATTAAACACAAAACTATTAAAATTTGAATGTGCTAAAAACAAACCTCTTCATTGCCTCAGTTAATAGTCTACGCTCTTCGAATGTGCTATAGTTGTCATAAATATCATCCATAATTGATAAAAGACAAAATGCTTTGGTGCACATCACTCGTGCACGAGAATATTGAGCCTCGTAATACATGCCAAGAACCCAATAATAGCCTTCCGCAATTCGATCGCGAATAAAACTTTGAGATTTAGCAAGTGCTAAGTCATTCCACCATCTTTAAATTAGCATATCATCCATGAGAAATAAAACAATTAGTTTATATATACCACAAATATAAATAAAACACAAATTACTTAAAATTAGGCAAATAGAACTGACCAAAATAAGATAATGTATGAAATTTATGTGAGATTTTTAACATTAGTCGAACTTGTGTAATTAATATTATAGTTATTAAAGTTCATGTAAAAAAATTTCAAGTGCTACGATAGTACTTCTATAACTATAAAGCAATAATTTTGAAATTTCTATCAAATGTCTTACTATATTTATATATTGATATTAAACAAATGCGAAAGATTATGTCGTTTGTGCATGCATATTCACATATATTATTAAAAAAATTCTATAAAAAAGATAATTTAAATTTACTTACATTGAAACTTTCTTCAATTCTTCTTGATGAAGAGATTGCAGTATATTGAAATCCAACTTTGCAAGTTCTAATACGATATCATTTCGCAATGCATCCTTTTGATAAATAGGTATATATATTTTTGCCAAGAGACTTTTAATCCTTCGACATAGCGGTACTTCAAGGGAAAGTGTCACTTGTGCCGCTAAAGGTTGTTCAAGTTCACTCAATAAAGATACTAGCTGAGACTTTGTAAAATAATTGGCCTCATCAAGTATAGTCTCTCCATGTGTTACGAGGTAAGACGCATCATATAAGCTTAGTAATCCCTTTGCATCTCCATTCAAGGTAGATATAAACCTTCCATTATCACCTTTGAACTTCTTAAAAGTATCTACAAGAGCGAATATATAACCAATCAATAATAAATGTTCATAAAAATAGTAATTAGTTAATATTACCATATTGTATCAAACTATTTAAATAGTTTTATACTTCTTTTAAAAAATATAAAATCAATGAAAGTGGGATTTCATGATAATTTTAAATCTCCAACCATAGCATAGCAACAATTTAGCTTTTAACAATATGGTAAGTTTCTTTTTTTTTAAAAAAAAAAAATCATTCTTTTACTAGGACAGCATGTAAAATTTCTATCAAGCCACCTACATAAAACTAATACAAGTAATCAAAATGAAAATTTTTGGTAAATGATCGATGAAAATATTTATTTTTTATCAAGTAAAGAAAGACAAATTAAAATTATCTTGAATTTCAATTTTTATTATATATTTTTAAATTTTACAGATAACAGAAAAAGTATATATATTATTTAATAATTTTAACTTGTTTCTACTATTACGTACCTGCAGAAAGATTATATCCATGTTGCCTAAGCAATCGAAATCTAAGGGAAGTTTCATAAAGTCCATAGTTATCGTCATCAGCCTCAAAAATCAATTTTAATGCATCATCTATTTCATCTTCAAAATGATAGTCCAATCTAAGAAGTTGGACTGAATCAATCAAATTCATAAGTTGCAATGTGTCACTGGTGTCTCTGAACATGCTCTTTACTTGCAACTTTAATTCTTCAACTCTCTCTATCGACCTTTGAGTGGACTTCTGCTGCATCATCAAAATTCTTAGATAATATATATCCAACGACATATATTTAATCAGGATATATTGTCATTTGTAGGTAGCAAATTAATAATACTTCAATTTGTAAGAACTCATCCGGAATATCGAATAATGTAAGAAGATGGATACCTGTGTTTGCGAGCGAAAGGATCTTCTGATGAAAAAATCACCCCAAACGCTTGGATGATATTGTGTGAACTTACGAACCACCAGTACTTCATTATCACCAGCAAAACTTAGTGCTTGCTTCTCCATCTTAATTATGAATTGTGATCTTTGGCTACCCTTCTCTTGGTATTTATAGGCTCAATTTTTTGACTATTCTAACTTTCTTTTTTTGCCAAGTTTTCTTCTTCTTAATTAATTTAGAGGAATTTGAGTGACTAAATATGTTGATCTTTCTCTCCATCTAAGCTGACTTGCAAATTATCCTACCACGTGATATTTCTAAATAAAAATGTATTATCTGAATTCCTTTCAAATTAGGATTATCGAAAAGAGATTAAGTTAATTTGGCTTGTAAAAAATAATGATTTTAAATTGAAGTTTTATAAATAATTTTATAAAAATTAATTTTAAAACTCTTTTGAAATATCGAAATTGAATTTCAACAAATCCATAGTTTTTTCTATTTTTTTATATATAAAAAAATCAATTTCTAATCCAAAAATGATTTTAAAAATTAACCTTGAGTATGTGGATTGTGAGTTTAAGATGCAAGGATTTTAAAATCAATTTCCAAAGCCACGATTTTCTGCGTTGACGGTTCAAACTTGGGATGCAACTGCGCATTGTCCACCTCCGTCAACCTTTGGCGTATGCACAAATTCTTCATTGCACAGAACCACCAAATCTGTCCCAGGGCAACGGCGAGTCAGTAACAAACGGAGTCTTTAATTCCACGGCATGGGGTCAATTTCAGCGAGTCGGTAACAAACAGAGTCTTTAATTCCACGGCATGGGTCAATTTCATTCTGACTGCGTGCATCGCGTGGGGTTGGAAGAAATTGCCATCTATCGTATATATGGTCGGCTCATCAAACGCCGAATGATTTCTCTTGCGATGGATTATACATCATTCTGATTTATCCTTGTCGGTCGATAAAAAACTTTCATAGGACAGGACGAATCCTCTCAAAATTAGTGGGACCTAAGACGTGATACATGAGGTTAATAAAAAAAACCACCAAATCAATTTAATAACATTCAAATTAGAAGTCACATCGTCTATTGTTAGACAATAGTTATTTGATAACATCTATGGTCATTGACATTCACCGTACCACATTTAATTTTAATCAATTTTATAAATCGTTTCGTTTATAAGTCACATCATCTATTGTCCCAAGTGTCACAATACAATTTCCCCAGGACTGGACTACAGTGCAGCGGTAGGATCTCTATATAATTTCTCAAACATCTAAGATTCGAATCCTGATTGCAACACATTTATAGGAATTTCTTTCAAATGGAGTGTTGGCTTAAGAAAGTTGGGGTGTTGGGTTGTCCGCTGTGAGCACTTTTCGATTTACCTTGGTGATCGATAGGAAACTTCCATTGGGCCAAGCCGACCAACCCCAAGATTAGTCAAGCCAAAGACATGAATACTTAATGTCAACTAAAAAAACAATTTAATTCGAACTTTGTTATCGGGTAGAATATTATAAAAAAAATTTGTACTTGTGTTCATCCAATTTCGTTAAGCGTCAATCAAGTGGGTACCATGTGTTCCATAGTATGTTTCTTCTGTATGTACTGTCGCTATCAGAAAAATAATATTTAGCGATAAATTTTTTTCGTCACTCATTGGTGTTTATATTTCAATATTTTGTAAATCAGTGAACATGTTTTTAAAATTATATCAAATCCTTGTCTATAAAGATGTCCTCGCACATAATCCAATTCATATTTAAATAAATTGCCACATCGACGACATGGATAATGAATTTTCGATAAATTCAGACTGATCATGTAATTCTCTACCACATTTAAAAACTGATTCAACTCATTTATATATTTAAGACAAATTCGATTCTGAATCGCTATCCAACTTTTATCCATACTTTAAAATCTGATTAAACATATAATAATTTCTCATATTATATAAATGACTGAAACAAAGACCTCAAGTCGAGTCAACCTTTTATGAAAATTAATTAACAATATAAAAGAATGCACCTCGACAAACTCTTATTAGGATCATCTACTAAACCTTATAAAGGACAACTTTAATGGATAAGAGTTTAACATGGAGAATGATCGTTTGGTTTGTACTTAACAAATATGTTGAAATAGTAGTTACATCTAATAATACTGTTGTTCCAGAAATAATTAAGTAAAAAAGTAGTTTACCTACAATTATCAAATTTCTAAACACTTTTAAGCATTTGTTTTCTTTCACTAATATTCCCCTGAAAGAATTGTCAGCCCAACTTCTCTATGACATTGAAAAAGTAAAAAAAAAACACAAGTAAAAAAATAACTGAGTGAATGAATTTGATGAGACCTATCATCTACAAAATTTTAGAAGGTTTGGACTTGATTTTAATCTTCTGTAATAGACCTCAAGTTGCCATATAAAATTTGTGCAAGAAACATATGAAGTATAAATTATTAGTTATTTTTTGATATTCATTACTTCTTTGAATCCAGATTGATATGTTTAGAATTTAAACTTCTCTACCATGTTCCATGGAAAAAAGATGATAGATTTGTTGAGCCTTAATTTGTTCTCAGATGCAGCTAAAATATTTGAAAGTAAACTTACAAAACAAGCATATGGACTCATTATATGCATGTGATAGGTGGTAAGTAAGAAAATTCATACATGTACTTGTTGAATTTTCCGAATAGTCGGGGAGACAGCAATCTGATATGGACTCGTCGAGGCTAGTGTTCGACACTATTTTCGTAAAACGATATTGCTCCGCTCAGGTGCTTACGGATAGCAGCAATTCGTTTCCAAGATACAACGACGATGTCTCGGAATAGTAACACTACAAATTCCGAGACCGGCGAACCCACTCGTAGGCTTTTTGGACTCTGGATGCAGAGGAATGGATGGATGAGATGAGAGCTTGATGGAATGAGTTTGAGTTGAGTGATCTATTCCATTCTCTAGGGATCTATTTATACTAAGTGAAGAGATGATGTGCCCTTTGGTGAGTTTAATCTGAGCCATTGGATGTAGAGGGTTGTAACCCTTCATCAAACCCTTTAATCTCAGCCATTAGATCTGAATGATTGTAACATTTCAGATCATCCTTTGATCTCAGCCGCCAGATCTGGATCCAGCGATCCAATCAATCCGACGTTCCAGATCAATCGTAATCACCAGCGGTCCGATCGTGATTCTTCGCGATCAACGCTACAGATTGCGCTACTCACTCTCTTCGATCTAACGTGTCCATCCGATTACCCAGTCAGTAGCCAGTCACCTCTCTATGCTCAACGGAGTGCCATGTGTACATGACACATCATCCGAGTGTCACGTAGGCACTGTCATGTCACCCGGAGAATAAATTTAAGCTACTCAATGCTCCTCGCGACGACGCGTACGTGCGAAGTGCAAAGTGCGCCAACAAAGCGCTCATTGCGCGCGTGCACGCCTGCACGCGTAGCGGGTGGCGGGCTTGTAGGTGCGAGCACCTGCTCGCCCATTGGATGAGAGTATCTATGCTTTATTTGAGTTAACTCAATTAACTCATCAACACATATAAGGAAGTAATTCCTCTATGGAATTTTCAATGTTGGACTATTGTTCCCCTTACTTCCTTTAATAACTTCTAGGCTTACTTTAACAATTAATTTCTCATTCACCCATAATCGGTTTTGAGCAAATTAATAGTCTAGATTCATCTACTCGAAATGTAGATTTCGATTTTGAAGTCAATTTAGACTTTCAATGATTGATGACACATCGATTTTCCTTTTCAAAACTGTATATTGGTCTTCATAAGACCCAATATCTAACATCCCCCGGGCGACGGAAGCTTGGGAGAAATTCGGACATAAGAAAAATGGAGAAGGGAGACTAGAGTCGGAGGCAAAGAGATGGATGGGAGAAGGGTGCGTGGATAAATCGCCAACAAACTGTCACCGTCCGCAGCGGAGCCGGAGAGGAGAAGGCGCTCAGAGGTGAAAAAATCGCCGAGCATTTGGCGGAGTTGAAGTCGGAGCTTGAGGCCAGAGGCGGATAAAGAGGTCGGAGGCTGAGTAGGAGGTCGGAGATGGGGATAGAGCCGGATAGCCGAGAGAATGTCGGAGTCGGAGCGGAAGAGAAGATGAGTCGCAGGGAAATTTGGGGAAGGGCAGCGTCGCGAGGGTTTTTTTTCTTGTATCTTAGCGATTAAAACACATATTTCGTCGCAAATATTTATTTCCTTAGCGACAAACTATAGTGTTTCGTCGGTAATATTATAATTATTAGCAACGAAATACATATTTCGCCCCAAATCACAGTCGACTGAGAAGTCGAAATTTGACTGGACATGAACCATCAGTCAACTGATAGAGTTGATCAGTCGATTGGACAGACCACATAATATTTTTTAGTCGATTGGTCATTCGACTGCCTTTATTAATGACGCATTTTTGAAAATTCGTCACTAAACTTATAATTATTAGCGATGAAATATATTTTTTGTCGCAAACTTTATATTTTTTCCGACAATTAAAATTTTTAATATGTTTATTTACCTACAAAAGATAAATTCGTCGCCTATTTTACTTTTTTTTTTCAGTGCATGCTCTATATGATATTTATAGAGTATAATTTGTGTTCTATGTTCGTTTTTTGACTAATTAAGCTGGTCTTTGTTCCACTTTGTCTAACTAGAGTATCATTTTAGATTGCTGTACGTCAATTAAATTAGTGTGTTGTCAGTGAATTATAAATTGTTGAATGTGGGAGAAAGGATGTGGGTCGATTTCGAAGAAAGTTTAAAGTTCTTTTCTAGATTTAGATAATCTTTACATGTCTTCGTCACCACGTCAAAGCTCATAAGATCCTCTGTGATTTACCTCCCTCATAATGATTATAAAACAGACCAATAGAAACTGCTAGATTAGCGATGTCAATCTTTTTGCAGATTACTGTTAGTGCATTGTCTATTATCATATATTTCTACAGTGACATGATATTATTCATTTTTGAGCCTAAGTTCTTATAATTTTATTTTTGAACTTTATCCAAAAGATCGCATATCAATGAAGATATGTCTTTATCTTATAAATATTTTTTAATTTGTATTCATATAGTAGCAAAGATGAATTCAAAATTTTATATTGGCGGAGCCGTATACTAAAATATAATAATATTAATTAAAAATAATAATATTTTTTTAGTAATAATCACTTAAAATTTATGGGGTCATGACCCCTAAAACCCTCTAAATCCGCCCCATAATAGTAGTAGCATGTTAGTTTAGCACTAATATACACTTTGATTGAGCAGTGGGATTAATATATTTTTCTCTCTCTTGTATTGTTGGAGCCCGTAGTAATTCAATATTACTATTCTCTTTTATTATTATTATTATTATTTTATATTTATATATAGCCATTTTGAGTATATCCGTAGCGAAAGAACGGGAGGGAGAGGACGAGAAATAAAATAAAACGTAATAAAACCACAAACAAAGTTTATTTACCAAAAAAGGGTAAAGTTGGTATTTTTGAAACATCAGGGAGCGATGCTCGTGTCAGTTGTGTAGGGGACAAAACACAACGAGAGAGAAAAACAGAACTCCTCCTAGTCGCAGCATGCACTTATCTCCTTCTTAGAAATTCCATAAATTTTACTCGCTCCCGATTAATTTAAAGCCACAAAATTAATTAATTTTCAAGATTAACATTCCACAAAATTAAATTAAAGTTTTATAAATAATTATACAGAAATTATTTTTTTAAAACTCTTTTGAATTTCGAAATTCAATTTCAACACCGCCGAAAATTGATTTTGAATCTCAAAAACGAAAAAAAAAAATCAATTTCTAATCCGAAAATGATTTTTTAAAATCAACCCCGTGCATGTGAATTGTGAATTTATGATGCAACGATTTTAAAATCAATTTCCAAAGTATGATTATGTTGAGGCAGGTACGCTTTAAAACTCTGGGTCAGAAGAATTACAAAGCATTGTCCCCCTCCATGGTTGAAATGTATCATTTACCCGGCCACGTGTTCGGAAGCGCCCTTGCATGGAACCACCAAATCAATTTGATAACATTCAAATTAAAATTGAACTTTGTTACATATATGACTTTAATTTTCTTTTAAAGATATTTTATTAATTTTTTTTATTGACATCGAGTATCCAAATCGAAGACCTGACTAATTCTAAGGGCAACTAGTTCAGTCTCATAAAATTTTTTCAATGGCCGTAAAAATAAATTGAAAAATACTGGCAACGAACGACCCAGAAATCATTAGCATTCTAAGATTTGTTATTCTACTGGTAGCTGGGATCAAATCAGAGACATACTTGGTCGCTGTGCTATAGCATTGACGACATAAATTTTCTTTTCTTATTTTTACATGACATCATTTATAAATTTACTGGTACAATATCAATATAATTTTAATTTCCAATATAATATCAAAACTCATATTGTCAAACAATGGTTAAATCCATTGCTAAACATCAAAACTCTACTAAGTCAATTCAAATCTAGTAAATCGTGATCTGAACCGATTACACCAATAATGTATTCCCGAAGCAACTTCTACTATCAATTTAGGTTGAACAATCTAAGATGAGTCTTCTGATATTTTTATTTTCCTACCGGTGAAAATGGTGCAAGAATGTTGAGTTAAATTCCTTAAGAAGATTAAATGATGTTTGGCTTTAACATGTTAAACCATTGCTATGTAAAGTCGCCCAAGGTTGTCGGAAAGATTTGGTACTTCACTCTATCTAGTTATTAGTACAGGAAGGCGGTGTTCTCATATATATACAAGTGGTCTTCTAGATTAGAGGAATAATTGCACTCTTCCACTTGTAGTAGCCTAAAATAGGTCGTCAGTAACTCCTTAAGGAGAATTTTGATGGAGAAGAGAGTCCCTCGACGAGAATAGACTCACCTTGGTCTTCTATGCTTTGGAGCAGTGGCGAATCTAAATTGAAATTTGAATGGGCTGGATATTCAATGAAATTCGACTGTGGTTGATAGAGGCACGGGTCTAATGGTTAACGACCAACAGGGGAGGATCTTTACTTTATGGAGGAAGGAAATGCTTCCATACACCCTCGCCCCCTTGCTTTGGAAGATCCCTTTTATATCTCTACAAACTTGGTTGCATAATTAAGGCCTAAAGCTTTGGACTATGGCTCCCTACGGTGTTTTGGCTCAAGGCACTAATTCCTTTGTGCAGAAGGAGTTGCATGTTGCTCGAGAACCTCTTTCACCATTGCAGTGATAAGCTATATTAATTAGCTACCCTAAGGCGATGGATCTCACTACCATTTCCAAGGCATTAGCTAGAGGTTGGCACTATTGTCTTGTAGAGGATTCCTACTTCTTTGAATTGTTCGTTTGTGTGCTCGCCATCCTCAATATATTAGCAAAAGTCATCCATTTAGAATTTGTCTGCTCATTGGATGCTAATGTGGAAGCCTCGGTCAAGGATGAAAATAAACTATCCTAGATTGACATATGTTAGAGGACATCAAATTTGTCTGCAAAACTTCTCTGATGCTTAAGTTACACATGTGTGGATGTAGGAAGAATGCAACAAAGCAATTAAAGAGGGTGTGAATGGGGATCTCCTTTTTGATTGATATACTTAGGTATTTATAAGTAGATATAGGTGGAGACGGTTAGATGATATCTTCTATTGAAAATGTTTCATTGGAGATCAGGAAAATCTAAATTTAAATACTCATAAAAATTAAATCAGCTTATTTGTTAAGATGAAACCCTTCTTGGTCGAGCGGTTGAGTTTGCTGAGTGGAAGAGTATCTGAGCTAGCTGAGTGATTGAACTGTCAATTGTGCATGAGTAACCGAGTTAGCTAAGTGGCTAAGTTGTCAAGTGTCAAGCTGTTCGAGTAGTTAAGCTTACTAAGTTGATGAGTCATCCGAGTGGTCGAGTCACTTGAGTGGCCAAATCACCGAGTGATCGAGTCACAGAGTAGTTGGATCATCGAGTCGCCCAAGTGGCCAAGTCACTGGTAGCCCCGAATGATTGAGTCGTCGAGTGACTAAATCACCAAGTTATCAAATGGAAAGTGATGTCGAGGCTTGTGTTTGATATAATTTTCTTAAAATAGATTCATTTCCTCTAGCGGTGCTTTGAAATTACAACAGACGATTATTTTTCAGGATACAATAGTATAACTGTGTATACATGCAAGTATGGATTTTTCAAGACAAATAAAGAATGCACCCAAATATTATCACAGAAAAATTATTGAGTAGGTTGTTCAACAAGGAGAAAGAGAACGCAGTAGAGTAAAGTTGAATGGAGAGCTTGTATGTATTATGTTATTTTTTGCCTAAGATCATAGCTTTCTTATATAGACTCTGAGATATATCATTCGATTAATTATCAAGTAAAAGATCATTTATTGCCTTTGACTATCCAATTCGAAATGTTAGTCACCAACCATTAATGGTTAGTTGTTTCACGAGGGCAGTTAGAAAATTGCTATTAATTATTTAATCATTTCAGTTCAATAATTAATGATTAGTAGGTGCCTTAAGTTTTGGGGCAAGATTAACAATCAAATTCTCAAGGCAACATTCAATTTATGTTCCATATGAACTATTGAAATGCATCTAATAGGTTTATTTCAAAACGAGTATTCAAATTTTTTTTGTTACTCATCTTATCGAAGTACTATGGCTTAGAGATCACAGTTGAAAGAGTGAGGATGCATGTGAATGGGAACACAAGTGATAGTGTAAGTTTAAAATTAGTAATTCATTCAACTGTTCTACAAATAATCCTGTTTATTAAGCAAAAAAAAAAAAAAAGATGAAGAAGAAAAAAAATAGGGACCAAAGCCATAAATTTGTTACACATTAATTCCAAGCAAAAGTACAAATTTTATTAAGCAAGTTACTTAAGATATCACTACATATCAATTACAACATGAGTTTCCTTTATTCAAACGTAACATTGATGGGGCATTCTCAGACTGCAGTAACATGCATGCTCTTCCCACTGAGCTATATATGATTTTAATTTATTCAATGAGTGAAACTTTTATATAGGAACAGGTTCGACCAACACCAAAGAGATATTATCTTTCATCTTATTATTAGAAATGGTGTACTCATCGATGTACCTATATACGTCTTCAATTGATACTGAAAAGCTAAGTATTCTTTCAATTATAGGTCGAGCTACTGGTGTTGGGTCGAGACGTTCCTCATTTAGATCCTTCCATGATTTCTCCACTATCTCTCGTAGCTTCTTGCATGCAACTTTGACATCTACGCCATGCTCTTTCATGTAACTTTGCACCGTAGAGGCAAAATGGTCCCTCTCTTGCTCCGTCTAAAAATAAAATTTATTTAATCGGTACTATCAAACATTAATTAATTATCGATAAACTATATAATATATTGTATCAAAGGAAGCGAGTAAATTGATATTATATACCTCATGTGATCTTATATCATTGAGGAGTCTACCAAGTACACGGCAAGCTTCCACCGGCTTGGGAGAAGTAGAATACCAGTCGAATACCTCTTTTGTTGCCACTTCTCCCATACCTAAATACATGGGCGTGGTGGAAGAGTTCGAGCGGACCGCGATTCTTGATTCTACAATGAAGCCAGTATATTGCTACGTCGATCACGTGAAAGGAGGCTGTTTGGCTCCGCAAGTTCATCAGTGAACTTGGGGTAGTTCCTAGCATTGCAGATCCAATAGACCTCTATTGTGACAACAATGGGGCTATTGCACAGGCTAAGGAACCTCGATCACATCAGTGGACCAAACACATACTACGGCGCTTCCATCTCATTCGAGAGATCATCGATAGAGGAGATGTGAGGATATGCAGAGTAACGACAGAAGCTAACATCGCAGATCCATTGACCAAGGCTTTGGCACAGAGGAAGCATGATGGTCACACTAGGTCACTATGTATCAGATATTATAGTGATTGATACTAGTGCTAGTGGGAGATTGTTAGTTATAGCCCTAGAACCAATCATGTGATGGTTGAATAGGAAACATTTTGTATCATATTCTATAAAGGCAAAAGATTGGTTATTATAATTACGTCTTGCTTGTTCCAGCTAAATTAAATATAATAATGCTCTAGAAAAGTAGGTTCTTATCTACAGCACATCTGTCACGCCCCGAGGTAGACTCTGTCCGGCCAACGGACGACACCCCCTTATGACAATTCCAATACGGTAGAAAGTCGCAGCCAGTATAACACATATCGAAAATGTATAACAACACAGAAAAACGTATAACATCAATAGCGGAAGCCAACACATGGAAATACAACCTCGTCAACATAAGTACATCGGTATATCCGTCTATACTAGAATAAAATCCATACTGAATAACAAAAGAGAAACATACAGCATGATCTCCAAAACAATAAGAGTCCATATAAAGATACATGCGATGGGAAGCAAAAACCCTCGGAAAAACGGCGAGATGGGATCAGGTGGCAATGCTCCAAGTCTCTGCCGAAGTCTTCTATCTACTACCTGGGCGATAGGAAACCCAGGGTCCAGGGTGGTGAGTATAAAACTCAGGGGTAATATATAGAAGTGCATGAACAACATACAGGGTAAAGAGATCTATAGGTATATATGTGAAGATCTACAGGTATACAGCATGAGTCCATCATACATACAGTACTCAACATAGTAACCGGACACTACAGATACGATCATACTCATAGCATACACTAAACTAATAAACTGACATAAAATAATGTACATACCTGACGGTCTGCCATCCACATAACCTATAACATCCTGAACAGGTATATCATAACATAATCCAAATAACATGCGACAGACTAAACCAAAACATACTCATACTCAACACACAGCAGTATATAAAATGCAAATGACATGTAGCATGATATACAATCATATGCAACAACCAAATGCAACATCTCACAAGCATATGTAAAACATATATCGAATACATGCATACATATATATATATCAGCAATGCATATGCATGGTCATGCCTGTGCACCCAACTCGCTACCACGACCCCAGTGTGGCCTAGGTGGCACGACATGACAACTATCCCGACTCCAGCCGCCACCACTCTCGAGTGACCGAGTTGGGTAGTATGAAACAGTAGCTAGCCGCCATAGAGCTATATGCTACTCACACGGGGGTCCCTGCTGCTAGCCGCTCCATCCCTACCCATGAGTAGACGAGCTACGCACCCAGGACAACTGCACATCACACGACCACCATCTATAGTGGGTGAGTGCGCTAACTACCACTCCGCACAGTGGCCAAGTGCGCATCTCCAGCTACCACCATCCCTAGTGGCCGAGAACTGCACGCTCACAATGCTCTGCCCTCAACCCTGCGGCCACTGCCCCGAGTGGCCGAGGAGGCAGGATGACTGACGACTCGTCTCAACCACAAGGCAGACCCAGTCGTCAGCATGCATGAAATGTAATGATGCATAACCCACGCACCGATCCTCGCAACACTCCCTAACTCACGGGGAGACCTAGTCAACCAAAAGTCAACCATATAAGGGCGACAAATTCGTAATCACAACCTATTTACCTATGTACAGATAAATAGATCGATCAACTAACACACTGATATGTATACGATACAACGACCGATCTCATAATTTGGACTCATCACCTAACCTAGTGATGCAACCCAGTAACCCAGATCTGAGGTCATAAAGATAACCTTAACCACAGGTATTTACTGAACCTCTAACAACTAACACATAATAGGGTTTTACAGTTCCTATCCATGCTAGATAATTAATGACGTACAGAGTATATATCTCAAGGTCAAAGGCAGTACAAGCATATGATTAAATAAGAGTGGATCTAAGGTAAACAGGTATAACATATATATACAATGTCATGCACTGAAATTGATCAAACTACCGGACCAGGTAGATATTACCCACGATCTGACTCGAATAATCCTCACTACGGGCGCCGCTATCCCAAACTCGCATACATAATCACAAATTAGGATTTAGCATAACACTCCAATAATAATACGAATAAATACTATTTTATATTCGTATTCATTTCCCGTCTACGAATAAGAACCCTACTTATCCCAAATTCGATACACTACCTAGGTCAACTACCTAGATCAACTACAGGAAAAACCTAATTAACTACTTCCTAAGCTTATACATCATAACCCATATGAGCCCAACACTAAAATCTCCAAATCAAAACATACTCTAATGAACTAACCTCCAACCACCCTTCGGCGGCTTACCATCACATTAATCCATAGCAATTACCAACTACAGTTTCTCTTCCCCACTCACACACACAGACGGCACAATCGACTTGTAATCACAGAACTTAAATCAACACCGGATCAGACCTTACCACTCCAATCACAGCCTAATTTGTTGGTGCAACAATGCCCCAAGCATTTATATATATTTTGATGTTTGGATAATCATCTAAGTTAGGCAATGTTTTGTGATCTAATTGTATACATGTTTAAGTGACAGGAAAATCCAAGTATGAAGACTTGGTAAAAGACAAGTCCAAGTGTGATCTTGGCAAAGAGAAGTCAAGGAAAGGTCTTGGCAGCATAAGACCAAGCATGTAGTCTTGGCGGCGTAAAGTCCAAGCAGTCCTTGGAAAAGGAAGACCAAAGGAAAGTCTTGGCGGCATAAGTCCAAGCATGTAGTCTTGGCGGCGTAAAGTCCAAGCGTACTTTGGCAAAGAAGAAACCTAAAGCATGACGAAACCGAAAGAAGCTTTTGAAGGCAAGCGCATGGATGGAGTCGTGGACTCAGAGAAATCCTAGAGGCGCAAGGCTGATGGAGAAGCTAGAAGGTTAAGTCTAGGCTTAGGTTATGTTTTCAAGTATGAATTAGTCATACTTGGAGTGTGATCATTGGAACATGGTGTCGGTCCGAATCGGCCTTTAAAATATAGCATTAGAGCTGGTGGCGGTCGCCATCATTAGCGGTCGCCGAAATGAACCGCGTGGCCGGTGGCGTCATTCTGACGGCATCGATCGAGCCGCCCTGTTGGCGGTCGGTGATAGTCTTCCCGTTGGCGATGACGACGGCAAATCCCGTGAATCCGGCTGTTCAGAAGCCGCTAGAATTTGCGACAGTCGATTGATGAAAGTCATCAGTCGACTGATAGACCTCCATCAGGAAAAAGAGGCTCTTTCCTATAAAAAGTGGCCAAGGGAAGCAAGAAGAGGCTAATGCTTATATTCTGATCTTCCTTCTAAGCTCCTACAAGTTTTCCAAAGCTTTCTAAGTATATTAATCTCCTTTCTCCTCTCAAATCTTCATTGTCATCTTTTGTAAGAAGAGGAGGTCTTTGTAAAGAGAAAGCTTCATAGTGAAATTGCTTGGGTTGATCCACCTTAAGGATCGCCGTGGAGTAGGAGCGTTATCTCCGAACCACGTAAAGGCTTTGTTAGCATTGTTTTTGTTTTTACATATATTACTTGTGTTTGCTTCCGCTAATTACTCTTGTAGAAACGAAAGAGCTATTCACCCCTCTAGCCTTCAAACGATCCCTTACAAGTGGTATCGAGCCCGGATCGCATCGGAAGATCTAGCAATCAACCGGAGCAAAGATGGCATTTCAAGAGGGGTATAGCACGGCGAGGCCTCCGTTCTTCGACGGCAACGATTTTGGATATTGGAAAGGTAGGATGGAGTATTATTTAATGAACGATATTGAAAATTGGTTTAGCATTGTAGATGGTTTTGAGAAGTTTGGTCCGACGAATTCGAGCACCACTACCAACAATGGATTGGACAAGAGAGATGGCCATGAAAGCACTCGCGAATTCAAACGCAACGACCACACTTCAATGTGGTCTATCCAAGGAGCAACTATCTAAGGTCGGGCCATTCAACTCGCAAAGGAGCTTTGGGAGAAGCTCATCGAACTCAACGAAGGATCCAAAGAGACAAGAAGGGCCAAGAGGGATCTTTTGATTGGCCAACTCCAAAGCTTCACTATGAAGACAAATGAAACGGTGAGCCAAATGCATGGGCGCTTCAAGGAGGTAGTCAACGGACTACACGTTATAGGTGAAAAGGTCGACAACCGAGACCTTGTGAGGTATGTACAAGCCTTCCCTAGGACCACCTTATGGGCCTCAATGGTAGATGCCTATAAGGTCTCTAGGATCTTTCATTAGTTAAATTAGATGAGTTATTTTGTGAATTTCAATTGCATGAACAAGCTAACACTTCATCCAAAGAGAAGGGTATAGCTCTTGTTGTAGGAAAGAAGGAGAAGAAGAAAAGGAAAAGAAGGAGGTGTCTTCCTCATCCGAATCCGAGGAGGACTCATCAAGTAGTGAGGATGAGTTGTCGGCAAGTGAGGTAGCACACTACGCCAAGAAATTTGGTGGGAAGTCAAGGAGGCTCACCAAGAAGGATGTGAAGAGGATGTTTCAATCCTCAAGAGGTAAATCTTCTAACAATTCAAATTCTATCTCTAACGTGGCGTGTTTTGGTTGCAACAAGAAAGGGCATATAAAGCCCAATTGCGGAACTAAAGAAAAGGAGGAGAAGGATAAGAAGAAGAAGGAAAAGAAGAAGAAGGAGGCGATGTTGGCACAAGCGTGGGACACTCTAAGTATGGAGGAGTCTACCGGACGGTGAAGAAGTTTGCCATTCAACCCGGAACTTAGCCCTCATGGCATTGGAAGAAACCGGAAGCTCAAGCGAGGAGTCTTCTTCCTCTTCAGTGATGAATCATCATCAAGTGATGATGATGAGGTAAATGACTCACCCAAAGTAGATTTACTTTATAAGACTATTGCATGCTTACAAAATGCTTTAAATAGATCAAAAACTAGGATTAAGGATCTAAAATTAGAAATCAAATCATTTAAGAATATAGATGCATCATGTGATAAATCATCTAGTGATGATAAGTGTACTCTTAGGGATGAAAATGATGAGTTAAGATAAGAAATAAGTAAATTAAGAACATGCCTAGAAAAGTTCACTAATGGTTCCAAATATCTAGATATGATTATCAAGGACCAAAGGGCAATTTACAATAAGGCGGTTTAGGATATAAACCTAAGGAGAAAGAGGTAGCATTTGCATCCCTAGTTAGTAGAAAATCCATGATTAAAAGTAAGGGAGAAAAGCATGGGTACCAAAGAAATTTATAACTAATGCTAGTGGTCCTAAGATTTGGGTACCTAAGGATTGTGTTTTTCATGTGACATAGGTAGAAGATCCAAGCTTGTGGATAGTTGATAGTGGGTGCTCAAAGCATATGACCGGGGATGAGAGAAAATTCTCCACTATCAACCACACTAGCCAAGGAAAAGTGTCTTTTGGTAATAGCGGCAAACTTAAAATCTTAGGAAAGGGCACCATTGAGGTATCTCCCAATCTTGCTATTCATAGAGTTCTATTAGTTAAGAATATGAAATTTAACTTACTTAGTGTAAGCCAATTATGTGATGCAAATTTTGATGTTAAGTTTGATTCCTCAAAATGCTTTATAAGACACAAAACTATAAATGATTGCATGTTAGTAGGCTTTAGAAAATCAAATATATATTATGTTGATTTATCTTATGCTACTAATCCTTCCATTAAGTGTCTTATTGCAAAAGAGGAAGAAAGTTGGCTTTGGCATAGGAGACTAGGTCACATAAACATGAAGAATATAACCAAAATAGCCAAATTGAAGCTAGTCAAAGGATTGCCTAGAGTCAAATATCTCAAGGACAAGATGTGTGATGCTTGTCAAGAAGGGAAACAATCAAAAACATCACACAAAGGTAAAAACTTAGTACCGCTTTACCATTAGAATTGCTACATATGGATTTATTTGATTGCCATAGTACCCCATCCATAATTGGTAGTAAATATTGCTTGGTAATAGTAGATGATTTTTCTAGGTTTACTTGGGTGTTTTTCTTGAAAAATAAGGATGAAACCTTAGAAATAATCATAGGATTTAGCAAAAGAGTAGAAAATGAAAGAAAACTCAAAATCAACCGGATCCGTAGTGATCATGGTGGAGAGTTTGAGAATTCTAACTTTTCAACTTTTTGCTTAGAACAAGGGTACAAGCACGAATTTTCTTGTCCTAGAACACCCCAACAAAATGGGGTTGTGGAAAGAAAAAATCGTGTCCTACAACAAAGCGGCTAGGTGCTTAATGCATATTCCTTACCTAGCTACTTGTGGGGCGAGCGGTTAATACCGCTTGCTATATCCAAAATAGAATTATTAATTCATAGGTTTTAGGAAAAACTCCATTTGAATTGTGGAATGGTACAATTCCAACAATTCATTATTTTAAGGTCTTTGGATGTAAAGTCTATATCTTAAATACCAAAGACAACCTAAGTAAATTTGAGTCCAAAGCGGATGAGGAATCCTAGTTGGATACTCATCCACTAGTGTAGGATATAGAGTCTACAATAAAAGGACTCAAAAGATTGAAGAATCTTCAAATGTTGATTTGATGAAACTTCAAATACATACCCTAGAAAATCCTATTGATGATGACATAAATAATGAAAATCAAGAAATTACCAAACAATTTCAAGATTTAAACTTAGGGTAATAATCAAGGGGAGGATTGGATCAAGGGAAGTAAGGGATGATTCCGATAATGAACATAGAATTGAAGTAGATCATGATCAAACTCAACTTGATACACCTCCTAGAACCATAAGAGTTCATCAAAGTCACCCATTAGATCAAATTGTGGGTGAATTATCTCAAGGAGTTAGGACTAGGTCATTCCATAGGGACCCCACTAGTCATATAGCTCTAATTTCTCAAATTGAGCCCAAAAACATTAAAGATGCATTGCTTGATCCGGATTGGATCTTAGCAATGCAAGATGAATTGGCTCAATTTGATAGGAGTCAAGTGTGGGAGTTAGTTCCTAGACCAAGTGAAAACACTATTATTACTACAAGATGGGTCTTTAGGAACAAACTAGATGACCAAGGGAATATCACTAGAAATAAAGCACGATTAGTTGCAAGGGGTTTTAATCAAGTTGAAGGACTTGATTATGATGAAACATATGCCCCGGTTGCTAGATTAGAGTCCATTAGAATACTTTTAGCATATGCCTCCTATATGGGTTTCAAACTCCATCAAATGGATGTCAAATCGGCATTCCTAAATGGGTTTATTAAGGAAGAGGTGTATGTAGAACAACCTCCTGGTTTGAAAATACGGATTCCCAAACCATGTATACAAACTTAGGAAAGCCTTATATGGTTTGAAACAAGCTCCCGGGCTTGGTATGAAAGATTGTCAACTTTCCTAATCTCCAAGGATTTGAAGGGTAGTATAGATCAAACTCTCTTTATAAAGTCAACATCTAAGGACATTTTGTAGCCCAAGTGTATGTTGATGACATTATCTTTGGGTCAACAAATGATGAGCTTCTTGAAGACTTTATTCAAAATATGGAAAAAGAGTTTGAAATGAGTCTAGTTGGAGAATTAAATTTCTTCCTAGGTTTGCAAGTTAAACAAACTAGTGAAGGAATTTACATTTATCAAACCAAATATGCTAAGGAAATGATTAAGAAATTTGGTTTGGAAAATGCTAAGGTAGTGTCAACTCCAATGGCAACCAATGCCAAAATAGATAGTGATAGTGAAGGAAAACAAATAGATCTTACCCTTTATAGGAGCATGATTGGTAGCCTCTTGTATTTAACCGCTAGTAGACCCGACATATTATTTGCGGTTGGTATGTGTGCTAGGTATCAATCATGTGCTAAGGAATCTCATTTAGTTGCCGTTAAAAGAATTTTAAGATATGTCAAGGGCACACTAAATGTAGGTCTATGGTACCCTAGGACTAGGTCATTTGAATTACTTGGGTATACCGATTCCGATTATGCCGAGTGCAAATTGGATAGGAAAAGTACTAGTGGTGGATGCCAATTTCTTGGGTCCTCCATAGTTAGTTGGAGTAGTAGGAAGCAACTTTGTGTTGCTTTATCAACCACCGAAGCCGAATATGTTGCTATGGGTGGTTGTGTAGCTCAACTATTATGGATGAAACATACCTTAGAAGATTATGAGCTAACTTACTCCAACATAAAAGTACTTTGTGATAATGTGAGCACCATTAACTTGACCAAAAATCCGGTGCATCACTCTAGGACCAAGCACATTGAAGTGAAACATCACTTCATTAGAGACCATGTGACAAAGGGGGACATTGAGCTTAATTACATTGAATCTAAGTCCAACCTAGCCGACATCTTTACCAAGCCTCTCCCCGAACTAGAATTTTCATCACTTAGGAGAACTTGGGATGTGCTTTGTAGAATAGAAGTGTAGTTTTTGCATGATTCTATAGAAATACTAGGATTTATACCTTTAACCATCTCACAAAACACTTAGGAAACCATGATTTTTGTATTGAGCCACCTAGACAACATGTGAGATGTTAGGGAGATGCACTTGGTTCATCATGCTTGTTATGATGCATTACTATGAACCAAAGTGTCATCTAGAAACATTAATCCTTCATTGGACCAATCATTGGGAAGGCCTATGTACGATTAATGTGCATATAGCTCCAAGAATATGATTGGAAATGTCAAATAAAATAAAATATAAACTATGTCTATCAAACCTTGAGAAACAAATTCCTATTGATAAGCCAAAGTGATACAAAGTTTTGCAAAGATATCATAATTTTTGCAAAATCTCAAGATTGTGTCAATATCAAAATCTAGAGGTAATATACCTTTAAAATAATTTTTCCTTGATAGGAAATGATCTAACAATATTACCCACGAAATTTAGTGATTTTTTGATCTTTATTGAATTAATTATGAATTTTTAACCGGCCAAATTGCTATCGATCGATATCACGACCGGTACCTAACGCCACTATCGATACGCTAATATCGAACCAAGCTCACGGTTCGTTATCGATTCGACCGCCATTTATGTCGGCCGATCGATCATCGGTTCGACCGCCATTTATGGCGATCGACGCGCATGAACGGTTCGTATGCGATCGTCGTGATCGATCACCATCACCTGATCGCGCCATTTATGGCAAATGATCGACGCGCATGTCTGAAATGGTTCGTATGCGACTGGTCAGTTCGACTGATATCCATCAGTTCGACTGCCGACTAACGGCAGTCGACTGGTGTCGCGGTTTTTAGGGCTTTCCACCGGTTCGACTCGCCAAAACCTCTCGACTTCTCTCTTTCTTTCCTCTTCCGACGATCGTCCACCGCACCTCTTTGCCGTTCCTTTTTGTTTTCCGGCGACTCCATCGACACGTAATCAGTGCTCTCCTACTCGAGAAGCTTCTCGTGTCCCTCCGGTCGCGCTCTAGGGTCCAGACACTTGCTAGGGTTTCGTGGTCCGGCGCTAATCCTTGTTCACCATGCCACCTAGGTATATTTTCTTTCATGATCATTGTTTTATTTTGTTTCTATGATTTTCACTAACCCATGCTTATCTTGCTCATGCATCATCAACCTACATTGTGCATTTTTTTGTTGTCTTTTCGCCCATTTAGAATTAAGCATGTTGCTACTAAGCGCACCCGGGCACCTCCGACCAATGAGGGCCCGTCGAACCCTCAACCCTCTGTTGATCCTAGATTTCCAAATTCCGCCCTTGAAAGTGCGTTTCATAAAAACAAATTCCAACTTATTCCACCTAGGTCAATGGATTCCAAGTTTCTTAAGACTTTTGTTTCACATAGTTCAAATCATCCAACATTACAACCTTGAGTCGTTGGTCTTCTGTGAACATCACGTAAACATCACCCTCCTCTCTGAATTTTTCAATAACCTACGACCGGTTGGAGATGGGCTGAGATACCGGACTCGCGTTGCTCAGCGCGATCTGGATTTCAGTCCCCAGATCTGGACCGATTTTCTCGGATGTCTTCCTTCCGAGAGTGATTTCACTCTATATCCATCTTGAGTGAACCTCTTCCATCTCCCTTTGAGGAGATTTCTTTAGATTCCTTCATGATACCTTCTATCACTATCCTCGACCTTTGAACACCAATTTATTTCAATCACAAGAACTGTCTGCTTCTGACAATGTCCTTTATAAGGTCATTGCTCATTGTCTTCTTCCCATTGTTACCCGTGGTTTGGCCTTGGTTCGCCCTCCACATCTACTTCTCATGCATTTCTTTCGTCAATACTTAGACATTAACATTGGTCTAAATACCTTCCAATGCATCATTCATTTCATAAGACCAAACAATGGGAAGGTTCACATACCATTTGGAAATGTCCTCACTCAATGGCTCAGCTCTGTAGGCATTGATGTGAATATAGGAGTCATTAAAATCATGAATAGGAAATATGATCAGATGACTCGACGGAGTTTCTCATTGGCGGGCCTGAAGGCCGACAGAGGATCCGTCTTCTGGGACCCAGCACGGCGGGTAGCAGGTGCCGCTCCGGCACCAGAGGATGCCGCTGCGGAAGGTGTTGCTGAGGATGGTGCTGCAGGAGTAGCTGAGGGTGGTGCTGCAGGTGTTGTTGAGGACGCCGCGGGGAGACTGCCGCAGCGATACTAGTCTACCGCACACATCCCTGCCCGCCGATGCTTTGCGGAGCGGGTGGACACATCGCCTAGAGGAGCCGCGCTAGAGCATCAGAGCTCCTCTCCTCGTGAGAGAGGTGCATCGGCAGCAGTGAGGGACATCTTGGCGATTCTTCGCCTGCCGCACTGGACACCCACTCACGATGGTTCGTCCATCGACGCACCGATGGATCTTGGCACGACGATCGCTAGATCGCTTATTTTCTTGTTATTCTCTTTTGGCCGTATGCATGTACATAAACTCCTACTTATGTAATGACTTTTGATTGATGATATGAAATTGTTTTTATTCACTTCTATTAGTGCCTACAATTTATTGTTTATCAAGTTTAGAAGTTGAGAATATAGTACGAAGTTTTGAATGTTGATACGATACAATTACACTTTTTGTGTCATGATTTTTGTTGTTTTAAATATCGTATCAATCCATCAATCTGATGAACATGTTTTTCGTCTAATATTTTTCACATGTTATACTAGTCGAATAGAATGTGTATGCCAAGTTTCGTGATTTTTGGACACCCACGTAATTTTCTACGCATTTTCAAACTTTGAAAAACTTCGAAATTGATTTGTTCGATATCACGATCATTGCTATTGCCAATGATCGCCATGGTAGCTTGATCACGCTGCTCAGTCAAACCGGTGTCACTGCTGTGGAATGGAAAGTGGTTTTTTCATCGGTTAAAATGTTCAATTTTAGACATTATACAATTTCCACAATATATATATGATACCTTGTATGGAAAGGCGGATTTTCTTGGTGCACTGGTTTAGGGGGAGCTAAATCCCTTATTTATATAATTGTTGGTGCAAGACTAGGACATATTTGCCTATTGCTTATGTTTTGTTTATCATGGAACATGTCTTGGATTTAGGGGGAGCTTCATATCAATTTTATACCTTTGTTCAAGATGTGTTAATTATAATTCTTTCCTGCACTTATTGAATAACCTCTTCCCTTTTTTGTTGTATGTCAAAGGGGGAGAAGGGACATTGAAGTTAGAATTCATATTGAAATATGTTTATGTATTAAAGGTCTAACTTAAATGATTGCCAAACATCAAAAAGGGGGAGATTGTTGGTGCAACAATGCCCCAAGCATTTATATATATTTTGATGTTTGGATAATCATCTAAGTTAGGCAATGTTTTGTGATCTAATTGTATACATGTTTAAGTGACAGGAAAATCCAAGTATGAAGACTTGGTAAAAGACAAGTTCAAGTGTGATCTTGGCAAAGAGAAGTCAAGGAAAGGTCTTGGCAGCATAAGACCAAACATGTAGTCTTGGCGGTGTAAAGTCCAAGCAGTCCTTGGAAAAGGAAGACCAAAGGAAAGTCTTGGCGGCATAAGTCCAAGCATGTAGTCTTGGCGGCGTAAAGTCCAAGCGTACTTTGGCAAAGAAGAAACCTAAAGCATGACGAAACCGAAGGAAGCTTTTGAAGGCAAGCGCATGGATGGAGTCATAGACTCAGAGAAATCTTAGAGGCGCAAGACTGATAGAGAAGCTAGAAGGTTAAGTCTAGAATTAGGGTATGTTTTCAAGTACGAATTAGTCATACTTGAGTGTGCCGATACCGAACATGGTGTCGGCCGAATGGCCTTTAAAATATAGCACCATCATTAGCGGTCGACTACCTAAAACCGAATGGCGTGGCCGTGGCGGTTATCGGCAACATCGATCGAGCCGCCGCCATTTGTTGGCGGGCCGATCGATAGTCTTCCCGTTAGCGATGACGACGGCAAATCCGCGAATCCGCTCGTAAGCCGTTAGAATCGGCGGCAGTCGACTGATGAAAGTCATCAGTCGACTGATAGACCTCCAACGGGAAAAAGAGGCTCTTTCCTATAAAAAGAGCCCAAGGGGAGCAAGAAGAGCCTAATGCTTATATTCTGATCTTCCTTCTAAGCTCCTACAAGTTTTCCAAAGCTTTCTAAGTATATTAATCTCCTTTCTCCTCTCAAATCTTCATTGTCATCTTTTGTAAGAAGAGGAGGTCTTTGTAAAGAGAAAGCTTCACAGTGAAATTGCTTGGGTTGATCCACCTTAAGGATCGCCGTGGAGTAGGAGCGTTATCTCCGAACCACGTAAAGGCTTTGTTAGCATTGTTTTTTGTTTTTACATATATTACTTGTGTTTGCTTCCGCTAATTATTTTTGTAGAAACGAAAAGAGCTATTCACCCCCCCTCTAGCCTTCAAACGATCCCTTACATAATTCCCAATTGAAACTTATCACAGGTTATTCTCCAAATCACAGCTACGATTCTCAACCCACCGCACACAACCGATCTTTGATTCAAACACTACACTATAGCTGAACAATTGAAATATCAACGTTACTGATCAAATCCTTACCAACTCAGAATGTATCAAGCCTTAGCTAATAACGATCCAAACATATCAACAACAACTAGTATTACCCGAGCACCAATACCCGAATCAACAAACCCAAATCCACAATCACCATATAACAGATTTAATCCCAAATCACAACTGCAATTCCTAACAATCATCATACCATAGTTCCGATTCAAACAACCACCAACATCACAATAACAGAACAAAAATCATCATACGAATACCGAAATCACCACAACTTCACAGAAATTTCCCAACACAGAAACGAAGGAACAACATTGAACTCACCACATCCAATCCATCGAATACCCAAGTTCATCTTAACAGAACATCAAAATCACAATACCACAGATGGAATGTTAGGTTAGATCCACTTACCGAGTCCAACCTTCACCGGCGGCGATATTTTCCAAATCCCGACTGCTCGCCGAATCAATCCAATTCCCGATTACTGCCAAAAACCGATCTGAGCTAAAACAAACATTCCCAGCTAGATCTAAACTCCCATTCCAAAAGAGGAAGAAGATCACTAACCTTCGACGGTAGCTCACCACCGCGACGACTACACCGATGATCCGCCAAGCACAGCAATCGCTTAAAAACCCTAAAGCCGAGACCTACTGACCTCCGGCCAGAGATCAGTTAGGGCGGCGTTGTTGTCGAGCTACTCTTCCCAGATCGCCGACGAACCGAAGAGGAAGACGCGATCGCGCGGAGCGGAAACAGCGAGACGGCGGAGAAGGGAAATGGGGATCGCGATCTGATCGCTCTTGCATCCGCAATTTTTTATATCCTGCTCGACACTAACTTCATTAACTCCAAATTTCAAACCAAACCCAATCCGATTGGGTTCAGCTAAGCCGGTTTAACCACTTGACCCAAGTCCAAGTCTAATCCAAATCCACTTCCAATTCAAGCCCGATTTCAGCCCACTAATTAAGCCTAATTAATCCCTTAATTAATCCCAATTAATTACGGGTTAATCCATTTTTTTTTTCGTATACTACATTCTCCCCCACTTAATAAAATTTGGTCCCCAAATTTCCGTACTTATATGCAGTAATCAAAGTAAGAAATTCTTGACTTACTACATACCTCACGTGAACAGGTGAGGGTATCGAGCTCGGATGATATCCTCCAGCTCCAATGTAGCCTCCTCATCACAGGATCGCCATCCAACCTTTACAAGGCGATGGTTTTGTTCCAGAATCCGCTCTTTGCGACCGAGAATCATACAGGAACCTCCTCGTATGTCGCGTTAAGTGAGTGGGCGGCACCTCCGTCAAAACATGATCCGGATGCGGTACGTATTTCCTCAGCATAGAAACATGGAATACGTTATGAGCGCTCATGGCGTCGGAGGTAGAGCCAACCGGTATGCTACACCTCCAATCCGCTCCAATATCTCGAATGGTCCAATGTAGCGTGGTGCTAACTTTCCTTTAATTCCGAATCTCTTGACTCCTTTTGTAGGTGATACACGTAGGAATACATGATCCCCTATAGAAAACTCCAGGGGTCTTCGCCTCCGATCCGCATAACTTTTCTGTCTGTCCTGAGCCTCTGACAATCGTCGTCTAATAATACAAACTAACTCTGCATCGTGCTGAATACTCTGAGGGCCCAATAACTGTCGCTCCCCAACATCCTCCCACAATACTGGAGATCTGCAGGGTCGACCATACAAAGCCTCAAAGGGAGCCATCTGAATGGAAGAGTGATAACTATTATTATACGAACTCCACCAAGTGAGCGTGATCCTCCCGGTGCCTCGAAATCCATGATGCAAGATCTCAATAAGTCCTCCAGTCGAATAATGCGCTCCGACTGTCCATCCGTCTGCGGGTGAAATGCAGTACTGAGACGAAGCTCGGTGCCCATAGCATGCTGAAGACTCTGCCAGAATCGTGAAGTAAAATGCGGATCTCTGTCAGATATGATACTCAAGGGTACTCCGTGCAATCTGACAATCTCTCTACAGTATAGCTCAGCTAGTCGATCCAATGGATGTGTCTCACGAATCGGAAGGAAATGAGCGGATTTGGTTAACCTATCCACAATCACCCAAATCGCATCATGTCCTTTACGGGTTCTGGGCAACCCCGTAACAAAATCCATCGTAATATGTTCCCACTTCCATTCTGGAATTGGGATTCTCTGTAATCCGGCGGGTTTACGATGTTCGGCCTTTACTGTTTGGCAGACCGAACATCGGCGGCGAAATCGCAATATCTCTCTTCATACCGTCCCACGGTATGAGCGCCTCAAATCTGATACATCCGGTACCGCCGGATGTATAGCAAATCTCAGTGATGTGCCTCTCATAACTCCTCTTTAATCGGATGTGTGTCCGGAACACATAGTCTCCCTCGAAATAGGAGGACTCGGTCTCGTCACGAGAAATGCATGCAATAGATTACTGCGTCGAGTCTTTGCATAAGAAGCTGCGATCTTGATCACTAGCTTGTGCCTCCTTGATCCTCTCAATAATAGCAGACTGGGCAACCATAGATACCAATATCCCTCGGGATGTTTGACCCTGTTCCGACAACCCCAACTCTGAGAACTGTCGAACAAGATCAATCATTGCGGTCAAATGACTGGCCAGAATCCCACGGGACTTCCTACTCAGTGCATCGGCTACGACGTTAGCTTTACCCGGATGATACTGAATGGTGCAATCATAATCCTTTAAGTATTCCATCCATCGTCTCTGTCTAAGGTTCAATTCTTTCTGAGTGAAAAGGTATTTTAAACTCTTATGGTCCGTATAGATCTCAAAAGTAATCCCATACAGATAATGTCTCCATATCTTTAGCGCAAAAATAATGGCTACTAACTCCAGATCGTGTACCGGATAATTCCTCTCATGATCCTTAAGCTGACGGGAGGCATAAGATACTACGGTCGGCTGCATCACCACTCCCAATCCTTGGAAAGAAGCATCAGTATACAGTACCATCCCATCGCAAGAAGAAGGAATCACCAATACCGGTGCAGAAACTAGACGCTGCTTAAGCTCCTGGAAACTGGACTCACACGCCTCTGACCAAGCAAACTTGACCCCTTTAAGGGCGAGTAAAATGGTGTGGCTATACGGAAAATCCCTCCACAAATCTACGGTAATACACCAATCCAAGAAAACTACGGACTTCTGAGCGACTTTGGCTTCTCTCCCAAGCTGGTAATCGCCCGATTTTACGGGGATCAATGAAATACCTCTGCTAGATACCACATGTCCAAGAAATCCCTGAAGATAACGAGCGCACTTCTTAATTTGACATATAAATGCTCTCGTCAGCGTCTCTAATACAATCCGAAGATGGTGCTCATGCTCCTCCTCGAGCGAGAATATATCAAGATATCATCTATGAATACAATGACAAAATCCAAGTACCTCAAGAATACGGTTCATCAAATCCATAAATGCAATTTGGAGCATTAGTAAGGCCAAATGGCATCACTAGAAACTCATAATGTCCATAACGCGTGCGGAACGCTATCTTCTGAACATCCTCGTCTCTTACCCTCAGCTGATGATAACCTGATCGCAGATCAATCTTGGAATACACGCAAGTATCCTTGAGTTGATCAAACAAATCCTCTATCCTCGACAGTGGATATTTGTTCTTAACATTCTTGCATTAAGTTGTTAATCAATACATAACCGCAGAGATCCATCTTTCTTTTTAACGAACATCACCGGAGCTCCCCAGGGTGAAACACTAGGACGAACAAAACCCCTATCCAATAATTCTTGCAGTTGTATCTTTAGCTCACTTAACTCTTTCGGTGCCATCCGGTATGGAGCTTTTGACACCGGTGCGGTTCCTGGAATCACCTCTATCGCGAATTCCACTTGCCTCGGAGGTGGCAAGCCCGGAAGTTCATCTGGAAATATATCCGGATACTCACGAACTACCCGCACGCTGGAAAGAGGTGGTACCTCCTCACTCTCCACTTTAACCAAAGAGAATAAGTAACCCTGACAACCATGCGACAATAATCTCCGAGCCTGAAGTGCAGATATAACGGACACTCCATCATCCTGGGTACCCACGAATTCCCATGCAAGCTGATCTGGTGGTCGAAAGGTCACTACTCTCGCTCTACAATCCACTGTAGCACAATATGTAGCCAACCAATCCATTCCGAGTATGATATCGAATTCTACCATCTCTAGCACCTGAAGGTCCACCGTAAGTATATGTCCCTCGAAATCCAACGGACAACCCTCGAGTACTTGATGACTGGTCAAAACCTGCTTAGATTGTAATGATACCGCTAATCCACAAGAACGAATCATAGGGATTCTCCCAATTTTACTCAGAAATATACTAGAAATAAAGGAATGCGAGCTACCAGTATCAATCAATGTATCAGCAGGTATAGAATAAACCAAAATCATACCCCGAATGACCGATCCCTCGGCCCGCTGAGCGTCCTCTCGGGTAATGGCATAAACTCGTCCAGTCTCCACATGCGACGGCTGCGCTCCAGATATAATAGTAGAATGCCTCCACTCCGGATGGATCTGGAGTGCATAATGATCTTTCTTGGAGGTGACTCTGCTCTTGTGAGCATAATATATCCACGAGGCCAGTAGGTAGATATCGAGTAGGTGGTCGGAATAATAACTCTCTGGGTGGTGTATAATGAATCGCCTTGTGGCATCCCGGAAGAATCACTCCCATGTATATGATATATCTGAGCTGTAGGAGGGGGTGGCTGTCTCTGACCATGCATCTGCGTCCTAGGTGCTGACCTCTGCTGATGATGCTGATCAGATCTCTTTCCCTTGCTGGAATTTCCTGAACCTTCCAGCTGTGCCTTCAGAGTACACTCTCGGCTAGTGTGCCTACTTCTGATAATAACAAACACTCCGATCCAAGGGACACTCTGAAATGTGGTGGGTTCCTGACCCGCATCTATAGCATCTAGCCATGTCTCCGCTCTTACGGTTCTTCTGAGAACCTCCAGACTGTCCAGAAGCTGGTCGCTTCCCTTTTTGTGCCCTAGATGATCCCTCTGAAGTACCATGAGAAGCCCCTCTCTGATCTTGCTTTCTCTGAGTCCCAGGAGTCGCATCAGATTTCCGCTGTTTTCCTTGGTTCATCTATTTTTCCAACTCTCTCTCCTTGGCTATTTGCTGAGAAGTCATCTCAATAGACAGTGCCCTATCCAGGGCCTCTCGGTACGAATTAATGGAAGATCCCGATAGTTTGGCCCGAATATATGCAGCCAAACCCTGCATAAATTGGAACATTCTGTTCCCATCCTGTGCTACCAAATGTGGACAAAATTCCGCGAGTCGAGTGAACTCCGCATTATACTCCATGACTGACCGATTGCCCTGTTTAAGCGTTAAGAACTCCTGACGGCGTCTTTGTAGAAACCTTGAAGGAAAATCGCCTCGAGAATATATCTCGGAAAGCGCCCGGTGATGTTCGCTCTCCCATCAAGGTCTTGCATTTTCCACCATGTAGCACTTTGCTCTCGAAGGTGATAAGTGCTAGACCCACCTTCTCCTCATCGGTGCAACTCATGAACTCAAATGTATCCTCCAAATTGTCTAACCGGTCCGTGCAATCCGAGGATCGGACTAGCCTCTGAATAACGTCATCGGTCCTTGGTGTCCGTCTTAACTGCAATTATCGTGCCTTGACTCGACCAGTGGAATCGTAGCGATCGCGTAGTCAAGGGTACATCGAGCTCTTGAGGTTCGAACCTCTGGTAGGAGGCTATCGTGGCTCCTCTGATCAGCCGGTCCTCCTCGGTGGTAAATTTGTTTAGAGATTCGACCTCTCTTCTACAGTCTGAACAGATGCCATAATATCGACTGTTCACACCTGTTGAACGACTTCCATAAATATTTAACCAGAAAATATTAAGTGTTAAGATTTCTTACTTCGGACAACTTGGAGCTCATGCCTCTATCAATCCCATCTTACCGAAAATCGAAATCAAATCAAATCAAAACGATTTTCGAGGTCCCAAAATCCGACAAAACATTATTGCATGGCATCGCAACCTAGAGCTCGATACGATAAAATTGTCACGCCCGAGGTAGACTCTGTCCGACGCGGACGACACGCCCTTATGACAATTCCAATACGGTACAAAGTCGCAGCCAGTATAACACATATCGAAAATGTATAACAACACAGAAAAACGTATAACATCAATAGCGGAAGCCAACACATGGAAATACAACCTCGTCAACATAAGTACATCGGTATATCCGTCCATACTAGAATAAAATTCATACTGAATAACAAAAGAGAAACATACAGCATGATCTCCAAAACAATAAGAGTCCATATAAAGATACATGCGATGGGAAGCAAAAACCCTCAGAAAAACGGCGAGATGGGATCAGGTGGCAATGCTCCAAGTCTCTGCCGAAGTCTTCTATCTACTACCTGGGCGATAGGAAACCCAGGGTCCAGGGTGGTGAGTATAAAACTCAGGGGTAATATATAGAAGTGCATGAACAACATACAGGGTAAAGAGATCTATAGGTATATATGTGAAGATCTACGGTATCTGACATGAGTCCATCATACATACAATTACTCAACATAATGTAACCTTAGGACACTACGAATCTGATCGATACTCATAGCATACACTAAACTAATAAAGCGACATAAAATAATGTACATACGGCGATTACGCCATCCACATAACCTATAACATCCTCACGAGCGGTATATCATAACATAATCCAAATAACATCGACGGACTAAACCAAAACATACTCATACTCAACACACAGCAGTATATAAAATGCAAATGACATGTAGCATGATATACAATCATATGCAACAACCAAATGCAACATCTCACAAGCATATGTAAAACATATATCGAATACATGCATACATATATATATATCAGCAATGCATATGCATGGTCATGCTGCACACCCAACTCGCTACCACGACCCGGTGTGGCCTGGGTGGCCGCGACATGACAACTATCCGACTCGGTAGCCACCACTCTCGGTGGCCAGGGTTGGGTAGTATGAAGCGATGGCTAAGCCGCCATAGAGCTATATGCTACTCACGCGGGGTCCTGCTGCTAAGCCGCTCAGTCCCTACCCATGAGTAGGCGAACAGCGCACCCGGGACAAGCGCACATCACCACGACTACCATCTATAGTGGGTGAGTCGCTAACTACCACTCCGCCACGGTGGCCAAGTCGCGCATCTCCACCACCATCCCTAGTGGCCGAGGCTGCACGCTCACAATGCTGCGCCCTCGACCCTGCGTGCGCCCGAGTGGTAGGAAGCGGGATGGTGACGACTCGTCTCAACCACAAGCGGACCGTCGGCATGCATGAAATGTAATGATGCATAACCCACGCCGATCCTCGCACACTCCTAACTCACGGGAGACCTAGTCGACCAAAGTCAACCATATAAGAGGCGACAAATTCGTAATCACAACCTATTTACCTATATGCGGATAAATAGATCGATCAACTAACACAGCGATATGTATACGATACAGCGGCCGATCTCATAATTTGGACTCATCACCTAACCTAGTGATGCAACCCGGTAACCAGTCATAAAGATAACCTTAACCACGGTATTTCTTGAACCTCTAACAACTAACACATAATAGGGTTTTTCACGGTTCCTATCCATGCTAGATAATTAATGACGTACAGAGTATATATCTCAAGGTCAAAGGCAGTACAAGCATATGATTAAATAAGAGTGGATCTAAGGTAAACAGGTATAACATATATATACAATGTCATGCACTGAAATTGATCAAACTACCGGACCAGGTAGATATTACCCACGATCTGGCTCGAATAATCCTCCACGCACCTATCCCAAAAATTAGGATTTAGCATAACACTCGATAATAATACGAATAAATACTATTTTATATTCGTATTCATTTCCCGTCTACGAATAAGAACCCTACTTATCCCAAATTCGATACACTACCTAGGTCAACTACCTAGATCAACTACAGGAAAAACCTAATTAACTACTTCCTAAGCTTATACATCATAACCCATATGAGCCCAACACTAAAATCTCCAAATCAAAACATACTCTAATGAACTAACCTCCAACCACCCTTCGGCGGCTTACCATCACATTAATCCATAGCAATTACCAACTACAGTTTCTCTTCCCCACTCACACACACAGACGGCACAATCGACTTGTAATCACAGAACTTAAATCAACACCGGATCAGACCTTACCACTCCAATCACAGCCTAATTCCCAATTGAAACTTATCACAGGTTATTCTCCAAATCACAGCTACGATTCTCAACCCACACTTTTACAAGATCTTTGATTCAAACACTACACTATAGGTGAACAATTGAAATATCAGCGTTACTAATCAAATCCTTACCAACTCAGCGTATCCCTTAGCTAATACGATCCAAACATATCAACAACAACTAGTATTGCAGAGCACCAATACCGAATCAACAAACCCAAATCCACAATCACCGTATAAGTTTAATCCCCAAATCACAAGCGCAATTCCTAACAATCATCATACCATAGTTCCGATTCAAACAACCACCAACATCACAATAGCAGAACAAAAATCATCATACGAATACCAAATCACCACAACGAAATTTCCCAACACGAAGCGAAGGAACAACATTGAACTCACCACATCCAATCCGCCGAATACCCAAGTTCATCTTAAGCGAACATCAAAATCATAATACCACGGATGGAATGTTAGGTTAGATCCACTTACAAGTCCAACCTTCACCGTGGCGATATTTTCCAAATCCCATTGCTCGCGAATCAATCAATTCCGATTCTTGCCAAAAACCGATCTGAGCTAAAATAAACATTCCCGGCTAGATCTAAACTCCCATTCAAAAGAGGAAGAAGATCACTAACCTTGACGGTAGCTCACCACGCGCGACTACACGATGATCCGCCAAGCACGGCAATCGGCTTAAAAACCTAAAGCGAGACCCTCGACCTCGGCGAGAGATCGATTAAGGCGGCGTTGTTGTCGAGCTTCTCTTCCCGGATCGTGCCAGAAGAAGAGGAAGAGCGATCGCGCGGGAACAGCGGGACGACGGAGAAGGGAAATGGGGATCGCGATCGATCGCTCTTGCATCATAACCCCTTTTTATATCCGTTAAACACCAACTTCATTAACTTCCCAAACCAAACCCAATCAGGATTGGGTTATTAAGCGGTTTAACCACTTGACCCAAGTCCAAGTCTAATCCAAATCCACTTCCAATTCAAGCCCGATTTCAGCCCACTAATTAAGCCTAATTAATCCCTTAATTAATCCCAATTAATTACGGGTTAATCCATTTTTTTTTTCGTATACTACATTCTCCCCCACTTAATAAAATTTGGTCCCCAAATTTCCGTACTTATATGCAGTAATCAAAGTAAGAAATTCTTGACTTACTACATACCTCACGTGAACAGGTGAGGGTATCGAGCTCGGATGATATCCTCCAGCTCCAATGTAGCCTCCTCATCAGTGTGAAACTGTCATCCAACCTTTACAAGGCGGATGGTTTTGTTCCGTAACTGACGCTCTTTGCGACCCAGAATCCGCACAGGAACCTCCTCATATGTCGCGTTAGGCTGGAGTGGAACTGGCACCTCCGTCAAAACATGATCCGGATGCGGTACGTATTTCCTCAGCATAGAAACATGGAATACGTTATGAACGCTCGCAAGCGTCGGAGGTAGAGCCAACCGGTATGCTACACCTCCAATCCGCTCCAATATCTCGAATGGTCCAATGTAGCGTGGTGCTAACTTTCCTTTAATTCCGAATCTCTTGACTCCTTTTGTAGGTGATACACGTAGGAATACATGATCCCCTATAGAAAACTCCAGGGGTCTTCGCCTCCGATCCGCATAACTTTTCTGTCTGTCCTGAGCCTCTGACAATCGTCGTCTAATAATACAAACTAACTCTGCATCGTGCTGAATACTCTGAGGGCCCAATAACTGTCGCTCCCCAACATCCTCCCACAATACTGGAGATCTGCAGGGTCGACCATACAAAGCCTCAAAGGGAGCCATCTGAATGGAAGAGTGATAACTATTATTATACGCGAACTCCACCAAGTGAACGTGATCCTCCCAGCTGCCTCCGAAATCCATGATGCAAGATCTCAATAAGTCCTCCAGAGTGTGAATAGTACGCTCCGACTGTCCATCCGTCTGCGGGTGAAATGCAGTACTGAGACGAAGCTCGGTGCCCATAGCATGCTGAAGACTCTGCCAGAATCGTGAAGTAAAATGCGGATCTCTGTCAGATATGATACTCAAGGGTACTCCGTGCAATCTGACAATCTCTCTACAGTATAGCTCAGCTAGTCGATCCAATGGATGTGTCTCACGAATCGGAAGGAAATGAGCGGATTTGGTTAACCTATCCACAATCACCCAAATCGCATCATGTCCTTTACGGGTTCGAACCCGTAACAAAATCCATCGTAATATGTTCCCACTTCCATTCCGGAATTGGGATTCTCTGTAGCAATCCGGCGGGTTTCTGATGTTCAGCCTTTACCTGCTGGCAGACCAAACATCGAGCGACGAAATCCGCAATATCTCTCTTCATACCGTCCCACCAGTATGAACGCCTCAAATCCTGATACATCCAGGTACCGCCCGGATGTATAGCAAATCTCGAGTGATGTGCCTCTCATAATAACTCCTCTTTAATCGGATGTGTGTCCGGAACACATAGTCTCCCTCGAAATAGGAGGACTCCAGTCTCGTCACACGAGAAATGCATGCAATCGTTACTGCGTCAGTCGCATAAGAAGCTGCGGCTTGATCACTAGCTTGTGCCTCCTTGATCCTCTCAATAATAGCAGACTGGGCAACCATAGATACCAATATCCCTCGGGATGTTTGACCCTGTTCCAACAACCCCAACTCTGAGAACTGTCGAACAAGATCAATCATTGCGGTCAAATGACTGGCCAGAATCCCACGGGACTTCCTACTCAGTGCATCGGCTACGACGTTAGCTTTACCCGGATGATACTGAATGGTGCAATCATAATCCTTTAAGTATTCCATCCATCGTCTCTGTCTAAGGTTCAATTCTTTCTGAGTGAAAAGGTATTTTAAACTCTTATGGTAAAGTATAGATCTCAAAAGTAATCCCATACTGAGATAATGTCTCCATATCTTTAGCGCCAAAAATAATGGCTACTAACTCCGGATCGTGTCTGGGATAATTCCTCTCATGATCCTTAAGGTGGCGGGAGGCATAAGATACTACTGCGTCATGCATCAAAGCTGCTCCCAATCCTTGGAAAGAAGCATCGATTATCTGATGCCATCCCATCGCAAGAAGAAGGAATCACCAATCTGGTCACGAAACTACTGTAAGCTCACAGCCCCGGACTCACACGCCTCGACCAAGCAAACTTGACCCCTTTAAGATTGGTCAAGCGAGTAAGTGGTGTGGCTATCTGGAAAATCCCTCCACAAATCTACGGTAATACCGGCCAATCCAAGAAAACTACGGACTTCTGAGCCCGACTTTGTTTGCTCCCAGCTGGTAATCGCCCGATTTTACGGGGATCAAGTGAAATACCTCTACTAGATACCACATGTCCAAGAAATCCCACGAAGATAAACCGAGCGCACTTCTGAATTTGGCATATAAATGCTCTCGTCGCAACGTCTCTAATACAATCCGAAGATGGTGCTCATGCTCCTCCTCAGAACGAGAATATATCAAGATATCATCTATGAATACAATGACAAACTGATCCAAGTACCTCAAGAATACCCGGTTCATCAAATCCATAAATGCAGCTGGAGCATTAGTAAGGCCAAATGGCATCACTAGAAACTCATAATGTCCATAAGCAGCGTGCACGCTATCTTCGAACATCCTCGTCTCTTACCCTCGGTGATGATAACGATCGCAGATCAATCTTGGAATACGCAAGTATCCTTGAGTTGATCAAACAAATCCTCTATCCTCGACAGTGGATATTTGTTCTTAACGGATACTGAATTAAGTTGTCGGTAATCAAAACATAACCGCAGAGAACCATCTTTCTTTTTAACGAACAACACCGGAGCTCCCGGTGAAACACTAGGGCTAACAAAACCCTATCCAATAATTCTTGCGTTGTATCTTTAGCTCACTTAACTCTTTCGGTGCCATCCGTGTGGAGCTTTGACAGGTGCGGTTCCTGGAATCACCTCTATCGCGAATTCCACTTGCCTCGGAGGTGGCAAGCCCGGAAGTTCATCTGTAAATATATCCGGATACTCACGAACTACCCGCACGCTGGAAAGAGGTGGTACCTCCTCACTCTCCACTTTAACCAAAGAGAATAAGTAACCCTGACAACCATGCGACAATAATCTCCGAACTGAAGTGCGAGATATAGCGGACACTCCATCATCACAGGTACCCACGAATTCCCATGCGGTGATCGGTGGTGAAAGGTCACTACTCTCGCTCTCTACAATCCTTTGTAGCACAATATGTAGCCAACCAATCCATTAAGTATGATATCAATTCTACCATCTCTAGCACGAAGGTCCACGTAAGTATATGTCCCTCGAAATCCAAGCGGACAACCCTCGATTACTTGATGGTGGTCAAAACCTCGCCGATGGTAATGATACCGCTAATCCACAAGAGCGAATCATAGGGATTCTCCCAATTTTACTCGAAATATACTAGAAATAAAGGAATGCGAGCTACGATGTCAATCAATGTATCGGCGGTATAGAATAAACCAAAATCATACCCGAATGGCCGATCCCTCGGCCCATTTAGCGTCCTCTCGGGTAATGGCATAAACTCGTCCGATCTCCACATCGGCAGCTGCGCTCCAGATATAATAGTAGAATGCCTCCACTCGGATGGATGCGGAGTGCTAATGATGATCTTTGCTTTGGAGGTGACTCTGCTTCTTGCGCATGCATAATATATCCACGAGGCCGTAGGTAGATATCATTGAGTAGGTGGTCCGGAATAATAACTCTCTGGAGCTGGGGTATAATGAATCGCTGCTGGCATCCCGGAAGAATCACTCCCATGTATATGATATATCTGAGCTGTAGGAGGGGGTGGCTGTCTCTGACCATGCATCTGCGTCCTAGGTGCTGACCTCTACTGATGATGCTGATCAGATCTCTTTCCCTTGTTGGAATTTCTGAACCTTCGGTGTGCCTTGATACACTCTCGGCTAGTGTGCCTGGTGCTTCTGATAATAACAAACACTCCGATCAAGGGACACTCACGAAATGTGGTGGGTTCTGACCCGCATCTATAGCATCTAGCCATGTCTCGCTCTTACGGTTCTTGAGAACCTCGGTATCAGCTGGTCGCTTCCCTTTTTGTACCTAGATGATCCCTCACGAAGTACCATGAGAAGCCCCTCTCGATCTTGCTTTCTCGAGTCGGAGTCGCATCAGTTCATTTGCTTTCCTTGGTTCATCTATTTTCCAACTCTCTCTCCTTGGCTATTTCTTTGAAGTCATCTCAATACGATTGCCCTATCCGGGCCTCTCGTGCAATTAATGGAAGATCCCGATAGTTTGGCCCGAATATATAGCCAAACCTGCATAAATTGGAACATTACTGATCCCATCTGTGCTACCAAATGTGGACAAAATTCCATGAGTCGAGTGAACTCGCATTATACTCCATGGTGAGTTGCCTGTTTAAGCGTTAAGAACTCCCGACAGCGTCTTTGTAGAAACCTTGAAGGAAAATCTTGCCTCGAATATATCTCGGGCGCCCGGGTGATGTTCTGCTCTCCCATCAAGGTCTTGCATTTTCCACCATGTAACACTTTGCTCGAAGGTGATAAGGCTGCTAGACCCACCTTCTCCTCATCGGTGCAACTCATGAACTCAAGCGTATCCTCAAATTGTCTAACCAGTCCGTGCGATCAGGATCGGACTACTCGGAATAGCGTAAATCGGTCCTTGGCGGCCGTGCTAACAGGTATCACGTGCCTTGACTCGACCCAGTGGAATCCAGTAGCGATCGGCATAGTCGGGGTACATCGGGCTCTTGAGGTTAGAACCTCTGGTAGGAGGCCCCATCGTGGCTCCTCTGATCAGCGGTCCTCCGGTGTGCGTTTATTTAGAGATCGACCTCTCTTACAGTATGAGCGGTGCCATAATGCCATAATATCGTATGTTCACACATTGAGCGACTTACCATAAATATTTAACGAAAATATTAAGTGTTAAGATTTTGCACTTCGGACAACTTGGAGCTCATGCCTCTATCAATCCCATCTTACCGAAAATCGAAATCAAATCAAATCAAAACGATTTCCGAGGTCCCAAAATCCGACAAAACATTATTGCATGGCATCGCAACCTAGAGCTCTGATACCAATAAAATTGTCACGCCCCGAGGTAGACTCTGTCCGGCCAACGGACGACACCCCCTTATGACAATTCCAATACGGTACAAAGTCGCAGCCAGTATAACACATATCGAAAATGTATAACAACACAGAAAAACGTATAACATCAATAGCGGAAGCCAACACATGGAAATACAACCTCGTCAACATAAGTACATCGGTATATCCGTCCATACTAGAATAAAATTCATACTGAATAACAAAAGAGAAACATACAGCATGATCTCCAAAACAATAAGAGTCCATATAAAGATACATGCGATGGGAAGCAAAAACCCTCAGAAAAACGGCGAGATGGGATCAGGTGGCAATGCTCCAAGTCTCTGCCGAAGTCTTCTATCTACTACCTGGGCGATAGGAAACCCAGGGTCCAGGGTGGTGAGTATAAAACTCAGGGGTAATATATAGAAGTGCATGAACAACATACAGGGTAAAGAGATCTATAGGTATATATGTGAAGATCTACAGGTATACAGCATGAGTCCATCATACATACAGTACTCAACATAGTAACCGGACACTACAGATACGATCATACTCATAGCATACACTAAACTAATAAACTGACATAAAATAATGTACATACGGCGGTACGCCATCCACATAACCTATAACATCACGAGCGGTATATCATAACATAATCTAAATAACATGCGACAGACTAAACCAAAACATACTCATACTCAACACACAGCAGTATATACAATGCAAATGACATGTAGCATGATATACAATCATATGCAGCAACCAAATGCAACATCTCACAAGCATATGTAAAACATATATCGAATACATACATACATATATATATATCGGTGACAATGCATATGCATGGTCATGCACATGCACCCAACTTCGCTACCACGACCCGGTGTGGCCTAGGTGACCGACATGACAACTATCCGACTCCGGTAGCCACCACTCTCGGTGGCCAGGGTTGGGTAGTATGAAGCGATGGCTAAGCGCCATGGGGCTATAATACTACTCACGCGGGTCCTGCTGCTAGCCGCTCCGTCCCTACCCATGAGTGAGCGAGCAGCGCACCGGGACTTGCACATCACCCGACCACCATCTATAGTGGGTAGGTCGCTAGCTACCACTCGCCACGGTGGCCGAGTCGCATCTCCGGCTACCACCATCCCTAGTGGCGAAGGCTGCGCTCGCGAATGCTCGCCCTCGACCTGCGCGACCCTGCCCGGAGTGGCGGGAAGGCGGGATGGTACGACTTCGTCTCAACCACAAGCGAGACCAGTCATCGGCATGCATGAAATGTAATGATGCATAACCCACGCGCCGATCCTCGCAACACTCCTAACTCACGGGGAGACCTAGTCGACAAAAATCAACCATATAAGGCGACAAATTCGTAATCACAACCTATTTACATATATGCGGATAAATAGATCGATCAACTAACACAGCGATATGTATACGATACAGCGGCCGATCTCATAATTTGGACTCATCACCTAACCTAGTGATGCAACCCAAGATAACCAGATCGAGGTCATAAAGATAACCTTAACCATGTATTTCTTGAACCTCTAACAACTAACACATAATAGGGTTTCTGAGTTCTATCCATGCTAGATAATTAATGACGTGAGTATATATCTCAAGGTCAAAGCGGTACAAGCATATGATTAAATAAGAGTGGATCTAAGGTAGCAGTATAACATATATATCTGATGTCATGCTGAAATTGATCAAACTCTAGGACGGTAGATATTACCCACGATCTGGCTCGAATAATCCTCACGGTGGCGGGCACGCCCGTATCCCAAACACACACATAATCACAAATTAGGATTTAGCATAACACTCCAATAATAATCTGAATAAATACTATTTTATATTCGTATTCATTTCCCGTCTACGAATAAGAACCCTACTTATCCCAAATTCGATACACTACCTGGGTCATTGCCTAGATCAACTACAGGAAAAACCTAATTAACTACTTCCTAAGCTTATACATCATAACCCATATGAGCCCAACACTAAAATCTCCAAATCAAAACATACTCTAATGAACTAACCTCCAACCACCCTTCGGCGGCTTACCATCACATTAATCCATAGCAATTACCAACTACAGTTTCTCTTCCCCACTCACACACCACAGGCAGCCTGATCGACTTGTAATCACAGAACTTAAATCAACACCGGATCAGACCTTACCACTCCAATCACAGCCTAATTCCCAATTGAAACTTATCACAGGTTATTCTCCAAATCACAGCTACGATTCTCAACCCACCGCACACAACCGATCTTTGATTCAAACACTACACTATAGCTGAACAATTGAAATATCAACGTTACTAATCAAATCCTTACCAACTCAGAACGTATCAAGCCTTAGCTAATAACGATCCAAACATATCAACAACAACTAGTATTGCAGAGCACCAATACCCGAATCAACAAACCCAAATCCACAATCACCGTATAACAGATTTAATCCCAAATCACAACTGCAATTCCTAACAATCATCATACCATAGTTCCGATTCAAACAACCACCAACATCACAATAACAGAACAAAAATCATCATACGAATACCGAAATCACCACAACTTAACAGAAATTTCCCAACACAGAAACGAAGGAACAACATTGAACTCACCACATCCAATCCATCGAATACCCAAGTTCATCTTAACAGAACATCAAAATCATAATACCACAGATGGAATGTTAGGTTAGATCCACTTACCGAGTCCAACCTTCACCGGCGGCGATATTTTCCAAATCCCGACTGCTCGCCGAATCAATCCAATTCCCGATTACTGCCAAAAACCGATCTGAGCTAAAATAAACATTCCCAGCTAGATCTAAACTCCCATTCCAAAAGAGGAAGAAGATCACTAACCTTCGACGGTAGCTCACCGCGACTACACCGATGATCCGCCAAGCACGATCGCTTAAAACCTAAAGCGAGACCTCACGACCTCGGCGGAGATCGATTAAGCGGCGTTGTTGTCGAGCTACTCTTCCCAGATCGCCGACGAACCGAAGAGGAAGACGCGATCGCGCGGAGCGAAAACAGCGAGACGACGGAGAAGGGAAATGGGGATCGCGATCTGATCGCTCTTGCATCCGCAACCCCTTTTTATATCCCGTTCGACACCAACTTCATTAACCCAAACCCAAACCAATCCGATTGGGTTCATTAAGGTTTAACCACTTGACCCAAGTCCAAGTCTAATCCAAATCCACTTCCAATTCAAGCCCGATTTCAGCCCACTAATTAAGCCTAATTAATCCCTTAATTAATCCCAATTAATTACGGGTTAATCCATTTTTTTTTACATTCTCCCCACTTAATAAAATTTGGTCCCCAAATTTAGTACTTATATCACGATAATCAAAGTAAGAAATTCTTGACTTACTACATACCTCCGTGAAAGAGTGAGGTATCGAGCTCGGATGATATCCTCCGGCTCCAATGTAGCCTCCTCATCGGATGTGTCATCCAACCTTTACAAGGCGGATGGTTTTGTTAAAATGGGCGCTCTTTGCGACCAAGAATCCGCATACAGGAACCTCCTCGTATGTCGCGTTAGTGCGGAGTGGAACCGCACCTCCGTCGAAACATGATCCGGATCTGATGCGTATTTCCTCGGCATAGAAACATGGAATACGTTATGAGCGCTGCATAGCGTCGGAGGTAGAAACCAGCCGGTATGCTACACCTCAATCCGCTCCAATATCTCGAATGGTCCAATGTAGCGTGGTGCTAACTTTCCTTTAATTCGAATCTCTTGACTCCTTTTGTAGGTGATACGTAGGAATACATGATCCCCTATAGAAAACTCGAGTCTTCGCCTCCGATCCGCATAACTTTTACATGCATCACGAGCCTCGACAATCGTCGTCTAATAATACAAACTAACTCTGCATCGTGCTGAATACTCTGAGGGCCCAATAACTGTCGCTCCCCAACATCCTCCCACAATACTGGAGATCTGCAGGGTTGACCATACAAAGCCTCAAAGGAGCCATCTGAATGGAAGAGTGATAACTATTATTATCTGCGAACTCCACCAAGTGAGCGTGATCCTCCCGGTGCCTCGAAATCCATGATGCAAGATCTCAATAAGTCCTCAGTCTGAATAATGCGCTCCATTGTCCATCCGTCTGCGGTGAAATCGATCTTGAGGCGAAGCTCGGTGCCCATAGCATCTTTGAAGACTACTGCGGAATCGTGAAGTAAAATGCGGATCTCATCGGATATGATACTCAAAGGTACTCCGTGCGGTCGACAATCTCTCTCTGATATAGCTCGAGCTAGTCGATCCAATGGATGTGTCTCCGCGAATCGGAAGGAAATGGCGGATTGGTTAACACCTATCCACAATCACCCAAATCGCATCATGTCCTTTACGGGTTCTGGGCAACCCCGTAACAAAATCCATCGTAATATGTTCCCACTTCCATTCCGGAATTGGGATTCTCTGTAGCAATCCGGCGGGTTTCTGATGTTCAGCCTTTACCTGCTGGCAGACCAAACATCGAGCGACGAAATCCGCAATATCTCTCTTCATACCGTCCCACCAGTATGAACGCCTCAAATCCTGATACATCCAGGTACCGCCCGGATGTATAGCAAATCTCGAGTGATGTGCCTCTCATAATAACTCCTCTTTAATCGGATGTGTGTCCGGAACACATAGTCTCCCTCGAAATAGGAGGACTCCAGTCTCGTCACACGAGAAATCTGTCTGTCGTTCTGCGTCCAGAGTGCTGCATAAGAACTGCAGATGCTGATCACTAGCTTGTGCCTCCTTGATCCTCTCAATAATAGCAGACTGGGCAACCATAGATACCAATATCCCTCGGGATGTTTGACCCTGTTAAACACCCCAACTCGAGCTGCCGAACAAGATCGATCCTTTGCGGTCGAAATGTGGCGAGAATCCCACGGGACTTCCTACCGGATTGCCATCTCTCGGCGTTAGCTTTACCCGGATGATACTGAATGGTGCAATCATAATCCTTTAAGTATTCCATCCATCGTCTCTGTCTAAGGTTCAATTCTTTCTGAGTGAAAAGGTATTTTAAACTCTTATGGTCCGTATAGATCTCAAAAGTAATCCCATACAGATAATGTCTCCATATCTTTAGCGCAAAAATAATGGCTACTAACTCCAGATCGTGTACCGGATAATTCCTCTCATGATCCTTAAGCTGACGGGAGGCATAAGATACTACACGGTCGGCCATCGATCAAATCTTGGAAAGAAGCATCAGTATACAGTACCATCCCATCGCAAGAAGAAGGAATCACCAATACCGGTGCAGAAACTAGACGCTGCTTAAGCTCCTGGAAACTGGACTCACACGCCTCTGACCAAGCAAACTTGACCCCTTTCCGGGTCAAGCGAGTAAGTGGTGTGGCTATACGGGAAAATCCCTCCACAAATCTACGGTAATACCCGGCCAATCCAAGAAAACTACGGACTTCCTGAACTGACTTTGGCTGCTCCCAACTGGTAATCGCTTCGATTTTCTGGGGATCAACTGAAATACCTCTGCTAGATACCACATGTCCAAGAAATCCCACAGAAGATAACCAGAAAGCGCACTTACTGAATTTGGCATATAAATGCTCTCGTCGCAACGTCTCTAATACAATCCGAAGATGGTGCTCATGCTCCTCCTCAGAACGAGAATATATCAAGATATCATCTATGAATACAATGACAAACTGATCCAAGTACCTCAAGAATACCCGGTTCATCAAATCCATAAATGCAGCTGGAGCATTAGTAAGGCCAAATGGCATCACTAGAAACTCATAATGTCCATAACGCGTGCGGAACGCTATCTTCTGAACATCCTCGTCTCTTACCCTCAGCTGATGATAACCTGATCGCAGATCAATCTTGGAATACACGCAAGTATCCTTGAGTTGATCAAACAAATCCTCTATCCTCGACAGTGGATATTTGTTCTTAACGGTTACTGCATTAAGTTGTCGGTAATCAATACATAACCGCAGAGATCCATCTTTCTTTTTAACGAACAGCACCGGAGCTCCCCAGGGTGAAACACTAGGACGAACAAAACCCCTATCCAATAATTCTTGCAGTTGTATCTTTAGCTCACTTAACTCTTTCGGTGCCATCCGGTATGGAGCTTTTGACACCGGTGCGGTTCCTGGAATCACCTCTATCGCGAATTCCACTTGCCTCGGAGGTGGCAAGCCCGGAAGTTCATCTGGAAATATATCCGGATACTCACGAACTACCCGCACGCTGGAAAGAGGTGGTACCTCCTCACTCTCCACTTTAACCAAAGAGAATAAGTAACCCTGACAACCATGCGACAATAATCTCCGAGCCTGAAGTGCAGATATAACGGACACTCCATCATCCCGGGTACCCACGAATTCCCATGCAGGCTGATCTGGTGGTCGGAAGGTCACTACTCTCGCTCTACAATCCACTGTAGCACAATATGTAGCCAACCAATCCATTCCGAGTATGATATCGAATTCTACCATCTCTAGCACCTGAAGGTCCACCGTAAGTATATGTCCCTCGAAATCCAACGGACAACCCTCGAGTACTTGATGACTGGTCAAAACCTCGCCCGATGGTAATGATACCGCTAATCCACAAGAACGAATCATAGGGATTCTCCCAATTTTACTCAGAAATATACTAGAAATAAAGGAATGCGAGCTACCAGTATCAATCAATGTATCAACAGGTATAGAATAAACCAAAATCATACCCCGAATGACCGATCCCTCGGCCCGCTGAGCGTCCTCTCGGGTAATGGCATAAACTTCGTCGATCTCCACATGCGACGCATGCGCTTGGATATAATAGTAGAATGCCTCCACTCGGATGGATCCTGGAGTGCGTAATGATCTTTCTGAGGTCTGCTTGAGCATAATATATCCACGAGGCCGTAGAGTAGATATCAGTAGGTGGTCCGGAATAATAACTCTCTGGAGCTGGTGTATAATGAATCGCCGCCGGCATCCCGGAAGAATCACTCCCATGTATATGATATATCTGAGCTGTAGGAGGGGGTGGCTGTCTCTGACCATGCATCTGCGTCCTAGGTGCTGACCTCTGCTGATGATCTTGTCGGATCTCTTTCCCTTCTTTGGAATTTCCTGAACCTTCCAGCTGTGCCTTCAGAGTACACTCTCGGCTAGTGTGCCCTGGCTGCTTACAGTAATAACAAACACTCCGATCCAAGGGACACTCTGAAATGTGGTGGGTTCCTGACCCGCATCTATAGCATCTAGCCATGTCTCCGCTCTTACGGTTCTTCTGAGAACCTCCGGTATCCGCCCGTGTCGCTTCCCAGATGATCCCTCTGAAGTACCATGAGAAGCCCCTCTCTGATCTTGCTTTCTCTGAGTCCCAGGAGTCGCATCAGATTTCCGCTGTTTTCCTTGGTTCATCTATTTTTCCAACTCTCTCTCCTTGGCTATTTGCTGAGAAGTCATCTCAATAGACAGTGCCCTATCCAGGGCCTCTCGGTACGAATTAATGGAAGATCCCGATAGTTTGGCCCGAATATATGCAGCCAAACCCTGCATAAATTGGAACATTCTGTCCCCATCCTGTGCTACCAAATGTGGACAAAATTCCGCGAGTCGGGTGAACTCCGCATTATACTCCATGACTGACCGATTTCCCTGCTTAAGCGTTAAGAACTCCTGACGGCGTGCTGTAGAGAACGCAGAAGGAAAATCGCTCGAATATATCTCGGAAAGCGCCCGGTGATGTTCTGCTCTCCCATCAAGGTCTTCTGCATTTTCCACCATGTAACCGCCTGCTCTCGAAGGTGATAAGCTGCTAGACCCACCTTCTCCTCATCGGTGCAACTCATGAACTCAAATGTATCCTCCAAATTGTCTAACCAGGTCCGTGCAATCCAGGGATCAGACTCGCCTCTGAATAACGTAAACCGGTCCTTGGTATCGTGCTAACACGTATATCGTGCCTTGACTCGACCCAACCGAATCCGTAGCGGCGTAGTCAAGGGTACATCAGGCTGTTGAAGTTCCGAACCTCTGGTAGGAGACTGTCGTGGCTCCTCCTGATCAACCGGTCCTCCGGTAGGTCATTTAGAGGGTCGACCTCTCTTACGAGTCTGAACAGATGCCATAATATCGACTGTTCACACCTGTTGAACGACTTCCATAAATATTTAACCAGAAAATATTAAGTGTTAAGATTTCTTACTTCGGACAACTTGGAGCTCATGCCTCTATCAATCCCATCTTACCGAAAATCGAAATCAAATCAAATCAAAACGATTTCCGAGGTCCCAAAATCCGACAAAACATTATTGCATGGCATCGCAACCTAGAGCTCTGATACCAATAAAATTGTCACGCCCCGAGGTAGACTCTGTCCGGCCAACGGACGACACCCCCTTATGACAATTCCAATACGGTACAAAGTCGCAGCCAGTATAACACATATCGAAAATGTATAACAACACAGAAAAACGTATAACATCAATAGCGTAAGCCAACTCATTGAAATACAAACTATTCAACATAAGTACATGGTATATCCGTCCATACTAGAATAAAATCCATCTTTGAATAACAAAAGAGAAACATACATGATCTCAAACAATAAGAGTCCATATAAAGATACATGCGATGGGAAGCAAAACCCTCGGAAAAAGCGGCGAGATGGGATCGGTGGCAATGCTCCAAGTCTCTCAAGTCTTCTATCTACTACAGGCGATAGGAAACCCGAGTCGAGGTGGTGAGTATAAAACTCGGGGGTAATATATAGAAGTGCATGAACAACATACGGTAAAGAGATCTATAGGTATATATGTGAAGATCTACGGTATCTGACATGAGTCCATCATACATACGAAGACTCAACATAGTAAATCGACACTCACAGATCATACTCATAGCATACACTAAACTAATAAACGACATAAAATAATGTACATACACGGATTCGCCATCCACATAACCTATAACATCCGAGCAATGTATATCATAACATAATCCAAATAACATGCAGACTAAACCAAAAACATACTCATACTCAACACACAAAGAAGATATAAAATGCAAATGACATGTAGCATGATATACAATCATATGCAACAACCAAATGCAACATCTCACAAGCATATGTAAAACATATATCGAATACATGCATACATATATATATATCAGCAATGCATATGCATGGTCATGCCTGTGCACCCAACTCGCTACCACGACCCGATGTGGCCTAGGTGGCACGACATGACAACTATCCCGACTCGGCCGCCACCACTCTCGGTGACCGAGTTGGGTAGTATGAACATAGCTAGCCGCCATGAGCTATATGCTACTCACACGGGTCCTGCACGCTGGCGCTCGTCCCTACCCATGAGTAGACGAGCAACGCACCAGACAATCGCACATCACACGACCACCATCTATAGTGGGTGAGTGCGCTAACTACCACTCCGCCGCGGTGGCCAAGTGCGCATCTCCGACTACCACCATCCCTAGTGGCCGAACGCAGCGCTCACAATGCTCGCCTCAACCTGCGGCCCCATCGCCGAGTGGCCGAGGAAGGCGAATAGACGACTTCGTCTCAACCACAAGGCAGACCCAGTCGTCAGCATGCATGAAATGTAATGATGCATAACCCACACACCGATCCTCGCAACACTCCTTAACTCACGAGGAGACCTAGTCAACCAAAAGTCAACCATATAAGGGCGACAAATTCGTAATCACAACCTATTTACCTATGTACAGATAAATAGATCGATCAACTAACACACTGATATGTATACGATACAACGACCGATCTCATAATTTGGACTCATCACCTAACCTAGTGATGCAACCCAGTAACCCAGATCTGAGGTCATAAAGATAACCTTAACCACAGGTATTTACTGAACCTCTAACAACTAACACATAATAGGGTTTTACAGTTCCTATCCATGCTAGATAATTAATGACGTACAGAGTATATATCTCAAGGTCAAAGGCAGTACAAGCATATGATTAAATAAGAGTAGATCTAAGGTAGCATTATAACATATATATACAATGTCATGTCTTGAAATTGATCAAACCTAGGACTGTAGATATTACCCACGATCTGGCTCGAATAATCCTCACATGGCGGGCACGCCGTATCCCAAACCTGCACATAATCACAAATTAGGATTTAGCATAACACTCCAATAATAATACGAATAAATACTATTTTATATTCGTATTCATTTCCCGTCTACGAATAAGAACCCTACTTATCCCAAATTCGATACACTACCTAGGTCAACTACCTAGATCAACTACAGGAAAAACCTAATTAACTACTTCCTAAGCTTATACATCATAACCCATATGAGCCCAACACTAAAATCTCCAAATCAAAACATACTCTAATGAACTAACCTCCAACCACCCTTCGGCGGCTTACCATCACATTAATCCATAGCAATTACCAACTACAGTTTCTCTTCCCCACTCACACACACAGACGACACAATCGACTTGTAATCACAGAACTTAAATCAACACCGGATCAGACCTTACCACTCCAATCACAGCCTAATTCCCAATTGAAACTTATCACAGGTTATTCTCCAAATCACAGCTACGATTCTCAACCCACCGCACACAACCGATCTTTGATTCAAACACTACACTATAGCCAACAATTGAAATATCAACGCGTTCGATCAAATCCTTACCAACTCGAGGCGTATCAAGCCTTAGCTAATAACGATCCAAACATATCAACAACAACTAGTATTGCAGGCACCAATACGAATCAACAAACCCGAAATCCACAATCACCGTATAATGTATTTAATCCCAAATCACAATCGATTCCTAACAATCATCATACCATAGTTCCGATTCAAACAACCACCAACATCACAATAACAGAACAAAAATCATCATACGAATACCGAAATCACCACAACTTCACAGAAATTTCCCAACACAGAAACGAAGGAACAACATTGAACTCACCACATCCAATCCATCGAATACCCAAGATCATCTTAATGTAACATCAAAATCACAATACCACGGATGGAATGTTAGGTTAGATCCACTTACCGAAGTCCAACCTTCACCGCGATATTTTCCAAATCCAGCTCGAATCAATCCAATTCGATTCTTAAAACCGATCTGAGCTAAAACAAACATTCCCAGCTAGATCTAAACTCCCATTCCAAAAGAGGAAGAAGATCACTAACCTTCGACGGTAGCTCACCACCGCGACGACTACACCGATGATCCGCCAAGCACAGCAATCGCTTAAAAACCCTAAAGCCGAGACCTACTGACCTCCGGCCAGAGATCAGTTAGGGCGGCGTTGTTGTCGAGCTACTCTTCCCAGATCGCCGACGAACCGAAGAGGAAGACGCGATCGCGCGGAGCGGAAACAGCGAGACGGCGGAGAAGGGAAATGGGGATCGCGATCTGATCGCTCTTGCATCCGCAGCCCCTTTTTATATCCCGTTCGACACCAACTTGATTAACCCAGCCCAAACCAAACCCAATCCGATTGGGTTCAGCTAAGCCGGTTTAACCACTTGACCCAAGTCCAAGTCTAATCCAAATCCACTTCCAATTCAAGCCCGATTTCAGCCCACTAATTAAGCCTAATTAATCCCAATTAATTACGGGTTAATCCATTTTTTTTTTCGTATACTACAACATCAATTGGCAGAATTGATTATGAGAGGCTGTAAAGAACACTTTCCTAAATGTTCCTAGTCAAGTATTAATATGTAAGGGCAATATTAATACATAAAGACTAGCATGTAGGTCAATTGATGACTTGATCTCACAAGTCTTGGATATATGATATCAAGTTGACACATGGGTATATATTAGAGAATATATACTGAACTGACCCGCCATGAGAAAGTTTCATGGATCGTCATATGAGTGTCATAAACTTTCTCATGTGACTATTGGTACGAATAGTCCTCAAACCCGAAGTCACTACGGTTCCCTACATAAGGAGTTATGTACTTTGGTATCGTCAAACGTCACCCGTAACAGGGTGGACCATAAAGGCGATTACTGGGTATATAACAAATTATGCGGAGGGATGTGAGTGATGTAGATGAGATCTATCCCTCCCATATGACGGGAGTGATATCTGTAGGCCCCTTGATTGAGTAGAACTACTAAAATGCATGGCCATGCTCGAATCAGTCAATATGAGATATTGAGCTCATTTGTTTGAGTTAGTTTACTCAGGGATCAAGAAACACATAGATTGATCGAGGATGACACGGTCTATGTCTCATTGGTCAATCTGATATCAAGGATAGAAGGACACGGTCATACATTATAGTAGTCACGGAAAGGTTAGTCGGATCTTGACTTATTTCGTAACTTGGGTAGCAATGATGTATTGCTAGATGTCGCTCATTGCTTGTGTATCTAAAAGAGTTTAGATCCACTGCAAACGTTATGAGAGCCTATAGGGTCACACACAAAGAGCATGATGATTAGAAGAATTAGTGCATTCTAGTTTGACTAGAATAATTTGGGAATAAGCTTAAGTACAAAATGGTTTTTGGACTTTAAGCTTAATGAGAATTTTAGCATATTGATTTAATGAGATTAATTCAATATGCTAAGCTTATTAATTTAATAAGATTAAATAAATATGTTATCATGATAGCCTAAGCTTAATTTATTTAATAAGATTAATTCAATATGTTACCTTATTGATTTAATGAGATTAATTCAATATGATAACATAAGCTTATTGAATTAATAAGATTAATTCAACATGCATAAATGCCACATAAGCATGCCACCTAAGCATGCCACATAAGCATGCCACCTAAGCTTGATGAGGTGGAAGGAGTCAAAGGGTTTTGACCTTTGGAATTTCTCCACATGTGGTCGGCCAAACAAGGAGTGTTGATTATTTTTCAATGCAATTGATTGCATTGAATGTGATAGGAGGTGAAAGGTTTTTTCAATCCAATAAAACACTCCATGGGGTGGCCGGCCAAGGTGGTGGAAGCTTGAGGCTTGGAGAGAGCTTGGTGGTGAGAGGCTTTGGTTGTGTGGCTTTTGTGAGTGTAGGCTAGCAAGAAGAGTGGTCTTCTTCTTCTTTTCTCTTTTTCCCTACCTTCCTCTCCTTTAGGAACTTCTCTAGCAAGAAGTAAAGGAGAGCTCTTCTAGTTTCTTTTGTGAGACAAGAGCTTGCTCGTGTGGATATATATAGAGGCACAGACATTTGAACGTGCTAAAAGATCCAACAAACTCAAGGAGAAGCGGGATTAAAAAGGGCACGCAACAAAGGTAATATTCTCCTATAAGATAGGTTTTGAGAAATTTATTTTTTTTGTACGAGGTTTTCTTTCGCAAGGATCACTTGGAAGGGATCCTATTTTTCCATTGCGCATATGCTATTTTGCATAAAAAAATCCTTACAGGAACAAATGACGAAAGAACATGCACAGGAGATCAACGAAACACGCAAGTGTTCGTCGAGCGATGGCACATATCGCTCTACACCCCACTTGGATTCTTCAAAATATGATGTGGCTACGATTATAAACTGTGTCGATTAAGAAAATAAAATAAAATTAGTCGACAAGTTTTAGGATATATAATAGAAGCCAAATCTCTTTCCTGTTAACATACATACTTCATTTCGAAGGTATTGCACACGATACTTCTCGTTAGGTTCCAATTCTGCTTCAAATTCTTCTAAACTCTTTAATAGTTTTAGATAAAAATCTTTTATATATTCTGATAAAGAACAATCGACAGCTTCACGATTCCAACTAAATGTATACGAAAATAAGAGCAAATAGGTGAGCATGCATGATATTGGTATAAGAATGGATATATATGTGAGAACTAATTAATTATATATCATTTCAGATGAATTTGTTTTATAATATTTTAGTCCCATCACGTATGACTTTACCACAACAATATTAAAGGAATTAATTGAACACAAAACTATTACAATTTGAACTGAATGGGCTAAAAACAAACCTCTTCATTGCCTTAGTTAATAGTCTACGCTCTTGGAATGTGCTATAGTTGTCATAAATATCATCCATAATTGATAGAAGACAAAATGCTTTGGTGCACATCACTCGTGCACGAGAATATTGAGGCTCGTAATACATGCCAAGAACCCAATAATAACCTTCCGCAATTCGATCGCGAATAAAACTTTGAGATTTAGCAAGTGCTAAGTCATTCCATCATCTTTAAATTAGCATATATATCATCCATGAGAAATAAAACAATTAGTTTATATATACCACAAATACAAAATAAAACACAATTAGAACTGACCAATTAAGACAATGTATGAAATTTATGTGAGAATTTTAACATTAGTCGAACTTGTGTAATTAATATTATAGTTATTAAAGTTCATGTAAAAAAATTTCAAGTGCTACGATAGTACTATAACTATAAAGCAATAATTTTTAAATTCCTATCAAATGTCTTACTATATTTATATATTGATATTAAACAAATGCGAAAGATTATGTCGTTTGTGCATGCATATTCACATATATTATTAAAAAAATCTATTAAAAAGATAATTTAAATTTACTTACATCGAAACTTTCTTCAATTCTTCTTGATGAAGAGTTTGCAGTATATTGAAATCCAACTTTGCAAGTTCTAATACGACATCATTTCGCAACGCATCCTTTTGATAAATAGATATATATACTTTTGCCAAGAGACTTTTAATCCTTCGACATAGCGGTACCTCAAGGAAAAGTGTCACTTGTGTTGCTAAAGGTTGTTCAAGTTCACTCAATAAGGATACTAGCTGAGACTTTGTAAAATATTTGACTTTATCAAGTATAGTCTCTCCATGTGTTGCGAGGTAAGACGCATTATATAAGCTTAGTAATCCCTTTGCATCTCCATTCAAGGTAGATATAAACCTTCCATTATCACCTTTGAACTTCTTAAAAGTATCTACAAGAGTGAATATATAACCAATCAATAATAAATGTTCATAAAAATAATAATTAGTTAATATTACCATATTGTATCAAACTACTTAAATAGTTTTATACTTTTCTAAAATAATATAATATCAATGAAAGTGGGATTTCATGATAATTTTAAATCTCGAACCATAGCAACAATTTAGCTTTCAACAATATGGTAAGTTTTTTTTTTTTTTAAATCATTCTTTTACTAGGACAGCATGTAAAATTTCTATCAAGTCACCTACATAAAACTAATACAAGTAATCAAAATGAAAATTTTTGGTAAATGATCAATGAAAATATTTATTTTTTATCAAGTAAAGAAAGACAAATTAAAATTATCTTGAATTTCAATTTTTATTATATATTTTTAAATTTTACAGATAACAGAAAAAGTATATATATTATTTAATAATTTTAACTTGTTTCTACTATTACGTACCTGCAGAAAGATTATACCCATGCTGCCTAAGCAATCGAAATCTAAGGGAAGTTTCATAAAGTCCATAGTTCTCGTCATCAGCCTCAAAGATCAATTTTAATGCATCATCTATTTCATCTTCAAAATGATAGTCCAGCCTAAGAAGTTGGACTGAATCAATCAAATTCATAAGTTGCAATATGTCACTGGTGTCCCTGAACATGCTCTTTACTTGCAACTTTAATTCTTCAACTCTCTCTATCGACCTTTGAGTGGACTTCTGCTGCATCATCAAAATTCTTAGATAATATATATCCAACAACATATATTTAATCAGGATATATTGTCATTTGTATGTAGCAAATTAATAATACTTCAATTTGTAAGAACTCATCCGGAATATCGAATAATATAAGAAGATGGATACCTGTGTTTGCGAGCGAAAGAATCCTCTGATGAAAAAATCACCCCAAACGCTTGGATGATATTGTGTAAATTTACGATCCACCGGTACTTCATTATCACCACCAAAATTTAGTGCTTGCCTCTCCATCTTAATTATGAGTTGTGATCTTTGGTTACCCAGTTACCCTTCTCTTGGTATTTATAGGCTCAATTTTTTTGACTATTCCAGCATTCTTTTTTTTTGCCAAGTTTTCTTCTTCTTAATTAATTTAGAGGAATTTGAGTGACTAAATATGTTGATCTTTCGCTCCATCTAAGCTGACTTACAAATTATGATATTTCTAAATAAAAATGTATTATCTGAATTCCTTTCAATTTAGGATGATCGAAAAGAGATTACATAAACTTACTTGAGAATTTAACCAACAACAAATTAAAAGTTAATTTGGCTTATGTAAAAAATAATGATTTTAAATTGAAGTTTTATAAATAATTTTATAAAAATTAATTTTAAAACTCTTTTGAAATTTCGAAATTGAATTTCAACAAATCCATAGTTTTTTCTATTATATATATATATATAATCAATTTCTAATCCAAAAATGATTTTAAAAATTAACCTTGAGTACGTGGATTGTGAATTTAAGATGCAACTTGCAAGGATTTTAAAATCAATTTCCAAAGCCACGATTTTCTGCGTTGACGGTTCAAACTTGAGATGCAACTGCGCATTGTCCACCTCCGTCGACCTTTGCCGCATGCACAAGTTCTTCATTGCACGGAACCAGCAATCAATTTAATAATATTCAAATTAGAAGTCACATCGTCTATTGTTAGACAATAGTTCTGTAAAAATTGGGAATCTATCATTAGCGATTTTATTATCCGTCTCGAGTTACTGGCAGTGAGGAGAGAAATCGAGGAGAGGGGACAAAGTGTCGACATGTAAAGACAGAGGAGGGGTTATCTGAAGGCAGGGGGAATTTTAGATCCCTCTCCGGAATCGACCCCTGTCTTATCATCGCGCCATCCCCATAGAGACAATAGTTATTTGATAACATCTATGATCATTGACATTCACCCGACCACATTTAATTTTAATCAATTTTATAAATTATTTTGTTTATAAGTCACATTATCTATTGTCCTAAGTGTCACAATTCAATTGCCCCGGGACTACGGTGCAATAATAAAGTCTCTATACAGTTCTCAAACATCTAAGATTCAAACTCTGATTGCAACACATTTGTTGGATTTTTTTTCAAATAGAGTGTTGGACTTAAGAAAGTTAGATTGTTAGATTATCCGTTATGAGCGTTTTCCGATTTATCTTGATAATCGATGAGAAATTTTCATTAGACTGAGTTAGTCAATCTCAAAATTAGTCAGGCCAAAAACCTGAATACTTAATGGCAACTTAAAAAACAATTCAATTCGAACTTTGTGTTCGAATATTATAGAATATTTTATACTTGTGTTCATCTAATTTTGTTAAGTCTCAATCAAGTGTATACCTTTGTGTTTCCTAGTATGCTTCTGTATTGTTAGACAATAGTTATTTGGCGTATGCACAAATTCTTCATTGCATGGAACCACCGAATCAATTTAATAACATTCAAATTAGAAGTCACATCGTCTATTGTTAGACAATAGTTATTTGATAACATCTATGGTCATTGACATTCACCAGACCACATTTAATTTTAATCAATTTTATAAATCGTTTTGTTTATAAGTCACATCATCTATTGTCCCAAGTGTCGAATTGTCCCAGGGATGCAGTCGTAGAGCCTCTATACAGTTTTTCAAACATCTCAGATTCAAGCTCTAATTGTAATATATTTGTAGGAATTTCTTTTTGGGCATAAAAAAATTAGGTTGTTAAGTCGTCCATTGTAAGTATTTTCCGATTTATTTTGGCGATCAATGGAAAATTTTCGTTGGGCCGAACTGGTCAACCCTAAGATTAATTAGGCCAAAGACTTGAATATTTAATGACAACTAAAAAAACAATTCAATTTGAACTTTGTTATCGGGTAGAATATTATAGAATTTTTTATACTTGTGTTCATCCAATTTTGTTAAGCATCAATTAAGTGTGTACCTTTGTGTTCTATAGTATGCTTCTTCTGTGTGTATCGTCACTACAAGAAAAATAGTATTTAACGATGAATTTTTTTTATCACTAATATATAATATTCGTCGCTAAGTCACATTAACGACGATAAAATTTCGTCGCAATAAGCTCGTCGCTAATAGACTTTAATGACAAAAAATTAAAATTTCATCGTTAATATTAACGACGATAAAAAATAATGTCGTTAATAATTAAAAAATCGCCACCAAAGAAATTTAATATCAGCAACGAATAATGATAGTTCCGTTACTAATACTAGCGACGAAAATAATAAATATCGTCGGAATTCATCAGTCGATTGGTGAAATAGACCAGTCAATTACTCATAATTTGACTGGTGAATCGAGGATCGGACATCAAACAAAGATAATTCTTCGAGGAAGGATGGATTTGAGAGGGAGATCCAATGTGATTTTTAGTCTGAGGAAGAAATTATTAGAAGAACAATCAAAGGTCTATATCGAATAGATATAGAAAAAATTATAAATTTATAAGATAAAAGATATATATGAGACCTTCTTAATATAATCAAAAAATAAAATCATGAGCTGATCCAAATTATCCTATATATTACGCGATATTTGTAAATAAAAATCTATTATGATCAAAAAGAGATATTTCTCACTGCATAAACTTACTTAGATTTAACCAATTCAACAAATTAAAAGTTACCTTGGCTAGAATGTGCTGAAAATAATAATAAGACACACCAATTAAAGTTTGAGTGAGAAATAATGAATGAAAGTAATTTGTGATCATTAAATATTTGTATGAGATAGAGAGAAGAGCCGAATTATCACCTTAAATACTAGGATGATATTTTTCTAACGACTGTTTACCCATCTTAATTATGAATTATGCAAAATTTTCAAACGATGCTAATTCATTTATTTCTACGTTTGTCTTGAGTACCAGTGATACTCCAAATGATTTTTAAAAATCAACCTCGAGCATATGAATTATTTTTTTAAGTTGACACTAAATATTCACGCCTTTCGTCCGACTAATCTTGAGGTGGACGGTCCAGCCATATAGAAATTTCATACTGACCATTTGGATAAATCAGAGAGCACTTGCAACGGACAATCCAACGATTTAACATTCGCAGATTGTCATTCTATTTGAGAGAAATTTTTCGTAAATGTATTGGAACTAAAGATCGATTTTTAATGTCTAATTTTATACAATTAATACTCTGTGACTGCACCATAGTTCGGGACTCGAGCATGTGAATTTACGATGCAAAGTTTTTAAAATCAATTTCCAAAGTCATGGTTACGTTGAGAAGCAGCTACGCTTCAAATGTATTGAGAAGAATTACAAAGCATTGTCCGCCTCCATGGTTGAAATTCTATTTACAAAATCATTTACCCGGCCACGTGTTCGGAAGCGCCCTTGCATGGAACCACCAAATCGATTTGATAACATTCAAATTCGACCAAGACGTTTTTAAGTTGTTAATTGGAATGTCATTGACATTCACAAGACCGCACTTAATTTTAATCAATTTTATAAATCGGTTAGATAAAAGTCACATCATCTGTTGTTCCTAAATTCATTAATTAAATTTGAACTTTGTTATATGTATAACTTTAATTTTCTTTTTTCTTTTAAGGATATTTTATCAATTTTCTTTTTTTATTTACACCGAGTATCCAGATATGATTGAAGACCTGACTAATCCCAAGGGCAACTAGTTCAGTCCCGTAAAAATTGTTTATTAGCCGTCAAAATAAATCGAAAAACATTGACAACGGATGACGAATAACTATTATTTTGTCGGATTATTTTGGTCTTTAATATCATTGTTTTAATCCTCTCGTATGTTTATTTATCGATTATTTACATGTTTTATGAGTTGGATATATTTTTGAATCTTAGTATAAATTCTCTTAAAATTTGGACTAATATGTAAGTTTTACATCTTAATCGTAGCAGATCGAGATGAGCCAATGGATTGGACTCGAGTTAGATCAAATATGGCTTCATCTAGGGCTAGAAGGATATTTTAAGCTGGATCAATCTTGACCATTCATCATGATCGAGGGCAATTTAATCAAGAGATCAGATCTAAGCGATATGGACCGTCCGATGAAAATGGCCTGATTTTGAGCTATTTATTCAGATTTGAAGAGATCTGGTTCACACATTAAGATTTGGACATCTTGACCGTTCATCCAGATTCGACCGATCGTGATTAGCCTTTCAGATTGATCAGATCCATCCATACGAGATCGAAACAATTCTAACCGTTGGATGCACGACCTTGATTAATCACAACATTTAACCAATTAAACCCTAGCTCTATTGGACGGCTGAGATTGAAAGGGGCTTGGATCGGACGGTGGAGAAAATCCACTTAATTATTCCATTACAGCACAAAAGGAAGAGGGAGCCGACATTTCACCATTTCTTCTCCGCGATTTCCACCCGACACAGCTGCGCTCGTCGCCGTCTTCCTTGCCGATCGCCGGAGAGGAAGGGGATCCCCTCCTTCTCCGGTTACCGGTGGTCTCCTCCGCCATCAGCAGCCCCTCTTCCACATCTCCACCGACCAAGCTCTGTCGCAGCCATCAGCTCCTCCGCCCATTCCTAGCTTCGGCAGAATCGATTCCTTAGCTCCACAGCTCCGGCGGTGCCACTCCACCTCCGATCGGGGGTGCCATCCACGACCGACAGTCAGCTCCAGCAGCCACCGGTGCCGACAGTTCCATCTTAATTTCCAGCAGCCCTATTTCCAGTATTTCGTCATTTGGATTGCAAGCCTTCCATTGATTTTCCATTGATTTTCCTTGATGTGCTTTGATTGTTTTTTTCTTGTTTGTAATGAAATGATCTTCCATGTTTAAAATTGCACATACTTAGTTTAATTTGTTCCATGGCTAGTAGTGTTTGATTAAATATCTCTTTAGTAATTAGGATGCAGTTAGTTAGGTTAGATTTAATTTCATGCTTTGCTTTACATTTATGTTATTCTGCATGTTTCAATTCATGCACTTCCTTTATACTTTTGAATGCTTATTTTATGTTTTGTTTAATTTCTTCGCAATCGTAGTTTAGAGAGATTAGAGTTTGATTACGTGCATTGTCTTTTTGTTCAGTATGATTAGTTTTATTTCGATCCAAACCCCTTGTTTACATTTGCAAAACTCCAGCAATAATTAGCGATCCTAAAACTATTGTTCTATCAATTACACTCATTGGGAGACGATCCGAGTCATCTCTATACTACATTAGTGTAGAGAGGGTTTGATAATTAATTTGTAACGGTACCATGACAAATATCGGCATATCAATGACCCAGGAGCCACTAGCGTTCTAAGATTTATCATTCTACTGGTAGTTGGGGATCAAATCCGAGATATATGAGAGACTGCATTGACACCTTGTCACTGTACTATAGTATTGGTGACATAAATTTTCTTTTCTTATTTTTATATGCGCATCATTTAATATGCTGGTACAATATCAATATAATTTTAATTTCAAACACTATAAGAAAAATGAGAAATAGCGGCGAACTATTTTCGTTGCTAATATCAAATATTCGTCGTTAAATAATATTAACGACAATAATATTTCATCGCTAGTTTTGTCGTAATAAGCTTGTCGCTAAGGGAAGTTAGCGACGAATTATTAATTTTTCGTCGTTAATATTACCGACGAAATAAAAAATGCCCCGAAAAACAAACATTTCGTCACAAAATCTATAATATCAGAAAGAGAAAAATCACTGATATTGACGATGAAATATACTAAAGTCGTTGCTATATATCAGTCGACTGAAGCAAGAAAGCAGTCGACTGTCTATTTTTTGGCCAGCCACAGAATTCGGAGAGTCTCGACTGGCGACTCGACTGACGAGTTAGCGACGAAATGAATTAGTTTTGTCACTAAATATCAGTCGACTGAAGCAAGAAAGCAGTTGACTGTCTATTTTTTGTCCAGCCACAGAATCGGGAGAGCCTCGACTGGTGACTCGACTGACTGGTAACGACAAAATTAATTCATTTTGTCTCTAATTAGTTGAATTGTTTACGATGAATTGTTATAAATTTCCTCGCTAACGTCCTACGACAGTCGACTGCGTCATTTGGACAGTCGACTGATAAGCAAAACTCTAGCGACAATATTAGAAACTTTGTCGCTAACCCTCAAAATCTTGATGTCGTGTATCGACGGTTAGCGACGAAATTGGAGAAAATCGTCGCTAACCATGAAAATATAGATTTTCAGAATTCATTTAATTTGTATTCGAAATCCTGTAATACAATATCAATCACACAATTTAACTTAATATAAAACTCAAACAATAAACTAACAATTACATTTAACAACAACTAACTTAACATCGAATTTCACAAATACATCCAATTTAAAGTCCAAAACATTCAATTTCACAAATTCATAGTATCCAAATTCACACACATTCAACTTTATAATTTCACTAGGTCAAAATAAAAATGTTCACAAACTCTAAGATGGAGGAGGAAGTGGAGCTGAAGATGACTCATGTATCAATAATTGTAAAGCTCCAGGTGCAAGTCGATTCAGAATTGCTTCAAACATATCTTGTCTTGATCTTATTGATGACAACTCATCTTGGGTGTTAGCTAATTGAGCTTGAGTGTTTGCTAGCTCCTCTTGCGTCCCTTTTAATCGTTGCTCGATGGACTCAAGTTGTTCACGCAGTGTTGCATTAGTTAATCTCGAGGAGGAGTTGACATCCGAAAAAAGTGGATCTAACTGATTTCGGCCCACTTCCAAGTCCTCTAATATATCCAGAATGAACACCGAGGACTTGATCACAAACCTGATCTGCAATCTGAACTGCATCGATGTCATCTCCGATTTCTTATGATTGAATGTGCTCATCTCGCAGTCTCACCATATCACCATAAGAATAACAAACATATTATTAATATGTTTACAAAGAATTATGCAAATTTAAAAATAACTTTACTAAATTATATCGATTATATCTTATCGTATGCAGCCTCGACTCTCTCCCCACTCCACCCTTTTGACGTGCTACAATGGATTGTACTAAAGACAGTAATCCGATCTTTTCTCTGAGACTGATCAGTCTGAAAAATATTATAATGTGTTAATATTAAAAATAACAAACAATATATTATAACTATAAAATTTGTATGTACACCATCGTAACTGTATTGAATGAATGATTTTGAGCCATCTCGATGGGTAAATGGTAGTTGTGATCGATTTTGGGCATTTGATGCCGATCACATATACAATATAAAAATTTGTTAAGATAAAACGTAAAACATGAGTTATAGAATAAATATTTTAATTTATATATAACTCAGGTAATTGGTATAGATTGAATTACCTGAAATTTGTCTGATTCAAACAGATCGCACATATAGTTCCAATCTTCCTGTATCTCACAAAACTCGATCGACATATGATGTCGGCGCTAAGTAGGGGGAAGATGCAGTAGACTCTTATAATGAGTGTGCATCTTATTCCGATTATCTCTCTACCTTGCACTCATTAATCTGTCAGTCTCCTTTGTTACCGACGTTGTCTCCTCGGCAAAGCTGATATCGAAAGCAGCTTGAAAAAAATACCAATATTGAAATTTATTAACAAATGATTGCTGATTATATAAATATCAAATTACTCGTACTTACTAATAATTGATCATATATCATCTATTTATTGTCCGTGGGGATATGCTTCCAGCTCTTAGTTTGTAGAAGAGCGAACTTCTTAATTGACAGACCTAACTCTGTCATAAAAGCAACTGCATTTATCCCGATAGGATGACCATCGCTCTTACGAAAGGTAATGGGTAATTTACATCGTTCCTCGATTTGCCGTCGGAGCTGATCGGAGTGTGTGCCTCATGTCTCTCTGTGTCGGACGAACTGTAAATCAAAAAGTATTAATAATTAACAAGTTAAATAAATAGCAAACAAAATAAACATATTTAAAACCATATAACTAACCAGTAGGAGTAGAGCACTATCATCGTCATGTGTAGGCACAAGTGGGGGACGCTCAATTCTCTTAGGCGGCATAGATGTGACATAAGCATTATATACATATTGGCATATGATGAAAGATTATATTAAATACATGAATTATAAATGAAGAACAATATAAATACCATGTAAATACATCTAATTGCTATCATCATCTGAAAAGGATAAATAATCATCTGTCTCATTGTCAATTTCATTATCTTCACCCTCATTAATACGATTATTTTGAGCGCTCAATCCAGATCCACTTGTGTATTTACCATATTTAGTTGTTGATGTTCAACATCTAATCGACATAGTTAAGTTATCACTAAGTCTTCACCGACTAATGAAGTTGAATCATTGGATGAAATCTCTTAGTTTGGCTCTATATTCAAGATATTACCAACCTCAAAATCTTCAGATACTTCATCAACTTCAGTTACTTCGTATATTTCTCGATGGTGAACCCTTTGCACGACCTTCCAATGACCTTCACATTTGATATCATTCAAATAATACATTTGATTTGCCAAAATGAATGGGTCATCATCGTACCATGTTTTAGAAGTGTCAATACACAAGAGATCATACTCTTCCACCAACGATTTTTTTTTTGGATTACATTGGAACCATTCACACCAAAATAATTAGACTTTATACCTAAAAAAGTAAAATATTTGAACCACATCCTTCAACACACCAAAAAAAATCTAAATTGTCCCTATCGTCAGAGGATGGTACACTGATCCCACTATTTTGAGTAGTTCTACGTGAATCACGGGACCTGTATGATATCGAATCCCATTTACAATGCATGCATCATACAGTTGAACTTTAGTATCAGGTCCCATTGCTAAATAATACAATTCATCTGTGATCTCTGAATTTGTAAAAATTTTTAGCACTACAATTTTATCCCTAAACCACAGTGGAAAATCTCGCTCGTGATATTGCATAACTTGATCAGCATAAACCTTTTGGGACATAAGTTGTAAATGCTCACTGTATAAAAACTTAATCAATTTAAAATATGTGAATGAAATAGAATTAAAGTAATAACATAATGTAAACACTTACTTTCGATATCGATCGACTTCTTTACAATTGTTCAGAATGTACCAATGTGCTTTTTTAAATAATGACAATGACAATTTCAGACTTTGTTGATTGCCAAAGACTCTTATTTTTTTGTAAGAAAATACTTAATTTGCATATTGATAGTTGAACATCTTTATTCCGTTCCAGCCTAGAAAAACTTGTCTCAATCTGACTTATATATAATGAACTGAAAGTCAAGACCTTATTTACAATATACCCCTCTGCAATAGATCCTTCAGGTCATGCTTTATTACGAACATATTTTTTTAGTCTTCTCAAATATCGCTCAAAGGGATACATCCATCGTGACGAAACTGGCCCAACTAACATGACTTCACAAGGTAAATGAACGGTCAAATGAACCATAATGTCAAAAAATGATGGAGGAAATATCCATTTCATCTTACACAATATCATGACTATTTGCTCCTCCATTTTACATATGTCCGCCGTGTGTAAAGATCTTACAGTGATCTTTTTGAAGAAATCACAAAACTCAATTAGTGTGCTAAATGTCTTTTGGGAAAAATTGACGTACAACAACTGGAAGTATTCTTTGCAATAATACATGACAATCATGTGATTTTAGTCCATATATCTTTCCTTCATTTGCATTCACATGTCTAGATATATTAGCAACATAACCATCTGGAAACTTCACAGATTTCAAAAATTGACAAAATTCACGCCTTTCTTCCAATGTCAACGTGTAACTTGCATACGGTTTCTTGAATTTGTCTCCTACGGGCTGTAAATGCAACTCAGTACTCCTTATCCCCATATCCTGCAAGTCTAATCTTGCTTTGAGAGTGTCCTTTGACTTTACGTCTATATTTAATAATGTGTTAATTAAAGCATCATAAACATTCTTTTCAATATGCATTACATCTAAATTATGTTTCAACTTTAAATTTGACCAATATGGTAACTCAAAAAATATAAGCTTCTTTACCTAATTTGTATTATCCAAAGATCACTGTCGTTTTTTACTGAATGTCACTTGGGATAACGTGTCTAACTGCGTTAAAATCTCATATCCATTCATTACTCGTGGTAGTCCTTTTTCAATATTTCCATTGAAATCTTTATTTCTATGCCATGGGTGTTGCACATTCAAGAATCGACGGTGACATGTGTAGCATATTTTACTCATTAATCCTTGAGATTTGGGTTCATTCAGACATACTGGACATGCCTTATAGTCCTTTGTGCTCCATCCAGAAACTGTTCCATATGTTGGAAAGTCGTGAATGGTCCACATCACAGCAACATGTAATTGAAATACTTGTTCAGTCAATGCATCATATCCTTCCACTCCATCATCCCATAGCTCCTTCAGTTCGTTTATCAGAGGTCGTAGGTATACATCTATCTTTTTGCCAGGTGATTTTGGCCCAGGAATTAAAAGAGACATAATCATATATGGCGGCTTCATCATTTTCCATGGTGACAAATTATAATTCACAAGTATAGCAGGTCACATACTATAAGCATTTGACATGTTTCCAAATGGATTAAACCCGTCAGTAGCCAACCCTAAGTGAATATTTCGTGGATCACCTACAAATATTTCATATGCATTGACAAATTCTTTCCATGATTCACTATCAGCTGGGTGTCTTAATACACCATCTGTTTTAACTCGCTTTTCTTTATGTCATCTCATCTCTTTGGCCGTATGTTTCAAAATGAACAACTGCTTAAGTCTCGGTTTCAAAGGAAAATATCGAAGAATTTTTTGAGAATTCTTTTTCTTATTCATCCCTTCGTACTTTGTAACTGGGCTCCTTGTACACTGGACATGCATCCTTATTCTCGTGTTCATCTCAAAATAATATACAATCATTCTTACAGACATGCATCTTCTCATATATCAATCCTAACTCTTTTAATAATTTTTTGGCTTCATAATAAGAGTTTGGAATCACATTCGATTTATAAAATGCCTCTTGCAATAACTGAAGTAATATATCAAAAGATTTATTGCTCCAGCCATTTAACATCTTCACATGCATTAGCTTCACTACAAAATTGAAAATCGAAAAATTAGTACAATTGTGATACAGTTCTTTTTGTATCTCTTCCAACATTGAAGTATAACTTCGTTTACAATAATTTACATTCGTGTTTTCATTGATATTATCTGATTGAGGCTCATTGTTGTTTATATTTTTTTGTATTTCGTAAATCAGTAAACATGTCTTCAAAATCATCTTCGAAATCATCTACTTCAACATCAAAATCATTTCCATCTTGATTGACAATATTTATACTACCGGATGATGTAAAAGCTTCTCCATGAAAGTTCCAGACTTTATATAGTCTATCGAATCCCCACCTATAAAGATGTCTTCGCACATAATCTAATTCATATTGAAACAAATTGTCACATCGTCTACATGGAAACTGAATTTTTGATAAATTCAAACTAATCATGTAATTGTCTGCCATCTTTATAAACGGATTCAACCCACACTACAACACAAATTTGAAAAGACAACGGTGAAAAATCATTGTCTATGATTCAAAAAATTCGTGGTAAATCGGCGCGTTGAGAAAGATGGGGCACTTAAAGACAATGGTGAAAAACCATTGTCGATTTAAGGAAAAGACAACGATTTTTCACACTGTTGTGTTTCAACTGAAAATACAACGGATTATAACCGTTGTCTTTGAACGTCCTATCTTTCTCAATGCGTGGATTTACCATAATTTTTTGAGCATAGACAACGATTGTTAACCGATGTCATTTGTATTGTCATTGTTATTTTAACCGTTGTCGTTTCTCAACGATCACTCTAAACTGTTGTTATATTATAGTGTTGTATTTTTAATATACATCACACAATAACATCAAAAAGAATTATAGAAAACACATATACACTCACACTTGTAGCAAAGTAAAGTACAAGCTCACATCATCTCATTTTAAATGATCACTCTTAAAAATATATATAAAAAATTACTTGTAGCAAAATAAATACACATCATATGCTTATACTACACCAAAAGAATTATCCATAACTAAAACACTTATAGATTACCGCATCTAACCAAACAAGGTATGTACACTTAAATTTCCGAATCATCATATATGTGATCTTATATGTATTCAACCCACTCCGAACGTACTTCATCAATTTCCTTTGCAGCTATCACAGATTTTGCAAACTGCATGTGAATAAATGAATAAAAATGTAAACACTTTGAATACTATGTGATAATTAATTGCACAAAGCATTTTATAAATATATTTCAATAAGAAAATTTGAACTTGATAACCAGTTAACATACAGAAAATGCATGAACCTGATACACAAAGTGTTAATTTATAAGAAACATAAAAGACAGTGAACCATTATTGAAAAAGATGAGATTTAAAGATTAGGAGAACATGCATACTTTTGCCTTCAAGTTACTCAATTTTGATCCCAGAGAAAGTCCAACAATTGTTCCACAACTAAAAGGTTGGAAGTAAAAGTTATATAACTTCAGAATAAAATCACATATCTAAATACAAAAACATGCAGTGTAATTATCCATGAAGTAACAATAACAAAGTGAAATTAAATAAACTATATCAAAGCAATTTAGAAATAACCTGAGCAATTAAATAAATCCAACCACCACCTCAATCGACACAGAGACGTATGGTTGGTTTACTTCCACATCATGGAAGCACTTCAGTGCCCCATTCATTGATTCCAATTGATAAAAGAGGGGATGAAGTAGGACAAAATCCATGGATTAAAAGACATACCAAAATGCTTGTCTGAAATTGAAAGTGAACACCATAGTACTGAAAAGACCAGAAGTACCCTCTTGTTAGCATTGTATTTTCTACACTCAGCTCACAATTTCAACGCCATCATCATTCCGACCCTCTCCCTCTCCGACCTTCATTGCACTGCATTCTTCCCCCTTTCTCCCTCTTGTGCTTCTTATGCATTATTGAATCCACCATAAACAATACAACAAATGATGAATTATGTAACAAAATATAGGACAAATGTCTTCCTTATTTGGCATTGATCTAATGCAAAAGCTGAAATAGTGGAATAAAAAATGTGAACAAAGAATTCAGTGATTATGTGAGTGATGAAAAAAGGATGTGATAAATATTCTGCCAAAGGATACATCTATCAAGTCAACACTCGACATGTATTGATAAAAGACAAGTTAGTTTTTGGTTATGACTCAGTTTGGACAAGGTAAGTTATGTTAGAAAGCAGAATTTTTTAGATGGCATGTTTAACTTAATCAAAAACTTAATAGGAGTGCCTACGGAATTGTGGATACCAAATATGCCATGTAGCTCAAATATCAAGACTTGTTCCAACCATAAACACTTAAACATGGATCGTATATAAACACACACATTGACAAAACATAAATACTGAATACATATTTTGTCAAAATATAAAATAAAAATGATGGTTGAAGTTCATAAAAGACAAATCCACATTCAATCAATCAGCAGCCTTCTCGTGAAACCTTAAGACACCAAAAACAACATTCACAGTTAATCAACAGTTTCACCACTAAACCATGATGGCATTATCAATACAATGGCCAAGGCAACTTGAGTTTTTATCACACAAAACCAATAAATGTATAACCAATAAATACTGTATATGCTTGCCCATATAGGGGTTAAAAATATAAAACCAATGCTAAAACTACGGATAATGTAGCTGCAGCATAAACTAAAAATGCTGGAAAAAAAAGTGATACGTTTGACATTAATTTAAAAATGTGTATTTAAATACACTAATTTAAGATGAAGAAGAAAACTAAAGTTCCATCAATCTGATGCACTTGCAATTGTGAATCATATAAAAAGGAGTGACAGTTACATTTCACATCATCTCAACATATTTGGTTATTTTCACTAAATGCAAGAATAAAAAATCCTTTGTAACTGTTTCCAAAGTATTTTGCATATGAACCAGAGTAATTCAAATAACATAAATCACGACTTATAGAAATGTATGTCAACCAACTTGAGAAAACAAAACAAAACAAAACAAATAAATTGTGAGTCTGATCAACTATTTGAGATCGGCTACTAGGATCTTATTTTGACATTGAACAGATACACTTGAGTAAAAAAGTTCACAGGATGACGAGTTTGTCGAAAGCTTTACAGTAATCGTCAAAGCCTAACCAACCTTCCACCTTTTCATTACATGCTTGGAACCACTATGGTGGTGATCTAAGCAATCCATAGAATATATTTATTTTTGCCTATCTGACTTAAAATGGTTCAATCAATAACTCAAAGATGACTTGGAAAATATGAACAAAGATTGATTTAGTTCACATAATCATTAGGTGGCATAAGCATATGCAATTTAGTTCGACTACACTATACAACAACATACTAAACAACTTAGGTAGCGACTTAAAATAATGGGGAGACCAAAGAAAAACATTCAGGAGCCTTCAATATTTGTTATCTATACAAGAAAAGTTTGATGAAGAAGAAAACTAAAGTGTATCGACACTTGGAGGACTCCATCTTCCAAGTGTCGGTATATTCAGGAGCCTTCAATATTAGTTTTCTTCTCCTTCAATATTTGTCGGAGCCTTTAAATGTGTATTTACCTCAGTTTTGCTTGAAGGGAATATATGAAGTCGACGAAGCCTTTGAGGATACTTCAGCTTGACTTCCTAATTATCTTTTTCTCTGGATATTGTAGACTGTGAAGATGTGAAGATGAGATTTCATTGGATAGCTGATAGGAGGAAGACTGTAAGATTTTCTAATGACCAACTTCTCTTCAAAGGATAGATGAGGCCATGGAACTGCAAATCGGCAACGGAAGGAGAACAGCATGAACGGATGATGGGCCTGGAAGATATCGGGAAAACGACCGAAGGGAAAAGAAAACGATCGGGAAAATGGCAGAAGGGGAAACGGCGGAAGGGGAAAGAAAAGGATAGGGAAAACGGTGAAAGGAGGAAAGAAGAACGAAGGTTTATGAAATTAACCTATAAACCTAAATATATATATAAATAAATAAGGAAAGATGAATGAAGGTTTATGAAACTAATCTATAAACTTATATATATATATATATATATATATATATATATATATATATATATATATATATATGATAAATATCATGATGTCATTAAATACATTATTGTTATTTTAAAAAATTTTAATACATTAAAATTTATTTAAATTATTATTGGTTAAATAATTGTATTTTATTTTTGTAATCTTATATATTTGTAAATTAAAAAAAAACTTATTTTCAATAATTAAAAAAAATAGTATTAATAATAAATAAAAAAAATTATTTGTATTAAAAATATTTTAAAATTAAAAATTATTATTAACGAATTATGTTGTACTTCTCCTAATTCAATTACACCATTATAATTTCATTGATAACGATTTATAACCGTTGTATTAGTATTACAATGACAACAATTTTTTTTTATCGTTGTACTAAACGTTGTGAAAACTTTCTCATTGACAACAGTTCATTGTACCGTTGTCCCAACTATTGTTAAGATAAAAATAAAAATTATTAAAGACAATAATTTTAGAAAACCGTTGAAAATTATGTTGTTGATTAAAAAAAAGACACTCAATGACAACAGATATTGTTAAACCGTTGTCTTTTGTGATATATGGGTGCTCAAAGACAACGATTTTGTCAAAAATCGTTGTCTTTTATCAAAATCACAACGGTTTCTTTAAAACCCGTTATTTTTGTGGTGTTGTCTTTTAGTATTTTTATTGTAGTGTCATTTATATATTCAGATCTAATCCGATTCTGAATTATTATCCAACTTTTATCTATATTTTTAAACCCTGGTTAAACATATATAAAATAATTTTGATGTTAATTTCCAATAAAAGCAATTTAGCAACTTAAATTTATTTATCACATGCAAAATAATCAAAAAATTTATAATTTAAACCTCACACAACGTAACTTACAATTTGCATTTATAACCTGTTTATTATCGAACATTATAATCTAAGAATAAGAAAATCCTAAACTTATCCTCTACTCAATCGAATGCCAAAATGCTACTTGACTAGGTTAAAAGCAAAATATTTCAATCACTCATGATCCTCGTGCATCCAAGAATTTATCTCATTGAGCCCATGGAACTCATCTCCAAACTCCAGTACTACAGCCTGCTCCAAGCAACACGTTAGTCTAAACCTCTAGATCTTGAGTCCACCAAGCTCTTTATTGAGCTCTAGTAAGGCCACCTAATACAAGTCATGCTTGAGTCCAAGATTCCATGACTAAGTCCAACACCCGATCTAAGCTTCCAACTACTGAGTCCATCAAGCTCCTCCCACACTCCAATGTAGCAATCTGATCCAAGCCATGCTCTCAAGCACATAATCTCCATGATAGTTGTATCTACAACTCAATCCTATTGAATTCATCACCTCTTTACTCCACTAAATCTAGACCTCCAGGACTCAAGCACACAATCTTCATGATTCCCAAGTCAACAACTAATCCCATTGAGACCACAAACTCCATAAGCACCATGTGTATTATCCAATTGAATCGTAACTTAGCCACATACTATATAAGCAATATAAATCTCAAAAAACATACAACTTAAATCAAAGTGTAGCTAAGCTCAACCAAAAGGATTGTTTCTCCAACAATTGCTCTTTTTTAAGTTTAGAAATTAATTTAAGCTAGAGATACAATAATCATGAATAAAAATTAACAAGGCAATCAGACACTCAAAACATATTTAGGGTTCATCTATGTGTCATATATCATATTTTACATGCTATCAATGTTCAAATAGGTTTAATTATGTTACCATAAGATTATACAAAACATACAATAGTTAAAAGCATGATATAAGACATAATTAGATTGCACAACAATTTCAATTGATTGAATAAGACCATTCAATCGACTATTACAAGTTTAGTCAACTACTAATTAAGTCGATTGGATTCCTATAAGTGGTAGGTTCTTAATTTAAAAAATACTTAATTAATTCCAAAAAACCTAAAAATTATTGCATACAAATATACTATAGTGATTTACACACATGAAAAATATGTTCCCGTGCAAACTCATATTCTCTGAGTTTGGAACAAAATTAGATTGCTTCAAAAATGTTAATTATGTATCATATGATCACTTTAAAACCTTGAAGAAAGAATTTGGATAAATCTAAGTCTTTGCGTCAAAGGTTGAGCTTGAGATGGTGCTGAGAAGAAGCCAGAGTTGGAGATCGGACATGGAGAAGGAGGCCAATAGGAGACCGGAGCTACCGCCAGAGCTAGATAACCGGGAGAAAGTCAGTTTCGTTGCCAGAGAAGAGAAGTTGTGCGCAGAAGCTAGGGCGCCGAGCAGACAAGGAGAGAAGTCGGAGCATGAGATGGAGATGGAAGAGATGAAGGAAGAGTCGCGCGGAACTTGTCGCCGGAGAATCGCCAAAGAGCAGGAGAATCGCCGAAAGAGATAGAGGAAGTCACACAGAGAAAATGGGGGAATCGGCACGGTCGAGGGTTTTTTCCTGTGAATATTAGCAATGAAATATCTTTATTCGTCGCTAATATTTATTATCTTAGCGATGACAATTTAAATTGTCGTCGCTAATATTTGTATATTTGTGACGAACAATACATATCGTCGCCAAAATAGGCACATCAGTCGACTGGTGGTATAAACCAGTCGACTGATGATAATTTGGTCGGCCACAGAATCTAGTTTACTCGACTGACACTACAACAAAAAGGGAAAATAGTGACGAAAATTTTTCATCGCTAATACCAAATATTCGCCGCTAAATAAAATTTACGACGAAAACATTTCGTTACTAGAATCGTTGTAATAAGTTTGTTGCTAAAGAGATTAGCGATGAATTAATACTTTTTCATCGTTAATATTACCGACGAAATAAAAAACGTCGTGGAAAACAAAAATTTCATCGTAAAACCTAGAATATTGGAAAGAGGAAAATCATTGATATTGGCGAGGAAATATACCAAATTGTCGCTAAATATCAGCCGACTGACGTAATAGCGCAGTCGACTGTCTATTTTTTTGGTCAGCCACAGAATCGAGAGAGACTCGACTAACGACTCGACTGACTAGTTAACGATGAAACAAATTCATTTTGTCGCTAAATATCAGTCGACTTACGTAAGAAATCAGTCGACTGTCTATTTTTTGGCCAACCATAGAATCGGGAGACCCTCGACTTGCGACTCGACTGGCGATGAATTTTATAAAATTCGTCGCTAATTTCCTACAGCAAGCAACCGCGTCAACTAGCGACTCGACTGATATGCCAAACTCTAGTGACGATATTAGAAATTTCGTTGCTAAACCTCAAAATCCTCTTGTCGTATATCGACGGTTATCGACGAAATTAGAAAAAATCATCACTAACCATCAAAATATAGATTTCTAGAATTCATTTAATTTGTATTCGAAATCCTGTAAAATAATATCAATCACACAATTTAACTTAACAACATACAACTCAAACAATTTGACAACAACTAACATAACGTCCAATTTCACAAATACATCCAATATAAAGTCCAAAACATCAAATTTCACAAATTCATAGTATCTAAATTCACACACATTCAGCTTCACAATTTCACTAGGTCAAAATAGAAAGTTCACAAACTCTAAGATGGAGGAGGAGGTGGAGCTGAAGATGACTCATCCATCAATGATTGTAAAGCTCCAGGTGTAAGCCTATTCAGAATTGCTTCAAACATATCTTGTCTTGATCTCATTGATGCCAACTCATCTTGGGTGCTAGCTAATTGAACTCGAGTGTTTACTAGCTCCTCTTTCGTCCCCTCTAATTGTTACTGGGTGGACTCAAGTTTTTCACGCAGTGCTGCGTTAGTTGTTCTAGAGGAGGAGCTGACATCCGAAGAAGTGGATCTAACTGGTTTTGTCCCACTTCCAATTCCTCTAATATATCCAGAACGAACAACGAGGACTTGATCACAAACCTGATTTGCAATTTGAACTGTATTTATGTTATCTCCAATTTATTGTGATTGGATATGCTCATCTCGCAGTCTCACCATATCACCCTAAGAATAACAAACATATTATTAATATGTTTACAAAGCACTATGCAAATTTAAAAATAACTTTACTAAATTATATCAATTATATTTTACGTATGCAACCTCGACTCTCTCCCTACTCTACCCTTTTGACGAGCTACAGTGGGTTGTATTAAAGACAGTAATCCAATCATTTCTCTGAGATTGATCGATCTGAAAAATATTATAATGTGTTAATATTAAAAATATCAAACAATATACTATAACTATAAAGTTTATACTTACACCGTCGTAACTGTATTGAATGAATGATTTTGAGCCACCTCAATGGGTAAATGGTAGTTGTGCTCGATTTTGGACATTTATTGCCGATCGTGTCTACAATATAAAAATTTGTTAAGATAAAATGTAAAACATGAGTTGTAGAACAAATATTTTAATTTATATATAACTCAGCTAATTGGTATAGATTGAGTTAGCTGAAATTTCTCTGATTCAAACAGATCGCACATATAGTTTCAATCTTCCTGTGTCTCACAAAACTCGATCGGTATATAATGCTGGAGCTCGGTAGGGGGAAGATGCAGTAGGCTCTTATAATGAGTGTGCATCTTATTTCGATTGTCTCTGTACCTTGCACTTATTAATTTGTCGGTCTTCTTTCTTACCGACGTTGCCTCCTCGTCAAAACTGATATCGAAAGCAACTTGAAAAAAGTACCAATATTGAAATTCATTAATGAATGATGATTGATTATATAAATATCAAATTACTCATACTAACTGATAATCAGTCATATATCATTTATTTATTGTCCACGGGGATATGCTTCCAGCTCTTAGCTGTTGGTGCAATCGACCCAGGTCACGATTGATCCGACTCGAGTTTGACTCAAGTAGTATTTTGATGTTTGACGATTAGTTGACCATTGTTTGATAATGGCTTGACTAAATGGTTGACATGGGGTTGACCATATGATAGAGAAGTCCAAGTGGGACACTTGGCATGGAAAGTCTAAGCATGGGTTATGACAATGGGAAAGTCCAAGTCTTAAGTACTTGGCATGGAAAGTCCAAGCATGGGTCTTTGTAAGGAAAAGTCCAAGAATGAGTCTTGGCAATTGGAAAGTCCAACATGGGTTGACATGGAAAGTCCAAGGGTATAGTCTTGGCCACATAAGTCCAAGTGTGTAGTCTTGGCGGTGAAAGTTCAAGTCATGGGTACTTGGCAATTGGGAAGTCCAAGGATTGATATTGGCGGCGTAAAGTCCAAGGGTGGAGTCTTTGCAGCATAAGTTCAATGGTTGGCGGCGTAAAGTCCAAGCGTGTGTCTTGGCAGCATAAACCCAATGTGCCTTGGCGATATAGACTAGCTTAGCATGACAATAACCGACGGAAGCACCTGAAGGCTAGCGTATGGATGAACAAGTCTTGGATGACTTGGAGGGATCCAATAGGTGTGAGGCTGATGTAGGTGGCTAGAAAGCTTAGGTATAGGCTAAGGGTGGTCTAACAAGTATGAGAGCATCATACTTGGGGTAAACCTCATGGTTGAGGTGTAGCAGTCGACTAAGGTTACGAACCAATCTACTGGTCAAGTGTTTTGATACTTGACATCTGAGTCAATGATAACTACCATTTTATCGTATTATTTTGGTCCTTAATATCAATGTTTTTATCCTCTCGAGTGATTTATTGTGTATTATTAACATGTTTTATGAGTTTGGATTCATTTTGGACCTTATTGTAAATTCTCCTAAATTTTGGACTTATATGCAAATTTGATCTTTGTTTGTAAGAGATCGAGATGAGTCAATGGACTAGACTCAGGTTGGATCAAATATGGCTTCATCTAGGATCACAATGGGCATCTCAAGCTGATTTAATCTGAGCCCTTCATCAAGATCGAAGACAATTCAATCAAGAGATCAGATCTGAGCGATATGGATCATTCGATGAAAGCGGCTTGATTCTGAGCCATCTATCCAGATCTGGAGAGATCTAGTCCGTACAATTAGATTTGGGCATCTTAGCCCTTCATCTAGATTCGACCGATCGTGATCGTCCCTTCAGATTGATCAGATCTGACCATCTAGAGTTAGATCGATCACCACCGTTGGATGGAGCAGACTAATTAAGTAAATAATCGATTCATCACAACCTAGCTCTAATGGGTGGCTGAGATTAGATGGCCATTTGATCGGACGACTACCAAAATGCAGTTTAAAAAAAAACCCAACATCTTCCCAATCGTAGAATCACGACACAGAACACAAGACGTCGCTCTTCTCCTCTTCCTCGTGTGTGAGCGAGCAACTGACGATTCTTCTCCACACGGCGGTGATGGTCCGAGCACTCCTTCCTGCGGATCTTCCAGCCATCAGCCGGTGGCAACCTCCTTCCAAGCTACGAGCGATGAGATGTCGGGATTCGGACAGCTTGTTAGCAGTGAGTAGTGAGGAGTTTCCATCGCTTCTCACCGACGAAGCTTCCAACGCCGACTACCAAAGCTGAGACGCTTCAGCTGGAAGGCTGAGGTAATTGCTATTGTCGGGATTCGATAGAACTTCTTCCCTGCTTGCGGCAGTGAGCTCCTTCCCTTACTTCTTTTATCGCCACATGCTTACTGAATAATATTGTATTTGTTCATCATATCATTTTTCTTTCCGTCCATTACTTCCTTCTTTGTTACTCTTCTAGATGTGGAATACTTGAATGTTCGATGATGAGTATTTTGCTCGGGACGGACAAAAGTTTAAGTGTGGGGGAGAGAGTAGCTCAGGGAGAATTCAGTGTAAGCATAGGCAAGTGGTGTTTGATCACCGTGGACAAGTCGTGTTTTTATTTTTATAGCCGAGCTTGAAGCATTTTTTAGAACATAGGGAAGAGCACCGCATGTCAAGAAAAAAAATTTAAAAAAAAATGAAAAAAATGAAAAAAAAAAAGTTGAAAAAAACATTTGGCCAAAACAATAAAGGCAATAAAAAAAAATCTTTGACATGTTGTGCAGTTTTTTATGTGTGTGACAGTGTTTTTGTGATAGACATCCCTTATTGTAACTATTGAGAGATTTATTATATATTATCCATGAATTTGTATTGTGAAAGTGATAGGGGTTGTTTACATGTTTAGAGAATTATGAAAAGCTAGCTTGGATGAAAATTTTTGGGGCATTACTTTCTTGTACTCATCTATGTAACATTACAATACTTCCATATCTTCTTGCATTTCTATAGTTATTTCATTTCTTACCTTTCTTTCCTTACACACATACTATCAATTTTCTTTTATTCATGTTTCCCTTACATTCCTAACAAGCCTTCAATGATTGTGAATTCTTATGTGTATATAGTGGTGAAGGTAGAAGAAAAACAAGCATATGGTAGTGCATAAATCATAAGTAGCTTGAGTGAACTCCACTTTTATATGCTTATGAGAGCAAGAAAAATCACCACTTATCTTGTGAGGCTTAATCATTCATAGTCTATTCAGGATGGATTGAAGTCACAATGTTTGTTAACTTATGTAAAGATTTGAGTCCATGATTACTTGAGTCTTTGAGATTTGACAATCCTAGGTAACTTTCTTTTACGATTTTCTATGTATGCTTGGGAATTGCTAAGGAAATATATCTTTAGTTTACTTTTAGTTTTCTTTGCTTGCTCGGGACACGCAAGAATAAGTGTGGGAGAATTGATAACTGTCATTTTGTCGTATTATTTTGGTCTTTAATATCAATGTTTTTATCCTCTCGAGTGATTTATTATTAATTATTAACATGTTTTATGAGTTTGGATTCATTTTGGACTTTATTTGTAAATTCTCCTAAAATTTGGACTTATATGCAAATTTGATCTTTGTTTGTAGGAGATCGAGATGAGTTAATGAACTAGACTCAAGTTAGATCAAATATGACTTCATCTAGGATCACAATGGGCATCTCAAGCTGATTTAATCTGAGTCCTTCATCAAGATCGAAGGCAATTCAATCAAGAGATCAAATTTGGGTGATATGGACCATCCGATGGAAGCGGCTTGATTCTGAGCCATCTATCCAGATCTGGAGAGATCCAGTCCATACAATTAGATCTAGACATCTTAGCCCTTCATCTAGATTCGACCGATCGTGATTGTCCCTTTAGATTGATCAGATCCGACCATCCAGAATTAGATCGATCACCGCCGTTGGATGGAGCAGCCTAATTAAGCAAATAATCGATTCATCAAAACTTAGCTCTAATGGGTGGCTGAGATTAGATGGCCATTTGATCGGACGGCTACTTAAATACAGTTTAAAAAAAAAATCCAACATCTTCCCAATCGCAGAATCGCGACATAGAACGCAAGACGCCACTCTTCTCCTCTTCCTCGCGCGCGAGCGGGCAGCCGGCGATTCTTCTCCACACGGCGGCGATGGTCCGGGCACTCCTTCCGGCGGATCTTCCAGCCATCAACCGGCGGCAACCTCCTTCCAAGCTGCGGGCGACGAGATGCCGGGATTCGGACAGCTCGTCGGCAGTGAGCAGTGAGGAGATTCCGGCGCTTCTCACCGGCGAAGCTTCCAACGCCGACTGCCGGAGCTGAGACGCTTCAGCTGGAAGGGATTCGGAAGGCTGAGGTAATTGCTACTGTCAGGATTCGACATAACTTCTTCCCTGCTCGCGGCAGTGAGCTCCTTCTCCAATTCCGGCGGCAACCCTTTCATTTTATCGCCGGTGAAGAGGTCTTGCTGCCCAGTTCCGGTTCCACTCTTTCCCTCGGCTGGGATTCAGCCGCTCCATCTCGCCAGAACCACCCACAGGCTGCCGAAATTCGGCAGCCCCGCCAACCATCGCCGGAGCATAGGGCTAGCGTCATCCTACAATTCAGCACTCGCCGGAGGATTTTCTGACGAGGAATCCACCTCTTCCATCCGTCGGAGGGAGCTGTTCGGGTCATCGTCATTGTGTGGAGTGATCGGTGGTTTATGTTTGGAGTTTGTCCATTAAGTTGGATGTTCATGTTGTTATTTATTTTGATCTTTGAATTTAGTGTTTAATCTGGTTGTTGATCCTGCGGTTAAATTTTAATTTAGTTGTAGTTTATTTTGTAGGTTATGAATTAGGTTCATTAGCTTTCAATTTTGCTTAGTTGTTCATTAGGTTAATGGTTCCTTAGCATAGTTGTTCCTTAGTTTAATTGTTTCGTAGCTTAATTGATCATTAGCTTAATTTCATCATAATTAGAGTTTAGTTAGATCAGATTTTTAATTACGTGCATTTTACATTCCAAACCCCATTTATAATAGAAAACACAAAATAATAATTAATAATTCTAAGACTATTGTTCTATCAATTATATTTGTTGGGAAACGGTCCAGGCCATTTACTATGCTATATTAGTGTAGAGAGGATTTGGTAATTAATTTTGTAACGGTACCATGACACAAACTGTCGTTATCAATCAACACTGAGCAGTCGACTGAGATTATGACCAGTCAACTGATGGGAGTTGACTAACAATCGACTGCGGTCGAGTGGCATGGGCAGTCGACTGCTATGGAGGGCAGTCGACTGCTGCTGGCTTTGGTCACGAGGCAGAAAGCTCGGTAGCCGACTAAGCAATCGACTACGGGTATGAGCAATTAACTACGGGTATGAGCAATCAACTACTGGTAACTGATAGTCGACTGCCAGTGTATCTATTGGCTTGAAAGCCAATGTGGTTCAAGTCCGTTGTGAGACGATGACACTGTTGGCAGTCGACTGGGGTCTTTTGGCAATCGACTGCCAGGCAAAAATCCAGGTCGCGTGGAGGCTTAAAAGGAGCTCGATGGAGAGGATTTTGGCAGCGATTTTCTTGGCCGATTTGAAGGGGATAGTTGGTGCTTTCCAGTCTTTCAAGGCTAGTCTAAGGCGATCAACCAAGCAAGCATTCAAAGCACATTTGTAAAGTTTTCTTTACGTGTATTTGTGTAGTTTACTTGTAATTGCTTGCTTTATTCTTGTATTACGTTTGTAATCACTTGTAAGATGTTTTCTCCACCTTCGGAGTGTTTTCCGAGAAGGAGAGATTGATTAGTGGTGTTTGGCATCGCTAGGGCTCATTTGAGCTCAACCCATGGAGTAGGGACCCTAAGGTTTCGAACCACATTATATTGTCGTCTTGTGTTTGTGTTTGTCACCTTTTGTTATTGCTTTATTATTATTTCTGATGTGCATAATAAGCATTGTAGAAAAGTGTCACGATCGAGTTTCATCGACGAACGAAAATGCGTCATTCACCTCCCCTCTAGCGCTCACCGAAGTTCCTACAATTGGTATTAGAGCCCGGTGCCTCTTAGAAGAAGAAGACGCTCTGATACCTACAATTGGTATCAGAGCTAGGAGCTATTCTATGAATTAACAACCGGGAGCAAACACGCTAGAGGATGGAGTTGCTCAATGATGGTTTTGGGTGGGACATCAACACGTCAATTCCGTACACCTTCTATGGACGAGAAGGGTTTGAGCAATGGAGGGCACAGATGGAGAACTTCTTCATGATGGACTTTGAAGATTGGATGATCCTAGTAAAGGGATTTGAACTTCCAAGGGGGTCCAAAAGGTAGATACCTCAGGAAGAAGAGATGGACCGAAGAGCAAGTCCAAGCTTTTGAAAGAAATGATAAGGTAATGCAATTGATATTAAATTCATTATCTAACGATGTCGTGTCTAGATTAGGTGAATATCAAGATGCCAAGGAGCTATGAGATAAAGTGGCAAGTTCCATGAAGAACCATCCGTGACTCAAGTAGAGAGAGAGTTGTTAGTAATATATGAGAGGTATCCTAAGGCAATCGCCTTATGGTTGTTCTATTTATTTGATAAATGAAGATTCACTATTTGAGTATACGTGTTTTCATGTATTTGATTGGATCTTAAATTCATTTACTGGATGTCCGCAATACGATTCACAGCATAAGAGAATTTGTGATTGGATCACAACTAGTGAGTTTCTCTACATGTGTAATTGTGATGTATTAGAATTATCCCTAGTCGATGAATTGATGGATTAGGACGTCATCAATTCTATTGAGACTAGCACGAGGTATACTCTTTGGTTTATCCAAGCAGCTGTTTCTCACTGGCTGGAGACATTGGGATATCCAGAGTTAATCATGGATGCTAGTTATGGTAACTAGTTCATTGGAGTGACCAACTGTAAGACTTCATATGGTTCTCTGCATATAAGGATATATCAATGAAGTTCTTACAACAACTTAAGTGTGATGTTCCTTCGACTTGCGGTATTCAAGTCATCTTGGTCATGAAGACTTATGCTTTGACATCTTAAGCAAGCATCTCCGAGGAGATGTGGACCCGGGATGATTGGGTATAAGTCAAAGTGGCCGAAAGTGTTTGAATAGCCTACAGAGGATTCACCGCTCCTTGCGAGGAGATGTATACCCTATAGCCTCTCGTCGGATTGTTACTAAAGTCTTTGGCCAAAGCATTACATGTTTAGAGTATAGTACTCTTGGATACATATACAGTAACTAGAATCCGGAGGATGAGGAAGTAATACTTGGGCTAGGTGTGACGTAGTCAACCTAGTGGGGACTGACACAATAGACCATGTCCTGAACCAAGTAGGTATAAGATGAGTGAAAGGAATGGGGCACGATTCATTGTAGCTGCTGAAGGGTTTCAGAAATGATTTTGGGATCAACGGTTGATTTTTCAGTTAATTGGGGATCATGATGTTGTGAGATCGGGACGGCCGGCTAGAGGGGGGTGAATAGCTCTCGATCGTTGGATGTCGTAATTCGTTCGTTCTCGTGTGCTTGTCTACAATTGTCGTTAATATACGCAGCGGAATAACAATAGAAATAACAACAATACAAGCACAATCAATACACAAGCATATACGTGGTTCGGAACCGAATGGTTCCTACTCTACGGGGTGAGCTCAACGAGCTCGTGTTATGCGCACGACACTAACAACACTCCTTATCGACTACACGTCAGAGGTGGAGAAACCTCTCACAAGCTATTACAACAAGTAATATGAAATACAACAAGAAATACAAAGACAATACAAAAGAGAACTTTTACACAATTGTTTTGATCACTTTCTTGTTGTTTGCTTTTGCTTGCTCTTGAAGGTCTGGAATGCAACAGCAATTCCCCTCCAAAGTCACCTCAAAAGCCTTGGCGAAATCCTCCAACTCGAGCTCCATTTATAACCTGCATCAAGCTGTTTTCGCGCCCATCAGTCGACTGATCGTGACCATCAGTCGACTGGTCCCGTAGCCGTTGTCTCACAACGGCCAGATCCACGTTGGTTAAGTTCCAACGGATCACACATCAGTCGACTGATGGCACCCATCGATCGGCCCGATCATCCATTAGTCGAAAGTCTTTGGCGAAGCTTGACTCATTCTACGTGCGTGCGCAGTGTCATCGATCGATCGCCATCCCGCCAGCGATCGATCGATCCTCCCCAGCGATCGCCTCCTTCGATCGGTGATCGGCGACTTGGTTGATCGAACACTGGTCGAACCCATACGACCTAGAGCAGTTGACTGATGTCGGCTAAAACCTCAAACACAAAGTTGTTTGAGCGTCCGACACTCAGTCTTAGCCACTTGGCCAAGTCCACCTTATCCCTCATGGAGTTCCCCACCGAAGCTCTCTTCCCTCGGCCTACGTCCCTCGGATGCGCCAAGCGCACGGCTTCGCAACGCCATCCTTCGCGACTCATGCCCTAGAAGTATGCTTCCCTTGGGCTCACTCCATTTGCTCCCCGTCCAGCGGTCCCTCGGATGTACCAAGCGCACGACTTCGCAATGCCATCCTTCACCGACTCAAGGACCCGAGCCTAGTGAACTTGTCAAGTTCTCAAGACTTTCCAAATGCACCAAGCGCACGGCTTCACAATGCATTTCTCACCAAGCACACGACTTCGCAATGCTTTGGATTTCCCATGCCAAGCACCAAGCGCACGACTTCGCAATGCTTTGGACTTTCCCATGCTAAGCACCAAGCGCACGACTTCGCAATGCTTTGGACTTTCCCATGCCAAGGCTTCCCCCTTGGACTTCCACACCAAGCTCCATGCTTGGATTTTCCATGCCAACCCCATGTTGGACTTTCCCATGACAATCCCATGTCATGAGTTTTGTCTATAATCAAAATACTATCAAGGTATTGCTCGAGTCAAACTCGAGTCAACCTGGGCCGATTGCACCAACAATCTCCCCCTTTTTGATGATTGACAAAACTACCATCTCAAGTCTACCAATTCTCCCATATTGGCAATTCTCATATCCCAATGAGAATTCCAATGAACCCTAATTGGTAACTTGGTAACTTCTCCCCCTTTTTGACATTACATCAAAAAGGTCCTCCCTAAGGGTATGAATGTCTCATATCCCAATGAGATCTTACAATCTCTTCCTTGGAGGAACACATGCCTACAATCTTTCTAATGATCTCATATCACTTAAAGAGAGGCAACCCAATTTTCCTCCCATGAGGAAATACACGTCCATCTTCCCATGATGGATACCTCCCCCTAGAGGCTTGCTCCCCCTTGACCATTGCACCAACAATGTCCTTGGAGAGTCCCTAAGCCAATAGGAACATTAAACCAAACAAAATTAAGGCAAAGTTCAACAATGAACTCTCATTCACCTTAAAATTGATACTCACCCTCAACCCAACTCCTAATCCATATCCAATGGATTTCCACCCTCTCTAATGCTCTCCCAAGTATATCCTAGGGTTAGGAGTGGTTAGGGGACCAAAACATGGCTAAACATGGGCCTAACTATCAAGTTTACCCGAAATCAGCCTGTGCCAGTCGACTCCGTCAGATACCGATCATTGGACTTACCATCGATCATTGCCATTCAGAAATGGATTTTCGAAATCCATAAGTAAATATATGTAATTTTAAAAATCTTGAAAATGCATACGTATAATACTTATCCTAAACACTATGGGTGAAAAATATTGGAAATTTATTTTACCCATTAAATTAGGAGATTGATACAAAGTTCAAAATTTAAGAAATGCTTCAATAAAGAGCCATCTTTGTATCATCCCATTCAATGGTGATAGCTATCAAAAGATAGACTTCACCAAGGTTTTTCAAAATATTTTCAAAACCTTTAATTTCTTTTCCTTAAACATCTCACTTATATCTAGATGTGTAAAAACACATTCAAGGCAATTAATCTAGTGAGATGTGGGTTTTTGTTCTTTAAATGGTCTCATGCATATTTTTAGGCAATATTATTTGATTCCCTTCAAATTGTGCCATAGTCCTTAATTTCATTTTATTTAATGCATGATATGATTATGACATAAATATGATTTAGATAAAAATATATGTCAATATCATGATGTCATGGCATGTGAATGAGAACTAAGCATTCATGACATCTAAACATAAATTTAAACATGATCATGATATTTTTATAGATAAAATGAAAATGATGTCATGACATGACAAGACAAACAAATCATGGCAAGAAAAATATACTAAGGTATAGAATACCTAAGTGTTAAAATTAATTTTCCATTTCTAGGAATTAAATTCATTTTGCCTTAATGCCATTCATTTCCCTAGTGTGCCAAAAACCCAAAATGGCACACTAATACCTCTAAGACCTAATTGTGCCAATTTAAATCATTCTAAACTTCTCAAACACATTGGCACATCCTAATGTGTCAACTCTACTATGGTTATGTTAACTACCCATCCATTTAGGGTTGACACACCCTAACTCATCTAGCGTGAATCAATCACGCTTTTAGGAACCCAATACCTATTGGAGCTCCTTGGGTTAACAAGGTATTCCCTAGGGATAACTTCCCTAGATACCTTTCTAATGACCCTTTTTGGCTTTGAAGCCTTAGTCAAATGGGTCTTACTTGGGTCAACTCTAGAGGTAACTCCTCTATTGACCTTCTTAGTGGCTACATTTGATTTCTTTGAGGTGTTAGCCACTAAACACATACCATGGCTAGACTTAGGGATGACTTCCCTATTAGCCTTGGTTTTCCTAGACCTAGATGTGATTCCATAATTAAATGGAACATTATGGTAGGACATAGGTTTGTGACCCAAACCCTTCTTGCCCTTAGACATTTCTTGTTTTCTAGGTCTTGACTTTTGTACATTAGACCCCTTAACCGAATTTGATATTATTGCTAGGGTCTTCTCCAATTTTTCTAGCCTTGACCTCAATGCTTGGTTTTCTAACTCTAATTTTCCCAATTTTGAATTTTCATTTATCTTTTGGGAAATGTTTTTCTTTTTAGGCATATGCCTAGATTTCTTGGGATTAACATCCAAGTTTTCTTCAATTCTCCTAATTGACTCTCTAGGTAAAATAGATCTAGTGTTTTGAGTCCTAGGTTTGTCCTTAGAGAAACTAACATGCTTAGCACCTAAGCAATAAACCTTATTGTTTCTCCTAACATGCTTTTCATTAATAATGGCAAGAGAACTAAAATAATTCTTAGCATGCTTTTTAATTCTAGAAATTGAAGGTGCATTATTTAAATGTACCTTAGGGTTAGCTTTAGGAGCTCTCCCTACATGAGTTGCACCTTCTTGCCCTTTCTTCCTCCCCCTAGGGCATTGGCTTCGGTAGTGTCCCTTTTGATTGCATTTGAAGCACACAATGTTCTCTTTGCTCTTGATTTTGGGAACACCAGCATTCTTTGACTTTGGGTTGACTTTTGGTGTTGATGCCTTTTCCTTAGCCAATTTAGGGCATTTGCTCTTGTAATGCTCTTTCTCCCTACACTCAAAGCATATTATGTGATTTTTATTTAAAATTACAACACTTGAGTTACCTAGGGAGGTGGTGGAGGCCTCTTCACTTCTTCCGGAGGTAGAAGCTTCATCTTGATCTTTCTCCGGAGTAGAAACCCTTTCCTCCCCCTCAATGCTAGAGGTGGAGGTCTCCACCAAATCATCCACATCTTCAAAAGTGGATGATGATTCTTCTTCGGCATTCTCCTCTACTTGTGTCGATTGGGAATTTTCTTGGAATTTCATTACCTTATTCCATAATTCCCTTGCATCCCTATAATCACCCAATCTAGATCAAATAGTGTTAGGTAACAAATCACTAATCAATTTAATTACCTCGAGATTTGTCTTGAAGTTCTTGATTTGGTCTTGGGTCCACTTTGATTTTTCAATGGGCTTGTTGTGTTTGTCCCTAGGCATCTCAAAATCATTTTCTACAATAATCATATAATCAAAATTGGTTTCGAGATATACCTCCATCCGTTTCCTCCACCAAGAAAAATCTCCATCGAATTTCGGTGGATGGATGAAACCGACCATTTGTAGTGCTCTCGCGGCGGTTAGTCCTTGAAGAGCGACCTCGGCTCTGATACCACTTGTTGTGAGATCGGGACGACCGGCTAGAGGGGGGTGAATAGCCCTCGATCGTTGGATGTCGTAATTCGTTCGTTCTCGTGTGCTTGTCTACAATTGTCGTTAATATACGCAGCGGAATAACAATAGAAATAACAACAATACAAGCACAATCAATACACAAGCATATACGTGGTTCGGAACCGAATGATTCCTACTCCACGGGGTGAGCTCAACGAGCTCGTGTTATGCGCAAGACACTAACAACACTCCTTATCGACTACACGTCGGAGGTGGAGAAACCTCTCACAAGCTATTACAACAAGTAATATGAAATACAACAAGAAATACAAAGACAATACAAAAGAGAACTTTTACACAATTTTTTTGATCGCTTTCTTGTTGCTTGCTTTTGCTTGCTCTTGAAGGTCTGGAATGCAATAACAATTCCCCTCCAAAGTCACCTCAAAAGCCTTGGCGAAATCCTCCAACTCGAGCTCCATTTATAACCTGCATCAAGCTGTTTTCGCGCCCATCAGTCGACTGATCGTGACCATCAGTCGACTGGTCCCGTAGCCATTGTCTCACAATGGCCAGATCCACGTTGGTTAAGTTCCAACGGATCACACATCAGTCGACTGATGGCACCCATCAGTCGACTGATCATCCATCAGTCGAGTGCTGGCGAGCTTGACTCCGATACGTGCCGTGCGGTGTCATTAATCGATTGCCATCCCTCGGCGATCGGTGATCCTCCCAATAGTCGACGCCTCCCTCGGCGGATCAAGCGATCGGCCCGGACTTGGTTCAGTCGAACACTGGTCGAATCCATACGACCTAGAGCAGTCGACTGACACCTATGCCAGTCGATTGATGTCGGCTAAAACCTCAAACACAAAGTTGTTTGAGCATCCGACACTCAGTCTTAGCCACTTGGCCAAGTTCACCTTATCCCTCATGGAGTTCCCCACTGAAGCTCTCTTCCCTCGGCCTACATCCCTCAGATGCGCCAAGCGCACGGCTTCGCAATGCCATCTTTCGCGTCTCATGCCCTAGAAGTATGCTTCCCTTTGGCTCACTCCATTCGCTCCCCGTCCGGCGGTCCCTCGGATGCACCAAGCGCACGGCTTCGCAATGCCATCCTTCACCGACTCAAGGACCCGAGCCTAGTGAACTTGCCATGTTCTCAAGACTTCCCAAATGCACCAAGCACACGACTTCGCAATGCATTTCTCACCAAGCACCAAGCACACGGCTTCGCAATGCTTTGGATTTCCCATGCCAAGCACCAAGCGCACGGCTTCGCAATGCTTTAGACTTTCCCATGCCAAGAACCAAGCGCACGGCTTCGCAATGCTTTGGACTTTCCCATGCCAAGGCTTCCCCCTTGGACTTCCACACCAAGCTCCATGCTTGGATTTTCCATGCCAACCCCATGTTGGACTTTCCCATGACAATCCCATGTCATGAGTTTTGTCTATCATCAAAATACTATCAAGGTACTGCTCGAGTCAAACTCGAGTCAACCTGGGCCGATTACACCAACACATGATGTACTACTAGGTGCCACTCATGATCGTTCTATAATTAATGGTTAATTATAGATGGCCAACATAAATCGGAAACCTATTTGGTCACACACACAACGAGTATAATCCGAAGGATTTAAAATGAGTTTGGGAATAGGATTCTCAGATCGAGAGAGACTTGGTTTGGTTGGACCAGACAAAGAGCGAGTATGAAATTGTTTCAGTCGCATTGGAAGCATGGATGGGCCGAGTCTTATGAAGACATGATGGATGAACCAAATTGGTTTGGTTCTAATCCAATGGTGGAAAATAAACCAAAGTGGTTTGATTTGTTTTAAACGAATGAACCAAAGTTGGTTCGGTTCGTTTTAACTTAAAATAGACCAATGTGGTTTGGTTTATTTTAACTTAAGTTATTGGAGCGGGTTAATGGGTTTTGGTTATGAACCAATAATCGTTAGAAGAATGTGTTCTCTATAAAAACACGGCTTAAGGGTTTTTCGTTGAGAATTAATTGGTTCAAGGGTTTTGGAAACCCTAGCCTCCTTTCCTCCTTCTCCTCCTTGTCGCCCAAGCCAAGGTGGTTGTCGCCCATCTTTGTGCCGCCGCCGCCCATTGGAGCTGCTGCCTCTCCTCGCCGTCAGCCATCCACTAGCCGCCGACGTCCCTTGGGCCACCCTCAGCCGCCGGCCAACCTCCCTTGGCTGCCGACGACCAAGGAGTAACCGACCAAGCCTTTGGCCGACCCCTTCTTCCTCCACAACAAGCTGTCCAGTTTTAGAAAGCTTGATCTCCTTTGTGTGGAGAGGCCGTTTGGTCGGTGTTTTTTGCTCCGACAGCGGTCTACTTGCCGGGGATTGGATCTCCGACAATCCTCATAGGTGGAGGGTTAAGTTTTCGTCAAACGGTTGACGAAACCCGCTTCCGACAAGCGAGTTTGTGAAACTTATTTTGGGATCCGAATTTATTTCGGATTGTGATCGTCTCTCGGATCACATCGTCTTCGACTCGAGGCTAGTGACTTTTGCGAAGACGAGGCTCATGGATTTATGAAGCTTTTCCGATGATACTCGGCGTGGATACAGATAGAGGCGATTCTAGCGAGGGTCGCTACGGTTGATGTAATTTCTGCTACATGTGATCTGTCAGGTATACCTAGTATAAGTTTCCTTTTATTGCAAAATTTTAAATAGCAATTATGTCTACACATGTTGTATCCTGCATGCGTGTGATGTATGTGTTGTAATAAATTAGATTTATTGCTTTTATTCCTTCCGCTGTGTGCATGTTTACGAAATATGTTCGAACACACACTCGCCGCGGTGCCGGGGAAACCCAACAAGAGCCCGAAGAGGAGTGCTCATCCTCACAAGAAAGTGAGGATTCAGAAGTTGAGAAGGAGTCAACATCTGGATTGGTGGAAGAGGAAGAATTGTAAGAAGCCTCCACCTCTAGGATTGAGGGGGAGTGATGCGGGTATGGGAAACAATCTGGTCGCTCCGTTTTCAATGCAGTGAAGCACTGAGGGAGGTCTCAGAGGATTCTCCCCGGCCGCAATCAGTAGAGAATAAGAGGATGAAGTAGATGAAACGCAAAAAACTGACGCCAGCAATCGAGAGTCAGACACAAGATGTAACGTGGTTCGGAATGAGGATTCCTACTCCACGGAGGTGAGTTTTCTCACCAGATGCTGTGCCTAAGCACTTTCACTATGAAGGTCCTCCTTTACAGAAAGCAAGTTTCCGCAGGTGGAGGAGAAAGACCTCTTACAATGATCTTACAAGATGAGGAAAATACAAGAGATGTAGCAATGGCTGATCCCCATCCTTCTTCTCCGGCGAGATGGTTGTTCCCTTTTTTCCTTCTCCTCTTGCCTCTTCTTCTCTCTTGCTGCGTCGGAATGATTGCGGATCCCCTTTCCTCCTTGCTTCCTCCCCTTTTATCTCTTTTTCTTTCCTTCATCGTAACGTCGTAGGTTATCTCCATCGTACACGTGGCCACCACCTTTCCCTGGGGAATAATTGCATTCTGAGATATCGAGGTGAAGACTCCTTGGAATATTATGTGGGGCCTCCCAGGCCATTGCCTAACACCCTTTCCTCTATTTTTCGGGAAACTAGGCTAGACTATCTCCCTCAACCTTCCGTGTTGAGGGAAGCTAGTTTAGGTCTATAGCCCACGGGTGACCTAGCTCTAAGGCTTTTTATCAACTCGAACCAACTCCTCTTTTCCCCGTGTCAAATTCCCCTTGTATCGATCAGATTGGACTGACCTCTTGGCGAAGCGCCTTCCGCCTCTCCTTTGTCGTATCAATTGCTTTCATTAACTCTCCCGTACCAATGACTTTCAATATTTGCCCGTACCGATGGCTTCTGATGTTCGCCCGTGCCAATGGCTTTCAATATTCGCCCGTGCCAATGGCTTCTGATGTTCGTCCGTGCCAATGGCTTTCAATATTCGCCCGTGCCAATGGCTTCTGATGTTCGCCCGTGCCAATGGCTTCTAATGTTCGCCCGTGCCAATGGCTTCTGCGTTTCGCCCGTGCCAATGGCTTCTAAGGTTCGCCCGCGCCAATTTTCCTTTCCTTTCTTAGTTGAGCCGTGTATTTTGGATCGGATCTCAGGTCACCCGCTAACCCCTCTATCGGGGATTATGTAGAGAAGGTACCAGTAGTATCATTAGTTAACCCCGAAAATTAGTCAAGCGAAGTTATAAGCTTGACTTTCCTAATGTACATAAAGTTTCTGACATATTCTTCATTTCTCGACTTAAATCCATCCGTTCCCTTATAACTCCCTCCAGCATATTGAAGGAGGCCCGCTGGGCCCATGGGCTCCGCTTCTCCTTCTCCTTCTATGTAGCTGAATCGTCGTGGAAAACCCTATATAAACCCTCGCCTTCTTCTTTTAGGTATCGTTTAGTGTGCTTGATAAACCAGTCTATTCTTCTTCTCCCGTGATTCTCACCGGTGGCATTGCGGCGATCCAGTCCTTCCTTTCTCACACGATTCTTCCTTATCCTCCGAGTAAGTGTTCTGCTTTGTTCACACCCATGGCTCCTAGGACCCTCTCTTCACCCGCCTGGTATGAACATACCATAACTCAGTTAGATTGCAACCATTATTTCTTTAACCTGAAGAACAACTACATAGACCCTTCTATAAAATGTTGTTTCACGACCAAACTGCATCGGCCTCATAAACCTCCTCCCGACTTGACATGCTTTTTCTATGAACAATTTCTTAACGGCCTATCCCTGCCGGTACCACAGGTCTATTTGGACCTCCTAAACTTCTACGGACTACCCCTGAACCAATTCACCCCCAACTCTTTCCGGATTCTGTCGGGAGCCCACATAGTGTTCCAACATTTGAACCTTTCTTTGACCCCCGAAATATTCCATTGCTTCTTCGATTAAAGTCTTCTAAGCGGACCTCTTATTTGTCTAGTCGTTGATTCGCCAATTCTAGTGAACCGCCTACTTCTCACAAGGGTTGGGAAGCCTTATATTTCTTTGTACAACTTCCAGTCTTTACCTTACTCACGATACTTGGAAGGTAAACCTTCTGAATTGCCTTCTTTCAGGAAATGAGGACCAAATGTCCCTTCCAGTGTATAGAGTCTTAGGAGAGCTACATTCGCTCCGACCATCGATAGAAACTCCTCTTAAGCCACTTTGGATTGTCTCCTCTACCTTTGACGACTTCGGTTGCTATAGGTAGGGTGACATTTATCCTGCAATGTGACTTCATTTTTAGGGCATTCATCTTTCTTACCAGTATATCTTGTAGATAATCGATGCGAAGGCTTTGGTGGAAGGGAGTTGATCGAGGTGCCAAGAAGAAGAAAACCCGACTAAAGAGGCAAATCCACAGTGAGCTGGCTCAGTCATCTCCTCGGAAGGCATCAAGAAAGGAGCTTCAAGTTCATCGGCTCTTCTTCCCTTGTCTTCCCACACCAGGAGCTCAACCTAATCATCTATGAACCCTGAAGGGAAGGCAACACCTCCCCTGCCTCTTCTTTAGCTCCCTAAGGAGGAGATTCTCCCTCCCAATTTCTGCATTCTTCCCCCTCCGCACAGAATTCACCCCTGCCTTCTCATACGGAATCCCTCCAAGTTCCAATACCTTCCGACTCGAGAACCGCTCCTATCCATCTTTGCCGTACCAGGCCCCCATCTTCTTTGGAAGGAGAAGATCCTTCCCTTCCGGTTCCTCCGAGGGCCACTCTGGGATCTTTGCTGAAGATTCGGCACCCTTGAGGTAAAATTCTTTAACGATCGGGTATACAAGACCCGTGTGAGCAAGTGAGCAAGCTCTTTGGCAGTATTTACTCCTTCTTCTCCTCCTCTTTGCTATGGGTATTTCCCTATACTGATGTAGGCTGATAATTTTCCTCTCCTTTTTGGCCTCCACCCAACATAACAACATGGTAGCCCATCTAGCCCGATTCTAATCTAGTGTGGAGACTCGCCATTTTCTGCCGTAGTCAGCGAGAAAGAGCTCATACGGCGGTTAAACAAGCAGAGGCAAAGGAGGCGGACTTTAGGGGCGATCGAAGATGCCACGATGCAACTAGCCTTGGTTGAAGCGAGAAGAGGCTGTGACGAAAAATGAGGAACTAGAACGGCGCCTCTTTTTGCGATCTAGCGGTACACAGCGGTAGATATCGACTCGAGGCGAAAGAGTATAAGAGATATCTTATGGACACCATGATCAAGGATGTTGATTCTTGGCTACTATCACACACTTGACAAGAGCGTCATCATTTTAACCTAGGCGTCGGGCTGGCGATCACCGAGAATCTGTGCGAAGAAGTGTCAGGAGCTTTTTTCCATGGTAGCGGCTATTCCCCGAACCTTATCATCGGTGGCTCAGCAGCAGTCCATCCTTCACCAAGAATACTCCGAAGCCCTCTCGACTCTGGGGTGAGCCATCCAAGCGTACTGAAAAGATGCTCTGGCGGTGAGTGGCGGAAAGTCGAGCTCAACTAGCCCAATGCCGAGATCAGATGAAAGAGCAGGAGACTGATCTTAAAAGACGCTATGTGAAGAAGGGGGTAGATTTATTTGTATTAGGCTTTGAGGGGTCCTCGGCTCAAAACGCCGAGCAGGGATACCCGCCCCCTGGCGCGGACACTAGTTATTTGGACCCAGTAAGGGCGTTAGCCAAGTGTTTGCCCGATCTCTTTGAACTGCAACTATAACATTCTCTTTTTTAGTAACTTTCCTGAGGGCTTCTCGCTTGCTTCTGAACGATACCTTTGTCCCTATAACTAGTTATCATCCTCTTGTTATGCTCCTTGAGGGATTGGGAACTCTGAACCAATTTTAACTTGGTCTCGCTCTACACTATTATCTCTTTCCCGCGTAGTACGACGCAATAACCTTATCGGTTCGGGTTTATCGGAGAGATGTAGAATATCGTTATTCCCCTCCACCCTAATTTTGGTTCGGGGATTCGCTTGAAAGGTCTCTGCCTGACATCATTCATACCCGTCCCGATTCTGGTTCGGGCGACGCTTTAAACAGCTCCTGCTTGTTGATCTTCCCTATCTCTCTTACTGCTTTGGAAATGATATCAACCTCTTCATCTTCTTTCTCTTTCCTAGAACCTCTGTTGCCCCTTTCCTTCCATTATAAATCCTTCGTCCCCCATGTCTTCGTCCTGCTATCTTTCTATCATGGCTTCAGTGGGGCATCCCATCGAAGTTTCTTCAGAGTCAGAATCTTTTGAACTACAAGACTGGGTCTCTGAGGATATTGAAGATTCGGAGACCCGCTCAACTGCCACTTCAGCCTTCCGCCCCCTTCCGTTTTCGCCTCTCCGTCCAGCTCCCACCCCTCCGGCAGGGAGGTCCTTCTGCGCTCCTTTCCCCTCCTTCCGCAACCGAGTGTGGAATCCTCCCTTCACGTGGGAGTATACAGTGGGAGATCCTCGTACTGCCGCTGAACTTCCCCCACTTCCACCAGCACTGGCTTTCGTCCCAGTTCCCATCCTTCCTCTTTCGATGAAGGTCCACCAGTTCTTCCTCCCCCTCAAGGCGAACGCTTCAGAGTCATATTAGCTCCTTCTCCCCCCAAAGAGACATCTCCCGTTTCATCTGTTAGGAGTAATCATGGAAAGTCTTTATAGATCAAGCTAATGTAATCATTTCAAATATGTTAATAAAAAATAAGGGAGGCAAATGATATCTGTTTTTGTCTTTTTCCTGTAGAAGTAAGATTTCTGTCTTCCAAAAGGACGGTAGTCTGATCCGAACATACCTTCCTCTGTCATTTCTCGGGGATTCGGACCCTCTTAATTACAATTGTAGTCCCGTCGACCTTCCCACTACTGCCCCCACGTTCTCTCTTCTTTACTGGCATTTATGGTCGCTACTTCTTCCACCAATAAATGCACTATTCCCCTTCGTTGCCATAAAAACCCCCGACCTTTACCTGATAGCTTCCATCACTCTCCTTTTTCCTTTGCTTGCCATGGACAAGATATCGGAACAGGGTAGCAGTTCCTCGCCTTCTAAAGAACAGATAAATGATCGCCGATACATAGCTATCTTGGAGGAACAAGTGAAGTGTTTACAGCAACAGCTGAAGGAAACTTACGCCAATAATCGCTCCCTGCGCCAACAACTGGTCGGGTCCCAAAAGGAACTGGCCAAGCAGACCTTCCTGCAGCAATCCTATCGGCGTCAACTATGGTGCCAACCTCAACCATACAAGGGAACTCCCTCTGTCCCTCCTAACAAAGAACTGTAACGCCCGGGATATATAAGGGCTGCTGTTTGTTATCTTCCCTTGTAGATGACTCAGAATATGTAATTCTCTCACATTAATGAACTTTCCTAGTTTATCTCCTTTCTCCAGTATCTTCTGAGTTGTATATTTCGGCTCTTCCGTCTTTTCAATCTGCCGGGTATATGGAACCCTTAAATGAGTCAACCCTGCTATTTCACAGGAATACAACAATACAAAGTTAAACAAGAATTTCAACTCCCCCCCCTTTACGGGGACAAAAAGTGATATACAACTGAGGAAGTCCCAGTCCTCCCGTTCCACCACCGCACGGGGATATCTCCCGCTTCGCGGGGATAGAAATCTATATATAAAGTAAATAATAACCGAAAGATATCGGTTCTTCCGTTCCACCACCACACGGGGATATCTTCCGCTCTGCGGGGATAGAAATTTATAGATAAAGTAAATAATAACCGAAAGATATCGGTTCTTCCGTTCCACCACCACACGGGGATAGCTTCCGCTCTGCCTTGCGGGGATAGAAATTTAGACATAGAGTAAATAATAACCGAAGGATATCGGTTCTTCCGTTCCACCACCACACGGAGATATCTTCCGCTTTGCGGGGATAGAAATTTATAGATAAAGTAAATAATAACCGAAAGATATCGGTTCTTCCGTTCCACCACCACACGGGGATAGCTTCCGCTCTGCCTTGCGGGGATAGAAATTTAGACATAGAGTAAATAATAACCGAAGGATATCGGTTCTTCCGTTCCACCACCACACGGGGATAGCTTCCGCTCTGCCTTGCGGGGATAGAAATTTAGACATAGAGTAAATAATAACCGAAGGATATCGGTTCTTCCGTTCCACCACCACACGGGGATATCTTCCGCTCTGCGGGGATAGAAATTTATAGATAAAGTAAATAATAACCGAAAGATATCGGTTCTTCCGTTCCACCACCACACGGGGATAGCTTCCGCTCTGCGGGGATAGAAATTTATAGATAAAGTAAATAATAACCGAAAGATATCGGTTCTTCCATTCCACCACCACACAGGGATATCTTCCGCTCTGCGGGGATAGAAATTTATAGATAAAGTAAATAATAACCGAAAGATATCTTCCTTAGTTCCACCACCACACGGGATATCTTCACTCTGTGAGATCGAAATTTATAGATAAAGTAAATAATAACCGAAGATATCGGTTCTTCCGTTCCGCACCACCACCACACGGGATAGCTTCGCTCACTTGGGGATAGAAATTTAGACATAGAGTAAATAATAACCGAAGGATATCGGTTCTTCCGTTCCACCACCACACGGGGATATCTTCCGCTCTGCGGGGATAGAAATTTATATGTATAGCGCCAAGGCCATCAGCATAAAGGAGGCAACGCCTTCATATAATTCCTCTTTTGGCTCTCCTCCTGAAGGGGGAACGCCTATGTCCGCCCCTTCCCCTGCAGATGGGGGGCTTTTATCACATAATGGGCCATTTAGAAATATAAACCCTTCTTTCCCTTTCACCACAGACGAGAAGCCCACTAATGGCTGCAAGTCCATTCTTCCCCCCTTTTATAGGGGGTTCTTTTGTCTTCGTTTCTTCTTCCATCTTCATCCCTTCGCCTTTTGGTCTCCTTTTTCTTCATCTGCTTGCTCCTCCGCCGCCAAACCTCATTTCCTCGATCCTTTATTCCCAGCCCCTCTTTTCCTTTTATTTTTAGACCCCCAAGATGCATTCCAACTTCCTCCAGGAGATAGCGGGCCGCTACCCGAATCGCAAACGGGATGCTGGTCAGCCTTTCGCTTCTTCTTCCTTTTCACCTTCCCCGATCACCACCATATCTGATTCACCTCGTCGTTCTCCCTCTCCTCCTCCGGCGACCCTCGCTACCTCCATCCCCAGAGAAGCCCGGGGTCATTAGTCTCTCCTCACTTCCTCCGGTCTTTACAAGCCCTAACTTTCCCACTCTTTCTCCTTCCGCCAACGACGTTCAGAAATCGCCTTCTTCTTCCCCGCAACCTGGGGATGAACCTGGGAAGGATGTATTCCCATGTCAGCCAATGACAGAGGCTGGATCACCCCTGTCTTCTCTTTCCCCGGCACGTCATTCCTTTTCTGAACCCATGGCGGTTGATATTCCTTCACTGCCAACTTCCCCCTTCGTTCATCGTCTGAAGAATCCCTCTCCTCCTGTGGACCCTGACCAGAGTCCCTCTACTTCTTGCGTCCCCATCGAAGGCTCCTCCAGCCCAATGCTCGTCGTCTTGTCTTCTCAAGATCCCTCCCCCGATCAGCCTCCTTCCGTTTTTCCTTCCCAACTAACCCCAACCAAAGGACACCTATTCTCCCCGCAACTCCGTATATGCCACCCCTGACTACCACCTCCATGGGCCGTCCGAATGATACTCCTCCTTCTTTCCATTCTCAACCAATGGATACCGCCCCCATTTTCCCCTGTATAAGCGAGATTCCTCTTTCAGCATCTTCCGTCCCGTCTTCTTCCCTTTCTCCCAGGAGTCTTCGGATTCTGAACTTAGAGGAAGTGGTTCCTCGCATGGAAGGCCTGCGTCATGCTCTAGACTTGGTATATTTTCTTACTCAGCTTCCTTAGCTTTGTCTAGCTGACCAATTTCTTTTCCCACAACCGGTATGTAGGCCCTGACCAACCATCAAGAATTGGATCGCTCTCTTCATCAATACCAGGCTCAAGCCCAAGAATGGGAGCGACAACAACGGGAAGGCTTGGCGAATGCTCAGAATCGAGAACGACTCCTGTTACAACAATTGCACCTGTGTCAAGAGCAATTAGCCAAAGCTTGCCAACAAATTTAGAAGGATGCTGACACTATTGCAGCATTAAAGGAGCAACCACGTCCAGGTGCAGAGCCACTTGTCCCCCAGCAGGAAGTCCAGTCGGCCTCTCTTGACACAAAATCTTCCTCGGCTCAAGAGTTACTACGTCTTCAAAGGCAGGTAGCAGAACTCCTCTAGGGGAAACAACAGGATTCTGATGTCATCGCTCGCCTTCAGGTTCAATATCAGCGAGCACAAGATAAGATAGGGGACCTTCGCACCCGCTTGTGCAAGGAGGTACAAGAAAACTCATCCCTTATAAATTCCCGGGCGCATGCTCATGCCCGTCTACGCAGGCAAGAAACTTCCCTCCAGAGGATGAGCACTGAACTTGCCCGAACGGATCAGATTCTCAAGCGGTGGAGGATTTCAGCTTCCATGCGTCAAAATATGGTGGAGATGACGCACCTTGTGCAGCATGACCAAAGTTCCCGAGCCGATGATGTCTCCATCTTGGCCGATGCTATTATGGAGGTGTCGCGGCGCTATGTGGACGTGCGTCGAAATCTTCAAGAGCAACAAGAAACATGCGAGAGGCTGCATCGAGAGCGAAGCCCTGACCGTCCGAACCGCGAGGAGCGGCTCATCATTTTAATGCGCGCCACCTATCAAGACGGATTTAATGACGCGGTTCAGCAGTATGCTGCCCAAGGATTACCTCCTCCCACTTATCCTTCATTTTCTTTAAATTGGGAGGCTGGTTTTCGACGTTATCCTCCCGACCGGTTTAAGCTGTAATTTAATATCCCATTTTGACACGGGAATTTCCTTTCTATTTTGCTTTTTCTTCTTCAAAATGTATTGATAATACCATATTGCCCTTATAAATAACCCCTTAATGAAATTTGGAGAATACTTGGCATCTAATTAACGCAATCAATTCAAGAAGCACCCCCTTCGGAGTTTCATAATTTCCCTTCTTCTATTCCATGTTTCTCATACAGTGTGAAAGAGTTTTAAATGAAGGGCATTCCAAGGTCGTGGAAGCTCTTTGCCTTTATCATCTTTCAGATAATATGCTGACCCTGCTACGCAGCGTGTTATTTCATAGGGTCCTTCCCAGTTGGGAGCCAACTTTCCAGGGTCTCCAGCGGGATTGACTTTACGCAAAACCCAATCCCCTTCTTGAAATCTCCGAGGCATCACCTTCTTATTAAAGGCTCGCTGCACTCTTTGCTTGTAAAATTCCGCTCGCCTCCGTGCCATCTCCCGCCTTTCCTCCACCAAGTCCAATTCGGTGCTTTGATTTGGTTCGTATGCCTTTATCCGAGCACTATTCAACAAAACCTCGACCGGAATAACGGCTTCCGCCCCATATACCAAAATAAAGGGAGTTTCTCCTGTTGTTGTCTTGGGTGTGGTTCGATAGGCCCACAGGACGCCAGGTAACTCTTCTACCCAGTTTCCCCTCTGAGCACCCAACTTGGTCTTTAATCCTTGAATGAGGATCCTGTTAGTTACCTCCACCTGCCCATTCGCTTGAGGATGGACTGCCGAAGTGAAAGCCTGCTGAATGTTGAGACTTTGACACCATTCTTGGATCTTTTTTCCTTGGAATTGTTGTCCATTGTCACTGACTATTTTCCGAGGGATACCATACCGACAAATGATATTTCTTCATAAGAACTGTATTATGGCATTCTCAGTAATTTTGGCTAAGGGCTCTGCCTCCACCCATTTGGAAAAATAATCCACAGCTACCAATAAAAACTTCCTCTGTAAAGGTGCCGCCGACATCGGGCCTACTATATCTATTCCCCATTGATCGAAAGGACAAGAAGAGATTACGGCTTTCATTAACTCTCACCGCCGCTCGTAATCTGCTATGCTTCTGACAAGCGATGCAGGTTTGCACTATATGAGCAGCATCTTGCTGAAGAGTAGGCCAAAAGTATCCTGCCAATAAGGCCTTTCTTGCTAAAGCTCTCCCTCCTAAATGATTGCTACAGCATCCTTCATGGATCTCCCGGAGTACCCATTCCGCATCCTCGTTTCCCAGGCATTTTAATAAGGGTCGCCCAAAAGAGGTCTTGTATAGGTCTTCATTTAAGAGGATGAACCGCTTGGCTCGGTTTATTAAAGTGGATGCCGCTATTTTCCCTTCAGGGATCTTCCCGTGCCGTAAATAAGCTATGATGTCGGTCCTCCAATCAAGAGTTAGGCTTGATTCAGGAACGTCTCCCTCCACGCTGCATATTGCTAAGGAAGTATGAATTCTCGTATGGATCGCTTCCGAGGATTTTATTCCTCCCATAGCGCTAGCCATCCGAGCCAATTCATCTGCCTTCCCGTTGTGCTCCCGCGGGATTTGCTTCAAGAGGACCCGACGAAATTGAGCTTTTTCTTTCTCAAAAGTCTTCAAGTACTTACGCAACCTTTCCTCCCGAACCGCAAAAGAACCTTGAAGTTGTGATATTACCAACTGGGAATCCGAGTGGATCACAATGGAAGAAGCCTCCACCGCTTTAGCAGCCTGCAGTCCCGCTAGAATGGCTTCATATTCCGCTTCATTATTAGATGCCCGATATTCCAGGCGAACTGCTAATCGAGTTTCTTCACCCTCCGGGGAAATTAATAAAATACCAATGCCGCTGCCTGTAGATCCTGAAGAACCGTCTACGAATATATTCCATGCCTCTGATCCCTCCTCCTTTGTTGCCGAACCATCTTCCGCGCCGCAAGGTACCTCTGCCAGAAAATCAGCGAGTGCTTGGGCCTTGATAACCGTTCGAGGTTGGTAGTGAATATCATACTCGCTTAGTTCTACCACCCATTTGGCCAATCTTCCAGAGAAATTTGGCTTAGTGATGACCTTACCCAATTCGCTGTGTGTTAGAACGGTGATGGGATGAGCCAAAAAGTACAGCCTTAATTTGCGGGCGGTTAGTACTAGGATATATGCCAACTTCTCTAGCTCCGTATAATGTAATTCGCGCTTCGAGGATATGGGGTATAATAAATAGGTTGGTTCTTGGTGAGAACCTTCTTGTTTCAATAATACCGAACTAACGGCTCCCTGCGAGGCGGCGGATACATCCATAATGGTTCTCCAGGTATTGGTTTGGCTAGCAGGGGGAGTCCAGCCAAATATTTCTTCAACTCCTGGAAAGCCTGTTCACATTGATCATCCCACTGAAATTTAGCAGCCTTGCGCAAAATCTTGAAAAAAGGCAGCCCCTTGTCCGCCGATCTGGCTATAAATCGGGATAAAGAAACAATCCTGCCCACCAACCTTTGGGTCTCTCGTAGATTAGCAGGTGATTTCATATTGCATAGGGCTTGCACTTTCTCAGGGTTGGCTTGCAACCCCTTCTCCGTTACTATGTACCCCCAGAACTTGCCACTCTTTACCCCGAACAGGCATTTGTTAGGGTTTAGCTTCATATTGAACCGCCTTAATGTAGCGAAGGTTTCATGTAAGTCCTTGACTAAATCCCGAGTGGCTTTCGATTTGACTAAGATGTCATCCACGTAGACCTCCACATTCTTCCCTTTCTGCTCCGCGAAGATTTTGTCCATAAGGCGCTGATAGGTGGCTCCTGCGTTCTTTAGTCTGAATGGCATTACCACATAAGCGTATAACCCCCCGCAGTCACAAAGCTAACCCTCTTTTAATCTTCTTGGGCCAAAGGTATTTGATGATACCCTTGATATGCATCCATTAGAGACACCACTTCATATCCCACAGTAAAATCCACCAATTGATCAATACGAGGCAAGGGGTAGCAGTCTTTAGGGCATGCTTTATTCAAATCACAGAAATCGATACACATCCTCCATTGCCCCGAAGGCTTGGGGACCAAGACTACATTAGAAACCCATTCGGGGAACTGGATTTCCTTTACATGACCCGCTTTTAGTAGTTTGTCCACTTCTTCTGCTATGACTTTGTCCTTTTCTGGTCCAAAATGCCGCCTCTTCTGTTGGACGGGTCGGGCTCCTTTAATGATATTGAGATGATGTTCCGCCACTTGAGGATGGATCCCCGTGAGATCATGCACATCTTTTGCAAAGATGTCTTCATTATCCTTCAGGCAAGCCACCAGCTCTTCTTTGACATCCAGCTGTTGTGCTATCTGTGTGGCCTTTCCTGGAGCGATTTCCACCAGTTCTCCCTCCTCTATTTTATCAACTTTGGGGGGGGATTCCTCCAGGACGCAAACATCAGTGATGATGACAGCTTTTCCCTTTAGGTCCTCGGTTCGGGCTTTCTTACGTCGTCCGAACCATTTGTTGCATAGCACTCCTAGAGGCCTTACATTCTCCACGAACTTCACTCACCGTGCCCTACGGAAATTTGACCACGGTGGTATGGGAAGCCACTTTGCTGAAAAGGGTGAGGAAAGGATGCCCAAGAATAAGCGTTATAAGTGGAGCATCCACAATAAGGAAAGGAATTATCTTGGTTTTTGGTTGGGTTTTACACCCAGAGTTAAAGGCAATGATATCTGTCCCTTCGGGTGAACCATGTGCCCTGCGAATCCGAAGAGGGGAGTGGACACATCTTCTAATTGGGCATTTCCCAGCTGTATTTGTCCGAAGGCTTCCTGGAAAAGGATGTTAACAGAGCTTCCCGAGTCAACTAGTACCCGGGCCACTTCATAATTGGCCAGGGATATACGGATAACCAAGGCGTCCATGTGGGGCAGCAGGACACCTTGCAGATCTTCTGGCCCGAACGAAACGGGTGGTGCAACTTGAATAGTCTGGTCGGTGACGATGGCTAAACTCTCCATGAGACGGGCGTACGACTTCCGCACCCGGTTGGAGTCCCCGTCGATAGGTCCTCCAGCTATAACATGAATAACTCCCCGTGTGGGAATGCCATCTAGATTGGATGAAGGGCCCTCACCTGATGGACCTTCTTGAGAGACAACCTCCTGGGATGGCGTTTGGGGGAAAGTGACCCGGGGTTGTTGATTATACGGCCCTGGACGGGTTACATTAGGTCGGGGGCCTCGCCGCACCGGCCCTCCTGCCTGAAACCTTACTTGCGGATATGCAGTATGGAGGCGATCCAATTCTTCTTGTAACTTGAAACATCGACCACTACTGTGGCCGTATTCTGTATGATATTGGCAAAAGAACGGGGCTGGGGGGTTACGCGGGATCCCCCTGTGTCCCAAGGGTCGTTGTAGCAGACCCTGCTGGTCGTAAAATTCCATTTCACGTTCTTTCCATGTCCTCACAGGAGGAAGCACTTCAGCGACCATGATTTGTAATGGCGGGGTGGGGTGAACACCTTGCAGCATTGGACGAGGCCTCGGAACCTCCTGTCGAAAAGGTCTTGTATACTCCCGTCGAGGGGGTGCTTGAGAGCGGTGGACGAACTCTTTCGATTGGGATCTACTGTGGCGATCCGTTCGCCCTCCGTACCTTTAATCCTTCTTCTTGCGGATAAAAGCTCCATGCGGCTCAGTAGCTCTTCGTAACTATCCATAGGTTGTCTTAACAAGGAACTGAGGAAGGGGCCCTCCCTCAGCCCATGCTGAATAGCGCCTCTGAAAGATTCAGATTGGGTGGTGGGGATTCCCCTGGCTGCAGAAGTGAATCGATGAATATACCCCCTAAGGGATTCCGAAGGTCCCTGGGTGATATGCATTAACATAGAGGCGTCTTGTTTATACGCCTTGCAGCTGACAAATTCTCGACTGAACATTCTCTGGAAGTCAGTGAAACAGGTGATAGACCCCGGGGGCAGAGTAGTAAACCACTTTTGCGCCGAGCCAGTCAGGGTGGTTCGGAAGACTCGGCACTTGAGAGCGTCAGTATAACAGTGAAGCGAGGCCGCTCCGTCGAATTGAGATATGTGCTCTTCAGGATCCGTCGAACCATCATACTTATTGACCTGAGGATTCCGGAAGTAGGATGGAGGGAGCTCAGTGAGAATGTCCATCGTGAAGGGACTAGGCTCATATACTTCCGGAGGTCTGGTTGATTGACTTTCACCCTGTTCCTCTCTGCGCGTTTGGGTGAAGGGCATAGTATTCTGAGGCGTTCTTCCCCCAAGTCCGCCTCCAAGCAATACTTCCCCATTGGCGACTGTACGAGAGGGAGGAGGCATTTCTGGGGGTGGGCCTCTGGAAGAAGGTTCCCCGGAGTGCGGATGCAGATATCCGGTCCTTCTCCTTTCCCTGGCGAGGGCTTCTGTAATAGCGTCATCCATCAGGGCCTTCAGCTGCGATGGTAGAAGGGTGATGGGGCGCTCCTCCGCTGCAGAAGTATCAGGTTGTTGTATTTCTTCAGGTTGCATCTCGACGTCCAACTCAAATGTTCCCACAGGCGCCAACTGATGCGGGTATGGGAAACAATCTGGTCGCTCCGTTTTCAATGCAGTGAAGCACTGAGGGAGGTCTCAGAGGATTCTCCCCGGCCGCAATCAGTAGAGAATAAGAGGATGAAGTAGATGAAACGCAAAAAACTGACGCCAGCAATCGAGAGTCAGACACAAGATGTAACGTGGTTCGGAATGAGGATTCCTACTCCACGGAGGTGAGTTTTCTCACCAGATGCGGTGCCTAAGCACTTTCACTATGAAGGTCCTCCTTTACAGAAAGCAAGTTTCCGCAGGTGGAGGAGAAAGACCTCTTACAATGATCTTACAAGATGAGGAAAATACAAGAGATGTAGCAATGGCTGATCCCCGTCCTTCTTCTCCGGCGAGATGGTTGTTCCCTTTTTTCCTTCTCCTCTTGCCTCTTCTTCTCTCTTGCTGCGTCGGAATGATTGCGGATCCCCTTTCCTCCTTTCTTCCTCCCCTTTTATCTCTTTTTCTTTCCTTCATCGTAACGTCGTAGGTTATCTCCATCGTACACGTGGCCACCACCTTTCCCTGGGGAATAATTCTGTCATAGATATCAGGAGTGAAGACTCCTTGGAATATTATGTGGGGCCTCCCAGGCCGTTGCCTAACACCCTTTCCTCTATTTTTCGGGAAACTAGGCTAGACTATCTCCCTCAACCTTCCGTGTTGAGGGAAGCTAGTTTAGATCTATAGCCCACGGGTGACCTAGCTCTAAGGCTTTTTATCAACCCGAACCAACTCCTCTTTTCCCCGTGTCAAATTCCCCTTGTATCGATCAGATTGGACTGGCCTCTTGGCGAAGCGCCTTCTGCCTCTCCTTTGCCGTATCAATTGCTTTCATTAACTCTCCCGTACCAATGGCTTTCAATATTTGCCCGTACCGATGGCTTCTGATGTTCGCCCGTGCCAATGACTTTCAATATTCGCCTGTGCCAATGGCTTCTGATGTTCGCCCGTGCCAATGGCTTTCAATATTCGCCCGTGCCAATGGCTTCTGATGTTCGCCCGTGCCAATGGCTTCTGATGTTCGCCTGTGCCAATGGCTTCTGCGTTTTGCCCGTGCCAATGGCTTCTGAGGTTCGCCCGTGCCAATTTTCCTTTCCTTTCTTAGCTGAGCCGTGTATTTTGGATCGGATCTCAGGTCACCCGCTAACCCCTCTATCGGGGATTATGTAGAGAAGGTACCAGTAGTATCAGGGAGGATATTAGATCATCGGAGCCGAAACAAAATTAAGAAGTAGCCTCAACTTCCGAGAGAGATAAAGAACCAATTTTGCTTCCACCACTCTAGGTAACTCAAGCATATTCATTAAAAATAAAAATCATATCATATGCTTTGAGTGTAGGGAAGCAAGACAATACAAGAGCAAGTGTCCAAAATGTTAGTTATATATGAGAGATGTCCTAAGGCAATCATCTTATGGTTGTACCATTTATTTGATAAATGAAGATTCCCTATTTGAGTGTACATGCTATCATGTATTTGATTGAATCTTAAACTCATTTACTGAATATCCGTAATATAATTCATAGCATTAGAGAATTTGTGATTGGATCACAACTAATGAGTATCTCTACATGTGTAATTGTGATGTATTGGAATTATCCCTAGTCGATGAATTGATTTACTCGGACACCATCAATTCTGTTGAGACTAACACAAGTTATACTCTTTGGTTTATCCAAGCAGCTATTTCTCACTGGCTGGAGACATTGGGATGTTCGGAGTTAATCATGGATGCTAGTTATGGTAACTAGTTCATTAGAGTGACTAGATGTAAGACTTCATATGGTTCTCTGCATATATGGATATGTTAATGAAGTTCTTATTGCAGCTTAAGTGCGATGTTCCTTCGACTTGCAGTATTCAAGTCATCTTAGTCATGAAGACTTATGCTTTGACATCTTAAGCAAGCATCTTCGAGGAGATGTGGATCTGGGATGATTGGGTATAAGTCGAAGTGACCGAAGGTATTTGAATAGCCTACAGAGAATTCACCACTCCTTGCGAGGAGATGTATACCCTATGGTCTCTCGTCGGATTGTTACTAAAGTCTTTGGCTAAAGCATTACATGTTTAGAGTATAATACTCTTGGATACATGTGCAGTAACTAGAATTCGGAGGACGAGGAAGTAATACTTGGGCTAGGTGTGACGTAATCAACCTAGTGGGGACTGACACATAGACCATGTCCTGAACCAAGCAGGTATAAGATGAGTGAAGGGAACGGGGCATGTTTCACTGTAACTGTTGAAAGGTTTCAAAAGTTGTTCTGGGGTCAACCGTTGATTTTTCGATTAATTGGGGATCATAATGTACTACTAAGTGTCACTCATGATCGTTTTATAATTAATGGTTACTTATAGATGACCAACATAAGCCGGGAACCTATTTGGTCACACACACTACGAGTGTTATCCGAAGAATTTAAAACGAGTTTGATAATGATATTCTTAGATCGAGAGAGACTTGGTTTCGTTGGACCAAACATAGAGTGAGTATGAAATTATTTCAGTTACATCGGAAGTATGGATGGGCCGAATCTTATGAAGACATGATGGATGAACTAAATTGGTTTGGTTCTAATCCAATGGTGAAAATAAACCAAAGTGGTTTGGTTTGTTTTAAATGAATGAACCAAAATTGGTTTGGTTCGTTTTAACTTAAAATAGACCGAGGCAGTTTGGTTTATTTTAACTTAAGTTAATGGAGCGGGTTAGTAGATTTTGGTTGTGAACCAATAACCCTTTAAGAAAAGGATTTTGAGAAAAGGTCTTGAGAAAAAGGCTCTTAATGGATAAGAGATACGTTCTCTATAAATAACGGGGTTGAGAGATAACCCGTGTTCGTTGGTTGGTTCGATCGACTTAGGTTTTTGAAACCCTAGCCATTTCTCTCCTCCTTGCTCCTTGCCGCCCAACCATTGGTGCCGCCACCTCCTCCTTGCCCAATTCGATATAATCATAACCGATCTAATGCATGTATCAAGTAGGCACAATAACATACTAGACATATAAACATGAAAATTATTGCAAGCTATACTAACTAGCATATCAACATGACTATATCTAAGAGATAAGTCAAAATACCCGCCTGATAAAATGCCCGAAAAAAATGAAATCGTCACGACCGTGGACCTGCCTTGTGACCAAAACCTGCATACAACATAACTATTGTTAAGCACAAAAAAATACAATCCACCGACAAATCGAATACTTAATCGATTTCTTACATAACCAATTAACCCAAAGATTTAATATAATCTCGATCACCTTCCACCTAATATAACCGTCTTTTCGTCCAATTACTCGAATATAATTTCTCAACCCCTATCATCATGTGTACAACATCCAAACAAAACCTCACAACTAACTCACCAAAAGTAGATCCATCCCACAACCCAAAATTTATCCGAAACCAACCAATAATATAATCTCCACTGAGTATAATTACAATTAACCGAATAATACAATCAAATCATACTATGAATGCTACCTACCTGCCTTAGGATTCCACCGGCAGCTGATACCCCAACTCGCAGCCCACTTCGTGGCCGAGAACCTCACAACAGACTCCGACTCATAGCTATTCACAGCCCTTACAGTCATGAACTGCCCACTGTAGGATATTTGAGGCCGCTAGAGGGGGAGTGAATAGCGTCATGTTCGTACGATGATGGAATTCGTTGTGTTCGTCTCTACAAAACTCGTTATGCGCAGCGGAATTGTTAAATACTGAAATTTAAAATACCAAAATTTAATGGTCAAATATTTTGAGAAATAATCTTGGAAATTTTTTAGGATTTTTAGGAATTTTTCTGGATTTAAATGGACTCCGTACGAGATTTTTACGGGGATAAAATAAATAGGCTTTAGAGGGGTCTATTTAAAGGGGATAAATATGCGATGGAAAACCCTAATTATCTATTTCCCTTTTTCTATTCTCTCCGCCGCGTTCCCCCTTCGGCAGTTCTCCTCGCGCGATCCCTTCTTCCCCGATTTCCTTTTTCTTTCCCCCGCGCTCGAAACCCCCCTCGCAACTAGCGCCTCGCCGTCTTCTCCTCGCCGCGAGCGCCGCCGCCGACAGCACCGTTCTCCTCTGTGGGCTCGTCGACCACAGTTGCGGCAACAGGATCTCACCGGCAGGCTCTCGCCGGCTCCTCGCCTCCGATCGTCGCACCGCACCGGCAGCCCCTCCTGCGTGTGCGCCGCCACGTGCCCAGCGGACGCCCTCTCCTCGCAGCGGCGACAACTCGCTGATGGGACCAGGACGCCGCGCGGTGAAGGGTCGTGCGGTTAGGCGTCGGCGTTAGCGGCCGAGGTCGTTCTCCATGATCTCCGCCGGAGCTATACTTTCTGCGTGTAGAATTAGGGCAGTCGGGTGGAGACTGTCGTCGGTGTGTTGGTGAGTTGGTGCTTCTCTTCTTCGACCTTGGACGAGATTTCGGTGTTACGATGGTTTTCTTTCACTGAAATCCCTCTGTGTTTTGGGCAGTTGATCTTGAGCCGGTGAACAGGGGATTACCGTTGAGGATAGAGGCGTGGAGTTGGTGTCGGGTTTTCAGCGAATAGAGCGATTTGGGAAAATCTGGGAGACTTCCAAGCTTGGTAAGCTTGAACTATCTTCTCTTTTTATTAGCTGTAAATTTATAGATTATGGGTTGTTGGCTGTGAGATTTAAGATGGAGAATTGGTAAGTTCAGATATGGGTGTTTATAAATGTATAATATGTTGTTAATTTGTTTAATGGTCGATAGGGATTAATGCGGAGGATTTATTAGGTTAAATGGGATAACTAGATCAATCTAGTTGACCCGGGATTTTATTAAGCATTTGGGTTAATGGGTTTAAGTCCGAAATCGGCTTAGGATTTGATTTGTCGGTAGATTGCATTATGTGTTTAACAATAGTTATGCATTATGGGTTTTTGGTCACGAGGCGTGTTACGTGTGACGATCTTTTTGCGGACATTTTATCAGGCGGGTACTTTGACTTATCTTTTAGATATAGTCAAGTTGATATGCTAGTTAGGATAGCTTGCAATAATTTTCATGTTTATATGCCTAGTATGTTTTGGTGCCTACTTGATACACGCATATGATAGGTTATGATTATACCTTCCCTATTTTTATTTGGATCATAGTTACTTGGATTATGGATATGTACATATCGATTGTACATATTATTCGGATAGGTATTTTGAGTAGGATTGACATGCTTTAGTATCATGCACCATCTTGCATGATTGCATGCTGGCTGGACGGGGTTCCATTATTGTTGAGCCCGCAGCCAGTTACATGGCCTGCACACACTGCCACTCATGGGTTAGTGGTACATCAGGAGGGTGTGTGCAGTTGCTCTGTCAGGCTCCGCTGGTCCGCTCATGGGTAGCGACGAGGCAGCGTGGTAGCGGGCAGGGATCCCTCCTCTGGTCTATGACACCGGGAGATGAGAGCTTAGCTCCCCCACTATGTTTGGGGCAGGAGGATAGGTGTACTCCGACAGCATCCTGTCCACTCGGTCACTCAGGAGCAAAGGATGGCGAGTGCAGTTGTCATAGCCCTACCCACTCGGCTTCACCATCGCGTGTGAGGCGGCTGACTGGCGTCAGGGGTGACCATGTCATATGCACGACATGCATTTTTGCATGGATCCCATTTGTATTGTGTTTGCTGCATTTTATTGATGCCTTGGATGTTTCATATGATTGTCATGCATACAGGATTCATATTCTTATATGGTGATGACTTTATCTCTTATAGTAGGGCACATGCTCCTATATCAGGGTAGGAGACTCAGGTGAGTACAGTCCTTTGCATTTATTTCTTGCTTACCATATATATGAGACTGTACTGGCATGATTAGTATTGTTAGCTATTTCTTACTATTCATATCGACTAGTATCCGCTAAGTTCTTTGAACTTACCCCGTGGTTTTATATTTATTTCAGGATGATGCTGTCAGGAGAGTCCAGCTGCCAATCCCCCTCGTCGAAATAAATAGGTTTTATTGGTCTATTGGTTTTTTTGGATTTTGTATAGAGGATATGTATAGGTCCTGATGTTGTGGTTATGTACTTATGGAAGTTTGGGAATAATTGTGGTGTCCTTATGGACTATTCAAGTAGTTTGGTTGTATGTTCCTGCTCAAATGGCAGAAGGGGTAAGTCTAGATGTTATAGACTTCATTTATTTACTATGATGGTTGGCCTGAGGCCTTATGATTTGCGTGTGTAGATGTTTTTGTTCCGGTCGTGTTGACCGATGTATAGTGGCCGTGTAGGCCTTGTATAAAAATTGATATTGTCACCCGTACAGGGGAGATGCTGTCGGATTTTTGTCTGGCGGGGACTCCCTCGGGGCGTGACAATTTATTTGGTATCAGAGCGTAGGTTTCCGAGTTCCTTAGGGTCTTTGGGTTTATGGAGTTCGCCAAGTTTGGTAGGTTAACTGGGTATTTTCGGAGTTGTACGGATTTTCGATGATTTTTATATTTCGGAAATCCGAGGTATTATTGACGAGGTCAATATGGGGGATTTGGCGGCGACAGGACATCTCCAGACAGCTAACAGGTAAATAAATTCTAGAAAATTTCTTAGATTTAGTACATATTTATATTGGTTATATTTTGGTTATGCGGTGATATCATGTTTTATCTAGTATTGTTTTAACCTGATATCTATTGGACTGTTAGATTTTTAGTTTGCTGGTTTAAGATAGCATTTGGTTATAAATTGCTATTACTGCTATACGTAGCTTGTTATCATTGTGATAAAAATGATTAGATATTATTGGTAGATGTTTACCACTTAGGATTTGACTAGTATTAGGATTATTAGACTAGTTGAATAATAATGAATAAGATGGATAAATTCGTAGAAGGCATAATGACATGATTACAGTTTATGTAGTTTAGAGTATATATAAGCATCTGATGCTTTATTTAGTATTGTCTTGACCTTGTCTGGCATGACCCTTTAGCTATACCTAAATTAATTTCGGCTATTGATTGCCATTGGTATGACTATGCTGTCGTTTATTAGACAGCGTGTTACATGTTTATATGGTTATGTGTTTTGTGGTGGATACCATAGTTAAGACTGGTAGAGATAGAATAACTTAGATAAGGTTATTCGGTAGGAGCGGATTTCAGGAATGAAACAATATTAGTAGAACCCTAGGTGTTGGAACCCTAGGCGTAATAACCGGATGTGCATATTGGTATGTGATTACCCATTTACTGTTTCTGTGATATGGTGATCGGAGGTCGAATGATTAGGATGCGATTAATCCTTACTATATCTCCCATTCTTGGTTGAGAGAGAGAGTCTGCAGTAGAGTCTCTCTATAGGTAGGTGCTTTGTATATATGTGGTCTCTCATGCATGGTTGAGATGACCTACTGCAAGATATATTCTTGCGTTATTCGTTGGTGATAATCGGATTTGTATGACATCTGTAGCTAGATAGCTACTTTACAGGTTAAGTAACCACGAGATCTGTTCGTGGTAGCATGTTGTAGCATGCATGATTGAGCTGGTAGGACGATATAATTTGGGATTAACCCTCTTGAAGGGCTTGATAGTAGACTTGTGGTCCTTATTGGCCTTGATAGGCATTTCCTGTTAGTTGGGGCGAACCCTATGATTAATCGTCTCGACGTGATTATTAGTGGATTTATGATTTTGATCGACCTTGATAACCGATCATGTTAGAAGGGTTGGAACGCTAGATTTAACCATCTCGACTTATTTATTTATAAGTCGATGATCTTTACCGACTTTGGTAAACATTTTATATTAGAGGTGTTGAAACCCTCGCTTGACCGCCTCAATGGGTTTAATTGTAGAGCGGTGATCTTTATCGACTTGGAAAGTCGATTTATGCAGAATGTATTGGATAACCCTAGGCTTAACAACCTAGGATAATCGACTGCTCACGCGACCTATTGGTGGTAGTACGCCAGAGCGTGCAGTCAATAATTAGATATTTATATACAGCCTGTCTATCCACGAGTCTCATTCGTGGTAGCATATAGTTGCGCGTAGACCGTGCTATTGATTGTTGGCTCATGGGTTACGTTCGCGGTAGCTCATAGATAGTTTCCTTTTGTGCGAGAGCCACGAGACTTTATCGTGGTATCTGGATGTGCACTGCTTGTTGCAATGGTTGTGTATGTTGCAGGTATATTTATTATACTGCTGATTAGGTTAGTTGCAGACTGATATTGGTACTCTGAGGGTTGAGTTACTCTAGCTTGTTCCCTGTGACTTCCATTATGTGCATTATGATTATGCACTATTGTCTATACATCCACAGAGTGGTTGTACTTATCCTCTCCTCATTTATCCTCTAGGTTAACTGATGGAGGACGTGTCATGTTGACCTACCTTGAGTCGCTCGGAGAGTTCATTGCCAGTGCTTGTCCCTTTGCATCGTCGAGATCTTTGCTTTGTTTACTTTATTAGTATTGCATTTTATTTATGCACTTTGGATTTTTGGTCGCAATTGGATTTGGGGTCATAAAACTATTTTACTTTGATTGATATATGTTTAGTCGCATGCATGCGATTATTGAAATACTTATATTTCTATAATTATTTGAGGTTTTTACCAGATTTGGACCATGGATTGGATATTGTCACTAAGGGGCTCCTTGTCATTTGTATGACTGATATGCCCCGTGACGTGACAATTTATTGGTTCTTGATTTTGGTTTTGCGGGTTTTGTGTTTGAGGATTTTATTTTCCTTGGATTTTTGGGGGTTCTCGTGTTTTGAGACTAAGCAAGTGAAGGATATCTGAGCTATAGGAAAAGTATTGTCTTTAGTAGTTCTGATACTTTTGTGGCTAGGAAAACTATTGACTTAGTGAAATTGTCCCTACTCATGGTCGGGGCGAATTGATGCGTATTGATCTTGAGGAATCTAATGATGATTTAGAGTGATTCTTTAGAGGTGTCGTGATGTCGAATTAGGAAGCTAGGGATTTGGCACCTGCTAGTCACCCATTTGAAGGTCAAGGAGTAAACCCTCGAGAGTATCATCCCTACTAATAGTGATTTGGTTATGGATAAGGCATGTATGCCTAGTTAAGACGATGAAAGATTGTTTTACCTTATTATAGAAGGTGTTGTATGGGATATTTATCTTTCTCAATATTTTTCTAGAGAAGATCCGGAACTCTTTGTTAAAAGAGAGATGAACCTTTGAGGTTATGCATCGATTATCGATGATAGAATCATTAGTGTAGAAGGAAATGAATATCCTTCATTGTGGATATATATGATCTATTTAGATCAGCTATAGGATACCTATATATACTCTAGGATTGATTGGTGATTGGTGTGATGATATTGTAGTGACATGGTGTCCTACAATTATCATTGTCGTTGTGATGATTTTTATATCATCAGCTTAGAGTAAAGAGAATACATGTGTGTAGCGATGACAATTTCATACTTGGTATGAATTGTTTGAGCTTTTGATTATCTTATTAGACTTATTGACGACTTAGTCGTCCAGGGATTTGGGAAATCGTGTATTCTGGACACGATTGGATCATTTGTGATGGTGGTAGTTGGAGTTGAGCATTCGGCCACCGTAGGTGATGATTTTTTTGGTATTGATTTGATTATTACCATAGATATGGATAGGATGTTCTAGTGGTACTATACCGCTGACTGGTGATGGAATTTATTTGGTCTAAAGCTTGTGAAATTAGTTTCACAGATCAGACAATGATTGACTTTTACACCCGTGTTGTTTGATCATTCTCGGGTGGAAGGAAGGGTATTGTATGCAGATGCAATGTTTCAGAGAATAGAGCGTTTCTGATTTAGTTGATCGAAACGTATCCCGTGTTTACGTCAAATGAGGAACTACGAGATGGGTTGTCATATATTTATGACGTGGACTTCGCAGTTATTATATTGTTTAGAAGAGGTGAGGAGCAGAAATGCTCATGGAGTTTTGGCTAGCTACTGGATAGATACTATAGAGTAGCTGGAACACGAACGGTTGTAACAAGGAAGTTTGGTCGCGATAGCCTCCCATGCACTTACAGAGTGTGTGGCGGAGTGGATTTTGGACGGTAAATGGACTACCATCTCTGACTTCGAGGAGGATAATGGTTTCCTGAGTTGCATTAGTTTAAGGAACAGATGCTTCAGGAAATTCCGATTCCGGAATGGAAGTGGAAGCATATTATTATAGATGTTGTGGTGGGTTTGCCTAGGACACATCAAGGCCATGACGCGATTTGGGTAGTCGTTGACCGACTAACCAAATCCGCGCACTTCTTAGCGATTCGGAAGACTGACTCTTTGGATCGTTTGACAGAGTTATATTGTCGGGATATCATCAAATTTCATGGTGTTCCTTTGAGCATTATATCAGATAGAGATCCCCGATTCATGTCTCGGTTCTGGCAGAGTCTGCAGCATGCCTTAGACACACAGATTCTCGTTTTAGTACTGCATTCCATCCACAGATAGATGGACAGTCTGATCGGACCATTTAGACGCTAGAGGACTTGCTGAGGTCCTGTGTTATGGATTTCGGAGGCAACTGGGAGGACCAGTTGCTAGGACCCATAGAGCTCAGCATGAGGCAGAGTTGGTCCGTACCATCAGACGTAGGATGACAGAGGCGCAGGATCGCCAGAAGAGTTATGCAGATCGTAGACGGAGACCTTTGGAATTCTCTGTTGGTGATCATGTATTCCTGCGAGTCTCACCCACGAAAGGGGTGAAGAGATTTGACCTTCATAGTAAGCTAGCTCCTAGATACATTGGTTTGAGGTTTTGGAGAGCATCGGAGCAGTCGCTTACCGTCTAGGGCTACCACCGTTTTTGGCTGGCATCCAGGATGTGTTTCAAGTGTTCATGCTGAGGAAGTATATGTCAGACTCTACACATTCTATCAGATGTATCAGGTTCCATTCAACCTGATGCTACTTACGTAGAGGTTCCGGTACGGATTTTGGATTTCAAGGAACGACAGTTGCGGAACAAGGTTGTGCGACTTGTCAAGGTCGAGTGGAGTCACCACACCGATGAGGAGGCTATTTGGGAGCTTGAGGAAAAGATTCAAGCTCAGTACCCCACTTAGTACTTAATGTGTGGTTTTCCCCAAGTACTTGAGTTGAGCAGTGTGACATTGCTTGTTAGTACTTGAGTAGGAAATTTGGGGACCAAATTTTTATTAGTGGGGGAGAATGTTAAATACTGAAATTTAAAATACCAAAATTTAATGGTCAAATATTTTGAGAAATAATCTTGGAAATTTTTCAGGATTTTTAGGAATTTTTCTGGATTTAAACGGACTCCGTACGAGATTTTTACGGGGATAAAATAAATAGGCTTTAGAGGGGTCTATTTAAAGGGGATAAATATGCGATGGAAAACCCTAATTATCTATTTCCCTTTTTCTATTCTCTCCGCCGCGTTCCCCCTTCGGCAGTTCTCCTCGCGCGATCCCTTCTTCCCCGATTTCCTTTTTCTTTCCCCCGCGCCCGAAACCCCCCTCGCAACCAGCGCCTCGCCCTCTTCTCCTCGCCGCGAGCGTCGCCGCCGACAGCACCGTTCTCCTCTGTGGGCTCGTCGACCACGCCAACGAGATCGCACCGGCTCGCTCCTCGCCTCCGATCGTCGCACGCGCCGCGGCACCTCTCTGCGTGTCGCGCGCCATACCGCCCGCCGACGCCTCTCCTCGCGCAGCGGCGACAACTCGCTTTGATGGGGCCAGGGCGCGGCGGTGAAGTCGTGCGTTGGCGTCGGCGTTAGCGGCCGAGTGAGGTCGTTCTCCACGATCTCCGCCGGAGCTATACTTTCTGCATGTAGAATTAGGGCAGTCGGGTGGAGACTATCGTCGGTGTGGGAACTACTCTTCGGGCCGAGCGTCGCCGGAGGTTGGTGAGTTGGTGCTTCTCTTCTTCGACCTTGGACGAGATTTCGGTGTTACGATGGTTTTCTTTCACTGAAATCCCTCTGTGTTTTGGGCAGTTGATCTTGAGCCGGTGAACAGGGGATTACCGTTGAGGATAGGGCAGTGGAGTTGGCGTCGGGTTTTCCGGCGAATAGGGCAGATTTGGGGAAAATGCTGCGGGGAGACTTCCAAGCTTGGTAAGCTTGAACTATCTTCTCTTTTTATAGTGTAAATTTATAGATTATGGGTTGTTGGCTGTGAGATTTAAGATGGAGAATTGGTAAGTTCAGATATGGGTGTTTATAAATGTATAATATGTTGTTAATTTGTTTAATGGTCGATAGGGATTAATGCGGAGGATTTATTAGGTTAAATGGGATAACTAGATCAATCTAGTTGACCCGGGATTTTATTAAGCATTTGGGTTAATGGGTTTAAGTCCGAAATCGGCTTAGGATTTGATTTGTCGGTGGATTGCATTATGTGTTTAACAATAGTTATGCATTATGCAGGTTTTGGTCACGAGGCAGGTTCACGGTCGTGACGATCTGGTTCTTTTACATTTTATCGGTGGTACTTTGACTTATCTTTTAGATATAGTCAAGTTGATATGCTAGTTAGGATAGCTTGCAATAATTTTCATGTTTATATGCCTAGTATGTTTTGGTGCCTACTTGATACATGCATATGATAGGTTATGATTATACCTTCCCTATTTTTATTTGGATCATAGTTACTTGGATTATGGATATGTACATATCGATTGTACATATTATTCGGATAGGTATTTTGAGTAGGATTGACATGCTTTAGTATCATGCACCATCTTGCATGATTGCATCTTTGGTGGGCCGAGTTCCATTATTGTTGAGCCGCGGCCCAGTTACATACTTTACACCGCCACTCATGGGTTAGTGGTACATCGGGAGGTGTGTGCTCTGCTCTGTCGAGCTCCATTGGTCCGCTCATGGGTAGCGACGAGGCGTGGTAGCGAGGCGAGGATCCCTCCTCCGTCTATGACACCGGGAGATGAGAGCTTAGCTCCCCCACTATGTTTGGGGCAGGAGGATAGGTGTACTCCGACAGCATCCTGTCCACTCGGTCACTCAGGAGCATTGATGGCAGAGTGCACAGTTGTCATAGCCCTACCCACTCGGCTTCACCATCGCGTGTGAGGCGGCTGACTGGCGTCAGGGGTGACCATGTCATATGCACGACATGCATTTTTGCATGGATCCCATTTGTATTGTGTTTGCTGCATTTTATTGATGCCTTGGATGTTTCATATGATTGTCATGCATCTGATTCATATTCTTATATGGTGATGACTTTATCTCTTATAGTAGGGCACATGCTCCTATATCGGGTAGGAGACTTCGTGATCCTTTGCATTTATTTCTTGCTTACCATATATATGAGACTGTACTGTCATGATTAGTATTGTTAGCTATTTCTTACTATTCATATCGACTAGTATCCGCTAAGTTCTTTGAACTTACCCCGTGGTTTTATATTTATTTCGTGAATGATCTTTGTCGAGAGTCCACGCCAATCCCCCTCGTCAAAATAAATAGGTTTTATTGGTCTATTGGTTTTTTTTTGGATTTTGTATAGAGGATATGTATAGGTCCTGATGTTGTGGTTATGTACTTATGGAAGTTTGGGAATAATTGTGGTGTCCTTATGGACTATTCAAGTAGTTTGGTTGTATGTTCCTGCTCAAATGGCAGAAGGGGTAAGTCTAGATGTTATAGACTTCATTTATTTACTATGATGGTTGGCCTGAGGCCTTATGATTTGCGTGTGTAGATGTTTTTGTTCCGGTCGTGTTGAACGATGTATAGTGGCCGTGTAGGCCTTGTATAAAAATTGATATTGTCACCCGTACAGGGGAGATGCTGTCGGATTTTTGTCTGGCGGGGACTCCCTCGGGGCGTGACAGGAATAATAATAGTAATAATGAAAAGCAAGACAAACACGCAAACACAATTGTTTAACGTGGTTCGGAACCTCAAGGTTCCTACTCCACGGATCGAGCTCTACGAGCTCTAGTGATGCACACGCAACCACTAATAAACACTCTTTCTCGGAACAATCCGGAGGCGGAGAAACCTCGTACAATATGATTACAATAATAATCAAAAAGCTACAAGCAAATACAACATGAATACAACAAAAGAAATACAAAGGAAACTTTACAATCGATCTTTTGAGAGCTTGCTTGTTTGGTTGGTTGAGTGGCACTTGGAGACCCTGAATTGCAGCAACAATTCACCCCAAAAACTCCTCAAAGAACCATGCCATTTTCCTCCATCACGAGCTCCTTATAAAGCTTCAACCTGTGCTGGAAAAAGTCGATCAGTCGACTAATTGGGACCATCAGTCGACTGATGCCACTGTTGTCGTGAGACAACGGCTAGATCCATGTTGGATAAGTCCAACGGATCCATCATCGATCGTGATGGAGCTCCACTCATTGTAGTCGGTGAGACTCCGATTCGTGCCCGATTTCACGAGCACCCGGTCGGTGATCACCACGATCAATCATTGCTCGAGCTAGCGATCGTTGCCCACCTCGGCGGTCATTGCTAGGCCACTCATGATCGAAACCCTAGTTGACTCAGGCCAATCGACTGCCACATGACACCAGTCGATTGACACACCTCAAACATGAGGTTTTAGCCCAAGTATGGTTCCCCCATACTTGCTAGACCACCCTTAGCCTAGACCTAAGCCTTCTAGCCATCTCCATCAGCCTTACGCCTCTCGGATCCCTCCAAGTCATCCATGACTTGTTCATCCATCGCGCTAGCCTTCAGGTGCTTCCATTGGCTATGTCATGCTAACGGTGTCTACACCGCCAAGGCACATTGGACTTACGCCACCAATACTCCGCTTGAACTTTACGCCGCCAACTATTGGACTTATACTGCCATGATTCCCGCTTGGACTTTATGCCACCAATATCAAACCCCTTGGACTTCTCAAACGCCAAGACTCAAGCTTGGACTTTCCCTTGCCAACCCATGTTGGACTTTCCATGCCAAGACCCATGCTTGGACTTCCCTTGTGCCAAGTACTCAAGACTTGGACTTTCCCAAATACCAAGTGTCTCACTTGGACTTTCCATGCCAAGTACCCATGACTTGGACTTTACCTTGCCAAGACTCATGCTTAGACTTTCCCAAATGCCAAGTATCCCACTCAGACTTTCCATGCCAAGTACCCATGACTTGGACTTTACCATTACAATTACATTGTCATATATTTTTGTCGAACATCAAAATATCACTCGAGTCAAACTCGAGTCATGGTCAATCATGACCTGGGCCGATTGCACCAACACCTACTTACAGCCGACCTTGTACGACCACCTCCAACTCTAACCGCACGACACCCCCAAATAGACCCTCACAGCCCTCTCAACCGGCAACCCCCCTCAAATTCACAATCGTTCCTCTTCACCAAAGGGAAAAATCCACCACACCACCTATCACTCTCACCCAAACAGAATCCACAGCAACAGACGAAAGAAAAAGAAAAACAATATATTACCGGAAATTTGGAAGCTCCCCTCGGCGGTATCTCCTCGGTGAGGGCAGAGACTAGCCGAAGAACAGTCGGCGACGGCAGAGGAGAGCACGCGTCGTCTGTGGCAGAGGAGGCCGGTGCGACCTCGACGTCAGACTACAAGCGTGATGACTCGTGCGGACGGTCAGCGAGCCGGCACATGTGGTGTAGCGGTGGCGCCAGAAGCGATGCTCGGTGATCATTTGTTTCTTTGCGATGAAGAAGAATGAAAGGGAGTTTGAGGTAGAAGTCGGCGATTGAGGTCGCGAGAAAGAAAAGGGGTCGGGTGCGGTGCGTGAGAAACCAAGAGAAAAGAGAAAAGAAGAGGAATCACGATCACGAAGGAAACCGTCGCGAGGAAAGAAATCGGCGCGACGGGGAAAACTGGGATCGATCCCTAATCCTCCGAACTACCCCTTTATAAATAAATAAAAACCTAGTTTTTATTTTTATTAATCCCTTAGTAAATTAATTATCCTCGTAACTATCTCGTACGGGCTCCGTTTAAATCCATAAAAATTCCTAAAATTCCCTAAAAATCTCGAAAAATTTCCAGGATTATTTATTAATTAATATATCACACAGGACCTCAGTAAATCCTCTAGGGTCTGAATGGTCTACTCAGACTGTCCATCTGTCTGCGGATGAAAAGCAGTACTAAAACGAAGCTGCGTGACTAAGGCTGCTGCAGACTCTGCCAGAACTGGGACGTGAATCGGGGATCTTTATCTGATATATTGCTCAAAGGAATACCATGCAATTTGATGATCTCCCAACAATATAACTATGCCAAACGATCCAGAGAGTCGGTCTTTCGAATCGCTAAGAAGTGTGCGGATTTGGTTAGTCGGTCAATGACTACCCAAATCGCGTCATGGCCTTGACGTGTCCTAGGCAAACCCACCACAAAATCCATGATAATGTGATCCCACTTCCACTCAGGAATAGGAATCCTCTGAAGTAATCCGGCTGGTCTTTGGTGCTCAGCCTTTACCTGCTGACAAATCAGACATCTAGCTACAAAATTTGCGATGTCTTTCTTCAGGCCATTCCACCAATACAAACGCTTTAAATCTCGATACATGCGGGTTCCTCCTGGGTGGATCACAAATCGAGAGCGATGAGCCTTCTGAAGTAACTCCTCCATAACCGGGTGAGACTGAGGTACGCATAGTCTGCCCTAGAAATAAATAATACCCTCGTCATCTCGGGAGAACTCAGTCTGCTGTCCAGAAGTTATCTGACTGCCAATGAATTGTATGTGCTGATCACTGGCCTGAGCCTCCCGGACTCTCGTCCGGATAGACGACTGAGCAACCATGGTAACCAGTATGCCCTGCTCTGGCGGTCCCTACTCCTCAAGACCGAACTCAGAGAAACCCTGAATTAAATCCATGACTGAAACTCGGAAGGAAGCTAAAGTCCCTCGGGACTTCCGGTTAAGTGCATCGGTAACCACATTGGCTTTTCCTGGGTGGTAGCTAATGGTACAATCATAATCCTTCAGGAACTCCATCCATCTCCTCTGTCGGAGATTAAGTTCCTTCTGCGAAAATAGATATTTGAGACTCTTATGATCAGTGAGAATCCCAAATGTAGTACCGTACAGATGATGCCTCTAAATCTTCAAGGCAAAGATAATTGCAGCTAACTTTAAATCATGTACTGGGTAGTTTTTCTCATGCTCCTTCAACTGGCGAGAAGCATAAGAGACTACCCTGCCGTGCTGCATCAATACTGCGCCTAAATCCTGCAGAGACGCATCGGTATAAAGAATGAAACTGTCATCCCCTGATGGCAATACCAGAATCGGTGCTGACACCAGCTCTTGAACAGCTATCCTTCAGCTATCCAGATGGCCCCGTTTGAGGCATTGTATGGTAGACAATGTTGTACACCCACCCTCTGGGAGGAGGTTGGGGAGGCTCAGTTGCTAGGACCCCAGAGAGCTCAGCATGAGGCAGAGTTGGTCCATACTATCAGACGTAGGATGGAGAGGCGCAGGATCGCCAGAAGAGTTATGAAGATCGGAGACGGAGACCTCTGGAGTTCTCTGTTGGTGATCATGTATTCCTAAGAGTCTCACCCACGAAAGGGGTGAAGAGATTTGGCCTCCGTGGTAAGTTAGCTCCTAGATACATTGGTACGTTTGAGATTTTGGAGAGGATCAGAGCAGTCGCATACCGCCTAGCGCTACCACCATTTTTGACGGGTATTCATGATATGTTCCATATGTCCATGCTGAGGAAGTATGTGCTAGACTCTACACATATTCTATCAGATGTGTCAGGTTCCATTCAATCTGATGCTACTTATGCAGAGGTTCTGGTATGGATTCTGGATCACAAGGAACGACAGTTGCGAAGCAAGATTGTGCGACTTGTCAAGGTCGGGTGGAGTCACCACACCGATGAGGAGGCTACTTGGGAGATTGAGGAAAAGATTAGAGCTCAATACCCCCACCTGTTTACTTAAGGTTCGTGAGATATATTTTCAGTACTTGTGGTATTTCTTACTCGTTATGCATATGAGTAGGAAATTTGGGGACCAAATTTTTATTAGTGGGGGAGAATGTTAAATATGGAAAAAATTGAAAATACTAAAATAAAATGTCCAAAGAATTAATAAATAATCCTAGAAATTTTTTCGAGATTTTTAGGGAATTTTAGGAATTTTTTCGGAATTTTTAAATGGAGCCCGTACGAGATAATTACGGGAATAATTAATTTACTAAGGGATTAATAAAAATAAAAACTAGGTTTTTATTTATTTATAAAGGGGTAGTTCGGAGGATTAGGGATCGATCCCAGTTTTCCCCGTCGCGCTGATTTCTTTCCTCGCGACAATTTCCTTCGTGATCGTGATTCCTCTTCTTTTCTCTTTTCTCTCGGTTTCTCACGCGCTGCACCTGACCCCTTTTCTTTCTCGCGACCTCAGTCGCCGACTTCTACCTCAAACTCCCTTTCGTTCTTCTTCATCGCGGCAAAACAGTGGTCACCGGAGCACCGCTTCTTCCTTGCGCGCTCGCCGTCCGCAGTCGCACGCGCCGACTCCTCACCTCTGACCGTCGCACAAGTCACCGCTGCTTGTCGTCCGACGTCGAGGTCGTGCCGGCCTCCTCTGCCACAGACGACGAGCGTCGACCTCCTCTGCCGGTGCCAATTGTTCTCCAGCCAGTCTTCGCCCGCACCGAGGAGATACCGCCGAGGGGAGCTTCCAAATTTTCGATAATATATTGTTTTTCTTTTTCTTTCGTCTGTTGCTATGGATTCTGTTTGGGTGAGAGTGATAGGTGGTGTGGTGGATTTTTCCCTTCGGTGAAGAGGAACGACTGTGAATTTGAGGGGGGTTGCCGGCTGAGAGGGCTGTGAGGGTCTATTTGGGGGTGTCGTGTGGTTAGGGTTGGAGGTGGTCGCATAGGTCAAGTGTGCGTGAATAGCTGTGAGTCAGAGTTATGATCTGTGTTTGGAGGTTACTATCGAAGGAGTCTGTTGTGAGGTTCTCGGCCACGAAGTGGGCTGCGAGTTGGGGGTATCGGCTGCCAGTGGAATCCTAAGGCAGGTAGGTAGCATTCATAGTATGATTTGATTGTATTATTCGGTTAATTGTAATTATACTCAGTGGAGATTAGATTGTTGGTTGGTTTCGGATAAATTTTGGGCTGTGGGATGGATCTACTTTTGGTGAGTTAGCTGTGAGGTTTTGTTTGGATGTTGTACACATGATGATAGGGGTTGAGAAATTATATTCGAGTAATTGGACAAAAAGATGGTTATATTAGGTGGAAGGTGATCGAGATTATATTAAGCCTTTGGGTTAATTGTTTATGTAAGAAATCGATTAAGTATTTGATTTGTCGGTGGATTACATTTTTGTGCTTAACAATAGTTATGCTGTATGCAGGTTTCGGTCACGAGGCAGGTCCACGGTCGTGACGATTTCATTTCGTTTTTCGAGCATTTTATCAGGTGAGTATTTTGACTTATCTCTTAGATATAGTCATGTTGATATGCTAGTTAGTATAACTTGCAATAATTTTCATGTTTATATGTCTAGTATGTTATTGTGCCTACTTGATACATGCATTGGATCAGTTTATAGTTATATCTTCCCTATTTTACTCGGATCATTGATATGTACTTATTGGTTGTGCATATTATTCGGATATATATTTTAGTTGGATTTACATGCTTTAGTATCATGCACCATCTTGCATGATTGCATGCTGGCTGGACGGGGTTCCTTTATAGTTGAGTCTGCAGCCTATTACATGGTCTGCACACGCTGCCACTCATGGGTTAGTGGTACATCAGGAGGGTGTGTGCAGTTGCTCTGTCAGGCTCTGCTGGTCCGCTCATGGGTAGTGATGAGGCAGCGTGGTAGCGGACAGGGATCCCTCCTCTGGTCTACGACACCGGGAGATGAGAGCCTTGCTCCCCCACTCTGTTTGGGGCAGGAGGATAGGTGTACTCCGACAGCATCCTGTCCACTCAGTCACTCAGGAGCAGTGATAACAGAGTGCACAGTTGTCATAGCCTTATCCACTCGGCTTCACCATTGCATGTGAGGCGGCTGACTGGCGTCAGGGGTGACCATGTCATTTGCACCGCTTGCACTTTGCATGGATAGCATTTGTATTGTGTTTGCTGCCTTTTTATTGCTACCTTGGATGTTGCATATGATTGTTGTTGGATCGAGAAGCGTCGCTAGAGGGGGGGGGGGTGAATAACGATCGTAAATCTTTTCTTTTTTGTTCGTTCGATACACAAAGTAAGCACAACGGAAAATAAATGAACACGTTTATTTTACTTGGTTCACAACCCAGCGGTTGCTACTCCAAGGCCCTATCGGTCCTAGACCGCGTACGGAGGGCAAAGCACTATAACGTCTCCTCCTCGTTGGAGGTAGGAGACAACGATCACAAAACCGAATATACGAGGATGAGGCAACAAGCCTACCTCACCTCGTTATGAAGAAAAACAAAGAATACAATATCAAAAATATTACTTGATTCTGCTGCCGACGAAGAAGATCGAAACTTGGCGTCGCGTCGGCGTTATGACGATGTTGGAGCGTTGGCGTTGTAGGAGCACTTGATGAATAATCTTGATGTAATTTTGAGATGGAATCCTCCCCTCCTTTTATAGATTTTAGCCTCTGAATTTGTCTCCTCTTTTTTTCGGAACGGATCATGAAGTTGTCCAAATTTTATCGCGAAGTGGCCGCGTCAAACGTTATCCGTTTTAACCTAGCGCGTCAATCGTCGCCATCGATGATGATGCCTCCCATCGATCGATCGATGGGCATCGATCGCTTCCATGTCCAAGATCATTGCCAGCTTGGCCACTTCCCTGCAATAAGAGGTTAGCTCGGAAAATGATAAATACGACAGTTTCTAACCGTCCGATCTCGACCTAGACCTTCCACAGGAAGTCTTAGTCGAATCGCCGCCTATGATCGTCCCCGTAAAGAGGACACGACCTTACAATCTCTCACTCACACGAGCTTACCTCGATAGTAGCTCTCGCTTTCGGCCTTTCACTCGATTCCTTCGGCTCCCTCCGAAGTCACTCGAGTGTCGCTAGCCTTCAGCTCCAGCTTTAATACTTTTCTGCACACTCGATAGCTCGTGAGATAACGATGTAAACTTAACTTTGTGTCTTTGCCATAATCAAAACACAGGTTCGATTATCTAGTGCCCCTGCACCAACAATTGCCATGCATACATGATACGTATTTGTATATGGTCTGGTGACTTTATTTCTTCTAGTATGACACATGCTCCTATATCAGGGTAGGAGATTCAGGTAAGTACAGTCCTTTTGTATTTCTTTCTTGCATACCCTATATATGAGACTGTACTGGCATGATTGTTATTGTTAGCTATATCTTACTTTGCATATCGACTATATCCGCTGAGTTCTTTGAACTTACCCTATGATTTTATATCTATTTCAGGATGAAGCTGTCAGGAGAGTCTAGTTGCCATACCCCCCCCCTCGTCGTGATAGTTTTGTTGGTTATTTATTTTATGGTTTTGGATATTTTGATTAGAAGATATGTTTAGGACTGATGTTGGATTTATGTACTCATGAATACTTGGTGTCCTTATGGACCTTTATTCGGATTTTATTTTGATTGGTTTTAGTTGGGTATTCCTGCCCAGATGGCAAAAGGGGTAAGTCTAGTTATTGTAGACTGTTTACTATTTACCTTGATTGTTGGCCTAAGGCCTTATGATTTGCGTGTGTTGTTTGGATTTCGGTCATGTTGACCGATGTATAGTGGTCGTGTAGGCCTTGTATGTAAGTTTGGTATTGTCACTGCGTGGGAGATGTTGTTGGATTTTTGTTTGTGAGGACTCCTCTGGCGTGACAAAATGTATTTTAAAACCTTAAAGAAAGAATTCAGATAAACCTAAGTCTTCACGTCGAAGGATGAGCTTGAGATGGCGCCGAGAATAAGCCGAAGCTGGAGACCAGAGCTAGAGAAGGAGGCCAACAGGAGGCCGAGATGTCATTGAGCTGGACAACTGGGAGAAAGTCGATTTCGTTGTCGGAGAAGAGAAGTCATTCGCACGCAGATGCTAGGGCATCGGGCCGACGAGGAGAGAAGCCGGAGCACGAGATGGAAATTGAAGAGATGAAGGAAGAGTCACGCGGAGCTTGTCGTCGGAGAATTATAGGAGAGCAGGAGAATCGCTGGAAGAGAGGAATTCACACGGAGAAAATGGGAGAATCAGCACGTGGGAGGGTTTTTTTGCGGATATTAGCGACGAAATATTTTTATTCGTTGCTAATATTTATTATCTTAGCGATGAAAATTTAAATTTTCATCGCTAATATTTATATATTGGCGACGAACAACACATATCGTCGAAAAAAATTAGCACATCAGTCGACTAGTGGTATCCACCAGTCGACTATCGATAATTTGGTCGGCCACGTAATCGAGTTTACTCGATTAGCCAATCCACTGAATAGTTTGCTATGAATATTTATTTATTTCGTCACTAAGTACCAGTCGACTGCTATTATTGGCGACGAATTAATAAATATCGACGCTAAACTTAAATATATTAGCGATGAAATATACATTTCGTCTCTAACACTCATTTAGAATATAATCTAGCGATGAATATTTTTATTTCGTCTCTAATATATTTTATATTTGTGACGAAATATTACTTTTTCGTCGCAAATGTGATATTATTTACGACGATCAAGAAATTCGTCATTAATTCCTCGTTTTAGCGACGAATTAATATTTCATCGCTATTTTCTATTTTTCTTATAGTGTGGCCAATCGACTGGATAGTTTGCGACGAAAATAAATAAATATTCATCGCTAAGTATCAGTCAACTGGCGATATATACTAGACGACTGATAGTATTGCCGATGAATTGATAAATATCGTCGCTAAACTTAAATATATTAGTGACAAAATTTATATTTCGTCGCTAATACTCATTTCGAATATAGGCTAGAGATGAATATTTTTAATTCATCTCTAATATATTTTATATTTGCGATGAAATATTACTCTTTCGATGCAAATGTGATATTATTTACGACGATCAAGAAATTCGTCGTTAATTCCTCATTTTAGCGATGAATTATCAATTCGTCGCTAATATTTCGTCGTTATTTCACTGATTTCTTGTAGTGAAATATAATATCAAAATTCATATTATCAAACAATAATCAAATCTATATTGTCAAACAATGATCAAATCCAATGTCAAACACATTAATTGTCAAACATCAAAACACTACTCAAGTCCAACTCAAGTCTAATAAATCATGACCTGGACCGATTGCACTAACAATGTATTCCCAAAGCAACTTCTACCCCTATCACTTTAGGTTGAACAATCTAAGATGAGTCTTCTGATATTTTGTTTTCCTACTAGTGAAATGGTTCAAGAATGTTGAGTTAAATTCCTTAGAAGATCAAATGATGTTTGGCTTTAACATGTTAAACCATTGATATGCAAAGTCGGCCAAGGTTGTCTGGTACTTCACTCTATCTAGTTATATATTAGTACAGGAAGGTGGTCTTTGGACCATGGCTCCCTAGGGTGTTTTGGCTCAAGGCTCTAATTCCTTTATGCAGAAGGAGTTGCATGTTGCTCGAGAACCTCTTCCACCATCACAGTGATAAGCTATATTAGCTACCCTAAGGCGATGGATCTCACTACCATTTCCAAGGCATTAGCTAGAGGTTGGTACTGTTGTCTTGTAGAGGATTCCTACTCCTTTGAATTGTTCCTTTGTGTGCTCACCATCCTCAATATATATATTACAAAAGTGATCCATTTAGAATTTGTTTGCTCATTGGATGCTAATGTGGAAGCCTCGTCTAAGGGTGAAAATAAACTATCCTAGATTAACATATGTTGGAGGACATCAAATTTGTCTGCAAAGCTCCACTGATGCTTAAGTTACACAAGTGTGGATGTAGGAAGAATGCAACAAAGCAATAAAAGAGGGAGTGAATAGGGATCTCCTTTTTGATTGATATACTTAGGTGTTTATATGTAGATATAGGTGGAGACTGTTAGATGATATCTTATATTGAAAATGTTTTATTGGAGATATAGGGAAAATCTAAATTTAAATACTCATAAAATTTGATTCAGACTTGATACAACCGTTACCTCTTTTCTATGAACTAGATAAAAGGGCTCACAGGCAAGGCGTTACTCGAACCAATTAGCGGGTTCAGCGGAGAAAAAAGAGAGGAACGGTTCGGGCATGAGCGCTTGAAATAATTGGCACGGGAGAGCTAGTCAAGGTAATCGACACGACAAAGCGAAGGCGGGGGGAGGCACTTCGTTGGGAAATAAGCCAGAATCGGTTTGGGCAGATAAGCCTAGAGGCAGACGGGACAGATAAGAATCGGCCCGGCCTAGTCAGTCCAGAGGTCGTTCGGTGGGGGGAGAAGGAGAGTGGGTTCGGGCTGGTGGGGAGCCCAAAGGCTATACCATCCGTGAGCTATAGACCTAAGTTAGTTTCACCAAAAGTGGATGGTTGAGGGGGACAGGCTAACCTAGTTTCCTGAAATATAGATGAGGAGGTGTTATGTAACAGAAGGAGAGGTCCCCACATAATATTCTGAGGAGCCTTCACCCCTCGTATCTGTAACAGAATTATTTTCCAGGCGGACGTGGTGGCCACGTGTACGATGAGGAAAACGCGCGAGGTAGCGATGGATCAGAGAAGGAGGATAAAAGGGAAGAGGAGGACAGAAGGAAAGGGGATCCGTATTATTTCCAGCAAGCAAGAAACAAAGACGCAGGAAGAGGAGAGCTATCACTACCTCGCCGGAGAAGGAGAGTAGCGATTTCCGCTGTTACATTGCGTGTACTCTTTCTTGTATTGGGATTAAAACTAGAGGTTTTCTCCTCGCCTCGGGAAGTTTCCTTTCTGGAAAGGAGGACGTTCATAGTTGAAAGTGCTTGAGCACTGTCCCCGGTGAGAGAACTCACCTCCATGGAGTAGGAATACTTATTCGAACCACGTTACATCCTGTGTTCTAGTTTTCTTGCCTGTGTTGGTTTACGTTTCTTTGCTTCATCTTCTCATCTTTACTGTTGCGACCTGTGAGAACCCTCTAAAAGCTCCCTTCGTGCCTTCGTCGCATCGAAAGGGGGTGAAGCGAAATTTTCCTCGCCGCATCAGTTGGCGCCGTCGGTGGAAACATTTGAGCTAGACGGTGAGATGCTGGCCGGAAGATACAATGACCGATTGCCTCACTTGCGCGGAGGAAAACCCTATTACCATTTTGCCATCACAGTTGAGGGCTCTGGTGGAGGACGCTGTTACTGAGGCCATCCTCATTCTGGTGAACCTTCTTCTCGAGGCCCACCCCCAGAAATGCCTCCTCCATCTCGTGCAACCATTAATGTTGAAGTAGTGCCTGGAGAGGGACCTGGAGGGCGAGCACCTCAGAATACTATACCCTTAACCCAGACTCGACGGGAAGAACAAGGTGAAAGTCGGTCGACCAGGGCTCCAGAGGTTTATGAGCCCAGTCCTTTTACCATGGATATCCTCTCTGAAATCCCCCCATCCTACTTCCGGAATCCCCAAGTAGACAAGTATGATGGCTCGACGGATCCCGAAGAACATCTATCGCAGTTTGATAGAGCAGCCTCGCTCCACTGTTATATCGATGCCCTCAAGTGCCGAGTCTTCCGGACCACCTTAATCGGTTCGGTACAAAAATGGTTTAATACTCTGCCCCCGGGATCCATCACCTGTTTCGCTGATTTTCAGGGTATGTTCAGCCGGAGTTCGCCAGCTGTAAGGTGTATAAGCATGACGCCTCTATCTTGATGCACATTACGTAGGGGCCCTCAGAATCACTCAGAGGGTATCTTCACCAGTTTACCTCTGTAGCTAGGGGTATTCCTTTTGCAAGATCAGAATCTTTCAGAGTCGCTATTCCGCACGGGCTGAATGAGGGCCCCTTCCTCAGTTCCCTTTTGAGACAGCCTGCTAACAGCTATGAGGAGCTGCTAAGTCATGCGGAACAATTCATCCGCGAGGAGGAAGGACTGAAAGTGCGGAGAGATGAACGTGCTGCCGCAGCAGTCCCAGCTAAAAGAACTCGCTCCGTCGCCCCTCAAGTACCCCCTTGTCGAGGATATGCGTGACCCCTTCAACTGAAGGCTCCTAGGCCTCGATTATTGTTACAGGGTGCTCGCCCTGCGCCGCCATTACAAATTATGGCCGCTGATGCACCTCCTCCCGCGAGGACTTGAAAGGAGCGGGAGATGGAATTCTATGATCAGCAGGGTCTACTGCAGCGACCCTTAGGATATAAGGGGATACCACGTAACCCCCCGCCCCATTTTTCTGCCAATATCATATGGAGTATGACCACGCTAGTGGCCGATGTTTCAAGCTACAGGAGGAGCTGGAGCGTCTCCGAACCGCATACCCACAATTGCGGTTTCAGACAGGAGGGCCAGCACGGCGAGGACAACGACCCAATATGGTCCGCCCAGGGCCGTATAACCAACAACCGTAAGTTACTTTCCCCCAAACACCGTCCCAGGAAGTTGTTTCTCAAGAAGGCCCATCAGGTGAGGGCCCCTCATCCAATCTAAATAATGCTCCCACACGGGGGGTTATCCATGTCATAGCCGGAGGACCCACTGACGGAGACTCTAACTGGGCGCGAAAGTCATACGCCCGTCTTATGGAGAGTCTGACCATCATCACCGACCAGACTGTTCAAACTACACCGCCCGTTTTATTCGGGCCGGAAGATCTCCAAGGTGTCCTACTGCCCCACACGGACGCTTTAGTTATCCGAATATCCCTGGCCAATTACGAAGTGGCCAGGGTGCTGGTCGACTCGGGAAGCTCTGTCAATATCCTCTTCCAGGAAGTTTTTGGACAGATGATCACGAAATGCCCAGCTAGAAGATGTGGCCACACCCCTCTTTGGGTTCGCAGGGCATGTGGTCCACCCCATAGGGTAGATTTCACTACCCCTGACTCTGGGCGTAAAGCCCAGCCAAAAAACCAGTATAATCCCTTTCCTCATCGTGGACACTCTGTCACTTATAATGCCATTCTTGGTCATCCTTTCCGTACTATTTTTCAGACGGTGGCTTCCCCGTACCACCAGAAGTTGAAATTCCCAGTTGGACAGTTGGTGGGGGAAGTCTGAGGGGAACATAAGGCCGTCAGGAGCTGTTATGTGCAGATGGTTCGGGTTGACCAGAAGAAGGCCCGAACCGAGGATCTCAAAGGGAAAGCTATCATCATTTTCGATGTCTACATCCTGGAAGAATCCCCCCCAAAGCAGACAAAATAGAGGAAGGAGAGCTGGTGGAAATAGCTCCGGGAAAAACCACACGGGTGGCGCAGCAGCTGGAGGCCAAGGAGGAGCTGGTGGCTTGCTTGAAGAAGAACAAAGACATCTTTGCAGGAGATGTGCATGATCTCACGGGGATTAACCCTCGTGTGGCTGAACACCATCTCAACATAACCAGAGGAGTCTGACCCGTCCAACAGAAGCGGCGACATTTTGGACCTGAGAAGGACAAGGTCATAGTTGAAGAAGTGGACAAATTGTTAAAGGCGGGTCATGTGAAGGAAATCCAATTTTCTGAGTGGGTTTCCAATGCAGTCTTGGTCCCTAAGCCTTCTGGGCAGTGGAGGATGTGTATTGATTTTCGTGATTTGAATAAAGCGTGCCCTAAAGACTGCTACCCCTTGCCTCGTATTGATCAGTTAGTAGATTCTACGGTAGGGTATGAAGTGGTGTCCTTGATGGATGCATACCAAGGATACCATCAAATACCCTTGGCTAAAGAAGATCAGAAGAGGGTTAGCTTTGTGACGGCAGGAGGGTTATACGCCAATGTGGTAATGCCCTTCGGCTTAAAGAACGCAGGGGCCACCTATCAGCGACTCATGGACAAGATTTTTGCGGAGCAGAAAGGAAAAAATGTGGAGGTTTACGTGGATGACATCCTAGTCAAATCAAAAACCACTCGGGATTTGGTCAAGGATTTAAATGAAACCTTCGCTACACTGAGACAGTATAATATGAAGCTGAACCCTAAAAAATGCTTGTTCAGAGTAAAAAGTGGCAAATTCTTGGGGTATATAGTAACTGAGAAAGGGTTGCAGGCTAACCCCGAGAAGGTTCAAGCACTGTGCAATATGAAGTCACCCACTAACTTGCGAGAGACTCAAAAGTTGGTGGACAGGATTGTTTCATTATCCCAATTCATAGCCAGATCGGCGGACAAAGGGTTACCTTTCTTCAAGATTCTGCGTAAAACTACCAAATTTTAGTGGGACGATCAATGCGAGCAGGCTTTCCAGGAGTTGAAGAAATATTTGGCTGGGCTCCCACTGTTAGCCAAACTAGCAGCTGGAGAACCATTATGGATGTATTTGACTGTCTCGGAGGGAGCTATTAGTTGTTATTCTTGAAACAAGAAGGCTCTCATCAACAACCTATTTATTATAGACCATATTCTGAAGGGAGCTGAATCCCGTTATACCGAGCTAGAGAAGCTAGCGTATATTCTAGTTTTGACCGCCCGCAAATTGAGACCGTACTTCCTGGCTCATCCCATCACTGTGTTAACTCACAGTGAACTGGGTAAGGTCGTCACTAAGACCAACTTCTCCGGAAGGTTGGCTAAATGGGTGGTAGAATTAAGTGAATATGACATTCACTACCAACCCCGAACTGTTATCAAGGTCCAAGCGCTCGCTGACTTTTTGGCGGAAGTACCTTTTGGCTCGGAAGATGACGCGTCAACAAAAGAGGAAGGATCAGATGCATGAAATATATTTGTAGACGGTTCTTCAGGATCTACGGGGAGCGGTGTTGGTGTTTTGTTAATTTCCCCTGATAAAGAGGAAACCCGCATAGCCGTACGCCTGGGGTATCGGGCATCCAATAATGAGGCGGAGTATGAAGCCATTCTAGCAGGATTGCAGGCTGCCAAGGCGGTAGGGGCTTCTTCAATTATAATCCATTCGGATTCCCAGCTAGTGATATCACAACTTCAAGGTTCTTTCGCGGTTCGGGAAGAAAGGTTGCACAAGTATTTGAAAGCTTTCGAGAAAGAAAAAGCTCAGTTTCAACAAGTCCTCTTGAAGCAAATTCCAAGGGAGAGTAACGGGAAGGCAGATGAATTGGCTCGGGTGGCTAGCGCTATGGAAGAAGTGAAATCATTGGAAACAGTCCATGTGGAGATCCCTACTTCCCTAGCGATATGCAATGTGGAGGAAGCGGTGCCCGAACCAGACCCAATCCCTGATTGGAGGACCGACATCATAGCTTATTTACAGCATGGAAAGGTCACGAAGAAAGGAGCGACATCGCTTTAATGGGCGAGCTGATTCACCCTCTTAAACGGAGACTTATACAAGACGTCTTTTGGACGACCCTTATTGAAGTGTTTGGGGAGTGAAGACGCTGAATGTGTACTCCGGGAAATTCATGGAGGCTGCTGCAGTGATCATCTGGGGGGAAGAGCTTTAGCCAGGAAGGCCCTGTTAGCATGATATTTTTGGCCTACCCTCCAACAAGATGTCGCTCGTATCGTGCAAACTTGCCTAGCTTGTCAAAAGCATATCAATCGGTCTGAACGGCTGGCTGAATTAATGAAAGCTGTGGTCGCTTCATGCCCTTTTGATCAATGGGGAATGGATATAGTGGGCACGATGCACGTGGGCGCTGCGGAAGAAATTTTTATTGGTGGCCGTAGATTATTTCTCCAAATGGGTGGAAGCAGAGCCTCTTGCCAAAATTACTGAGAATGCTGTAATACAATTCCTATGGCAGAATATCATTTGTCGATATGGTATTCCTCGGAGGATAGTCAGTGATAATGGATGACAATTCCAGGGCAAGAAAATTAAAGTATGGTGTCAAAGCCTCAATATCCAGCAAGATTTTACTTGATAGCCCATCCCAAGCCAGCGCAAGTGAAAGTCACTAATAGGATTCTTATTCAAGGGTTGAAGACCAAATTGGGGGCTCAGAGGGGGAACTGGGTAGAAGAGCTACCTGGAATCCTGTGGGTCTACCGAACCACACCCAAAGCTGTGACAGGAGAAACTCCGTTCAGTTTGGTATACGGGACGGAAGCTGTTATTCCGATCGAAGCTCTTTTAAGTAGTGCCCGAATAGAAATGTACGAGCCAGAGCAGAACCAAATTATTCGAAGCACTGAGTTGGACTTGGTGAAAGAAAAGTGGGAGACGACATGGAGGCGAGTGGAGTTTTACAAGCGGAGAGTGTAACAAACCTTTAATAAGAAGGTGACGCCTTGAAGATTTCAGGAGGGGGATTTGGTTCTGCGTAAAGTTAATCCCGCTGGAGATTCTAGAAAGTTAGCTCTAAACTGGGAAGGACCCTATGAAGTAACGCGTCGTGTGGCGGGGTCAACATATTATTTGAAAGATGACCAGGGCAAAGAATTTCTGCGACCCTGGAACGCCATTCATTTGAGACCTTTTCACACTGTATAAGCAGTGGTGGATAGAAGAAAAGGAGTTGTGAGGCTCCCGAAGGAGTGTACTTCATAACTTGTTGTATTAATTAGATGTGTAGCGAACCCCAGTTTGATTGATGAGCCATTTACAGTCGTGTTACAGTACCTATAAATAACTATGAAAGAGAAAAAAGGAAGAAAAAGGGAGTCCTGTTCCGGAGCCATACATCAAGTTATAATTTGAACCGGTCGGGAGGATAGCGTTGAAAGATGGCTTCCCAATTTAAAGAAAAAGTAGGGTAGTTTACGGGAGGAAGTCCTTGATCAGCATATTGCCGAACCGCTTTGTTAAACCCATCTTGATATGTGGCGCGCAGCAAGATGGTTAACCACTCCTGCCGATTCGGGCGGTCAGGAGTCCGGTCCCGGTGGAGTCTGTGACATTTTTCTTGTTGCTCCCGGAGAGCTCGGCTCATGTCACTATAACACCTGGATACTTCCATAATGGCATCTGCTAAGACCGAAATATCGTCGGCTCAGGAAGTTTGGTCCTGCTGGACAAGGCGTGTCATCTCCATTATGTTCGACGATCGGCAAATTCCTCTACCGCCGAGTAGGATTTGGTGCGGACAAGCTTAGTGCTCAACCTCTGGAGGGAGGTTTCTTGCCTGCGTAGACGGGCGTGAGCATGCGCTCTAGAATTTATGAGGGAAGAGTTTTCTTGTACCTCCTTGCACAGGCGAGTGCGGAGGTCCCCTATTTTATCCTCCGCTTTCTGGTGCTGAACTCGAAGACGGGTGATGGTATCCGAATCTCGTTGCTTCCCCTGAAGGAGCTCCGCTACCTGATCCCGAAGACTTATCAACTCTTGAGAGGAGGAAGACTCCTTATCAGGATGTGCCGGCTGAATACCCCGTGGAAGTAAGGATGGTTCCGTGCCAGCTCTCTGTTGTTCCTGTAATGCCGCTATAGTATCGACATCTTTTTGAAGTTGGTGGCGCAGCTTCACGCTTGCTTCGACATTGTTGCGATAGAAGATATTCTCGATGTTGGGCAACCACCAAATCCTCCCGTTGCTGCTGTACCAACTTTAGAGATTGAGCTCGATATTGTTGGAGGGAGCGATCTAACTCTTGATAGTTGGTTAGGGCCTATACGTCGGTTGTTGAAAGGAAATCATACAGTAAGAAAAGTTAAAGAAGTTGATTGAAGAAACATACCAATTCTAGAGCATGGTGCAAGCCTTCCATTCGGGGAGCCAGTTCTTCTAAATTCAATATTCGAAGACTCTGGTGAGAAAGGGAAGAAGAAGGGGCGGACGATATTGAAGGTGGGGGTTCACTGATAAGAGGAAGAATAGGGGTGGTAGCCATAGGTTGAGGCGAGGGTTCGAAGGAAAGAGAAGGAGGAGCACTGGCCAGAAGGTTCACCTGGGATGAAGTCGGGGGCAAAGAATCAGGAGCAGGAGGGGGAAAGTGCGCTACAATGTGTGAGGTGGTCACATCAAAATTTACGAAAGGGAATTGGTTTGGCGAGGAATCCGGAGAGGATGATATGATGAGCATAGGGCTGGAGGAGCCTTCGTTGGGAAGGTGAGAAGTAGAAGGAGGTGGGCTAGTGCCCATAGGAGGTGAAGAGCTCTTCAGGCGAAGGGTAGAAGGGAAAATAGGCAGTGGGGAAATGTCAATTATCATGGGTTCAAAGATGGAAGTGTGTTCCGGGGAAAAAGAAGGCAAGGATGCACAAGTATCTACTGTTGATGGACATGGATGCACGATCTCTCTAGAATCATCTTCGGGTTGTGATGAGGGAGGAGGCGACGCCTGCATACCCGAGGCGGGGTGGAAGGAAAGGGGAGAGTTAGGGTTTGTCGGTTGCACCGGGGAGGAGGATGGGCTGATTATTGTAGTTTCGCATGGGGCGGATGTAGCAGGGGTTTCAGACGAGAAAGTAGAGATGTGATAGGGGACGGTGGTAGACGGGGCCGAAGGCGAAGATGAAGCTGGCGGCTGACCATCACCCCGTTTGACCCGTGGGTAACGGCTTGCTATTTCGCGGAAGAAAGAGGAATGCATCCTATCCGTGGGAGAAGGAAGGAAAAGTGTTGAAGGGGATTATTGGGGGCACTGGAAGATGGCGCCGGAAAGAAGAACAGATGCAGAAAAGGGAGATGAGAAGGCGGAAGGGATGAAGATAACTAAAGAAAGGAAGATGAAGCATCCCCTATAAAAGGAGGGAAAAATGGGCTGATAATGTCTATTGGGCTCCTAGTTAGTAGAAAGGGAGGCCCTAAGCAGAAGGGTAACGAAGATTTATTTCTTTGATGGCCCGTTATATAATAAAACCCTTGCTTTCAATAGAGAGGATGGATGAGGGTATTCCCTTCGGGACGAAAGAAGGAAGAGTAGCGGTGGAAAAGCAGCTCCCTTTTTATGCTGAAGGCCTTAGGGCAAATATATATTATTTTATCCCCATGTGGTGGCGGAACGGAAGGCGAGGTCTCTCGCTATATATCATTTTTATCCCCTGAGCGAAGTTGGTCATTATTCAACTATATATTATTTTATCCCCGTGTGGTGGTGGAACGGAAGAACTGAGGTCTCCTCAGTTACTTATCATTTTTATCCCCGCGAAGCGGAAGAAGTTGAATTCATTATTCAACTATATATTATATTATCCCCGTGCGGTGGTGGAACGGAAGAACTGAGATCTCCTCAGTTATATATCATTTTTATCCCCGCGAAGCGGAAGAAGTTGAATTTATTATTCAACTATATATTATTTTATCCCCGTGTGGTGGTGGAACGGAAGAACTGAGGTCTCCTCGCCATTTATCATTTTTATCCCCGCGAAGCGGAAGAAGTTGAATTCATTATTCAACTATATATTATTTTATCCCTGTGCGGTGGTGGAATGGAAGAACTAAGATCTCCTAAGTTATATATCATTTTTATCCCCGCGAAGCAGAAGAAGTTGAATTCATTATTCAACTTTATATTATTTTATCCCCGTGTGGTAGTGGAATGGAAGAACTGAGGTCTCCTCAGTTATATAGCATTTTTATCCCCGCGAAGCGAAAGAAGTTGAATTCATTATTCAACTATATATTATTTTATCCCCATGTGGTGGTGGAACAGAAGAACTGAGGTCTCCTCAGTTACTTATCATTTTTATCCCCGCGAAGCGGAAGAAGTTGAATTCATTATTCAACTATATATTATTTTATCCCCGTGTGGTGGTGGAACGGAAGAACTGAGGTCTCCTCAGTTACTTATCATTTTTATCCCCGCGAAGCGGAAGAAGTTGAATTCATTATTCAACTATATATTATTTTATCCCCGTGCAGTGGTGGAACGGAAGAACTGAGGTCTCCTCAGTTATATATCATTTTTATCCTTGAAGCGGATTCATTATTCAACTATATATTATTTTATCCCTGTGTGGTGGTGGAACGGAAGAACTGAGGTCTCCTCAGTTACTTATTATTTTTATCCCCACGAAGCGGAAGAAGTTGAATTCATTCTTCAACTATATATTATTTTATCCCCGTGTGATGGTGGAACGGAAGAATTGAGGTCTCCTCAGTTATATATCATTTTTGTCCCCGCGAAGCGGAAGAAGTTGAATTCATTATTCAACTATATATTATTTTATCCCCGTGTGGTGGTGGAACGGAAGAACTGAGGTATCCTCAGTTACTTATCATTTTTATCCCCGCGAAGTGGAAGAAGTTGAATTCATTATTCAACTATATATTATTTTATCCCCGTATGGTGGCGGAACGGAAGAACTGAGGTCTCCTCAGTTACTTATCATTTTTATCCCCGCGAAGTGGAAGAAGTTGAATTCATTATTCAACTGTATATTATTTTATCCCCGTGTGGTGGCGGAACGGAAGAACTGAGGTCTCCTCAGTTACTTATCATTTTTATCCCCGCGAAGAGGAAGAAGTTGAATTCATTGTTAAACTATATATTATTTTATCCCCGTGTGGTGGTGGAATGGAAAAACTGAGGTCTCCTCAGTTTCTTATCATTTTTATCCCCGTGAAGCGGAAGTAGTTGAATTCATTGTTCAACTATATATTATTTTATCTCCGTGTGGCGGTAGAGCAGCAGAGTCGGGTCATTTAGCGACTCTATATTATTATATTCCTAGTAGGGTAAAAGGGCAGAAGAGCCGAAGTATGCCCCAAATATGTGTCATTCTATTGTGGTATGAGGAAGGTAAAATGGGGCATAACTTAAGAAATGCTGGAAGAAGAAGACAAGCGGGAAAAGTTCATTGCTTTAGAAAAATTACACATTCTAGTTCTTTTTACAAGAAGAAAATAAGAGACCCTTATATATATAGGGTATTACAGTTCTTTGTTAGGAGGAGCTAACGGAGTTTCTTTGCACGGCGGAGGTTGGCACATTAGTTGCCGAAAGTAGGATTGCTGCAGGAAGATCTGCTTAGATAGTTCCTTCTGGGACCCTGCTAGCTGTTGGTGTAAAGAGTAGTTACTGGCAGAAACCTCCCTCAACCGCTGCTGGAAATACCTCACTTGTTCTTCCAGGTTAGCAATATAGCGTTGCTCATTCACATTTTCTTCAGCAGGAAAGGAACTGCTGCTTTGCTCAGACATTTTGTCCATGGCTGGGGGAAAAGAAAGAAAAAGATGGATGTTATACAGCCGAGGTTGGAGCTCCTTATAACGATGGAGGAGGAGGGTGCATTTATTAGAAAATGAAGGAAGGATAATGAATGCTAGTAAGGAAGGGAAAACGTAACGACAGTAGGTGAAAAGTCGCTGGTACAGTAATTATAAGGAAAAAGGGTCTGAATCCCCTGGAGATGGTAAAAGAAAGTATGTTCAGGCGAGATTACAGTCTTTCTGATGACAGAAACCTTACCTACACAGGAAAACGACAAAAACGAATACCAATTCCCTCCTTCATTTTTATTAACATACTTAAAATGATTACATCGTTTAATCTATGAAGGTTTTCTATGATTGCTCTTAACAGAAGAAGTGGGAGAGGGCTTCTTGGGAGAGGAAGGTGCCAAGATGACCCTGTAGAGCTCGCCTTGAGCAGAAGGAATGACTGGTGGACCTTCATCAAAAGGAAGCAGATGGATCCTCGCTGGGGAGACTGGAATGACTGGTGGACCTTCATCAAAAGGAGGCAGACAGATCCTCGCCGGGGAGACTGGAATGAAGGCCAGGGCCGGTGGAAGTGGGGGAAGTTCAGCAGAGGCCCGAGGATCTCCCACTGTGTACTCCCATGTTAAAGGAGGGTTCCACACCCGATTGCGGAAAGAAGGGAAGGGTGCTCGATAAGACCTCCCCGTGGGAGGGGAGGGAGCTGTGGTGTGAGGCGGAAAAGGAAGGGGGCGGAAAGCTGAGGTAGCTGTCGAGCGGGTCTCAGAATCTTCAGCGTCTCCGGTGAGCCAGTCCCACAGCTCGAAAGATTCAGAGTCCGAAGAAATCTCAATGGGGTGTCCCGCTGAAGCCATGAGAGTGAGGTGGAAGGACGAAGACATGGAGGGTGATAATTTATAGTTGAGGGAAAGGAACTGCAGTAGTTCTTGGGAAGGGGAAGAAGGTGAAGAGACTGATATCGTAATGGCAGTAACATAGGTACTCATCAAGATATCGTTTCCGAAGCAGTAAGAGAGACAGTGAAGGTCAACAGGCGAAAGTCATTTAATTTTTGGCCGAGCCAAAATTGGGTCGAATACGAATAAGACCATCCGAGACCTTCTAAGTGAGTTCCCGAACAAACAAGGTGATTGCGCATGCGACACGAGAAAAGAAACGTCAGCGTAAAAAAAGAAAAGCACAAAATTGGTTCAGAATTCCCGACCCGCAAGGAGGCATACAAGGAGAACAACAAAAAGCTGCGTTAGTACAATTACTCTTCAGCATTACGAAAGGAGTCATTACAGGAAGTAGGATGTTAGGAGTTACAGCTCAAACAATTCGGGGGGACACTTAGATAAGGCATCTACGGGATTTAAATAACTAGTGTTCGTACCGGGGGGCGGATATCCCCGTTCAACATTTAGAGCCGAAGACCCATCAAAGCCCAATATGAACAGGTCCACCCCCTTCTTGACATATCGCCCTTTTAGATCAGCTTCCTGTTCCTGCAGCTGGGACTGGCAGTTGGTTAGCTGAGCCTGACAATTAGCCAGCTGGGTTTGGCTTTCAGTTAGTTGGGACACCAAGGCATCCTTCTCAGTGGCTGCTTTTATAGCTTGTTGACCCAGAGCTGAAAGGGCTTCGGAGTATTCTTTATGAAGGGCAGACTGTTGCCGAGCCACTGCTGACAAAGCTTGAGGAAGAGCAGCCACCATGGAGGAGAGTTCTTGACACTTCTCTATGCAAGATTTCTTAGTGGCTTCCCAGGCTTGGCGTTCCAGTCGAAGCTGTTGGTGTTCTTGCTGGAGCTGTTGGATAGCAGTCGAAGAATCGACGGCTTTAATAATGGCGTCCCCGAGCTGCCCCTTATAATCTTTTAGTTCACGGGCAAGGAGATCCACCTGCTGCAGTTCACTGGACTAGAGGAAGACTTGCTGTTCGAGGTATTCATTTCTTCGCTGAAGCTCCTCCTTTTCACTTTGGATCAGGGCCAATTGTGTCATGACATCTTCACATTGGCCCCTCAGGTCAGATTCTTTTTGTTCTCTCTCGCTTAACTGCCGAGTGAGTTGTTTCTGCTGCGCTAGAGAGGCGAAGTGGCGTGCCTCTATCTTTGGGTGAAATTGAGCGGATGAACTACCATTTTCTTTGTCTTGAGGAAAGAAAGCACCATCAGTATATGCTGACACACAGAGATATGTACAATAAAGATGAGAAGGGGACAGTAGGTACCTCAGCCAACAATTTGCCTACTTGTTCGCAAGGGCCTTGCACACCTGATTGATTGAAAAATTTCACCTCCGACGGATCTGCAGCAGAGGCCCCAATGTAGCCCTTGAGGGGGTCGAAAGGGGAAGGTCCTCTCCTTCGGAAGGAAGCGTGGGTCCGACGCACTGAAGAGGGGCGGGAGAAGTAAGTATGTCGGAGGGGAGAGGAGCAGAGATGGACTCGGAGAATCATGTGAAGGGGGTGAATTAGGAGAATGGGAAGGGGAGTCCCCTCCTTGAGGAGACGAAGATGGGACGGATGAGGTAATATCCTTTCTCCTCGGTTTGTAAATGGTTAAGGATTGCGAACCATGTTGACCAGAGGAGGAAGGGGGAAGAGTAGATGAACTCGGGGCTCCTTTCTTAACGAGCCACAGTTTCTTCCGAGGAGAAGAAGGAGCTGCCACCGACTTACCCCTCTTTGTTGAGGCCTTCTTCTTCTTGGCAGCCTCAACCTCTTCTCCTTTCACCAAAGCATCCTGCATTAGATTATCTGCAAAATGCATTGGTGAGAAAGATGAATAATGCAGGGAGAAAGTTATATTGACGGGTAAGTGTCATCCTACCTATAGCAACTGAGGTCGCCAAGGGAGAGGGGATAGTCCGAAGTGGCTTAGGAGGGGAGTTTTCATTAAATGATCCGAACAATAATGAGACTCTCCCAGGATTCTATAAACTTTCGAGAAAGGGCATTGGGTCCTCATTTCCCGGAAGGGAGGCAGTTCAGGAAGTTCTAACTTCCAGGTGTCCGAGTAAGGTAAAGATACTGAAAGCTGCACAAAGAAGTACAATTCTTCCCATCCCTTATGGGAAGTAGGCATGTTCACTAGAAATTGTGATGCAGATGGTGAAGAGATAAAAAAGGAAGATTTCAATTGAAAGAAACAGTGGAATATTTGAGGGTTTAAAGAGAGGTTTAGATGTTGAAACACTATAGAGGCCCCCGACATAATTCGAAAGGAATTAGGGGTAAATTGGTTCAAGGGTAGTCCGTAAAAGTCTAAAATGTCTAAATAGATGGAAGGTGCTGGTAGAGACAGGCCATTGAGGAACTGTTTGGAGAAGAAGGAAGTTAGACCAGGAGGAGGACAGTGTGGTTGATGCATCTTGGTCGTAAAGCAGCATTTCAGGGAAGGGTCTATAAACCTGTCCTTAAGGTTAAAGAAATAAGGGTCGCGGTCTAATTGGGTTATGGTGTGCTCATACCACACAGATGAGGGAATGGTCTTAGAGGACATAGGTATAAAACAGGACAGAATACTTACTTGAGGGGTTAGAGGAAGAGCGTATAAGAAGGGAAGGGTTGGGTCACTGAAATGCCACCGGTGAAAATCGCAGGAGAGAGAAGTGGAAGGGACGGGATTGTTGGGTACACTAAGTAATACCTAAAAGAAAAAGGCGGAGGCTTATATAGGGTTTTTGTGATGGTTCAACTATAGGAGAGAAAAGGAGAAGCGGGGCCTATGGGCCCATTAGGCCGCCTCAAGTATATGCGGTGGAGCTGTAAGAGAGGAGTAAATTTGAATTAGTAAGACAAGGATGGAGTAGGAACCTTATATAGTTGAAAAGTCAAGCTTATAACTTCGCTTGACTATTTTTTGGGGTTGACTAATGATACCTCCGTTACCTCTTCTCTATGAACTAGATAGGAGGGCTCACAGGCAAGGCGTTACCCGAACCAATTAGCGGGTTCAGCGGAGAAAAAAGAGAGGAACGGTTCGGGCGCGAGCGCCTGAAATAATTGGCACGAGAGAGCTAGTGAAGGTAATCAACACGACAAAGCAAAGGAGGGGGGAGGCACTTCGTTGGGAAATAAGTCAGAATCGGTTCAGCCAGATAAGCCTAGAGGCAGACGGGACAGATAAGAATCGGCCCGGCCTAGTCAGTCTAGAGGTCGTTCGGTGGGGGGAGAAGGAGAGTGGGTTCGGGCTGGTGGGGAGCCCAAACGTTATACCATCCGTGAGCTATAGACCTAAGTTAGTTTCACCAAAAGTGGATGGTTGAGGGGGACAGGATAACCTAGTTTTCTGAAATATAGATGAGGAGGTGTTATGTAACAGAAGGAGAGGTCCCCACATAATATTCCGAGGAGCCTTCGCCCCTCGTATCTGTAATAGAATTATTCTCCAGGTGGACGTAGTGGCCACGTGTACGATGAGGACAACCCGCGAGGTAGCGATGGATCAGAGAAGGAGGATAAAAGGGAAGAGGAGGACAGAAGGAAAGGAGATCCGCATTATTTTCAGCAAGCAAGAAACGAAGATGCAGGAAGAGGAGAGCTATCACTACCTCACCGGAGAAGGAGAGTAGCTTATCTGCTATATCGTACTCTTTCTTGTATTGGGATTAAAACTATAAGAGGTTTTCTCCTCCACCTCGGGAAGTTTCCTTTCCGGAAAGGAGGACGTTCATAGTTGAAAGTACTTGGGCATTGTCCTCGGTGAGAGAACTCACCTCCGTGGAGTAGGAATACTTATTCCGAACCACGTTACATCCTGTGTTCTAGTTTTCATTGCCTGTGTTGGTTTGCGTTTCTTTGCTTCGTCTTCTCATTTTCACTGTTGCGGCCTGTGAGAACTCCCTAAAAAGCTCCCTTCGTGCCTTCGTCACATCGAAAGGAGATAAACGAATTTTACTCGCCGCATCAAGACTTATTTGTTAAGATGAAACCCTTCTTGGTTGAGTGGCTGAGTTCACTGAGTGGATGAGTATCTGAGCTAGTTGAGTGATTGAACTGTCAATTGTCAAGCTGCCTGAGTAACCGAATTAGCTAAGTGGCTAAGTTGTTAAGTGTCAAGCTGTTTGAGTAGTTAAGCTAACTGAGTGGTTGAGTCGTGTCCAAGTGGTCGAGTCACTCGAGTAACCAAATCATCGAGTCACAGAGTAGTTGGGTCATCGAGTCGCCCAAGTGGCCAAGTCACTGGTAGCCCCAAATGATTGAGTCGTCGAGTGACTAAATCACCAAGTTATCGAATGGAAAGTGATGTCGAGGCTTGTGTTTGATATAATTTTCTTAAAACAGAATCATTTCCTCTAGTGGTGCTTTGAGATTACAACAGACGACTATTTTTCAGGATACAATAGCATAACTATGTATACAAGAAAGTATGGATTTTTCAAGACAAACTGAGAATGCACCCAAATATTATCACAGAAAAGTTATTGAGCAGGTTGTTCAGCAAGGAGAAAGACAACGCAGGAGAGTAAAGTTAAATGGAGAGCTTGTTTGTGTTGTGTTATTTTTTGTCCGAGATCGTAACTTCATTATATAGACTCTGAGATATATCATTCAATTAATTATCGAGTAAAGACCATTTATTGCCTTTGCCTATTCAATTTGAAACTTTAGTCACCAACCATTAATGGTTAATTGTTTCATCAGGGCAGTTACAAAATTGCTATTAATTATTTAACCATTTTAGTTCAATAATTAATGATTAGTAGGTGCCTTAAGTTTTGTGGCAAGATTAACAATCAAATTCTCCAAGGCAACATTCAATTTATGTTCCATATGCACTATTGAAATGCATCTAATAGGTCTATTTCAAAATGAGTATTCAAATTTTTTTGCTACTCTTCTTATCGAAGTACTATGGTTTCAAAATCAGTTGAAAGGGTGAGGATGTGAATGGCCGGAACACAAGTGATGGTGTAAGTTTAAAATTAGTAATTCATTCAACTGTCCTACAAATAATCATGTTTATTAAGCAAAAGAAAAGGAAAAAAATAGTGACCAAGGCCATAAATTTGTTACACATTAATTCCAAGCAAAAGTGCAAATTTTTTTAAGTAAGTTACTTAAGATATAACTACATATCAATTATAACATGAGCTTCCTTTATTCAAATTTAACATTGATGAGCATTATTGAGCATTCTCAGACCGAAAACATGCTCTTCCCACTAAGCTATATATATGATTTTAATTTATTGAACGAGTGACACTTTTATATAGGAACAGGTTCAACCAACACCAAAGAGATATTATCTTTCATCTTATTATCGGAAATGGTGTACTCATCGGTGTACCTATATACGTCTTCCATTGATATTGAAAAGCTGAGTATTCTTTCAATTATAGGTCAAGCTACTGATGTTGGGTCGAGACGTTCCTCATTTAGATCCTTCCATGATTTCTCCACTATCTCTTGCAGCTTCTTGCATGCAACTTTGACATCTACGCCATGCTCTTTCATGTAACTTTGCACCGTAGAGGCAAAATGATCCCTCTCTTGCTCCGTCTAAAAATTTTGTTTAATTAGAACTATCAAACATTAATTAATTGTCGATAAACTATACATTAATATTGTATCAAAGGAAGTGAGTAAATTGATTATATACCTCATGTGATCTTATATCATTGAGGAGTCTACCAAGTACACGGCAAGCTTCCACCGGCTTGGGAGAAGTAGAATACCAGTCGAATACCTCTTTTGTTGCCACTTCTCCCATACCTAAATACATGGAACAAATGACGAAAGAACATGCACAGGAGATCAACGAAACACGCAAGTGTTCGTCGAGCGATGGCACATATCACTCTACACCCCACTTGGATTCTTCAAAATATGATCTACGATTATCAACTGTGTCGATTAAGAAAATAAAATAAAATTAGTCGACAAGTTTTAGGATATATAATAGAAGCCAAATCTCTTTCCTGTTAACATACGTACTTCATTTCGAAGGTATTGCACACGATACTTCTCGTTAGGTTCCAATTCTGCTTCAAATTCTTCTAAACTCTTTAATAGCTTCAAATAAAAATCTTTTATATATTCTGGTAAAGAACAATCGACAGTTTCACGATTCCACCTAAATGTATACGAAAATAGGAGCAAATAGGTGAGCATTCCTGATATTGGTATAAGAATGGATATATATATGAGAACTAATTAATTATATATCATTTAAGATGAATTTGTTTTATAATATTTTAGTCCCATCACGTATGACTTTACCACAACAATATTAAAGGAATTAATTGAACACAAAACTATTAAAATTTAAACTGAATGGGCTAAAAACAAACCTCTTCATTGCCTCAGTTATAAGTCTACGCTCTTCGAATGTACTATAGTTGCCATAAATATCATCCATAATTAATAGAAGACAAAATGCTTTGGTGCACATCACTCGTGCATGAGAATATTGAGGCTCGTAATACAAGCCAAGAACTCAATAATAGCCTTCCGCAATTCGATCCCGAATAAAACTTTGAGATTTAGCAAGTGCTAAGTCATTCCACCATCTTTAAATTAGCATATATATCATCCATGAGAAATAGAACAATTAGTTTATATATACCACAAATTACTTAAAATTAGGCAAATAGAACTGACCAAATTAAGATAATGTATGAAATTTATGTGAGATTTTTAACATTAGTCGAACTTGTGTAATTAATATTATAGTTATTAAAGTTCATGTAAAAAAATTTCAAGTGCTACGATAGTACTTCTATAACTATAAAGCAATAATTTTGAAGTTCCTATCAAATGTCTTACTATATTTATATATTGATATTAAACAAATGCGAAAGATTATGTCGTTTGTGCATGCATATTCACATATATTATTAAAAAATTCTATAAAAAAGAAAATTTAAATTTACTTACATTGAAACTTTCTTCAATTCTTCTTGATGAAGAGATTGCAGTATATTGAAATCCAGTTTTACAAGTTCTAATATGACATCATTTCGCATCGCATCCTTTTGATAAATAGGTATATATATTCTTACCAAGAGATTTTTAATCCTTCGACATAGCAGTACCTCAAGGAAAAGTGTTACTTGTACCGCTAGAGGTTGTTCAAGTTCACTCAATAAGGATACTAGCTGAGACTTTGTAAAATAATTGGCTTCATCAAGTATAGTCTCTCCATGTGTTGCGAGGTAAGACGCATTATATATATATATAAAAAAAATATGGAACCGCCACATTAGCGACCCCCCACCGCTGCCCCTACGTGTGGAGGGGGGTAAATTAGGTATCAGGTGGCTAGCTTAGTAATCCCTTTGCATCTCCATTCAAGGTAGATATAAACCTTCCATTATTATCTTCGAACTTTTTAAAAGTATCTACAAGAGTACATATATAACCAATCAATAGTAAATGTTCATAAAAATAATAATTAGTTAATATTAATTATCATATTGTATCAATCTATTTAAATAGTTTTATACTTTTTTAATATATATATATATGAAAGCGAGATTTCATGATAATTTTAAATCTCCAACCATGGCAACAATTTAGCTTGTAACAATATGATAAGTTGCCATCTCTTTTTTTGTAATCATTCTTTTATTAGGACAGCATGTAAAATTTCTATCAAGCCACCTACATAAAACTAATACAAGTAATCAAAATGAAATTTTTTGATAAATGATCTATGAAAATATTTATTTTTTATCACGTAAAGAAAGACAAATTAAAATTATCTTGAATTTCAATTTTTATTATATATTTTTAAATTTTATAGATAACAACATAAATATATATTATTTAATAATTTTAACTTGTTTCTATTGTTACCTGCAGAAAGATTATACCCATATTGAAGGGGATCGGTATGGCGGCTAGAGGGGGTGAATAGCCTTCTTCGTAGGGACGTCGTATTTTGCTCGTCTATGTCGCGTGCTTGTCTACGATTATTGTTAGCGCGGAATACTAATACAAATATGAATACTAACAACAAATACAATCACATGCAAATACACACGATATACGTGGTTCGGAACCGAATGGTTCCTACTCCACAGGCGAGCTCCTCGAGCTCTAGTTATGCGCACGACACTAACTATAACACTCCTTTTCGACTACACGTCGGAGGTGGAGAAACCTCTCACAAGCAATTACAATGTAATATAGAAATACAAACAAGAATACAAATACAATACAAAAGAAACTCTTTTCACCGATTGCTTTTGATCACTTGTTTGTTGCTTGCTTTGCTTGGCTCTTGAAGGATCGGAATCGCGAGAATTCCTCCAATAGCTCCACAAAAACCATGGCGAAATCCTCCAACTCGAGCTCCATTTATAACCTGCATCAATTGTTTTAGGTGCCTAGATCAGCCAAAAGGCCCGATTGCCCCTGGCGTTGTCTCACAACGGCGGATCTCACGTCGGACAAGTTCCAGCGGATCACCTACCCGATCATTGCCGGACCATGGCGGTCATCGTACCTAATAATCGTCGCTTTCGATCGGCTACGAGCGCGATCTCTCCCGACACTTCCATCATCGATCATTGCCATCCCTCGGCGATCATTGCTGTCAACGTCGATCATTGCCAATCCATGCGATCCCAAGCACCAAAACGCAGCCTTACACCAGTCGAACCCTAGTCGACTTGGACCAGTCGAACAGGCACCTATGCCAGTCGACTGCTGTCGGGCAATCCTCAAACACCAAGTTGTTTGAGCCTCCGACACTCAGTCTTAGCCACTTGGCTAAGTCCACATCCCTCATGGAGTTCCCCACCGAAGCTCTCTTCCCTTTGCCTACGTCCCTCGGATCGCCAAGCGCCGCGCCGCAACGCCATCCTTCTCGTCTCATGCCCTAGAAGTATGCTTCCCCTTTGGGCTCACTCCATTCGCTCCCTGTCCGGCGGTCCCTCGGATGCACCAAGCGCACGGCTTCGCAATGTCATCCTTCACCGACTCAAGGACCCCGAGCCTAGTGAACTTACCAAGTCCTTAAGACTTTCCATATGCACTGCGCGACGGCCGCAATGCATTTCTCACCAAGCACCAAGCGCACGGCTTCGCAATGCTTTGGACTTTCCCATGCCAAGCACCAAGCGCACGGCTTCGCAATGCTATGGACTTTCCCTCACCAAGCTCCATGCTTGGATTTTCCATGCCAACCCCATGTTGGACTTTCCCATGACAATCCCATGTCATGAATTTTGTCTATCATCAAAATCCTATTAGGGTACTGCTCGAGTCAAACTCGAGTCAACCTGGGACGATTGCACCAACAATCTCCCAACACATATTGCCTATGCAATCGAAATCTAAGAGAAGTTTCATAAAGTCCATAGTTCTCGTCATCAGCCTCAAAGGTCAACTTTAATGCGTCGTCTATTTCATCTTCAAAATGATAGTCCAGTCTAAGAAGTTGGACTGAATCAATCAAATTCATAACTGTTAGTATGAGCTCTTAGTGTCAATTATGAGATGATAGATGAAGGAGACTTTTGTATTATATTCTTATATTAATAAAGATAAAGATTGATTATTATATTTCTTTATGCGTGTGCCAGCTAAATAAATATAATAATGACCTTGAATAATAGGTTCTTATCTACAGTATATCAATTGGTAGAATTGATTATGAGAAGCTGTAGAGAACACTATTCTTAAATATTCCTAGTCGAGTATTGTATTAATAGATAAGGGCTATATTGATACATTGAGACTAGCATGTAGGTCAATGGATGACTTGATCTCACAAGTCATGGATATGTGATATCACATTGACACATAGATATATATATATTGGAGACTATATATACTGAATTTACTCATCATGAGAAAGTATCATGAATCGTTATATGAGTGTCATATACTTTCTCATGTGACTATTGGTATGAATAGTCCTTAGACCTGAAGTTACTACGGTTCCCTACATAAGGAGTTATATATTTTGGTATCGTCAAACGTCACCCGTAACAGGGTGGACTATAAAGGCGGTCACTGGATATGTAACAAATTATGCGGAGGGATGTGAGTGATATATGTAGATGGGATCTATCCCTCCCATATGACGGGAGCGATATCTTTGACCTCTTGATAAAGTAGGACCACGAAATGCATGACCATGCTCAAATAAGTCAATATGAGATATTGAGCTCATTTGTTTGAGTGAGTCTACTTGGGGATCAAGAAATATAAAGATCGGTAAGAGGGTGACACGGTCTATGCCTCATTGATCGATCTGAGATTTCATGGATAGGAGGACACAATCATATGATAATAGTCACAGAAGATGTTGTCGGATCTCGACATTCTCATCACTTGGGTAGCAATGATGTATTGCTAGATGCCGCTCATTGTTTATGTATATAAAATAGTTTTTGGATACATTGCTAACGTTATGAGAGCCTATAGGGTCACACACAAAGAACATATTATTTTGGAGATGAAATCATTTTAGTTTGACTAAATGAATTATTAGTTAATTGGATTAACTAGAATGAGTAAGACTTATTACTTGGCTAAATTTGAGTTGGACTCAAATTGGTTTATGTTGAGTTAGACTCAAGTCAAACCAAGTGAAGAAGGCTAAAATGATTAATCATGATTTACACGGATTAATGATTAATTGTGATTAATCATGGTTTAAACGAATTAATAAAATGGGGGTTTTTTAAATGGGATTTAAAAGCTCATTAATATGCATTTAATGAGCATTAATTGACTTCCTTTTTTTCAACGTGGAGAATAAGGAAGAGTGGAAGTGCATTTGCATTATTTGTGTTTTTTGATTTCAATGTGGTTAATGAGAATAATTTTGATTAATCTCATATTGCTTTTCTCTTGAAGCCGAGAATAGAGTGAACGAAGAGAGACTTTGGTGTGGTTGCTAGCACAACCAAAAGGTTCACCTCTTCTCTCCAAGATCGTGTGTGTGGATACCTTAGAGATACGGTTACCCTAACCGTATTGTGATCCGACCAAGTCTTGGACGAGCGGGATAAACGAAGGGCGTCACATCGAAGATATACTTCTTCCTCTAGATGAGATCTAGCAAAAGTAGGATACGAAACGTTTATGATTTTTCGCTTGGATTTCTGAAGGGATCCTAATTTTTCCGCTGTAATTTTTTTTTTGTTTATCGCTCGGGATCCCTACAATAAGTTGCAGTATGCCACTGTTGGTGTCCCTGAACATGCACTTTACTTGCAACTTTAATTCTTCAACTCTCTCTATCGACCTTTGAGTGGACTCCTGCTGCATCATCAAAATTCTTAGATAATATATATCCAACGACATATATTTAATCAGGATATATATATTCATTTGTATGTAGCAAATAAGACTTCAATTTGTAAGAACTCATTCAGGAATATCGAATAATTTAAGAAGATGGATACCTGTGTTTGCGAGCGAAAGGATCTTTCGATGAAAAAATCACCCCAAACGCTTGGATGATATTGTGTAAACTTACGAACCACAGGTGCTTCATTATCACCAGCAAAAGTTAGTGATGGCTTCTCCATCTTAATTATGAGTTGTGCTCTTTGGCTACCCTTCTCTTGGCATTTATAGGCTTAATTTTTTCACTATTAATTCCTGCAATGATTCTTCCTTTGTCAATATTTTTTTTTTAAATTTAGAGGAATTTGAGATGGATTCGAGTGACTAAAGCTGCTGATCTTTCTCCATAGAATGTGATGTGCTCCTAATATATTTTAAGAATTTTTTACAGTTTCCAACCCTAATTTTTAACTCTCCTCAAAATCTAAGCTGATGCAAATTATCCTATTACGTGATATTTGTAAATAAAAAATCTATTATGATCAAAAAGAGATTAAAATAATAATAAGACACACCAAGTTTGAGTGACAAATAATGCATGAATGAAAGTAATTTGAGATCATTAAATATTTTTATGAAATAGAGAGAGGAGTCTCAGATGGAATTATCACCTTAAATGCTAGCTAGGATCATATTTTTTAATGACTGTTTATCCATCTTAATTATGAATTGTGCAAAATTTTCAAACGATGCGCGATTCACTTATTTCTAGATTTGTCTTAATTTCTTGAAGTGAGTCCCACTGATAGGTAAAAAAACCTTAAATGTCCAAATTTTGATTGAGTCACCAAGTTGTTTGGTACAAAAATAACTAATCCAGGGTGACCACGCTTTGATTCGAACCGTGAACCGAACCGAAACCAATGACTCAAAAATCGAATCGAAATCGTTTTTTCGATTCCGGTTCGGAAATCGGAACCGGAGACATGATTCGGTTTTGATTTCTAAATTTTTGAAATCAGAACTAAACTGAAATTGGAATCGAATCGGAATTGGAATCAGAATCGGAATCGAAACTAAGTATTTTTTGTATTGAAATTTGAATTGAATTTTTAAAAGAAGATCTTAGGCAACAAGAGATAATAAAGAAGAATAATGAAAACTTATATGATCTTACAATCGAAGACATATCAATCTCTACCTTTGACAATATTTCAGATTAAATTTAGATAAGAGGATCATATTTAAATGGTAATTGAATTATGAGGGGTTTGACTCCTTCAGACCCACAAGGAGACGCAGAGAACTTAATTTATATAAATTAAGTTTAAGTTTTTTTATTGTAAAATTAAAGAATAAGAGATGTAACATATAATTGTAATTATAAGAATAATAATATATATATTATTTTTTTTAAATTTATTGATGTGAATTTATTAATTAAATATGTTTCGATGATAATTTTTTATAATAAATATTTTAATTTTTTATAATAAATATTTGATTTAAAGAGTTATATAAAATAAATAAATCGATATAAATTAAATCTCTACATATAAAACTTAAATTTAAATATAATTTAAATTAAAATAAATTTATCGATTTAATGAATTGGAAAATAATATATTTAAATTGAGAGATTTAAAATTAAATAATTTAAATTTTGGTTCTAAATAGTTTGAACTGAAACAAAATCGTAAGGATCTGAAACCGTTGGTTAACGGTTCGATTCCGGTTCCGATTCCGATGAATGATGAATCGGAACCATCGACGATTTCGAAATCAAACTCAAACTATAAGGGACAGGAATCGACGGATCCGAAATCGGAACCGAAATTGTTGATAAGCGATTCGGTTCCGGTTCCATTGGATGGTAAATCAGAATCGACGATTCTAAAACCGAAACCGATGATTTCGGAACCATGGTCATCCCTACTCATTATATATATATATATATATCATTAAAACAATATGCTTTTTATAAATCCTAAGTTAAACTTTTAATGTCTACTATTGGTCTTGATTAATTAATACTATCATTCTTTGTATTTTTGGCCTTATAATATCTATTACAACTAAGTGTCTTTCTTCTTCTTCTTCTTCTTCTTCTTTTTTTTTTTTTTTATTTTCATGTATGTGGATTTATTTATTGGTATTCATGTAATAGCGCATGTTAGTTCTCATGGTGGACATCATCTTAAATTTCTCTGTGTTAACACTAATATACACTTTGATCGAGCAGTAGGATTAATATTTTGCTATCTTTTCTATTGTTGGAGCCCTGTTAGTAATTCAATATTACTACTCTCTCTCTCTCTCTCTCTTTAATTTTGATTAGTTTATATCTATCTAGCAATTAATTCCGATAAAATAAAATACAAAAATGTACCATCGAAGCCTTCGTTAAACACCAAATCTCATCTCCTATATCTTTGAACGAAAGAGGAGCTAGGTGTACCATCGAAGCCTTCGTTAAACACCAAATCTCATCTCCCCTAGGAGATCTCGTGATGATGCTTTATTCTTCGTTCACCCCCCACAAAGGGTAAAATTGATATTTTTGAAACATCAGAAAGTTCAAACAAAATCAATTATGTGAAAAAAAAACAGCAATTTTTTTTATATAAAAAAATCAATTTCTAATCCGAATATGATTTTAAAAATTAACCTCGAGTATGCGAATTTATGATGCAAGAATTTTAAAATCAATTTCCAAAGCCATGATTTTCTGCATCGAATGTTGAAAACATGTGATGATGCAGCTGCACTTCAAAAGTCAGTGGGTTAGAAGAATTTTCTATGCATCGTCCACCTCTATGCTTAAAATTCTACGAAGTATCGTCAATATTTATCCACTTTGTTCGGAAGCTTATTTCATTGCCTGGAACCACCAATTCTATTTGATAACATTCAAATTAGACCAAGACGATTCTACGTTGTTCATCGGAAAGTCATTAGCATTCACAAGACCGCACTTAATTTTAATCCATTTTATAAACCGGTTAGTTATAAGTTACATCATCTATTGTCCCTAAAATCATTAATTAACCTCCAACTACGGTTGGATATTCAATTTGGTTCTCAAATATTCACGGATATTCAATTTGGTTCTCAAATATTCACGGTTCGATTCGATCCTCAACTATGATGAATTTATAGAATTTTTCTTCAAATAAAGTGACAAACCAGAGAAATTAGAGTTGAAGCGTACAAGCACTTTCTGATTTACCTCCCCACATGTTTTTTAAAAGTCATTAATTAAATTTAAACTTTGTTATAAATATAATTTTAAGTATCTTTTTCTTTTAAGGATATTTTACTAGTTTCATTTTTTTAAGTTGCACCAAGTGTCTAGGCATTCAGCCTGACTAATCCTAGAGACAGTCTAATCCCATAGAAATTTTCCACGTAAATTGGAAAATACTGACAGTGGACGAATAAATCATATTTCGTCGCTAAAATACGTGAAAAAATCCTACCTCGTGCCGATTCTTCCATTTTCTCCGTGCGACTTCCTCTCTTCCGGTGATTTTATGCTCTCCAGCGATTCTCCGCGTGACTCTTCGACGACCAGCCCCAGCGACAACTCTGGTCCCCTAGCTTCCTCTTGCGCGCGACTTCTTCTTGGTGCTTATCTCCCGCGACCGGCTTCGGTGACAGCTCCGCCCTCTGACTTATGCCCTCTGACTTCTGCCCTCCACTGTCACGCCCCAAGAGCATGCCGAGCCGAAAATCAAACGGACGGCATCTCCCCTGTACGTGACAACATTTCGGGTTAATACAAGGCCCGTAGGCCCACAACAACAACATAATATATCATAATAACAGCAGCGGAAATAAAGAGCACATACCCACAACATACATACCAAAAACATACAGGTGTACACCACCTGACAAATCCACAACCATAAAACCGTAAATAAAACGACTACACAAATAGAGTCCACGACATCACGACAAAATCCATAACAACAACAAGTCCATACATATCAAAGTCCAAGACATAACCAAAAAAACGAACTCCTCGGGAGACTCGAAAAACGGAGATGGGATGGATCGGTCGGCGCAGCTCCAAGTCGTCACAAAGGCGTCTACCTGTTACCTGGGCGACAGAAAAACCCAGGGTCGGAGGTGGTGAGTAAAACTCAGCAGGTAATCAGAGAAAACATGTAAATATATGTATCGATATTACATGTCATTCAACAGTTTAATCTACTCATACAACAAGTATACATCAGCATAACAATAGATATGCATGCATATACTAAATAAACTGAACATCAGCGATCTTTGACATACACAGCGATCGGCTACCCTATCCTGATCCAACCTGGGCATATAATCACATCATAGGGTATAAAAGTATAGTACTAACACAATACCCTAACCTGAGTCAAGAGTATCACTGTGAATATCCGATAGGTATACAAGTATCAACCTACTACCATACAGGAATATGCAATAGCATGTATGAATATGTACAAACAAATGCAACAAGCATAGTACATACAAATGCATCATCAAAGTGAGTATACATATAGACTGTATCTGTATGTATACTAATCACCATCGTCCATATATATATATACAAGCGGTATGTATATATATATATATAATCATATGCAAAACAGTATGATACGACAATGCAACATGCATGGTCATATCCTCACCTACTCGCTACCACGACCCCGGTGTGGCCTAGGTGGCGACATGACAACTATCCCGACTCGGTACCGCCACCACTCTCGAGTGACCGAGTTGGGTAGTATGATCCGATAGCATATGGCGTAAGTAGCTCGCTCACAGCGGGGTCCTATTCTTGGTGGTCACTCACTAACACTACTAATGAGTGGTCGAGTACCACGCACCCAGGACAACTGCACGCAACTCCAACTACCATCGTCAATAATGGTAGAGTGCGGCACAACAAATGCTATGCCCTCACACCAGTTACTCCTCTGGAAGTAACCTGGGAGGCAGGATGACTGACGACTCTCTCTCAACCCCAAGGGGAGACGATGTCGTCAGTATGCATGCAATGAAATGAGGGTACTGTCTCACATACAGAACATCTACCCTAGACTCTCTGTCCAACCAAGAGTCACACCCAATTGATCAGTACACTCTCTACCCTGTAGAGAGTCACTCATCAGATCATGACAAGCTAGGACCATCGGTCCGTAGCGACACACTGTCCATGACTCACATGACCATTCACACAACCCGTGGTTGGTGAATAAATGTGTCACATACAAGTATGGAATAAGTCCTACTTCTAGGGTCATACTTATCCACAGAGGATCTTTTTGCCAAATTTACAATTTAGGTCATCCTCCGTACTCTAACATCTACACCCTACTAAACCGTTCGACCTACTTACATCACATCTGTAAGTTCTAGATCATGCTAGGGAATATGTGTTATCAATAATCGAGCACACATATATATATCAACGGTAAGTTCAAGCATACGATAAACAGAGCATGATCAAGGTAATATGAACACCTAAGGTTCATATCTATGTCTAAATCTGAAAATCATTACATCTACCCGACCAGTAGGAAATTACCTACCTGCTGTCAATGCGCGTGGTAATAGAGTCCTCACGTCCGCGGACCAGTCTCGTATCCACGTCCTGCAAATATCATCAATTATCGTTCAGTGAAAGCATACAACAATAATACGATTAGCTACTACGTTATCCATGCCAACAAAGAGCACAAAATCAGAGATACTCGCTACCCACTAGAACGCTCAATCACGTTGGTGAACAAGGTCAACTCAAGCTCATTTGCTACGGTGAACTGGGATAAATCAAATCCCATTGTAGCTGTGAGCTGAGATGAACCCAGCAGTAATTCGATATTAAGAACCCCAATCCAACAGATTGCACTGAACTGACAGAACACAATTAAAAATGGAGGGGGATTGTGCTTACCAACCATTGAAGCTCCACCGTCAATTAAATCCTCACCGGCAGCAACTCCACGGAACCGACAATTATTCCCGCTACCCCTGTTCACCGGAAACCATTGCCCACCATACAGTCATCACCACATGCCATCTTTATCGTAAGAAATTCACAGAACAAACAAAGAAAGTTTCTCTTCCTCACCAGATGTTGAACCTCGTCAGCGCCCAAGTCCTAAAACCTTTCACTATCCCCTGTTTGCCGACCCACCTCCTGCCCAAATCCAACCCAATTCCGGCGGCGATCCCCTATTCACCGGCGAACTCAACACCTGCCCAATTCAATATCCAGTTAACGAACGAAATTGGTCGGAGATGCAACTCATCGTAGATAGGGAAAAGAAACCTACTGATGGAGAGATCCAAGCTCACCTGCCCTATTCGCCTGCCAAGATCTCCGGTGCCCTAACTCCGGTGCTGATCGACAGTAAGAACCCCAACCGACGGCTCTTCTCACCGGCGAAATCAACACCCTCGACGCACTACCCTAGCTCACGCTGGAACCACCCGTGAGTCGCCCACACCGGTAGCTCGCTATCGCTCGCCGTCCGACCAGCTGCTAGACCACCATCTGCTCGGCGAGATCCCAGATCGGCCTGCCGTCGGCGTCGCCGATTCAAGCTCCCCGCCACTTGCTCACTCTCTCGCTCTCGCTCTGCGGCGGTCATCAGATGATCGGCTACTTGCCGCGAGGAGGGGGAAGACCGACGAGCGGCGGAGGCGCGGAAGAAGAGAGATCGCGTGGGGAAGTCGGGTTGGTGAGAAGTCGAAAACGCTCGGAAATAAAAGCCGCAGTGAGAAACGGGAGAACGGAAATAGTAAGGGTTGGGCGTTAATGAGAAGGAAGCGGATCGGGTAAGAAAATACCAGGTCAGGTTTAGGGAAAAATAATTGGATCCGGCACTGATCAATCCATTGACCTTAGAGTTTTTACAATTAAACTTAAGTCAATTAAACCTTATTAAGCTCTCGTACCCAGATGACCCAAACAGGCTTTCCCGAAGCCTATTAAATCTTTCCCCCATAATAGCTATAGAAATTTCCATTTAAGTCCAGGAAAATTTCTAAAATTCTAGGAAAAATCCATATGGTATTTTCCTAATTAACAAGCATTATATAATTTAAATTTTTTTTTGTGGTATTTTACATCCACCCTCCTTCTCCAGCACCGACCTCCTTCTCCAGCTCTGACAGAACAACTTCTCAATGTTCGGTGGAAAGCTTGATCAATAACAACTTTATTTTGATATCTGTTTGTCGCACATGAAATTGCATCTGTCAATTTCTCAAAATCATGATTTGAGCTTTGGAAATTTATTTAGTTCAGAAAATTTTTATTTGCTGCATAATGAAAAAAATATTGATAGTTGAATCATTACTTAATTCTCTTTGTTTGAATATGATGGTTCTATTTTTAGCCTGAGCGACTATACCACTGCTTGAACTTGGCTAGCCATAGGTTTTTTGAAATACATTTGTAGTTCTATCATGGAATTAAGTAATAGTCATTGAAACTAAGTTTGTTGTATATATACCCATGTGCGATTATGATGTAGTGAATTTATCGTGCAACGGAACCTTAATGTTAGAAAATTCTTCCATTCGATAACTCTATCAACTAAAATAAGTGTTATTTATGCATGCCTAATTAATACCTTTGGACCATGGCTCCCTAGGGTGTTTTGGCTCAAGGCTCTACTTCCTTTGTGCAAAAGGAGTTGCATATTGTTGCTAGAGAACCTCTTCCACCATATAGTGATAAGCTATATTAGCTACCCTAAGGCGATGGATCTCACTACCATTTCCAAGAAATAAGCTAGCTAGAGGTTGGCACTGTTGTCTTGTAGAGGATTCCTACTTCTTTGAATTGTTCCTTTGTGTGCTCGCCATCCTCAATATATTAGCAAAAGTGATCCATATAGAATTTCTCTGCTCATTGGATGCTAATGTGGAAGCCTGAAAATAAACTATCCTAGATTAACATATGTTAGAGGACATCAAATTTGTCTTCAAAGCTCCTCTGATGCTTAAGTTACACGTGTGGATGTAGGAAGAATGCAACAAAGCAATTATAGAGGGCGTGAATGGGGATCTTGTTGGGAGTATGTGAAATACAATCAAAGTCCTACTTTGGTAAAACATGAAAAAGATCACGTGCTTATAAGATAAAAAAGATATCTTTATTGGAATGAGACCTTTTAGGTAAAACTCAAAAATAAAACTATGAGGGCTTAGGCCCAAAGTGGACAATATCATACCATTATGAAGATATGTGGATCTTATAGGCACTAATAATTGGTATCAGAGTCATGGTCCATGTCAAGCCATGAACCTCAAACGAAGGAAGTGGAGCTCCCATGTCCAGATCGAGAGAACCAGACACCAGGCAAGAAGTCTAGTTGGGTCGGGAGAACCGAACAACTGACAGAAAGTCCAGTTGGGCCAGAATAGATGGACAATTCGCAAGAAGTCCAATTTGGGTCAGAGGACGGATAGTTGTGAGAAGTCCTGGTGGGTTGAGGATCGAACATCAAACAGAGAAAGTCCTTCGAGGATGGATAGGCTTGGGAGGGGGGGGGCTCAATGTGATCCTTCGTTTGAGGGGGGGATTATTGGGAGTATGTGAAATACAACAAAAGTCACACATTGGTAAGACATGGAAAAGATCATGTGCTTATAAGATAAAAAAGATATCTCTATTAGAATGAGACCTTTTAGGTAAAGCCCAAAAACAAAACCATGAGGACTTAGGCTTAAAGTGGGCAATATCATACCATTGTGGAGATATGTGGATCTTATAAGCACTAACAATTAGTATCAGAGCAAGAATCTCTTCATCAGCTTCACATCCGAGGGAGCACGCTAGAGGGAACAAGATGGAGTTTGAAGAAAAATTGGGATGAGACATCAACACCCTAATCTCATATGTGCTTTATGGACGAGAAGACTTCAATCAATGGAAGGGAAGGATTGAAGACTTCATCATGATGAGGGACTTCGAAGATTGGTCCGCATTGATGGAAGGCTTCGAACCCCCTAGGGATAAGAAGGGAGATGTCCTCAAATTAAAGAAGTAGACTCAAGAGCAATGCCTAAAGTTTAAGACTGAAGTTAAGGTAACAAAACTTTTAGAAGATTTGATACCAAATAATATTTTGTCTAGACTAGTTGAATATCAAGATGCCAAGGAGCTTTGGAGCAAGTTGGAAAAGCTCCATGAAGGGCCATCACCGACTTCAAGTGAAGAACAATCACAAGAAGCCAAAGAATGTTCATCGGCTCAAGAAGAGGAGGAGGCCGAAGAAGCAAGCTCTTCCTCACAAGAAAGTGATGATTCGAAAGTTGATAGGGAATCAATATCCGGATCGAGATCGGTGGAAGAAGAGGTAGAAGTAAAAGAAGTCTCCACCTCTAGGATCGAGGGGGAGAAAGTTAGATTATCAGAGCCAGAGCAAGAGCAAGAAGTAACCTCAACATCCGGGAGAGATGAACAAGTTCAAGAGGGCCTCACCACCACCCTAGGTAACTCAAATACATGTGTTAATAATAAAAATCATATAATATATTTTGAGTGTAGGGAACCTGGGCGCTATAAGAGCAAGTTCCCTAAGAAGGTCAAGAAGGCTCAACCGACACCAAAGGTTAAGGATGCCGGTGCCCTCACTAAGAAGAGCAAAGAGCATGTAATTTGCTTCAAGTGTAATAAAAAAGGACATTATAGGAGTCAATGCCCTAGGGGGAGAAAGAAGGGTCAAGAAGGAGCATCACACCTAGGAAGAGCTAAGGCAAACCCTAAGGTAATATCTAATTATGTTCCTTCCTTAATTAATAGGCAAAAGCATGCTAGGAATTTTATTGCTATTGCTCATGAACAAAAGCATGCTAGAAATATATTTTATTGTTTAGGTGCTAAGAGTTGTAACCTTTCAACTAAGGAGAAATTTGGGACTAATGTACCTAAAACAATCCTACCTAGGGAAACAATTAAGAAGATAGAGAGTCATTTAGGCTTTAATGCTAAGAAAGATTAACATATGCCTAGAAAGAACGACTGTACTTAAAGAAATAATGAGCCCACCAAAATAGAAAAATTGGAGCTAGAGAATCAAGCCTTGAGGTTAAGGCTTGAAAAACTTGAAAGACCCTTAGAAATATGTAAAATCAAACTCAAAGGTCTAGGAGTCAAAGTCAAGGTCCTAAGAAGCAAGAACCTTCAAGGGGCAAGAAAGGTTTGGGTCACAAACCTAAGCCTAAGGAGTGTTCCATTCGATTATGGAACACAACCTAGGTCTAGGAAGGCCATGGTTACTAGGGGAGTCATCCCTAGAGTTGACCATGGTAGGTGCCTAGTGGCTACGATTTCGAAGAAACCTAGGAAAGCCACTAAGAAGGTTACAAGGGGAGTCACTCCTAGTGTTAACCTAGGAAGTGTTAGTGCATATAAGATCCACATATCTCCACAATGGTATGATATTGTCCACTTTGGGCCCAAGCCCTCATGGTTTTGTTTTTGGGCTTTACCCAAAAGGCCTCATACCAATGGAGATATCTTTTTTTCTTATAAGCACATGATCTTTTCCATGTCTTACCAATGTGGGACTTTGATTGTATTCCCCATACTCCCAACAATCCCCCCCTCAAACGAAGGACCACATTGGGCCCCCCCTCAAGCCTATCCCTCCTCGAAGGATTTTCTCTGCTTGATGTCCGATCTTCAACCCACCAGGACTTCCTGTCAGTTGTTCGGTCCCCCCGACCCAACTAGACTTCCTTCCTGATGTCTGGTTCTCTTGATCCGGACGTGGGAGCTCAACTTCCTTCGTTCGAGGTTCATGGCTTGACATGGACCATGGCTCTGATACCAATTGTTAGTGCATATAAGATCCACATATCTCCACAATGGTATGATATTGTCCACTTTGGGCCCAAGCCCTCATGGTTTTGTTTTTGGGCTTTACCCAAAAGGCCTCATACCAATGGAGATATCTTTTTTTCTTATAAGCACATGATCTTTTCCATGTCTTACCAATGTGGGACTTTGATTGTATTCCCCATACTCCCAACAGGAAGGACCACAATGACCAAGGCTTCTAAGCCTAGGAGGGTCATTAGAAGGGTATCTAGAGAAGTTATCCCTAAGGAATACCTAAGTAACCCAATGAGGTCAAATAGATTTTGGGTTCCTAGGAGCATGATCGACTCACGCTGGATGGGTTAGGATGTGTCAATCTTGAATGGATGAGTAGTTAACCTAACCTTGGTAAAGGTAGCACTCTAGGTCATTTTCAAGATTATGGGTACCTTGGAAATAAGTTTGAATTTAATCCTAAAGGTGTTTAGGATGTGCCAATATCATTTGAGAATTTTGATAAATTGATCAAATTGACACAAATTAGGTCTAGATGTCTTAGTGTGCCATTTTGGATCTTGGCACACTTGGGAGAAGAGTGACAATATGATAAAATGGAATTAATTCTAACAAATGACAATTGATATTAAAATTTAGGTATTATTATACCTTTATATTTTATTTGCCATGCTTTGATTGCAACTTACCATGTCATGACATCATGTTTAATTTTATCATATAAAATGTTATGTGTATGCTTAGGTTTATATTTATGTCATGACATCATGATTATTGACACATATTTCACTTATGCTATCATTTATGCCATGATCATATTTCATGCATTAATAAAATTGAGTTAAGGACTATGACATGACTTGAAGTCCCATGTATAAGGGAATCAAGTAGTATTGTCTTAAAAAATACATGAGACCTTAGATTAGGATGAACAAAACCCACATCTCACATCACATTGACATGTGTGTGTATTCATACACCCTAGACATATATGAGATGCTAGGAAATGAGTTAAGTTCAAGGTGCATAGTTTTTGCATCTAGATGAATTAAAACTCATCATATACCATGGGTGGATCATAGGAAAGCTAATGTGCAAGTAATGTGCATTGAGCCCATTGATCATGATCAATATAGGTTTTCAAAAATATTTTAAAATCATTTTAGAAAACCTTGGTGAAGTCTATCTTTTAATAGCAATCGCCATTGATGGAGTTGATACAAAGTAGGGTCAAAACATTGAACTTTTCAATGGTTTTGAACTTTGTGTCAATTTCATTATTTTGTGGGTAAAATATTTTTCTGATATTTTTCACCCAAAATGTTTGTCATAAGTATTATACATATGAATTTTCATGATTTTTCGTATTATGTATAATTATTTATGAATTTTCAAAATCCGATTTCTGAATCTGATTTCTATAAACTGTAGAAATTAGTCATTGCCGGTGTTGGCGATCGACTAGAGAATCAACTCTTGATCAAGGTGACACCTTGATTACAGTTGCTGTTACTCGACTAGCCTGAGGGGCAATTGACTGATAGCTGAAGGAGTCGACTCTCATGCCTGATTTTTGGTAAACAAGGTTTGCTTAGCCTGATTTCAGCTATGGTAGGTTACCCTAATTGCTCATAACCCTAGGATATGCTTTGGAAAGTATTAGAAAGGGTGAAAATCCATTGGATATTGATTAGGAGAGTTATTTAGGGTGTGTATCGAATTCTAAGGGATATAAAAGTTCAATGTTAAATCTTTGCCCTTAATTTCGATTGTTTAGTATTCCTATTGGCTTAGGGACTCTCCAATTAAGGACATTGTTGGTGCATAGTCAAAATCCATCATGGGGTGATGGATGTGTTCTTCCTCATGAGGGAGAGAATTTGGGAGAGTTTAAAGGATTGCCTCTCTTAAGTGATATGAGACTTATCACTAGGAAGAGTGAAGACATCCTAGGTATTTTTGGACCAAGGGGGAGATTGTAAGATCTCATTAGGATATGAGATATTGACACCCTTGGGGAGAACCTTTTTGATGTATGTCAAAAAGGGGAGAACTGATAGGAAAATCAATGAGAGAATTTGAGATTATTAATTTGGGAGAATTGGTAAGGAGATTTGAGTTAGGTGGCCTAACTCAAAGGTGTTTGTGGTTTTTGTTAAACATCAAAAAGGGAGAGATTGTTGGTGCTATCGACCTAGGTCAAAATTGACCAGACTCGAGTTTGACTCGAACGATATTTTGATGTTCGACAAAATGTATGACAATGTGATTGTCATGGGAAAGTCTAAGTCATGGGTACTTGGCATGGAAAGTCTAAGCATGAGTCTTGGCAATGAAAAGTTCAAGTCATGAGTACTTGGCATGGAAAATCCAAGTGTGACACTTGGCAATGGGAAAGTCCAACATGAATTGGCAATGGAAATTTCAAGTCATGGGTACTTGGCATGGAAAGTCCAAGCTTGAGTCTTGACAATTGAAAAGTCCAACATGGGTTGGCAAGGGAAGTCCAAGGGTTGATATTGGCGGCATAAAGTCCAAGCGAGAGTCTTGGCAAGATAAGTCCAATGGTTGACAATGTAAAGTCCAAGCGGTAGTCTTGGCAGCGTAAGCCCAATGTGCCTTGGCGGTGTAGACTAGCTTAGCATGACAATAGCCGATGGAAGCACCTGAAGGCTAGCGTATGGATGAACAAGTCATGAATAACTTGGAGGCATTCAATAGGCGTGAGTCTGATGAAGGTGACTAGAAGGCTTAGGTCTAGGCTAAGGGTGGTCTAGCAAGTATGAGGGCATCATACTTGGGGTAAACCTCATGGTTGAGGTATAGCAGTCGACTGGAGTCATTGACCAATCGATTGGTCAAGTGTTTTGACACTTGACAGCCGAGTCGACTTGTATCAGTCGATTGGGATTATGATCAGTCGATTGATGGGAGTCAATTGGGAATTGATTGCAGTTGAGATGTGGCCACAGACTCAAGGCGCCTCGTGAGTCGGTCGGCGACACCTAGGGGAGTCGATCGAGGCGGCGCCTAGGGGAGTCCCAATCGAGGCGACGCCTTGACTGGAGTCCCAATCGAGGCGACACCTTGATAGGACTCGACTACGGTGGCCACAGATGCAAGGCCCCTCGACCAACGCCTCGATCGGCACCTCGGTGGCCCATCGATCGGCCCTTTAATTAGAGCGGTCGGTGATCTTTGAAAAACCCAGATCTGAGGCAGGCTCGACCAGTGACTCGATTGCCTGTCCATCATTTTATTGATGGGTGTGATCAGTCGACTGATGGTCTATCCGTTGGAACTTATCCAATGTAGATCGAGTCATTGTCTCACAACGACTACAGGAACAGTCGATTGATGGTCGCGATAAGTCGACTGCTAGGTGCGAATCTAACCCAAATGCAGGTTATAAAAGCATCTCGTGGAGGAGGATTTGGCTAAGGTTCCTTGAGGCGATTTGGAGGGGATTTGCTGTTGTATTCTAGACCTTCAAAAGTCTTCCCAATCAATCAAAGATCAAGCAATCAAAAGCTCTTTGTAAAGTTTTTTTACTTGCATTTTAGTGTATTTGCTTCTTATTATTGTAAGAATCTTTGTACGAGGTTTCTCCGCCTTCGATTTGTTGTCGAGAAGGAGTTTATTGGTTTAGTGGTGGTGTTTGCATCACTAGGGCTCATTCGAGCCCAATCCGTGGAATAGGAACCTTAAGGTTCCAAACCACATTACATCCTTGTGTATTGGGGTGTTTGTTGTATTTCGTTATTGCTTTACTCTATATTTCGTTGCGCTAATAATGATTTTTGATAAGCACGCGAACAAATTCCATCGAAGCAATGTACGTGGTATTCACCCCCCCTCTTAGCTGTCACCAACGTTCCAACATATCTCCTTTTTGATTGATATACTTAGGTATTTCGAAGTAGATATAGGTGGAGACGGTTAGATGATATCTTATATTAAAAATGTTTTATTGGAGATATAGGGAAAATATAAATTTAATTACTCATAAAAATTAATTCAGACTTATTTGTTAAGATGAACCCCTTCTTGGTTGAGTGGCTGAGTTTATTGAGTGGATGAGTATCTGAGCTAGCTGAGTGATTGAACTGTCAATTGTCAAGCTTCTTGAGTAACCGAGTTAGCTGTGGCTAAGTTGTCAAGTGTCAAGATGTTTGAGTAGTTAAGCTAACTGAGTGGTTGAGTCACTCGAGTGGCCAAATCAGGAGTCACGAGTAGTTAGGTCATTGAGTCGCCCCAAGTGGCCAAGTTACTGGTAGCCTCGAATGATTGAGTCATCGAGTGACTAAATCACCAAGTTATCGAATGGAAAGTGATGTCAAGGCTTGTGTTTGATATAATTTTTTTTAAATAGATTCATTTCCTCTAGTGGTTCTTTGAGCTTACAACATATGACTATTTTTCATGATACAATAGCATAACTATGAATACAAGCAAGTATGGATTTTTCAAGACAAACTGAGAATGCACCCAAATATTATCACAGAAAAGTTGTTAAGCAGGTTGCTTAGCAAGGAGAAAGAGAACGCAGGAGAGTAAAGTTAAATGGAGGGCTCGTCTCGTGTTATGTTATTTTTGTCCGAGATCGTAACTTCCTTATATAGACTCTGAGATATATCATTCAATTAATTATCGAGTAAAGACCATTTATTGCCTTTGCCTATCCAATTCGAAGTGCTAGTCACCAACCATTCTGTTGGACTTTCTGAGTCGCCAAAACCACTTTTTGCGTTGCGGAAACCTCGGAAGCCCGGCCACAGATCCGTGCGAAGTATAACAAAAATTACATGTACATGTTTAAAATCTTAGATCTACCTTAGATCTACATGAGAAGAGCATTACCCTTGATGCGATGCCCTTCGCTTATCCCGCTCGTCCAAATGGCTTGCCGGAACTCGAGAGTGTCAAGTGTAACTCCTCTATTGGTATCCACACAAGCAATAGGTGGAGAAAATCAACCTAGAGTGTGCTAGCACTCATGGAAGTTTCGGCCAAGGAGGATTGAGAGAGAGCAAGAAGGAGAGGAGGAAGAAGATGATGAAGTTACACAACTTCACACTAATGCACACCATCATAGTGGCCGACCACACTAGGGGGTTACATGCATGCATGTAACTCCAACAGCCAATGGCTCTTGGTCTCCCTCATGAGGTGACACCCCATGATGTGTCCATGATGATGTGGAACATCATCATTGGCCGACCCCCATACCAAGTCACCATGACATGACAATTGGTCAAGTCAAAATTGACCATTCATCTTCCCTCTCAAGTCAAGTCAAACTTGACTTCTTATCTCCCATGGTTGATCAAATATAACCACTTGATTCAAGTCAATTTGATTTAATGAATCTCTATTCATTATTTTAAATTGACTCAATGAATCAAATCTAAATTAGACTCATTCAACACTTGAATCAAATTGAGTCTAACTCAATTAGTCTAATTTGGATTACTCTTAATCCAATTTGGTTCATCCCATGAACTTAATCCTCATGGTCTATTATATGAACCTAATCTCCATCTAATTGCCCTTTGTGTGTGACCCTATAGGTTCTTGTAACATTGGCAATGCTCCTAAACCGATTTAGGAACATAAGCAATGAGCGGTATCTAGCAATACATCATTGCTACACAAGTTACATGAATGTTGAGATCCAACATCACCTTTGTGACTACTAATTGTGACTCTCACAATATGTGACAATGTCCCTCTATCGTTGACATCTAGATTGACCAATTGAGGCATAGACCGTGTCATCCTCGGTACAATCTATATCTTGAACTCCAAGTAGACTCACTCTAATCAAATGAGCTCAATATCTCATATTGACTCATTTGGGCATGACCATGTACTTCGTGGTCTCACTCTATCAAGGATAACGATGTTACTCCCGTCATATAGGAGGGATAGATGGGTGGACTATAGGAGGGTTACATACCTAGTAATCGCCTTTATAGTTCACCCATTTACGGGTGACGTTTGACGAAGCCAAAGTATGCAACTCCTTATGTAGGGAACCATGGTGACTTCAGGTCCAAGGACTAATAGTCGTACTAATAGTCACATGAGAAAGTATATGACACTCATATAACAATCCATGATACTTTCTCATGGCGGGTCATTCAGTATACATTCTCCAATGCATACCCATGTGTCAACTTGATATCTCATATCCATGACTTGTGAGATTAATTCATCAAGTTGACCTACATGCTAGTCTCTATGTATTAACATTGTCCCTGAATGTTAATACTTGACTAGGAATGATTAAGAGTAGTGTTCTCTATATCATCTCATTATCGATTCAACCAATCGATTGATATAAATAAGAACCTTCTACTCAAGGACGTTATTATACTTAGTTATTTGGCACCAATATAAGTAAATATAATAACCATACCTTTATAAATAGGAATATGATACAATAAAGTCCATACAACAATTATCACATGATTGGCTCTAGGGCTTTCACTAACAATCTCCCACTAGCACTAGTGTCAATCACCATAGTATCTAATACCCAATGACCTAGTGTGATCATCATGCTTTTTCTGTGCCAAAGCCTTGGTTAAGGGATCTGCGATGTTAGCCTCTGTGGGTACTCTGCAAATCTTCACATCTTCTCTATCGATAATCTCTCGAATGAGATGGAAGCACCGTAGTATGTGTTTGGTTTGCTGGTATGAGCGAGGTTCCTTAACCTGCGCAATCGCTCCATTGTTGTCACAATAGAGATCTATAGGATCTGCTATGCTAGGAACCACCCCAAGCTCAGTAATGAACTTGCGGATCCAAACTGCCTCCTTTGCTGCCTCTGATGCAGTGATATACTCGGCCTCTGTTGTAAAATTAGCAATTGTGTCATGCTTCGAACTCTTCCAACTCACAACGCCACCATTCAAGCAAAACATGAACCCTGACTGTGATCTATAATCATCCTAGTCAGTTTGGAAGCTGACATCGCTGTAACCCTTTATAGCTAGCTCCTCATCGCCTCCAAATATCAAGAAATATTCTTTAGTCCTTCTAAGTACTTAAGAATATTCTTGACTGCTATCCAGTGACGCTCACCTGGATCTGACTGGTATCTACTCGTCATGCTCAAAGCATACGAGACATCAGGACGAGTACACAGCATGTCGTACATGATAGATCCTATAGCAGATGCATAAGGGATCTTATCCATGCGGTCTCTCTCCTCTCTAGAAGAGGGACTTTGAGTCTTCGAAAGACTCACACCATGTGACATCGGCAGAAGTCTCTTCTTGGAATTCTGCATGGCAAACCGTAGTAATACCGTATCAATATATGTACTCTGACTTAGGTCAAGAAATCTCTTAGATCTATCTCTATAGATCTTGATGCCTAGAATATAGGCTGCTTCACCTAAGTCCTTCATTGAGAAGCACATCCCAAGCCAAGTCTTCACAGACTGTAGCAAAGGGATGTCATTCCCAATGAGTAGTATGTCATCCACATACAATACAAGGAAGACAACTATGTTCCCATTAACCCTCTTGTAGACACAGGGTTCATCTTCATTCTTGATGAAATCAAACTATTTGATCGCATCATCGAATCGAAGATTCCAGCTCCGAGAAGCTTGCTTCAACCCATAAATGGACCTTTGCAGCTTGCATACTTTCCTAGTATGTTGTGGATCCACAAAACCCTCAGGCTATGTCATGTACACATCATCGAGTAAGTTTCCATTCAGAAATGCGATTTTGACATCCATCTGCCAGATCTCATAATTGTGGTATGCTGCAATAACAAGCATGATCTGAATGGACTTAAACATCGCCACTGGAGAAAAGGTTTCATCATAGTCAATACCATGAATTTGCTTGAAACCTTTGGCCACCAATCGACCCTTATAGGTATGTGTATGTCCATCCATGTCAGTCTTTCTCTTAAAGACCCACTTACACCCAATGGGTTTGACGCCTTCAGGTGGATCAACCAAAGTACATACTTGGTTGGTGTACATGGATTCCATCTCGGATCTCATGACCTCTAGCCATTTCTCAGAATCTAGGCTCATCACAGCTTCCTGATAGGAGGTAGGCTCATTCTCAATGAGCATAATGTCATCATGGTCAGACAAGAGAAATGAGTATCTCTCAGGCTTACGACGTACCCTATCAGACCTGCGAAGAGGTAGGTCTACTTGAACAGGTTATTGTTCCACAACTCTTTGTACAACAATCTCATCACCCACAACACTTTGTGGTTCCTGTTCAACCTCCATCAAGGCCTCAGTGTTATGATCCTTATCTTGAATTTCTTCAAGATCGAACGTACTCCCACTAGTTTTTCTAGAAACAAAATCCATTTCTAGAAATACCCCAGTCTTTGTCACAAACACTTTGTGTTGACTGTGAATGTAGAAGTAATATCCCTTCGTTTCCTTGGGATATCCAACAAAATAGCACTTATCAGATTTGGGTCCCAGTTTGTCTGAGACTTGACGTCGAACGTAAGCCTCACAACCCCAAATCCTCATGAAAGACATCTTGGGATTTCTCTCTGTCCATATCGTATATGGTGCCTTTATCACAACCTTAGATGGTACACAGTTAAGTGTGAAGGCTGCTGTGTCTAGAGCATATCCCCAAAAGGATATAGGAAGATCTGTGTGACTCATCATAGATCGTACCATATCTTATAGGGTACGATTCCTCCTTTCGGATACACCATTCCACTGTGGTGTTCCAGGAGGAGTGAGTTGTGATAGAATCCCACACTCAGCTAGATAGTCACGAAACTCATGGCTAAGGTATTCACCACCTTGATCTGATCGAAATATCTTAATACTCTTGCCAAGCTGGTTTTGTACTTCATTCTTGAATTCTTTGAACTTTTCAAAGTATTCTGATTTATGTGTCATGAGATACACATAACCATATCTACTGAAGTCATCAGTAAATGTAATGAAGTACCTGTAACCATCTCTAGTAGCAACATTGAAAGGGCCACATACATCACTATGATAAGTCCTAACAGGTCTGTTGCTCTTTCGCTGTGTCCACTAAAGAGAGTCTTGGTCATCTTGCCTAGAACGCAAGACTCACATGTCTCATATGATTCAAAATCAAATGAGTCCAGCAACACATCCTTATGGAGTTGGGATAAGCGATTCTCATTTATGTGACCTAAGCGACAATGCCAGAGATAGGTTTGGTTCATGTTACACCCCGAGAGTATGCCGTGCCAAAAAGCAAACGGACAGCATCTCCCCTATACGTGGCAACATACCGGGTTAATACAAGGCCCGTAGGCCCACAACAATAATATAATATAAAGATATCAACATACCAAACACAGCGGAAATATACTACAGATAAAACAAGATACAAAGACCCAACTGTGCACTCCGGAGTGACTTTGACACAACAAGAATCACAACAGAAATCACATCAAAGACCAAATACATACATCACATCCAGGTATATAAGTAAATCTGGAAACAACCGAGTAAAATCCCAAAATAACAATGAGCGAAATACAGCGATCTGAAATACATATCCATCGGAGATTCGGTGTGAGATGGGATCTGGCCAGCTCGAGCGTCGAGAAATCTTCTACATTACTTGGCGATAGAAACCGAGTCAGGGTGGTGAGTATAAACTCAGGGGTAATATATAGAAAGTGCATGAACAACATATAGGATAATGAGATCTACTAGTATACATGTGAATGTCTACAGGTATACAGCATGAGTCCAATAGACATACAGTCCTATCCAAATCTAATAACAAGTAACCACAGTATAGTCATACTCAATGTATATAATAAATTGATCAACTGAACATGAAGTAATGTACCAACATACCTGACGGTCTGCAACACCATAAGCTATATCATTCTGAACAGATATACAATAACATAACCCATATAACGTACAAAATCAATCCCATACTTGACCAACACTCAGACATATGAATAGTATATAATCACATGTAATAACATCCCGGTCCATACCACACTATGACATGACGCTAATCAAATGCATACAACAGTCTGGACCAATATATATATCATGCTCAACACACAACAGTATATAATATGCAAATGACATGTATCATGATGTACAAATATATGCAGCAATCATAGCTCAATCAAATGCAGCATCTCACAGGAATATGTAAAACATATATCAAATACATGCATACATATATATCAGCAATGCATATGCATGGTCACTGTCTGCGGACCCGTCCAACCATGACCCCAGAGTGGCCAGGGTGGCACGACATGACAACTATCCCGACTCCAACCGCCACCACTCTCGAGTGACCGAGTTAGGTAGTATGACTGAGTAGTATATAAGCGTAAAAAATTAACTACTCCTAGGGGTCCCTGCTGCAAGCGACTCTAGCTACCACTACCCATGAGTGGCCGAGTGCTACATGACAGACAAGTCGACGCCTCCAGCCTACTACCGTCTATAGTGGCGCAGCGACATCCAATGCTCTGCCCTCAACCCTGCTACCACTACCCCGAGTGGCCGGGGAGGCAGGATGACTGATGACCCGTCTCAACCACAAGGGAGACCCAGTCAACAGCATGCATGCAATGTAATGATGCATAGCTCCACATAAGTATCCTCACAACACTCCCTATCTCACGGGGAGTCCTGGTCAACCAAAAGTCAACTATGCAAGGATTACAATCCACAAGACTCTCTCTATCGCACAAAGAGTCATACACATCTGACAGTCAACCATGCTAAGACTTCTAGTCAGTAGCGAGACACTATCGACCGTCCATATAACCATACACAGGCACACAATCCATAATGGATATACCATCACGCTAGGATCCCTAGTCCTTAGCCACATACTGACCACCACACACTTATCTATGCACAGACAACTAGATCCACCATAGATGCACAACTAATCAATATACGATACAACAATCGACTTCATAATCTAATCCATAACCTACCCTAATGATGTAACACAGTAACCCAATCTGAGGTCACAAAGATAACCCTAACCATAGGTACTTACTGAACATCCATCAACTAACACATAATAGGGTTTATAGTTCCTATCCGTACTAGATAATCAATGAAGTAACAACAATATATCTCAAAGGTCAAGGCAGTATAAGCATATGATTAAATCAGAGTGGATCTAAGATCAAAGGTATCATCATAAATCCGATTCATGCACCAAAATAAGTCAAAAACTACCTGACCAGGGTAGATATTATCCACCTGATATGTAATCCATGCTATTCATCTCCACGTCCATGTATCTATCACAATCAAAGTCTTATAACAATAGGATATAGTTAAGCACCATCACATATCTAATTATCGAATCAAATCCTACATCAACCTTGTATCTCGATCAACTAATAATCCACAATCAACTACAAATATAGTAAGCATTCATATCACTTAGATCTATACTTACCTCATGTTGCTTTAATCTCTCCTAGCTTGTTCACCCGAAGGAAACTGCGATTCAACCAATAACAATGCAACCAAAAGCTACATAAGGCACAAATATCGCAACAACAATCATACAACATACACTAGATTTAAATCAATGAGCCTCCTACTTCATTCCAACCAATTCACAATACCTTACCGTAATTACCCCCAACCATAACTCACCTAGCGTAGCTTCAATCACAGCTGCCCAAATCCAAATGTAGGTATTAGGTCTGCATTAACCAACCAAATCAAAAGCAAAACATAACTCAGATCATTAATCCAATTTCTCCTCACCTAATCCTCACCATGTTTCATGACTGCCACTCTGCAAAAACAGCAAAATAGAATCATCTCAATAGCCAATTCGCAGCCCAAATCCAAAGATCTACCTTGATGATGTTCTTCCCTATCACAACAATGAAAATGTTGCTGATCTCACTCCTAGCAGTGGCCAGCAGCGGCGACAACAAGTGGAGTTCACGATGGAAAGCAAGCAGCACTGCCAACTCACCGACGATGCAGGCAATGGCTAGGGCACAACAACATTAGAAGGTTGCTCCGGCGAGGTTAAGCTCTCGGGGATCGAGAGAACGTCTACAAGGAAGGAAGAAATCAACTGGCAGCCGATTTGAGTAATCACGAGCTGGCTGCAGTGGCTGCGGCTACTCGACCTCGACGAAGAAGGGCGATGATGATGGGGCGACGACGCTGTCTATTGGGCGGCGAAAATAAAGAGACGATGCCGGTGAAGAGACACGAAGAAGTTGGCTGGAGATCGGCTGAGCTGACTCGGGCATCGGTGATCAAAGGGCAAGGGAGAGCTCACGGCGATGGCGATGATCAAAGAAGTCGACGGCGTCCCGTGCAATCGAGAAGGCTACGGTGGCAAAACGGGGAAGAGAAGATTTGCGATCGGGGAAGGAGAAGAAATCAGAGATTGTGGCTGTGAAAGAGAAGAAATCGCGATGGAAGAGGAGTCGATCATGATTCGTTCGGTTTTTTAAACGCCATTCGTGAAATCGGTTCAAGCCAACCAGCCCAAGCCCAATTCCAGTCCAATGGATTCAGCCCATTAGCTTCAGCCCAATGGATTCAGCTCAACAGGTTTTAGCCCAATTTCAAACCCCATCACTAATTAGACCCAATTAATTAAAGGGTTAATCCATATGAATTTATTTTTTTTCTTCGTATCTTACAGTTCAACTCATTTGACTTGAACCTTTTGGTACTTATATTATAGATGAGGCTTTCTAAGTCTATAATGTAGAGTCCGTTCATTAGAGGTGCACTACAATAGAACATATCATTTAAATAAAATGAACAATATTTATTCTTTATTATAAATGAAAATCCTTTCTTGTCCAAATAAGAAACCAAAATTATGTTCTTAGTCAAAGCAGACACATAACAACATTCATCTAGTTCTAGTACAAGCCCAGAGGGCAGAGATAGATCATAAGTTCCTACAGCAACAACAACAACTCTTGCTCCATTGCCTACTCGTAGGTCCACCTCGCCCTTTGTCAATGCCCTGCTATTTCTCAGCGCCTGCACATTGATACAAATGTGAGATGCACATCCGGTATCTAATACCCATGATGAAGAAATAGATAGATTGAATTCTATAACATTTATACCTGAAGTAGAAGTCTCACTTCTCTTCTTCTTAAGATCTTCCAGATATGCCTTGCAGTTACGCTTTTAGTGTCCAGCTTCCTTGCAGTGGAAGCAAGTCCCTTCTTTGGCCACCCCTTTTAAATACTGAAAATTTAAAATATATATTTAATGGCTAAAAATTAAGAAAAAATAATCCTGGAAATTTTTCGGGATTTTTAGGGAAATTTTAGGAATTTTTCTGGATTTAAACGGAGGTTGTACGAGATAATTACGGGGATAGGGAAAACAGGTTTTTAAAGGGTCTATTTAGATAAATTTACCCTAGGTTATAAGTCTAGGTTTTTTATTTCCTAATTACGGGATTTCTTTCTTTCCACGTCGCGCACGAACTTCTTCCTCACGATTTTCTGCGACAACGCCCCTTTTTTTTTCCCGAGTCTTCCCCTTCTCGCGCCCGTAGCCCTCAAACTACCGCTTCTCTTCTTCTCCATGTGCCTCACCCTCTTCTTCTTCCTCGCGTCCACGCTGCCCGAGTCCTTGTGTCGGCCGTTCCTCCGCAAGCGCCGGTGGACGTCGTCTCCTCCCCGTGCGCCGTCCACGTTCCAGTTCGTCAACTGCAGAGCGTCCACCACCGTGTGGCCAAAGATCTCCGACCAGACCTCCCCGCGCCGTCGCTCTGATCCTCGGCCAATTCCATCTTCTCTACAAGCGACGACAAACATCCTCGCCGGTGGCCACGGACGAGCCGACGACGAGCGCGTGACTGGGAGTTTGCGGTGGGATGGTTGCACCTGGCTCGGATTTTGGTGGCGGCGATCTTTGCCGAGCCTTCTTCTCCTTCTTCTCGACGCGACGCGGTGAGCAGCGGCCTCGCTCTGAGCCGAGGAGCGTGGCGTATTCTTTGAAGGATGCGGCGGAGGCTAGGAAAGCAGTTGCGTGGCGGTTTGACCGGAGGTTGTGATCTCTGTCGTTGGGCACCGGAGCAAGGTAAGAACCAGCTGTTGTATTTTTCCTTGGACAAAGATCAAAAACCCTAGCCGTAGTTTCCTTCGTTTGGTTAAGGCTGTGATTTGGGGTTTTGACAGGTGGAGAGGGCTATGAGGTTTTATTGGGTGTCGATGTGGTTGTAAATACAGTTAGTACGACTATGAAATTGAAGGTTGAGGATTTGGGATATGATGTACAGGATTTTGGGCAACGATTAGGTTGTAGAGGTTGTTAGGCTTAAGGTGAGTCCTAAATTAACCCATAGTTGTTGGCTGTGAGATTTAAGATGGAAAATTTGTAAGTTCATATATGGGTGTTTATAAATACATAATATGTTGTTAATTTGCTTAATGGTCGATAGGGATTGATGCGGAGGATTGATTAGGTTAAATGGGATAACTAGATCAATCTAGTTGACCGGGATTTTTATTTAGCATTTGGGTTAATAGGTTTAAGCCCGAAAATCAGCTTAGGATTTGATTTGACAGTGGATCGTATTTTAGTGCTTAACAATAGTTATGTTTGGTCCATGAGGCGAGTTCATGGTCGTGACAATTTGGTTCTTTTGCAGATATTTTATCAGGCGGGTATTTTGACTTATCTCCTAGATATAGTCATGTTGATATGCTAGTTAGGATAGCTTGCAATAATTTTCATGTTTATATGCCTAGTATGATATGTGCCAACTTGATACATGCATTTGATAGGATATGATTATATCTTTCCTGTTTTATTTGGATCATAGTTACTTGGATTATGGATATGTATATATTAATTGTGCATATTATTCGAATAGGTGTATTTAGTTGGATTTACATGTTTTAGTATCATGCATCATCTTGCATGATTGCATGCTAGCTGGACGGGGTTCCTTTATAGTTGAGCATGCGATTACATGCACACCTGCGCCACTCATGGGTTAGTGGTACATCAGGAGGGTGTGTGCAGTTGCTCTGTCAGGCTCCGCTGGTCCGCTCATGGGTAGCGATGAGGCAACGTGGTAGCGGGTAGGAATCCCTCCTCTAGTCTATGACACCGGGAGATGAGAGCTTAGCTCCCCCACTCTGTTTGGGGCAGGAGGATAGGTGTACTCCGACAGCATCCTGTCCACTCGGTCACTCAGGAGCAGTGATGGTAGAGTGCACAGTTGTCATAGCCCTACCCACTCGGCTTCACCATCGCGTGTGAGGCGGCTGACTGGCGTTAGGGGTGACCATGTCATTTGCACGGCATGCACTTTGCACGGATCACATTTGTATTGTGTTTGCTGCATTATTGTATTGATGCCTTGGATGTTGCATATGATTGCCATGCATACAAGATTCATATTCGTATATGGTGATGACTTTATCTCTTATAGTAGGGCACATGCTCCTATATCAGGGTAGGAGACTCAGGTGAGTACAGTCCTTTTGCATTTATTTCTTGCTTACCCTATATGTGAGACTGTACTGGCATGATTTTTATTGTTAGCTATATCTTACTTTGCATATCGACTATACCCGCTGAGTTCTTTGAACTTACCCCGTTGATTTATTTTTATTTCAGGATAAAGCTGTCAGGAGAGTCCAGCTGCCGATCCCCCTCGTCGAAATGGATAGTTTTTATTGGTCTTATGGTTTTAGATTTTGTATAGAAGATATGTTTAGGTCCTGATGTTTTGGTTATGTACTTGTGGAAGTTTGGGAATATTTGTGGTGTCCTTATGGACTATTCAATTAGTTGGTTGTATGTTCCTGCTCAGATGGCAGAAGGGGTAAGTCTAGATGTTATAGACTTCATTTATTTACTATGATGGTTGGCCTGAGGCCTTATGATCTGCGTGTGTAGATGTTTTTGTTCCGGTCGTGTTGACCGATATATAGTGGCCGTGTAGGCCTTGTATGAAAATTGGTATTGTCACCCATACAGGGGAGATGCTGTCAGATTTTTGTCTGGCGGAGACTCTCTCGGGGCGTGATAATTTATTTGGTATCAGAGTGTAGGTTTTCGAGTTCCTTAGGGTCTTTGGGTTTTTGGAGTTTGCCAAGTTTGGCAGGTTAATTGGGGTATTTTCGGATTGGTACGGATTTTCGACGATATTTATGTTTCGAAAATTCGAGGTATTATTGACGAGGTCAATTTGGGGGATTTGGCGGCGACAGGACATCTCCAGACGGCTAACAGGTAAATAAATTCTAGAAAATTTTCTAGATTAAGTACATATTTGTATTGGTTATATGCATTATGCGGTTTACTTAGGTAGTATCATGTTTTGTCTAGTATTGTGTTAACCTGATATCTGTTAGACGGTTGGATTTTTAGGTTGTTGGTTTATCATTAGCATATGGTTATTAATTGCTATTACTGCTATACGTAGCTAGTTATCATTGTGATATAAATGATTAGATATTATTGGTAGATGTTTACCTCTTACTTTTTGGACTAGTATTAGGATTGGACTAGTATTGGGATTAGACTAGTTGAAAAATATGACTAAGATGGATAAATTGGTAGAAGGTATACATATAGGTTCTTTGACTCTCTAGATCCTAGTGTATGATGATAGGATTACATTGCTTACGTAGTTTAGGGTATATATAGGCATCTGATGCTTCATTTAGTATTGCCTTGACTTTGTTCTGGCATGACCTTTTAGTTATACCCTAATTAATTTTAGCTATTTATTCCCGTTAGTATGACTATGCTGTCGTTTATTAGACAGCGTGTTATATGTTTATAGGGTTATGTGTTGTGTGGTGGATACCATGATTAAGACTAGTAGAGATAGAATAACTTAAATGAAGTTATTCTGTAGGAGCAGATCTCAGGAATGAAACAACATTAGTAGAACCCTAGGAGTAATGACCCGGATGTGCATATTGGTATATGTTTATCCATTTACTATTTTGGTGATATGGTTATCGGACTAGTAGAGTTCATATGGTTAGGATGCGATTAATCCTTACTATATCTCCCATTATGGGTTGAGGGAGAGACTGCAGTAGAGTCTCTCTATAGGTAGGTTCTTTGTATTTTTGTGGTCAATCATGCCTCCCAATCATGGTTGGGATGACCTACTATAAGGTTATATTCTTGTGTTATTCGTTCGGAGTTGATGATAATCGGATTCATATGACGCCTGTAGCTAGATAGCTACTTTACATCTTTAGTACCCATGAGATATGTTCATGGTAGCAGGTTGAGGCATGCATGATTGAACTGGTAGGATGATATAATTTAGGCTCAACCCTCTTGAAGGGCTTGATAGTAGATTTGTGGTCCTTATTGGCCTTGATAGACGTTTCCTGTTAGCTGGGACGAAACCTTATGAGCAATCATCTCGACGTGTTTGTTAGTGGACTTGTGATTTTTTTTTATCGACTTTGATAACCGATCATGTTAGAAGGGTTGGAACCCTAGACTTAACAATCTCGACTTATTTATTAATAAGTCGATGATCTTTACCGGCTTTGGTAAACATTTCGTATTAGAGGTGTTGAAACCCTCGCTTGACCGCCTCAATGTGCTTAATTGTAGATCGATGATCCTTATCGATTTTGATAGACGTTCTATGTTAGATGTATTGGATAACCCTAGGTTTAACAACCTAGGATAATCGACTGCTCACGCGACATATTGGTGGTAGTACGCTAGTGCGTGCAGTCAATAATTAGATATCTATATACTGCCTGTCTATCCACGAGTTCTATTCGTGGTAGCATGTAGTTGCGCGTAGACAGTGCTATTGATTGTCGGCCCATGGGTTACGTTCGTAGTAGCTCATAGATAGTTCCCTTTTTGTGCGAGAGCCATGAGGCTTTGTCGTGGTATCCGGATGTGCACTTCTTGTTACAGTGGTTGGGTTTTACGGGTATATTTGTTATACTGCTGATTAGGATAGTTGCAGACTGATATTGGTACTCTGAGGGTTGGGTTACTCTAGCTTGTTCCCTGTGACTCCCATTATGTGCATTATGATTATGCACTATTGTCAATATATCCACATAGTGGTTGTACTCACCCCCTCCTCACTTATCCTCTAGGTTAGCTGATGGAGGATGTGTCTTATTGACCTACCTTCGTGTCGCTCAGAGAGTTCCTTGCCGTGCTTGTCCCACTGTATCATCGAGATGCTGCTTGATCTACTTTATCGGTATTGCATTTTATTTATGCACTTTGGATTTTTGGTCGCAATTTGATTTGGTGTCACAAAACTATTTTACTTTAAGTGATATATGTTTAGTCGTGCATGCATGCAGTTAATAAAATACTGGTATTTCTATTATTATTTGGAGGTTTTTACCAGATCGGGTCTATGTATTTCGGAATATTGTCACTAAGGGGCTCCTCCGTCATTTGGATGACGAATATGCCCCCAGGACGTGACAATTTTATTGGTTTTCGATTTTGGTTTGTGGGTTTTGTGTTTCGAGGATTTCTTTTCCTTGGATTTTTGGGAGTTCTCGTGTTTGGGACCAGGCAAGCTGAAGGATATCTCTAAGATATAGGAAAAGTGTTGTCTTTAGTGGTTACAGTACTTTAGTGGTTAGGAAAAGTATTGACCTAGTGAATTGCCCCTACTCATGGTCGGGGACGAGGTCGATGACGTATTGACCTTGAGGAACCTAACGATGATTTCAGAAGTATGGACTCTTTAGAGGTGCCGACTGATGTCGAATTAGGAAGCTAGGAATTCGGCATGCAAGTCACCAATTTGAAGGACAAGGAGTAAACCCTCAGAAAATATCAGTCCCTACTAATAGTGATTTGGTTATGGATAAGGCGTGTATGTCTACACTGGTCAAGACGATGAAAGATCGTTTTACCTTATTATAGGAGGTGTTGGATGGGATATTTATTTGTCCTAGTATTTCTTCCAGAGAAGATCTGGAACTCTTTGTTAAAAAGAGAGATGTACTTTTGAGATTATGCATCGATTATCGATGATAGAATACGGTAGTTGTAGAAGGAAATGAATATCCTTCATTGTGGATAGAGGATCTGTTTAGATCAGCTTAGGACACCTGTGTATACTCTAGGATTGATTTGTGACTGGTGTGATGATATTGTAGTGACATGGTGTCATACAATTATCATTGTCGTTGTGATGGTTGTTATATCATCAGCCTAGAGTAAAGAGAATGCAGTTATATAGCGACGACAATTTCATACTTGGTATGAATTGTATGAGCTTATGGTTATCTTATTAGACTTATTGACGACTTAGTCGTCCAGGGATTTGGGAAGTCGTGTATTCTGGACACGATTGGCTCAGTTATGGTCGTTGGATTGCGTAACTTGGCCACTGTTGAGGGTGGTAGTTGGAGTTGCGCACTCGGTCACTGTTGATGGTAGTTTTCTTGGTATTGTTTTGATTATTATCATATATATAGATAGGATGCTTTAGCGGTACTACATCGCTGACTGGTTGGACCAGGAAGGTGATGGAATATACTTGGTCTGCAGCTTGTGAAACTAGTTCAGGGCTCAGACGATGGTTGACTTTTACGCCAGTGTTGAGTAATTATTCTGGTGTGTATGGAAGGGTAGTGTATATGGATGTATCATTTCGGGGATCAGAGCGATTCCGATGCTATTGAATAAAACGTATCTTAAGCTTACGACAGTTAAAGGATTGCGAGATAAGCCGTCATATATATGATGTGGACTTCGCAGTTATTATATTGTTTAGAAGAGGTGATGAGCAGAAATGCTCATGGAGTTTTGGCTAGCTACTGGATAGCTACTATAGAGTAGCTGGAACACGAATGGTTGTAACAAGGAAGTTTGGTCGCGATAGCCTCCCATGCACTTACAGAGTGTGTGGTGGAGTGGATTTTGGACGGTAGATGGACTACAGTCTCGACTCGAGGAGGATAATGGTTTCGGAGTTGCATTAGTTTAAGGAACAGATGCTTGGGAAATTTCGATTCCGGAATGGAAGTGGAAGCGTATTATTATGGATTTTAGGTGGGTTTGCCTAGGATATATCAAGGCCATGACACAATTTGGGTAGTCGTTGACCGACTAACCAAATCCGCGCACTTCTTAGCGATTTGAAAGACTGACTCTTTGGATCGTTTGGCAGAGTTATATTGTCGGGAGATCATCAGATTGCATGGTGTTCCTTTGAGCATTATATCCGATAGAGATCCCTGGTTCACGTCGCGGTTCTGACAGAGTCTGCAGCAGGCCTTAGGCACGCAGCTTCGTTTTAGTACTGCATTCCATCCGCAGATAGATGGACAGTTTGAGCGGACCATTCAGAAACTAGAGGACTTGATAAGGTCCTATGTTATGGATTTCGGGACAACTGGGAGGCCCATTTGCCATTAGTGGAATTCGCCTACAACAACAGCCATCATTCGGCTATCCAAATGGCACTGTTTGAAGTATGGTATGGTAAACAGTGTCGTACGCCCACCCTTTGGGAGGAGGTTGGGGAGGCCCAGTTGCTAGGACCCTAGAGAGCTCAGCATGAGGCCGAGTTGGTCCGTACTATCAGACGTAGGATGGTAGAGGCGCAGGATCGTCAGGGGAGTTATGCAGATCGGAGACGGAGACCTCTAGAGTTCTCTATTGGTGATCATGTATTCCTGCGAGTCTCACCCATGAAAGGGGTGAAGAGATTTGGCCTCCGAGGTAAGCTAGCTCCTAGATACATTGGTCCGTCTGAGATTTTGGAGAGGATCGGAGCGGTTGCTTACCGCCTAGTGCTACCACTGTCCTTGGTTGGTATTCATGATGGTTTTCATATGTCCAGGCCAAGGAAGTATGTGCCAGACCCTACCCATATTCTGTCAGATGTGTCAGGTTCTATTCAACCTGATGCTACTTACGAAGAGGTTCCGATACGGATTCTGGATCACAAGGAACGACAGTTGCGAATCAAGATAGTGCGGCTTGTCAAGGTCGGGTGGAGTCACCTCACAGATGAGGAGGCTACTTGGGAGCTTGAGGAAAAGATTCAAGCTCAGTACCCCACTTAGTTACTTGATGTGTGGTTTTCCCCAAGTACTTGAGTTGAGCAGTGTGACATTGCTTGTTAGTACTTGAGTAGGAAATTTGGGGACCAAATTTTTATTAGTGGGGGAGAATGTTAAATACTGAAAATTTAAAATATATATTTAATGGCAAAAAATTAAGAAAAAATAATCCTGGAAATTTTTCGGGATTTCTAGAGAAATTTTAAAAATTTATCTGGATTTAAACGGAGGTTGTACGAGATAATTATGGGGATAGGAAAAATAGGTTTTTAAAGGGTCTGTTTAGATAAATTTACCCTAGGTTATAAGTCTAGGTTTTTTATTTCCTAATTACGGGATTTCTTTCTTTCCACATCGCACACGAACTTCTTCCTCGCGACTTTCTGCGGCAGCGCCCCTTTTTTTTTCCCGAGTCTTCCCCTTCTCGCGCCCGTAGCCCTCAAACCGCCGCTTCTCTTCTTCTCCTCGTGCCTCGCCCTCTTCTTCTTCCTCGCGTCCGCGCCGCCCGAGTCCTTGCGTCGGCCGTTCCTCCGCAAGCGCCGACGGACGTCGTCTCCTCCCCGTGCGCCGTCCACGTTAAATCGCAGAGGCGTCGCGCTATGCGCCCAAAGATCTCCGACCAGACCTCCCCGCACCGTCGTGACTAGACCTCCCCACGCCGTCACTCCGATCCTCAGCTAATTCCATCTTCTTTGCAAGCGACGACAAACATCCTCGCCGGTGGCCACGGACGAGCCGACGGCGAGCGCGTGACTGGGAGTTTGCGGTGGGATGGTTGCGCCTGGCTCGGATTTTGGTGGCGGCGATCTTTGCCGAGCCCTCTTCTCCTTCTTCTCTGCACGCGACAGTGAGGAGCAGCCTCGCCGATCTCCACAGTCGAGCCGACGGTGAGCGTGTTGCTGAAGGACTGCCGGTGGCGGCGGCTAGGAAACGGTTGCAGCGGATTTGACCGGAGGTTGTGATCTCTGTCGTTGGGCGCCGGAGCAAGGTAAGAACCGGCTATTGTATTTTTCCTTGGACAAAGATCAAAAACCCTAGCCGTAGTTTCCTTCGTTTGGTTAAGGCTGTGATTTGGGGTTTTGACAGGTGGAGAGGGCTATGAGGTTTTATTGGGTGTCGATGTGGTTGTAAATACAGTTAGTACAGCTGTGAAATTGAAGGTTGAGGATTTGGGATATGTTGCACATGATTTTGGGCAACGATTAGGTTGTAGAGGCTGTTAGGCTTAAGGTGAGTCCTAAATTAACCCATAGTTGTTGGCTGTGAGATTTAAGATGGAAAATTTGTAAGTTCAGATATGGGTGTTTATAAATACATAATATGTTGTTAATTTGCTTAATGGTCGATAGGGATTGATGCGGAGGATTGATTAGGTTAAATGGGATAACTAGATCAATCTAGTTGACCGGGATTTTTATTTAGCATTTGGGTTAATAGGTTTAAGTCTGAAAATCGGCTTAGGATTTGATTTGACAGTGGATCGTATTTTAGTGTTTAACAATAGTTATGTTGTATGCGTGTTTGGTCATGAGGCGGTGTTCCGCGGTTGACGATTTGGTTCTTTGCGAGATATTTTATCAGGTGGGTATTTTGACTTATCTCCTAGATATAGTCATGTTGATATGCTAGTTAGGATAGCTTGCAATAATTTTCATGTTTATATGCTTAGTATGATATGTGCCAACTTGATACATGCATTTGATAGGATATGATTATATCTTCCCTGTTTTATTTGGATCATAGTTACTTGGATTATGGATATGTACATATTGATTGTGCATATTATTCGGATAGGTGTATTTAGTTGGATTTACATGCTTTAGTATCATGCATCATCTTGCATGATTGCATGCTGGCTGGACGGGGTTCCTTTATAGTTGAGCCCGCAGCCAGTTACATGGCCTGCACACACTGCCACTCATGGGTTAGTGGTACATCAGGAGGGTGTGTGCAGTTGCTCTGTCAAGCTCCGCTGGTCCGCTCATGGGTAGCGATGAGGCAGCGTGGTAGCGGGCAGGGATCCCTCCTCTGGTCTATGACACCGGGAGATGAGAGCTTAGCTCCCCCACTCTGTTTGGGGCAGGAGGATAGGTGTACTCCGATAGCATCCTGTCCACTCGGTCACTCAGGAGCAGTGATGGTAGAGTGTATAGTTGTCATAGCCCTACCCACTCGGCTTCACCATCGCGTGTGAGGCGGCTGACTGGCGTCAGGGGTGACCATGTCATTTGCACGACATGCACTTTGCATGGATCGCATTTGTATTGTGTTTGTTGCATTATTGTATTGATTCCTTGGATGTTGCATATGATTGTCATGCATACAGGATTCATATTCGTATATGGTGATGACTTTATCTCTTATAGTAGGGCACATGCTCCTATATCAGGGTAGGAGACTCAGGTGAGTACAGTCCTTTTGCATTTATTTCTTGCTTACCCTATATGTGAGACTGTACTGGCATGATTTTTATTGTTAGCTATATCTTACTTTTCATATCGACTATACCCGCTGAGTTCTTTAAACTTACCCCGTTGATTTATTTTTATTTCAGGATGAAGCTGTCAGGAGAGTCCAGCTGCCAATCCCCCTTGTCGAAATGGATAGGTTTTATTGGTCTTATGGTTTTGGATTTTGTATAGAAGATATGTTTAGGTCCTGATGTTTTGGTTATGTACTTGTGGAAGTTTGGGAATATTTGTGGTGTCCTTATGGACTATTCAATTAGTTGGTTGTATGTTCACCTTTCGGATGGCGGAAGGGTAAGTCTAGATGTGATAGACTTCATTTATTTACTATGATGGTTGGCACGAGGCCTTATGATCGCGTGTGTAGATGTTTTTGTTCGGTCGTGTTGGCCAGATGTATGTATAGTGGCCATGTAGGTTTTGTATGAAAATTGGTATTGTCACCCGTACAGGGGAGCTGCTGTCGGATTTTTGTCTGGCGGGGACTCTCTCGGGGCGTGACAACCCCTCCTTTCAGTTTTAGTTCCTTGCCTTTGCCCTTGGCTTGAGACTTTCCCTTACCTTTAGGCTTGCCCTTGCCTTTCTTCTTTTGCACCATCAAAATGGAGTCAGATTTTCCCTTCTTAAGATTGAGCTCAGCGATTCTCAACATCTTTGAGCATATCAGGCAGTGGCTTATCAATTTCATTCATGACAAATTGATTATAGCTTTGTGGAAAAGATTGCAAGATCTAGTCAGTGGCCAGCTCTTGGCCAAGTGGGAATCCCAACCTTTGTAGATTTTCTATGTACCCAATCATCTTGAGTACATATGGACCTACGGGAGTCCCATCTTGCATCTTGATCAAACAATGCCTTAGAGATCTCATATCTCGTGCCTTGCTTGTCCTTGATATAGTTGACGAAGATGTTCAACCATATCATAAGCATTCATGAACTCGTGTTACTTCTGAAGTTCAGAGTTCATGGTCACGAGCATGAGACATGACACATCTAATGCATCATCTTGATGCTTCTTGTAAGCATCTTTGTCAGTTCGCGAGGCAGTGGCAGGAGGTGCCTCTAGAATGGGCTGCTCCAGGATGTACAGTTTTCTTTCTTGGGTGAGAACGATTCTCAGGTTCTTGTACCAGTCCAGGAAATTAGCTCCATTGAGCTTGTCCTTCTTAAGGACAGAACGCAGGGAGAGAGTGTTCGTGTTTGTCGACATGGTAATCTACAACATACACAATGCAAAAAATTAATATCATATTCCATTTATCATTTAATTAGGCCTTTAATCAAATGATGCTCCCACTAAATTATAGGACTTTTATAGAATCGAGTTATGGATGTGGTCAAACCACTTTACTAGATTCATACAAACATGCTATAATTCTTGTGGAACAAGATCCACATCATACTAGGCCTTGAGTTAGCTTTGGCTAAATCGCCCAAGACTTAGTATGATTGGTAGGTAACACATTACCGATTACATCTCTATGCAACTCTTGTTTATAGGATCAAGATCCACATTTACAAAAGACCTTGAGTTAGCTTTGGCTAAATCGCCGAAGATTTAGTGTAAATGCGATCTTATCCTATCTTTCCAACGGTTGGAATATGCCTATAGTTTTACTCGATCCAATTGATTTAATTAGTTTTACTTAATCTAATTGAGCTTACTCTCACCCAAGCTGTGATAGGCAGGACCAAGATTGTCCCTCCGCATCCTACCAAGATAATATGCGTTGCTCTGCTTTGGCAGATTCAACAACAACAAATGATTGAGGTAGTGATGAGTATCAAAACTTGGTAGGCATTTTTGAGTTGATTCAATTAAGATCTAATCTAATCGTGAATGTGTATCATATACGCATCAAGGCCTTTATTACCCTACACTAGCATGCATCACATACATACAAGCAATATACTAGCATGCATCATATACATACAAGCAAAATTTACTAGCATGCATCACATACATACAAGCAAAACAAATATATATATATATATATATATATATATATATATATATATATATATATATATATATATATATATATATATATATATATATATATATATATATATATATATATATATATATATATATATATATATATATATATATATATATATATATATATATAAAATTGTGATGTGGTCATGGCCCTACTACGATTTTCTCAAGCCAATGAGAAGATCGGACGATCAACCTAGGGTTAGCGGCTTCTCCAAGCGCCTCTATTGACCGTCATGTGTCGTCGGCTCCCTCCTCGTAACTCTGTCTACAAGTAGACTTTCCACCGCTCCATTTTGTACATTACAAATATGAAACTCGAGTTACATTCGAGTCTAAAACTATTTACAACTAGAATTTTAAAAGAAGAGGCATGACACGCAGGTCGCATACCCTATACAATATGCACAACCACAAAAACGATGCGCAAGCCGTATTATGAATTACAACACATTTATCATCCAATCATATTGGGGTTCTTGGGCCATGACCATCACAGAATTATACATAATTATAAATTATGTATTTTACAGAAATTTCTATAATTTTTCCTTTTTTTTTCAATTTTATGAGTCACCTCTCTGTAACGGTCCCGCTAAGCGATTGTCGGGCGCGATCGCAAGACAATGCCCCTTTCAGGGTTAGGGGCAGTGCCCCTACTCGTAAAATGAACTTTACGAATATCCCATCTTGATCTTACAGTAACTTAAGTCGCTTTCCCAAAAACCTAAAGCGAGATTTCGCCGTTCCGGAGAGTTTTTCTCGGTGGTTGAAGCCTACGAGTGTCCCAACACTTGTTGCTTCGACTCTTCGAGAAAAATACTCAAAAATTCTATAAAAATAGAAAATTTACAGAAACTTATAGATCTGTAATTTTTATATATAATACAAAAAACTACAAAAATAAAATACATACATGCTTCACACGTGGCTCTGATACCACTATTGGACTTTCCGAGCCGCAAAAACCGCTTTTTGCGTTGCGAAAACCTCGGAAGCCCGGCCACGGATCCGTGTGAAGTATAACAAAAATTACATATACATGTTTAAAACCTTAGATCTACCTTAGATCTACATGAGAAGAGCATTACCCTTGATGCGACGCCCTTCGCTTATCCCGCTCGTCCAAATGGCTTGCCAGAACTCGAGAGTGTCAAGTGTATACTCCTCTATTGGTATCCACACAAGCAATAGGTGGAGAAAATCAACCTAGAGTGTGCTAGCACTCATGGAAGTTTCAGCCAAGGAGGATTGGGAGAGAGCAAGAAGGAGAGGAGGAAGAAGATAATGAAGTTACACAACTTAACTTCACACACTAATGCACACCATCATAGTGGTCGACTGCATTAGGGGGTTACATGAATGCATGTAACTCCAAGAGTCAATGACTCTTGGTCTCCCTCATGAGGTGGAACCTCATGATGTGTCCATGATGATGTGGAACATCACCCCCATGCCAAGTCACCATGACATGACAATTGGTCAAGTCAAAATTGACCATTCATCTTTCCTCTCAAGTCAAGTCAAACTTGACCTCTTTTCTCCCATGGTTGATCAAATATAACCAATTGATTCAAGACAATTTGATTTAATGAATCTCTATTCATTATTTTAAATTGACTCAATGAATCAAATCTAAATTAGACTCATTCAATATTTGAATCAAATTGAGTCTAACTCAATTAGTCTAATTTGGATTACTCTTAATCCAATTTGGTTCATCCCATGAACCTAATCCTCATGGTCCATCATATGAACCTAATCTCCATCTAATTGCCCTTTGTGTGTGACCCTATAGGTTCTTGTAACATTGGCAATGCTCCTAAACCGATTTAGGAACATAAGCAATGAGCGGTATCTAGCAACACATCATTGCTACCCAAGTTACATGAATGTTGAGATCCAACATCACCTTTGTGACTACTAATTGTGACTCTCACAATATGTGACAATGTCCCTCTATCGTTGACATGTAGATTGACCAATTGAGGCATAGACTATGTCATCCTCGGTACAATCTATATCTTGAACTCCAAGTAGACTCACTCTAATCAAATGAGCTCAATATCTCATATTAACTCATTTGGGTATGACCATGCACTTCGTGGTCTTACTCTATGAAGAATAACGATGTCACTCTTGTCATATAGGAGGAATAGATCCCATCTACATCACTCACATCCCTCCGCATAATTTGTTACATACTCAGTAATCGCCTTTATAGTCCACCCATTTACGGGTGATGTTTGACGAAGCCAAAGTATGCAACTCCTTATGTAGGAAACCATGGTGACTTCAGATCCAAGGACTAATAGTCGTACTAATAGTCACATAAGAAAGTATATGACACTCATATAATGATCCATGATACTTTCTCATGGCGGGTCATTCAGTATACATTCTCCAATGCATACCCATGTGTCAACTTGATATCTCATATCCATGACTTGTGAGATCAAGTCATCGAGTTGACCTACATGCTAGTCTCTACACATTAACATTGTCCCTGAATGTTAATACTTGACTAGGAATGATTAAGAGTAGTATTCTCTATATCATCTCATTATCGATTCAACCAATCGATTGATATAAATAAGAACCTTCTACTCAAGGATGTTATTATACTTAGTTATTTGGCACAAATACAAGTAAATATAATAACCATGCCTTTATAAATAGGAATATGATACAATAAAGTTTATACAACAATCATCACATGATTGACTCTAGGGCTTTCACTAACACATTAATGGTTAGTTGTTTCATCAAGACAGTTACAAAATTGCTATTAATTATTTAACCATTTCAATTCAATAATTAATGATTAGTATGTGCCTTAAGTTTTGTGGCAATATTAACAATCAAATTCTCTAAGGCAACATTCAATTTATGTTCCATATGAACTATTGAAATGCATCTAATAGGTCTATTTCAAAACGAGTATTCAAATTTTTTTGCTACTCATCTTGTAAAATACGGTAAAAAAAAAATTATGGATTAACTCCTTTAATTAATTAGGATTAATTAGTGGGCTAATGGGGTTAATTATCTAGTTGGGCTGAGTCCATTAGGCTGACCTAGTTGGGCTGAAATTGGGCTTTGGACTGAATTGGGCTTGGGCTGATTGGGCTTGGGCTGATTGAGCCGAACCAGCTGAGCTGAACCCAAATCAGGATAGGTTTAGATTTGGCTGGGTTAACCGAATCACTCGAACAACTTTTAAAAACTCCGAATGAATCGATCTCTCGCGATTTCACCATTTCTGCTTCTCCGCCTCGTTTCTTCGCTCCGCGCGATCGCGTCGTCGGGTTCCAGATCGTCGGCGACTGGCGAGAGCAGTTCGACGGTGCCACCATTTAGCTGATCTCCGGTCGGAGGTCAGTAGGTGCTTCGCCCTAGGGGGGGTGTCGGCGTTTCCTTCGCTCGATGGGACTGTCGCCGCGGCGGTGAGCTGCTGAGAGGGAGGTTTCGCCGTCGATCATCGCCTGAACTAGGTAAGTATTGATCTCTTTCCTCCTGTGGGATGTGAGCTGAGATTTTGTCTATGAGATTTTTATTGAGCTTGAATTCATTGTGGGCAGCGATCGGAGCCTAGTGTTCATCGAAAAATAGAGGACGAGGAAGAGGTACTGCCAGGGGAGAGCTAAGCTCGGTAAGCTTCGAGTTCTCTTGGTTTTCCTATGATAATTGTTGTATTGGTTGTGGGTTTCTGTTCGATGTTGATTAGTTTGGCTATGGATCGCGTTGAAGTTGAAATCGTTCGTTGATTTTGTGATAGTGGTATGGTCGATTTTGGTGTGTAGCATTTGGGGATTTACTTCCAGTGCATTGTTACTGTTTCGATTGGAAGTTTTGGGATTCGTTTGATACGGGTATGAGTTGGTGTTGCGCCGGAAAATAGGGGGTGCTACCGGAGAAGATTTGATCGGTAAGCTCATGTTACCTTTTCTGTTCGATGGTAGTTGTTATGTGCTTGGGAGGTGGCTGATCTATATGTGTGTGTGAATTGATTGGCGGTGATAAATTGAGCTTGAGGTAGGCTGCCATTACAGTTTGGTTGTGGATAGATGTCGATCAGATTGGTTCAATTTCTGTTGATCGTTGATGTCGAGTGAATTGTGGTTGTCGGTCAATCAACTATTCATTATGAGATTTCTGGGTTTGTTGTGATAAGGAGATGTTGATCCAGATCACTGTGATCGAGATGTGTGTTACCTTCATAGCTATACAGTTGGTGTTAGAACTGATTCATGAAGTGTGCAATGAATTGATGTGGAGGATTGATGATTTAGTGTGTGAATGGATTAGCTGTGGTAATTTGGATATCGAGGTAAGCCGGATTATTCTTAGCATTGATGATTGTGTAGATTTATTATGTGTTGGATTATGGTGGATCAGTTTGGGAAATCGAGGTTTCTACCTCGTAGACGAGAAAAGGATGCAGGTATAGGAACGATGTAGTGTTTAGTTCCTACGTTTGTAGGATACTTGTACTTAATCATGGTTGCTATTATGTGCAGGTTTGGATACGAAGCAGGTCCACGGCCGTGAGGACTATTGGTACAGGATTCGTATCAGGTGGGTAATATCTACCTAGTCCGGTAGTTTTGATCAAATTCTAGTGCATGAATTTGGATATATGTTTATACATGTTTACCTTAAATCCACTCTTATTTAATCATATGCTTGTACTGCCTTAACCTTTGAGATATATACTCTGGTACTTCATTGATTATCTAGCTCGGATAGGAACTATAAACCCTATTATGTATTAGCTGATGGATGTTCAGTAAGTACAGGTGGTTAGGGTTATCTTTGTGACCTCAGATTGGGTTACTGTGTTACATCACTAGGGTTAGGTGATGAATTGGATTATGGAGTCGATTGTTGTATCGTACACATATTAGTTGTGCATCTATGGTGGATTTAGTTGTCTCTGTATAGATAAATGTGTGTGGTTGTCAGTATGTGGTTACGGACTAGAGGTCATAGTATGATTGTATATCCATTATGGATCGTATATCTGGGTATGATTATATGGATGGTCGATAGTATCTTGCTACTGACTAGAGGTCTTAGCGTGGTTGATTGTCAGATAGTACGACTCTTTATGCGATAGAGAGAGTCTTGTGGATTGTAGTCCTTGCATTGTTGACTTTTGGTTGACGTGACTCCCGTGAGATAGGGAGTGTTGCGAGGATACTTGTGTGGATCTATGCATCATTATATTTGCATGAATGCTGTTGACTGGGTCTCCCTTGTGGTTGAGACAAGTCGTCAGTCATCCTGCCTCCTCGACCACTCGGGGTAGTGGTAGCAGGGTTGAGGGCAGAGCATTGGATGTGCCGCGCTCGGCCACTATGGATGGTGGTAGCTGGAGATGCGACACTTTGGAAAGCGAGTAGTGTTAGCACTTTTCGCCCACTATAGACGGTGGTTGTGTGACGTGCAGTTGTCCTGTGTGCAGAGCTCGTCTACTCATGGGTAGTGACGGAGCGATCAGCAGCAGGGACCCCCGGGGAGTAGTTAACTCTTTACGCTTATATGCTACTCATTCATACTACCCAACTCGATCACTCGAGAGTAGTGGCGGCTGGAGTCGGGCTAGTTGTCATGCCGTGCCACCCGGGCCATACTGGGGTCGTGGTTGGACGGGTCCGCAGACATGGCCATGCATATGCATTGCTGATATATATGTATGCATGTATTTGATATATGTTTTACATATGCCTGTGAGATGCTGCATTTGATTGAGCTATGATTGCTGCATATGGTTATTCATCATGATATCATGTCATCTGCATTTTATATACTGCTATGTGTTGAGCATGATACATGCGTTGATTCAGACTGTTATATGCATTTGATTAGCATTATATCATTGTGTGGTACGGATCGGGTTGTTATTACAGGTGATCATATACTGTTCATATGTTGGAGTATTGGTCAGGTATGAGATTGACTTGGTATGTTATATTAGTTATGTTATTGTAAATCTGTTCAGGATGATCTAGCATATGGTGTTACAGGCCATCAGGTACGTTGGTACATTACTTCATATTTCAGTTGATCAGTTTAGTATATACATTGAGTATGACTTTACTGTAGTTACTTGTTATTAGATTTGGATATATTTGTATGTCTATTGGACTCATGTTGTATACCGTAGATCTTCACATGTATACTTGTAGATCTATCCTTATATGTTGTCATGCACTTTCTACATATTACCCGAGTTTATACTCACCACCCCTGGACCACAGGGCTTCTGTCGCCCGGATAACAGTAGAAGATTCTTTGGGCGTTGAGCTCGCGGTGATCCCATCTCACGGACGAATGGATATGTTTTCTGTATTGTTGTATTACTATGGATTGTTGGTTTGGGTTTTACCTGTATTGTTTTCGTATTTGTGATATCTGGATTTGATGTCGTATTTGGTCTTTGATTGATTTACATTATGATTCTTGTCGTCAAGTCACTCCGGAGTGCACAGTTTGGTCTTTATATCTTGGTTATCTGTTTGTATTGTTTCTGCTGTGTTTTGTATAATTGGTATGTTGGTATCTTTATATATTGTGTTGTTGTTGGGCCTACGGGCCTTGTATTAACCCAATATATTGCCACGTACAGGGGAGATGCCGTCCGTTTACTTTTCGGTACAGCATACTCTCGGGGCGTGACAATTTTATTGGTATCAGAGCCCTAGGTTGCGAAGTCCATTTTTGGATTTTTATTTCGTTCGGACATCGAGTTTTGCTTTACTCGGTTTTGGTTTCGTGAGTTCTGGGATCTGGCTGTTGCGGACATCTCCGAGCTACAAGGTTTAAGGTATGTTAATTGATATTAGATATCCTTCTATTGGTTATGCATTTAGTTGTTTATAACATAGATGACTTGTAGGATATTGGTTAGTATTAAATCAGTGGTTTGAGTTTGACCACGGAGCGATATGTTGAGGTTGTTAGATATGTACACGCTATCGAAAAGATAATTACCTTTGAGAGCCGATGATCTGAGAGTTGGAAGCGAGGATTTGGTAGTCACATCTCTTGTGGAGATCAAGGATTCTGATCTTAAGATTTTCACTAATTATTTTAGTGATCATTACCCATGGGGTAATGGACAAGCGAGTATACTATTCTTGTCACGGATAGTAGAGGATTATTTTGGTGATATTCATAGGGATTTTGATCCCTGAATTGGTCGTTCTAGGTTGTATAACGTTGAGGGTACTTTTGAGTACTTAACTCGTGTTCTACAGAGGAAGCTAAGTTAGCTGCATACCATTATCCGGATTTAGCCGGTACTTGGTGTAAGATATAGAAAATAACCTACGGGAAATAACGTATCACTTAGTCACAGTTCAGTGATGTTGTGAGATAGTATTTTCCTACGTCATCTTCTTTGACTCATTGTCAGGGAATTCTTGGACATCGAGTAGGGTGATCGTTTGGTTACGAAGGTACCATGCAGAGTCATTAGACTTGCGAAGGTTACGACTATTTAATAGCCCAAGAATGTGATTGGGTTGGTTTTGACCACCCATGGGTTATCGGTTGACATCTTGATCAGGATGTTTGGATCTCCTACCAGATTCTACCGGAAGTGCATAGACCGAGTCATGTGTATAGAAATGACTCCGTAGCAAGTGTTTTAAGAGTTGGAGATTTGATAAGCATATATTGCAAGTCAAATTATTGGAATCCGAAATCTCCAAATGTTGGATAAAAGGAGCAAGATTTAAGTCATGAGTCACGAGCGACTATTGGAGAGTTGTCCGATTATAGAAGACCGATTGCAGATCGTCAGTATTTTCTTATGTTTATCAGTGAACTCAGAAGAAAGACTCCGAAGGGATTATGTGTGTGCAGTGCAGGTTACGACGAGACACAGAGCCAGATTATCCGATGGACCATTGTATCTGTTTCTACTATAAGCAGTCGGTATCTACGAGGAGGGTATGTATTTTGAAGACTCAGTTGAAGACTATGGATGATGCTTTCGAGCGGACGATCCACAACCTCGAAAGTCGAGATCATTATAGAAGATTGGGTTATCACATCAGCAGCGATCTACTACCCCAGATATAGTTGGAGCTCTTTGATACTTTCATCTGGAAGAAGTAAGTTACTCAGCAGTATCAGCCGAAGACATCTCAGAAGACTCAGACATTCAGACAACAACTGTTACCTTCCCAGGCGTAGTTATGATTTGTTCAGAGGAGAGAGAGTATACGACGATGGTCGTATCTATGGGGTATTCTTCAGTTGTAGCTGTACCTTTCGTAGAGTTGGAGCGTGCTACGATGTTGATAGTTCTTCCATATTTTACAGTCGGATGTATATTCTCTGCCAGTACAACAGTGGTTATCATCTCCGTGCAGTTGTTTCAGTTGTACCTCAGTTCCAGCAGTTGATTTCAGTTCCTCCATGATAGTCTTTGCATCTACATGAGCTCAGCCGTCCAGAACAGATGTTGGACAAGTTTACATGATTACTCGAGAAGAAGTATAGAAGATCGAAGGATCGGTCCTTCGGGGTATTACTTTAGGTTATCCTATTTGCGAATATATCGAGAGATACTGGTAGTTTACAGGTATCTTTGTCTAGAACATTCTTGGATAGGGTTCGAAGGGTTCCTATCGACTTGTGGGTTGGTGATTTTCTCTACCGTCAGGTGAGATGTTGATCAACAATCAAGAAGTCAAGGGAGACCCTTAGCCTTTGCTAGACATACCTTTACTATAGATATATCCTTACGGATAGTTGGATTATTGGAGCGTTAGTATACTAGGACTCTTGGATGTACGTATAATCCGAGAGTATTCGGATGTAGTTAAGGATGAACTCTCGGGCTGATCACTGCATGGGCAAGTGGAATATGCGATTGAGGTGATTTCGGGAATAGTCCTGATATTGGAGACCTCATACCGAGAAATGATATTATGGGTATCAGTGTTGTTAAACACTATGGGAGATTTATCTGCCTCCGTGTTTCTTCTTGAGAAGACTTGTAACTCTTTGTTAGAAGAGAGTCAGACCTTGAGTTTATGCATCGATTATTGATGATTGTAATGTAATAGTTGAGAATGAGTATCCTTTGTTAGGGATAGATGATTTGTTTAAATAAGCTAAATGACACCTATGTATATCCTAGGGTTGGTCTACGACTGAAGGTTTGATATTGTAGTGACTTAGTGTCATACAATTATCATTGTCGGTGTGATGATTGAGCTATCATTAGCGTAGAGTAAAGGATGCAGGTGTATAGAGCTGATTGATAATGTTGTTAGACTTATCGACGATTTAGTCGTTCATGGATTTGAGGAATCAAGTACTCTTGGAGTATTTGGGATCGATTATCATCATGTCTGTGGAGGATATATTTATGGATATATCCACAATCTTAAGGGAAGTTGTGGTATCCTAGATTGATTTGGTTGATACCGTAGAGGTTGATAGGATGTTTTAGCGATACTTGTTGGACGAAGGTGATGGAAATCACTGGTCGGAAGTTGTGAAGCTAGGTTTGAGGCCTGAGCGATGGTGACTTTTGCATTAGTGTTAGTTAGTCCTTCCGTTGGGGATGTAAGGGTACTGCACATAGATGCAACATTTCAGGGATTAGGAGCGATCCCGATGTATGAGACGTGTCTTATGCTTACGTCAGTTGAGGAACTGCGAGATAAGTTGTCATATATATGACGTGGAGCTTAGCAGTTATTATCTTAAGTAGTAGATGTATAGAGCAGGAGTGCTCAGGGAGTTTTGGCTAGCTACTGGATTGTAAAATACGAAAAAAAAAAAAATTAACCCCTTTAATTAATTTGGATTTAATTAGTGGGTTAATTGGGCTGGAAATGGGCTTGAAATTTGGACTGAGCCCATTGGGCCAAATCCATTGGGCTAAAGCGATTGGACTTGGGCTTAGGCTTGAATTAGAATTGGGCTTGAAATTTGAAATGGGCTTAATAAATTGGGCTTGGATTTGGGTGAACTCGGATTAGATTTGATTTTGAACTCAATTTGGTGAACCAATCGATTGACTTAAAGTTGGCTGGGTTAACCGGATCAGTTGAACGGCTTTTAAAAGCCATCGAACGAATCAAAGCCTTCGCGATCCCTGTTTCTGCTTCTCTTCCGCCTCGTTCCTTCCACTCCACCCGATCGCGACGCCGACCTCCGCTCGTCGGCGTCCGGTGCGAGCAGCTCGACGGCACCTCCACGGGACTGATCTCCGGCCAAGGATCAAAGGGTTTCGCCTGGGAAACAATCGCGACGACACCCAGCGGGCAGGCGGCGCCGTTGTCGCGGCAGCGAGCTGCCAATCGAGATTGGGGATTTCAGTCGATCGGTGTTTGCGGGGGTTACCTTCCGTCGGCAGATTTCGGGAGTGCTGAGCTCGTGGTGAGCTTGGATCAGTTGCGGTGAGCAGGAGGAGCAGAGTTGGAGGAATTTTCGGTGTGGTAAGTCGATCAATTCTTCTTTCTCTGTGCGGTATGAATTTGTCAATGTTATTGAGATTTCGATAGGTTCTGTCCAAGGATCGTCAGGTGGTGGCTGTTTGGAGTAAAATCCTATAGATTAGGTGTTGTGTAGTGTTTCTTTGAGTGATTTCAGTTGTGAAGAGCTGTGAACGATGGTGTTAGGGTTGTTGATCGATCTGGTTGTGGAGTGGTTGTTGTGCCGGCTGTGAGGGGAAGAAGAAGCTACGGTTGGAATGATATGACTATGGTTTGGGCATTGTTGGTCAGTTGGGATTGATCCAATGATCTGTGAAGATATGGATTGTGTTTGAGGCAAGAATGGCTGTTGGTGTAGATATAATTCTGTTCTGTTTGTAATTACGGTGATTGTTTTAAGGATTATTAATTGTTATGCGTTGTGGTGTGTCGGTGTGATTTCTGGATGATGATGGATCTGTTCTTGCTATGAGGGTTCTCGGTCGATTGTTTAAAATGGTAGCTTGAGTCGTTGTAGGCAGAAAGGGGGGCTGTAGATCCAGTGAATAGAACTTCATAGGGGATAGGATTGGCCGGTAAAGTCCGATTTGGTATAATCTCTGTTTTATTCCCTTTATCTTGTTCTGTCCATGAGTTTCCAGATATGTAATGGAAGTGGTGGATGTTGTTGAGCGAGGTGTTCTGTTTGTGTCGGGTGTGAGGAGCTATAGTCAGTGAGATCGGTGGTTGTTAACAGTGGTAAACTGATCTTGCGGTAAGCTTCTATTACAACCCTATTTTGGAGTGGTGTTTAGATCTATTTATCTTAATTGATCTTGTGGATGTCGGTGAGCTACTGTGAGTTTGGTTATGATGTATCAGATTAGGATAGTCGAGTATCTAACTCGTAGACAAGGAAAGAATACTGAACATAGAAGCGAGGAGTGTTTGGTTCAGATATTTGTCTGGGTGATTGTACTTAACCATAGTTTCTATTATGCGGGTTTGGGATCTGAAGTAGGTCGCGTAGTGAGGATTATTCGAGCCGTATCGGTGGGTAATATCTACAGTCAGGTAGTTTGATCAATTCCAGTGCATGATCTTGGATATATATGTTTATACCTGTTTACCTTAAATCCACTCTTATTTAATCACATGCTTGTACTGCCTTGACCTTTGAGATATATACTCTGTTACTCATTGATTATCTAGCACGAATAGGAACTATAAACCCTATTACATATTAGCTGATGGATGTTGAAATACAAGTGGTAAGGTTTATCTCTATGACTTCAGATGGGGTTACTGTCCTACATCACAAGGTTTAGGTGATGGTTTGAATTATGGAGTCGATTGTTATATAATATCCGTATTATTGGTGCATTTATAATGGATCTAGTTATGCTGCATAGATAATTGTATGATTGTCAGTATGTGACCAGGGACTAGAGGTCCTAGCGTGATGGTATATCCATTAGGGATTGTGTGTCTGTGTATGGTTATATGGATGGTCGATTGTATATCGCTACTGACTCGAGGTCTTAGCATGGTTGACTGTCAGGTGTGTATGACTCTTTGTGTGATAGAGAGAGTCTTATGGATTGTAGTCCTTGCATGGTTGACTTTTGGTTGACTAGGTCTCCCCGTGAGTTAGGGAGTGTTGCGAGGATTTGTGTGGGCTATGCATCATTACATTCCATGCATCTTGAGTGCCTTGTGGTTGAGGCAGTCGTCGGTCATCCTACCTCCTCGGCCACTCGGGGTAGTGGTTGCGAGGGTTGAGGCGAGCATTGTGTGCATGCCGTTCTCGCCACTAGGGATGGTGGTAGTGGAGATCGCGCCAGCCCTGCGGAGTGGTAGTTAAGCGCCTCACCCACTATAGATGGTGGTCGTGTGATGTCGATAGTCCTGGGTGCGGTGCTCGTCTACTCATGGGTAGGGACGGAGCGGCTAGCAGCAGGGACCCCCGTGTGAGTAGCATATAGCTCTATGGCGGCTAGCTACTGTTTCATACTACCCAACTCGGTCACTCGAGAGTGGTGGCGGCTGGAGTCAGGATAGTTGTCATGTCGTGCCATCTAGGCCACACTGGGGTCGTGGTAGCGAGTTGGGTACGCAGGCATGACCATGCATATGCATTGCTGATATATATATGTATGCATGTATTTGATATATATGTTTTACATATGCCTGTGAGATGTTGCATTTGATTGAGCTATGATTGCTGCATATGGTTGTTCCTCATGATACATGTCATTTGCATTTTATATACTGTTATGTTTTGAGCATGATATATGTGTTGGTCCAGACCGATGTATGCATTTGATTAGCGTCATGTCATAGTGTGGTATGGACCGGGTTGTCATTACAGGTGATCATATACTGTTCATATGTTGGCGTATTAGTCAGGTATGAGATTGACTTAGTATATTATATGGGTTATGTTATTGTATATCTGTCAGGATGATATAGCTTATGGTGTTGCAGACCGTCAGGTATGTTGGTACATTACTTTATGTTCAGTTGATCAGTTTAGTATATACATTGAGTATGACTTTACTGTAGTTACTTGTTATTAGATTTGGATATGACTATATGTCTATTGGAATCATGCTGTATACCTGTAGATCTTCACATGTATACTTGTAGATCTATCCTTATATGTTGTTCATGCACTTTCTATATATTACCCCTGAGTTTATACTCACCACCCCTGGACCCTGGGCTTCCTGTCGCCCAGATAACAGGTAGAAGATTCCTTGGACGTTCGGAGCTCCGCCAGCTGATCCCATCTCACACCGGACGAATGGACATGTTTTCCGTATTATTGTATTTCTACGGATTGTCGTTTTGTGGTTTTAACCTATATTATTTCCGTATCTGTGATATACGGACGTGTTGTATGTATTTGGCTTTCGATGTGACTTCTATTATGTTTCTTGTTGTGTCAAGTCACTCCGGAGTGCACAGTTGGGTCATTGTATATTGTTTTATCTGTTGTATGTTTCCGCTGCATTTTTATATGTTGATATCTGTGTATATCATATTGTTGTTGTGGGCCTACGGGCCTTGTATTAACCCGATATGTTGCCACGTACAGGGGAGATGCCGTCCGTTTGCTTTTCGGCACGGCATACTCTCGGGGCGTGCTGCTATAGGGTTGTTAGAACACGGATAGATGCAACTGGGGAGATTAGTCATTATAGTCTTCCAGTTACTTTCAGTTTTGTGTGACAGAATAAATTTTGGACATTAGATTAATTTCTCTTGCGAGAATAAATCTCTGTCTCTGGGAAGGATAATGGTTCCCAAAGTTGCATTCTCTTTAGGAAGAGTTGTTTCAGGAGACTCTTCATTCGAGAGTGAAGATTTATTCGAAGTGTATCCGAAAATAGTGAGTATTGAGACGTTCCAGTTGGTGGAACGATATGTGGGACACGATTGATTGCGTAGTTTGATGTCGGGTATGCCAACAAGCAAAGGTGGAATATTGTGATCGGTAGGGTTACGTACCGTGATGAAGTGGGAGCCTAGTACGTTAGATTGTGTTGGGAGATTATCTAGAATTTGGAAAGGACTTGAATGGATTTGGGTAGTCGATGATCGATTAGCTAGGTCTGCTCATTTTCTTCCGAGCCGTAAGATGGACTCCGTTGGATCGCTTGATGAAATTATATCCATGGAGTAACTTTGAGTATCATTTCTGATAGTGATTCATGATTCACCTTACGATTCTGGCAAAGTTTCCCATCGGTTACGGGTATAGAGCTCCACTCTGGTATAGTTATTGACCTCTTAATAGGTTGGCTGAGAGTGTATATAAGAGCTGGAATGTAATATTCGAGCTCAGTACCCACTTAGTCACTTGAGGGGTGACTTTTCTCCGGATACTTGAGATGGTTATTTTGACACACCGTACAAGTATATCAGTCGGAAATTTGGGGACCAAATTTTTATAAGTGGGGGAGAATGTAAAATACGATAAAAAAAAATTTATGGATTAACTCCTTTAATTAATTAGGATTAATTAGTGGGCTAATGGGGTTAATTATCTAGTTGGGCTGAGTCCATTAGGCTGACCTAGTTGGGCTGAAATTGGGCTTTGGACTGAATTGGGCTTGGGCTGATTGGGTTGAACCAGCTGAGCTGAACCCAAATTAGGTTAGGTTTGGATTTGGATGGGTTAACCGAATCACTCGAACAACTTTTAAAAACTCCGAATGAATCGATCTCTCACGATTTCACCGTTTCCGCTTCTCCGCCTCGTTTCTTCGCTCCGCACGATCGCGTCGTCGGGTTCCAGATCATCGGCGACTGGCGAGAGTAGTTCGACGGTGCCACCATTTAGCTGATCTCGGAGAGGTCGAGGTGCTTCGCTCTAGAAGTGTCGGCGCTTTCCTTCGCCGATGGGACTGCCGCCGCGGGCGGTGAGTCGAGAGGGAGGTTTTGTCGATCATCACCTGAACTAGGTAAGGATTGATCTCTTTCCTCCTGTGGGATGTGAGCTGAGATTTTGGCTATGAGATTTTTATTGAGCTTGAATTCATTGTGGGCAGCGATCGGAGCCTAGTGTTCATCGAAAAATAGAGGACGAGGAAGAGGTACTGCCGGGGGAGAGCTAAGCTCGGTAAGCTTCGAGTTCTCTTGGTTTTCCTATGGTAATTGTTGTATTGGTTGTGGGTTTCTGTTCGATGTTGATTAGTTTGGCTATGGATCACGTTGAAGTTGAAATCGTTCGTTGATTTTGTGATAGTGGTATGGTCGATTTTGGTGTGTAGCATTTGGGGATTTACTTCTAGTGCATTGTTACTGTTTCGATTGGAAGTTTTGGGATTCGTTTGATACGGGTATGAGTTGGTGTTGCGTCGAAAAACAGGGGGTGCTGCCGGGGAAGATTTGATCGGTAAGCTCATGTTACCTTTTCTGTTCGATGGTAGTTGTTATGTGCTTGGGAGGTGGCTGATCTGTATGTGTGTGTGAATTGATTGGCGGTGATAAATTGAGCTTGAGGTAGGCTGCCATTATAGTTTGGTTGTAGATAGATGTCGATCAGATTGGTTCAATTTCTGTTGATCGTTGATGTCGAGTGAATTGTTGTTGTCGGTCAATCAACTATTCATTATGAGATTTCTGGGTTTGTTGTGATAAGGAGATGTTGATCCAGATCACTGTGATCGAGATGTATTTTACCTTCATAGCAATACAACTGGTGTTAGAACTGATTCATGAAGTGTGCAATGAATTGATGTGGAGGATTGATGATTTAGTGTGTGAATGGATTAGTTGTGGTAATTTGGATATTAAGGTAAGCCGGATTATTCTGAGCGTTGATGATTGTGTAGATTTATTATGTGTTGGATTATGGTGGATCAGTTTGTGAAATCGAGGTTTCTACCTGAGCGAAAAGGATGCGCAGGTATAGGAACGATGTAGTGTTTAGTTCCCACGTTTGTAGGATACTTGTACTTAATCATGGTTACTATACGGCGTGTCCACTACGTGAGGACTATTGGTACAGGATTTGTATCAGGTGGGTAATATCTACCTGGTCCGGTAGTTTTGATCAAATTCTAGTGCATGAATTTGGATATATGTTTATACCTATTTACCTTAAATCCACTCTTATTTAATCATATGCTTGTACTGCCTTGACCTTTGAGATATATACTCTGGTACTTCATTGATTATCTAGCTCGGATAGGAACTATAAACCCTATTATGTATTAGCTGATGGATGTTCATGAAGTACAGTGGTTAGGATTATCTTTGTGACCTCAGTTAGTTCTTGTGTTACATCACTAGGGTTAGGTGATGAATTGGATTATGGAGTCGATTGTTGTATCGTACACATATTAGTTGTGCATCTATGGTGAATTTAGTTGTCTCTGTATAGATAAATGTGTGTGGTTGTCAGTATGTGGTTATGGACTAGAGGTCCTAGTATGATTGTATATCCATTATGGATCGTATATCTGGGTATGATTATATGGATGGTCGATAGTATCTTGCTACTGACTAGAGGTCTTAGCGTGGTTGATTATCAGATGAGTATGACTCTTTGTACGATAGAGAGAGTCTTGTGGATTGTAGTCCTTTTATAGTTGACTTTTGGTTGACCAGGACTCCCCGTGAGATAGGGAGTGTTGCGAGGATACTTGTGTGGATCTATGCATCATTATATTTGCATGAATGTTGTTGATTGGGTCTCCCTTGTGGTTGAGACAAGTCGTCAGTCATCCTGCCTCCTCGGCCACTCGGGGTAGTGGTAGCAGGGTTGAGGGCAGAGCATTGGATGTGCCGCGCTCGGCCACTATGGATGGTGGTAGCTGGAGATGCGCACCTGGACACTGAGCAGAGTGGTGTTAGCACTCGCCCACTATAGACGGTGGTTGTGTGACGTGCAGTTGTCCTGTGTGCAGAGCTCGTCTACTCATGGGTAGTGACGGAGCGACCAGCAGCAGGGACCCCCGGGGAATAGTTACTTCTTTACTCTTATATGCTACTCATTCATACTACCCAACTCGGTCACTCGAGAGTAGTGGCGGCTGGAGTCGGGCTAGTCGTCATGCCGTGCCACCCGGACCATACTGGGGTCGTGGTTGGACGGGTCCGCAGACATGGCCATGCATATGCATTGATGATATATATGTATGCATGTATTTGATATATGTTTTACATATGCTTGTGAGATGCTGCATTTGATTGAGCTATGATTGCTGCATATGGTTGTTCATCATGATACATGTCATCTGCATTTTATATACTGCTATGTGTTGAGCATGATACATGCGTTGATTCAGACTGTTATATGCATTTGATTAGCATTATATCATTGTGTGGTACGGATCGGGTTGTTATTACAGGTGATCATATACTGTTCATATGTTGGAGTATTGGTCAGGTATGAGATTGACTTGGTACGTTATATGAGTTATATTATTGTAAATCTGTTCAGGATGATCTAGCATATGGTGTTACAGACCGTCAGGTACATTGGTACATTACTTCATGTTCAGTTGATCAGTTTAGTATATACATTGAGTATGACTTTACTGTAGTTACTTGTTATTAGATTTGGATATGACTGTATGTCTATTGGACTCATGTTGTATACCTGTAGATCTTCACATGTATACTTGTAGATCTATCCTTATATGTTGTTCATGCACTTTCTATATATTACCCCTGAGTTTATACTCACCACCCCTGGACCCTGGGTTTCCTGTCGCCCAGATAACAGGTAGAAGATTCTTTGGACGTTCGGAGCTCCGCCAGCTGATCCCATCTCACACCGGACGAATGGATATATTTTTCCGTATTGTTGTATTACTATGGATTGTTGGTTTGGGTTTTTACCCTGTATTGTTTCCGTATTTGTGATATACGGATGTGATGTACGTATTTGGTCTTTGATTCGATTTCTGTTATGATTCTTGTCGTGTCAAGTCACTCCGGAGTGCACAGTTTGGTCTTTAAACAAAATTCTAATTAAACAAAATTTTTAGACGGAGCAAGAGAGGGATCATTTTGCCTCTACGGTGCAAAGTTACATGAAAGAGCATGGCGTAGATGTCACTCCGGAGTCCACTATCTCTCGTAGCTTCTTGCATGCAACTTTGACATCTACGCCATGCTCTTTCATGTAACTTTGCACCGTAGAGGCAAAATGATCCCTCTCTTGCTCCATCTAAAATTTTTGTTTAATTAGAATTATCAAACATTAATTAATTGTCGATAAACTATACATTAATATTGTATCAAAGGAAGTGAGTAAATTGATTATATACCTCATGTGATCTTATATCATTAAGGAGTCTACCAAGTACACGACAAGCTTCCACCGGCTTGGGAGAAGTAGAATACCAGTCGAATACCTCTTTTGTTGCCACTTCTCCCATACCAAAATACATGGAACAAATGACGAAAGAACATGCACAGGAGATCAACGAAACATGCAAGTGTTCGTTGAGCGATGGCACATATCGCTCTACACCCCACTTGGATTCTTCAAAATATGATATGGCTACGATTATAAACTGTGTCAATTAAGAAAACAAAATAAAATTAGTCGATAATTTTTAGGATATATAATAGAAGTCAAATCTCTTTCCTATTAATTAACATACGTACTTCATTTCCAAGGTATTGCACACGATACTTCTCGTTAGGTTCCAATTCCACTTCAAATTCTTCTAAACTCTTTAATAGTTTCAGATAAAAATCTTTTATATATTACAGTAAGAACAATCTCTGACTTCACGATTCCACCTAAATGTGTACGAAAATATGAGCAAATAGGTGGTCATGCATGATACTGGTGTATGTGTGTCTATATATATATATATATATATATATATATATATATATATATATGAGAACTAATTAATTATATATCATTTAAGATTAATTTGTTTTACAATATTTTAGTCCACTCACGACTTTAATTACCACAACAATATTAAAGGAATTAATTAAACACAAAATTATTAAAATTTGAATGTGTTAAAGACAAACCTCTTCATTGCCTCAGTTAACAGTTTATGCTCTTCGAACGTGCTATAGTTGTCATAAATATTATCCATAATTGATAGAAGACAAAATGCTTTGGTGCACATCACTCGTGCACGAGAATATTGAGGCTCGTAATACATGCCAAGAACCCAATAATAGCCTTCCGCAATTCGATCGCGAATAAAACTTTGAGATTTAGCAAGTGCTAAATTATTCCACCATCTTTAAATTAGCACATCATCCATCAAAAATATACATAGAGAAATAAAACAATTAGTTTATATATAACACAAATATAAATAAAACACAAATTACTTAAAATTAGGCAAATATATAGAACTGACCAATTAAGATAATATATGAAATTTATGTGAGATCTTGTCGAACTTGTGTAATTAATATTATAGTTATTAAAGTTCATGTAAATAAAATTTAAGTGCTACGATAGTTCTATAACTATAAAACAATAATTTTGAAATTCCTATCAAATGTCTTGCTATATTTATATATTGATATTAAACAAATGGGAAAGATTATGTCATTTGTGCATGCATATTCACATATATTATTTAAAAATTCTATAAAAAAAAAATTTAAATTTACTTACATTGAAACTTTCTTCAATTCTTCTTGATGAAGAGATTGCAGTATATTGAAATCCAGCTTTGCAAGTTCTAATATGACATCATTTCGCATCGCATCCTTTTGATAAATAGATATATATATTCTTGCCAAAAGACTTTTAATCCTTCGACATAGCGGTACCTCAAGGAAAAGTGTTACTTGTGCCGCTAGAGGTTGTTCAAGTTCACTCAATAAAGATACTAGCTGAGACTTTGTAAAATAATTGGCTTCATCAAGTATAGTCTCTTCATGTGTTGCGAGGTAAGATGCATTATATAAGCTTAGTAATCCCTTTGCATCTCCATTCAAGGTAGATATAAACCTTCCATTATCATCTTTGAACTTTTTAAAAGTATCTACAAGAGTGCATATATAACTAATCAATAGTAAATGTTCATAAAAATAATAATTAGTTAATATTAATTATCATATTGTATCAATCTATTTAAATAGTTTTATACTTTTTTTAAAAATATATATATAATAGCAATGAAAGCGAGATTTCATGATAATTTTAAATCTCCAACCATGGCAACAATTTAGCTTGTAACAATATGATAAGTTGCCATCTCTTTTTTTTTAATCATTCTTTTATTAGGACAGCATGTAAAATTTCTATCAAGCCACCTACATAAAACTAATACAAGTAATCAAAATGAAAATTTTTGATAAATGATCTATGAAAATATTTATTTTTTATCACGTAAAGAAAGACAAATTAAAATTATCTTGAATTTCAATTTTTATTATATATTTTTAAATTTTACATATAACAACATAAATATATATTATTTAATAATTTTAACTTGTTTCTATTGTTACCTGCAGAAAGATTATACCCATGTTGCCTAAGCAATCGAAATCTAAGAGAAGTTTCATAAAGTCCATAGTTCTCGTCATCAGCCTCAAAGATCAACTTTAATGCATCGTCTATTTCATCTTCAAAATGATAGTCCAGTCTAAGAAGTTGGACTGAATCAATCAAATTCATAAGTTGCAGTATGTCACTGTTGGTGTCCCTGAACATGCTCTTTACTTGCAACTTTAATTCTTCAACTCTCTCTATCGACCTTTGAGTGGACTCCTGCTGCATCATCAAAATTCTTAGATAATATATATCCAACGACATATATTTAATCAGGATATATATATTCATTTGTATGTAGCAAATAAGACTTCAATTTGTAAGAACTCATTCAGGAATATCGAAGATGGATACCTGTGTTTGCGAGCGAAAGGATCTTTCGATGAAAAAATCACCCCAAACGCTTGGATGATATTGTGTAAACTTACGAGCCACAGGTGCTTCATTATCACCAGCAAAAGTTAGTGATGGCTTCTCCATCTTAATTATGAGTTGTGCTCTTTGGCTACCCTTCTATTGGTATTTATAGGCTTAATTTTTTTACCATTAATTCCAGCAATGATTCTTCCTTTGTCAATATTTTTTTTTTAAATTTAGAGGAATTTGAGATGGATTCGAGTGACTAAAGCTGCTGATCTTTCTCCATAGAATGTGATGTGCTCCTAATATATTTTAAGAATTTTTTACAGTTTCCAACCCTAATTTTTAACTCTCCTCAAAATCTAAGCTGATGCAAATTATCCTATTACGTGATATTTGTAAATAAAAAATCTATTATGATCAAAAAGAGATTAAAATAATAATAAGACACACCAAGTTTGAGTGAGAAATAATGCATGAATGAAAGTAATTTGAGATCATTAAATATTTTTATGAAATAGAGAGAGTGTAAAATACGAAAAAAAAAAAATTGTATAGGGATTAAACGTCATTAGATAGCTAATTGGGTTTAATTAGTGGGTGATTAGCTAATTGGGCTGAAGCTAATGGGCTAAATCCATTGGGCTGAAGCTAATGGGCTGAATCTAATGGGTTGAATCCATTGGACTTGATTTGTCTTAGGTTAAGTGGCTGAACCAGCTGACCCAAACCCAACCAGATTGGGTTTGGATTGGGCTGGGTTAACCGGATTGGTTGAACGACACTTATAAGGGCTGCCGAACGAACATAACACCTATTTCATCGCGATCTTCGTTCTCCGCCTCGTTCCTTCCGCTCCGCGCGATCACGTCGCTTCTTCTTCAGCTCATCGGCATCCCGGTGAGAGCAAGCGATTCGCCGCGCTCCTTGGTCGATCTCGGTGGTGGATCGAGGGTTCTACTGGGGGATCTTGGCGATAACCCGGAATGGGCGGTGATATCACGCGCGTGAGCTGCCGATCAAGTGATTGGGGCTTATTTCGTCGGTGAAAAGGGGGATTGTCGGTGGATTGTTGAGCTCGTTTTGCCCTTCCCCTATTTCGTTGCCACAACTCACCTTTTTTCCGATGATGTGCCATCGTCGACATCGAGCTAGCTGATCTCCACTCGATGTTGCCTTATCACCACTGTGGGAGCTCTCGGTCGCTGGCTCTGCCGGATCGTGAGCTGCTTTCGGTTGTTTGCTGCCATAGTTAGGTAAGATGTCGCTGATTTCCTTGATCTTCGATTAGATTCATCCTCGATCGTAGTTTTCACTTGTAGTTCAAATCTTTGTGGTATGGGCAGCTGTGAACGGGAGTAGGATGTAGGAGCTTGAAGGTCGACGGTGAACAGGGGAGAAACGATTGTCGGTGAAGATTTGAGCTCGGTAAGTTGGTTTACTTTTCTGTATTTGTTGTAGATTGTTGTGAATTCATGGGGTGTCAATGCGCTTGGGATACAGTGAGTTGTTGTCAGGGGATCAGTGTTTGGCGGCTGAGATTGGAGTGTATCCGATTAATGTAGATGTTGTTGGTGATACTCTTTTTGTGCTGGTTGTGGAAGCAAGGCAGATGGGTAAGTTTGATTTCCTTTTAGCCTGTGATATCTGCAATTGCTATGGATTGGGGGTTGGCCGATTGATGAGTTGGGTGGATTTTTCTGTCATCGTGAGCTTGCAGTTGGGGATCAGTGATCTTGGCTCTATTCGGTGGTTGGCGACTGTGATTTGGTGTGTAATCAATGTTTGTTGTTGTTGATTTTAGAGTGGTCATTAATGATGCTGTGTTGTTTAGGGTTGTTGTGATTGATTCAACAATCAGTAAAGTTATAATTGGTTGTGGTGTATCAGATTGGGATAGTCGAGGTTTCTAACTCGTAGACGAGGAGAGGATGCGAATATAGAAATGAAATAGTGTTTAGTTCGTATATCTATCGGAGGCTTGTACTTAATCATAATTGTCTATTATGTGTAGGCTTGGGATACGAAGCAGCTCCACGATCAGGAGGGTTATTCGAGCTTCGAATCAGGTGGGTAATATCTACCTGGTCCGGTAGTTTGATCAATTCCAGTGCATGATCTTGGATTTATGTTTATACCTGTTTACCTTAAATCCACTCTTATTTAATCATATGCTTATACTGCCTTGACCTTTGAGATATATACTCTGGTACTTCATTGATTATCTAGCTCGGATAGGAACTATAAACCCTATTATGTATTAGCTGATGGATGTTCAGTAAGTACAGGTGGTTAGGGTTATCTTTGTGACCTCAGATTGGGTTACTGTGTTACATCACTAGGGTTAGGTGATGGATTGGATTATGGAGTCGATTGTTTCATCATACCCGTATTAGCGGTGCATCTATTGTGGATCTAGTTGTCTGTGCATAGATAAGTATGTGGTTGTCAGTATGTGACCATGGACTAGAGGTCCTAGCGTGATGGTATATCCATTATGGATTGTGTGCCTGTGTATGGTTATATGGATGGTCGATAGTATCTCGCTACTGACTAGAGGTCTTAGCGTGGTTGTTTGTCAGAGGTGTATGACTCTTTGTGCGATAGAGAGAGTCTTGTAGATTGTAGTCCTTGCATAGTTGACTTTTGGTTGACCAGGACTCCTCGTGGGATAGGGAGTGTGGCGAGGATACATGTATGGAGCTATGCATCATTACATTGCATGCATACTGTTGACTGGGTCTCCCTTGTGGTTGAGACGGGTCGTCAGTCATCCTGCCTCTTCGGCCACTCGGGGTAGTGGTAGCAGGGTTGAGGGCAGAGCATTGGATGTACGCGCGCCCACTATATAAAGGTGGTAGGCTGAGATGCGCACTTGGGCCTGCGGAGTGGTAGTTAGTGCACTCACCCACTATAGACGGTGGTCGTGTGATGTGCAGTTGTCCTAGGTGTAGTGCTCGTCTACTCATGGGTAGGGACGGAGCGGCTAGCAGCAGGGACCCCCGTGTGAGTAGCATATAGCTTTATGGCGGCTAGCTACTATTTTATACTACCCAACTCGGTCACTCGAGAGTGGTGGCGGCTGGAGTCGGGATAGTTGTCATGTCCTGCCACCTAGGCCACACTGGGGTCATGGTAGCGAGTTGGGTGCGCAGGCATGACCATGCATATGCATTGCTGATATATATGTATGCATATATTTGATATATGTTTTACATATGCCTGTGAGATGCTGCATTTGATTGAGCTATGATTGCTGCATATGGTTGTTCATCATGATACATGTCATCTGCATTTTATATACTGCTATGTGTTGAGCATGATACATGCATTGATTCAGATTGTTGTATGCATTTGATTAGCATCATGTCATTGTGTGGTACGGACCGGGTTGTCATTACAGGTGATCATATGTTGGAGTATTGGTCAGGTATGAGATTGACTTGGTACGTTATATGGGTTATGTTATTGTATATCTGTTCAGGATGATATAGCTTATGGTGTTGCAGACCGTAAGGTACGTTGGTACATTACTTCATATTTCAGTTGATCAGTTTAGTATATACATTGAGTATGACTTTACTGTAGTTATTTGTTATCAGTTTTGGATAGGAATGTATGTCTATTGGACTCATGTTGTATACTTGTAGATCTTCACATGTATACTTGTAGATCTATCCTTATATGTTGTTCATGCACTTTCTATATATTACCCCTGAGTTTATACTCACCACCCCTGGACCCTGGGTTTCCTGTCGCCCAAATAACAGGTAGAAGATTCCTTGGACGTTCGGAGCTCCGCCAGCTGATCCCATCTCACACTGGACGAATGGATATGTTTTTCCGTATTGTTGTATTATTATGGATTGTTAGTTTGGGTTTTTACCCTGTATTGTTTCCGTATTTGTGATATACGGATGTGATGTACGTATTTGGTCTTTGATTCGATTTCTGTTATGATTCTTGTCATGTCAAGTCACTCAGTACAGTTAGTCCTTGTATCTTGTTTTATCTGTCTGTATTGTTTCCGCTGTGTTTGATATATTGTTATCATTATGTTATATTATTGTTGTGGGCCTACGGGGCTTGTATTAACCCGATATGTTGCCACGTACAGGAGAGATGCCGTCCGTTTGCTTTTCGGCACGGTATACTCTCGGGGCGTGACAATTTTATTGGTATCAGAGCCCTAGGTTGCGAAGTCCATTTTCGGATTTTATTTCGTTCGGATATCGAGTTTTGCTTTACTCGGTTTTGGTTTGTGAGTTCTGGGATCTGGCTGTTGCGGACATCTCCGAGCTACAAGGTTTAAGGTATGTTAATTGTTATTACATATCCTTCTGTTGGCTACGCATTTAGTTGCTTATAACTAGGATGACTTGTAGGATATTGGTTAGTATTCGTAACCGTGGTTTGAGTTGACCACAGGAATGATATATTGAGGTTATTAGACATGTACCTGCTATCAAAAAGGTAATTACCTTTGAGAGCCGACTGATACCAAGTCGGATAGCAGGGGTTAGTAGTAACATCTCTTGTGGAGGTCAAGGATTTCGGTCCTAAGATTTTGACTAATTATGTTAGTTAGATCATTACCTATTGGGTGGGTAATGGACAAGTGAGTATACTATTTCTGATGCAGATAGTAGAAAATTAGTGGATGAGATTCATGGGGATTTTGATCCCCGGACTGGTCGTTCTAGGTTGTATAACATTGGAAGTACTTTTGGAGTACTTGACTCGGGTTATACGAAGATAGTAGTGTTAGTTGAATACCATTATCGGTTTAGTGGTACTTGCCAGTGGAAGAGATAAGAAATAACCTACGGGAAATAATGTATCACTTAGTCACAGTTCAGTGATGTTGTGAGATAGTATTTCCCCACGTCATCTTCTTTGACTCATTGTCAGGGAATTCTTGAGCATCGAGTAGGGTGATCGTTTGGTAATGGAAGTACCATGCAGAGTCGCTAGACTTGCGAGGGTTACAACCACCTAATAGCCCAAGAATGTGATTGGGTTGGTTTTGGCCACCCACGGCTTTATCGGTTGACATCTTGATCATGATGTTTGGATCTCCTATCAGATCTCACCGAAAGTGCATAGACCGAGTCATGTGTATAGAAATAACTCCGTAGTAAGTGTTTTAAAGAGTTGGAGATTTGATAAGCAGATTTTGTGAGTCAAATTATTGAATCTCCAAATGTTGGATAAAAGGAGCAAGATTAAAGTCATGAGTCACGAGCAAATTATTGGAGAGTTTTCTGATCATAGAAGACCGATTGCAGATTGTCAGCAGCTTCTCATGATTATCATCGAACTCAGAGGAAAGACTCCGAAGGGAGATTATGTGTGTGAAGTGCGGGTCACGATGACACCAGAGTCAGATTATTCGATGGACCATTGTATCTGTTTCTACTATAAGCAGCCGGTATCTACGAGGAGAGTATGTACTTTGAAGACTCAGTTGAAGACTATGGATGATGCTTTCGAGTGGACGATCCACAACCTCGAAAGTTGAGATCATTATAGAAGATTGGGTTATCACATCAGCAGCGATTTACTACCTCAGATATAGTTGGAGCTCTTTGATACTTTCATCCGGAAGAAGTAAGTTACTCAGCAGTATCAACCGAAGACATCTCAGAAGACTCAGACGTTCATACAACAATTGTTACCTTCTCAGACGACAGCAACTGTTACCTTCCCAGGCATAGTTGTGATTTGTTCAGAGGAGAGAGAGTATACGACGATGGTCGTATCTATGCCGTATTCTCCAGGTGCAGCTATACCATTTACAGAGTTGGAGCGTGCTACGATGTCGACAGTTCTTCAATATTTTATAGCCGGATGTGCACCCTTTGCCAGTACAACAGTGTTTACCATCTCCATTGCAGTTGTTGTAGTTTGTACCTCAGTTCAGCAGTTGATTTCAGTTCCTCCATGGCAGATTTTTTTTGCAGTTACTTGAGCTCAGCCGTCCAGAACAGATGTTGGACAAGTTTACATGATTACTCGAGAAGAAGTTTAGAAGAGCGAAGGATCGGTCCTTCGTGGTATTACTTTAGGTTATCCTATTTGCGGATATATCGAGAGATACTGGTAGTTTACAAGTATATTTGTCTAGAACATTCTTGGATAGGGTTCGAAGGGTTCCTATCGACTTGTGGGTTGGTGATTTTCTCTACCGTCAGGTGAGATGTTGATCAACAATCAAGAAGTTAAGGGATACCCTTAGCCTTTGCTAGACATACCTCTACTATAGACATATCCTTACGGATAGTTGGATTGTTGGAGCGTTAGTATGCTAGGACTCTCGGATGTACGTATAATCCGAGAGTATTCGGATGTAGTTACGGATGAACTCTCGGACTAGTCACTGCATGGGCAAGTGGAATATGCGATTGAGGTGATTTCGGGAATATTCCTGATATTGGGGATCTCATACCGGGAGATGATTTTATGGGTATCAGTGTTGCTAAACACTATGGGAGATTTATCTGCCTCAGTGTTTCTTCTTGAGAAGACTTGTAACTCTTTGTTAGAAGAGAGTCAGACCTTGAGTTTATACATCGATTATTGATGATTGGAATGCAATAATTGCTGAGAATGAATATCCTTCATTGTGGATAGATGATCTGTTTAGATCAGCTAAATGACACCTGTGTATATCCTAGGGTTGGTCTATGACTGGAGGTTTGATATTGTAGTGACTTAGTGTCATATAATTATCATTATCGGTGTGATGATTGATATATCATCAGCTTGGAGTAAAAAGGATGTAGGGTGTAGAAGACGACATTTCATACTTGGTATGAATTTTAGGAGATGTTGATAATGTTGTTAGACTTATCGATGATTTAGTCATTCATGAACTTGAGGAATCAAGTACTCTTGGAGTATTTGAGATCGATTATCATCGTATCTGTGGAGGATATATTTATGGATATATTCCCAATCTTGAGGGAAGTTGTGCTTTTCCTAGATTGATTTGGTATTTACCAGAGATAAGGATAGGATGCTCTAGAGTTACTATACCGCAGACTTGTTGGACTAAGAAGGTGATGGAAATCACCTAGTTGAAAGTTTGTGAAGCTAGGTTTCAGGGCCTAGAAGGTGGCTGACTTTTGTGTTAGTGTTAGTTAATCCGTCCGATATGGATGGAAGGGTATTGTACATAGATGCAATATTTCAGGGATTAGGAGCGATCCCGATGCAGTTGAATGAGACATATATTATGTGTATGCTAGTTGAGAAACTAGCGGGATTAGTTATTATAGTCTTCCAGTTACTTTCAGTTCTGTGTGACAGAGTGAATTTTTGGACATTGGATTAATTTCTCTTGTGAGAATAAATCTCCGTCTCTGGGAAGGATGGTGGTTCCCAGAGTTGCATTCGAGTTAGGAAGAGTTGTTTCAGGAGACTCTTCATTCAATAGAGGTGATTTATTCGGAGTGTATCCGAAAATAGTGAGTAATGAGACGTTCTTGGTGGTAGAACGACATGTAAAACATGGTTGAGTTTGTAGCTTGATGTTGGTGTGCCAACATGTAAAGGTTGAATATTAGTGATGTACGTATTTGGTCTTTGATTCAATTTCTGTTATGATTCTTGTCATGTCAAGTCACTCCGGAGTGCACAGTTAGTCCTTGTATCTTGTTTTATCTGTCTGTATTGTTTCCGCTGTGTTTGATATATTGTTATCATTATGTTATATTATTGTTGTGGGCCTACGGGGCTTGTATTAACCCGATATGTTGCCACGTACAGGAGAGATGCCGTCCGTTTGCTTTTCGGCACGGTATACTCTCGGGGCGTGACAATTTTATTGGTATCAGAGCCCTAGGTTGCGAAGTCCATTTTCGGATTTTATTTCGTTCGGATATCGAGTTTTGCTTTACTCGGTTTTGGTTTGTGAGTTCTGGGATCTGGCTGTTGCGGACATCTCCGAGCTACAAGGTTTAAGGTATGTTAATTGTTATTACATATCCTTCTGTTGGCTACGCATTTAGTTGCTTATAACTAGGATGACTTGTAGGATATTGGTTAGTATTCGTAACCGTGGTTTGAGTTGACCACAGGAATGATATATTGAGGTTATTAGACATGTACCTGCTATCAAAAAGGTAATTACCTTTGAGAGCCGACTGATACCAAGTCGGATAGCAGGGGTTAGTAGTCACATCTCTTGTGGAGGTCAAGGATTTCGGTCCTAAGATTTTGACTAATTATGTTAGTTAGATCATTACCTATTGGGTGGGTAATGGACAAGTGAGTATACTATTTCTGATGCAGATAGTAGAAAATTAGTGGATGAGATTCATGGGGATTTTGATCCCCGGACTGGTCGTTCTAGGTTGTATAACATTGGAAGTACTTTTGGAGTACTTGACTCGGGTTATACGAAGATAGTAGTGTTAGTTGAATACCATTATCCGGATTTAGCCGGTACTTGGTGGAAGAGATAAGAAATAACCTACGGGAAATAATGTATCACTTAGTCACAGTTCAGTGATGTTGTGAGATAGTATTTCCCCACGTCATCTTCTTTGACTCATTGTCAGGGAATTCTTGAGCATCGAGTAGGGTGATCGTTTGGTAATGGAAGTACCATGCAGAGTCGCTAGACTTGCGAGGGTTACAACCACCTAATAGCCCAAGAATGTGATTGGGTTGGTTTTGGCCACCCACGGCTTTATCGGTTGACATCTTGATCATGATGTTTGGATCTCCTATCAGATCTTACCGAAAGTGCATAGACCGAGTCATGTGTATAGAAATAACTCCGTAGTAAGTGTTTTAAAGAGTTGGAGATTTGATAAGCAGATTTTGCGAGTCAAATTATTGGAATCCGAAATCTCCAAATGTTGGATAAAAAGAGCAAGATTAAAGTCATGAGTCACGAGCAAATTATTGGAGAGTTTTCTGATCATAGAAGACCGATTGCAGATTGTCAGCAGCTTCTCATGATTATCATCGAACTCAGAGGAAAGACTCCGAAGGGAGATTATGTGTGTGCAGTGCGGGTCACGACGACACCAGAGTCAGATTATTCGATGGACCATTGTATCTGTTTCTACTATAAGCAGCCGGTATCTACGAAGAGAGTATGTATTTTGAAGACTCAGTTGAAGACTATGGATGATGCTTTCGAGCGGACGATCCACAACCTCGAAAGCTGAGATCATTACAGAAGATTGGGTTATCACATCAGCAGCGATTTACTACCTCAGATATAGTTGGAGCTCTTTGATACTTTCATCCGGAAGAAGTAAGTTACTCAGCAGTATCAGCCGAAGACATCTCAGAAGACTCAGACGTTCAGACAACAATTGTTACCTTCCCAGACGACAGCAACTGTTACCTTCCCAGGCGTAGTTGTGATTTGTTCAGAGGAGAGAGAGTATACGACGATGGTCGTATCTATGTCGTATTCTCCGGGTGCAGCTATACCATTTACAGAGTTGGAGCGTGCTACGATGTCGACAGTTCTTCAGTATTTTACAGTCGGATGTGTACCCTTTGCCAGTACAACAGTGTTTACCATCTCCATTGCAGTTGTTGCAGTTTGTACCTCAGTTCAGCAGTTGATTTCAGTTCCTCCATGGCAGATTTTTTTTGCAGTTACTTGAGCTCAGCCGTCCAGAACAGATGTTGGACAAGTTTACATGATTACTCGAGAAGAAGTATAGAAGACCGAAGGATCGGTCCTTCGTGGTATTACTTTAGGTTATCCTATTTGCGGATATATCGAGAGATACTGGTAGTTTACAAGTATATTTGTCTAGAACATTCTTGGATAGGGTTCGAAGGGTTCCTATCGACTTGTGGGTTGGTGATTTTCTCTACCGTCAGGTGAGATGTTGATCAACAATCAAGAAGTCAAGGGATACCCTTAGCCTTTGCTAGACATACCTCTACTATAGACATATCCTTACGGATAGTTGGATTGTTGGAGCGTTAGTATGCTAGGACTCTCGGATGTACGTATAATCCGAGAGTATTCGGATGTAGTTACGGATGAACTCTCGGACTAGTCACTGCATGGGCAAGTGGAATATGCGATTGAGGTGATTTCGGGAATATTCCTGATATTGGGGATCTCATCAGGAGATGATTTTATGGGTATCGGTGTTGCTAAACACTATGGGAGATTTATCTCGCCTCGGTGTTTCTTCTTGAGAAGACTTGTAACTCTTTGTTAGAAGAGAGTCGACCTTGAGTTTATACATCGATTATTGATGATTGGAATGCAATAATCACGAGAATGAATATCCTTCATTGTGGATAGATGATCTGTTTAGATCAGCTAAATGACACCTGTGTATATCCTAGGGTTGGTCTATGACTGGAGGTTTGATATTGTAGTGACTTAGTGTCATATAATTATCATTATCGGTGTGATGATTGATATATCATCAGCTTGGAGTAAAAAGGATGTAGGGTGTAGAAGACGACATTTCATACTTGGTATGAATTTTAGGAGATGTTGATAATGTTGTTAGACTTATCGATGATTTAGTCATTCATGAACTTGAGGAATCAAGTACTCTTGGAGTATTTGAGATCGATTATCATCGTATCTGTGGAGGATATATTTATGGATATATTCCCAATCTTGAGGGAAGTTGTGCTTTTCCTAGATTGATTTGGTATTTACCAGAGATAAGGATAGGATGCTCTAGAGTTACTATACCGCAGACTTGTTGGACTAAGAAGGTGATGGAAATCACCTAGTTGAAAGTTTGTGAAGCTAGGTTTCAGGGCCTAGAAGGTGGCTGACTTTTGTGTTAGTGTTAGTTAATCCGTCCGATATGGATGGAAGGGTATTGTACATAGATGCAATATTTCAGGGATTAGGAGCGATCCCGATGCAGTTGAATGAGACATATATTATGTGTATGCTAGTTGAGAAACTAGCGGGATTAGTTATTATAGTCTTCCAGTTACTTTCAGTTCTGTGTGACAGAGTGAATTTTTGGACATTGGATTAATTTCTCTTGTGAGAATAAATCTCCGTCTCTGGGAAGGATGGTGGTTCCCAGAGTTGCATTCGAGTTAGGAAGAGTTGTTTCAGGAGACTCTTCATTCAATAGAGGTGATTTATTCGGAGTGTATCCGAAAATAGTGACTAGTGAGTAATGAGACGTTCTTGGTGGTAGAACGACATGTAAAACATGGTTGAGTTCGTAGCTTGATGTTGGTGTGCCAACATGTAAAGGTTGAATATTAGTGATCGGTAGGGTTACGTACCGTGATGAAGTGGGACCCTAGTACGATGGACTGTGTTGGGAGATTATATAGAATTCGGAAAGGACTTGATAGGATTTGGGTAGTCGATGATCGATTAGTTAGGTCCGCTCATTTTCTTCCGAGCCGTAAGATGGATTTCGTTGGATCGCTTGACGGAATTATATTCGTGGAGTATCCTTGAGTATCATTTTCAATAGTGATTCATGATTCACCTTACGATTCTGGTAAAGTCTTCTATCGGTTACGGGTACAGAGCACCACTTTGGTACAGTTGTTTACCTTTTAATAGGTCGGTTGAGAGTGTATATAAGAGCTGGAATATAATATTCGAGCTCAGTACCCCACTTAGTCACTTGAGGTGTGACTTTTCTCCGGATACTTGAGATGGTTGTTGTGACATCTCGTACTCGTACATGAGTCAGAAATTTGGGGACCAAATTTTTATAAGTGGGGGAGAATGTAAAATACGAAAAAAAAAATTTGTATAGGGATTAAACGTCATTAGATAGCTAATTAGGTTTAATTAGTGGGTGATTAGCTAATTGGGCTGAAGCTAATGGGCTAAATCCATTGGGCTGAAGCTAATGGGCTGAATCTAATGGGCTGAATCCATTGGGCTGGAATTGGACTTGATTTGTCTTAGGTTAAGTGGCTGAACCAGCTGACCCAAACCCAACCAGATTGGGTTTGGATTGGGCTGGGTTAACCGGATTGGTTGAATGACACTTATAAGGGCTGCCGAACGAACAGAACACCCATTTCATCGCGATCTTCGTTCTCCGCCTCGTTCCTTCCACTCCGCGCGATCGCGTTGCTTCTTCTTCAGCTCGTCGGCATCCCGGTGAGAGCAGTTGACGGTGCCGCTTCCTTGGTCGATCTCCGGTGGTGGATCAGAGGGTTCTCGCCTGGGGGATCTTGGCGATAGCTTCAGCGGACGGGCGGTGCTATCGTCGCGGTAGCGAGCTGCCGATCAAGTGATTGGGGCTGATTTCGCCGATGAAAAGGGGGACTGTCGGTGGAGTGTTGAGCTCGTTTTGCCCTTCCCCTATTTCGTTGCCGCAGCTCACCTTTTTTTCCGATGATGTGCCATCGTCGACGTTGAGCTAGCTGATCTCCACTCGATGTTGCCTTATCACCACTGTGGGAGCTCTCGGTCGCTGGCTCTGTCGGATCGTGAGCTGCTTTCGGTTGTTTGCTTCCATAGTTAGGTAAGATGTCGCTGATTTCCTTGATCTTCGATAAGATTCATCCTCGATCGTAGTTTTCACTTGTAGTTCAAATCTTTGTGGTATGGGCAGTTGTGAACAGGAGTAGGATGTAGGAGCTTGATGGTCGATGGTGAACAGGGGAGAAACGATTGTCGGCGGAGATTTGAGCTCGGTAAGTTGGTTTACTTTTCTGTATTTGCTATAGATTGTTGTGAATTCATGGGGTGTCAATGCCCTTGGGATACAGTGAGTTGTTGTCAGGGGATCAGTGTTTGGCGGTTGAGATTGGAGTGTATCCGATTAATGTAGATGTTGTTGGTGATACTCTTTTTGTGCTGGTTGTGGAAGCAAGGCAGATGGGTAAGTTTGATTTCCTTTTAGCCTGTGATATCTGCAATTGCTATGGATTGGGGGTTGGCCGATTGATGAGTTGGGTGGATTTTTCTGTCATCGTGAGCTTGCAGTTGGGGATCAGTGATCTTGGCTCTATTCGGTGGTTGGCGGCTGTGATTTGGTGTGTAATCAATGTTTGTTGTTGTTGATTTTAGAGTGGTCATTAATGATGCTGTGTTGTTTAGGGTTGCTGTGATTGATTCAACAATCAGTAAAGCTATAATTGGTTGTGGTGTATCAAATTGGGATAGTCGAGGTTTCTAACTCGTAGACGAGGAGATGATGCGAATATAGAAACGAAATAGTGTTTAGTTCATATATCTATCGGAGGCTTGTACTTAATCATAATTGTCTATTATGTGTAGGTTTGGGATACGAAGCAGCTCCACGATCAGGAGGGTTATTCGAGCTTCGTATCAGGTGGGTAATATCTACCTAGTCCGGTAGTTTGATCGATTCCAGTGCATGATCTTGAATTTATGTTTATACCTGTTTACCTTAAATCCACTCTTATTTAATCATATGCTTGTACTGCCTTGACCTTTGAGATATATACTCTGGTACTTCATTGATTATCTAGCTCGGATAGGAACTATAAACCCTATTATGTATTAGCTGATGGATGTTCAGTAAGTACAGGTGGTTAGGGTTATCTTTGTGACCTCAGATTGGGTTACTGTGTTACATCACTAGGGTTAGGTGATGGATTGGATTATGGAGTCGATTGTTATATCATACCCGTATTAGCAGTGCATCTATTGTGGATCTAGTTGTCTGTGCATAGATAAGTATGTGGTTGTCAGTATGTGACCATGGACTAGAGGTCCTAGCGTGATGGTATATCCATTATGGATTGTGTGCCTGTGTATGGTTATATGGATGGTCGATAGTATCTCGCTACTGACTAGAGGTCTTAGCGTGGTTGTTTGTCAGAGGTGTATGACTCTTTGTGCGATAAAGAGAGTCTTGTAGATTGTAGTCCTTGCATAGTTGACTTTTGGTTGACCAGGACTCCTCGTGGGATAGGGAGTGTGGCGAGGATACATGTATGGAGCTATGCATCATTACATTGCATGCATACTGTTGACTGGGTCTCCCTTGTGGTTGAGACGGGTCGTCAGTCATCCTGCCTCTTCGGCCACTCGGGGTAGTGGTAGCAGGGTTGAGGGCAGAGCATTGGATGTGCCGCGCTCGGCCACTATAGAAGGTGGTAGCTGGAGATGCGCACTTGGCCACTGTGTGGAGTGGTAGTTAGTGCACTCACCCACTATAGACGGTGGTCGTGTGATGTGCAGTTGTCCTAGGTGTAGTGCTCGTCTACTCATGGGTAGGGACGGAGCGGCTAGCAGCAGGGACCCCCGTGTGAGTAGCATATAGCTCTATGGCGGCTAGCTACTATTTTATACTACCCAACTCGGTCACTCGAGAGTGGTGGCGGCTGGAGTCGGGATAGTTGTCATGTCCTGCCACCTAGGCCACACTGGGGTCATGGTAGCGAGTTGGGTGCGCAGGCATGACCATGCATATGCATTGCTGATATATATGTATGCATGTATTTGATATATGTTTTACATATGCCTGTGAGATGCTACATTTGATTGAGTTATGATTGCTGCATATGGTTGTTCATCACGATACATGCCATCTGAATTTTATATACTGCTATGTGTTGAGCATGATACATGCATTGATTCAGACTATTGTATGCATTTGATTAGCATCATGTCATTGTGTGGTACGGACCGGGTTGTCATTACAGGTGATCATATACTGTTCATATGTTGGAGTATTGGTCAGGTATGAGATTGACTTGGTACGTTATATGGGTTATGTTATTGTATATCTGTTCAGGATGATATAACTTATGGTGTTGCAGACCGTCAGGTACGTTGGTACATTACTTCATGTTTCAGTTGATCAGTTTAGTATATACATTGAGTATGACTTTACTGTAGTTACTTGTTATCAGTTTTGGATAGGAATATATGTCTATTGGACTCATGCTGTATACCTGTAGATCTTCACATGTATACTTGTAGATCTATCCTTATATGTTGTTCATGCACTTTCTATATATTACCCCTGAGTTTATACTCACCACCCCTGGACCACTGGCTTCACTGTCGCGATAATAATGTAGAAGATTCCTTGGGCGTTGAGCTCCATTGGTGATCCCATCTCACACTGGACGAATGGATATGTTTTTCCGTATTGTTGTATTACTATGGATTGTTAGTTTGGATTTTTACCCTGTATTGTTTCCGTATTTGTGATATACGGATGTGATGTACATATTTGGTCTTTGATTCGATTTCTGTTATGATTCTTGTCGTGTCAAGTCACTCCGGAGTGCACAGTTAGTCCTTGTATCTTGTTTTATCTGTCTGTATTGTTTCCGCTGTGTTTGATATATTATTATCATTATGTTATATTGTTGTTGTGGGCCTACGGGCCTTGTATTAATCCGACATGTTGTCACGTACAGGGGAGATACCGTCCGTTTACTTTTCGGCACGGTATACTCTCGAGGCGTGACAGAGAGGAGTTTCAGATGGAATTATCACCTTAAATGCTAGCTAAGATCATATTTTTTAGTGACTGTTTATCCATCTTAATTATGAATTGTGCAAAAATTTTAAACGATGCGTGATTCACTTATTTCTAGATTTGTCTTTCCTGAAGTGAGTCCCACTGATATGTAAAAAAACCTTAAATGTCCAAATTTTGATTGAGTCACCAAGTTGTTTGGTATAAAAATAACCAATCCAAACTGATCATTAGTAGGGGTGACCACGGTTCGATTCGAATCGTGAACCGAACCGAAATCAATGGCTTAAAAACCGAATCAAAATTGCTTATTCGATTTTGATTCGGAAATCAGAATCGGAGACATATGATTCGGTTTTGATTTCTAAATTTTTGGAATCGAAACCAAATTGAAATTGAAATCGAATCGGAACCAAAATCGAATCGGAATTGAAATTGAAATCAGAATCGGAACCGAAACTGAATATTCTTTTAATACAAAAATATACCATCGAAGGCTTCGTTAAACACCAAATCTCATCTCCCCTAGCAGCCTCTCGTGATGATGCTTTATTCTTCGTTCACCCCCCACAAAGGGTAAAATTGATATTTTTGAAACATCGGAAAGTTCAAACAAAATCAATTATGAGAAGAAAAAAAAGCAATTTTTTTTATAAAAAAAAATCAATTTCTAATCCGAAAATGATTTTAAAAATTAACCTCGAGTATGTGAATTGTGAATTTATGATGCAAGGATTTTAAAATCAATTTCCAAAGCCATTATTTTCTGCATCGAATGTTGAAAACATGTGATGATGCAGCTGCACTTCAAAAGTCAGTGGGTTAGAATAATTTTCTATGCATTGTCAACATTTATCAACTTTGTTCTGAAGCTTATTTCATTTATTGCTTGGAACCACCAACTCTATTTAATAACATTCGAATTAGACCAAGACGATTCTACGTTGTTCATCGAAAGTCATTGGCATTCACAAGACCGCACTTAATTTTAATCAATTTTATAAACCGGTTAGTTATAAGTTACGTCATCAATTGTTTCCGTATTTGTGATATACGGATGTGATGTACATATTTGGTCTTATTATGATTCATGATGTCGTGTCAAGTCACTCCGGAGTGCACAGTTAGTCCTTGTATCTTGTTTTATCTGTCTGTATTGTTTCTGCTGTGTTTGATATATTATTATCATTATGTTATATTGTTGTTGTGGGCCTACGGGCCTTGTATTAATCCGACATGTTGCCACGTACAGGGGAGATACCGTCCGTTTACTTTTCGGCACGGTATACTCTCGAGGCGTGACAGAGAGGAGTTTCAGATGGAATTATCACCTTAAATGCTAGCTAGGATCATATTTTTTAGTGACTGTTTATCCATCTTAATTATGAATTGTGCAAAAATTTTAAACGATGCGTGATTCACTTATTTCTAGATTTGTCTTTCCTGAAGTGAGTCCCACTGATATGTAAAAAAACCTTAAATGTCCAAATTTTGATTGAGTCACCAAGTTGTTTGGTATAAAAATAACCAATCCAAACTGATCATTAGTAGGGGTGACCACGGTTCGATTCGAATCGTGAACCGAACCGAAATCAATGGCTTAAAAACCGAATCAAAATTGCTTATTCGATTTCGATTCGGAAATCAGAATCGGAGACATATGATTCGGTTTTGATTTCTAAATTTTTGGAATCGAAACCAAATTGAAATTGAAATCGAATCGGAACCAAAATCGAATCGGAATTGAAATTGAAATCAGAATCGGAACCGAAACTGAATATTCTTTTAATACAAAAATATACCATCGAAGGCTTCGTTAAACACCAAATCTCATCTCCCCTAGCAGCCTCTCGTGATGATGCTTTATTCTTCGTTCACCCCCCACAAAGGGTAAAATTGATATTTTTGAAACATCGGAAAGTTCAAACAAAATCAATTATGAGAAGAAAAAAAAGCAATTTTTTTTATAAAAAAAAATCAATTTCTAATCCGAAAATGATTTTAAAAATTAACCTCGAGTATGTGAATTGTGAATTTATGATGCAAGGATTTTAAAATCAATTTCCAAAGCCATTATTTTCTGCATCGAATGTTGAAAACATGTGATGATGCAGCTGCACTTCAAAAGTCAGTGGGTTAGAATAATTTTCTATGCATTGTCAACATTTATCAACTTTGTTCTGAAGCTTATTTCATTTATTGCTTGGAACCACCAACTCTATTTAATAACATTCGAATTAGACCAAGACGATTCTACGTTGTTCATCGAAAGTCATTGGCATTCACAAGACCGCACTTAATTTTAATCAATTTTATAAACCGGTTAGTTATAAGTTACGTCATCTATTGTCCCTAAAATCATTAATTATCCTCCAACTATGTTTGGATATTTAATTTGGTTCTTAAATATTCACGGTTCGATCCTCAATTATGGTGAATTTGTAAAATTTCTTTTCAAATAAAATGACAAATCAGAGAAATTAGAGTTGAAGCGCACAAACACTTTCTGATTTACCTCCCTCATAAAGACTGCTAATGTGACACGATCCCACATGTTTTTTAAAAGTCATTAATTAAATTTAAACTTTGTTATATATATAATTTTGAGTATCTTTTTCTTTCAAGGATATTTTACTAGTTTCCTTTTTTTAAGTTGCACCGAATATTTAGGCATTTAGCCTTACGCATCCTAGAGACAGTCTAGTCCCACCAAAATTTTTCACGTAAATTGAAAAATACTGACAGTGGACGAATAAATCATATTTCGTCGCTAAAATACGCGAAAAAACCCTACCCCGCGTCGATTCTCTCATTTTCTCCGCACGACTTCCTCTCTTCCGGCGATTCTCCACGCGACTCTTCGGCGACCAGCTTTGGTGACAACTCCGGTCCCCTAGCTTCCTCTCGCGCGCGACTTCTTCTCGGCGCTTATCTCCCGCAACCGGCTTCGACCACAGCTCCGCCCTTTGGCTTCCGTCCTCCGCCCTATGCCCTCCGCCCCTCCTTCTCCATCTCCGGCCTCCTTCTCCAGCTCCGGAGGAACAACTTCTCAACGTTCGGTGGAAATCTTGATCGGTAACAACTTTATTTTGATATCTGTTTGTCGCACATGAAATTGCATTTGTCAATTTCTCAAAATCATGATTTGAGCTTTAGAAATTTGTTTAGTTCAAGAAATTTTTATTTGTTTCATAATGAAAAAAATATTGATAGTTGAATCATTACTTAATTCTCTTTGTTTGAACATGATGTTTCTATTTTTAGCTTGAGTGACTATACTACTGCTTGAACTTCGATAACCATAGATTTTTTGAAGCACATTTGTAGTTCTATCATGCAATTAAGTAATAGTCATTGAAACTAAATTTGTTGCATATATACCCATGTGCGATTTTGATGTAGTGAATTTATCGTGCAACGGAACCTTAATGTTAGGAAATTCTTCCATTCGATAACGCTATCAACTAAAATAAGTGTTATTTATGCATGCCTAATTAATACCTTTGGACCATGGCTCTCTAGGGTGTTTTGGCTCAAGGCTCTAATTCCTTTGTGCAAAAGGAGTTGCATATTGTTGCTCGAGAACCTCTTCCACCATCACAGTGATAAGCTATATTAGCTACCCTAAGGCGATGGATCTCACTACCATTTCCAAGGCATAAGCAAGCTAGAGGTTGGCACTGTTGTCTTGTAGAGGATTCCTACTTCTTTGAATTGTTCCTTTGTGTGCTCGCCATCCTCAATATATTAGCAAAAGTGATCCATTTAGAATTTCTCTGCTCATTGGATGCTAATGTGGAAGCCAAAAAATAAACTATCCTAGATTAACATATGTTAGATGACATCAAATTTGTCTACAAAGCTCCTTTGATGCTTAAGTTACACATGTGTGGATGTAGGAAGAATGCAATAAAGCAATTAAAGAGGGCGTGAATGGGGATCTTGTTGGGAGTATATGGAATACAATTAAAGTCACACATTGGTAAGACATGGAAAAGATCATGTGCTTATAAGATACAAAAGATATCTCCATTGGAATGAGACCTTTTGGGTAAAACCCAAAAACAAAACCATGAGGGCTTAGACCCAAAGTGGACAATATCATACCATTGTGGAGATATGTGGATCTTATAGGCACTAACAATTTGTATCAGAGTCATGGTTCATGTCAAGCCATGAACCTCGAACGAAGGAAGTGGAACTCCTATGTCCAGATCAAGAGAACTGACACTGTGCAGAAGTCCAATGGGTCGAGAACCGAAAAACTGACAGGAAGTCTAGTTGAGTCAGAATGGCTGGAAAACTGGCAAGAAGTCCATCTAGGTCAGGAGAATCAAACAGTTGGCAGGAAGTCCTGGTGGGTTGAGGATCGGACATTAAGCAGAGGAAGTCCTTCGAGGATGAATAGGCTTGAGGGGGGCTCAATGTGGTCCTTCATTTGAGGGGGAGGGGGATTGTTGGGAGTATGTGGAATACAATAAAAGTCCCACATTGATAAGAGATGAAAAAGAGCATATGCTTATAAGATAAAAAAGATATCTCCATTGGAATAAGGCCTTTTGGGTAAAGCCCAAAAATAAAACCATGAGGGCTTAGGCTCAAAGTGGACAATATCATACCATTGTGGAAATATGTGGATCTTATAGGCACTAACAATTGGTATCGGAGCAAGGAGCTCTTCACCGGCTTCACATCCGAGGGAGCACACTAGAGGGAACAAGATAGAATTTGAAGAAAAATTGGGATGAGACATCAACACCCCACTCCCATATGCGCTTTATGGACGAGAAGACTTCAATCAATGAAAGAGAAGGATTAAAGACTTCATCGCGATGAGGGACTTCGAAGATTGGTCCACATTGATGGAAGATTTCGAACCCCCTAGGGATAAGAAGAGAGATGTCCTCAAATTAAATAAGTGGACTCAAGAGCAAAGCCTAAAGTTCAAGACCAAAGTTAAAGTAATAAAACTTTTAGAAGATTTGATACCTAATGATATTTGTTGGAACGTTCGTGACCGCTAGAAGAGGGTGAATAGTGCATTTTCATTGTGGATGGAAATTGATCATTTGTTTCTACAAATCGTGTTAGCATAACAGAAATAATAATAACACAAATACAAATAACAACAATCACAAAATCAACACCATGATATAACGTGGTTCGGAACCATATGGTTCATACTCCACGGATTGGGGTCTAAAAGCCCTAGCGATGCAAACACACACCACTAATCACAAATACTCCTTCTCGATAATAAGTCAGAGGTGGAGAAACCTCTTACAGTGATTACAAAAGTAATACAACAAATGAAAGTTAATACAAGTATGAAATACACTACAAGTATAGGAAAAAATATTTTACAAAGTTCTTTTGATTGCTTGCTTGTTTGGTTGCTTGAGCTGCACTTGGAGAGCCTGAAATGCACAAGCAAATCACCCCAAATAGCCCTAGTAACCGCTGCCAAAAATCCTCCCTTCGTGCTCCTTTTAAACCTGTAACTCAGGCTGATTTCCGTCTAGCAGTCGACTGATCGGGACCATCAGTTGACTGCCCCTGTAGCCGTTGTCTCGTAACGGCATGCGCCACGTTAGATAAGTTCCAACGGATAGACCATCAGTCGACTGATCATACCCATCAGTCGAGTGTTTGAGCCGATCACTCGACTGGAGAGCTTACTAATCTCGTGGCCGAAGCATCAGTCGACTGTCATACCCTAGCAGTCGAATGATGGCACCATCAGTTGATTGCCCAATGCTGACAGTCGACTGATAGGCCATCTTCCCGCAGTCGAACCCTAGTCGACTCGTATCAGTCGACTGACCATAGTCCCATTCGACGAATACACCTCAAACATGAGGTTTAAACCCAAGTATAGTTCCCCCATACTTGCTAGACCACCCTTAGCCTAGACCTAAGCCTTCTAGCCACCTCCGTCAGCCTCACGCCTATCGGATCCCTCCAAGTCATCCATGACTTGTTCATCCATACGCTAGCCTTCAGATGCTTCCATCGGCTATGTCATGCTAAGTTGATCTATACCGCCAAGGCACATTGGACTTTACGCCGCTAACCATTGGACTTATGCTACCAAGACTCCACCCTTGGACTTTACGCCACTAATATTGAACTTGGACTTCTCAATTGTCAAGACTCAAGCTTGGACTTTCCCTTGCCAACCTATGTTGGACTTTCCATGCCAAGACCTATGCTTGGACTTTTCCTTGTCAACCCATGTTGTACTTTCCATGCCAAGACTCAAGCTTGGACTTTTCATGTCAAGTACACAAGACTTGAACTTCTCCCATGACAATGGTCAAACCATCGTCAAATATCAAGTATGATCTGGGTCGATTGTACCAACAATCTCCCCAACACATTGTCAGACATCAATGTCAAACATCAAAACACTACTTGAGTCAAACTCGAGTCTGGTCAATCGTGACTTGGGCCTATTGCACCAATAATCTCCCCCTTTTTGATGTTTGACAAAAACACCCTTGAGTTAGGCCCCTAATTGAAATTCCTTTACCAATTTTCCCAAATTGGTAATTCTCACTTTCTCTCATTAATTCTCCCCCTTTTTGACATACATCAAAAAGGTTCTCCCCAAGAAGGTCAATGTCTCATATCCCAATGAGATCTTACAATCTTCCCCTTAGTCCAAAAATATCTAGGATGCCTACAATCTTCCTAGTGATAAGTCTCATATCACTTAAGAGAGGCAATCCTACAAACTCTCTCAATTTCCAAATTGGGCATCTCAAATTCTCAATTCTCCTCCTCATGAGGAAAAATACATCTATCATCCCATGATGGATACCTCCCCCTAAAGGCTTGCTTCCCCTTGACCATTTCACCAACAATGTTCTTGGGAAGTCCCTAAGCCAATAGGAACACTAAACCATCAAAATTAAGGTTAAAAGTTCAACATTGAACTTTCCCACGCCTTAAATTGATACACACCTAAACCAATTCTCCTAATCCATATCCAATGGATTTTCATCCTTTCTAATGCTTTCCAAAGCATATCATAGGGTTAGGAGTGGTTAGGGAACCCTAACATAGCTGAAACATGGGCTAAACATCCTTGTTTACCCAAAATCAGTCTATCAGCCGACTCTTTCATAGACCAGTCAATTGAAATCATCATCAGTCGACTGATAAACTGTAACAGTCGATCGAACCTTGATTTTCAGAAATCAAGTTTTCAAAAATGAAGTTTGAAAATGCGTAAGTAAATATACGTATTTCGAAAAATTTTGAAATTTCATACTCACATTGCTTACATGGAATATAATGGGTGAAAAATAGTTTGAAAATAAAATACCCATTAAAATAGGAGATTGATACAAAGTTCAAAAACCATTAAAACTTTAATGTTTTGATCTACTTTGTATCAACTTCTTCAATGGTGATTGCTATCAAAAGATAGTCTTCACCAAGGTTTTCTAAAAGGATTTTAAAATGATTTTGAGAACCTATTTTGAACCATGAACTATTGGCTAGATGTACATAACTTGTACATTAGCTTTCCTCATGATCTATATTTATGATTAAAATAAGTTTAAGTTCATCTAGATGCAACATCTATGCACCTTGAACTTAACTTATTTTCCTAACATCTCACATGTATCTAAGATGTATTAAGCACACACAAGTCAATATGATTGTGAGATGTGGAATTAAAGTTACTATGGATTCATGTATTTTCTAGGCAACTCTATTTGATTCCCTTATGCATGAGACTTCAAATCATGCCATAGTCCTTAACTCAATTTTAATTAATTCATGAATGATCATGACATAAATGATAATCATAAATAAGCATGACCAATGATCATGATGTCATGGCATATGAATAGGCTCTAAAAATGAACATGACATAGAAAATAATCCTAAACAATATCATGACATGTCATATGATAAAATAAAATGTGATGTCATGACATGACAAATTAGAATATATAAACACATTAACACCAACACAATCAGACAAAGACACATGATTTTTCATAAACAAAGGATTTCATTCAACAAGAAATTTTGTTCTACAATCAAAATATATGTTCAAGAACAACTCTCGACATCACTACGAAAAAAAAACAAGATCCCTAATCCTTGCCTAGCTATCATCTCCCACAGATGGTGGAGTTGCTGGAGGCTGTTGGCTTAGCGTCCAGGTTCGCATCATCTCATATATATCAATCTGGTGATGCTCCATTCGACTCTGACACTGCTCCATCCGGCTGAGCTGCTGACCCAACTCCTGACCCATGGAGGACATGCGATCGACCATGGTGGACTGCTCCAGACTGAGCTCTGCCCAAATCGTGCCAGCTTCCTCATAACACTCCTTGAAGCAAGGCTCCAAGCGTGTGACCTATGTTGAGAGACTCTCTGAAGAAGCATCAGATAACATCTGGTCATCCTCCTCAGCAACGGGCCCCTCATGCTCGGTCACGGGCTCTCCAGCCTCTATAGCTGGCTCCTCATGCCCCATGGGCTGAGGCCGAGCCACCCACTCCATCTGTCCAGGGCCAGTCTGCATCCCAACCAATGTAAAGTTCCGCACCGTGATGCGGTCATATGAGTCTGAGAGTGGCCTCAGTGATCCCCTGGATATGTTAATGCCGATGGACTCTAACCATGCTGTTATGACATGTCCAAATGACATATGAACTTTCCCCTGTACAGGGGTCACAAAATGGGCAATGCAATGAAATATGTTCAATGCAATGTTTATGTCCAACTGATGATGCATGGCATACATAAGAAAAAGATGGGGAGGCTGGATCTTGGCCTTGTTGGTGCAATCAAGCCCAAATGATGTTTTGATGTTTGACAAGGGGTTAAGTCAAGGTGATAATTATGTGATCTCATGCGTTTTAGTTGAGATGTATTTTTCAGGAAGTTTCTTGTAGGACGAGGAGTCCTGGCTAGTGAAGACCTAGACGAGGAGTCCTGGCAAGTGAAGACCCGGACGAGGAGTCCTGGCAAGTGAAAACCCGAACGAGGAGTCCTGGCAAGTGAAGATCCGGACGAGGAGTCCTAGCAAGTGAAGACCCGGACGAGGAGTCCTCGGACGAGGAGTCCTGGCAAGTGAAGACCCGGACGAGGAGTCCTCAGACGAGGAGTCCTGGCAAGTGAAGACTCGGACGAGGAGTCCTGGCAAGTGAAGACCCGGACGAGGAGTCCTGACATGAAGACCCAGATAAGGAGTCTTGGCATGAAGTCCCGGAAGCAATTCTTGGCACGGAAGACCTATGAACAGTGGTTCACAGGCATCAAGTAAAGGGTACAGGATAGAACCGTTCTTATTCGTGGTTTCAACACTAGACAAGGCAAGTGTCGAGGCAAAGACCTCTCGATTACCCCATTAGTCGAGGCGTCACCTCGACTGGCCTACAAAGTGCTGAGAAGACCATAGCAGTCGAGGCGGCACCTCGACTGGGGTTGTTTCTCACGAACAGAAGCAAGCCGCAGTCAATTAGTGTCTCAACTGGGGCCTATGTGTTCGAAGGAAAAACTTACAGCAGTCAAGGCGACACCTCGACTGGAGCTTTGGTTCAATTGAATAGACAGAAGGGCCTGTCGACTGCAAGCTCGACTGTTGCTCTGTTTGGTTGAAATAGAAGCCTACCAGTCGAGGTGATGGACCAGCGCCTTGACTGGACCAATGTTTCAACGGATAAATAATTTTAATTATGGTGGAAAATTTACCATTGGAACCGTCATTAAATGCAAGTTAATGCGCCAGTCGAGGCGCCAATCGAGGCGACTCGACTGCACGGGCTGGAAAAGCCCTAATCAGGCTCGATTTAAAAGGTTTACACGACTGTTTTTCCTTAAGAAAGTTATTACTGCTCACTACAACCTTGGAAGCGATTACTCGAGCAAGAGTTCCTTGATCCTCCAAGTTTTGATCATCCTTAAAGGAAATCAACGATTCTGAAAAGAAGAAGTGCTCTAGTTCTCACTGCAACATTTGTAATCTGTTCTTCTTCATTTCCTATGGCTGTAAGTTTTGTATAAACATCTGAAAATCTGTATTAAGAGGTTTCTCCACTTCCGGTGTGTCACCGAGAAGGAGAAGTATTATAGTGGTGGTGTGCATCACTAGAGCCGACGAGGGCTCAACCGTGGAGTAGGAACTTGGGTTCCGAACCACGTAAATTCTTTGTGTTGTGCTTGTTGTGGTTTTTGTACTTGTATTTTTGTTTCCGCTGCATACTAAAAACTGTAGACAAGCACAACGAATCGAAGAGAGGATTATCGATATTCATCCCCCCTTCTAGCGACGCTAACGGTCCTACAAGTGGTATCAGAGCCTGGTGCTCTTTTTCGGATTCATAACCGTAAGAGCAAGCTCTAATGGCGATGCAAGAAGGCTACAACACAAACAGACCTCCCTTCTTCGATGGAACCAATTTCCAATACTGGCGAAGCCGAATGGAGTACTATCTCATGACTGAGATAGATATGTGGTTCTCCATGACCGAAGGCTTCACACCACCGATGGACGCAGAAGGCAGGACACTTGAATCTACAAAGTGGACTGCAGAGCAAAAATGCAAGGCACAAGCAAATGCCAAGGCCACTGTAACACTGCAATGTGGTTTGGTGAAGGACCAGCTCAACAAGATTGGTCCATTCTACAATGCACAAGAGCTCTGAAACAAACTGATTGAACTAAATGAAGGTACAAGGGACTCCAGAATAGCGAAACGAGATCTCTACATGAACCAGATGTAGAATTTTGTTATGAGGGATGGCGAGACTATTGGTGAACTGCATGGAAGGTTCAAGAAGCTGTTAAATTGCCTACATTCGGTTGGAGAGGAGTTAGAAAACCGAGCACGATCAGGTATGTTCTCAAATCGTTTCCCCGAAATGCTTTGTGATCATCTATGGTAGATGCCTACAAAGTATCAAGGGATTTATCTACAGTAAAATTAGATGAACTATTTTGTGAAATGGAACTACATGAGCAAGCTAATAAGGGTCCAAAAGAGAAAGGTATTGCATTTGTTGCAGGTGAGAAATACGAGGACAAGGGGAAGGAAAGTAATAAAAAGGAGAAGAAGAGGGAGTCATCCTCATCTGAGACAAGCAGTGATAGTGATGATGAGTCCTCATCCAGCGAGATAGTAAATTTCGTGAGGAGAATGAGGAGAAGTAGGAAATACAACAATAAGGATGTAAAGAAAATTTTCACAGACAAGAAGAAGGGTATTACATAAGTACAGAGGAAATTCTGATGTTGTTTTCTTTGAATGTAACCAGAAGGGTCACATTAAAAGTGAATGTTCTAACCTCACAAAGAAAGAGTACATGCCTAAGAAAAAGAAGACATTGAGGGCATCATGGGATGAGTCTTCTTCCAGCTCCTCAGAGGACGAAGTCAAGACAAGAGGGACCAAGCACACTGCACTGATGGCTTTTGACAACTCGGATTCAGAGGAAAATGAAAGTCAAAATGAATCTTCACCTGAGGACACATGAGGTAACATCTCCCAAGTTAGATAAACTGTATGAAACAATAGCATGCTTGACTAATGCTTTGAGTAGATCAAAAATTAAAGTTAAGATGTTGAAATCGGAGGTAGAGGAACTTAGAAATCAGAATTCTATTTCTGCAGAATATAGGAATGATACTTCTCAAGTAGAAGAACATAGAGAAGAGAACACAACATTAAGAGCACAAGTTGATGATCTCAAGTGCACACTTGAGAAATTCACAACAAGCTCCAAAACTCTGAACATGACTCTATGCAGTCTACAACAAAGCCGGGTTAGGCTATAAACCAAAACAAAAGGAATTTAGCTTCATGTCATTAGTTAGTAGAACTCATGTTATTAAGGCAAAAGTAACTAAAGCTTGGGTTCCTAAGAAATATGTTGTGAATGCTAATGGACCCAAAATTTGGGTTCCAAAAGATCTTGTATTTCGTGTTTGATTAGGTACTGGTCGAGGGGGAGTGTCCGATGATATGGGTTGTGGATAGCGGATGCTCCAAGAACATGACCGGGGATTCTTCAAAGTTTGTAACAATTGAAAACAGGAGTAAAGGTACTGTTTCATTTGGTAATAGTGGTAAACTGAAAGTCATAGGAGTAGGAGATATTGTTATTTCTGAACAATTTAGGATTAAGAATGTTCTGCTAGTTAAAGGAATGACTTTCAATTTATTGAGTGTTAGTCAATTATGTGATGAAGGATATAGAGTAGAGTTTTATTCGACTCAATGCTTAATTAAACATAATGAATCCAATACTATCATGCTAGTAGGGACTAGGAAGGAAAATATCTATCAAGTTCAGTTTAGTAGTGCTACTAACATGCGTGTGAAGTGTTTGTTGTCCAAAGAAGATAACTCATGGCTATTGCATCAAAGACTCGCACATGTCAACATGAAGAGTATTAAGAGGTTGGCCAAGGAAGAGCTTGTGCGAGGACTACCATTGCTCAAATATGAAAAGGACAAATTATGTGATGCGTGTCAAAAAGATAAACAAATAAGAGCTTCACACAAAAGCAAAACCACTGTAAGTACGTCAAGTGCTTTAGATTTATTGCATATGGATTCGTTTGATAGTAGCTCAACTAAATCTTTGAATGGTAGTAGATATTGCTTGGTAGTAGTAGATGACTATACTAGATATACATGGACTTTCTTTCTCAAACATAAGGATCAAACGTTAGAAATTTTTATTTCCTTTTGTAGAAGAATTGAGAATGAGAAAAGTGCAACAATTAAAACAATTAGAAGTGATCATGGAAGAGAATTTGAAAATATGAGGTTTAAGGTTTTTTGTTTAGAGAAGGGGTATAAACACGAGTTTTTCACTCCTAGGACACCACAACAAAATGGTGTGATAGAGAGGAAGAATAGAGTTTTACAAGAAGCTGTGAGGATATGCTAAATGAGTATGCTCTTCCTAGTTACTTGTGGGTCGAGGCGATTAATACTGCATGCTATGTTCAAAACAGAGTTTTGATACATAGATTCTTAGGAAAAATGTCTCATGAACTATGGTTTGGAAAACCACCAACTATCAAACATCTTAGGGTATTTGATTGCAAAGTTTTTATTTTAAACACTAAGGATCATCTAGGAAAATTCACTGCAAAAGTAGATAAAGGTGTCCTTTTAGGATATTCCCTTACTAGTAAGGCTTATCAAGTCTATAACAAAAGAACGAATTTGGTTGAGGAATCGTCAAATGTAGTTTTGAAGAATGTAAAGAGCAAAGTGACTCTAAGGATAAGAGCGATGAAGCTGAGTTTGAACTCAAGAGATTGAGTTTGAATGAGAACACTAATGTAGGGGGAATAAAATCTGACTCTGAAAATGGAAAATCTAGGTCTGAAGGGTCATCACTTGAGCTTATGCCAGATTGTGAGGTTCAAGAAACATCTCAAGTACCAAGATCCACTAGAATGGTCAATAGTCATCCCCTAGACCAAGTTGTTAGAGACATTCATCATGGGGTGAGGACAAGATCATACTTTAGGAATGAAGTGAATCAAGTAGCATTAATCTCTGAAATTGAACCAAAAGTAATTGATGAAGCTTTGCTTGATCCAGACTAGATTATAGCAATGTAAGATGAATTGGGATAATTTGAGAGAAGTCAAGTTTGGGACTTAGTCCCAAGACCTAATCAAGCTACCATAATAGGAACCAAATGGGTATTCAAAAATAAAATGAATGATAGGGGAGAAATAGTTAGAAATAAAGCTAGGTTAGTTGTCAAAGGGTACAATCAAGTTGAGGGATTTGATTATAGTGAGACTTATGCACCCGTGGCTAGATTAGAATCAATTAGAATTATGCTAGTGTTTGTAGCATATAAAGGATTCAAATTATATCAAATGGATGTGAAGTCAGCATTTTTAAACGGTTTTATAAAGGAGGAAGTCTATGTTGAACAACCATCAGGATTTGAAAATTCTACATTTCCAAATCACGTGTATAAGCTTAAGAAGGCTCTTTATGGGCTGAAACAAGCACCTCGTGCTTGGTACGAAAGGTTGTCAATTTTTCTAGTTGAGAGGGGTTTTAGAAGAGGTCAAATCGATCCCACACTATTTCTGAAAAGAAATGGTGAAGATATATTTGTAGCTCAAATTTATATTGATGACATAATTTGTAGTTCGAACAATAGGGATTACCTCAATGAATTCATAGAACACATGGAGAGTGAGTTTGAGATGAGTCTAGTAGGAGAATTGATATTTTTTCTTGAACTGCAAATCAAACAAACCAAAGAAGGAATTCATGTCTATCAATCAAAATATGCCATGGAGTTGCTAAAAAGATTCAACATGGAAAATGTTAAGGAGGTTTTCACTCCAATGGCACAAAACACTCATTTAGATAGTGATATAGATGGAAAACCTATTGATTTGAAGCTTTATAGGAGTGCCATCGGTAGTCTTTTATACCTTACAGTAAGTAGACCTGATATAGTGTTTGTTGTAGGTATGTGTGCACGATATCAATCGTGTGCAAAAGAGTCTCATTGGGTTGCTGTTAAAAGAATTATGAGATATCTTAAAGAAACCATATCAGTTGGATTGTGGTTTCCCCGAACTAAGTCTTTTGATTTAGTAGGCTATACAGATTTAGATTATGCAGGATGCAAACTAGATAAGAAAAGTACTAGCGGGGGCTGTCAATTCTTAGGTTCAACATTAGTTAGTTGGTCAAGTCAAAAGCAATATTGTGTTGCTCTCTCCACCACTGAGGCTGAGTACATAGCCATGGGAGAGAGTGTGTCACAATTGTTATGGATGACTCACACATTAGAAGATTATGGTTTTTCATATAAGAACGTGCAATTGCTTTGTGATAATATTAGCACAATAAACTTAACGAAAAACCCAGTCCATCATTCCAGAACAAAACATATTGAAGTGAGACATCACTTCATTAGGGATCATGTAGCAAGAGGAGATATTATACTCAATTATGTTGAGTCTAAGGTGAATCTTGATATTTTCACAAAACCTCTTCCAAAAATGAATTTAGCTATTTAAGAAGAGAGTTAGGAATGTGTGCCGCTGAGTGAAAAACTCTCCTTGATCATAAGGACAAATTCTTAAGTACAAAAGAAATGGGAAAATAATTTTTGGGATACCTTGGGGAAACATCTCACACAAACCATAGGATTAACTATGCTTGTGTATTGCTAGATAGGGGTGAGATATTAGGAGCAACCAATTTACTCAAAATGCTTGTTATGATGCATGACTTGAGTAATGAGGTTGAAAATTGCATAAATCATTAAGTTGACCAATTATGGGAAGGCTAATACATAATTCATGTGTATGTGGTTCTAATATCAAAATTGGACATTCAACCAAGTCAAATATGTTTGACATCCTAAGAAATTATAAAAATTAACTAAAACATTAAAAATATGTTAGAAATTGACTATTATGTGTAATGTTACTTGTAAAATAGTTTAGGGACTTAAATACAACGGATTTAGGACTTAAAATACCTAAGAAAATGAAATTTCAGATTAATCGAGCAAGCAGTAAGAGCGCACTCAACCAGCACCTCGACTGGCACCCTCGGTTGCAGCCACCAGCGAACATAATCGAGGCACACTCGACCAACATCTCGACTAGACATTTTGACAGGCCTATAGAAATTTCCCAAAGTTCGAAACTGAGCGACTTTAGGAAATCCAAACCAGTTTTGTGCAATTCCAAACAAGTTTTGTGCAATTCCAGACAAGTTTTCACAATTCCAGACAAGTTTTCACAATTCCAGACCAGTTTTTGCTATTCCAGACTAGATTTTTGGAAATCCAGACTAGTTTTCGTTAATCCCAGGGCGATTTAATGTTGGTGCAATCGGTCCAGGTCACGATTGACCAGACTCGAGTTTGACTCGAGTGATATTTTGATATTTGACAAAGTGGTTTGACATAGTATGTTTGACATTGATGTCGGTTAATGTGTTGGGGAGATTATTTATACAATCGATCCAGGTTATAATTAACCAGACTCGAGTTTGACTCAAGGGAGACTTTGATGGTTGACTAGGGTTGACCATGTAATTATGGGAAAGTCCAAGCATGGGTCTTGGCAAGGTAAAGTCCAAGTCATGGGTACTTGGCATGGAAAGTCCAAGTGGGACACTTGGCATTTGGGAAAGTCCAAGTCTTGAGTACTTGGCATAAGGAAAGTCCAAGCATGGGTCTTGGCATGGAAAGTCCAACATAGGTTGGCAAGGGAAAGTCCAAGCTTGATTTGAGAAGTTCAAGGGGTTTGATATTGACAGCGTAAAGTCCAAGCGGGAGTTTTGGCAGCATAAGTCCAATGATTGGCGCTGAGAGTCCAAGTGAGTCTTGGCGGCGTAAGTCCATCGTGCTCAAGGTGTAGACACCGTTAGCATGACATAGCTGATGGAAGCATCTGAAGGCTAGCGCGATGGATGAACAAGTCATGGATGACTTGGAGGGATCCGAGAGGCCTAAGGCTGATGGAGGTGACTAGAAGGCTTAGGTCTAGGCTAAGGGTGGTCTAGCGAGTATGGGGACACCATACTTGGGTTAAAACCTCATCTTTGAGGTTGGCAGTTGGAGCATTATGGCGGTTCATGATCGCTGTGAGTCGACTTGAGTTCGACTGCCATTTAAGAGCTAAAATTGCTCTGGCAGTCGACTGCTCATTGGAGCAGTCGACTGCCAAGGGAGTTGCGAGCATAGAACGCTCCGTAGCCGACTGGGCAGTCGGCTACGGGAGTTGGCAGTCGACTGCCAATATTGGGACTGGTGAGAGTCCCGTTGGAACTTGTCCAACGTGGATTGAGCCGTTGTCTCACAACTACAGTGTTGGCAGTCGACTGGGGACTTATGACAGTCAACTGCCAGGCGGAAATCCAGCCCGACGCAAGATAAAAAGGGGAGCTCGTGGAGGATTTCATCATCAGTTCTTTGGGAGCTTTGGTGAGGCAATTTGAAGGCAATTTCCAGGTGCATTTCAGGGCCCTTCAAGCTCATTCAAGCAACCGACAAACAAGCGCTCAAAACCCTAGTTTGTAAAGTGCTCTTTACATTTTCACTTGTATTTCCTTGTTTACTTTGTATTACTTGTTGTAATTCATTGTACGAGGTTTCTCCACCTCCGACTTGTTGTCGAGAAGGAGTTTATTGCTTAGTGGTGTTTTATCGCTAGGTTCGAGCATTTAACCCAATCCATGGAGTAATGAACCGCTTTTCCCAAACCACGTTATATCGTGCATGTTGTGATTGTATCTTGTGCTTGTATTTGTTATTGTTTATTCCGCTGCGTACTAACAAGATTGTAGACAAGCAACGCGAACGAATTCCATCATTCTACGGTCACACGCTATTCACCCCCCCCTCTAGCGGCCTCAAATCTCCTACAATTGGTATCAGAGCCCGAGGCTCTTCTATGGATTAATCGCCGGGAGCTAAAGAAGCTAGAGGGAAGACGATGGATCTTCAAGAAAGATGGGGCGATGACATAGCGACTCCACCCGCCTTTGACCGCGAAGATTTCGTGTATTGGAAAGGTAGGATGGAATATTTTCTAATGTCGGATATAGAAAATTGGTTTGTCGTGATTATAGGTTTTGATGCTCCGAGAGGAGAGAACGGCAAAATCCTCAAAAAGAAGTGATGGACCGAGGAGCAACGGGAAAAATTCAAGACAACCGTTAAGGTAACAAAAATGTTGGTTAATTTGATACCTAATGGCATTTTGTCTAGATTAGGAAGCTATAGGGATGCCAAGGAGTTGTGGAACAAGTTGGTCAAGTTCTACGACAATCCCGAATCGGTCCAAGAAGATTTGGAAGAGGAGGAGATCGAAGAGGAAGCTTCATCATCCTCACAAGAAAGTGATGAGTCAACTTCCGGATCGGAGAAGGAAGTAGAAGAGGTGGAAGAAGCATCTACTTCTATGATTGAGGGGGAGAGACCATCCACACCGAAGCCGAAACAAAACAAAGAAGAAGCCTCAATCTCCGGGAGGAATGAAGAATCCACTCCAATCACCACAACCACCCAAGGTAACTCAAGCACATGTGTTAATAATAAAATGCATATAATATGTTTTGAGTGTAGGGAAACCGGGCACTACAAAAGCAAGTGCCCAAAGAAGATTAGGAAAGCTCCACCGGCACCAAAAGTCAAGGACGCCGGTTTCCCAACACCTAAAGGCAAGGAGCACATCATATGCTTCAAGTGCAATTCAAAAGGACATTATAGAAATCAATGTCCTAGGGGGAGCCAAAAGACCCAAGAAGGAGCATCACAAGTAGGGGGAGCTAAGGCTAACCCTAAGGTATATCATTTCAATAATGCTCATTCTTCTAGGTTTAATGTTAAAAAGCATGCTTTTAATTCTCTTGCAATTCATCATGAAAAGCATGCTAGGAACAATAAATATTATTGTTTAGGAGCTAAGAGTGTCCACTTTGAAACTAAGGAGAAATTTGGGACTAATGTCCCTAAAAATATTTTACCTAAGGAATCTATCAAGAAAATAGGAGAACACCTAGGTCTTAATCCTAAATGGACTAGGCATATGCCTAGAGGAAATGGTAATGCCCAAGGACCAAATGAGAAATCAAAAATTGGGAAATTAGAGTTGGAAAACCAAGCCTTGAGGTCAAGGCTTGAAAAACTAGAAAAGACCCTTAGGAATATATAAAATCAAGTTCAAGGGTCTAGTGGTCTAAGTCAAGGGTCCAAAAGTCAAAGTCAACACCTAGGACCTAAGAGTCAAAAGTCAACCAAGGGCAAGCAAGGTTTGGGTCACAAACCTAAGCCTAAGGTGGCTTATCATAGTGTTCCATTTGATTATGGAACACAAACTAGGTCTAGGAAGACCAAGGTCAATAGAGAAGTCATCCCTAGAGTTGACCAAGGTGTGTGCCTAGTGGCTAGGGTTTCAAGGAAACCTAGGGAAGCCCCTAAGAAGGTTGCAAGGGGAGTTACCCCTAGAGTCAACCTAGGTAAGACCCAAATGACCAAGGCTAACAAGCTTAGAAGGGTCATTAGGAGGGTATCTAGGGAGGTTATCCCTAAAGAATACCTAATTAACCCAATGAGCTCAAATAGATTTTGGGTTCCTAGGAGCGTGATAGATTCACGCTAGATGGGTTTAGAGTGTGCCAACCTTGATTGGATGGGTAGTTAACTCAACCATGGTAAAGGTGGCACTTTAGGCAATTTTCAAGGTTATGGGTACCTTGGAAATAGTTTTTTTATCCTAAAAGATTTTAGGATGTGCCAATGTATTTTTGGAATTATGAAAAATCAATTAAATTGGCACGATTTAGGTTTAGAGGTTAGTGTGCCAATTTGGGTTTTTGGCATACTAGGGAGAAAAGTAGAAATATGGTAAAATATAATTAATTATATGAAATGACAACTAATATTAAAATTTAGGTATTATTATACCTATATGTTTTATATGACATGCTTTGTTTGTCATATGCCATGTCATGACATCATGCATATCTTTATCATTTATATGTCATGATTATGTTTAGGAATTAGGATTGAATGTCATGAGTTTAAGTTTTATATCATATGTCATGACATCATGATCATTGGCCATGTTTTATTTTGCTATTATTATGCCATGATCATTGTTGGTGCAGTAGGCACCTAGGTGGAGTTTTGATTATAGCAAACGATACAAAGTTAAGCTCATGTCGTTATCTCACGAGCTGAATCGAGTGTGTAGAAGATTGCTAAAGCTGGAGCTGAAGGCTAGCGACACCCGGAGGAAGTCGGGTGGTCGGGCGACACTCGAGTGACTTCGGAGGGAGCCGAAGGAATCGAGTGGAAGGCCGGAAGCAAAAGTGACATGGTAGTATCGAGGTAAGCTCGTGTGTGCGGCGTAAGTGAGTCGTATCCTCCTTACGGGGATGGTCTTAAGCGTAGATCCGACCAAAGACATCCCATTGATGGTCTAGGTCGAGATCGGACGGTCGAAGGCCGTCGTAATAATATTTTCTTTGTAGCATCGGTCGACCCGGCTTGGAGGACTCATCGCCAAACAAGCGATCGTCGAGGTCGAAGATTCGACCGATGCTGCCATCAGTCGACTGATGATGGCCATCAGTCGACTGATGGTCAATGATCAACTTCGAGGAGTCAAGGCTTATCGCCCCATTTCAAAGAGATTGGTGCTCAATTTTGATTTGCTAGGGTTCCTCTCGAAAAGGGGCTCAAAGGCTATAAAAGGAGGGCCAATCCTAGGGTTTCTTCATCAATTCTAAAGCTTCCAAAAGCCTCCGCCAAGCTACAACTTTTCCGACAACGAAGTGCTTTCTCTCCGACGTCTAGGTCTTAATTTCTCTCTTATTGTAACGTCGATTTTAGCTTTTATTTTAAGTTCATTTATTTAATCTTCGGAGCTTTTATCGTATACGAGGAGAGGGGGAGTGTCCCTCTACCTCAAGTTCTTTCCTTCTTGTATCGATTAACTCCTACCTCCAGCGAGGAGGAGTTCCTTTAGTGCTTTTGCTTTCCGTACGTGGTCAAGGACCACTAGGGCCTTGGAGTAGTAACCAAAGGCTACGAACCAAGTAAAAAGAATTGTCTCTTTTACTTATTGCTTATCTTTTCTGCTGTAAATTAATTATCTACTCGGATTTTAAACGAACGAACAAAAAAAGAAAGTTTTAACGCTATTCACCCCCCTCTAGCGTTTCAAATCGATCCAACAATTGGTATCAGAGCCGGGGGTTGCTAAGATTTGGTGAAACCACCAATCTAGCCATTTTACAGATTTTTTTCTTTTTAGTTCTGTTTATTTCAGATTTATTTCACTTTGTTACTTTTTCTCCCGCACTACTAATCCAAGACGCGAGTCTTGGTACTTTTTTGTGTGTTTTTGTCGTTGCTAGTTTCTTCGTCTTCGTCTCCTTGTGTCTTTTGTTCTAATGGCCCATCTCGAGGGTTTTAGCACCGTCCGACCTCCGTTTTACAACGGAGATGACTTCCGTTATTGGAAGGGTCGGATGGAATGCTTTCTCAAAACCTAAATCGAGATGTGGATCATAATTCAAACGGGATTCACACTTCCGACTAACGAAGTGGGTGAATCCTTGGATTATGACCAATGGACCATTGCGACAAAAAGACAAGTCGAAGCCGACGCTAAGGCAACTCAAATCCTTCAATGTGGCTTATCCAAGGAAGAGCAAAGGACCCTTCATAAGCGCAAAGGACCTTTGGACAAAACTAGTGGAGCTACACGAAGGGGCCGATGAAGCCAAGGTATGTAAGCGTGATCTTCTATTCAATAAACTATATAACCTAAAATACAGGAACACGAGTCCGTGACGCAACTCCACGCCCGTGTCCAAGACATAGTCAACAACCTACACGCAATCGGGCAAAAGGTCGAAAACCACGACCTTATAAGGTATGTCCTAAACTCTTTTCCAAGGACTACCTTGTGGGCATCCATGGTCGATGCCTACAAGGTCTCCAAGGATCTTTCTAAACTTAGGTTTGATGAACTCTTTTCTGATTTCGAACTTCATGAGCAGTCTAACTCAGAACCCGAGAAGGGTATAGCACTTTTTGCAGGTTCGAGGAAGAAAACCGCAAGCAAGCCACCCCCGAAGGAAGAAGAGGATGAGTCGGATTCGGAGGTCGACTCGGAAATGGAAGCCGAACTAGTCAACCTAGTTTGGAGGATAGTCAAGGGCCGAAAATGAGCCGTCACTCGACCCAATGAAGGTAAGCCTAAAAGTTCAAACATAAGATGTTATGAATGCAATAGGTTTGGACACATTAAGTCCGAATGCCCAAAACTCAAGAGCAAGGCACCAAAACATAAAAAGGCACTCAATGCTACTTGGGAAGAAGCTTCCGAGGAAGAAGACAACGATCGAGTCCTTATGGATAAACCGTTGGAATCGGAGACGGAGTCAGAACCGGAACCTGAATCGGAATCCGAAGATGAGTCGGACTGCGAAACACTATTCAAGACAAGCCACGGATACACATCCGGTTCAAAAGATACACTCAAGGTAAGTCGGTCTCTTATTACTACTCTTTATAGTGTAATTAAGTTTTTAAATAAAAAGTTAGCTAAGTCCGAGTCCAAGGTCGAGACCCTGGTTGAGGAAGTTAAACTTCTCAAACACGAGGTCTCCCTAACCTCTTCGACTAGTCGAGTTCAAGAGAAGGACTCAACTCGGGTTGAAAAACTCGAAGTTGAGAACTCACTCTTGAAAAGTCAAGTCGAAGATCTTAGGAATACGTTGGAAAGGTTTACTTTGGGATCCAAAGGACTTGACCTCCTACTTGGATTGCAAAGGGCCGTGTACAACAAGGTCGGACTAGGTTTTAGCTCAAACACGACCAATAAGTCGTATATGTCGATTGTAAATCGACATAAAAAATGTGTCCAAGCATGGGTCCCTAAGAACACCTTGATTTCAAACTTAGGATCAAACAAGTACTGGGTTCCCAAGGACCAAATCCACTATGTGGAGAGACCAAATCGATTCAACGGTCCAGGGGGAGCTAGTACGAAATTTGTTTGCGTTTTAACTTAGAAATTGCATGCTTAGGTTTTTATTTAGTTCGATTTTTCTTTTTAGAATGGTTAGATAGGACTATAACTCGTCAATACTTGATAACATAGTACCAGGATGCGACGAGATGATAGTACGCTAGGAAAGCGGAGTCTTGTGTATTCGGGCTAGATAAGGCGTATCTAGTTTGGTGCACTTGACCGAGCGGAACTAGCTGAAGCTACCTCGCCGTATCCTAGACTAATTAGACCAGGAAGTGGTCTTAGGTGAGTCAAGTCTCTATTTTCTTGAAAATGGCTTTGTCTAAGGAAGTGGTCATTTTTCCGATCAAAGAAGGCCTCTGTGCCTCGCCACGACCTGGAAGCCATGATCTTGAAAAGGTGACTTGATGAGCCTAAGGTCAAATCCGAATCTAACGCAAGGTTGACAAGTGTTTAAGTCATTAAATTTAATTCAACTAAAATTGGAAGTCATCTCACAAGAACATATAGGATTAACATGTTTAATCATGTAGACATGGGTGAGATGATTTAGGTTAATAATTTTCAACCAATTTTTTAAAAAATCCAATATCCGATCCAACTACCTTGCGTGTAGGATCAATGGATGTTGGACAGTGGTTGCTCCCGACACATGACCGGGGATCAACTCAAGTTTTCGAAGCTTCGATTCAAACGACAATGATCGGTAGCCTTCGGAAATAATGGCAAGCTCAAAATCATCGGATTAGGTGATATTGAGCTTAACTCAAACTTTGTCATTCAAAACGTTTTATTAGTAGAAAATTTTCAATATAATCTTCTCAGTGTAAGCCAATTGTGTGATTATAACTATAAGGTCATATTTCTAGAAAATGAATGCGTAATTAATACAAACGAAACCTCTAAAACAATTCTTAAAGGGACTAGAAATAACAACATTTACACTATCAACTTAATTAACTCCTCAACTAAGTGTCTTATGACACGGCAAGAGGAATTATGGTTGTGGCATCGACGACTCGGTCACTCACACCCAAGACTAATCCACAAGATGAGTCAGAGTGATTTAGTCAGAGGTTTGCCTAACCTCAACAACTTAGATAATAAAATATGTAATGCTTGTCAACAAGGTAAACAATCTAGGACACAATATCAACTAACTAGTCAAGAACAAACCAAAAGTGTGCTTGAGCTCCTACACATGGATCTATTTGATTCACACGGAGCTAAGTCACTTAACGGAAGTAAATTCTGTTTAGTCATTATAGATGACTACTCTAGATTTACTTGGGTTAGGTTCATCAAACACAAAAGTGATACCCTAGATCAATTAATCAACCTATTTAAGTTAATAGAAAATCAATAAAGCATTAAAATCAAAAGACTTAGGACTGATCATGGTGGTGAATTCGAAAACCATAGGTTTACAGAATTCTGTAACCTAAATGGATACCACCATGAGTTCTCTTGCCCTAGAACTCCATAACAAAATGGCCTAGTAGAACGCAAAAATAGAACCCTACAAGAAGCCGCTAGGACAATGCTTAATGAGTATAACCTACCCAATAGGTTTTGGGCCGAAGCCGTGAGTACGACATGCTATGTCCAGAATAGGATCCTTATGGTAAAGAGGCACCTTAAGACCTCATACGAGATTTATCACGATAAAATACCTAACATCAAGTACTTTAGGGTATTTGGGTGTAAGGTACATATCCTAAACACTAAAGATTACCTAGGGAAATTTACATCCAAAACTACGACCGGAATCTTTCTAGGATACTCGACTACAAGTAGAGCTTATAGAGTATATAACCATGACACCCTTAGAGTCGAGGAAACTATCAATGTAGTATTCGATGAAGGACACGAACCTACAAAACCCCCGGCAACCCCAATTAGCGAGTCGATTCATACTAGACCTAACTCTGATCCGGAGGTCAGGTCTAGTGTTAATCCTAACCTAAGTCAACCAAGTCACTCTATTGATCAAGTGATAGATGACTCCAACCAAACTAGAACTCAAACAAGCCATCCTATGGATCAAGTTGTAGACTCAAACCCAAATCCAACTAGGACTCAAATGAATCATCCTATCGACCAAGTGATAGGTGATCCAAGTCTAGGAGTTCGAACTAGAGCCTCATATAGAAACCTTAGTCAAATATCTTTGATTTCTAAAATTGAACCCAAAACTATTGACCAAACTCTTCTTGATCCCGATTAGATTATTGCAATGCAAGAAGAGTTGGCTCAATTCACTAGGAACGAAGTATGGGAATTAGTACCACCACCTAAAGATAAAACAATCATTGGAACAAGGTGGGTGTTTAGAAATAAAATTGATGATAAAGGTGAAGTAGTTAGAAATAAAGCTAGACTAGTTGCTAAAGGGTTTAGTCAAGTCGAAGGTTTAGATTACGACGAGACCTATGCCCCAGTAGCTAGATTAGAGTCCATTCGAATGCTATTAGCATATGTAGCACATCGAGGATTTAAATTGTTTCAAATGGATGTGAAATCTGCATTCTTAAATGGATACATTAAAGAAGAAGTTTATGTTAGTCAACCCCCCAGTTTCGAAAGTTTAGACAAACCCGATCATGTCCTTAGACTAAAGAAAGCTTTATGGACTTAAACAAGCTCCATGAGCTTGGTACGAGAGACTTCGATTTATCTTAAGTCCAAAGGCTTTAACCAAGGTGTAGTTGACCCAACCCTTTTCGTAAAAACCTTAGGTAAAGACATATTCATAGCCCAAATCTACGTAGATGATATTATTTTCAGAACCACCAACTCAATCCTACTAAATGAGTTCATTTCACTTATGGGAAGTGAATTTGAAATGAATTTAGTAGTAATTAAGTTTCTTCTTAGGATTACAAATTAAACAAACTAAAGATGGAATATACCTACATCAACGCAAATATACTAGGGAATTAATTAAACGCTTTGGAATGCAAGACGCTAAAATTATTAATACCCCAATGGCAACTAATGTTAATATAGAAGAAGTAATTGGAAACTAAATTGATTTAAAATACTATAGGAGCATAATAGGGAGTCTCCTTTACTTAACTGCAAGCCAGGCACGATATCTTATTTGCAGTGAGTATGTGCGCAAGGTTTCAAACCTGTGCCAAGGAGTCTCACCTAACTCTAGTCAAGCGTATCCTTAGATATCTAAAGGGTACACTTAATGTCGGTATTTGGTATCCTAGATCTACCGAGTTTGAACTAACCGGCTACTCCGATTCGGACTATGCCGGTAGTAAGCTCGATAGAAAGAGCACGAGTGGTTGTTGTCAACTTCTCGGCTCGAGTCTAGTGAGTTGGTGCAGTAGGAAGCAATACTGTGTTGCCTTATCTACCACCGAAGCCGAATACATCACGATGGGTGAGTGTGTCACTCAACTTCTTTGGATGAAGCACACTCTCCGCGACTTTAAGTTAGACTTTACAAATACTAAACTTCACGTAGATAACATTAGTTCAATTAATCTTACTAAGAATCCGATATGTCACTCTAGGACCAAACACATAGAAGTCAAACACCATTTCATTCGAGAACATGTGGCCAACGGAGCCATACAACTCGAATACGTCGAATCGAAGTCTAACTTAGCAGACCTATTTACTAAACCCCTACCCGAAGCCGAATTTAGTCTATTAAGACGAAAATTGGGCATGTGCGTAATAGAATAGGAACTTGCAAATTATATTTTCTTACTACTATTTCTTAAATTTCATTTTTATGGAACTAGCATAGGACATACCTTAGATATAATGCACCTATAGATTTAAGGAGCCAATACATCTCACAACACATAGGACTAATATGTTTGTGTACTTAGCCACGTAGATGGGCGTGAGATGTTAGGACCTTACTCCTGGTTCCAGATGTAGAGCTAGTGCATCGCCATGAACCACGGAGTATAATCATACATACTAACACATACCAGATCGGGTTGATCTTTTATATCAATCAAGCCAGATATGAGTCGAACATTTTATAGATGAACTTATTTTCAATATATTATTTTCAAAATAATGTGGAACATGCTTGGACTTTAAATTTAACACTTTTTTTTTCCACACACACCCTCACTCTTTTCGATATATGGCAAAAGGGGGAGAAAAAGGCCAAAGTTAAGGGGTCAAATTTTTTAAAAAAATTTTGGTTTAACTCTTACTTTATATTTAAACCAAAAGTTAACTTTAAGTTTTGAAAACTTATTAAAGGCCAAGTTAAGAGAATTCTTAACTTAAACTTATTTGTGCCATCAACGTTTTACTTATTTTTAATGTTTTACTTAAGGGGGAGAAAGGGCCAAGTTAAGAAGAACTCTTAACTTAAACGTTTTACTAAGGCCAACTTTAAGTAATTACTTAAAGCAACCCTCAAGGGGAGGATTAAGTCTTTCTTCAAGACTCACCCTCGGTCAAGGGGGAGGTTTCTCAAGGGAGTACTTGAAGAAAATCCTTACTACTCCAACTTAATCTTCTTTATTTTTGTTTGTTGCTCATGCACATTATTCTTCATGCTTGCTATTTACTTAACTTTGTATGTGGGTTTGCCATAAATCAAAAAGGGGGAGATTGTTGGTGCAGTAGGCACCTAGGTCGAACCTGAGTTTTGATTATAGCAAATGATACAAAGTTAAGCTCATGTCGTTATCTCACGAGCTGAATCGAGTGTGCAGAAGATTGCTAAAGTTGGAGCTGAAAGCTAGCGACACTCGGAGGAAGCCGGGTGGTCAGGCGACACTCGAGTGACTTCGGAGGGAGCCGAAGGAATCGAGTGGAAGGCCTAAGCAAAGCGACATGGTAAGTATCGAGGTAAGCTCGTGTGTGCGAGCGTAAGTGAGGTTGTATCCTCCTTATGGGGATGGTCTTAAGCGTAGATCCGACCAAAGACATCCCATCGATGGTCTAGGTCGAGATCGGACGGTCGAAGACCGTCGTAATAATGTTTTCTTTGAGCTAACTTTGCCTTGCAGCTAGCATCAGTCGACTGCCAGCTTGGAGGACTCATCGCCATCAAGCGATCAATCGCACGAGGTCGACGATTCGGTGATGCTGCCATTAGTCGACTGATGATGGCCATCAGTCGACTGATGGTCAATGATCAGCTTCGAGGAGTCAAGGCTTATCACCCCATTTCAAGGAGATTGGTGCTCAATTTTGATTGGCTAGGGTTCCTCTCGAAAAGGGGCTCAAAGGCTATAAAAGGAGGGTCAATCTTAGGGTTTCTTCATCAATTCTAAAGCTTCCAAAAGCCTCTGCCAAGCTATAACTTTTCCGACAACGAAGTGCTTTCTCTCCGACGTCTAGGTCTTAATTTCTCTCTTATTGTAACGTCGGTTTTAGCTTTTATTTTAAGTTTATTTCTTTAATCTTTCGGAGCTTTTATCATATACGAGGAGAGGGGGAGTGTCCCTCTACCTCAAGTTTTTCTTTTTCTTGTATCGATTAACTCCTACCTCCAACGAGGAGGAGTTCCTTTAGTGTTTTGTTCTCCG